>CM035156.1:127791152-129091875 GCA_020205615.1 Panax quinquefolius
GACCAAAATTTTTTAAATAAAAAGGAATTTCCTTTATTTAATATTTTGAAATAGTAAGGGTTGATTTGATTAATGTGGATAGTTAAGGGTTAAATCATAAATATTTCAAAATAAGCAAGTGGTTATAAAATATTCATTTTGTGGGAGAATATTAGTTTGGTCGTGGAATATTAAATGCTTTAGTCGGGGAATATTCGTTTGGTGCGTAGAATATTAAATCTTGTCGAGGAATATTAAATGCGGTCGGTAGCGACCATGTATGGGCCCCATAACGGAAAGCGATTGGATGAGGAAAGCGACAAAGTTTGGGTGGTTATAAATAACGGCGTAGTTATTCTGCTAATTAAGGCGTAGTTATTCTGAATTAAAGGCTGTTGGAATACCGTGGTTAAAATCGATGTCTGGCGTGGTTTGCACAATGATGCACACGGTATTACACAATATTGTTGAATTATTGATCCTTACGTAAGAAGGCACTACTCAATAATTATTACGATGAGTTCTTGCTCAATAGTTTATTTTATTGATTCAATAATTCTTTGCGTTGGTATTTTATATTATTGTTGTTTCAATAATTGTCACTTTACAATGTTCCCATTATCGGATCAATAATTCATATTATTTGAATAATATTATTAGATAACATTATTGGCAATGTCTAGAAAGTTACATCTAAGGAGAGGTTTGGTCACCTAATTGCGGCGCCCGATGAGGAGAGATCCTTATTGAAAGCCCCTCTTTCTGAGGAACGACTGGTTGTCATAAATGTGATTACATAATATTATTTGTGAATAATTAATTATTGATTCATATGATAAGGAAATATTTATTTTATATGAATATAAATGATGGATTTATTTATGTGGTTATTAATGAAGGAATTAATGTTGAGGTGTTTTATCAGTATTTTATCGGATTGGAGGTATTAAAAATCAAATCAGGGGTTTTGAGATATATTGCGGGGGTTATAATTTTTAATCCGACCGTTGGATTGTGGTAATTTTTGGGTATGTTATACATACATAAGTTGAGTATATGTCCACAAATTTTGAACCGTTAAAAATGCACGAATGATTTGTTGTGAATTTTAAGAGGTGTCGGATTCGAAAATTAGGTTTATAATTGATTTTGGTGGAAAATTCTAGAATTGAGTGGGCCCCACTTGTGGTTGGTGAAAAAATGTGCTGAATTTTATTTCAAATGTGGTGGGTGGCAATAGTAGCGAGTAAAGCCATCGGTGCAGTCAAGTCTGCTTGGTAATTAACATTTTCCTATAAATAGAGGGCTAAGTTAGAATTGAAAATCACACGAAACAAAGTTTTCTCTCTTTCTCTCTATATTATTGAGCGTATTTTGTGAGTATTTAGATACTTTGAGAGTTCTTTGTCGATCTGAAGTTTCATTCGACATCACTTGACCTTTCTTTCCTCAAGAAATCTTGATTCTTTGAGGTAAGGGATGTTATTTTCTTCTCGATGATATTATTTCTTCAATATCATTATGCTTTGAAATATTGGTTGAAACTTTTTATCAAATTTGGAACTTTTTCATGTCGGGGTTACTATTCATGAGTTACTATTCACGAGTTACTATTCATGAGTTACTATTCACGAGTACTATTCATGAAGCGTGAAGATGTTTTTTTGTGGAATTTCTATCTTTTGGTGTCGGAGTTACTATTCACGTATACGGCACTATTCACGTATACGGCACTATTCACGAATACGACACTATTCACCGAAAAATGAAAATTTTTCTTTTCGTCTAAAATATCTATTCTGGATACTAGCTTTGATTGTATCCATGTTTTGATCATTCTTGAATTTTACACCACTATGATTATTTTTGAGGTATTTTTGGACGTGGATAAAACCAAGTACGAATCCTTGATCCTTAATCCTTGTCATTTTGTTTCCTTTGGATTCATTTCTTTAAAAAAATTTTTCGTCATCCTCGGTCTTAAATGATGATATTATTGAATATCTTTGGCACAGTGCAAAGATGAATGATTTCTGAAGAATATCTTTGGCTTTGTAGAGTGCAAAGATGAGCAGTGTTTAAATGAACATGATAGATCGATGAATATCTTTGGCCTTTAGTGCAAAGATGAGCAGTGTTGAGATGAACATGTGGATTGATGAATATCTTTGGCTGTGGTGCAAAGATGAATATTTGATTTGAGATGAATATTGATTGATGTTCTGAGGGATAAAATATTGATGATGGATTTGTTAAATTCATAGATTATAGTAGATTTCATTCTCTACGTAACTCTTACATGAATTATTATTTCAATTCATGTAATATTGATCTGAAACTTGTTGTCTATTGTATTCTATCGATTTTTCCTGTTGGAGACTAACGATAATTTGTTGTATATTATCTTAGTCATAACATTCTTCTTGGGCTAGTTGAGCTCACCCTTTTCCTTGTTGTTCCATTTTCTTCTCGGGAGAAGAGAATGTAGCGAGTACTAGTGGGGTATGGAATGAAGGTTCTAGAGAGAGTTGTTTAGTAGTCCTCACCATTATTGTAAAATAATGTATCAATAAATGTGATGAGGATTTATTTGAGTATAAATATTATCTAGAAGATAATATTTGTATTTAAACTCACAGTTTTATTGTTGTGATAATAAAGTTGTAGTTGTTTACATACCATGTATTTGGCGACTCGAGAATGGGTTGGGTGGAATGGACCTATTTTGGGGTCGTCATTTGGTATCGAGCTTAGGGATATGATCTCTGGCGGAGATCGGGGAATAGAACTAGGAGGGAGGCAGGTAAATCCTTTGCTAGTGTGTCCTACCTAAGCTTAATTGTTAGTTAGTCGGTATATAGGGATATTATGTGATTGATTTCCTTAATTAAC
Organism: Panax quinquefolius; assembly: GCA_020205615.1. Classification (NCBI taxonomy): domain Eukaryota; kingdom Viridiplantae; phylum Streptophyta; class Magnoliopsida; order Apiales; family Araliaceae; genus Panax; species Panax quinquefolius. The sequence goes on from CM035156.1 coordinate 127,794,024, forward strand.
CCTTGTTTTATGACATGATGTTGAGAATGTCGTTGAGAATATTAATAGTGGTGTAAATGAGACCGTGGAGATGCACTGTACTTAACAACGAGGAGAGCGTGCAACAGTGGCAATGTACCTCCATGAATAACACCACTTGAAAGGATGATGAGCGAGGGATGTTTAGAAGCTTTTTGCGCTTCATGCAAAAATCGAGACGAGGAGACTTCGTGTTCAAAATCTGAGGAGGAGATGATAGCAATTCACGGGTGGTCACAGCCAAGCGATTCAAAGAGTTGGGACCACGAGTGCAGGAAAGCGAGATCCGATCATGGCGGAAACATGGGTCAAGCAAATTACCAAGATATTCGATGTCTTGGGATGTGCGGAGAAACGAAAGTTCCATTCGCTACTTTTATGTTCCGTGGTGAAAGCGATTCTTGGTGGGAATCATGAAGCGTACCCATTCACCGCACTTTCGCATGTCGTGGAGACGTTTGAAAATGCAGTTCAATGACAAGTACTTCCACGAAAGTATTAAATCGTATGAAGGAAGTGGAGTTTATTAGACTAGGCGAAATAAAATGGCGGTGTCCCGATCGAGGCGAAGTTCGCGGAGTTATCGAGTTTGCACCTCATTTGGTGGAGAATGAGGAGCGTATAACGCGGATGTTTACGAGAGGTTTGAAACCGGCATACGTCGATATCTCATTTCTCATAAATTTTCTCTCTATTCGGATGTTGTCAGCGGGGCTCGATTGTTAGAAGCGAGATATGGAGTACGTTCAACCGAGGGACCATAACGAGGATCATACCAAAGATAGCGATCATCGAATAACGATAACCGGTGGAGAAAGAAGAATACGGACAAAAGCGGTAACCACTCGGTGGTAATCGTGGCCATGAAAATAGAAGAAGCGAGTTGGGAGGAGATTTTAAAAGAGGAGATTCAACAACGACCATGTGAAGACGTCGGTACCATGTAAATGGTTCCAAGGAGGAGAAAGACCATCGGTCGTATGTTACAAATCTCGGGAAAGAGGGGACATATCATTAAACCGCCTACAACAGTTTAAGGTATGCTATAATTGTGGAAAAGAAGGACATATCGCTTTCGAGTTATGCGATATCGAAACCCTAGTCTGCGAGGCGGTGACTCAAAAGGATGTCCCGAAAAAGTCAAAGTCAACGATTCACGGAAGAAGGCGTTTATCGTGGCCAGGTCAAAATCGAGGAACGAGCGAAGTTAGCACGGGTTAGTTAATTATAAATTCTTGCGATGTTTATACCTTACTAGAATCTGGGTTCTACCCATTCTTTTATCTCTCTTGCTTGCGCTCAACGTTTGAACTTGACTCTGGGAGAAATTAGACTTTGACCTATTTATGGAGACTCAGTTAGGAGAAACTTTCATTACATCCGTTGTTTAAAAATCTTGTTTGATTCAAGTTGGCACCATTACCTTACTGTTGACCTTATCTCTTTAAAGATACTTGCTTTTGGGAATTGATTGGTTAACTACTCATCATGCCAAAATTGATTGCTTTTGTAAGGTTGTTAGTTTTCATATTCTAAGAAACACATTTATTCAAACTCAAGCGGTCGAACCATTGTAGTCAAACATTTTCATATCAAGCCATGAAGTCATTCGTTTATTACGGATGTCAAGTTTTCTTAGTCCATGTTATGGATTTGAATAAAGACACGTCGATTTGAATAATATTCTTGTTGTTGTTGATTTTTCTGGCGTATTTCTGAAGAATTTATTGGCTTACTCCCAAAGATGATATTAAATTTTGTATCGACTTTGAACCCGTACAAAACTCATTTCTAAAATCTCATATCGAATGGCTCTATTGAACTTGAGGAGTTAAAAATTCAACTATAAATTTGGTACTGAGCCTTTATCTTGTGACTTCCTTTGTGGAATTCACCTAAGCGGAACTCTCTGTAGGGGCGTCGTATTAGATGCGATAGTAAAGCGATAGGTGTCATTGTGACGTCTTTATCCAAGATTGGGATATGAGTCACGATTGAGGCAGCAACCTAAGTCGATGTCGAAATCGTAGCTTTCTAGGCTTAGTTGGTTATTATCGGAGATTCGTGGAAGGATTTTCTTGAATCGCTATTCCGTTAACTTAGTGACTCGAAAAGATACAAAATTGTATGGAGCGAGGAATGCGAGAAGATTTTCCAAGAGCTCAAGAGGCGACTCATTTAACACATATTCTAACCATGCCATCACGGAAAAGCGAGCGTGGTAGTGGCGTGTTGAGTAGAAGATCGTATACAATCACGATACGATATTGTCAAAAACTAATTTCAGTATAATTTACAAATAATAGAGATGGAGATGAAAACTCTAGGTACCCACGTGATGATATCTGAGTATAATCGACTTTAATCGGTAAAGTTAAAAGTTGCTCAAGCTACACACCGGAGTGATGAATTTGAAGAAGGAGGTGCGAGGTTGTTATTTTAAAAGCGAGAATCGGTGAGGTGAGAAAGCTCAAACCTTCGATTTATTAATCCATTTGAAATTCTCGATCAAATAGGAACGTGGCCTATAGACTCGTTTTACCACCAAGTATGGCGTGTTCATAACGTTTTTCACGTGTCGATGTTACGTAAATATGTGGACGACCGAAACACGTCATTGAGTTAGAACCCATTTGAGATAGCCAGAAGACTTAACGTCACGAGGAGGTACTGTCAAGATTTTGTAGAGGAAAAGAACATGACCTATGTATGAGAGGTTATACCATAAGTTAAAGTTTTGTGGAGAAACCATGCTTATTGAGGAAATGACACAGGAGTTGGAAACGAAAATGAAAGCGAGGTATCTTTACCTTTTCGAAACACCGAGTGCGTCGTCAATTTCGAGGACGAAATTTCATAAGGAGGGAGGTTGTAAGACCGAAATTTTTTTAAATAAAAGGAATTTCCTTTATTTAATATTTTGAAATAGTAAGGGTTGATTTGATTAATGTGGATAGTTAAGGGTTAAATCATAAATATTTCAAAATAAGCAAGTGGTTATAAAATATTCATTTTGTCGGAGAATATTCGTTTGGTCGTGGAATATTAAATCTTTGTCGAGAATATTCGTTTGGTGCGTAGAATATTAAATGCTTGTCGGAATATTAAATGCGACGATAGCGCAACCATGTGTGGGCCCCATAACTGAAAAGCGATTGGATGAGGAAAGCGACAAAGTTTGGGTGGTTATAAATAACGGCGTAGTTATTATTACCGATTAAGGCTATAGTTATTCTGGTTAAGAATTTGGAATACCCGTGGTTAAAATCTGATGTCTGGCGTGGTTGCCGCGAGCAGCACCGCGGTATTACACGATATTGTTGAATTATTGATCCTTACGTAAAAGGCACTACTCAATAATTATTACGGTGAATTCTTGTTCAATAGTTTATTTTATTGATTCAATAATTCTTTGCGTTGGTATTTTATATTATTGTTGTTTCATAATTGTCATTTGCATGATATTTCCCATTATCGGATCAATAATTCATATTATTTGAATAATATTATTAGATAACATTATTGGCAATGTCTAGAAAGTTACATCTAAGGAGAGGTTTGGTCACCTAATTGCGGCGCCAAGATGAGGAGAGATCCTTATTGGAAAGCCCCTCTTTCTGAGGAGCGACTGGTTGTCATAAATGTGATTACGTAATATTATTTGTGAATAATTAATTATTGATTCATATGATAAGGAAATATTTATTTTATATGAATATAAATGATGGATTTATTTATGTGGTTATTAATGAAGGAATTAATGTTGAGGTGTTTTATCAGTATTTTATCGGATTGGAGGTATTAAAAATCAAATCGGGGTTTTGAGATAATATTGCGGGGGTTATAATTTTTAATCCGAATAGTTGGATTGTAGTAATTTTGGGTATGTTATACATACATAAGTTGAGTATATGTCCACAAATTTTGAACCGTTAAAAATGCACGAATGATTTGTTGTGAATTTTAAGAGGTGTCGGATTCGAAAATTAGGTTTATAATTGATTTTGGTGGAAAATTCTAGAATTGAGTGGGCCCCACTTGTGGTTGGTGAAAAAATGTGCTGAATTTTATTTCAAATGTGGTGGGTGGCAATAGTAGCGAGGTAAAGCCATCGGTGGCAGTCAAAGTCTGCTTGGTAGGGCTAACATTTTCCTATAAATAGAGGCTAAGTTAGAATTGAAAATCACACGAAACAAAGTTTTCTCTTTCTCTCTCTATATTATTGGCGTATTTTGTGAGTATTTAGATACTTTGAGAGTTCTTTGTTGAAGTACAAGTTTCATTCAAAGATCACTTGAGCCTTTCTTTCCGAAATCTTGATTCTTTGAGGTAAGGGATGTTATTTTCTTCTCGATGATATTATTTCTTGATATCATTATCTTTGAAATATTGGTTGAAACTTTTTATCAAATTTGGAACTTTTTCATGTCGGGGTTACTATTCATGAGTTACTATTCACGAGTTACTATTCATGAGTTACTATTCACGAGTTACTATTCACGAGTACTATTCATGAAGCGTGAAGATGTTTTTTTGGAATTTCTATCTTTTGGTGTCGGAGTTACTATTCACGTATACGGCACTATTCACGTATACGGCACTATTCACGAATACGGCACTATTCAATAGAAAAATGAAAATTTTTCTTTTAAATCTAAAATATCTATACGGATACTAGCTTTGATTGTATCCATGGTTTGATCATTCTTGAATTTTACACCACTATGATTATTTTTGAGGTATTTTTGGACGTGGATAAAACCAAGTACGAATCCTTGATCCTTAATCCTTGTCATTTTGTTTCACTGGATTCATTTCTTTAAAAAATATTTTTCGTCATCCTCAGTCTTAAATGATGATATTATTGAATATCTTTGGCCTGTAGTGCAAAGATGAATGATTTCTGAAGAATATCTTTGGCACAGTAGTGCAAAGATGAGCGTGTGTTTAAATGAACATGAATGATCGATGAATATCTTTGGCCTTTAGTGCAAAGATGAGCAAAGTGTGTTGAGATGAACACATGACCGATTGATGAATATCTTTGGCTGTAGTGCAAAGATGAATATTTGATTTGAGATGAATATTGATTGATGTTACGAGGATAAAATATTGATGATGGATTTGTTAAATTCATAGATTATAGTAGATTTCATTCTCTCACGTAACTCTTCTATGAATTATTATTTCACTATGAATATTGATCTGAAACTTGTTGTCTATTGTATTCTATCGATTTTTCCTGTTGGAGACTAACGATAATTTGTTGTATATTATCTTAGTCATAACATTCTTTACTATGGGCTAGTTGAGCTCACCCTTTTCCTTGTTGTTCCATTTTTCTTCTCGGGAGTAGAGAAATGTAGCGAGTACTACTAGTCGGGGTATGGAATGAAGGTTCTAGAGAGAGTTGTTTAGTAGTCCTCACCATTATTGTAAAATAATGTATCAATAAATGTGATGAGGATTTATTTGAGTATAAATATTGTCTAGAAGATAATATTTGTATTTAAACTCACAGTTTTATTGTTGTGATAATAAAGTTGTAGTTGTTTCTGTACCATGTATTTGGCGACTCAGAATGGGTTGGGTGGAATGGACCTATTTTGGGGTCGTCACATTCCAACAGAATAATAAAGAATGGAACAACAAAAGAATTTCACCATGCATGCGGTAGTCCGCGTAGACAGGTTATTCCAACAGAATAATAAAGATTGGAATAACAACCCTTTTGAGTATTAAAAGAAAATAACTCTCTTCATGAATACGAAAAAGAAATAATACCCTTACCACAATAATGATATCCCTTACCTCGGCAGGAAGACCGGATCTTTGGAATAGTAAAGTAGCAGACTCTCTTCTTCTTTCTCTCTATAGATTCTCTCTCTATAATTTCTCTTGTGAGTCTTAGTTAATTGGTGAGAATGAAGGAAGACCGAGCTTCAATTTATAGGAAAATATAGTTTCGATAATTGCACATTTTAGGGCTCAAAAATTACAAGATAATACCTTCCTCTTTTCTTCATTTTTATTTAGTCCTGCAAGTATTATCAAACTTGCACAACCTCCCCTAATAATATATCATGTGAATCAATAGTACAATCATGTGACTCAATAGTTCTATACATGTGAAAAAAATAATTACAATACAATACCTTCATCTATACCTCCATTTTTAATTTAGTTATGCAAGTATTATGAATCTTGCACCACCTCCCCTAATAGTACATGCATGTGAATCAATAGTACACACGTGTGAAAAATAGTTATAATCATGTGAATTAATAGAAATTAATTGCTCACTTATCTGATTAATTACCCGATTGGTTAATATAACCTCCAGACATCAATTATTATTGAAATAGATGTCGATTTCCATTAACACTAATAATCCCAACACAATATAAATATCAATTTCATCTTTAATCAATACTAACTTATTCATCATTAATATTATAACTAACAATATTTAACAACTAGATCATTCCCAGGAAAGAAGGGGCTTTCCGATAAGGATTTCCCCCTATTGGAGCACAATTAGGTGGCCAAACCCCTTTCCTCGACAGAACTTTCTAGACATCGTCAATATTACAAATAATAATATGAATAACTTTGTCGTCTCAATTATTGATTTAATAATATAAAATATTATGCGATGATGATCTTGTGATAATAATTGAATCAATAATATGAGGGATATTATCAAAGAATTCTTCGTAGCAATAATTGAGTATAACTGAGTGACTTTTCACGTAAGCATCAATAATTAATACCGTATGCTACTATGCAATCACGCGTATTACTGTACTTTTACTACCAGGTAGTTCAATAGTTTAACGGTAATACTTTCGCCATTATTTTTATAAAAAGATATTTCTGTCATTTTCTAACTACGATAATACTTCTGTTGTGGGGTCCACCAATGATTATGCTATCGTACGAATATTCCCTGTTAAAACGAATATTCCCCGACCAATCGAATATTCCCCGACACAACAAATATTTCATATCAACTTGCTTACTTTGCAAAAAATTTCACATATCACCCTTAACTTTAACCTTTTATCAATTTAACCATTTACTAAATAGAATAGTAATTATAAGAAAATTGAATACTTTCATTTCATAAAATTTGGGGTCTTATAATCTCCCTTCCTTATGAAATTTTGCCCTTGAAATTTACGTACCTGGTAGTTCAAAGAGATGATGATACCTCGCTTTCTTTTCAGATTGTACCTTCCCGATTATTTCCTCTGTATCATGATTTTCCCATTGCTCATCTCATGTATTCAGATATCATTCTAGAATATATCTTCAAAACAAAGGTTAATTAACATATCACAATTTGTCAACTTATCAAGTAAACAATTTTAGCTTAGGTAAGTCATATACTAGCGAAGTATATTACTCTTCTCTCCCCTCCTAGTTCTAGACTCATATCTCCGCCAGCGACCATATCCCTAAGCACTGATACCATTTGTGATGCCCCCAAAATAGGTCCACACGACCCATTCTGAGTCGCTAGATATCACACTACAGAAATCAAATACAAACTTTATTTATATAACTGTTGAACTGTCATGCAAAATATGACAACACATAAACTATGACTTTTAATACAATATTATCTCGTAGACAGTATCCAAACTCAAATTATTACAATGCCATATAAAATACAGCAGCAAATATTTCAAGACCCCAAAATAGAACGAGAAGATTACTATCCTGTTCATTCTAATGAGGTGAACTTTTGACGCTTTCAAAGTCGGGTTCTCATCACCCTATTGTTGTTCACCAAAATAAATTATTAATTGACATATAAAATACGACACTCACATCTTAGGTCCTCAATACAATTATATATTGCATGTCATGCCGCTTTTATAATGTATTAAGAAACTTCGACAGCCTCGGACCATCACACTTTATTACCCTCTTATCCACCGCTTCACCTAGCTAGCTACACTTTTATTACACGAAAGGAATTGTGAAGCAAAAGGGTGAGCACAAATAGCCCAAAGAAGAATATTATGGCTAAGATAATTAATTTATCAATAGCCTTCATCGAGAATAAATCGATTTAGAACATATGGTAGATAATAAAAGTTTTCAACCATAATTGCAGCGGAATCAACAATCCATTAGAAGAGTCAAATAGAACATAATGTCTACTATCTCCTCCAAATTAAAAGTCCATCATTAATATTTCATTCCTGTAATACTCATCAACTGTTCTTTGTTGTACCCAAGACAAAGAGAACTTTCATCACCTGTCTTCACCTGAACTACTAAAGATTATAGTTAAATCCACAATTCATATTTATAATCATGTAAATCAATAGTTTCTCCTTACCACAAAGGCTTAATAGAACGTTTACTCAATATCCTTACCTCAAAGGCTAAAGATATTCAAATGTAATAACAATGATCATACCAATCAGTTGTCTACCTTTGCACTACAGGCCAAAGATATTCAACTATAAAACCAATGGTCATGATCATACCAATCAATTGTCTATCAGTGCACTAAGACCAAAGACATTCAACTGTTAACTAATGGTCATGATCCTGCCAATCACATCATCGAATTATCCATGCACTACGGGCCAAGGATATTTGTTATTATCACCAGTGGTCATGATCATGTCATACACCTGTCCATCTTTGCACTATGGGCCAAAGCTATCAATCAACAGTTCGTCTTTGCACGTAAACCAAAGATATACAACTGTAAAACCAATAATCAACACTCCATCTTTACACGTAAGCCAAAGATATACAATCAGAAACCAATAATCAATAGTCCATCTTTTGCACGTAAGCCAAAGATGACTTTCATCACAATATAAGCATGAGGATGATGACAATGATATAAGCATTAATCAAAGCGAAATCAAGGATAAATATTAAAGACTTTAAATTTATCTTGAGTTTAAAAATATCCAAATTGTCAACATGATACTGCTTTGTGGAGTAAAATTCAAGAATAATATTCATGTATCAAAAATAATTTGGACAGAAAAGAAATATATTTTTGGGTGAATAATACTCTGAATAGTACCTTGTGAATAAGACTTGAGAATAGTACCTAAATGAATAGTACCCCGGCATGAAAAGTGTCCCGAATACCCGAGTGAATAATACTAGAGTGAATAGTAACTAGGTAAATAGTAACTTAGTGAATAGTAACTCATAAATAGTACTTGACACAAAAAGTGCCCCGAATACCCGAGTGAATAATACTAGAGTGAATAGTAATTGAGTGAATAGTAACCCATAAATAGTAACTCGTAAAAGAAAAATACCAAAGAAAATGATATTCCATGACGAGTATAAAAGAAATGATATCTCATACGAGTATAATAAAATATCTGAAATCTATGAATGGATTTTCACCCGCCATGCGGTAATCCACGTAGATAGATCATTTCCATAATTTAATAAAGAATGAAAACGAAGGGTCATTCACCATGAATGTGGTAGTCCGCATAGACAGGTTATTCCAATAGAATAATAAAGAATGGAACAATAGAAGAAATTCACCATGTAAATACGAGTCCGCGTACACATATTATTCCAACAAAATAATAAAGAATGGAACAACAAAAGAATTTCACCATGCATTCGGTAGTCCGCGTAGACAAGTTATTCCAACAGAATAATAAAGAATGGGATAATAGAAGAATTTCACCATGCATGCAGTAGTCCGCGTAGACAGATTATTCCAACAGAATAATAAAGAATAGAATAACAGAAGAATTTCACCATGCATACGGTAGTCCGCATACACAGGTTATTCCAACAGAATAATAATGAATGGAACAACAGAAGAATTTCACCATGCATGTGGTAGTCCGCGTAGACAGGTTATTCCAACAGAATAATAAAGATTGGAATAACAACCCTTTTGAGTATTGAAAGAAAATAACTCTCTTCATGAATACAAAATAAATAATACCCCTTACCACAATAATGATATCTCTTACCTCAGCAAAAGACTGGATACTGGAATAGTAAAGTAGCAGACTACTCTTCTTCTTTCTCTCTATAGCTTCTCTCTATAATTTGCTCTTATGAGTCTTAGTGAATTGGTGAGAATGAAGGAAGAATGAGTTCAATTTATAGGAAAATATAGTTTCGATATTTGCGTTTTGGGGCACAAAAATTACAAGATAATACCTTCTTCTTTTTTTTCATTTTTAATTTAGTCCTGCAAGTATTATCAAACTTACACCACCTCCCCTAATAGTATATCATGTGAATCAATAGTACAATCATGTGACTCAATAGTTCTATACATGTGAAAAAAATAATTACAGTATAGTACCTTCATCTATTCCTCCATTTTTAATTTAGTCATGCAAGTATTATCAATCTTGCACCACCTCCCCTAATAGTACATGCATGTGAATCAATAGTACACACATGCGAACAAATAGTTATAATCATGTGAATTAATAGCAATTAATGGCTCACTTATCCGATTAATTACCCGATTGGTCAATATAACCTCCAGACATCAATTATTATCGAAATAGATGTCGATTTCCACTAACACTAATAATCCCAACACAATAGAAATATCAATTTCATCTTTAATTAATATAAACTTATTAATCATTAATATTATAACTCACAATATTTAACAACCAGATCATTCCCAGGAAAGATGGAGCTTTTCGATAAGGATTTCTCCCTATTGGCGCGTAATTAGGTGATCAAACCCCTTTCCTTGACAAAACTTTCTAGACATCGTCAATATTATAAATAATAATATGAATAATTTTGTCGTCTCAATTATTGATTTAATAATATAAAATGTTATGCGAGATGATACTATGACAATAATTGAATCAATAATATAAGAGATATTATACAACAATTCATCGTAGCAATAATTGAGTATAACCGAGTGACTTTTCATGTAAGCATCAATAATTAATGCAAGTATGTACTCTTATGCAACCACAGCGTATTCTCGTACTTTTTACTACCGGGTAGTTCAACAGTTTAACGGTAATACTTTTGCCATTATTTTTATAAAAGGATATTTCTGTCATTTTCTAACTACGATAATACTTCTATTGTGGGGTCCATCAATGATTATCTTGAGTCGTCTTTAATATTCCCTATTAAAATGAATATTCCCCATTAAAATGAATATTCCCCAACCAATCTAATATTCCCCGACACAACGAATATTTTATATCAACTTGCTTACTTTGCAAAAAATTTCACATATCACCCTTAACTTTAACCTTTTATCAATTTAACCATTTACTAAATAGAATAATAATTATAAGAAAATTGAATATTTTCATTTCATAAAATTCGGGGTCTTACAGCTATATATTACCTCAGCAACAGATTCAACATCGGTGAGCAAAAGTACACCTTGATTTAAAAGACTTGTTATGCATTAGCATGGGCCTCCATTGTAACGACCTAGAAATTCACTTTATTTAAAAATTATGTTTTAAATGTTATTTGTATTGTGTGTTTAAATGTCATTTTATGACCTAGGATGGTGATAATATTGTAGTATTTATGTTGCGTGCAAGAATAAATAATTAAGAATTTTGAAGACGAAAATAAAAAAATTTCTAGAAAGTTTGCGTAAAAACACTATTCACGTAAAGAACGATACGAGTTAGGTTTTGACCCTAGGTTCTTTTGAGAAATCAGTACGTCATATTGACTTTTCGTCCAAGATCTAACGGTAATAATATAAGTGAAAAGTCAGTCGTATTGTCCAATAAAAAATTTTCTCCAAAAAACGTCGTGCTTGACATGTCGTGCTTAAAATTTTTCTTCCGTATATGGACTTTTCGGTATATTTGTTTTACCAAGTTGCTTTGTCGTGCTTACACTGACAAAATGCTTTGTCGTGCTTATACTGACAAGATGCTTTGTCGTTCTTACGCCTGACACACGCCTAGCACACTCCTGGCACACGCTAAAACACGCTTGGCACACGCTGACACATGTCTGGCACACGCTATGTAAGACCCCAAATTATTATGAATAAAATTAAATTTTCTCTATTTATTATCTTGAAATAATAAGGAGTTAATTTGATATAATACTTTGGTTATGGGTGAAATGTGCAAATTTTATAAAATAAGCAAGTGGTTATAAAATATTCATTTTTTGTCGGGGAATATTTGTTTGGTCGTGGAATATTCTTGTTGTCGGGGAATATTCGTACGATAGCACAGTCATTCATGGGCCTCATAATAGAATAACTGTCGGATGAAGAAAATGACAAGTTTGAGTTTTTATAAACAACGGCGTAGTTATTCTGATTAACAACTTTGTTGGAATACCCGTTGGTTAAGAATACGATAATATGCGTGGTTGCCTGATAGCACACGGTATTACAGTACGATATTTTTGAATTATTGATCCTTACGTAAGAAGGCACTACTCAATAATTATTACGATGAATTCTTTATTCAATATTTTATTTTATTGATTCAATAATTGCTGCGTTGATATTTTATATTATTGTTGTTTCAATAATTGTCACTTTATGATATTTTCCATTATCGGATCAATAATTCATATTATTTGAATAATATTATTAGATAGCATTATTGGAAATGTCTAGAAAGTTACATCTAAGGAGAGGTTTGGTCACCTAATTGCGTGCCGATGAGGAGAAATCCTTATCAGAAAGCCCCCTCTTTCTGAGAAACTACCGGTTGTCATAATTGTGATTACGTAATATTATTTGTGAATAATTAATTATTGATTATATGATAAGAAAATATTTATTTTATGTGGATATAATTGATGGTTATATTTATTTTATGCGATTATAATTGAAGGAATTAATGTTGAGGTGTTTTTATTCGAAGGAGGTATTAAAAATAAATCACAGTTCTTGAGATATATTAAGTGAGTTATAATTTTTAATCGTAGTTGGATCATTGTGATTTTTGGATATGTTATATATATATAAGTTGTGTATATGTCCACAAATTTTGAACCGTTAAAAATGAACGAATGATTTGTTATGAATTTTAAGAGGTGTCTGATTCAGAAATTAGGGTTATAATTGATTTTGGTGGAAAATTCTAGAATTGAGTGGGCCCCACTTGTGGTTGGTGAAAAAAATATGCTGAATTTTATTTTAAATGTGATGGGTGGCAATAGTAGCAGGTAAAGCCATCAGGTAGCAGGTCAAGTCTGCTTCATCGGGCTAACATTTTCTTATAAATAGAGGGCTAAGTTAGAATTAAAAATCACACCAGAAACATAAGCTTTCTCTCTTTCTCTCTCTATATTATCGAGCGTATTTTGTGAGTATTTAGATACTTTGAGAGTTGCTGTTCAGTACAAGTTTTATTCAGCATCACTTCCGACCTTTCATTTTGAAGTACTGATTCTTTGAGGTAAGGGATGTTATTTTCTTCTTAAATGATATTATTTTCTTCGATATCATTATGCCGAAATATTGGTTTGAACTTTTTAATCAAATTTAGAACTTTTGTGTCGGGGTTAGTATTCACGTATACGGCACTATTCACGTATATGGCACTATTCGCGAATACGACACTATTCACCGAAAAATGAAAATTTTCCTTTTTGTCCTAGATGTCTTTTATGGTTACTATCTTTGATTGTATCCATGTTTTGATCTTTATTTTTTAATTCTATTTCACACTTGGTTATTATGAAGTATTATTGAATTTGGATAAACCGAAATACGAATCCCTAATATTTGTCCTTCTGTCTTACTGGATTCATTCTCTAAAATGTTTTTCATCATCCTCAGTCCTTAATGGTGGTACTTGATGAATATCTTTGGCTTTATGTAGTGCAAAGATGAATGATTACTGATGAATATCTTTGGCCCATGCAAAGATGAGCAGTGTTGAGATGAACATGACCAATTGGTGATACAAATGAATATCTTTGGCCCGTAGTGCAAAGATGTATATTGATTGATGTTACAGGTATAAAATATTGATGATGGACTTTTAAATTCATATATGATAGTAGATTTCATTCTCTACTTAACTCTTCTAATGAATTGTTGTTTCCCTTTGCGATTGTTGATCTAAAACTTGTTGTCGATTATATTCTATCGGATCTTTCCCTGTTGAAGACTAAGGATAATTTATTGTATATTATCTTAGTCATAATATTTTTTACTAGGCTAGTTGAGCTCACCCTTTTCCTTTTTGTTCCATTTTTCCTCTCAGGAAGCGAGAACATAGCAGGAACCAGTCGGGGTATAGAGTGATGGTCTTAGACAGTTGTTTTAACAGTCCTCACTATTTTTGTAAAATAGTACATCAATAATTGTAATGAGGACTTTTTTTTGGTGTGGATATTGTCTAGAAGATAATATTTGTATTTAAACTCACAAGATGTGTTGTCGTATTATGCACAACAATTGTAATAATAAAGTTGTAGTTGTTTTTCTGTACCATGTATTTGGTAACTCAGAAAGGGTGTTGTATACCTATTTTGGGGGCATCACACGCTAGGTACTAAAGTGTAATTAACCTAGGTACCAAAGTGTAATAAGTCTGGTGCAAAGTGTAAATAACGTAATTAACCTAGGTACTAAAGTGTAATTAACCTAGGTACCATAGTGTAATAATTCAGGTGCAAAATGTAATAATCCAGGTGCAAACTGTAATAAGCCAAGCCCCTAACGTGCAATTAATGAAACTATGTTTTTCTATAAATAGTAAGCTAAGTTCATTCATTTCCTACCAATTCACAAGGAATTTAAGAGCAAAAATACTCTACATTTATAATCTGAGAGATATTGTGAGATAAAATAATTACTTTCGAAGCATCGAACCGCTAAGCAATTGGAAGTAGAGCTAGAAACTACAAGAGGTAACATCTCTAGTCGTTATTATATTTGATTTTATTTCATTTTATAGTCACAGAAACTCAAGAACATAAGTCGTTACCATGTTCGGATTTTCCAACTTCGTGTCCTTCATAAGTTCTTGAGCAAGACGTTATTCTATTCAATTTATTTAATTGTATAGTAGAAATGTCAAGAACACAAGTCGTTACCATGTTCGGATTTTCCAACTCCGTGTTTCTTCATGGGTTCTTGATCAAATCTAATATTATTTAAGTTTATGTTATTTCTTTTATAAAATGTTATAATCACATATGCAAGCCGTTATAATGCCCAAAATAATTTAATTGTGAAAACCAAAACTTCAAGAACATAAGTCATTACCATGATCAATTTTTTGTTCTTCATGTTCTTCGCGTTCTTCATATGTTCTTGAGCAAAGGTCATAAATTTTACATAAGTAGGTTTATAATTTTATTATTTTTATGTTATCATGTGTTATTAAGTGTTAGAACATGTTATCCTAGCAAATTAATGCTCGTGGTATCATGTTTTACCAAATGAAATGAAGAATTGTGAACCAAAATCACAATTCTGACATTTATGGGAATATGCTTTTGAATGAATAAGAAAGTTGTAGATATGGAATTTAGTCGCGCGTAGGCGCAAGAATCACCCAAAAATGTTTTAAAACGAAGAAGTTATGGCAATTTCCGTAAAGGATGTCAAAGCTAAAAATTTCTTGGAGGCTCTCTAATTTAAGGGCTTAAAAGAGCTAGGGTGTTAAGAAGCATATATCACCTATGAAAATAGTTAAGTTAAGTTATTATATAACATATAAAGTTATATAAATCGATGAATCTAACAAACTTATGCACTATATGATTGTGTAGGGTTATTTTAACAAGGTTAAACTTATAGTTTAGAATACTAAACATCAAGGCAAGTTTCCTAAACCCTAAACTTATTTCTTCATTATGCATGTCTTTTAACCTATCTTGTTATTTATACAAGTTCTTGAACCACAATATTAAGTTAAACAAGATTCCTAGCTTGAATTGCTTTTGATATGTTATATCAAACCTAAACTTGAATTGCCAATTGTTGTAATGTTATTGCTATAGTTTCAGCATAACTCAAAAATGAATTGTTTATTCATATGATATTGTTTATTGAGCATAAACTTTTGTGTCGAACCAAATTGTTTTGGTAAGACATCCTATATTGAAGTTGGGTATCTCGTAAGGGATCGAGATTTGGTCAATAATATATTGACATTAATTTGGGTGCATTTGAGCACTGGTAGGATGAGATGCATACTCCTAAGATGTTGAATGGGTTGATCCCCTATCTCATATCTAAACAAAATTTCTAAGTCTGTGTGACTGACAGAAATAGAAATCCAGAAAATGGTAACAACTATCAGTCGAATTTTGAATTGTTATACTTCCTCAAATCATATATTGTTATACATATAGAACCTGATGAGCATGTATGCATAGCTCACCCTTGCAAATTATTCCCTTTGCATTTTTAGATGGTAATCTGGAACATCTAGAGTAGATAAAGGAAACGTCCTGCTTAGATTAGATTATATTCTTGTCTATTTGAATACCTTGTAATAAGAAACTCGTTATGAGAATCATGTAATTGAATCTTAATATTATGATATATATATATAACATCTTTTATTTCCCATAAACGTGTTTTCTTACATATATAGATGTAAAGTTAGAATTCTTCGAATCTAGTTGAGATCCTTGGGAACTATTTATCTGAGTGAGGGTATTAATAGCATGGATTGTTCATGTTGTTATTGATACTCTGAATTTTGGATAGATAGTTACTATTGATACAATAGTATAAATTCGTATGGCATAGACTATACATCTGGGTGAGGGTATTAGTAATATGGATTTGTTCATATTATTCTTGGTACTCAAATTTGAATAGATAGACTCTAGTCACGGATACAGTTCATATATCCAAGTGAGGGTATCCAAACACAGTAATAGTTCTCTTGTGAATTATCATCTGTTATGGGATACTGTGAATCTTGGATCTATGGGAATTATATCTGATAGTCACTCTATTTAATGTAATATTATAATCAGATACCATGGGTGTATAAATTTAAATGCATTATATTGATTCGTTGTAAACACCATATCGGATACCATGGGAGTATAGATAAGGGGGTGTTACATCCATGAGATTACAACATTATCTCCATGGTCACACAACCCATCTCATATCCCTCATGGATCCTCTAAAGTACGTATTCAACAAACCCATGTTGAATTGTTGACTATCCAAATGGCAGTTGATCCTCCAACAAATTGACATCATCTGCGTGACCCAAAAGTCTGTCAAAGGTCAAGGAATTACGGATCAACTAGCCGTGGCACCATCAGGGGATTTCAAACCCTTGGAAACATATTTCCCCGATGAAGGAGTAATGACAATTCAATAAAGCCATCAGGAGAATACAGTCCAATCATGGAAATTGTACTTTAATGGAGCGGTAAACATGGAAGGTGCCGGAGCAGGGGTAGTATTGGTATCTGCTTTGGGAGAACAGTATCTCGTTGCTATCAAGTTACAGTTTATCAACACCAACAACACAGCTGAGTACGAAGGTTGTATAATGGGGTTGAAACTGGCCCAATCCATGGGTGTCAAACAGTTAACTGTCTTTGGGGATTCCGAGCTGGTTATCAAATAAACCACTGGGGCATATCACACCAAAGAATTGCATTTGCTGCCTTACCATTGGCAAGTTATCAAGATGGCTACAGAGCTTGAAGAAATATCCCTCCTCCACATTCCTTGGAACATAAATGATTTCGTGGCTGCACTAGCAACTATGTCCTCCTTGATCAACATATCTTAAAGGGGAGGCATCTCAAATATCAAATTTGCAAGCCATGAGGCACCAGCCTATGGAAATTACATCAGAAAAGTAGTGGATAAACTGCCTCCCATCCAACACCCTTGGTACCATTCCATCAAAGAGTATCTGCGAGATGGATCTACGCTCATTAGAAAGTCGAAGCTAAAAAAAGCGATCTAGAAAATGGCTATGAAATTATATCTAGGCAGAAACGCACTCTACAAAAGGGATGTTTGACTAGGCCTTCTAAGATGCCTAAAAAGACCAAGCTCATGAACTCATGGATGAAATCCATGGTGGAGTTTAATATTTACACATGAACGGTCCTTTACTTACCAAGAAGATATTAAGAATCCGGCATTACTATATCTCTCTCAAAGTGATCGTGATGATCACGTCAAGAGATGCTATCAATACCAAATTCATAGAAACATCATCCACGCTCCTCCAGTGAAATCCACAATATATCTTTACCACGGCCCTTTTCAATGTGGGGAATGGGCGTGATCGGTCGAAATCGAACCCAAAGCCAAAGAATGATTATCGGTTTATCTTCACCATAATCAACTACTTCACCAAGTGAGTAGAAGCAACCTCTTTTCCCAAAGTCACTAAAGAGGTAATCATTAGTTTCATCAGAACTATGTTATTTGTCGCTATGGACAACCAAAGGTGATCGTTTCAGACAATGCCAAAAATCTCAACAACCAGATGATGGAGGAATTATGCAGCAAATTCCACATCAAGCATCTCAACTCTGTCATTTATCGTCCAAAGATGAATGGGAGAAAACCCAAATTGACTTGACTGATGGGAGAAAATAAGCAGCCATCTATGGTGCGGTCGAACCCCCAGAGAAGAAAGCCAAAACCCTTTCCTTAAACCTCAACCACATTCAAGAACCAGTCCCAAGACACCAAAAAAAATGGGAAACCCAAAGATCAACGATCTATTCTGAAAGATCTTGGGACATCTCAATGTCCATCCACCAAGGAGGAGTTTAGAATACATCAAGATAGCAAGTCATAAAGAAAATGGTAACTATCAAGCAAGTAACAAGGCATATCTAAAAGAGAAGTTAATCAAACTATATTTCCTTGCCATATAATATTGTTTAATATATACAATCTGTCTTGTACATGACAAAAATGGCTAACCTAGTCTATGTAGAGAAATAAAAGCTAATCTACAAACCCGTGGATAAACGAGCCAATAAGTCCAACATGGCATCCCTCTCATAAGATGGAGGTGAATCTATGAGCTCCTGCCCCAGGGTGTCCATGCGGTCCAAAAGATCTACGACCATCTGCATAGTGCTACCATGCTCATCTATAAATGCACTCATATCTGCATCAATGCTATCATTATGTGATCTAACTGCAGTACTATCTCTAGTGCCAGCATCCCGGGTAGCTAGAGCCTCATCCCGCTCAACAAAAGCTGCATCCCGAGTCACTCGAGCTTCATCCCGCTTAACAAAAGCGGTATCCACCGCTTAGCTCGTGAATCATCCTCTCAACAAAAGTAGCATCTCTACCGAAAAGAGTTGTCAACATCAAGGCCCTAAGCAGTCCCTCTCAAATGTCATCGATCGACCTCTGCTCCAAATACTTTCTGAGAAGGTGGAGCCACCAAGCGGTGAGAATCTTGTGAAAGTAGTATGCATACAAGCCAATCATGTATGATGATAAAGTATATATTTTACAATCAATCTTAATTTTTTATTAATAAAAGAATTATTTATTAAAGGCATTTAATTATCTACATGGTGTTATTTTAATAATATGTGATAAACTCATAGTTTTAAGCAATGCTTTTAGAATCATGATGAGATCATGCTAATGAGATCTAAATTCTTAAGTATCTTAAAACTAAAATGTTCTCAATCAATGGATTACTAAAAAGGGGATTAGTGAATCCGGATAGATTGATACATACATTGCTTGCTCATTGGATGAGAATGATTGATCTCATTATGATTTGTGTGGAGACACTAAAGCAAGTATGTAGGTGCTTATTAGAGAATAAGTTCACTAAATGTGACTCGCTAAGGTATACCTAATGGAGTTTTACTTGCCTGTCAATAGAAATTCCTGTAGTGATAGTAGTACAAGTGATCATTGGACTTGAGATCATCATAGTATCTTGTATATAATGAATCACACTTTGACTTATTCCTTAAAACCCTTAGGGTATATCAAAGGGTGTGTTTGGGTGTAATTAGTTATATATGGAGATAATAAATGATTACCACTTCTAGTAAAAGAAGAGAAATGTCATATGTGATTCGATAAATGACAACCTAAGAATCCTTGGCCAAGGTAAAATAAAATTAGAAAATAATTTCTAATTTGCATTTATTCGGAGTTGTGCATTTGGGAATCGAAATACATATAATTAAATAAAATAAGACTTGATAGTAATTTCATTTCTTATATTTAATTGGGACATTGTGTGGTGGAAGGATTGAATTGTACGATAACTATTTACTCAAAGGTTCTTTTATGATTAATGTTGAAATCTATATTATCTAAAAAGTCGTTGATCGCTTGAGAAGGCTTATCCTTATTGTAGAATAAATGTTATTTATTTAAATAAATTAATAATTTATTTATTTATTTAAATGAGATTAGAATTGTTCTAATTGATTTATTCACAACCGGTTTAATATGGAGAACCTAAAGGGTCACACCAGAGAGAAGAAGAATAATTATTTAAGAAGTTAATGGCATAATCGTAACAATATGTTAAGTGTATTTAATTTAATCTATGGTGATAGAGTTAATTAAATAGCTTAATATTTATTATTTAATATTTTGGAAATATTAAATATAAATTAATAAGAGAATTTTATTAATATTATTACAATAATTATTATTTTAAATTCTAAAGGAGTTAGGAAATTAATTTAATATTAGTACTCTCATTTATTCCTAATAGGATTAGGTAAAAATTAATTAAAGGAGTTTAATTAATTATCCCTAATAAGATTAGGGAGCTAATTAATTAAAGGAGTTTCATTAATTAAATAATACTCTATTTTAATTATATTAAAATGGTTAACTAATATCTATATAAGAGGAGTCTTATATCAGATATTACATACGTGATTCCAATTGTTGAAGAGTACGCCCCTTTTTCTACAGAAATAGAAAAAACTATGGTTTGAGCCAATATACCATTCTTCTTGAAAATTCTTCTTCCTTGGTGGATCACCTGTAGAGGTCATACACTTGGGTGGCTAACATTGATCAAAGGAAGGAATCTACCCGGAGATTCAAGGAGATCGCGGAGAAGTAAGAGTTAAACTCGTACCTGTGGAAGCTTGTATCTACAAGGGTATGATTCCATAACTTCTTGTTCTTCGTTATAATTAATAATATGCATAAAGAATGATCTGGGTAATTGGTTTGTGAAATTTTTAAAATTTGATTTTACTTTTCTTCCGCTAATTTTGCAATTTGATTTAAGTCTTTGATCTTCACAAAACCCTAACATACTAGGGGAATCAACCAGGCTGCTATCAAACCAAATGAAAATGATTATCATCCTCGGTGGGAGAACCGGGGTCCTCCATAGGCTCCTCATCATCAAACTCAATACTCGGCTCTAACGAAACAACCTTAGTTGATGCAATATCTACCTCCAGCCATGCAGAATACTTTGAAAAGTGACCTGGATGACTAGTCAAAAAGTCAGTCCTCTCTCGACCAGTCCAACAGTTATAAATCCTGGTCAAGTCCTCTGTGCGACAAAAGTCGAGATAGATGATCTCTAACCCATTCGCTCATCGAAGGATGAATATCTTGAAATTGATCAAACTGTCCCATGACAACTAGTGGATAATATGTGGTCTATAACGCCCCAGAAAATTGAACAATTGTAAATACTTTTAATAATGAATAAAATAATATTATTTATTATTATTACGTGTTGATAAGATGAATGTCATTCTATAACCAAGAAATGTCAGAATGTTGTAGTATTTTAACTATGTGAGAGAATTAAGGTGTTTGAATTTCTAAGACGAAAATAAAAGCTTTCTTGAGAAATTTTCCGAAAAAACTATTCAACGATTTATGCTCTGAATTATTTTTGAACTTCCGAGAAATACGTAACGTTATAATATCAAGGTGATATCGATTATGTAATAATAATCTAAGTATGAAAAACGTAATATTTCGCGCGCGGACTTAATTTGGGAACGTTAGGTTTATTAAGCGTTAAAGGAAGAAAGTTGGGATCGTATAATGTGTATTCATTATATAAAGCTAAGGAATGTCAAGTATAAGTCTGACGTATTGTACTATTATGTATGAAGAATGAGATAATGTATATTAAGAATTAATATCTGAGCTAGCATCTGAAGATTATATGTGGGGTATATATGTTAAGTTGTTTAAATAAGAGGTAATGGACTTGTAGGATTATTAGCCTTATGAAGGGAGTCCAATAGAATGTGACAATCAAGCCCAAGTGTTTGATAAGTTATGAGTCCAAAATATGGTAGTACAAGCCCAATAAGGAATTAACTAGATTAAATTAGCAAACCCAATGTTAAGCCATGATCCATGGGGCAATCCAAGTGTAAAGTGGGTAGTCTTGATGGGAAAATAATATGTGTGGTGACCAAGTGATGTGATGAGCAAGGAATGAATAGTAAGGAGGTGGAGGATTAAGGAGGTGGAATAAGGAGGTGGGATGGTGTAATGACCATTTTACCCTAGCTTTGAGTGGCCTATAAATACCAAGTTTCATTTCATTTTGTTGTTTGATCAAATTTCATCCAACTCCTCTCAAGATAAGCTACTTATTTGGTAGAGAGAATAAGCCACTTAAGCACTTATAAGCCACTTCAACCTTTGTTAGATTTTCCAAAGTGAATTAAAGTCATAGTCTTCAAGGAAACGTAGAGACTTAAAGTGTACGTGTGTTAATCAGTAAGCAGACGCTGAAGCAAAATGCCGCCAAAGAGAGTGCAACGTAAGCAAATACGAACGTGAATCAAACGGAGGAGGTCCGATTAATCCGATCGCAGAGTTTGTTAACTTATTAACAGCTGCCTTTAATAAAACAGGGGCTAATATCCCCGTAAATCCAGGAGTAGCACGAGCTACTACCTTTAAGGATATCAAAAGCGTGGGTCCGCCGGAGTTCAAAGGAACTACGGACCCTATTGAAGCCCAAACGTGGGTTAAGGAGATAGAGAAGGCATTTGTAATAGCAAATGTCGATGAGACCCAAAAGGTTGCCTTTGCATCCTAAATGATGAAGGGAGAGGCCAACTTTTGGTGGGAAGCCAATCAGGCTAGGGTTGGGATAGCAAATCTGACGTGGGATAGGTTCAAGGAGATATTCTTCGAGAACTACTTTCCCACGAGCATGCAAGGCGAAGACGAACCCTTAGATTGCTTATGTAATAAAATAGTTAAACGATTTGTAATATATTTCATATTATGACAAGAACAAACGAATGGGTTACAAAGAACCTGGGGTATGTAATATTATTTTGAATATATAGAAGTTATATTGGCCCTTTTGAGACTATTCAATTGAATGAATGAATGAATGAATGATAGTACCGTGTAGCACCATCTGTCGGGTTGGAAGAGACCCGAATTTGGGGGTGTCACAGGTTGGTATCAAAGCATTAGGTTATAAAACTTAAGGGGGGATTAAAAACCTTACGTCATAACCTTAAGAGGAGTCAAAGAAGTACAAGAAAGGAAAATAACCTTAAAAAATGCATTATGATTATGTTATATGTTTTTATTATTCTACTGACGTGTACTAATCAACTTAATTATTTTGTGTAGATGTCAGGACTAAACAGAATGTTTGTAGATGAGCAAACCATTAGTGAAGAATCGGTGAACCAAGTAGAGGTTATCTAGAACCCTATAGCAATGAGAGCCGGATGTAGTGATTATTGAGTCCGGAGACTCGGAGGAAGTGACTACATGTCGATGTTGTGACGGGATGATAGAGGAGGAGGTAGAGACAGTTTCCTTTAACCCGATGGCTATAGCTGCAGAGATAGCTCCTGGGGGTCGATGATGTCTCTTTTCATGTCAGTATTGGATAGAAATATCCATTACTGTCAGAAAGTCAAGGAGTTGAAGGCAGAGCTCCAGATGGTTATAGAGCACAAGACTGATGTCGAGTCCATGTAGGAGCAGGAACATGACGAGAGGATTTTGGCTAAGGACAAAGTCCAGGATTTAAAGCACGAGGTCTTTGAGCTCAAGGAGGAGATAAAGACTAAGGTGCAGAAGATAGGGAGGATGGAGATGCGATTTTTGGAGTTGAAACAAGGGGACATGACGGTTCCCCAATACATCACCAAGTTTAATGAACTGGCAAGGTTCACTCCACATCAAGTGGATACTGAGGTGAGGAAGGCGCGTCGGTTCGAGCAGGGCTTGAACCCCTGGCTCTATAACCGCATATCGGTGTTCCAAAGTACTTCTTTTGGGACCATTTTAGAGAAGAAGATAATCGTCAAAGGTGGTAGTGAGGCGTTGAGCCAATACCACAAAGAAAAGAAAAATAAGGGTAAGGTAGATGGGGGAGTAAAGATCGAGGGAGCCAGTGGTAGTGGCGAGGGTTAGAAAAAGAAGGTATTTAGCTCTGGGAATACCGGAGTGAAGCAAGGAGACCCGAAGAAAAGAATGGAGGCCTGCAAGACCTGTGGGAAGACTCACTTAGGAGTCTGTCTTAAGGGGAAGGCTAACTATTACAATTGTGGACAGGAGGGGCACATTGCGCCTAATTATCCAAGTCCGAAGAAGAACCATGGATGCTTTGTGTGTGGATCAACTGACCACATGGCAAAAATCTTGCCCAAGAAGGGGATCAAGGCGAACCGAGGCGCTAATAGCGGTAAGTTAGCTATTAGTGGGCCAGCACAGCCGGGTAGGCCAATGGGTCGTACCTTTAATATGACAGTCCAAGATGCAGTTGTATCGGCGGATGTCGTCGCAGGTATTATTCTGATCAACAATATCAATGCATACGTGCTGTTTGATTTGGCTGCTACTTGTTCGTTTATAGCATGTGATTTTGCTAGACAATTAGGATTATTTCCCGAAAAGTTGCCTATACCTTTAAATATTAAGGTAGCAAATGAAGAGATAATTCCTGTTGAAAATGTTCATAAAAGTTGTTGTGTAGATATACGTGGTTATAAATTATCAGTAGATTTGTTACTGATAAAGTTAGGAGAATTCGATGTAATTCTCGGAATGGATTGGTTAGTAAACCATGGTGGTAATTATAGATTATCAAAATAAATGTGTGAACATTAAGATGATAGAACAACCTCGGGTAGTATTTTACGAGAATAGATCGCCGGGACGTTTGTGTTGTCTAACGATGACACAAACTAGGAAATTACTGAGAAAGGGACGCGTAGGTTATCTGTGTCATGTTGTTGATACCCAGAGAGTGGTAGCAACCATGGAACAAATACCTGTAGTGAGAGAATTTGCCGATGTATTTTTGAGTGAATTGTCGGGTCTTCCGCTGGATAGGGAGACAGAGTTTGTGATAGACATTATGCCAGGAGCGGTACCAGTTTCTAGGGCACCGTATCGTATGGTGCCAGTGGAGATGAAGGAGTTAATGGTGCAGTTACAGGAACTGTTAGATAGGAAGTACATTCAACCGAGTGTTTCGCCGTGGGGAGCACAGGTACTGTTTGTCAAGAAGAAGGACGGATCGTTAAGACTGTGTATCGACTATCGAGAGTTGAACAACTTAAGGATAAAGAATAAATACCCATTGCCCAGGATCGATGATCTCTTTGATCAGTTGAAAGGGGCTAAGTATTTTTCAAAAATAGATTTAAGAATGGGGTATCATCAGTTAAAGGTTAGGAAGGAGGATGTGCCAAAGACAGCATTCAGGACTCGTTATGGTCATTACGAGTTTCTGGTGATGTCGTTTGGGTTGACAAATGCACCAGCTGTATTTATGGATATGATGAACAGAGTGTTCAAACAATATTTGGACAAGTTCGTCGTGGTGTTTATAAATGATATTCTAGTCTATTCTAAGACGCCGGAAGATCATGCTGAACACCTAAGATTAGTGTTGGAGACACTTAGGAAGGAGAAATTGTATGCGAAGTTCACTAAGTGTGAATTTTGGTTAGAGAAGGTGCAATTTTTAGGTCATGTCATTGACCATGAGGGAATTTTAGTAGATCCAGCGAAGGTGGAAGCCATGATGAATTGGGAATAGCCAAAAATGCCGACTGAGGTGCGGAGTTTCCTAGGGTTAGCGGGTTACTATCAAAGATTCATCCAGGACTTTTTGAAGATAGCTACTCCGTTGACTAACTTGACGAGGAAGACGGTGAAATACGTTTGGACTGACAAGTGCGAGGACAGTTTTCAAGAACTAAAGAAGAGATTGAGTGAAGCGCCTGTTTTGTCATTGCCTGATGACACAGGAAATTTTATAGTTTATAGTGATGCTTCGCATAGAGGACTTGGTTGTGTGCTCATGCAGCATGGCAAGATCATTGCGTATGCATCTAGGCAGTTGAAGGATTATGAGAAAGTTTACCCTACTCATGATCTGGAACTGGCCGCAGTAGTTTTTGCTTTAAAGATATGGAGACATTATCTTTATGGAGAAAAATGTGAGATATACACGGACCACAAAAGTCTAAAATATATCTTCACACAGAAGGAGTTGAATATGAGGCAGAGGAGATGGTTTGGAGTTGATAAAGGATTACGATCGTGAAATCACATGTATCACCTGGAAAAGCTTGATGTAGTTGTCGACGCCTTAAGTAGGAAGGGTCGAGAAAAGTTGTCTTTATTGACGGCTCAAACTGAGTTGATAATAGAGATGGCTAGGATGGAGTTGGAAGTGAAGCTGCCAAGTCAAGGAGGACAAATGCTATTTGCGACGGAGATATAATCTACCATCATAGAGAGAGTTAAAGAGGTACAACTCAAAACGAATGAGTGCGACCGGGTAAAGGAGCGGCTAGCCAATGAAAAAGATACTAAGTAAAGTCTTGATAATGAGGGATTATTGAGATTTGAAGGAAGAATTTGGGTTCCGAATGAGACGAAATTAAAGGAGCAGGTGTTGAAAGAGGCTCATAGTTCGAGGTTTTCGATTCATCCTAGTAGCACTAAGATGTATCAAGATCTTCGACAAAGTTTCTGGTGGTCGAACATGAAGAGAGATATCGCCGAATATGTGAGTAGGTGCTTGACTTGTCAGAGAGTTAAGGCCGAACATCAATGACCCAGTGGCTTGTTATAGTCATTAGAAATTTTGGAGTGGAAATGGGAGAATATCACAATGGATTTTGTGGTGGGACTTCTGACTACTCAGAAGGGGTATGATGTGATTTGGGTAATAGTGGACCGGTTGACAAAGTCGGCTCACTTTTTGCCAATTAGGGTCAAGTATAACTTAGACCAATTAGCTAGACTTTATATTAAGGAAATAATCTCCAGACATGGAGTACCAGTATCAATTGTCTCAAATCGTGATCCACGATTCACATCGAACTTTTGGAGGAGTCTACAAGAGCAGTTAGGAACGCAGTTGAATTTGAGTACAGCATATCATCCACAAACGGATGGATAGAGCGAAAGGACAATTCAGACGTTAGAAGATATGCTAAGATCTTGCGTCATGGATTTCAAGGGTAGTTGGGATGATCATCTACCATTAGTGGAGTTTGCATATAACAACAGTTATCATGCAAGCATAGGTATGCCACCTTACGAAGCTTTGTATTGGAGGAAATGCAGAACGCCACTGTATTGGGATGAGGTAGGAGAATGCCGAATGTTGGGACCAGAGTCGGTGGAACAGACAGCGGATATTGTCAAGAAGATACAAATGCATCTTCTAGCAGCTCAAGATAGACAGAAGAAGTTTACAGATCTGCATAGAGAGAATCGGGAGTTTGAAGTAGGTTCGTACGTATTCCTAAAAGTATCTCCCTGGAAAGGAAAGATACGTTTTGGAAAGAAGGGAAAGTTAAGTCCGAGGTTTATAGGACCTTTTGAGGTATTAAAACGGGTAGGTGAGGTAGCTTATATGATAGCATTACCTCAGACCTAGAACGAATACATAATGTATTTCACGTATCCGTGTTACGTCCTTATAAGCCAGATTATAAGCATGTGATAGAATATGAGACTATTCATATCGAGAAGGACTTAACGTATGAGGAAACGCCGATTCAAATTATCGATAGAAAAGAACAAGTTCAACGGAATAAAGTCATATCTTTCGTGAAGGTGTTATGGAAGAACCACGATGCAGAAGAAGCAACGTGGGAGTTAGAAGAAATGATGAAAAAGAATTACCCTCAATTATTTGTGTAATTTTTTTTATATAGCGAGATTCTAGGGACAGAATCCTTATAAGGGGGAGAGAATGTAACGCCCAAGAAAATCGAACAATTGTAAATACTTTTAATAATGAAAAATAATATTATTTATTATTATTACGTGTTGATAAGATGAATGTCGTTCTATAACCTAGAAATGTCGGAATGTCGTAGTATTTTAACTACGTGAGAGAATTAAGGTGTTTGAATTTCTAAGACGAAAATAAAAGCTTTCCGAGAAATTTTCTGAAAAACACTATTCATCAATTTATGCTCGGAAATTATTTTTGAACTTCCGAGAAATACTTAACGTTATAATGTCAAGGTGATATCGATTATGTAATAATAATCTAAGTATGGAAAACGTAATATTTCGCATGCGGACTTAATTTGGGAACGTTAGGTTTATTAAGTGTTAAAGGAAGAAAGGTGTGGTCGTATAATGTGTATTCATTATATGAAGGTAAGGAATGTAAGTATAATATGACGTATTGTACTATTATGTATGAAGAATGAGATAACGTATATTAAGAATTAATATACGAGCTAGCATACGAAGATTATATGTGGGATATATATGTTAAGTTGTTTAAATAAGAGGTAATGGACTTGTAGGATTATTAGCCTTATGAAGGGAGTCCAATAGAATGTGACAATCAAGCCCAAGTGTTTGATAAGTTATGAGTCCAAACTATGGTAGTACAAGCCCAATAAGGAATTAACTAGATTAAATTAGCAAACCCAATGTTAAGCCATGATCCATGGGGCAATCCAAGTGTAAAGTGGGTAGTCTTGATGGGCAAATAATATGTGTGGTGACCAAGTGATGTGATGAGCAAGGAATGAATAGTAAGGAGGTGGAGGATTAAGGAGGTGGAATAAGGAGGTGGGATGGTGTAATGACCATTTTACCCTAGCTTTGAGTGGCCTATAAATACCAAGTTTCATTTTATTTTGTTGCTTGATCAAATTTCATCCAACTCCTCTCAAGATAAGCTACTTATTTGGTAGAGAGAATAAGCCACTTAAGCACTTATAAGCCACTTCAACCTTTGTTAGATTTTCCAAAGTGAATTAAAGTCATAGTCTTCAAGGAAACGTAGAGACTTAAAGTGTACGTGTGTTAATCAAGACGCTGAAGCAAAATGCCGCCAAGAAGAGTGCAACGTAAGCAAGGTACGAAAGTGAATCAAACGGAGGGAGGTCCTAAGCATCGATCTGCGGAGTTTGTTAACTTATTAACAGCTGCCTTTAATAGAACACGGGCTAATATCCTCAGAAATCCGTGAGTAGCATGAGCTACTACCTTTAAGATTTCAAGAGCCGCGGGTCCGCCGGAGTTCAAAGGAACTACGGACCCTATTAAAGCCCAAACGTGGGTTAAGGAGATAGAGAAGGCATTTGTAATAGCAAATGTTACGAGACCCAAAAGGTTGCCTTTGCGACCTATATGATGAAGGGAGAGGCCAACTTTTTGTGGGAAGCCAATCAGGATAGGGTTGGGATAGCATATCTGACGTGGGATAGGTTCAAGGAGATATTCTTTGAGAACTACTTTCCCACGAGCATGCAAGGCAAAGACGAACCCTTAGATTGCTTATGTAATAGAATAGTTGAATGATTTGTAATATATTTGATATTATGACAAGAACAAACGAATGGGTTACAAAGAACCTGGGGTATGTAATATTATTTGGAATATATAGAAGTTATATTGGCCCTTTTGAGACTATTCAATTGAATGAATGAATGAATGGTAGGTCCGTGTAGCACCATCTGTCGGGTTAGAAGAGACCCGGATTTGGGGGAGTCACATGGTCACCTCTCTCAAACCAGCTAGGGATAGACAGTCCATGCCAACTGCATGAGTAATAAAGCTGTAGGAAGAGTTGGGTCCTAAACAAAGAAAAATAGAGAAAGCATCCTCAATCCCTAACAGAAAGGCTAACCAGGATGTTGCATCTGTACACTCAGCCGGCTGAAAGGAATAAGACATTGTTATCTCATGAGTAAATCAATACACATGATGTCTGAATGTGCCAATCAGTCTCAAGTGTGTCATAAACCACACGTACAATAAGACGGCACTACCTCTAAAAAAACCCCACAGAATGATTATGGCAAAATGTGGTTGACCTCAAGGTCTCTACCAAGATCATTGGTAAGATGGTGTAACCCTCCCTGAGAGCAAGGACCACCGTAATCAAGCTAATATCCAGATGGTCTATATACAACGACATGTATAGATAGGCCACAATACACATCAAGAAAATATCTATACGGGCAGCATTCCACTCACCCTTAGTTATGGTGAAGTCCCTGGAATATCGTAGATAGTTGTCCAATGACCCAAATTGGTCAATCAAGAAATCTATGGACACCACATGCCCCGAGGTAATCTCTTCTAGGGCAACTCTGTGCCTCAAGCTTGTCAAGGTCATAAACTACCGTCTCATATCACCGACAGCCATCCGAGCGCAAGGATCCAAAGGCAAATCTGTAAGACGCTCATACTCCTCCAATAAAGGAGTCAACTCATGGATATCAAATCTAAACACCTAGCTCTCTGGTATCCAATGAGATATTATGCCCTCTACAAAGCTCAACGGTACCTAGAACGTCAGAAGGGTCATGAAGTGCCTCAATATATGATCAACGGTCACCCGATCTGGGGAAGACAAACTGCCATACCAAGATCTTAAAGAAGAGGCCACCAACACGGGTGGGGTATGCTTAATTTGGCTAACAGTGGATGAAGACATTTGTAGAGCCGTATCATAAGACTATCTAGGGGTCAATGCTAAACTCACATCTGGGAATACATGTCCATGACATAATGCATGCATCATGATAAATGATAAATGATAAATGACAATATGATGTAGGGAATAAAAAGCATTATATGCATTCTTAAATACATCATCATCTAATACATCATCTCTGTATACAACTAAAAATAAAAGTACAGGGAAATGGGGCACAACCGCCCGATATCTAACAGAGGCCTATTAAAAGATATAACGAGAAATGGGGCACAACCGCCTAATATCTAACAGAGGCCTATCAAAATAAATAGCGAGAAATGCATCAGAAGAAATCAATGATGTCCACATCATCTAATCTATCCATCTAATGTAACTCCTCCTGAGTCAATAAGTCTCTACTGTAAGACCCCAACTTTAATGAATAAAGAATAATTTTCTCGAAATATATTTTTGAATATTATGGTGTGGATTTGATATAATGTTATAGTTGTGGGTAATATTTACAAATTTTGCAAAGTAAGCAAGTGGTTATATAATATTCGATTGGTCGGGGAATATTTGTTTTAACAGGGAATATTCGTACGACAGCACAATCATTGGTGGACCCCACAGTGGAAGTATTGTCGTAGTTAGAAAATGACAAAATTATCTTTTTATAAAAATAACGGCGAAAGTGTTACCGTTAAAATTTTTGAACTATCCAGTAGTAAAAGTACAGTAATACGCGTGGTTGCATAGTAGCACGCGATATTGATTATTGATGCTTACGTGAGAAGTCACTCAGTTATACTAAATTATTGCTACAATAATTGCTGCATCATATCTCTCATATTATTGCTTCAATTATTGTCACAGTATCATCTACATAATATATATTATTAAATCAATAATTGAGACGGCAAAGTTATTCATATTATTATTTGCAATATTAACAATGTTTAGAAGTTCTGTCAAGGAGAGGTTTGGTCACCTAATTGTGCGCCAATAAGGAGAAATCCTTATCTAAAGCCCTCTTTCACGGAACGACACGGTTTGTTAAATATTGTGAATTATAATATTAATGATGAATAAGTTCGTGTTGATTAAAGATGAATTGGATAGTTCCATTGTGTTGGAATTATTAGTGTTAATGAAAATCGACATTTATTTCGATAATAATTGATGTTTGGAGGTTATATTGACTAATCGGGTAAATAACCGGATAAATGAGCAATTAATTGCTATTAATTCACATGATTATAACTATTTGTTCACATGTGTGTGCTATTGATTCACATTCTTGAACTATTAGGGGAGGTGGTCCAAGATTGATAATACTTGCATGATTAAGTTAAAAATGGAGGTATAGTTGAAGGTACTATACTGTAATTTGTATTTTCACATGATTATAACTATTGATTCACATGATTGAACTATTGATTCACATTATTTACTATAAGGGGAGGTGGTGCAAGTTTGATAATACTTGCAGGACTAAATTAAAAATTAAGAAAAAGATGAAGGTATTATATTGTAATATTTTGAGCCCCAAAACGTGCAATTATCGAAACTATATTTTCCTATAAATAGAAGCTCATTCTTCCTTCATTTCGTACCAATTCACTAAAGCTATATAGCAATTATTATAGAGAGAAATTATAGAGAGAGAAGAAGAAGAAAGTCTCACTACCTCACTATTCCAAAGATCCGCTTTTTTTTCTAAGGTAAGGGGTATTATTCTTTCGTATTCATAAAGAGAGTTATTTTCTTTCAATACTCGTAAGGGTTGTTATTCCATTCTTTATTATTATGTTGGAATAACATGTCTATGCAAAGTACCACATACATGGTGAAATTCTATTGTTATTCCATTCTTTATTATTCTATTGGAATATCCTGTCTGTGCGGATTACGCATGACCTGGTTCCATTCTTTATTATTCTCATTGGGAATAACACATCATGCGATTCTATCGCATGCACGTGAATTCTTCATTATTCCATTCTTTATTATTCTGTTGGAATAACCTGCCTATAAGGATTACCGCATGCATGGTGAATAATCCTTCGTATTCATTCTTTATTCATTCTTCATTCTTTGGCTTACGTGCATAGATGGACTTGGTATGATTATGACCAGGGATTATTCGGTATAGTCATGACCATTGATGATTACCTGAATATCATTGGCCGTGATGCAAGGATGATTCGATTTTATTTATTAAGCTGAGTCTCAACGATAAAGTTGATGAAAAACTTTTTAAATCATAGAAGATAGTAGATTTTCTGCTCTATTTGACTCTTTTAATGGATTGCTTGTTCCGCTGCAGTTAAACTTGTTGTCTATTATATTCTATCAGTTTAACATTGTTGAAAGCTAATGATAATTTATTCTGCATTATCTTAGTCATAATATTTCTTAATGGGCTAGTTGAGCTCACCCTTTCTTTCACTGTTCTCTTCAGGAAATGAGAATATAGCTGGGACGAGTCGGGGAACGGAGTGACGGTCCAGATGATAGCATTAGTAGTCCTCACTATTCTGTTAAATAGTGTGATAATAAATGTAATGAGGACTCCATTGAGTGTGGATATTGTCTAGATGACAATATTCTTATTAAAACTCATAGATTATGTTTTGTCGTATTTTACAGGACTGTTGTATAATTAAGTTATATTTAAATTTTGTACCATGTATTTGGAGAATCAAGATAGGTGATGTATACCTATTTTGGGGGCGTCACATCTGCCATAAGGGATATCAGGCAGATACAATGGAGAATCTGCGCTGGTAAAGTCATCAGAATATGGGACACCTGAAGGGCCAGCGCCAGAGCTAGAAGGATCAAAAGAATACGCCTCTGATGGATCTCTGCCCAAATGCCAGATGAAAAAATGTGTTCAGTCCAACTGCTGGGTCAAACTCTTAATCTGCGTCAAATGAGTTGGCTCTCAGATGCAAGCAATCCAATTTGTCATCATGACAGAACCAGAAACCATATCCCTCATAAATTGTGTGGCGCGGGTTTGAGCTCCAATGGTGTGAGGGAACCACCAGCGGTAAAAAGCCTCCTGAGTGAAGGGACCCTCTGACAAAGTAAAGCCATTTATGCCCATCAAGGGAATCTTGATGATAAGCTAAGATAAAGGTCAATGACTCCTGGCAGGAGGAAAGAACAGAATGTGTATCTCCCTTGTGGTGCTCTTGATAACACGCTCTCCTAAATAGAGCTCCCAGCCTCCGTCAATCAGGAGAGGAATCTGATGGGTGGACAATATATACTCGACACCAGTCAGGAAGCCACCCCCAAAGCCTACTGTCAAGTGGTCCTCGAATAAAGAACCCATGTAATGACATCGGCTATCAACAATTCCAATTATAAGCGAGAATGGGTGAAACCCTCAGCTACAGGAACCTTCGCCAAAGTGGTGTAGTGTCATCGCCGTCCCCATGGATAGGTCTCCAGACCTAACGTTCTAATGGGACGAAGACATAAGAGCCTCTCATAGGCCCAAAACTACAAATGCAAAGATCAAATATCTTCAGTCAGGAAAATTGACAACTCGAACGAGGGGAATCAAAAATCAAGAGAAAATACTCACCAAAAAAATGGGTAAAAGCCTAGCCAAGCCTCTTTTACGCCATTTGAGTGTAAGCGCATCCCTCTAAGGAAGTAGGCAAAGGTGTATAGCCCCAATCAAAATCTCTGATACGGTCTACCTTCCGAGTGGCGCTGACTAAAGCGAACAAGAACGATCAACATGCCGAAGGATACGATCTCTAACCCTTGGATCATCGGGCAAAGGCTCAATTAGAGCCCCACTCATGACATCTACACTCAGGGGACCAGAACGGATAGTCCGACCCTTGAGCACTGTGGTCGGGACTCCCAAAAGGGATCTAACGGTAATTGGGGAAATGTCAGCCACCAAAGGCACTAGCTGCCCTGTAAACTCCAATCCAGTGATGAATCGCCAATCCATCAGTGCCATCATCACCTCACAATCCAGCAGATGGAGAGACTGGGTCTGGTGAAACCAGCGCTCAGACAAAGCCTTGAGATAACCCCAGGCACAACGACGAGGGGATAGAAAAGAAAGCCTCGAAGCCCCACATATGAACAATCTCCCGGTACTCTGGATGCAGAGTTTGGTACATAGAATGCATGTTGAACCAGTTCCCTCTAGGATGCATAAAGCCGGGAACCTGTGTCAAATCAAGATCAGAACCCTTGCCCCCAAAAATGGGAAAATGAAGATGGAAATGGCTATTACCTCATTCATATGAAGATAGATCAAGGGGTGACGACTCAAATCATCTAGAAGATCTGGAATCATCACACTAATAGCTAGAAGCTCCCTGCGGGGAATGGAAGAAGAAGGAGCAAGATACGCAATAGGAACGTCTTCCTCCTCGTCCTCAACATTCAGTCTCTTAACCCGGATAGGGTGAATAACTGACTTAGTTAACCAGCGAGCTTGTCGAGCTGGGCCAGGCCGAGGAACATTTAAATCTCTCATCCTCATACCTGAAGAGGCCCTAAGAGAGCTACTTAGTTGGTCTGGATCCATAATCTGGACAAAAGTCTCCAAATAACCTCAGAAATGGTGAGATAAATTCTAAATTGAAGCTCATTAAATTCAAATCATGGCTTCATGCATACATGCATTACTTTAACATAAGTCTACAGTAGAGTTAAAAATGCGTGTTCATTAAATGCCCAAACTCGTTAAAAAAAATTGCCAGAGTCTCCTTTGTAAAATGGATTATCCACATGAACATAGGCATAACTAGGTGGCCATTCAGTAGCACACCAACTCAAATTCATGAACATCTTATATGAATGAAAAAAACATCAAAATTAAATCCATCATGGTAGTCTAATTGCCAGGTGTGCTTTACTTCAAAACCTTTGCACATTTGTCCTCAAATAGGATGAAAATATAGCAAAAAAGGGTGCCAATTGACTGTTTCAAAAGTCAAATTTTTCACATCAATACGTTCAACATGGTAAAAGATTAACATTTACTAAGTAAAATAATTTTTATCAAGTCATATGAGCATGCATATTCACTACTATGTGTTTAGAAGCATTCTATATGATATCTCACATTCTAATAGTCAAAACTAGAAAAGAAAACGTCTAAACCGTTGAAGGTTACTTCAACGAGGGTCAGACATCCCTGACATTGAAAACCATTGGTGATAAGCATCGGGAATGTTTCGGCTATGTAAGTCATTAAAAGCTACTTCAACAAAGATTAGAGTATCTGATATTGCAAGCCATTGGCGACAACTCCAGCGAAGCATCAGAGAAGTCTGATGATGCAAACCATGGAAAACAATCTTCATCGGGGAGGACCGATAATAGAATCTATTTTACAGATCCTCAGCCGAGACACTGCGAAGGCTCAGTGAGTTCCAGACCATTGTAAACTACTGTACAAGTAGGCATCGAGGAAAGTCGGTGATGGTCAACCTTCACAACACTGCCGTTCGAGTGAGTATTGTGAAGATGTTGTGAAAGAAAGCAGTCAAAACGTTATCCCCAGTGGAACTATCGGCATCAACCTGGTAGAAAGTCAGAGTGATGGAGATAATGCCAGTGTAATGGCAAGAAACATTCAATGGTGGCAACCAAGCCAAGCTATCATCAAGATAAAACATCAACTGTAAGAACCAAGAATTTCATGAATAAATATTATTTTGATAAAATAAGAGAATGAATATTTATTTGAATATAAATATTGATGTGTTGTGAAATGAATAATTCAATTAATTTAAATTAAATTTATAAGAATAAGGATTGTGATGAGAATTGTGATAATGCCTTATGTGGCATGAGAATGGAGATTTAAGGAATTAATTTAATTAAGAAGTGAAGCATTAATTAATATTATATTATTAATTAATTGTTATTGTGAGCAAAGTAAATTACGTAATTAGAATTATATCATTTAGTTGATGTGTGTAAGATATGTGTTAGCATATGGTTCCTACATTAAAAAGAAAGTGTAGTGTGACACTTTAGTGTAACTATATTATGTATGAAAACTATATAGTAAAATGAAGAGAATTATAAGTGACATAAATAATTGCTTATGTGACGATGAAGTATGTGTAGAAACATTAAAAGATGTACTCTATCAAAGAATTACACATTATTTCAATAAGTAAGTCTAATTGG
This sequence comes from Panax quinquefolius, assembly GCA_020205615.1. NCBI lineage: Eukaryota > Viridiplantae > Streptophyta > Magnoliopsida > Apiales > Araliaceae > Panax > Panax quinquefolius. Next base: position 127,831,070 of record CM035156.1, read on the forward strand.
AATAATAAGGTTTTAAAGAGATATTGAATTATTAGTGACCAATTAAATTGAGTCCATACATGTTATAAATATTAATTAGACTGAACCAATGTACATGGATTATATGATGTGAGTACATAAATAATCCCTAACTCTCCATTGTGTAGTAGCATTAACACTTTAAAAATTTATTTTGGGAGTATAAGAGAACAAACAAAGCTTTATAAACATGTTGCTAGGATTTAAAATCTGTGTCACAAATTAAGTGTCCAAACAGTGCTTAAATACTAGCCTACGTCTTCATTGTGTGAAATCAAGCAGCTACAAATCCATGGTGATGATGTTTATGGATTGGCAGTTGGCCAACTCCCTTCTACCCATTGTTCTATTTCAATTTCCAATGAATCAAACCATGGAACAAAGCCATGAACTGGGCAACCCTTTCTCTATAAATGGCAGCCAAACTCTTCTCTTTCTCTGTTACGTGAAAATTTGTCTGATAAGTGTAGGAAGAGAGTGAGTGTGGCTGAGCATTGAGGGAATATAATTAGTACTTTGAGGAATCAAATTAAGCTTCAAGAAGGTATAATTTTTGTTTTTGTTCTTAGTTTGAATTTTGTCAAATTCTTAGCATTTATATAAATTCTTTATTGAGTAGTATGAATTAGCATGTCATTGTGTTGTCTGAGTTGGTATGAATGCTCTAAAGTGTTACAGATAGTCTGGTTTGAGAATTAGCAATACCTGTGATAAGGCTTTGCAGAAGTAGAGCCATTTTTTTGCCTCTGAACGAAGTTGCGCGGCCGCGCAGGGTGACTTTCTCAAATACTGCTGTAGTGATTCAGTGTTATGCTAATCATGTTAGGATGGTTGGAACATGCCTATAGATGACCCTAATATATAAAATAATGTTGCTTAATTAATAGTAAGACTTGGTAACTGGTTGCGTGTGCGTATTCAAAGAAGTATAAGGATTTGGAAAACTAGAAATTTTGAACATGGAATAATATACTTTCTGATCTTGTGAACATATGTAGATAACCTAGACATATACGTAAACAAGTCTAACATAAGGCATAAATTTGCTTCGTTTATAATAAGTTCTACTAGCTTGAGTTTAAAGGGAGTTTCTAAAGGAAAACTTGAAGTTTTGCAAAACAAAGCATGATGAGCATTATGTTTTAAATTCTGATCTTTCTAGCTTATGTGAATAACTTGAGTATGTGCACAAATGAGTATGAAAGCATGATTTAGATGATGTGGACTTATCTTACATACCTAAATGAGTTTTACTAATGGAGACTTAAAAGTTTTGAAAACGAACTTAATAAACTATATATACTTTAAGTTAAGAACTTGTGAGTATGCTTATGAGGTCTAACATGTATATATGAGAGTATGATGTATGGCAGGTAAAGTGGCTTTGCATGATTGGTAGCTTAATATGAAATTTTCAAAGTAAACCCTGAAGACTAGTTGTCAATAACTACATTACAAGTATTCTAGGATCTAATATCATGATTAGGTGTGTCATGCATGTACACATGATTGACAAGCATGCTAGCTAGTCATATGTATTGTAAAATAGTTGAGCATGGAATACGATAAGTCGAAGTGATGACTTCATGCTTGAAATACATAATGTAACTAACATAAGCATGTATAGTTGAGACCTATTAATCACATAGCATATGTTTAACGGCTAAACGTAAGAGAATTGGTGAATTGAACCCTTAAAGTCTTGATTTAATGAGAATGGATAATGACCTATGTAAAAGATAGAATGTAGGGTCAAACTTAGTTATCCACACACTGACATATGTGTTTTGCATGATTATTCGTATATGTGCAAGTTGGGTGTACACTGGCTTTCTGCAGGAGCAACCATGTCTTGGTTTGCACCAGAGAGGCTGCAAGTGCCACGTCACTCCTCAAGATAAACCAAGCGGCCAGCGCCGTTCCTCAAGATAAACCAAGCGCGCCGCCGCGCAAGCCTTAAAGGAGGTCTATTTACTGCTAATAATTTGAGAGCTGATGCATGCTTATATTGTTACTTTAATCAATAATACTTGTTAAGTATAGTATACATGTGTGAATAAGTATGATAATAGGAGAATACTATAACTATACCCTTAAATCAAAGTGTGAAGGAAAGTTATGGTGACATAGTGTATTAGGAAACTGATTTTCGTGTTATGTGATGACATACGTATGGAAGCATGCGACTAAGAGGAAACTAACACTATGTTTAGTATTGACGAGTTATACTTGTGTATCATGCTAAATTAAGATAATAGGTGTAAATGTTGAACTTGTATAACTAATGTAATTGTACATGAATAGGATATCATAGTGCATTGGATTGATATTAAGCTTTACTTTGGTAAACTACGCTTGAGGCAAGTACTCGTACCCTACTCTTTATTGAGCATTACTTGAACTTGTGTTATTCTTGATCGTACAAGTTGAACTTTGAAAGTATAATACTTTGTAATCTAGAAATGTAATAGTTTACAAACCTTGATTCGAACAAAAATTGTTCGTATATATGTTGTGGAAGAAAATTGCCTAAGTCATTGCTTCGGCTAGACTATTTGTATTGATTAAAAAGCTATCCAACCCAAATTAACTTGGTGCGGACTCTTATAATTGAGTTGAACAACCCTCTTGGTAGGGGAAATATTTATTTGTCGGGAAACCGACGTGCGCACGTGAGAATGATTAAATGTTATGCATGACATTGCTCATCCTTACTGTGACGCCCCCAAATTTGGACTGCCACTTGGTCACTCAAATTTGGTTCATCACGTGCTCATAGTAATACAACAATAACTAAAATCACACATTCACAACTGAAGATCTAATTTAGAATAATATACAATGTTTTATTATAATTATTCCCCCAAGTCTCGCAACCTACAGTACTTAATAGATTATATAATACTATCAAATAAAGACTTATTACATAATCCTACTTAAGCCTACACATAGTCTGAAAACAGTTTTAATACAACACAATAATTTTAATTCATAAAGGAACAAGCTAGTTGGTAGCCTTGCCCTTGCCCTTGTCTTTCCCAAAGACACTTCCCTGTTTCGCCTTAACTGAAAGGTTTTGAATAAGCAAGAATGAGCACAAATTGCCCAGCAAGTAATATACAACAAGGGTGATAAGTATTAAATCACGAGTTATATATATCAAGGTATAGTCTCAGAGTCTTAGAACAATATCATGAACAATGTGTATCAACAATTCTCGAATCAAATCTTTGGAATATGAAATGATAATTCAATATAGATCAACAGATATATATGAATTCAAAGGCTATCAACGTATCCAACTAGATAAAACAATTTATACTGAGCAGCCACTAAGGACTACTGAACATCTACTAGAATTACCAATATTAAAACCCAAAAGAATCACGTACTATAGATGATCAATCTACAATACTCTATGTTATGCATAACACCACAGTAATATTCACTCATGTGATGGGGTTTCCAACAACATACACTCCCCTTACCATAAGGGTTGTTCAACTTAGTTTTTTAAGATTTCGCACCAGTCAATTGGTTTGGACAGTTTTATAAACATGCATATAGTCCAGTCGAATCAATGTCATAGACATTTTCATAATATTCAAGAACAATACAAAGTTCAACATGAATAATAGTTTTCACGAGAGTTTAAACATACTTATTCAATAGAATGAATAAGTAGGCTAACTTGCATTCAAAGAGATAAGGTTTAGATACTTGCTTACGATGTCCGTTGAATAAAGTAATGCAAGGGTTTAGGATACTTGCCTTAAGTGTAGTTTATCCACGTTAATAAATCAACACTTTTGAATCCTATATATAGCGTATTATAAGTACTAGATACTCATTAGCTAACACATTCTTTATTCAAGTTTGACATGATTCAAGTATTCACATATGGTACAAAATCAGCTCATAGGTTTATCATGAAGTCAAGTACTTAGTTACTTTATAAGCAAATTCATAATGCTCAAGGTTAAGACCTTTCTACCCATGGACTTTCCTTATACAAGGCAAATACTATCTTAATCATCATATATATACATGTACCAGTAGCTTTTAAACCACTTTTAGCAATATAGGCATCACACAAGTTAACTGTCCAAAATTAGATTGCATGATCTCAGATTCCAGACTGGCGCAGCTGTGCCATGGCTAAGCCTAGGGCCAACGCAGCTGCGCAGCCCTCTAGCCAAGCCAAGACTCAGTTGTTGCCTTTTGGTTCCTGACCGGCTTGAACACAACATTCATATATAATATATTATTATGACAAAGGTCCTTCTTAAGTCAGTCTAGGTCCCTTCTTTCCTAACATGGTTCTAAGTTTAACATTTCAACAATTTAAAGTATTTCAAGGTCATGTAACCACAAAGTCTAACATGCTTGCCTTCTAAACATACAAGGTAGTCATATAACTCATATTAGGCATGCTTGTGAGTATTCATAACACATATGTGTAATTAGCATCGTTTTGGTTAAAAATATGCTTCGTTTATGCTTCACTTGAATTACGATACTTAAGCATGGTATATATGCTACATGAGTGAGTCTAAGAATATCACCAAACATGTTCATAAATGTCAGATTCTAACCCTCAAGGTAGCATGTTAATATTCATGTTCACAGTTCTTATTTTCATTTGTAAAGCTTACTAATAATTTCCACATGTTCATGCTCCCTTACGAATCATATAAACACAAGTTAACGGGTTATTCATGTATTTCTAAATCATACAATCATGCTTGCAAAGTCAGTATATAAACATGTCATTCATACTCATCAAGTCCATTTCTAAAGTTTCTAAAATCATTTTAAACTACACACTTTCGTTAATCATTCTAATCTAGTAAAACATGCCCAACTTAATATACTTATATATACACAGTACACATGCTTGCATGCTAGTTTAAGCCATATTGATTGACCAACATTGATCAGATTTGAAAACAAAAAACACAACTGAACTAAGAGGTTACAGCAATTTCTAACAAGGCCAAAGATCTGATTAGGGTGCAAATTGCTACCGTGTTCAGGTTCAGGAGCGAAGCATACTGCTTTTTCTGAGTCTCAAACCAACTTAATTTCCATCTATTTAAACTTCTCCTAAACCATCATTAAAGTGTTCATACATGTAAGTAAACTTCTTAAACACATTATAATATGTTAATTTATATCAATTGACATAGAAATTCAAGAAATTTCAAGAACTTCACAAGACCCATTTCAAGAACATAACTAGGGTTTATACCTTCTCAAGCTTGAATTGGACTCCCTACACTCTGAGTATGCTTGTATAGTAGCTCAGCAACTTATAACTCTCTAATTAGACTATCAAACAACTTCTAGCAACACAAAAACTGAATTTAAGCTTATATTTATTGAAGGAACTTGGACTAGACATTGACATTACACTAAGGTTGAAGTTCATGGTGTAATGGAAGAAAACATTGGTTACTAGAGAGTTGATCAACCACCCTTTCCAGCCATCCTCCTAGCAAATGATCACCTATTCCATAGCCTTTTTGGAAAATACGTGTTTTAGCTTCAAGTCACTATTCATGTACTTTGTGACACTCAATTTGGGACAAGAGAAAAAAATCTCAGCAATCTTGTTATCTAGGCTTGATTTGGTTTCTTTAATTCCCATAATGTAATATTAAGGTACAATTACTACCATATTAGGAAGTTAAGGATTAGTTACATACTTGCATCATATAATCCATGTACATTAATTACACGCAACAAAATATCGCAGTTAGGCATTATTGTCCGGGTATCCCCCATAATTATTTTTACTACTCACATAACCACATTATAACATTATTTAATATTAATGTTTATTTAAACATTTAATTTGCTTCCCAATTTCTAGAATACATAGACATTTAATTATTTCTGTATTACAACTACATGGGATTTTATTGTACTACTAGGTACTTCAAGTCATTAACATATACCCCTATCATATGGTTTTATTAATGTCACACATATAACAAAGGTGTTCCATTTCTTTTCTACAGAAGAAAACCAAGTTTCTCCAATCGACCACTTCATACAGCCTACGCCTAATTTGTATCTTTGGAAGGCGCAATTGCTACTGCATACTCGAAGTGCCAAACTAGCTTAGCTTCAAGCCAGTTCCAACATCCATCTCCACAATCTTTTTACACAACATAAATTAACAGTCATATTGGTGATGTTACTAGTTTAAGAGTGTATTTCCTTATATGCAATTAATTAATATTCTCTAATAACTATCAATCAATTTATTTGCCTTAACAATTCTTTCGTTAATTAATATAATCACTTCTATTTCTCATCACGGTGCCACACAAGGCATTTCAACGAGTTTGTTACAACTCCACATTAATCACTTCAATATAATTGAGGTAACTCGTCTCATAACACGAAATCATTTATAAATATTTGTTCCCATTAATATATTCATAAGACATGGAAATTCTCGGGTATTACACTTGTTTTCCTTAAAACTTTCAGTTAAGGTAGAACGTGGTGAACCCTCTGGCAAGGACAAGGGTAAAGAGAAGGCTTTGGAGTAGTTATTTTTATGTTGCTAGGAATGTACTATTATTTGGTTGTAGAAAAACTTATTAAGCTATGTTTAATTTAAGTCGTATTGTATTATGTATTAGTTATGTCCAAGCGGTGTTTAATTATGATTAAGTTATGTAAGAGATGTTTAAGTTACGAAACCTTGAGACAAAAATAATTATGTTATAACAATGTAATTTATTCTATTATTCCGCTGTGTGAGATTTGGATGTTGTTATTAGAGTTCGTACGTGACAACCAAATTTGAGACAAGTGTGGTCTGAATTTTGGGGCGTCACAGGTTGGTATCAGAGCTGTAGTTATAAACCTTATATAGGAGCGAGAATCCTTAGATTATAACTTAGGAGAACTTAGAAGAACTTAGAAGATATAGAGGGATGAAACTCATGTAAGGTTTCCTAGAGAGAGACTTAGTGTGTTATGAAATATAATTTCATTATATACAATGAACTTATGTTTATTTAACATTCTAATGGAGTTGTTGTTTGTTGTCTTATGTTGGTGGTTGTAGGATGACTGACATGGGAGGACCTAGCCGAGTACTAGAGGAGGAGCCGCGTGACATACACGTGGTATTTGAGGCACCATTGATAGTGGAGCCTATATCAATAGTGGCCCCTATCAATGATGATGATGAGGAGGAGGAGATGGAGTCATTATCCGAGGAGTCTAATCTAGAGGAAGAGCCTATAGAGAAGGAGCCTAAGCCCATGGAGGACTCCGACGAGGCTACTTTTGAGGATCGGATGTTGGGGGAATATGAGGAGCGAATCTTGGAGTTAGGATGTAGAGTGGAGGAGTTAGAGGTTGAGGCTAGGAAGAGGGAGTCTGAGTTCCAGAAACTAAGGGACGAGGACCATCAGAGGAAATTAGTGATGCAGGAGATGGAGGTGGAGATCGCTCACGAAGAGGAGGCAGGAATCCAGATGGGGACTTTGTTTCACCGATCGGTGGCTAGGAATGTAGAGTTGGCAGGGAAGTTGGAAGAAATAGAGCAGAGAGGGTTGAGCGAGAGGATGGAGAATGAGGCTCTCCGTACTCAGTTAGAGTTGGAGGTGATGGATAGGATTCACTTCGAGGAGAAGTAGAAGGAAGCCAATGATAGGGCAAATGATCTAAAGGATGAGGTGTGGTGTAAGAGAAGGAAGATGAACAAGATGGGCTATACGGTGCGCACGGCCATGGAGAGATTGATCGATGGGGAGAATCACTACCCGGCAGAGCAGGGACAGACCCGGCACACCATAAGCCAAGATTTGGAGGTGCACATCACCCAGAAGGAGTACTAGAGCGCCGTGGAGCGCGGGATTATAAATTGAGTCTAGGTGTTAGAATTTAGTAGTTATAGTATTTCATGTAGGTTATAATATGTTGTTGTAATCTCAGTCTTTTGTGTAAGATGTGAGATAGTTGTAAACCCCAAACTTTGAAAATGTTAGTGGGGTAGTATGTTGGTGTTGTCCCCGTCTTTTGAGATATTAGGAGATATGTTTTGTCATTTATAGAAGTATGCTAGGGATGATCATATTGATGTAATGATTTGGCATATGAATATAAATGATCTTATTTTAGAAACGTGTTATAAAATTTTATTCCTTTTCATTTGAGAAATGTTTAAGTAATATAATTAGATAATAAAATGAAAATTTTATGATGCAGAAGAATGCCTCCCAGATGTAGAATAATTACACTGGAAGAGTCAGTTAATGATGAGAGAGGACCAGTAGATCCGATATAGAGGCTTGTAGATTTATTAGGGGAAGCTCTTAGGGGAGGAAATGAACCATTACCACCCGCTCCCCAAGTGGTTCTAGTGACAAACTTTAAGGATTTTAGAGGTGTAGGACCTCTGGAATTTGTAGGCACTATCGATCTGATCGTGGCTCAAACATGGATCAAAGAGATGGAGATTGCTTTCACCATCACTCGTGTGGGTGAAGATCAGAAGATGACTTTTGCAACCTACATGATGAGAGGCGAAGCGAACTACTGGTGGAAGGTGAATCAGCAGAGAGCGGGAGAAGGGATAGTCACTTGGGAGAGATTCAAGATTCTGTTCTTCGAGAATTATTTCCCGAAGAGCATGAAGAATAAGATGGAGGTAAAGTTCTTAGAACATAAGAAAGGAGATACGACGGTGGCGCAATACGTGGCTAAGTTCAATGAACTAGCCCGGTTTGCTGAACACCAGGTGGTAGATGAAGAGAGGAAAGCTAGGCATTTTGAACAAGGACTAAAGCCTTGGTTGTTTAACAAGGTGTCAGTTCTTCAGATCGGTTCTTTTACGATATTGCTGGAGAAGGCCATTATTGTAGATGGAGGAAGTGAAGCATTAAGTTTGTATAACAAAGAGAAGAGGGGAAAGAGCACCAGAGAAGAGAACCGAGGAGGAAACAGCAGCGGAGGTAGTAATTTAGGAAAAAGAAAGTGGGAGAACAACACCAATAACAAGAACTTTAACAATCAAGTGGGAAATTTTCGTGGAGAGTTTAACAAGAAAACAGAAGGATGTCTGAAGTGTGGGAGGTATCACCAGGGCGAGTGTTGGAAAGGGCGCAGTGTATGTTACAACTGTGGCCAAGAGGGGCATATTTCACCCAATTGCCCAAAGCCAAAGAAGATCAAAGGATGTTTCGCTTGTGGTTCAGCGAACCATCTGATCAAAGATTTCCCGAAGAAAGGAAGTAGCGAAGGAAGCGGCCAACAAGGAGGGAGTAGCAAACTGATGATTGGCGGACCGACGCCATCCAACTGTCCAACTGGCAGAACATTTAATATGACTATCCAAGACGCAGTAGCTACAAAGGACATTGTGTCAGATATCATCATGATCAATGATATAAATGCCTATGTATTATTTGATTCAGGTGCCACCTGTTCTTTTGTATATGAGGAATTTGCTAGTCGACTTAATTTACCCCGAGAACGATTAGGAAATCCCTTGAACATAGAAGTTGCAAATAAGGAAGTAATCCATGTACAGCATATTTACCGCAATTGTCAAGTAAATATTAGAAATCATGAACTAACCATAGACTTAATCCCGATAAGGTTGGGAGAATTTGACGTAATATTGGGAATGGATTGGTTATATAACCACGCTGCGATAATTGACTGCCAGAATAAAAGTGTGAACTTCCATACTCCAAATAAGTCTAAGGTGGTATTTTATGGTAGCTCATCGCTTAAACAATCGTGTTGCGTTACAATGATGCAGGCCAAGAAATTGTTAAAGAAAGGATGTGTAGGTTACTTAGCTTACATCGTAGATACTCAAAAAAATGGAGTAGACATTAAAGATATACCCGTAGTGAATGAATTTCAAGATGTGTTTCCGGTCAATTTGTATGGTCTTCCGCCAAATAGAGAAATCGAATTCATAATAGACATAGCACCGGGAATGACACCGATTTCAAAAGCTCCATACCGTATGGAGCCAGTAGAAATGAAGGAATTGATGATACAATTGCAAGAGTTACTGGATAAAGGTTACATTTGACCGAGTGTGTCTCTTTGGGGATCACCAGTGTTGTTTGTAAAGAAGAAGGATGGATCGATGAGGCTCTATATCGATTATCGGGAATTGAATAGAGTAACGATTAAGAATAGATATCTGTTACCGAGGATAGACGATCTTTTCAACCAACTGAAGGGAGCCAAGTGTTTCTCGAAGATAGATTTATGAATGGGTTATCATCAGTTGAAGGTGCGGGAAGAGGATATATCAAAGACGATGTTTCAAACTCGTTACGGACATTTAGAATTTTTAGTAATATCATTCGGGTAGACCAATGCTCTGGCAGCGTTTATGGACTTGATGAACCAAGTCTTCAAACCATTCTTTGTGATGCCCCCAAAATAGGTATACAACACCCATCTTGGGTCGGCAGATACATGGTACAGAAATCAAATACAAACTTAATTATACAACTGTCGTGCAAAAATACGACAAAACATAGCTGAGAGTTTAAACAAGAATATTGTCATCTAGACAATATCCACACTCAATGGAGTCCTCATTACAATTATTGTCACACTATTTCACAGAATAGTGAGGACTACTAATGCTATCATCTGGACCGTCACTCCATTTCCCAACATGCCCAGCTATATTCTCATTTCCTGAAGAAAACAATGAAAGAAAAGGGTGAGCTCAACTAGCCCAGTAAGAAATATTATAACTAATATAATGCAGAATAAATTATCCTTGGCCTTCAACAGTATAACAACTGATAGAATATAATAGACAACAAGTTTAACTGCAGCGGAACAAGCAATCCATTAGAAGAGTCAAGTAGAACATAATGTCTACTATCTCTTCTAGATTAAAAGTCCATCGTTAATATTTCATTCCTATAATACTCATCAACAGTTCTTTGTTATACAAAAAAAGAACTCTCATCACCTGTCTTCACCTGAGCCACCAAAGATTATAGTAAAATCCATATTTCATATTTATAATCATGTAAACCGACAGTTCCTCTTTGCCACAAAGGTTTCATAGAACGTTTACTCAATATCCTTACCCCAAAGGCTAAAGATATTCAAATGTAATAACAATGATCATACCAATCAGTTGTCTACCTTTGCACTACGGGCCAAAGATATTCAACTATAAAACCAATGGTCATGATCATACCAATCAATTGTCTGTCAGTGCACTACGGCCAAAAACATTCAACTGTTAACTAATGGTCATGATCCTGCCAATCACATCATCAAATTATCCATGCACTACGGGCCAAGGATATTCGTTATTATCACCAGTGGTTATGATCATGTCATACACCTGTCCATCTTTGCACGTAAGCCAAAGATATACAACTATAAAACCAATAATCAACAGTCCATCTATACACGTAAGCCAAAGATGACTTTCATCACAATATAAGCATGAGGATGATGACAATGACATAATAATTCAATAAAACAAGTTCAAGGATAAATTTTAAAGATTTATAATTTAATTTATCCGTAAATCAATAACGCCCAAATTGTCAACATGATCTCGCTTTGTGGAGTAAAATTCAAGAATAATATTCATGTACCAAAAATAATTTGGACAGAAAAGAAATATATTTTTCGGGTTAATAGTATCCCGTGAATAGTACCCCGACACGAAAAGTGCCTCAAATACCCGAGTGAATGATACTAGAGTGAATAGTAATTGGATGAATAGTAATCCGTGAATAGTAACTCGTGAATAGTACTCCAGCATGAAAAGTGCTCCGAATACCCGAGTAAATAATACTAGAGTGAATAGTAACTGGGTGAATAGTAACCCATGAATAGTAACTCGTAAAAGAAAAATACCAAAGAAAATGATATTACATGATGAGTACAAAAGAAATGATATCTCATACGAGTATAATAGAATATACTGAAACCTATGAATGGATTTTCACCGCCATGCAGTAATCCACGTAGACGCATCATTTCCACAATTTAATAAAGAATGAATACGAAGGATCATTCACCATGCATGCGATAATCCACATAGATGTTTATTCCAATGTAAATAATAAAGAATGGAATAATGTAAGAATTCACCATGCATGCGATAGAATCGCATGATAAGTTATTCCCAATGAATAATAAAAAGAATGGAACCAGTCACGTATGTAATCCACACGCATGTGATATTCCAATAGAATAATAAAGAATGGAACTAGGTCATGCGTAATCCGCATGCATGTGATATTCCAACAGTAATAATAAAGAATGGAATAACAAAAGAATTTCACCACGTATATGCGGTATTTAGATGATGCAAAGTTATTCCAACATAATAATAAAGAATGGAATAATAACCCTTACAGTATTGAAAGAAAATAACTCTCTTCATGAATACGAAAGAATAATACCCCTTACTATAATAATAATATCACTTACCTCAGAATAAGACTTGATACTGGAATAGTGAAGTAGCAGACTTCGCTTCTTCTTTCTCTTTATAGCTTCTCTCTCTATAATTTCTCTATAATAATTGCTCTTGTGAGACTTAGTGAATTGGTAAAAAATAATGAAGGAATGAACTTTTATTTATAGGAAAATATAGTTTCTATAATTGCACATTTTGGGGCTCGAAATATTACAGTATAATACCCTCATCTTTTCCTTCATTTTTAATTTAGTCATGCAAGTATTATCAAACTTGCACCACCTCCCCTAATAGTAAATAATGTGAATCAATAGTAAATCATGTGACTCAATAGTTCTAAACATGTGAAAAAATTAATTATAGTATAGTACCTTCAACTATACCTCCATTTTTAACTTAGTCATGCAAGTATTATCAAACTTGCACCAACTCCCCTAATAGTAAATCATGTGAATCAATAGTACAGACATGTGATCACATAGTTATAAGCATGTGAATTAATAGCAATTAATTGCTCATTTATCCGGTTAATTACCCTATTAGTCAATATAACCTCCAGACATTAATTATTATCGAAATAAATTTTGATTTTCACTAACACTAATAATTCCACCACAATGGAACTATCAATTTCATCTTTAATCAACACGAACTTATTCATCATTAATAAAATAATTCTCAATATTTAACAATCAGGTCGTTCCCAGGAAAGAGGAGGCTTTCCGATAAGGATTTCTCTTTATTGGCGCTCAATTAGGTGACTAAACCTCTCCTTGACAGAACTTCTAGACATTATCAATATTGCAAATAATAATATAAATAACTTTGTAGTCTCAATTATTAATTTAATAATATAACATATTATACAAATGATACTGTGACAATAATTGAATTAATAATATGAGAGATATGATGCAGCAATTATTGTAGCAATAATTGAGTATAACTGAGTGACTTCTTACGTAAACATCAATAATCAATATCGTGTGCTACTATGAAACCACGCGTATTACTGTACTTCTATCACTGATTATTTTATGACAACTTGCTTACTTTGAAAAAAAAAATTCAAATATCACCCTTAACTTTAACCCTTTCTCAATTTAACTATTTACCAAAATAGAAAAATTGAATACTTTTATTTCATAAAATTCGAGATATCACATTCTTAGATAAATTCGTAGTAGTTTTCATCGACGATATACTGATCTACTCAAAGACGGAGGAAGAACACGTCGGACATCTAAAGATGGTTTTAGAAGCGCTAAGCAAAGAGAAGTTGTACGCAAAGTTTTACAAGTGTGAATTTTGGATGGAGAAAGTTCAATTCTTAGGACACGTGGTGGATATGTATGGAATTTCAGTAGACCTTGCAAAAGTAGAAGCAGTGAGTAATTGGGATCAACCGAAGACGCCGACCGAAGTGAGAAGTTTCTTAGGGTTAGCTGGGTACTATCGAAGATTTATCCAGGATTTTTCTAAGATAGCAATCCCGTTGACCAATTTAACGAGAAAGACGGTGAAATTCGTGTGGACGAACAAATGTGAGGAAAGTTTTCAAGAGCTGAAAAAGAGATTGAGCGAGGTACCTGTATTATCACTACCAGATGATACGGGGGGATTTGTGGTGTATAGTGATGCGTCACATAGAGGACTGGGTTTTATGCTAATGCAGCATGGCAAAGTCATTGTGTATGCATCACGACAATTGAAGGATTACGAAAAATGATACCCTACTCATGACTTAGAGTTAGCAGCAGTAGTTTTTGCGTTAAAGATTTGGAGGCATTATTTGTACGAAGAAAAATGTGAGATATACACGGACCACAAGAGTCTGAAATATATCTTCACACATAAGGAGTTGAACATGCATCAATGAAGGTGGTTAGAATTAATCAAGGATTATGACTGCGATATTCTTTGTCACCCGGGAAAGGCGAACGTTGTAGCCGACGCGCTGAGTAGGAAAGAAAGTGAGAAGTTATTTCAATTGACAACTCAGGAGGAGTTAGTAAGGGATATGCAAAAATTGGAAATAGAAGTAAAGAGGCCGAAGAAGTCTGAAGAGAGATTGTTTGCAGTAGAAGCTCGTCTGACCTTGTTGGACAGAATAAAGGAATCACAAAAAAAGGATGAAGAAAGCAAGAAAATCAGGAACAGGATCACGGAAAATGAGGAAGAAAAATTCAAGATGGATAGAGATGGCATTTTAAGATTCGAAGGGAGAGTGTGGGTGCCAGCGGTAACCGAGTTGAGGGAAGAAATTTTACACGAGGCACACAACACAACGTATCCGGTTCAGCCAGGAGGCACGAAGATGTACCGGGATTTGATGCAACATTTTTGGTGGCCTAATCTAAAACGAGAAATCGCGGAGTGCATTAGTAGATGTCTTAATTGTCAACGAGTTAAAGCAGAGCACCAAAGGCCGAGTGGTCTACTCCAACCATTAGAGATACCGGAGTGGAAATGGGAGCATATTATGATGGATTTCGTGGTAGGTTGGTTGATTTCATAATCAAAGCAAACGTGTTGGTTGAAGTATATACACGATCAACAAGTAATATAGTGATAAAATAGAGTGTCGATCCCACGAGAATTCTAATTAATAAACTCCAACTACTAGTACTATATCAATTCAATTTTATTTAAACAACCAATAATTGTGATTTTAAGAACTAAGAAACTAATTTTAATAAAGCAAGAAATTATTCTAAAAGAAAACAAGGAAACAAACTAAGAATTGATTGAATGCGAGATAAATAACAATTAAGACTCCAATATCCCCAATTATGATTTTTAAATCAATTATTTAATTATCCCAATTACTATGTCTCATCAATTGTTAATGTGAATTCTCAAATGCCAAAAGCCCTTTCTCAAGTGATCATTTGCCTTCTATTTAACCCATATTAATTTTGCTATATCTCTATGCAAAACAATTGAATTAAACTCATTATAATCCCAATTCCTTATGTGTTACATGCGGCAAATAGATATTCTCATTCTATTCACAAACCTAATTATTCATCAGCAAAATAACTAAGTCACCATGTCATCATGCCCAGCTTCTAACCCTAGAATTCCTTTCTCAATTCCTTCTAGAGTAGTAACAAGGTAATTATTGGCCGATAATTAAACAATCAAAGACAAAGCAAGATGAACAATTCACTTCAACATAAATAATTGGAATAAATTAAATAATCAATTCATAACCATAAAAGGTTCAATCGAATCTTAATAAAAGAAATTAGTTCATAACGAAAAAAATAAAACCAACAATAATTGATAAATCATCCTTAATGAATTACACAAATTAAAAGAATAAAGAAGAAGAAGAACTCCCTCAATCCTCAAAATCGCTTCTCTTGCTCCTTGATTAATCTCCCAATTGTGTAGAATCTCAGTCCCCAATTCAATGCAAATAACCAATTTATACTCTTCTTGTCCACTCTAGCAATCTCAATCCAAATATGCTTCAAACCATCTCCAAATAAGAGGTCAAACGAAAAAGTCAATGCCACCAAACAAATAACACGCGCTTTGTCCAAATAATCGAAACTCCACCCCAAGACACCTTGCAAATACCGGGATTAGTAAAGAAATAAGCCCCCGGCTGGGTGGATGTAAAGTGATGCTCAAGCCCTTTTTTAGCCAAATGCTCCCCATTGTTCTCACAAATTCCCAAACCTACAAATCAAAACATAAACACAAAGAAAACATGATACTAAAAGACTCAAAAATACACAAATCTAAGCTCAAGTATATCCAATTCATGGGTATATTACCCAATCATCAAATAACCCCAAACTTAAATCGTTGCGTGTCCTCAAGCAACAGAACACAAACAACACAAAAAACTAGACATCATACAAATGCAAACAATCTATATGATCTTAATTCCAAAGAATTCAATAGTCGATTTAATATCCATGGGCCTCAGAAAAATCACAAAAACATGCTAATACATCATGATAAAGCAGATCAATAATATCCCAACAATCAAATCAATCCAAATTTGTTATTACTGATATTGTGAGTGTGTGTTCAACAACCATGCCAACCAATGAACAGCAAAATATGAGAGATAATAACGTTCTTAATAGGCATCATACAGTTTAACTCAAGAACTCATCAAATAAACTAGATTCAACTAAAATTAAACAATCACCAAAATCCAGGGGTCAACATGGAATACTTATGCTTATTTATGCTGATTTGGGCATTTTGCACTTTTCCGCTTTTATTATTTTGTTTATCTTCTTTTTTTTTTTTTTTCTCATGACTATGCATTATCTTATTCCTTAGGCTTTTCAATGCTACCTTAACGAGCTTTCACCAACGACTCCCAAGTCATTAAGACCTTAGGGCGCTAGGTGTAGAGACAATCCCCTCGGGCTTACTTACTCAAGTAACAAAGACCACAAAACTAGACAAGCATGCCACGGTGTTTATTCTTTTTTTTTTCTTTTTTTTTTCAAAGCTTATATACTCCAAATATTTTTCCCCCAAACTTGAGTTCATATCTAAAACAGTCTTCACTAGCTATTTAACTTGCTCCTTCATTTCACTAGCATTCCTCCTTTAGAACTCTATTATCTATCCATTTAAACTATCATAGCCAACATGGTCATTTTTCAAAATGTGCTATCCTTGAAATATCAGTGTCAAACAGATAAGGATTCAAATCATGTCAAGAAAATCATATCACTGACTCAACAATCCTTACTAGACCTGTTCATGCAATTCTAATTTCATCATTGGCCCCCAAATATACGCACTATCAAAAGCTGGAATTAACATGCATTCCTAAACGCAACATTTATAAAAATCAAAACATCCACAAACTATTAACAATCACAGTTTACTCATGCAAATAAAAATAAACTAAATAACTACCCCCAAACTTATCTAGAGCAATGTCCGCATGCGAAAGATAAAACAATATAAAATAGAGGACTTCCCTGATGAGCTTAAGCCTCGGGTGGAGCATCATCATCCTCGCTCATCTCTAGATCAGAAGGGGGAAAGACTGGTAGGACTCAAGGCGTATTTTGAACCGATCGAGATTAACACCCGAAAAAGTCATTGGGCATTCATAGCATTCTGGGCTCATAAACTGATCAACCAAGTACTTATAGATCACATCCTGACGTTCCGAGAGACGGACATTTTGAGATTCCAAATTGTAAAACCATCCGTTAACTTCACGTTGGACTGCTTCGGGAACCACACCACGATAAGCTGCAGACGACGAACCATAAGTCGGTGGGGCCTGAGGTGGTGGAGCTTGAGAAGGTTCGGCTTGGGGAATTATGAAACCCAATCCCCTAGGGTGGTTTGCTCCCCCAGTCCACACTTTATACCGGCTAATCAACTTATGGTCCAACACTGGCATAGTCGTTTGAATCATCTCATCTGATTTTCATTTTACTTCGAACTTAGCACACAAGATGCAGATGAAAGACGGATGTGGTAATCCCCCTATGGTCCCTCCTCGGGATGCGCGAGAATAGACTGCTGAATAAGATGGCCTACATCAATCTTGAAGCCTTTGATTATTGAGTATAAAAGCACTGCTCGCTCCCTGGTGACATGGCTCACATGCGTGCATGGCATTAGTTTGGCGCAAATGAACGCGTACCACGCCTTCCCATATAAGCTGAGATTAGAGAGTGGAAAGGTCATACTTCGCGTTCATGTACTGTCCATGTGGTGCCCGGCTGACAAAGTTCACGAATAATCTTCTCATAATCCGGCCCATCACTCACAAGCCGTACGTACTCGTCGTTCAATCCCTCTAATGGCAGTTGATAGCACCCGTTGAAATCCTCTTCGCCAATTTCCACTGTTTTGCCCCGTACAAATACCCCATAATGATCATGCTCGAGCACGTTGGCGTAGAATTCTTTTACAACGGCAATCATCACTTTGGATCGGCCGCTTTCGGTGAGTGTGAACCAGTTCCTCTCAGCTATCATGACTGCAATGTCCCTGTCTTTGGATTGATCGGGTCTCAAACCACGTTCTGGAACTAATGAGCGAGTAGCCATGCGGTTGTAGCGTTCTTGAGTCGCGGCACTAACAAAACGGCGGCTGTCGAATTTTGGAGGTGAAATTGAAGCTGTGCCGGAACCTTCACCATGCTGACGTTTGGAAGCCATGTCTAAAATTTTGCACGTAAAGAGATACACATGTATTAGTATTGGACAGAATTCTAGTTAGGACATCATCCTTCATGATAATACCCCCAAACCTTGAAATATATGTCTAAACTGAATATATTGTTGGGGGTAATGCTTGACACAAAATAGCATGCACATGCACAATTTCGCCGATTAGATTCATGTATTCGTCGACTTCTTTAATTGGTAAAAGATATACACAATATTCCCAAGAGTGTTGGCATGTATAAAAAAAAATTATCCATATATGCAACAATACGATGCACCACTCGCCTACAATTAATAGTGATAAATAGGTGTGACAATAAGCATATACTATTGTGGTGGCAAGATGACAAGTCAATACAGTGTGGAGAAAGGGAGATATGTGCACATTGAACTCTTGGCATTGAGTCAGGCAATTTATCGAACACAAAATGTGCAACCCATAAATTGCTTTGAATCACCCTAGTTTTCTATCAAAATACATCCCGAGAAGTCAATTATCCAATATGCATGGTATCACAACCAAACGTGGTGCACAAACAATCATTTATCTTATGCAGCAACCACAAGAGAATCAAAAATCAAAGAAGATGAAAGTGTGCACTTAATATGTGTAGAGTGAAAATCAATCTTACTTGGATCAATCGAACGCAAACATTTGTTGAATGTTCTTACATACGCATTTTGCAATAGAGAGAATAGATGAAAATGGATTTGTGAAAGGACTCCCAATTTGATATGAAGAGTTATGTTTTGAATGGGGAGTTAAAAAACACGCTTAGATCGGTTACCACGCCATGAAGTTGAAACGTGTGTGGAAAGTGGAGTGCATGGACTCAAAAAATCGAGCATGGAACCAAATAGATTCTCAAACGCCTCCTCGATTTGTCGGCGCTGGGATTTAGCTTTAAACAAGCAACGGGCGCCGGCCTTCGTGGCTCGGTGATAATGTGCAATGTTTGGGGCGCTGATTATATATAAGAATGGAGCGCCGGGGAGCTGTACTACAGTAGGTTGTGTGCCTCTCCAGCGCCGGGGCGCTAATGTTACCTAGAGAATGAGTGTCGGGCACCGCCTTCGTGGTCTCGGTATCGAGCTCAGCCAGGCCAGGCTTAGTTTATAAAGTGAACTCAAATGTTTGGGCGCTATCAAGCAGAATCGGCATCAACCCCAGCACCGGGCGCTTTATATACATGTAATTCAAGCGCCGGGCGCTCTTGGTCTTTCTCGGTTGCCTTTTTTCTCGCCAATTTCACATGAACAAAAGTTGCACGTGTGAGGTCAATGAAGAGCATAAATCTATCATGAAATTAAAGATGAAATAAATGAAGTGTAACTAAATGGACTAAAATAATTCAAAATAAACTAAAACTCTCTGGTCAGCCTCCCCACAAGCGCTTGGTTTATAGTCGTCACCGACTTTTCTTTGTCGTGATCACTCTGCTATTGGGTCGGAAAGATTCATGACCGTAGTCCGACGCTCGATGGGTCCACTCCAAAGAATGTTTGAGTCTTTGACCGTTAACCTTGAATGTGCAATTTGAATTTGGTTTTTCGATCTCGATGTTACCATGGGGTGTAACATTCACAACTTTAAAAGGTCCTGACCAACGAGATTTCAGTTTCCCAGGAAATAAACGCAATCTTGAGTTGAAAAGCAAGACTTGTTGGCCCGGTTCAAACGTTCTATCAAGAATTTTCTTATCATGCCAAGCTTTGACTTTCTCCTTGTAGAGTTTTGCATTTTCATAGGCGTTGAACCGAAATTCATCCATCTCGTTTAATTGCAGTAACCTTTTCTCACCCGCCGCTTGTAAATCAAAATTGAGCTTCCGAATGGCCCAGTGTGCACTATGTTCTAGCTCGACCGGGAGGTGACACGCCTTTCCATAAACCATTCGATAAGGTGACATGCCGATCGGATTCTTATATGCTGTTCGATATGCCCATAGAGCATCGTCAAGACGTAAAGACCAATCTTTTCATGACGGATTGACCACCTTTTCCAGAATTCGCTTTACCTCCCTATTCGAGACCTCAGCTTGACCATTGGTTTGGGGATGATACGCAGCTGCAATTTTATGACGTACCCCATACTTTGTGAGTAGCTTTGTGAATTGTTTATTGCAGAAGTGAGTCCCCTCATCACTTATTATTGCTCTCGGTGTCCCAAATCGTGTGAAGATATTTTTCTTTAAGAATCAAAGGACGACGTTGGCATCATTTGTGGGTAAAGCTGTGGCTTCTACCCATTTGGAAACATAATCAACCGCCAATAGAATATAATGATTATTAAAAGATGATTGGAAGGGGCCCATAAAATTGATTCCCCATACGTCGAACAGATCTACCTCCAAAATAGAGTTGAGTGGCATTTCATTTCGCTTAGAGATATTACCTACGCGTTGGCATCGATCACACTTTAGCACAAAGAGGTAAGCATCTTTGAATAGAGAAGGCCAATAAAATCCTGATTGTAACACCTTGGCCGCAGTTCGATCACTGGAATAATGGCCTCCATAATCTGATGAGTGGCAATGACCCAATATGCTGTCCATCTCTTCATATGGCACACAACGCCTAATCATTTGATCCGCATGCCTTAAAACAAGAATGGTTCATCCCAATAGTACCGCTTCACGTCGTGGAGGAATTTCTTTCTTTGTTGTGAGTTCAAATCCGGTGGTAATACCTTAGCAAACCACGTAGTTCACATAATCAAAGATACCAAGGCAAAGGTTGTGGTTACTCAAAGAAGTCGTTCATCCGAAAATTTCTCATTAATCATCATGGTTGTCTTTCTTTTGTACCTCCTCGCATTCTCCAACCGAGAAAGATGATCTCGCTACTCGATTTTCTCAGGTGCCCTTTCTATCCCGGATTTCCAAATCAAACTCTTGCAGTAGTAATACCCACCGTATTAACCTCCTTGGTTTGGCATCCTTCTTCTCAATCGATATTTGATGGCGTAATGATCCGTGTAGACAATTACCTTGGTCCCAATGAGATATGCTCAATTTGTCAAGGCAAACACAACCGCAAGTAGTTCTTTTTCTGGTGGTTGTGTAGTTCAACCGAGCATCCACAACGCCTCTTGCTTGAGTAATAGATTGTGTGTGAAAGATCTTGTCGTGGCGTTGTCCCCAAAGACGGCTCCCATCGCATAGTCATCAAGCGCCGCACATCAATTCAAACGGATAGACCAATCCAAGCGCCACAATGATCGGAGCAGAAACCAACTTCTTCTTTAAAACCTCAATGCCTCGATACATGATCGATCCATTTTGAAAGGCACGTCTTTCTCAACAGGAACATAAAGGTTTTGAAATTTGTGAAAAATCTTTAATGAAGCGCCTATAAAAACCATGTCCCAAGAAGCTCCTGATTCCCTTCACGTATGATGGAGGAGGTAATTTTTCAATAGTCTCAATCTTTGCTTTATCCACCTCTAACCCTACCAGCAGTAAACCTTATGCCCTAGAATAATCCTTCTTTCACCATAAAGTGACATTTTTCCCAATTAAGAACCGATTAGTTTCCACGCATCGCTTCAACACTAAAATCAGATTTTTCAAGCAAAGATCAAAGCTATCACCGAATACGTAAA
Source organism: Panax quinquefolius (assembly GCA_020205615.1). NCBI lineage: Eukaryota > Viridiplantae > Streptophyta > Magnoliopsida > Apiales > Araliaceae > Panax > Panax quinquefolius. The sequence goes on from CM035156.1 coordinate 127,853,322, forward strand.
AAATCGTCCATAAATACCTCCAAATTTTTCTCGACCATATCGGAGAAGATCGCCATCACGCACCGTTGAAAGGTTGTCGGCGCATCAGCATAAGCCAAAGGACATATACGTCAAAATGCAAACGCATCAGTATGGGCATGTGAATGTCGCTTTCTCTTGATCCTCCAAGGCTATGGCAATTTGATTATACCTGTAATATCCATCCAAGAGACAATAGAACTCGATGTCCCGCTAGCCTATCCAAAGATCTCGATCAATGAATGGCAAGGGAAGTGATCCTTGCGTGGTGGCTTTATTTAGCTTACAGAAATCCATGCATACTCTCCATCCTCAGAATCGCTTCGAGTAGGGATGAGCTCATTAGCTTCATTCTTCACCACCGCTATACCCCCTTTCTTTGGTACGCATTGTACAGACTCACCCATGAACTATCCGAGATCGGGTAAATAATGCCAAAGATCTAACCACTTTATAATCTCCTTTTTCACCACCTCCTTCATGATGGGGTTTAGCCTTCTTTGCATCTCGATGGTTGGTTTTGCCCCCTCTTCCATTAAGATTTTATGCATACAGAATGATGGGCTAATACCTCGAATGTCCGCTATAGTCCACCCAATTGCTGTTTTGAATTCTCGCAAGACCCGTAGCAGTTTCTCCTTTTGCGTATCAGTCAAATCTGTCAAAACAATAACTGGTAGGGTATCGTCTTTTCCCAAATAAGCATACTGCAGATGAGATGGTAGTGGCTTTAATTCCAGCACCGGTGGCTCTTCTATTGAGGGTTTGAACTTTTTACCTTCCGCTTCGGGCCTCTCTATGGTGTCGAAAGATTGAGTGCTTTTCCGAAAGACTGATGGTGTGTCTAGCCATTTGACATATTCGATATCCTCTTCAATACCACATTCGTCTGTCCCGAGCAAAATGGATTCAAGTGGGTCCTCCGAATAATTTGCACTGAATTTGTGATTCACCAATTCCTCCATGATATCAACCCGCATACATTCACCTTTTTCTTTTGGGTAAGACATTGACTTGAAAACGTTAAAGGTGACCTGTTGATCTTCAACTCGCATTGTCAATTCACCTTTTTGAACATCGATCAATGTTCTGCCTGTTGCCAAAAATGGTCGCCCAAGAATGATCGGGATTTCACTGTCCACTTCACAATCCAAGATAAAGAAATCCGCGGGAAAGATGAATTTATCCACTTTTACTAACACATCTTCAACAATACCTCGTGGATATGTAACCGATCTATCCGCTAACTGCAAACTGATATTCGTTGGGCGTGGAGCCTGAAGTCCGAACTGGCTGTAGACGGATAATGGCATCAGATTTATACTGGCCCCCAAATCACATAATGCTCGACCCGAAAACTGATTTCCAATCTCACACGGTATATTAAAGCTACCTGGATCTTTGAGCTTTGGTGGTAACTTATTCTGAATGATAGCGCTACATTCTTCAGTCAATGCTACTGTCTCAAATTCACCCAATTTCCTCTTCCTCGACAAAACCTCCTTCATAAACTTAGCGTAACTCGGCATTTGTTCCAAGGCTTCGGCAAAGGGGATGTTGATATGCAGCTTTTTGAAAATATCCAAAAATCGTGAAAACTGCTTATCCAACTTAGCTTTCTGGAATCTCTGCGAATACGGTATGGGAGGCATTGTACTGGTTGGTTCCGAATTTTTCTGCTGTAAGGTCTCATCTTGACGCTTTTCAGTATCCACCACTTCCTCTGTTTCAATTGATGCCTTATCCTTCTTTTCCCTATCCGTGACTAACTCTTGTAATTCTTTTCCACTCCATAGAGTTACCGACTTACAATGCTCATCTCTCGCCGGTTTTTCTCTCGTGTCGCCTCTAGTGTTCCAAGTGGTTTGGTTATTAAGTGCATGCGCTTATCCGTCCCATTTGATTTTCCAAATTCTTGATCGACGATTTATGCTTTGTATATTCGAGATCTGCTTTTATTTTGTTTCCTTTCATGTTCCTCGTGTTTCTTTTCGTAAGTCGTAATAAATCTATCCAAGGCTTCTTCCCAACTTGCTTTCCGCTCTCGTTGTTGTGTCTCGATTTTGAAACCCAAAATTGTTTTGTTGTCTCTGCGCTTGAGTCGCAACTTGGTTGTTACTCCATGAAAACCCCGGATGATTCTTCCAACCTCGGATTATATACATTTTGATTCGGATAGGTCAGGGTAGACCGAATCGTAGCTCCTTACAAACCGTGGTTGATTCAAAGATTTATGGCACATTGATCCGTAGTATGGCCCCCAAAAGACAAATTTCACAAACCATCGCGCTACTTGTGTGTGGGATGGAGGACGCCATAATTCCATTTGCTTGTACATTGCGCCACCGTGCTTGTAATGTCATCATCGCGTCTACATCTATATTTCCCTCAGCTTTTTGGAGGATTAGACCTAGTCATGGGCCACCGATAGTTGTGTTGGTGGCCATTGTCTCTAACAACCGATATGCCTCACAAAACTTTTCGACATGATTGCTCCTCCTCCCGCCGTGATCTATACTAGCCCTCGTGGAAGCTTGCAAGCCATCACAAAATATCCCTAATCGCATCCATCATGAATTCCATGGTGAGGACACTTACGAAGCATATCCTTAAACCTTTCCCATGCCTCATACAACGATTCTGAATCAAATTGTGCAAAGGTATGAATATCGTTCCGTAGTTTTGCCGACTTCCCTGGTGGGAAAAACTTAGCTAGAAATTTTTGAGCTAAGTCATCCTGTGGTGATCAACCAGAGGTCGAGAGTGTAGCCAACTTCGCGCTTTGTCTTTCAAGGTAAACGGGAACATCCTCAACCTTGTAGCATCTTCCGATACATTATTGAATTTGAAGGTATCGCAAACTTCCAAGAAGCTTAAGATATGCTCATTCGGATCATCTAACTAACTCCCCCAAACCGACATCGATTTTGAAGCATTTGAATTGTTGTTTGGTTTAATCTCAAAATTGTTAGCGTTGATTGCTTACCTCCTAATACTTGATCAGATATCCCGTGATATTCTAAGATATATAGTCCCGGCGATTTCTCGATCGCTCCCACCATGTTCACTCGGAATTTCTTGTTCGCCAGCTTTTTCTTCCTGTGATACCTTGCACTAGTCGATTGCACTTTTCGAACTTCCTTTCAATCTCGCCTCAGATATAAGAAAAAGTTCCTTTCGCCTTTGATCTAGTGTGCATACACCCGCAAAGAATTCTCGCAAAGACAAGAAGAAAAATAAGTAATGTTTAAATTAAGACCAATTGATTATAACTAATATGGAATTAATATTAACAAAGAATTCCCCAAGAATCTGCGCGCCTAAAACTTGTTGGTTGATTTCACAATCAAAGCAAACGTGCAAGTATACACGATCAACAAGTAATATAGTGATAAAATAGAGTGTCGATCCCACAGAGAATTCTAATTAATAAACTCCAACTACTAGTACTATATCAATTCAATTTTATTTAAACAACCAATAATTGTGATTTTAAGAACTAAGAAACTAATTTTAATAAAGCAAGAAATTATTCTAAAAGAAAACAAGGAAACAAACTAAGAATTGATTGAATGCAGATAAATAACAATTAAGACTCCAATATCCCCAATTATGATTTTTAAATCAATTATTTAATTATCCCAATTACTATGTCTCATCAATTGTTAATGTGAATTCTCAAATGCCAAAAGCCCTTTCTCAAGTGATCATTTGCCTTCTATTTAACCCATTAATTTTGCTATATCTCTATGCAAAATAATTGAATTAAACTCATATAATCCCAATTCCTTATGTGTTACATGCGCGCAAAAATAGATATTCTCATTCTATTCACAAACCTAATTATTCATCAGGCAAATAACTAAGTCACCTATCATCATGCCCAGCTTCTAACCCTAGAATTCCTTTCTCAATTCCTTCTAGAGGTAACAAGGTAATTATTGGCCGATAATTAAACAATCAAAGACAAAGCAAGATGAACAATTCACTTCAACATAAATAATTGAATAAATTAAATAATCAATTCATAACCATAAAAGGTTCAATTGAATCTTAATAAAAGAAATTAGTTTATAATGAAAATAAAAACCAACAATAATTGATAAATCATCCTTAATGAATTACACAAATTAAAAGAATAAAGAAGAAGAAGAACTCCCAATCCTCAAAATCTGTTCTTGCTCCTTGATTAATCTCCCAATTGTGTAGAATCTCGAGGTCCCCAATTCAATGCAAATAACCAATTTATACTCTTCTTGTCCACTCTAGCAATCCCAATCCAAATATGCTTCAAACCATCTCCAAATAAGAGGTCAAACGAAAAGTCAATGCCAACAAATAAATAAACACGCGCGCTTGTCCAAAAAATAATCGAATCTCCGCCCAATACCCTTTGCTACCGGATTAGAAGAAAGAAATAATACCCCCCACCGGTGGATGTAAAGATGATGCTCAAGCCCTTTTTTTAGCCAAATGCTCCCCATTGTTCTCACAGCCCCAAACCTACAAATCAAAACATAAACACAAAGAAAAACATGATACTAAAACTCGAAAATACACAAATCTAAGCTCAGAAGTATCCAATTCATGATACTAAAAGACCCACTCAAAATACACAAATCTAAGCTCAAGTATATCCAATTCATGGGTATATTACCCAATCATGTGAAAATTAGAAGATAAAATGGGAAGGGATTATCCCCATTTATTCGTGTAACCTTGTACCAATTTCGAGGATGGAATTTTTATAAGGGGGAGGATGTAAGAACTGAGAATTTCATGAATAAATATTATTTTGATAAAATAAGAGAATGAATATTTATTTGAATATAAATATTAATGTGTTGTGAAATGAATAATTCAATTAATTTAAATTATATTTATAAGAATGTGGATTCTGATGAGAATTGTGATAATGCCTTGTGTGGCATGAGAATGGAGATTTAAGGAATTAATTTAATTAAGAAGTGAAGGATTAATTAATATTATATTATTAATTAATTGTTATTATGAACAAAGTAAATTACGTAATTAGAATTATATCATTTAGTTGATGTGTGTAAGATATGTGTTAGCATATGGTTCCTACATTAAAAAGAAAGTGTAGTGTGACACTTTAGTGTAACTATATTATGTATGAAAACTATATAGTAAAATGAAGAGAATTATAAGTGACATAAATAATTGCTTATGTGAGAATAAGTATGTGTGGAAACATTAAAAGATGTACTCTATTAAAGAATTACACATTATTTCAATAAGTAAGTCTAATTGGAATAATAAGGTTTTAAAGAGATATTGAATTATTAGTGACCAATTAAATTGAGTTCACACATGTTATAAATATTAATTCGACTGAACTAATGTATATGGATTATATGATGTGAGTACATAAATAATCCCTAACTCTCCATTGTGTAGTAGCATTAACACTTTAAAATTTCATTTTGGGAGTATAAGAGAATAAACAAAGCTTTATAAACACGTTGCTGGGATTTAAAATATGTGTCCCATATTAAGTGTCCTAATAGTGCTCAAATAGTAGCCTATGTCTTCATTACGTGAAATCAAGCAGCTACAAATCCATGGTGATGGTGGCTATGGATTGGCAGTTGGCCAACTCCCTTCTACCCATTGTTCTCTTTCAATTTCTAGTGAATCAAACCATGGAACAAAGCCATGAACTGGGCAACCCTTTCTCTATAAATGGCAACCAAACTCTTCTCATTCTCTGTTACGTGAAAATTTATCTGATAAGTGTAGGAAGAGAGTGAGTGTGGCTGAGCATTGAAGGGAGTATAATTAGTGCTTTGAGGAATCAAATTAAGCTTCAAGGAGGTATAAATTCTGTTTTTGTTCTTAGTTTGAGTTTTGTCAAATTCTTAGCATTTACATAAATTCTCTGTTGATTAGTATGAATTAGCATGTCATTGTGTTGTCTGAGTTGGTATGAATGCTCTAAAGTGTTACAGATAGTCTAGTTTGAGAAATAGTAATACATGTGCTAAGGCTCTGCAGAAGCAGAGCCATTTATTTTTGCCTCTGAACAAAGTGGCACTACTACCGCCACTTATATAGCTTAATAATATCAGCACCGTAGCGTGGGGTGACTTTCTCGAATCTTTCGTCAGTAGTGATTCAATGTTATGCTAATCATGTTAGGATGGTTGGAACATGCCTATAGATGACCCTAACATATAAAATAATGTTGCTTAATAAATAGTAAGACTTAGTAACTTGGTTGGGTGTGCGTATTCAAAGAAGTATAAGGATTTGGAAAACTAGAAATTTTGAACATGGAATAATATACTTTCTGATCTTGTGAACATATATAGATAACCTAGACATATATGTAAATAAGTCTAACATAAGGCATAAGTTTGCTTCATGTATAATAAGTTTTACTAGCTTGATTTTAAAGGGAGTTTCTAAAGGAAAACTTGAAGTTTTGCAAAACAAAGCATGATAAGCATTATGTTTTCAAATTCCAATCTTTCTAGCTTATGTGAATAACTTGAGTATGTGCACAAATGAGTATGAAAGCATGATTTAGATGATGTGGACTTATCTTGCATTCCTAAATAAGTTTTATTAATGGAGACTTAAAGTTTTGAAAATGAACTTGATAAACTATATATACTTTGAGTTAAGAACTTGTGAGTATGCTTATGAGGTCTAACATGTATATATGAGAGTATGATGTATGGTAGGTACTTTGGCTTTTCATGATTGGTAGCTTAATATGAAATTTTCAAAGTAAACCTTGAAGACTAGTTGTCAACAACTACATTACAAGTATTCTAGGATTTAATATCATGATTAGGTGTGTCATGCATGTAGACATGATTGACAAGCATGCCAGCTAGTCATATTTGTAAAATAGTTGAGCATGGAATATGATAAGTCGAAGTGATGACTTCATACTTGAAATACATGATGTAACTAACATAAGCATGTATAGTTGAGACCTATTGACCACGTAGCATATGTTTCACGACTAAACGTAAGATAATTAGTGAATTGAACCCTTAAAGTCTTGATTTAATGAGAATGGATAATGACATATGTAAAAGATAGAATGTAGGGTCAAACTTAGTTATCCACACACTGACATGTGTGTTTGGTATGATTATTCGTATATGTACAAGTCGGGTGTACACTGGCTTTCTGCAGGAGCAACCATATCTTGGTTTACACCAGGAGCAGCGTGGCCGCGCCATTCCTTAGTACAAACCAAGCGCGGTCACACTGCCCTGCAGTGAAGTTTGTTTACTGTTAATAATTTGAGAGTTGATGCATGCCTATATTGTTACTTTAATCAGTAATACTTGTCAGGTATAGTATACATGTGTGAATAAGTATGATAATAGAAGAATACTATAACTATACCCTTAAATCAAAGTGTGAAGGAAAGCTATGGTGACATAGTGTATTAGGAAACTGATTTTCGTGTTATGTGATGACATACGTATGGAAGCATGCGACTAAGAGGAAACTAACACTATATGTTTAGTATTGACGAGTTATACTTGTGTATCATGCTAAATTAAGATAATAGGTGTACATGTTGAACTTGTATAACTAATGTGATTATACATGAATAGGATATTATAGTGCATTGGATTAATATTAAGCTTCACTTTGGTAAACTACGCTTTAGGCAAGTACTCGAACCCTACTCTTTATTGAGCATTACTTGAACTTGTGTTATTCTTGATCGTACAAGTAGAACTTTGAAAGTATAATACTTTGTAATCTAGAAATGTAATGGTTAACAAACCTTGATTCGAACGAAAATTATTCATATATATGCTGTGGAAGAAAACTGTCTAAGCCATTGCTTCGGCTAGACTATTTGCATTGATTAAAAAGCTATCCAAACCAAATTAACTTGGTGCGGACTCTTATAACTGAGTTGAACAACCCTCTTGGTAGGGGAAATATTTATTTGTCGGGAAACCGACGTGCGCACATGAGAATGATTAAATGTTATGCATGACATTGGGTACTTTAGGCTGATCACATGTTGTACTCGTTTTTGTAGAGTTATTAGTTTATTACTATTAATTCTAGGAGAAGTTCATAGTCCTTAGTGACTGCTCAGAATTCATTACTTTGAAATCTTGAATTGTTTAAACATTGAATATTATTGATATTTTCTGTCCCTAGTGACTATTGTTGATAATCATCGATACTTCTTGCTATCTTGAACTATCATTATTGATATACCCTTGAGACATCTAAACTACATAAATTTCCCTTTTGTTGTTATACTTGTTGGGCAAAATTGTTGTTCATCCTTGCTTTCCTTAAAACTTTCGGTTAAGGCAGAACGTGGTGAACCCTCTGGCAAGGACAAGGGTAAAGAAAAGGCTTTGGAGTAGTTATTTTTATGTTGCTAGGAATGTACCATTATTTGGTTCTAGAAGAACTTATTAAGTTATGTTTAATTTAAGTTGTATTGTATTATGTATTAGTTATATCCAAACGGTGTTTAATTATGATAAAGTTATGTACGATATGTTTTAGTTATGAACCCTTAGGACAAGAATAATTATGTTATAACAATGTAATTTATTCTATTATTTCACTGTGTGAGATTTGGATCTTGTTATTAGAGTTAGTACGTGACAACCAAATTTGAGACAAGTGTGGTCTGAATTTGGGAGCGTCACATCAATAATCCCCGAGAGTCCCTCGCAAAAGAGAAGAACATCTTCGGTGTAAAGCACATCTAAAAGATTAAGGTCGTTGGTGAAAACCCTAATGTTAAAATCGGATGGTACCAACGATTGGAAAACCTCTGCAACAGAGATCTTGAAAACACTCTACGACTTGTCGTTGAATTAGGCTCAAATAGTACTGATGGACATTTCAAGCAGCTGGCGACAACCCAAGCGTAGCATCGAGAGATCCGGTGATGAAAGCTTTGTAGACTACCGTTAGAGTAGATATCAAAGCGGTGCAAGAGAAATCATCATTGACTACTCCAACCCCCAATAGAAGCGGTGGGAGCAGACAGTTATAAAATCCCGTTAGAAATCATTCCAACAACAAAGACATCCAGCATAACATCACATCATGTTGCATTGCATCATCTCAATCTTGTCATATTTCAAGTGTCTAGTAGTCTTTATCCTGTCCATGCCATTACATTTCATAAACATGATAAAGAGGGGCATTTGTAGACACTTGAAATTTTTTCATTCCTGTTACTAACCATACAAGAGGACAGAATCGTCTTTTATCTTCCAGAGATAACCTTGGAAGTCAGATCAGGTTCACTCCCAGAGATAACACTGGGATATTCAGTTCCAATCCTAGAGATAACCCCAGGAGATCAAGTTCAGTCCTGGAGATAACCCTGGGAGATTCAGTTCCAGCCCCAGAGATAACCCCGGGAGATCCAATCTAACCCTAGAGATAACCCCGGAAGATCCAATTCCAATCTCGGAGATAACTATTGGAGATCCAATTCAGCCCCGGAGATAACCCTAGGAGGTCAAGTCCAGTCCCGGAGATAACCCCGGGAGATCGAGTTCCAACCCCGGAGATAACCCTGGGAGATCCAGTTCCAGTCCCAGAGATAACCCCGAAAGATCCAATTCAGCCTCGGAGATAACCCCGAGAAATCAATTTTAGTCCCGAAGATAACCCCAGGAGATTTAGTTCCAATCCCGGATATAACCCTAGGAGATCCAATTCAGTTTCGGAGATAACCTCGGGAGATCAAATTCCAACCCCGGAGATAACCCCGAGAGATCCAGTTCTAACCCCGGAGATAACCCTAGGAGATCAAGTTCAGTCTCGTGGATAACCTCGGGAGATCAAGTTCCAACCCCAGAGATAACCCCGGGAGATCAAGTTTCAACCCCGGAGATAACCCCAGGAGATCAAGTTCAGTCTTAGAGATAACCCCGGGAGATCCATTTCCAGTCCCAGAGATAACCCTGGGAGATCAAGTTCCAACCCCGGAGATAACCCCGGGATATCAAGTCCAACCCAGAGATAACCCCAGGGGATAAAGTTCAAAGCCCGGAGTCAACCTCAGGAGGTCAAACCAACCTTAGAGACAACCATGAGGACTGTCAAAATCAATAGCAGGCCAATCTCAGAGACAACCCTGAGAAAAGACTGCTACAACTGCATCAAAGCCAGAGACAACCCCGGGAGGGACAAAATGGTTATTTCAACTCAACTTATTTCAACTCAAATCATCTCATTTCACTTCAAAAGAAGTCCCACAAGAACCATAGCTTAAATCCTGAGTGAAAACTCCACAAGACAGCTCAACGGATAGACTACGAAGACTTGGAGATCTGGTCATGGACACATCATCCTAGATTTGGAAAATGTCTAATCCCATGTCATTGTGTAGTTCTTGTCAACGGCTTTCAGAAAGGTACAACACGCCTCTATCGGATGCCTGGATTGAAAGTTATGAAGGTTCGACCGGACATCGCTTTGTCCAAGTGCACGTACTTTGAGATAACGGGACTCGCTAGACCTGAAGTAACTCGGCCAACCACAGGTAGACCCGCGGTTGCCACGGGTTGACCCGCAACCAATTTAGTCTATAAATAGACCCCCCCCCCCACCAGCTCATTTAAAAAAAGAAAAAGAAAAAAGAGAAAAAAATATCCATTTCAGCCCTTAACCTCTTCTAGATTGCTCCAAACTATGTGATTCTTCTTTCTAGACACTTGTAAGCTCGTATTCTACGACATATCAAAAATTAACCGGTGAAAATCGAGTTTTCAAGATCCAAAAGCGATTTGAAGTCTTCTTGGCAGCCCACTGTAAGATTTTTTAGATTTTTAAGCTTTCTACTGCTTTGATATATATATATATACATATATATTGAGATTCTCACCGATTAGTTACACACGGATCATTGATCTGTGGTTTTTTTCCTTCTTTTATATATATATATATATATATATTTGCATTTTTAATTTGGTTTGGAGTTCACTTCGTGGCCTTTTATTGCTTTTACACACACACACACACACACACATATATATATATACTACTTTTAATTATCTGCTTTAACTACTTTTGCAATGTAGATATTTAATCTTCTAGCCTGTGGACTAGATTTATCTAAATCTAGCCATCCCTAAAATTTTAACCGATTCAAAAGTGACTAAACTGGAACCGTTGAAGCTAAAATGGCTTAGACTTATTTAAATCTAGTTTTCTTTCTAGTTTTTGTAAATATTAATTAATCATGTGAACCTAGGCGCTAAGAGATCTAAGATTCAGTTTGCGAATCTAGATCTGGTTCCCACGATGGACCCTTTTCAGTTGTGCAGCCAGCTTGTAAATTATCTGCGATGTCTGGACATCCTTCGATGACTCTCATGCCCATAAAGAGTCCGACACTGCTATGTATCTTATTTTCTCAAAGATGCTTTGCATATCAAAAATAAAATTAATCAAGCCGAATACGGAATAAAATGGAAGTATCAAAGGCCTCAATTACTATTGAGCATAAGGGTTTGAAAACCTGTTTTCCAAAACACCACTGCTATATCTTGCTTAAAATTGAACTTTTATACAAATCAAACCCTTGTATATAGGTGCAAACGAGGCATAGCGCTACTTCCAGATAATTGCACATAGGCCCAATACACACACACATGCAAATAATTAAGGAAATTGAAAATTCGCGATAACCGTGTTTTCACAGAAGTCTGGGGGTTCCTAACACCTTCCCCCCGCTTAATCTAGCCCCCGAACTCTATGAATCTCGGTTTCCAAGGCCTGTTAAACAGAGTCCAACCATTGGGCCTTTGTGTAAACCTTTCAAAATCGGTTGAGTTGGTACAAGCATTTCAAATCTACCAACTAGCGACTCTGATTTTTCAAATCGTCGGCATTTATATGTCGAACCTTTTTCAAACTCGCCTTTTCAAACAAAACTCAACAGAAAAAGGGGTAAAATTTTCCCGATGTCGACACCATATAAACAGTATATGAGAGGTACTTTAATTTTTTTGATTTCTGTCATAGTTAACATGGGGAAGGAGTTGGGATATCAAGTTGAACACCTAAAGCTCCATTATAAGTCACATGCAACTGATATGGAGAGGGGATTATGGGAGTTAGAAAATGATGATGATGTTTTAACAATGTGTATGCATCCTAGTAGGCTAATTAAAATATATGTGGAGGTGATTAGATCTGTAGGAGCAGAAGCTGACTTTGAATTACAAAAGGAAGCTGATAATAATAATGAATGCAGAGATTTAATATCAATTGGGGATGATGAAATAGAGTTAACTGATGAAAGTTATGTGGATAGTTCTGTGGAAGAATCAACTGAGGATTAAGAGGACTATGAAATAGGGGAGGGGGGATGAGGGTGATCAGACTGGGGGGACTGAGGATGGGGCAACTAACAAAGGGAATAGAAAACAAAGGGAAGGGAAGGGTACAACTGCCACACCGAAAGGCAAAGAAAAAGGATTTGCCGCTAACAAAGGGAAGGGAAAACAAACTGCAGAAACCTAAACTTCACAAGAAGAACCATATGAACCAGGATTTTCATCCTCTGACTATGATGACTCTGATGTGGAAAGGATGCCTAGGGTTGATGAGTTTGATCCTAAACCATCTGAACAAGAACATAAAGGGTATCCAGAATTTAGGGAAAGTGTCGTAGAGGATCCTGAGTTTGAGTTGGGAATGACATTTACCAATGTCACTGAAGTGAGGGCAGCAATCAGAAATCATGGCATCAAACAAGGAAGGAAGGTGTATTTCAAAAAGAACCTATCAAATAAGATCCAAGAAAGGTGTGTGGAGCCATGTACATAGTACTTCTATGCTATAAAGGTGTAAAGAGAGCTCACATTTAAAATCAATAGGTTACAAAAAGTGCATACTTGTTGCAGATAGTGGGATAATTATTGTATAAATGCAGCATGGATTGCCAAAAAATATGAAGATGATCTTCGGATGAATCCAACATGGGGATTAGATCAGTTTCATACTAAAGTAGTTAAAGATTTTGATATTGGGGTATCAAGGAACCTAGAATATAAAGCTAAGAAAAGAGCAATGAAAAACATTGAAGGGAGTGTTGAGGAGGAGTATGGATTGGTTTTGAACTATGCTGCAGAGCTTAGAAAAGTCATACCTAGGAGTACTTGTATCTTGAAGAGAGCAGAACCAGATCAAGGACAAGACTTAGGCATATTTTTGAGATTGTATGCATGTCTGCAACCACTAAAAGAAGGATTTAAATTGGGATGTAGACCACTAGTGGGGCTTGATGGTTGTTTTCTCAAAGGACCATATAGGGGTCAGTTATTAACTACAGTTGGTGTTGACCCTAACAATGGGATGTGGCCAGTAGCTTGGGCCATTGTTGAATTTGAGAACATTCAGTCTTGGGTGTGGTTTATGAACTTACTTGTGGAAGATCTTGGGATTGCAAATGATGGAGGCTGGACATTCATTTCAGATAAACAAAAGGTATAAACATCTCTCCATTTATATATATTTTATTCTATCAATTATTACATTTATTACATCTTTCAACTAAATTACCTTTTTTGTCCCTAGGGTTTGGTTAATGCTTTAGAAGTTGTGGTCCCAGGTGCTGAACACAGACATTGTGTCATGCATTTATATAGGAACTTTTGGCAAAAACATAAAGGCTCTAGTTTAAGAAAATTGGTTTGGAATGCTGCCAAAATTACAAAAGGCAATGAATGTGTTAAAAAAGGAAGATAAGAGTGCATATGAATGGTTAGCTCCTAAGCCTCCTGCTTAGTGGAGTAGGTCTCATTTTCAAACCATATGCAATAGTGACATGTATGTCAATAACCACTGTGAGGTATTTAATAGCAAAATTCTTAATGCTAGAGTGAAACTAATAATAGGGTGTTTAGAAGGACTTAGATTATATTGCATGAATAGGATTGTTAAAAGGAGGGAAATGATGTTAAAATATAATGGTGTATTGTGCCCTAGAATAGCCAAAAAAGTAGAAAAACGGAAAGATCGGTGTGGGGGTGGATTGCCATTGTGGTCAGGTGGTGATGGGAGGTTTACAGTGACTATGACTTCTGGGGGTCATTCATTTGTGGTGGATTTGGGAAAAAAACATGTACTTGTAACAAGTGGGAGTACTTGTCTAGAATACCTTGTGCTCATGTTGTATCATGCATTAACAAAATAGGACATGATCTATACACATATGTACATGAGTGTTTAACCAAGAACTGTATCTAAAGGTTTACAGTCATAACATTGAGCCTATAAGGTACAAATCTAAGTGGGATCCTACTTAGATTGAGCCACCTTTGCCACCAGTTAAACATACTTATATAGGCAGGCCTAAAGTTGTTAGGAGGAAAAGTAATGATATTCCAGATTCAAATACAGAAGGTACAAGTTTGAAGAGGAAAAGAACATCATTGAAATGTGGATTTTGCAAGGAATGGGGTCACAATTCAAGAAGGTGTCCTCAAGTAAGTTAAGTGTGTGTTTCTATTTGTATTTTTTCAAGATCCTATATTGGGTTTAATACATTTAGTTAATTAATTACTTTAATTTATCTGTTTTCAAAAACTCAATAAGCAACCAGATGTGATTTCACAATCTTCCTAGGCTCTACAAAGTCAATCCTCTCAACCTCCTCCAAAGGCTAAGAGGGCTAGGAAGGTTCAAAAGACTTCCCAGGCTGCAACACAAAAGTCTACAATGCAGCCAGGTGAAATGAATGTTGATCAAAAGCAAGCAGGAAGTGGAATTAATGTTAATAAAGAGCAAGTAGAAGGTGGAATTCGTGTTGATCAAGAGCAAGTAGGAGGTTCTACAAAGTGGCAAGATGGAATCTATTATGAGGGGAGCCAAAGCAAGGGCTCAGATGATATATTACAACCTATAGACTGCACATGGAAGGGAAAATAATATACAACACTAAGAGACTTAAAAGTTGCAACAAGATCCAAAAGAGAGAAGATCCAGTTTAGGAAACCAAATAATGGAGGGCCTACTGCAGATAAATAGTGTTTGGATGAGATTTTTGAAATCTTTTTGTTCTTTTTTGGGGTATATAAAATTGTAGCTTTATTAATGCATTTGATGTATGTATGTTACCTAGGACTAAGAAAGTGTGGTTGAGATTGTAAGTAGAAGTGTATGATGCTTTTTGTTAATAGGCATGTTAAGTCAACTATTTTGAATTGCCTCTGCTTTGTGACATGTATTGGGAATTAATTACTTAATTGAATGGCAATAGCAGTTTTGAATTGCCTCTTCTTTTTGTTAATTGAATGGCAATAGCAGCTTACATCATTAATGTATGGCTTAATTGAATGGTAATAGCAAATTTTTGTTACTTTATGAAATGCCTCTGGTTTGTGTATTAATACAGGGCTTGCTATTATAGCAGTATGGTTGGTGTGCAAGTGATGTGCACCAGATATCATAACTTGCATACCAACCAGTTTATAACATATATCTTAAACAAGTTGTAAACTTGTACCAATTCACACATAAAACATCGAAAATTCAAAAAGTTTACAACATCTTCATTCAAAGAAATTGCCCATAAATTACAACCAATAAATTTCTCACAAAAGCTACCCAGCAATTACATTCTATATTGCTCCTAATTTCTACCACTATATTGTTAGAAATTACAATCCCATAAATTACATTATCAATAATTTCCCACAAAAACTGCCTTTTTTAATCAGAGTATTACCAATACATTCAGAGTACTACCAATACATACATAGCCTAGAAATTTGCTTGTGGGAAATTTCATCCTTTGTTGAGATGAACATGAAATAAAAAATCAAAACCCAAGTTGCAGTCAACAGACCCTTTGCAATCCTTGCCCTAATTCTGCACTCATTCAGTTCATCTTTCAGAGCTTTGATTTCAACATCCAAATTCTCTAATCTTCTAATTAATCTAGGTATTACTTCCCTTGAACGCTCACACATTGGAGGATCAACCCAAGCGAAGAAATTATAACCACCGTGCTGATAGACTCCACGGCACACTTGCGTGAGGTGGTCGTCGCCCGAATCATTTCTAGCACAGTTGTTGGGTGAATTGCTTGCAACACCTTAACCCCTCGTCTATACTTTAGACGGTAATCTTGGTACAATTGTTCGCGTACGGAATCTGCGTTGAATGGACACCAACGATGCCTTGACCCCTCACTTATATTGAAGCGGTAATCTCAGCACAATCGACGATTGATGCGGTAGAAGACGCCACACACAACTATGAATTGTTGTATGATAAGTCAAATTGAATCTCAAAGAAATAACTAAGAAACTACTAATTTCTTAGGAATTCTTCAAAGAACCAAAAGTAGAGAATAACTTCACAAGTTTATTGAATAATGAATAATGTATAATGTGTTTGATTACATAACTTGGACCTCTATTTATACTACTCAAAACAATCAAAATTCTAATAGGAATTTATAAACTATAACCCTAATAGAAGTCAATTTGAAAAAGAAATTCTAATTAAAAAGAAATCCTAATTACAATAGAATTTAAAATTAATTCCTTACCGCGTTGGGAAATTACGTTGCTGCGTTTGGAGATCTTCTAATCCGCGTGAAACTCAGGCGAATCCGTGTATTGGTGTTGCATGAATCAGATAGGAAATCAATTACTGCGTAACTAAGGAATTTTCCTTTAATTGCCATGTAAAGGATCCGTGAATATGCTGAATGTTTAGAAGGCCCACTTCCTTTAATAAATATGTTATTATAAGTTAATTCCTTAAAAACCCACGTAATGTTAAACTTGCTTTATGAATCAAATTCCCATATGATTTAATGTAATGCTTATTTAGAAGGCCCACATGCTTACATGGTTGCAGTCACAACTAGAAATCCATGACCCACATGTAAATGAATTCAATCTTGATGTTTGATGAACATTAAGTTTGGTCCACGTGAATGATGTCCCATAATATTAGTCCCACTATGCTCCACATAAAATTTGTGCATGGACTGAATTGAATGGGCCAATTGGATCGGCCCAATAATGCTTGAATTGTACTCCTTTAAATAATCTTCAACCCAAATATTTAAAATTATTTGATGAACCACTGAGACTTGAATTGGGTTATTATCATTTGATGAGAGCTTGGTCAGGATTGTATCATTCCCCTCCTCTTCAAAAGGATTTGTCCTCAAATCTGGTACATCGTCCTCTCGAAAATGATTCAACCACAAAATTGCTCCTGCATAAAAATAAACTAAGTTAGTAGCATCAAATCAATCATAATGTCAAAACTCAACTTGCAAATGACATATATAAGCAACAATAACTCCAACTCCCGCCAAGAACATAGTAATGTCTGACTTCTCTCCCGAGTTGACAATTTGTAGACCAATTACTCCCAAAACACTAATTATATAAACTAATCTACTATCTACTAAAATAATCATGACTGAAAAGTAAGAAAGAATATGAAAAGTCTTATATCCTCCTGGATCAAAAATCATCACGCAAAACTCTTCATGTGGTAGATTCTCCCAATGACAAATTCTTGGATCAAAAGTCAATATAATGATCTTAATCCTTCGCAGAAACAAATTCATCAATGCACCTGGATTAAATATCAATACTTGAAATTTGTCATGCTTCTCACGCAAACTCTCTTGAATTCCTGGATTAAACACAGAACAAAACAAATCAATAAGTTCTTTTTGTCTAATCACAAAGAAATTAAATAAACTAAAATCACATGCACAGTCTACTAGAACAATATTCAAAACACTTCCCCGGAGATGTCCTATGCATTGATCAAATTGAATTGCACGATCCATGTTTCCCTCGATGAATATAATCCTATCACGAATCTGCAAAACACAACCAGCTTTCCTCTTTCCATTGACATTAACAATTTCAAGATCAACTAGTAGCATTAATGGAACAAAAAGGTCACATTTACAAGATGAAAACTTAATAGCATATCGACGATGATCATAAACAACCTCAACACATGCTATAAAATTTTTCAAATTGATGACAAAAGTCGGAATACCATCAAAAGAAATATTAACTAATTTTCCCATGCAAGAATGAAAAATATGATTCAACAATCTCATAGAAGTATGCAATGCCTTAGCTAATCCAAGTGAAATAACTAAACATGCATGTAAACCATATCTCAATCCATCTTGATGATAAACACTTCTCAAAACAAAACCATATGATAGCAAATCATACAATGAAGATTGCTCTAACGAAACAACATGATTACTACCATTGTCAACTAATGACAACTCATGTAAAGATTGACTAGTATGAAGACCTAACTCAACATATGGATAAGAAAACCTATAATGAATTTCATGCAAGTAATAACGACGAAAATGAGATAACATATCACGATCATAAACTAACTCAACAAATATCAAATATCCACCATAGTTTATGATAAAAACTATTCTACCATCAAAATAGCTAACAACTAATTTTCCAATAGAAGCATGCAAAACATGTTTTAAATAACTCATGAAAACACTAGATGCGTCAGTTAATCGAACAGAAATAACTAACCATCTATACAAATCACATGTTAAAATAATTTTCCATTTGTCACTTTTTTCATGCTAAACTGATTATGCATTGTCATCACATGATCACCTTCAAGTGTAGATAAAACACAAGTACTATGCAATCTATCAAGCATATTATCCAAACAAGAAAAAGAATAACGATACTTGTTTACCAATTAAAAATCGATGAACAAACTCGTTGTCCCATCTTCCTTAGGTACTATGATCTCATAATCAACACATGAACTCATGTCTTCTCTCACGATACCCACTTTTACCAACTCTCCAACCTGCCTTGGTAACTCCGTCGTCTCCTCGGGAATACTATCAGTTGATCGGTACGGAATGATAGCACGGGGTATTTCATTAACAACTTGCACAATAGACAAAACAGAACTAGACAAAGAAGAATCATTAGTGTTAGTATTCAAAAACTCCGTCTTGTACGAATGTACGGTCATTGACTTTTCAAAATATAACTCACTTTTCAACTCACTCGCTTTTTCATAGTTACATATTTCTTCTTTCTCTTCTTTATGCTTACTCTCACGTTTGTTTTTCTCTCGTTTATTTTCATTCTCTCTTTTCTTTTCTCTCTCATTCTTTTCAATTTTTTCTTTTATATCAATCTTTTGAACAATTTCTTTTTGTCTGTCTTTTCCACACGTATTTCCTTTTACGAACTCATCTTCTTGATTACTTTCTTTCGGATGTTCACCATCTTGCTTTTGATCATGGATTTCATCTTGAACACTTGAACCCAATAACTCTCCTTGGACTGCATATTCTATAGTTTCTTCCACCTCCTTAAAGCTCACATTGATGTCTTCTCTTAAGTTCTTGGATGCCTTAAGAGTGTCTTGGGGCTGTCTCCAATGTGAATCCTCTTTATTTCCATGTCTGCGAACCCTCATATCATCTTCTAATGTAGATCGCCTTGAAGGTTGCTCTACATGTTTTTTAGATGTATACTCCTCCCTCCTATCACACTGTACTGGAGCAAACCGCTTTCTCATTGTTGTTTTTAATTCTGCCCATGTTTTTGTTTGCTAAGCTGCCACCATATAATTGTATGATCGGAGAACTCTTGAATTGCCCGTCTGACCTTCCTCCGCTCGGAGTAATCACGACAGTCAAATTCTCGCTCCATTTTTCTCTCCCATCTCAGATATGCCTCTATATCAATATTGCCTTGGAAAGTATTCCTTCAAGACCCATAAGAACTTTCATACTTGTAGCCATACATGTTTTCTGCAAAACAAAGGTTAATAGATAAAAATTTTCCTCACACACTTCCTTACGTGTTTCGCTCAAATAATGATGAATCACTCGTGTATCATTCAAATTTGGCTTTTACCCTCGATTAATCTCACCACTAAGCCTTTTACCTTAAAATATTCTCTCTAATAGGTTCTTCTTGAATTCCCCTAGCAAAATTCTTAGTTTTACTAATCAATTCAAAAATTACTTATCACGAAACAAAAATATAGATGGTGTGACTATCAGAATAACACAAAGTCACCGATCGATTGCCTTGTACTCCTCTTGTATGCTTCAGATTTGTAAATTGTAGCTCCGTTTCAGAATTGATGATGATGGAACGGTATGAAATCTTTGTTGGAATTTGATGATTTGATGGTGTGCTACAAGTTTGGTTAGCACAATGAAAATAGAATATGATTTTTTTTTCTTTTCTTTTTTTTTCTATATATATTTTTTTCTTTTTTTATTTTTTTATTTTACAATATATATTTCGACAGAAAATTAAAGATAAGTAACTTGCTAGAAAGGCTTAGCTTTGATACCAAATGATAGACTCCATGGCACGCTTGCGTGAGGTGGTCGTCGCCCGAATCGTTTCTAGCACAGTTGTTGGGTGAATTGCTTGCAACACCTTGACCCCTCATTTATACTTTAGACGGTAATCTTGGTACAATTGCTCCCGTTTGGAATCTGCGTTGAATGGACACCAACGACGCCTTGACCCCTCGCTTATATTGAAGCGGTAATCTCAGCACAATAGACGATTGATGCGGTAGAAGACGCCATACACAACTATGAATTATTGTATGATAAGTTAAATTGAATCTCAAAGAAATAACTAAGAAACTACTAATTTCTTATGAATTCTTCAAAGAACCAAAAGTAGAGAATAACTTCACAAGTTTATTGAATAATGAAGAATGTATAATGTGTTTGATTACATAACTTGGACCTCTATTTATACTACTCAAAACAATCAAAATCCTAATAGGAATTTATAAACTATAACCCTAATAGAAGTCAATTTGGAAAAGAAATTCTAATTAAAAAGAAATCCTAATTACAATAGAATTTAAAATTAATTCCTTGCCACGTTGGGAAATTACGTTGCTGCGTTTGGAGATCTTCTAATTCGCGTGAAACTCAGGCGAATTCGTGTATTGGTGTCGCATGAATCAGATAGGAAATCAATTGCTGCGTGACGAAGGAATTTTCCTTTAATTGCCATGTAAAGGACCCGTGAATATGCTAAATGTTTAGAAGGCCCACTTCCTTTAATAAATATGTTATTATAAGTTAATTCCTTAAAAACCCACGTAATGTTAAACTTGCTTTATGAATCAAATTCCCACATGATTTAATGTAATGCTTATTTAGAAGGCCCACACGCTTACATGGTTGCAGTCACAACTAGAAATCCATGACCCACATGTAAATGAATTCAATCTTGATGTTTGATGAATATTAAGTTTGGTCCACATGAATGATGTCCCATAATATTAGTCCCACTATGCTCCACATAAAATCCGTGCATGGAGTGAATTGAATGGGCCAATTGGATCGGCCCAATAATGCTTGAATTGTAGTCCTTTAAATAATCTTCAACCCAAATAGTTAAAATTATTTAATGAACCACTGAGACTTGAATTGGGTTATTATCGTTTGATGAGAGCTTGGTCAGGATTGTATCACGTGCCTATCTTCACACTAATCTGGACATTCAAAGAATCTTCTACCGACATTGTTTGAGCTTCTCCAAGTCGTTTCATCACTGAATTCTTTATGCACCAGCAATTTCGATCCATGAACCCTAATTTTCCCTAATTTCCTTGATCAAATTTCCTTGATTTACAATTTAATCGAACTGCACGTATGCTACTAAATCACTTTGAACTTTATTAGCTTGTTCCAGCTCGGGAAGTAGCAGAAAATATGAAAAAGACTTAAATACCCTTCAAATTCACACGTGTGCCTTAGCCCGATAAAAGTGTACTTTTTATAATGTATAATCGAAATTTGGGATATACTTACAGACTTTTTTCAGATTGGATGCAAAAAATGTGTATAAAATTTGGGTTCGAGATCGTCTTTTAGTCAAAAATAAAATTCCCAACAACAAACCCTAGATGAAAAGAAAATAGCGGCTATTGCATCCTCGTTCTGCCTCTCTCTCGAAAAACTTGCGCGATACTGAGATAGTGTACCACAAAGCACAATTTCTTTCAAATCTTTAACCGTGTCGGATCTCTATGGCCGAGCATGAGGCGGAGGTTATGGGTGCGGCGAGCCCCGCCCCTTCGGATCACAAGCGCAAGCATGAGGATTTGGAGCCGGATGCTCCCGAGCCACTGGAACTAACTGCCGATTCGAACGGCAACTCAGAGTCGGACTCGGTCAAGAAAGCTGAGGAGGAAGACGATTCCGAGCCCAAACGACCTCGTTTGGAGGATAAACCTGACGAACTAGGTATTGCTTCAAATTCAATATCACTTTCGGCTTCTGACGTATTATCTCTTTCTATTTTTTCCCACGTAATATAGCAAGTTATTTATCATTGATGCCTATATTTGTTTGTTTCTTACACGAAAATCCTTTTTTTCTAAATAATTTTTTTGTATTTTCAATATTCAAGATTTGGCACATTTAATTTAATTTGAAGGCGACTCTCAACTTTAAGAATGCATTTTAGTCGTAACAATACCGATTCAAAGTCTGAATGTATATAATGAGTCTATAACCTATGTAGATGACTAATGGGAAAACAAGGCAACAGTATTTGGGGCTATTAACCAGCTCCCCAGATACCTTCCAATGAATGCTTGCCACTCAGCGGGATATTAAAAAATGAGTAGTAGCAGGGGATATTCAAAAATGAGTTGTAGCAGGGGATATTCAAAATGAGTAGAAGCAGGGGATATTCAAAATGAGTAGTATCAGGGTCCTATTTTGCCTCTTTGGTCCTAAAAAATATGCTCAACGTACTATGAAATTCAAGGAGAAAAACGGATAATCTTTTTCTATATGCACCACTTTTCTTTTTTATCGTCTTTTTTCTCTTTTTATATTTTGAGTTTTTATGAGACTGCAAAAGAGAAATTCAGACTCCTCTTGATTGGGAGAATATCAGAATATAATTAATGAGCTCATTTTTGGATAATTTTAAAATATAGAAAAACCATAATCACTACCAATCTTCACTTTGTAGCCAGCTTATGTATGCTAATAAGCTAATATACAAATTTTACATTGATATCCACCCGTTCCCCCCCTCGTTCTCCAATTGCTTTGTTCTTACAAATATATGCAGACAGTACACGTGCATAAATATGACTTATGTAATACTGTATATTCACCCGAGTTTTATTACCGAGTTAAGTGAAAAGTAAATGAAGTATCTTTAACCAATTTTGTCTCTAAACCTGTATGTGGCTCTGGCCCCTCTTTTTTCACTCAACATGTTTTCAAGTTTTGGACATAAAAGGAAAATAAGAAAAAACTTAAATTAAAATAGAAAAGAAAAGAATAGAAATCTTATATATTTTTTTTCTTTTTATTTATTTTTTATGTTGTTATGAAGTTTATAAATGTAAAGGAAAGAAAACTTAACTTTTATGTTTATAATACTATTTTACCCTTATATCAATTTCGCCGTGTTTGTATGTTGAGGTTATAATATCGATTATAAAAGTTTTACTTATGTTATTTAGTTTAAGATGGATGAAAAACTTTGTAATTAAAATTGGCCAACTTTTCCGTTTGTTTCTTATCTTTTTTGTTCATTTAAAAACTCAGAAACAAGAGAATTAAGAAATATAGGTCTTTCAATCTTTTTCTTTTCTTTTTGATCCCATTTAAATCTTAGAGACACAGTGAAAAAGTTGTGTGAAGTGTTTTTTATCGCAACTGGAACTGTAAAGTATTGTTTCGTTGTGTGATCAGACCATGGTACCCTAATAAGCTATAAATGTTTGTCTTTCAGTCATAGGAGTTTTTCAAAAGCAACTTTTAATGACATTTAGGAAAGTTGAGAAAAAATTAATTTAATCGTACATTAACAAATATGTCAAATATATAACATAATGAAAATAGTTAATTAATGGCATATTAATAATATCTGATAAATATTATCATTTTAATATTTCATTAATAGCTTAATTAAAACGTATAATTAATATTGGCCTACAATTCTTAAATTATTATTACAACCAAAAAAAAAGTGATTTAATTTCTTAATCAAAATATCGTAATCAAAATACACAATTATTATTAGAACTAAAATATTTTATTACTATCATTATGGAAATACTTTATTTATATCCTAATTAAATTATTTAATTAATACATAATGAAAATATTTAAGTATTATTGATAATTTTTTATTAATACCATAAATGAAATATAATTTAATGTTATAATCACAATATTTATTTAATATCATGAACAATCTATTTACTTAGTAATATAATTTAATATTTAATTTATTATAGTATTTAATCATGGTGAACGTAATGGAGGGTATTTTGAGAAAATAGAAATTATATTTATATTTTGAGCAAGAAGTTAAGAAATTTATTTCAGAAGCACCTCTTTAGTAGCATTTACCTTTTTGTGAATTAACTTTGTGTTTCTGAGTTAGGAGAGAAGAATTAAAAATTTATGAAAGAAAAGAGAGTGAGAGAGAAGCAATTTACTTTCTTTTCCTTATGTTTGTAACTGTGGAAGGAAGTTTTAAGTTAAAAGAGTATATTACTATTTTACCCTTATGAGATTACTCTTGAGAACCATTATAAGGTTACTTTTGGTATTATAATGTGTCATCTAACTCTTTGATAAGTTTCCTTCCAAATCTTTCCAAATTTGGGAGGAAATTTTTAAAATTTCTATCCTATTTTCTTCTCTCCCCTTAAAACTCACAAACAATGGACTTTTGATCTCTTCCCTAAATTTCTCTTCTTTTCTTCTCCCCTTTTAAAACTTTCAAACACAATGTAAGAGGCTTGTACCCAGCTTCTAGGCCTAAAAAAGCTGAAATACACACTACAGCAACAACTTTTGAGAAGACAGAAGCTAGAAGTTGTGGAAAGGAAAAGTTGATACTAACAGGGCTTATATATATGTTTGTGTAATTACATCTTTTTGAGCGCGTGTCTTTTACTACTAAAGGCTACCTATATGTATATCTTCTTATATAAACATCTGACTTTCTTACTCCAAGAGCTCAATCAGTTCGAAAAATTAAATAGAATAGAGGAATATACTTTTTGTGTATAAACATGAACATTTATGCCTACATTGTTGTATATCTGTACAACGTGCATAACACCAAAATGTACATTCGAGTACATGTTTCTATGCTTTATTAATATTTTTTTTTTTGCATTTGGTTGGTAACAGCTACAGATAATAGATACCAGGTGAGGGTGGATGAGCCCGAGGAGATTGGTGTGCAGCCACGCAATACATGTTCTGAGGATGCTCAACATCCAGCTGAAGAAGCTCTGAAGAAGGTGAATGATGAAGAATTGGCTGTTGTTGATCACCAGGCGGAGAACATTCAACATATAACTCATGAGAATATTCAATTGGGAAATGCTCAGGAAGAAGCTTCTAAAGGGGAACTTCTGGAACACCCTGAAGAACTTCAGGGCCTCCCTGTGGATGTTCCTCGACAGGAGGTTGTCTCATCCACTGAGCATCGGGACACATCCGAATCTAAAACTATGTCGTGCAAAATGGAGGTCCCAAATACTAAGGTGAACTTACTAACCATTTTATTCAGTTGGATTATTTTTTTTATCAACCATTGGTAATGATGATATTAATGTTACTTACTTGTTAAAACACGATTTTCTTAAATAATTCCAAAATTAATTTGTTGTGTGAAGATGGAAAAGTGCTGTAAATTTCTACATTAAAATGCAAAATAATGAGATGTGTAGAGTGTACTTTAATTTTGTAGTGGAAGACCTTAGCTTACTAGCAGTTTAAATTTGACTGACAGAACTCCTCTTATTAGTGGATTATATGCTAGTACTGAAAAGCTTAGTAGGAAAGTTTGATTTGGAATATTTTTGTTTTAGAAGAAACCTGGCACTATTCTTCAGTGAGTGTAAAGTTTAATCCTTTACCAGGATCAACTTAAGGGTAACATTTATTTCTACAATGTGTCACCACAGCATTGCAAAATGTTTGGCAACCTAGAGCCCCTTGATGAGAATATCTAAAAATAAGATATAACCCCATTTCGAGTTGGCTTTTTACTCAAATTTATTGTAGTCTCCATTTACTTATTTTTTAATACAAGCCTGTCTCTTTATTAATGGACTAATATCAATTTGATTTATGAAGTCCTAACTCTTTGCTTTGCAAGGTGAACACTTTATGTACTCTGGCTGCACCAATCTGAGTGATTGTGATTGGCACATACTTGAGACAGTTAAAAGACACATTTACAATTTATATTTTAGATTCAAAAGTATTCTTCAACACTTTTTGAATCATGACCCTCAAATAGTGATTGAAGGAGTACTCTCTGTCTAGATTGTGTCCAAAAGACGTGTCCTGTTTTGCAGTGATTTTTGTAACTATGTTTTTGATAATAGAGTAGATCTGGAGATTCCAAATAAATGTACCAAAAAATCTGACTTATACATGAATATTTTAGTCCATGTAGTCATTTCTTGTATTTGGTGATGGGGGATAGCCGGATAGTCATGGAATTTTTTGGGCTCAAAGAATAGACTTAAATGGCATATTAGTAATAAATTGGAACTAGAAAACATTTTAGGAAATTCACATGGGTAGACCCATTTCCGAATTCGCGTCCTACCTGTCCATACATCCTTGTTCGTTTTCAGTATAATAAGTATATACTTAATATACTAAAAATACTTGCTCTACTAAAAGCGTTTAAGGTTGTATAGAAATAGGTTAGTCTGAAGAATGGGTCTTTTGTCCCGAAATGTGAATTCTTTCATTTATTACGATCGTCTTTTCTATGAACCCTTTTTGTATATAAAACTGAAATGAAGTACCAAACTGGAGAAGTTCACTTGCTATAATGTCAAGTTATCAAAAGCTATGTTAAGGTCCCAGGATGAATCATTCCCAAGTGTTATAATCATTCCCAAGTGTTTTCCTACTTATACTTGTATAAATTAGGTTAAACAAAACTTATTCTTATAGAAAAGGAGGAAGATTATAGAACTCTTACTATTTCATTAATAGTGTAATTAAAATGTATAATTAAATCTGGCACTACAATTTTTAAATTAGTATTACAACCAAAAATTTGATTTAATTTCTTAACCAAAATATTTGTTTAGTCATTAGTGAAATATTAATAATGTTTAGTAAATAGCGTAATTATACATTTAATTATTAATTAATATCATTGTCGATACATAATTACTAATAGAACTAAAATATTTGATTAGTATCATAATGGAAATAATTTGTTTATATCCCAAATTCCCAATTAAATTATTTAATAAATTCATAATGAAATATTTAAAGGTTATAGATAATTATTTATTTGATTTCAAAAACAATATCTAATTAATGCTATAATCAAAATATTTAACCAATATCATGATCAAGATATTTACTTAATAATGTAATTTAATATATAAATTAATATAACAATTAATCATGGTGAACGTAATGGAGGGTATTTTGAGAAAATAGAAATTTCATTTTATATTGTGAGCAAGAAGGTGAGAAATTTATTTCAGATGCATCTCTTTAGTAGCACCTCTAACATTTATCTCTTATTATAAAGCGTCCACTTCTATAATGTGTCACCGCAGCATTGCTCAATGTTTGGCAACCTAGTGCCCCTAGATGAGAAGATCTAAAAATAAGATGCCTAGTATATATCAAGTTCGATATCCGTAATCAGGCTGGGAATTCCTTTTGAATCTGTGTCAATATCATACAAACCCCATTTCGAGTTGGTTTTTTCCTCTAATTTCTTGGTCTCCTTTTTATTTATTTTTTAATACAAGCATGTCTCTTTATTAATGGACTACTATCAATATGATTGATAAAGTCCTAAGTCTTTGCTTTGCAAGATGAACTTTTTATATACTCTTATCTGCACCAATCTGAGTGTCATTCATCTGTGAATCGTGATTGACACATACTTGAGACATTTAATGACACATTTAACAGTTTTTTACTTTTGATTCAATTCAACATGTCAAGTCTGTTTAATAATAATAATAGATAAATGTGACGTCTGTGCCACATACTTTTTGAATCATGAGCCCTCGAATAGATAGTGATTGAGGGGAGTACTCCTTCAAGTTTAGATTGTGTTCAGAAGATGTGTCCTGTTTTGGAGTGCTTTCAGTATTCAAGTTTTTGTTAATAGAGTAAATCTGGAGATCCCAAATAAATGTACCAAAATCTGACTTGTACATGAATATTTTAATCCTTGTAGTCATTTCTTATCATTGGTGATGGGATAGTCATGGATTTTTGGGCTCAAAGAAAATACTTAATGGCATACTAGTAATAAATTGGAAATAGAAAACATTTTAGGAAATTCACATGGGTAGACCCATTTCCTAATTCAACTTTTTAATGCATGTTAAATATATCTCTCGTCCTCAAAAGGATGACATAAGTACATTTTTCACACAAATTTAAAAAGTAAGATAGAGGAAAGAGAGTAAAAAATTTCATATTTATCCTTAGTGGTCTCATAATATTACATAAAGCGATGTGTCCTTTATTCTTTTATATTAATGGACCCCACTAAATGACATACTTACCTTTTACTTTTTGTACCTTAAGCCATCCTGGCAAAGAAAATTGTAACTTATCCTTTTGAGTAAGGTTGTAAACGAGTCGAACCGAAACGAACAGAGAGCTGTTCGAATTCGACTCGAAACGTTAAATTCATGCTCGAATTTTTGACAAATTATACTCAGATTCGACTCGAATGTTTATTATTCGAATTCGATTCGACTCAGATCAAATTTTATTCAAACTACTCGCGAGTTTCAAATTTAAGCTCGAATTTGAGTCTTCACATAATAATTAGATTTATAATAAATATAATTATAAATTGAATTTGTTATGTTACTTGGAAATGAGAAAATATATTTACTATTACACTTTACAAATATAAAATCACAATTAAAATTAAAAACAAAACAAAATAATTATAATTAATTATCCTAATTTGATTTAATTTTGTATATATTATCAAAAAATGTATTGAGTATTTAATCGAATATGTATCAATTGAGTATGTATCGAATCACAATTGATTGAGAATTTGAGTAGTTTGAATTTTAAACAAATCGAGTATAATCTTACTCAAACTCTACTCATATTTTTATTTGAATTATTTTTTATGCTTTGATTTGGATCATATTATTAACGAATTCGAGTCTTATTCGTATTTTTCCGAGTCGAGCTTGAATCGAACCCGAATTGTTTGACTCGTTTTCACCTTTATTTTTGAAGATGGAACGAGTTTATTTTATATATATTAATTGTATGAAATTGTACCTACATAGTATCTTGTCAAGTATAAATTGAAAATGTCTTAAGAATTTACTATTTATTTTTTATGGAATGTAGCATTAGACATGTGTGAGATGTCTATTTTATCATTTGGACAGTGCTATTTGTACCAGATAGTGTGTTTCATGAACTTAATTGATCCATCTTGTTCTTATTATTTATAATTTTTTCATAATTTTTTAAAATTCTTTTGAAGCTCCTAACTAGGTGCGTATCACCCGAAACTGTTTCCAAAACCAATACCGAGTCAAAAATGACCTTCCGAATCATAGGCCGCTATCGCGAGAACCATGGAAATTAGTGAATTGATTACCTACTTGTACTTGTATAAGTTTGGTAGAATGAAACTTATTATTATAGAAAAGGAGGAAGATTCTACTCTTCTCTTTCATATATTAGCCAGATTTGTCTAACTTGAAGTGTTGTCCTACATTGTGTTTGGAAGATTTGTACACTAAAAAAGAAAGAGAGGTTCTTACTCCTCTTTGGTATTCTAGCTGGGTTGACTCCTTTTACTGTTGTGCGACAGCAAGCTCAGAAGAGTTGTTCACTTTGCTAAAGAACTTCCATAGTCTTCTCCTTGGAGCATTACAGCATTGTGAATTTCCTATGTTGCATGTACATTCCAAAGTTAGCCCAAAGCTATTCATGCAACTACTTGAGAAACTGAAAACCAAACATCATGCCTGACATTGAAGTCCAGTCAACTGTGTTTGGATTAGCTTGGTTGGAAAATGACTTTAATTGGGCACTGGCATCCATATTTATTGTAACATTAAGTTTTCTGTTTTGGTGGTTTTGGCTAACTGACAACCCAAACAAACGATGTATTGACGTTAGCTCGTGATTGTGCTACTGATGTATATGCTGCTGAGTTATATATCTCAGAAATTTACATGAGGTTAGCATGTGATTGAGTTAATTCATATTGATGCACGGCTATTATTCTTCAATTATTGTTTTTTCTGGTAATGAAAATTTATCTTAGTAAAAGAAACTAACCTAAACTACGACCAAGAAAATGAAAGAAAGAATGTGTCATAAGTAATTACTTTCGTGATATTATATAAGTGCAACTAAGGGCTTCGTATGCAAATCCTTATGACTCGGTATATTATCATGTTTATCATGCTTTGATCAAATGATATAAGTACCTTAATTTTCTCTTAAATGATATTTTTAAAACGATTTTATGGAAATTATGTTGCAGGTTGGGGTTCTCATTGGCAAAGCTGGGGATACTATTCGGTACCTTCAGTACAACTCTGGCGCAAGGATTCAAATCACAAGGGATGCTGATGCTGATCCTAATACTGGCACCAGGCCTGTTGAACTGATAGGAACTTTGGAAAATATAAACAAAGCTGAGAAATTGATCAAGGATGTTATAGCTGAGGTATATATTTTGTGGCTTCAATATCATTCCCTTGCTACCACTCGCTGCCTCATAGCTTTACTTTTCATTTTTCTTTAATTATATGCATGTTTTGCTTCTTCTGAGGCTCCACAATTGCAACTAAGCTAAATTTAATATTGTGCAGGCTGATGCTGGGGGTTCCCCTTCTCTTGTGGCTAGGGGCTTCAATACAGTTCAAGCAGCTGGAGCTGGAGAACAAATTCAGATACAGGTTCCTAATGAAAAGGTGGCCTTTTTTCCTCCCTCTGTTTGCTACTCTTTCCTCTTCCCCACCCTTTTTTTTCTTGTAGTTTCTTAAATTTATCTATTAATGTTCTAGGTTGGCCTAATCATTGGAAAAGGCGGTGAGACAATTAAGAATCTTCAGACGAGATCAGGGGCACGCATTCAGGTAGTTGATATCGTATGATCCTCACCTCAGGTCTAGGTGAAAAGAACTTAGAATTAATAGATTCTCAGTAGATGTGTTAATTATCCTTGTAAATATTGACATTCACTTTTTATTTAGTTGATACCACAACATCTTCCTGAAGGAGACCAGTCAAAAGAAAGGACAGTGACGAGTAACTGGTGATAAGAAACAAATTGAGATGGCGAAAGAAATGATAAAGGAAGTCATGGATCAGGTGTGTTTTCACTTTTCACATCTTTGTTAGGATTAACAGTAATGGGTGTAAATTGCTACTGCAGTTATTATGTTACTTTTTGTTAATTGTTAGTGAAGGCATCCATGGTATTTTCTTATGCTAAAAAGTGTCACTTTTTGTCAATTATGCTTTCTTGAATTTATGCTATGCTCAACACTGCTGCTTTACTTTTTTGGGCTGATTGTTAGTACCCTAAGAATCTATTACAGTATCATGTGAGCATCTCTGTATGGATGACAGACTTGTCGTGCATGTATTTAGTTTTGAACAAACGTAATCATGGATATGTTTAGGCCTTCACCTTTGTTCTTATAATTAGATTCTTTAACATATTTCTCCTGAAAATTTTCATCTTAATATGTTATTATTTTTATTAATTGAAAATGCATGTCTGTAATGTCAAACCCGCTAATTCATTCGTTTCTCACTTTTGACTTGCTTTTTATCCTGTCTTCTAGCATACATGATTTTTGTATGTTGTCTAGAATTGTGTATGGATAGGATACATGTATTTCCTTGTACAGATTGGATATATTGTCAGGATGGTATGTTTTGGTTCCAACTCCTGATAATGATTAGATAATTGTTCTAGCTTTAGAGTATCAGTGATCAATAATAAACTTCTATTGTCATTAGGAGGGAAAAACAACTACTGCTTTTTTTCTAAGCATACAAGTTCTCATGATCAAAACTTTTGATACTAGGTAATGCTATATACAAAGGCCTACACCAATAATCAACTCTATCACTTTATATATGTTAGCACGTAGGGGAGGGGGGAAGTCAAATTTAGTTATGTATGTTCTATTTATTTGTCTTGTAGAATGGCACTGCAGAAAATCAGTATACTGAAGTGCTATTGTTGTTTTCCTTAAGTTGATGGCATTTAGGTCATCAACCAGCTCTTTTATCTGCCTTTCTGTGATTCTGCCATAGCAATAATTAAATTTAATGGCTATGATATTACTCCTGTAGATGATTGCATGCAAGTGTTACAGTATTGTGCATCCTGCTTCTTGGAGACATTTTATCACTAAAATAAGTGTATTATATTGATATACAGTAGACTGAGAGTTTGATTATTTGATATAGTTCGTAAGAGTTTGGGTTTAATGTTTGAACCATGCCAAGGTCACTTGAGTTGGGCAGCTCTTGTATTCAAATAAGATGCCGGTTGCCATGATTTATTTTTTTTAAGGTGCCGATTTCGAGTTGGTTGGCTTTAAAAATGCAGATTTGGCTTTTGCCTTTCACATGGGGTCAGCATTGCACTGTTGGTGTAGCAATAGACAACCTCTATTCACTTTCATCCACAGAAGAGAGGTATCACGCGATGAACCTCACGGTTGCAGGATGTTAATAGTTGGTAAGATTGCTTCAAGACTAAAAAATAATAGTACCAATTAGAATGTATGATGCTAACCCTAGTGCTCTATGGCATCCCCTTGTTCTGCATGAGACGTGTTGAACCATAGTCATGCCTGGTAAAGTAATTATGTTTGAACCTTATGAATAGGATCCCTGTTTCTCATATTTGATGTGATGCTGCTACTTTGAAATTTTTGAAGAGATAGTATTTGCTCTTAATATTAGTCGAGGAGGTGAACAAGTACTTGAAACTCGATGCTTTGGTGTCTGCAACTTAATAACAATGCAACAAATGTTATGAATGCTTAGGATAATGCTCCTGTTTTACTAAAGCTTATTATTTCCTTAAAGTTGAGTGTCTAGACATCTTTTATCACTAAAATAAGTGTATTATATTGATATACGGTAGAGTGAGAGTTTGATTATTTGATATAGTTCGTAAGAGTTTGGGTTTAATGTTTGAACCATGCCAAGGTCACTTGAGTTGGGCAGCTCTTGTATTCAAATAAGATGCGGTTGCCATGATTTATTTTTTTTAAGGTGCCGATTTCGAGTTGGTTGGCTTTAAAAATGCAGATTTGGCTTTTGCCTTTCACATGGGGTCAGCATTGCACTGTTGGTGTAGCAATAGACAACCTCTATTCACTTTCATCCACAGAAGAGAGGTATCACGCGATGAACCTCACGGTTGCAGGATGTTAATAGTTGGTAAGATTGCTTCAAGACTAAAAAATAATAGTACCAATTAGAATATATGATGCTAACCCTAGTGCTCTATGGCATCCCCTTGTTCTGCATGAGACGTGTTGAACCATAGTCATGCCTGGTAAAGTAATTATGTTTGAACCTTATGAATAGGATCCCTGTTTCTCATATTTGATGTGATGCTGCTACTTTGAAATTTTTGAAGAGATAGTATTTGCTCTTAATATTAGTCGAGGAGGTGAACAAGTACTTGAAACTCGATGCTTTGGTGTCTGCAACTTAATAACAATGCAACAAATGTTATGAATGCTTAGGATAATGCTCCTGTTTTACTAAAGCTTATTATTTCCTTAAAGTTGAGTGTCTAGACATCTTTTTATCACTAAAATAAGTGTATTATATTGATATACGGTAGAGTGAGAGTTTGATTATTTGATATAGTTCGTAAGAGTTTGGGTTTAATGTTTGAACCATGCCAAGGTCACTTGAGTTGGGCAGCTCTTGTATTCAAATAAGATGCCGGTTGCCATGATTTATTTTTTTAAGGTGCCGATTTCGAGTTGGTTGGCTTTAAAAATGCAGATTTGGCTTTTGCCTTTCACATGGGGTCAGCATTGCACTGTTGGTGTAGCAATAGACAACCTCTATTCACTTTCATCCACAGAAGAGAGGTATCACGCGATGAACCTCACGGATGCAGGATGTTAATAGTTGGTAAGATTGCTTCAAGACTAAAAAATAATAGTACCAATTAGAATATATGATGCTAACCCTAGTGCTCTATGGCATCTCCTTGTTCTGCATGAGACGTGTTGAACCATAGTCATGCCTGGTAAAGTAATTATGTTTGAACCTTATGAATAGGATCCCTGTTTCTCATATTTGATGTGATGCTGCTACTTTGAAATTTTTGAAGAGATAGTGTTTGCTCTTAATATTAGTCGAGGAGGTGAACAAGTACTTGAAACTTGATGCTTTGGTGTCTGCAACTTAATAACAATGCAACAAATGTTATGAATGCTTAGGATAATGCTCCTGTTTTACTAAAGCTTATTATTTCCTTAAAGTTGAGTGTCTAGTTCCATGTTGGATATGATTTCTCAGATCAGATGTTGAAATGAATTAGGGATGCATGTATAACATTGCTAAAAATGATTAGAAAAACTACTTGTTCATGCTTTGAGACCTGAAAAATGTAGACTGAACAGTGACTCAGGTATCACTCAAACTTATGGGTAGTGGCTCCTGTAGTCTGTTTCAGGTATAAATTCGTAATATTTTTCTGACAGTTCTAGTATGATCTTGCAGTTTTTTCTTAGTTCTTACTGAGCCGATGTCATGGATGAAGTTTAAATCAAGATGCATGAGTTTAAATTGATCTTTATGAGTTTTACTGCTTATGGGAAAGTTGTTTGTTTGGGAAATAAATATAGATGTGCGGGATCGTAAGTCTGTTAGGTTACCTTCTCCTTTTTCTAGTTTCATATTCTGTTCTTGTTACCTAAATTTTCTGAAAATGGCTACATGTTTGGTGACTATTTTGAAAATATTCTCAAAATAAAAAAATTCTTAATGAAGAGAAAAAGAAAACTATTTTTAAATTTTTTATACTTTTTATTACATCAACCTTTAGTATATTTTCTGATTAGCCTTTGATCCCATAAACTACAGGAAATCTGATGTTTTTTCTGAACTTAGGTAGTTTTCTGAAACATTTCCTGAATATAGAAAATGGAAATGCTGTCAGAACACATCTCTGGAAATTTTAAAAATCTTCAAGCCTTGTTTTTGAACCAGAAATTTGAATGGTATGGAAGTTTAGATGGAAAGAGTGAGGGCTTGATCAGGCCTCGACTGACTTATGAGTGTTTAGCTCTTCATTCCCGTTGTGGAAACATTAAATCTCTTCCCCTTCCGGGATGGCTGGTTGGGAGAGTAAGAGGTAGCACTATAGTTTGAGTTGTGGCATTATTTATTTGAATAGAGAGTGATATATTGCTAAGTTTTGTATTTTTTAAATTGGTTTTCTTACTCGTCTAAAGGAAGTGAACATTCTCTTTGGTAGCTTCTTTTTCTAATTTGCTCCTTGTTGGTCTTGTATATAATTATCAAATGGCTTATTTGGGCAAATGATTGGCTGATCATAAATAGTGAGTATACCATATTTATATTTATTGTTATTTTCATGCTTTTAGCCCCTCCCTTGTTCATCATTTTTCAGTGTGCATGGCTTTTATCTCACTAGTTTAATTTCCCATTGTTATCTAACTGCTGGCCCAACAATGAAGATGGCATCCATTTGTTTGATGGTGGATACTCTGTTGGAATCATTTATCCTTTTTTATACTTGAGATTTATATTAACCATCTTCCTCTTGAATGAATTTGATTAAAAGATTGCTAACTTAATTTTTCTTTATGATTTTATTTGGTTAGAATGTAAGGCCGTCACCTATTTCTAGTGGATATAATCAGCAGGCTTTTCGCCCTCGTGGTCCTGCTGCTCCTCAATGGGGACACCAAGGTCCTTACCCTGCCCAGCAAACTGGCTACGACTATCAGCAACGGGCCCCCTACCAATCTCAGAATCCACAATATCCACTGCAGGCATACGGTAATTATCCTCCACAACAATTGGCTCCAAGTAGCAACTACGGTTGGGGAGCAAAGGCCGCCTCAACAACAACGCAGGGGCTGCCTCCACATGGTGGTTATGATTACTATGGTGGGCAAGGTGGCCATGCAACCGATGCATCTAAACTCATTAACACTCATGCACCAGGTCCTTCACCTGCGGTGGGTCAACCCCCTGCACAGGCAATTTACAACTATGGACAGCCACAAGGTCCAGATTATGGACAGCCTGCTCCTTATTCCCAGTCTGCTCCTCCACCTGCACAGAGTTATGGTCATGGTGCTTCAGAGCCATCCTCGTATCCTCAAGGCACTGCATATCCAGGCTATGGTCCTCAGGAGCAATATGGAAAGCCAGAGTCATATGGGATGCCACCACAGGGACCCCATGCCCAATCTTATGGCCAGCCTAGGGCTACTCAACCTGGAAATGTGCCATATCAAGGTCCTATTTTATCAGCACAATCCTATGGGCAGACTGCATCATCTCAACAATCGTACCCTTATGCATCGAGTGGACATATGCAGCGAACTTATGCTCCATATGGTTCGGCGCCTTCTGCAGATGGATACAATCACCCACCACCTACCGCTGCATCTGCACCTGGTTATCCTCAGCAAGGTGGTCAGCCTGTTTCTGGGTATGGTCAGCAGGCTCCTGGTTATGCGCAGGTGGGATCAACTGGAGGTTATGGTCAGTATCCATCTTCACAAACAGGTTATACTGAACAAGTAGCCCCGCATAAATGCAGCTAATGGGTATCAAGGGGTGGATGATCCAGCTTATAGTGGTGGCCCTGGTGTGGCTTATGGTGCACCACCCTCTGGTCAGCCCACTTATTCTCAACCAGCTCCAACCCAAGCTGCTTATGATCAATCAATCCCCCAGTCAGGTGGATATGCAACCACACCAGCTGGTTATGTCAAAAGCGTATCGCCCCAGCCTGGTTATCCTCAGTACGATGCAAGTCAGATGTATGTTGCCCATCGTTGAGAATTTTGATAATGTTTCTTACTAATGGAGATGGATTGCTAATTAGTTTTTCATCTTGTCAGTTGTAGCTTGGAGATTTTAGATATGATTCCAGTCTTTAAGATAGCTACTACTTTTATTTAACCATTCAGATGGCTTGTATTAATATTCTGAATAACTTTATGGCATTTAGGTCATCAACCAGCTCTTTTATCTGCCTTTCTGTGATTCTGCCATAGCAATAATTAAATTTAATGGCTATGATATTACTCCTGTAGATGATTGCATGCAAGTGTTACAGTATTGTGCATCCTGCTTCTTGGAGACATTTTATCACTAAAATAAGTGTATTATATTGATATACAGTAGACTGAGAGTTTGATTATTTGATATAGTTCGTAAGAGTTTGGGTTTAATGTTTGAACCATGCCAAGGTCACTTGAGTTAGGCAGCTCTTGTATTCAAATAAGATGCCGGTTGCCATGATTTATTTTTGTTTAAGGTGCCGATTTCGAGTTGGTTGGCTTTAAAAATGCAGATTTGGCTTTTGCCTTTCACATGGGGTCAGCATTGCACTGTTGGTGTAGCAATAAACAACCTCTATTCACTTTCATCCACAGAAGAGAGGTATCACGCGATGAACCTCACGGTTGCAGGATGTTAATAGTTGGTAAGATTGCTTCAAGACTAAAAAATAATAGTACCAATTAGAATGTATGATGCTAACCCTAGTGCTCTATGGCATCCCCTTGTTCTGCATGAGACGTGTTGAACCATAGTCATGCCTGGTAAAGTAATTATGTTTGAACCTTATGAATAGGATCCCTGTTTCTCATATTTGATGTGATGCTGCTACTTTGAAATTTTTGAAGAGATAGTATTTGCTCTTAATATTAGTCGAGGAGGTGAACAAGTACTTGAAACTCGATGCTTTGGTGTCTGCAACTTAATAACAATGCAACAAATGTTATGAATGCTTAGGATAATGCTCCTGTTTTACTAAAGCTTATTATTTCCTTAAAGTTGAGTGTCTAGACATCTTTTTATCACTAAAATAAGTGTATTATATTGATATACGGTAGAGTGAGAGTTTGATTATTTGATATAGTTCGTAAGAGTTTGGGTTTAATGTTTGAACCATGCCAAGGTCACTTGAGTTGGGCAGCTCTTGTATTCAAATAAGATGCCGGTTGCCATGATTTATTTTTTTTAAGGTGCCGATTTCGAGTTGGTTGGCTTTAAAAATGCAGATTTGGCTTTTGCCTTTCACATGGGGTCAGCATTGCACTGTTGGTGTAGCAATAGACAACCTCTATTCACTTTCATCCACAGAAGAGAGGTATCACGCGATGAACCTCACGGTTGCAGGATGTTAATAGTTGGTAAGATTGCTTCAAGACTAAAAAATAATAGTACCAATTAGAATATATGATGCTAACCCTAGTGCTCTATGGCATCCCCTTGTTCTGCATGAGACGTGTTGAACCATAGTCATGCCTGGTAAAGTAATTATGTTTGAACCTTATGAATAGGATCCCTGTTTCTCATATTTGATGTGATGCTGCTACTTTGAAATTTTTGAAGAGATAGTATTTGCTCTTAATATTAGTCGAGGAGGTGAACAAGTACTTGAAACTCGATGCTTTGGTGTCTGCAACTTAATAACAATGCAACAAATGTTATGAATGCTTAGGATAATGCTCCTGTTTTACTAAAGCTTATTATTTCCTTAAAGTTGAGTGTCTAGACATCTTTTTATCACTAAAATAAGTGTATTATATTGATATACGGTAGAGTGAGAGTTTGATTATTTGATATAGTTCGTAAGAGTTTGGGTTTAATGTTTGAACCATGCCAAGGTCACTTGAGTTGGGCAGCTCTTGTATTCAAATAAGATGCCGGTTGCCATGATTTATTTTTTTTAAGGTGCCGATTTCGAGTTGGTTGGCTTTAAAAATGCAGATTTGGCTTTTGCCTTTCACATGGGGTCAGCATTGCACTGTTGGTGTAGCAATAGACAACCTCTATTCACTTTCATCCACAGAAGAGAGGTATCACGCGATGAACCTCACGGATGCAGGATGTTAATAGTTGGTAAGATTGCTTCAAGACTAAAAAATAATAGTACCAATTAGAATATATGATGCTAACCCTAGTGCTCTATGGCATCTCCTTGTTCTGCATGAGACGTGTTGAACCATAGTCATGCCTGGTAAAGTAATTATGTTTGAACCTTATGAATAGGATCCCTGTTTCTCATATTTGATGTGATGCTGCTACTTTGAAATTTTTTGAAGAGATAGTGTTTGCTCTTAATATTAGTCGAGGAGGTGAACAAGTACTTGAAACTTGATGCTTTGGTGTCTGCAACTTAATAACAATGCAACAAATGTTATGAATGCTTAGGATAATGCTCCTGTTTTACTAAAGCTTATTATTTCCTTAAAGTTGAGTGTCTAGTTCCATGTTGGATATGATTTCTCAGATCAGATGTTGAAATGAATTAGGGATGCATGTATAACATTGCTAAAAATGATTAGAAAAACTACTTGTTCATGCTTTGAGACCTGAAAAATGTAGACTGAACAGTGACTCAGGTATCACTCAAACTTATGGGTAGTGGCTCCTGTAGTCTGTTTCAGGTATAAATTCGTAATATTTTTCTGACAGTTCTAGTATGATCTTGCAGTTTTTTCTTAGTTCTTACTGAGCCGATGTCATGGATGAAGTTTAAATCAAGATGCATGAGTTTAAATTGATCTTTATGAGTTTTACTGCTTATGGGAAAGTTGTTTGTTTGGGAAATAAATATAGATGTGCGTGATCGTAAGTCTGTTAGGTTACCTTCTCCTTTTTCTAGTTTCATATTCTGTTCTTGTTACCTAAATTTTCTGAAAATGGCTACATGTTGGTGACTATTTTTAAAATATTCTCAAAATAAAAAAATTCTTAATGAAGAGAAAAAAAAAACTATTTTTAAATTTTTTATACTTTTTATTACATCAACCTTTAGTATATTTTCTGATTAGCCTTTGATCCCATAAACTACAGGAAATCTGATGTTTTTTTCTGAACTGAGGTAGTTTTCTGAAACATTTCCTGAATATAGAAAATGGAAATGCTGTCAAAACACATCTCTGGAAATTTTAAAAATCTTCAAGCCTTGTTTTTGAACCGGAAATTT
This sequence comes from Panax quinquefolius, assembly GCA_020205615.1. Taxonomy (NCBI): domain Eukaryota; kingdom Viridiplantae; phylum Streptophyta; class Magnoliopsida; order Apiales; family Araliaceae; genus Panax; species Panax quinquefolius. The sequence goes on from CM035156.1 coordinate 127,893,623, forward strand.
GAATGGTATGGAAGTTTAGATGGAAAGAGTGAGGGCTTGATCAGGCCTCGACTGACTTATGAGTGTTTAGCTCTCCGTTCCCATTGTGGAAACATTAAATCTCTTCCCCTTCCGGGTGGCTGGTTGGGTAGCACTATAGTTTGAGTTGTATATTGCTAAGTTTTGTATTTTTTAAATTGGTTTTCTTACTCGTCTAAAGGAAGTGAACATTCTCTTTGGTAGCTTCTTTTTCTAATTTACTCCTTGTTGGTCTTGTATATAATTATCAAATGGCTTATTTGGGCAATGATTGGCTGATCATAAATAGTGAGTATATTTACCATATTTATATTTATTGTTATTTTCATGCTTTTAGCCCTTCCCTTGTTCATCGTTTTTCAGTGTGCGTGGCTTTTATCTCACTAGTTTAATTTCCCATTGTTATCTAACTGCTGCCCCCACAATGAAGATGGCATCCATTTGTTTGATCGTGGATACTCAGTTGGGAATCCTTTATCCTTTTATATACTTGAGATTTATATTAACCATCTTCCTCTTGAATGAATTTGATTAAAAGATTGCTAACTTAATTTTTCTTTATGATTTTATTTGGTTAGAATGTAAGGCCGTCGCCTATTTCTAGTGGATATAATCAGCAGGCTTTTCGCCCTCGTGGTCCTGCTGCTCCTCAATGGGGACACCGAGGTCCTTACCCTGCCCAGCAAACTGGCTACGACTATCAGCAACGGCCCCCCTACCAATCTCAGAATCCACAATATCCACTGCAGGCATACGGTAATTATCCTCCACAACAATTGGCTCCAAGTAGCAACTACGGTTGGGAGCAAAGGCCGCCTCCAACAACAACGCAGGGGCTGCCTCCACATGGTGGTTATGATTACTATGGTGGGCAAGGTGGCCATGCAACCGATGCATCTAAACTCATTAACACTCATGCACCAGGTCCTTCACCTGCGGTGGGTCAACCCCCTGCACAGGCAATTTACAACTATGGACAGCCACAAGGTCCAGATTATGGACAGCCTGCTCCTTATTCCCAGTCTGCTCCTCCACCTGCACAGAGTTATGGTCATGGTGCTTCGCAGCCATCCTCGTATCCTCAAGGCACTGCATATCCAGGCTATGGTCCTCAGGAGCAATATGGAAAGCCAGAGTCATATGGGATGCCACCACAGGGACCCCATGCCCAATCTTATGGCCAGCCTAGGGCTACTCAACCTGGAAATGTGCCATATCAAGGTCCTATTTTATCAGCACAATCCTATGGGCAGACTGCATCATCTCAACAATCGTACCCTTATGCATCGAGTGGACATATGCAGCGAACTTATGCTCCATATGGTTCGACGCCTTCTGCAGATGGATACAATCACCCACCACCTACCGCGGCATCTGCACCTGGTTATCCTCAGCAAGGTGGTCAGCCTGTTTCTGGGTATGGTCAGCAGGCTCCTGGTTATGCGCAGGTGGGATCAACTGGAGGTTATGGTCAGTATCCATCTTCACAAACAGGTTATACTGAACAAGTAGCCCCGTACAATGCAGCTAATGGGTATCAAGGGGTGGATGATCCAGCTTATAGTGGTGGCCCTGGTGTGGCTTATGGTGCACCACCCTCTGGTCAGCCCACTTATTCTCAACCAGCTCCAACCCAAGCTGCTTATGATCAATCAATCCCCCAGTCAGGTGGATATGCAACCACACCAGCTGGTTATGTCAAAAGCGTATCGCCCCAGCCTGGTTATCCTCAGTACGATGCAAGTCAGATGTATGTTGCCCATCGTTGAGAATTTTGATAATGTTCTTACTAATGGAGATGGATTGCTAATTAGTTTTTCATCGTCAGTTGTAGCCTGGAGATTTTAGATGTGATTCCAGTCTTTAAGATAGCTTGTACTTTTATTTAACCATTCAGACGGCTTGTATTAATATTCTGAATAACTTTATGGGTCTTTCAACCCCCGACTATTTTTAGGATTTCTGCATGCTTGAATGGAAATTAAAATCCCAAACAGTGGTTCCATCTATAATGATTAATTAACTAGTTCAAGGTTTTGAAATAGAACAGCGGCTTCTTAAGCTTAATGGTTGGGGCGATAACTAGTTCAAGGTTTTGAAATAGAACCGTGGCTTCTTAAGCTTAATGGTTGGGGAAGCTTAATGGTTGGGGGTGGGGGGTGGGGGGCGGGGCGAGGGAAAAAGCTTGTGAATAACATTTGACCAATGTTTGTTTGTAAAAAATATATTTGTGGTTGAACTAATTGTTTTAATTTATTATTATTTTGGATTATTTTATTTTATGATTGGGGATTAATAGTCCTTTAAATGGGTTCGTTGATAATTTTTGTTATTTCTAAGGCTATTTGAGAAATTATATAATTTTATAATAAATGTGAAATTAATAGTTCCTCTTATTTTAAGTTATAAAATAATTTTATCAGACTAATACTCTTAGGTTAAAGAATTAAATAATTTTAAAAATTAAGAGAAATAGTTTAATCTTTTTAGTGCGGCTTTTACAAACGAACAAGGTCTTGGTCACAAGATTGTATGTATCTTAGTTTCATTACGTGAATAATTCACACCCTTTTGCCATACAAGGTCCTAAAGTTGAATAGGAATAGAAATTATAATTAGAGTTTCCTATTATTATGGATATATCTAGTATGGAAACTTCACTCGTATGGAAACTCTTTTAAGATTTTTATTCCTATTGAACTTTGGGTCATGTATGGCAAGACGGTGTTACTATAATCAAGTAGTCAAACAGGAACTAAGGTACTTACGATAGACGGCGTTACCATGAATAAGTAGTCACAGTGAAACTTTGACTTCCTCAAATTGAGATATATATGGTGATACACGATCTAACTTATATAATATACAAATAACACATTCAAGAAAATAATATAATAATTTATATTTATATAACATAAATATTCTCGTCTCATATCTTGCAACCATTATTAATATAAGCATTACTTGATACATAACTATGAATAAGTCTTAATACACCATAATAATTAATTATGATACTCTAATGTTCTTCTCCTGGATTCGACTGATATCTGCTTATTACACTAAGTGCATGAGAGACATTCGATCTAGTACATATCATACCGTACATGATAGATCTTATTGCTGAAGTATAAGAAATCTTACTCATACGGTCTCTCTTCTCAGATGTCTTTGGGGCCTGTTTCTTGGAGAGATGTATTCCATGACTCATCGGCACGAGATTTTTTTTGGAATCTTCCATGCTAAACTTCTCTAACATCGAGTCAATGTACGTTCCTTGGGATAAGCCAAACATCCTTTTAGATCTATCTCTATAAATCTTTATCCCCAAAATATAGGATGCTTCTCCCAAGTCCTTCATGGAGAAGTGTTTAGATAACCAGATTTTAATTGATTGAAACATATGAATATCATTCTCTATCAGTAATATATCATCAACATATAATACAAGGAATGAAATAGCGCTCCCACTAACCTTCTTGTACACTCACGGTTCACCCTCATTTTTGATAAAATCAAACTCTTTGATTGTCAAATCAAAACGAATGTTCCACCTACGAGAATCTTGCTTTAATCCATAAATGGATCGTTGTAGCTTACAGACTTGATTTGTTCCAACCTTTGAAACAAATCCCTCTGGCTGTGTCATATACATATCTTCCTCAAGTTTCCCATTGAGGAAGACCGTTTTCACATCCATCTGCCAGATTTCGTAGTCATGGTAAGCTGCAATTGCAAGCAAAATCCGAATGGACTTGAGCATCGCTACTGGTGAGAAGGTTTTATCATAATCAACTCCTTGTTTTTGTTTGAAACCTTTTGCGACCAGTCGAGCCTAGTAGGTCTCTACCTTGTCATCTGCTCCAGTCTTTCTTTTAAAGACCCATTTACACCCAATAGGTTTAATGCTAGGTGGTGAAACCAAAGTCCATACTAGGGGTGCTCAAAATTTTTGGTTTTTTGGTTTTTACCCGTATCAATGATCTGGGTTTTTCTCTGGATTTTTTTTTTTGGTATTTTAACACTTTTCGGTACTGGTAGTGGTAATGACTTTTTTGAATTCGGTAAAGACCGAAATACCGAAATTTAATAATTTAATAATTAATAGTTAATGTTTTGTAATTTTATATATTAATAATTTCTATATAATAGTAGTTTTATTAATTTTTTTATATATATTAATAATGTTTTGTAGTTTTATTTTATGTATTAATTATTATTAATAGTTAATAATTTCTTAGTTTTAAAAAAAATTATTAATATAAAAAAATTTATATAATTATTATTAATAATTATATATATTACCATGCCAAGATAATCAAAAACCGAACCAAAAAAATCCAGATCGAAGTCAAGATCTTGACCTAGGTACCAAAACCTAATAATCTAGATCGCTTTGCTTCTTGTTTTTCGATAATTTCGATCTAGACTTCGGTTCGGTATTTTCTTTGATCTTGGTTCGATTTTTTACCGATGAGCACCCCTAGTCCATACCTGGTTTCATACATGGAGTCCATTTCGAATTTTATGGCTTCTTGCCTCTTCTCTGAGTCATTACTACTCATAGCCTGTTCGTAATTCAATGGATCATCATTATCTATGATGTGTACCTCATTGTCATCTTCAATGACAAATCCATACCTATCAGGTATCTTTTGTACTCTTCTAGATTTACGAATAGGGTGTGTTACAATAGGTTCTTCCACTTGGTTAGGTACCTGAATTTGATCCGTAGTATTTTGTCATTCTTGAACTTCTTCAAGATATATCTTACTCCCACTGACCACTTCAAGGATAAACTCCTTTTCCAAGAATGTAACATGTTTCGCAACAAACACCTTTTAATCAGTTGGATAATAGAAATAATACCCCGATGTTTTTTTAGGGTATCCCACAAATCTACATTTGTCAGATCTAGTCTGTAGTTTATCGTTTTCAAACATTTTGACATAAGCTGGACAACCCTAAGTCTTAATATGCTTAACATTTGGTTTCCTCACTGTCCATAATTCATATGGGATCTTAGGGCCAGATTTGGTAGGTACCTTGTTAAGTAGGTATGCAGCCGATTCTAAAGCATATCCCCAGAAGGAAACTGGAAGGTCGGTAAAGCTCATCATGGATTGAACCATGTCCAACAATGTTCGATTTCTACTTTCAGATACACCATTCATCTGTGGCGTCCCTGGTGGAGTCCATTGTAAGATTATACGATTTTCTTTGAGACAATTGAGAAACTCACCACTTAAGTATTCACCACCTCGATCTGATCGAAGAATCTTAATACTTTTGCCAGTTTGTTTCCCTACTTCACTTCTGAATTCTTTGAACTTTTCAAATGATTCAGATTTGTATTTCATTAAATACACATATCCAAATCTTGAGTGGTCGTCAGTGAATGTAATAAGATAAGAATACCCTCCTCGTGTAGTCGTTGTCATAGGTCCACAAACATCTGTGCGTACCAACGCTAACAACTCTGTAACTCTTTCTTCTTTTCCACTAAAATGAGATTTAGTCATTTTTCCCATGAGACAAGATTCACAAGTTGGATATGATTCATAATCTGATAGCTCTAGGTGCCCATCTTTATGCAACTTGGATAATCTTGTTTCATTAATATGACCAAGTCTATAGTGACACATATAAGTATAATTAACATAATCTCTTTTCCTTTCTTAGTTTGTTCAATTTGAAGTATATTATCATGCAAGTCAAGTATATAAAGTCCATTTCGTAAATTATCAACTCCATATAAAACATTATCATTATAAATAGAACAACTATTGTTCTTTATTATAAGGTTAAAACCATCCATATCCAATACAGAGATAGAAATAATGTTTCTAATGATATTAGAAATAAAATAACAATTATTTAAATTAATGAACTCGCCCGTAGGCAGTGCTAAACAATAAGTCCCTACAGCTAATGCAACAACCTTTGTTCCATTTTCCACTCGTAGGATGACCTCATCCTTGCTTAGCTTTCTACTTCTAACCAGTCCCTGCATATTATTACATATGTGAGAACCACAGTCGGTATCCAATACCCAAGTAGAAGATTGACTTTCAAAAAAATTAATTTTAATCATAAACAAATCTTGATTAGGATTTGAAGCTTCTCCAAGCTTCTTCTTCTTTTGCTCTGCAAGATAATCCTTGTCGTTCCTCTTCCAATGACCTGACTTGTTGCAATGGAAGCAAATTCCTTTGCTATCTAGATCAGGTTTCTTTTGATCCTTCACTTTCGTCTTACCCTTAACCTTCTTGGATTTCCTCTTTTGAGAAGATACCTTGGGCCTCTTCCTTTTCTTAGAAGAATCATCCACTATTAAGACATGGTTCTTCTTGGATGGGAAGTGACCTTCAGTAGCTTTCAACATGTTAAGTAACTCAGGCAAGCTGACGTCCAACTTATTCATGTGAAAATTTATTACAAATTGTGAGAAGGTGTCAGGGAGTGACTGGAAGATCAAATCTTGATTCAACTACCCATCCATGATGAACCTAAGTTGTCCAAGACGTTCAATCAGATTGATCATCTTTAAGACATGCGTCTCAACGATAGTACCCTCGGTCATCCGAGATCAAAAGAGCTCCTTAGATATTTCATATCTAGCAGTCCTACTTTGCTCACCATACAACTCTTGCAAGTGCAGTAGCATAGTAGGAGTATTAATGGTTTCATGCTGACGCTGAAGCTCGTTACTCATGGATGCGAGCATGATGCATTGAGCCACAGATACATCATCTTGCCACTGTTTAAAAGTAGCAATCTCTTCCACAGAGGCTGTCTCTGCAACTTTTGCAGGTACGGGCGAATTTAGGACATAAGAAATCTTTTCAGCAGTGAGAACAATTCTCAGATTCCTTAACCAATATGTGTAATTCGATCCGGTCAATTTTTTAGCATCAAGTATACTACGCTGTGAAATTAGTGAATGTGACATTTTCAAATTTCTACATGTGAAAAACAACATTTTAGCAAACATTCATTTATTAATTTATTTTACCAAAATAAATTAGGTCTTATTTATATTGGTATCTCCAACTATTTTCTTTAAACTATATTACCCTCATCAATAAAGTTCGGTAATATCTAATTAAAGATTTGCTAGTGAGAATAAGGATCCCATTTCAAATGTATATAGTCTTGTGGTGACACAACAAACTATATATAAATAAATAGGTAGATAACTCCTTGTCAATTACATCATCATGTAACTCCTTATATTTTGCCTCTTGGATTATTTTGATTAAGTGGTGGCACATCCGAATAAAAATTATCTAAGTTAAGTCCATCCTAACACTTTCATATATTCAAAAAAGAAAAATATTGTACTTGTGGTGACACAACAAAATAATATTGTTCAATTTTCTTATAGGCATCAAATGTGATAAATTAACATCTTAAATACTTAATACTTGTCTTGTGGTGATACAATAAACTCATATTAAATATTTAATACTCTATTAATTTTATCATCCTAGAAGGAGACGTTCGATATTCAAAATATCTTTGAACGCTTAGGACTTAATATAATTTCTTTGAGGGGTTTGTTATTAATTGTCTCATCTTATTTAGCGCGCGCACGCACACACACACACACACACACACACACACATATATATATATATATAGAAAATAGATCGTGTCCGAGACTCACGATGGGAGAAAATCCTATTCTATATTTTTTTTGCTTTTTTAAAAACAACTAAAAAAAATAAATTAATATTTTATGGGCTGAATTTTTCCATAATACATATTTTGGGCGTGATTTGGATACCTATACTAAAATATATATACAGCCTACATGCATCGTATATACCGCTTTTGTTATAATGATCCAAATCACATCCAAAATACTGTATTATGTAAAAATTCCAGTTCCATAAAATATTAAAATTTTTTTAGTTGTTTTTAAAGAAAAAAGCAAAAAAAAAAAGAGTCCGCATTTTAAGAAAATGTGAGAGTCCAGACTGGATCCCACTCTCTCTCTCTCTCTCTCTATATATATATATATAAAAAATATGCGTCATATTATTAAACATGCAAAGCATGTTTGCATAATATATAATATATATATATATAATACTAGCATGCACATATAGAATACTATATTCTACCCGAATTGATTATAGACTTTTATTTTTGTTTGGTTCACTAGAGTCACCAAGTGAACAAAAGGTCAAACCCTAGGGTGAAAGAATAAACATTTAAATATAACTATTATATTTAAATCCAGGCTCTACTACAAACGGATCTTCGAGTGCTCCTTGGTCCTTGATCTCCGGTTCTTCAAAAAAATTCTAACTAATCCTATTACAATTAAACTATTTAATTTAAATAGAAACCTTGATCAGCAGTCAAGGGGAAGTACATAGGAGAGATATAATTTACATCAAGAAGAAAACCAAAAAAGACGAGGTACGCAGACCCATTTAATAAAACCCATTCATTCAGGTATCCAACCAAAATAAATTCAATCACATTGGTCAATAGTTCATAATAATCAATCCCATTTATTATCATACATATCATTATATGTATCAATAAATAAAATCATTCTATATATATATATGAATATCATTTAATGGGCAATTTTAAGTTGCATGAAATCCAATTTCAAGATTAAAATAAACACTTTATTTTAATTATAAAATTATTAAATATATATATATATATATATATATATATATGTTGTTCAAATGGAATTGTCATACTTGTTGAGCTAGTTATGCTCACTCTTGCTTGAACCATATGAATGCAGCTAAGACCGAACGGACCGAAGGATCTGACAAAGATAAAGTGAAGGCTAAGGCGAACCTGTAGATTATCTATGTAATAGTATAGGTTTAATGTTGTAATGTATTTGATATTATGACAAAGAACTTATGTATTAGTTATAAAGAACCTGGGAAGGGAATATTGTTTGGAATATATATAAGACATATTCGTTCTTTTGAGGCATTTCAATTGAATATTTGTGTGAACTGTAGCATCGTGGAGCACCATATGTCGGGTTGGAAGATACCCGGATTTGGGGGCGTCACATTACCGAAGCCTGTTTGTTAGCTTTATGGAATGGTTTTTATTATATATATATATATATATATATATATATATATAGATCTGTCCGGATCTTAAGCTCACCCCTTATCTAGCTCATATTGCTTATCCCCTTTAGCGATTGATCGAATGCGATTCATTCAAATTGTTATATATTGTCATCTGTCGCTAAAAGCTAAGACAACAGTTTATATATATAGCGACCGATCAATCGTCACCGTCGTCACCGCTAAAGGGGGTGAGTAAGGTGAGCTAGAAAAGGGGTGAGCTTAAGATCCGGACCATATATATATATATATTGATTAAAGGTAGTAACACTTTGATTGATTCTTCTCGAATAAATTTTAAATCTCTTTCTTTTGGTTTGATTAAGAATTTAAAAGTAATCCTTTTTCCTAAGTGTTCGCAACTTAAGCCTTTATTACTAGTAGTAAATGGGTATAATAAATAGATAAACCAGTAAACCTAAAATGATTTTGTCAAGAAGATTGCGAACTAAGACAAATGAGGTCTTAAAACACATAATCGTCTTCGACAAATATGTACATTAGGTAATTTATATTTTATTTCCATTTGACTGTCGTTAGCTGAATTTAGTTTTTCACTAGTCTTCTTATAATATTGTGTGGGGATAATACCTTCTTGAATATAGTTCAAATCTGCACCAGTATCAACTAAGGTAGGGAGCTGTACAGAGAACGTTTTATCGATAACTAAATTAATAGAGATATACCATTTTTGAATAGTAATATCTTTAATTCTTTTAAGGAGAGACCTTGAATAAAGAGATCGTAATCTTTAGCACCGATGATTCTCGGTTCATCGTGACTCTCATCACTAAAGAAGAATCATGAACTTGAAGATCTGATTTTTTATTATCAATCTCTTTTCTTAAGTTGGAAATATCTAATTTTAAATTAGAAATTTCTTTCTTAAGTTTATTAACTTCTTAATTTAATTCAGGGAGGGTAATTTCCTTTACCGGAGATTTGAATCTTTCAAGAGTTTTATTGAGACTGAAAATAGGTTTTTCTTTGGCTTTAAGAACCTTATCAGTGACTTTTTTATCTTTGGTTAACAAATCTTTTAATTGCTTCAAATACTGAGTTTTTAATTCAGGGTCTGTTATTTTACTGATTAAATAGACTAATAAAGAACTTTCTTCTTCTTCTTTTGTAATTACACTAACTCTTTTACAACAATTTTTATTGCAATTTTCTGTACATATGGTGACTTCATTTTCGCTATCTGATTCATCGTTAGATGCATTATTACTAGAAGATTCTGGAATATCAGAAGTTTCTTCATTACTACTACTGTTATTCTCAATCCTCATTAATTCTAATAACTGTTCTGTATCTTCAGCTGAAATATTTAATTGGGCTAGTTTTTGCTTGACTCTACATTCACTTTTATAGTGTCCTTTCTGCCCACAATTGTGATAGATAATTTTACTTTTATCATATATCTTTGATTTTTTATATGATTTTTTCTTAGATGACTTAGGTTTATTGTAATAATTATCTTGGTTTTTACTCTTATTATTACTTTTATTGTGATTATATCTTTTCTTACGACGCTTATGACCTTTTTGTGACTCAATATGTTTACTCTTATGCCTGTGCTTTCTTCTAGAGGGAGCAACCGGCGGTAAACCATACTGTTCAAAAAATGTTCCTAACTCGTATTTAGCTTTGTTCTTATCTTTTCTGGCTTGTTTAGCTAACTTAAGTCAATACACATTTTTAATCCGATTTTTTGAATATAACTAATAATGTCACCATAAGTTAGATTATCATACTCTATATATCCTAAATTTTTACTTAATTCTTCTCTAACCTTGTGAGCAAATAAAGATGGTAAACCATTAACGAATTTCTCTTTCCAAAATGGTTTGTTACTGTCGTTTCTCATCATAACTCTAGAAGTAAATACATCTTTGTACCATCTAAAGTCACTTAGAGTGGGACATGTAAGATTACTTAATTGATCATGAATTCTTTCTGTAATATTACTAGGGGTTCCAACAAAATGTTTAATTATAGTAAATATTAAAGTATTAACTCCATCGGGAAGACCAATACCAAAGATCTTCATCAAAGATGGGATTGCCTTCATTATCTCTTTGGATATCATGAACTATAGAACATCTAATGTCTTCTCGAGATGTTTTTCCCACCAAGACCTAAGAATACCAAAGAAACCACTAGCTATTAATTCAACGATATCCGATTGAGATAGAGTGTTGAATTTGGTAATATAGCCGCTTGCTACCATGTACATATGATTAAGTTTATTAAGAATTTCTTGTTCACCAAATCCATCTATATTCCATTTATAAATCTTATTAGAGAACACAGAGAACTGCTTTTATCTAGATTTCTCTCTTGAATCGTAGATCCGGAGGAGTTGGTCTAGAGTACCAATTTACGGTAATACTTGTGTTATCGATGAGCTTAATTTATTTAGTCGCTCATTAAGGTTTGGAATTGATGAGTGATTAGAGTGATCCGAAGGACTTTCGTTATCATCATCTGATTCAACATGATCGATAACAGCAATGGTTCCACTTGGACCTGGTTCTGTTTTAAGTTTTTTAAATAGCTTTTCAATAGATTGGACCAATTCACTTTCTTTATTAGGTAAACTTAGATTATATCTATTTTCTGGTAATTTAATTAAAGGTTGTTCAAGTTTTGAATCAGGTTTTTTAATAATTCCTTCTTCAAGTTTTTCTTCAATCCTATCTTCTTTGCTTTCCTATTGTTGCTAGATATTGATTACTAAAGTTTAACTGCTCAATTAATTTTTATTATCATTAGTTCCGCTGTGAATCTTGAAGGACTAGCGATAACTGAAGTGTTTTTAACTGGAATTAGAACTGTCTCTAAAGGAGGATGACTGGACGATACTTTAGATATATCTTCTTTAATCCATTGATTTTACTAATAACATTACATTTACTTTGGTACTGATCATACCAGTCGTAAAACGTGATGTTAATTTCTTCATTTTTAATAAATCTTTTCCATCTATTAACTATCTTATCTCTTTCTTTTTCTATGGGGTGAGTAGATCTGAATAGATGTCTCTTTTCTTTGTTAAACTTTGAATTAAAATCTTTTACTAAGTTATCCCAATCTAAAACGAAATTCCTTTTAATGACTCTTAATTGATTATTAATTGGGGCATTAAAATTAGACTGTGTGGGATAAACAGAGGACGCCGGAGAGGAAGAACCTCCATCATCAACGGTATCATTCTGAGTATAACAGGGATGACTAACTTGTCCTTGATTAAGGATTCCTTTAAGTTTGGTATCTCTAACTGAAGGATTACTAAGGACTTCAGTATCTCTTTTAGTGTGGATAACTGAAGGGGCTGAAGAACTGGAAATGTCTTCAATGATAACTGGAGTTCTAGTACGTTCAAAACTAATTTTTACAGTTTCATCAAAAAACTGTTGAATGTTTTCAATATTTAACAAATTGTTAACTATGGGCTGCTGTGGCAATTCATTGGGTAAAGTCCATTGATTAGGTAAAGTAATATCCTTCCAAAGAATTGTTCTTGGGATCTGGATATTAGCATTACTAGTTGAACTTTGAATTAAGACTGTTTGATCTTTTGGACTTTTATTAAGAGCATGAACGTTTAAGTTTGATTTCATTGTTTTATAGTAAATTCTGTAAATCAAAGCAATGGGTTGAGATCCTTCAATCATTTGAGTAATCTCTCCATCAGTTTTAATATTTAATGATAAAGCTTTGAATAAGTTTTGATCACTAAGACTCAAGGTGAAATCAGGAAAGCAATTGAAATGGATAGGTCCATTATGCAAACTTGCTTCCATGGCACCAATAATGCTGGGATAATAATTCAAAAATCTAGCATCTCTAAGGCAGAGGTAGATAGATGAATTAATTCCTTTTCTGTTGAGAGGTTTGACTGCAACTTGAACAAGACCTATATGAATAAAATTGTAACCCTTCTTTCTATGTTTTTTGATAACTTCTGGTGATAAAAGACTACAATTTTCGTATTCTTTGTTAATTGCGTAAACTCTTTCAACTGTTTTGACATTATAGTCAGTTTTGAATTTATCTGAGAATGTTGAATGATAAATATCTTTTGGAGATACTCTGGGTATGTTCCAATTGTGTAAAACTTGATTAATATTTTCATAGCTATGTTCTTCTTGGTTAACTATGTCCGGGACAGGAGGCAAAGATGACCTGTTACTAACCGAGGAGCTGGATCTAAATAATCTACTCATCTTGACTGTTTCAAAATAAAATCTTATTCAAGGTTCGTTCATACATACCCTGTTTACCCAAGGTAGACTCATACCTAAGTTCTATAACCCGACACTGCTCACACCCTGGAGACTTACAAAGGTTAGACACGAACTAGGTGGATTACAGGCAAATAAGGTGACTTCAGAACTTCGAAGAAGAAGATAAATTTTGAAAAAGTTAAGAGAAGTTTGATTAAAAAGATCTGACTATTCAGTTACCAACAACAAACAACTTGGCTTTGATACCATTAGGGGGCGGAATGAATGAATGAATGAATGAGAAGAACAAGTGCGCATACAATTACAATTACTAAAATAAATTTACTAAAATAAATTTCTATTTATGATTCAAAGATTACAGATGATTATAACTTACAAGTTTGCTAAAATAAGAACATTAGATGAAGTGGGGTTGAGTAGGCTTAATCAATGTTGAGAGGCTAAGATTTATCGAGAAAGAAACTCGAGTCTTTTAAGTCCGCTTTTACCAAATGAATCCTAATTCCTTTTATAGAACAAGGAAAACAAACTATTACAATGTCATTATTACAACAACTGGGGTAAAGTAAAAGTAAGAAACATTTTACTAAAGTAAAAGTACAGGTAAAATATTTTACTAAAGTAAAAGTACAGTTAAAAAGGAAAAGAATCTCGCTTTGGTGGAAAAGCGGATGTCTTCTTTACTAATGCGGCCATGGGACCGTATCTTTGGAATGATTCTTTGTCATTTGGTGAAAAAGTAGAAGATGTCACCGACTTAGCCGCTAGTTTAAATTTGTCCGGGCCGACTTAGGTGACTTGAGTAGGTGTCATCGACTTAGAGTCTTTGGTGACTTAAGCGTGTCGGGTCGATCGAGGTCAGGTTGGTGATGTGGCCGGAAAGAGCAGTCTTGATGTCACATCACACTTTGATTGATTACTGCAAGAAAGAAAATGGATCTTGAGCATCTTGAAGACCGATTGTGCCGTAAGGATCATAATTACCTTCGTCTCCAAGCTCTTGACTAGAAGTTTTGGACTGAGAAGAAGCCTTGTCAGACTCTTCATATAACTGATCAAGTCTCAAATAAATAGCATATGCAAGACGCCTTAATTGAGAATTAGAGTAACTAGAAACATTAGTAACTTCATCAGAATCGGTAGGAACAACTGATTTTTCTTTTGACTTATCAGGTTGTTTTTACCGATGATTTATTGGAGATGCAACCTGAGGCCGAGTAGACCTGAAGGGTGTTAACTGGAGGAGTCAATAGAGGAGAAGGCGGAAATTCTTTACGAACTTGGCCAACTATTCTATCAACACCGAATTTATCCCACCATTTAATGAAAAAATGGCGAGAGACGCAAGAAATAGGGGAAAGGTAAGTCTGAGCAGTCCTAATTCCTATGGACGACGGATACTGAAATACTGTGACTTCTTGGGTAGCTGAAACGATATATTGCCATTTCAGAATCCAAGGGATTTTGTATTTACTAGAACTGTTTATCTAGATTTCTCTCTTCAAACTGTAGATCCGGAGGAGTTGGTCTAGAGTACCAATTTCTGGTAATACTTGTGTTATTGACAGTTAATTTATTTAGCTGTTCATTAAGGTTTGAAATTGATGAGTGATTAGAGTGATCCGAAGAACTTTCGTTATCATCATCTGATTCAACATGATCGATAACAGCAATGGTTCCACTTGGACCTGGTTCTGTTTTAAGTTTTTTAAATAGCTTTTCAATAGATTGGACCAATTCACTTTCTTTATTAGGTAAACTTAGATTATATCTGTTTTCTGGTAATTTAATTAAAGGTTGTTCAAGTTTTGAATCAGGTTTTTTAATAATTCCTTCTTCAAGTTATTCTTCAATCCTATCTAGCTGTTTTCCTACTGTTGCTAGATATTGATTACTAAAGTTTAACTGTTCAATTAATCTTTTATTATCATTAGTTCCGTCGAGAATCTTGAAGGACTAGCGATAATCAAGTGTTTTTAATCGGAATTAGAACTGCCTCTAAAGGAGGATGACTGGGCGATCTCAGATGGGGGATGGTGACTCATCTAAGAAGATGATCAACAAAGACCTTCCTAAGCACTGGAAGAGACGGACCAATAAATGAAGAAGACGCCAGAGGCATCTTCAGTCAACCGACAGGTGATGGCCCATCCATCATCTCAGCTTAATCCTCCCCCATGGACTGACATTCATACTTCTGTCGTCCAACAAGTTAAAAAATATGTTGAGGTTTTGCCCTGCCTTGGCATTTCAAATGATCCAGCCTTCAAAATAGTTGAAACTGATGCCTCTGACATTGGATTCGGTGGCATACTCAAACAAAAGTTAACTCTTACTTCTGATGAACAAATTATTCGTTTCCATTCTGGCGCATGTAATCCTACATAGTTAAAATACAGTACTATTAAAAAAGAAATTTTATCATTAGTTTTATGTATTAAAAAATTTCAGAGAGATTTATTGAACCAAAAATTCCTAGTTAGAATAGATTGCAAGTCAGCAAAATTTATCCTTGAAAAAGATGTTGAGAATGTCGCCTCTAAGCATTCATTCGCTAGATGGCAAGCAATCTTAAGTATTTTTGATTTCGATATTGAATATATTAAAGGTAGTAACAACTCAGTTCCAGATTTTTGAATATAACTAATAATGTCACCATAAGTTAGATTATCATAATCTATATATCCTAAATTTTTACGCAATTTTTACTCAATTTTCTTTCCTGCAGTAATCAATCAAAGTGTGATATGACATCAGCACCTGCTCCGGCAGCCTCTGTCACTAGCATCTCTAAGGAAGACTGGAATTTCCTCATATTTTGAATGATAATTACTGTAATGACAAAAATGTTCTAACTGGGCAAGGAGAGGTTTGGGGAATATATCATGGCACAAACCGTACCTTGTCCACCAAAGGATAAACCATTTGAGAAATTGACTCTTGAATTTGTGGTCAAACTTAAAAAACCACGAATGACTATGATCTTCATTTTGATGAAGCATAATTTTATGCCAAGCCTCAATATAATCATAATAGCAGAAAGAGCTAGTGTGATTAGAAAGTGACTTGAGATAGGAAGGATGACTACCCCAATCGAATGTTGAGAACTTGCTTAATATACAAATGAATGATAAAGAAGCTTGGATTTATCATCGTTGGCATAAATTGGTTTAATAAAGACCGACTGCTTTCAATAAGAATGTCCCTATAATACACTAAGGATTTATAAGGAGCTAAAGGAAGAAAATGCCAACCAGTAGGAAAATACTGGGCAGCTAACTGAATTGGGTCATTTTTAGGTTTCATTTGTAACTCGATATGAAATAAGTGTTGATCGAAGATTTGACGATAGTCAGACATTTGATGACTAGATTTTGTTGAAGTAGCAGGGGTTTAACTAGCGAAAATATCGAAAGGTTTGGGCTGACTAGAGAGAACTGAGGAGTAGGGCTTGGGGACTATTCCAAGCACCTAAAATTTATTGTGGGTTTGGGTAACTGGATGAGGAACAACAGTTCCTTTTGATTGATTAATCGACTGGCAGAAGGCGAGTAGCCATGACCACGAGAAGATGAACCTCCTCGTACACTCATAATGCTGTAATAGTACCTGTGTTAATAAATTCACGAGTGAGAAAATCTGGAACTGAGTTGTTACTACCTTTAATATATTCAATATCGAAATCAAAAATACTTAAGATTGCTTGCCATCTAGCGAATGAATGCTTAGAGGCGACATTCTCACCATCTTTTTCAAGGATAAATTTTGCTGACTTGCAATCTATCCTAACTAGGAATTTTTGGTTCAATAAATCTCTCTGAAATTTTTTAATACATAAAACTAATGATAAAATTTCTTTTTAATAAGATCAGTATTTTAACTGCAGTAGGATTCCATGCGCCAGAATGGAAACGAACAATTTGTTCATCAGAAGTAGGAGTTAACTTTTGTTTGAGTATGCCACCGAATCCAATGTCAGAGGCATCAGTTTCAACTATTTTGAAGGCTGAATCATTTGAAATGCCAAGGCAGGGCAAAACCTTAACATATTTTTTAACTTGTTGGACGACAGAAGTATGAATGTCAGTCCATGGGGGAGGATTACTTTGTAAGCGCTGAAAGAGAGACTTACAAATCTTCCTGAGGTCCTTGTAAAACTTGCCAATATAATTGAAATGAGCCAAGAAACCTCTCAGGTGAGTTTTGTCGGTAATCTTATCTCGGGACCCCGCCACGAATTGAATAGCTCTGTCAATTGGCCGCGTGAGTCCATGATAGAGGATTAATCCGAGAAACCTGACTTTAGTCAGAAATAGACTACATTTGGAAGGAGAAAGAACAAGGCCATTGGTTTTAACTGTTCTGAAGAACGAATTTAAATGTTTAATATGCTCTTCAATAGTCTTGGAGAATACAAGGATATCGTCGATGTAAACAATGATAAAATGACTGAAAGGATTCAAAATATTATTAAGAATATTCTGAAATTCACTGGGTGCATTTTTAAGTCCAAATGACTGAACATTCCATTCGTAGTGTCCGAACGGAGTGGTAAATGCAGTTTTGTATTTATCATCCGGATGAATAAAGAACTTGCCGTAATCCCGACTTAAGGTCAAATTTACTAAATATTGTGGAGACACTTAACCTACCAAGGAGATCATCCTTGTTGGGCAAAGGGTACCTTATCCATTCTAGTACTTTGTTTAATGGTTTATAATTAATGACTAATCGAAGGACTCCTCTTTCTTTCTCTGCTTCATTATTAACATAGAAGGCTGGGCAAGACCATGGTGACTTACTGTGTCTAATTAAACCTTTACTAAGAAGATCATTAATTTTCTTTTTACATAACTCCATTTGTTCATGACTCATTTGGATAGGTCTAGCTTTAGTGGGAATTAAATGTTCTTTAAATTCCTTAGCATTGGGTAACCTAACTGTGTGCTTCTTCCTATGCCAAAAAGCATTGGGAGAATCAGAACATAAATTTTTTTAATAAATAATCTTTTAATTCTTTTATTTTTTCTTGGACTCTGTTACTCTTAAGTTGTTCTTCAACTTGCTGACACTTAACTTCTTCTTTAAGGAAATTTAGGTGGGTAACTTTGCAATTTAACAGATTTAATGATTTGGAAATTGATTCTTCTTGAATAAATTTTAAATCTCTTTCTTTTGGTTTGATTAAGAATTTAAATGTAATCCTTTTTCCTAAGTGTTCGCAACATAAGCCTTTATTACTAGTAGTAAATGGGTATAATAAATAGATAAACGGTAAACCTAAAATGATTTTGTCAGTAAGATTGCGAACTAAGACAAATGAAGTCTTAAAACACATATCGCCTTGACAAATATGTACATTAGGTAATTTATATTTTATTTCCATTTATTCGCCAGTTAGTGAATTTAGTTTTTCACTAGTCTTCTTATAATATATCGTGGGATAATACCTTCTTGAATACAGCTTCAAATCGCACTTTGAAAGATCAACTAAGGCAGGGAGCATCACAGAGAACGCTTTATCGATAACTAAATTAATAGAGATATACCATTTTTGAATAGTAATATCTTTAATTCTTTTAAGGGAGAGACCTTGAATAAAGAGATCAGAATCTTTAGCCCCTGATGATTCTGGTTCATCGTGACTCTCATCACTAGAAGAAGAATCATGAACTTGAAGATCTAATTTTTTATCATCAATCTCTTTTCTTAAGTTGGAAATATCTAATTTTAAATTAGAAATTTCTTTCTTAAGTTTATTAACTTCTTGATTTAATTCAGGGAGGTTAATTTCCTTTACCGGAGATTTGAATCTTTCAAGAGTTTTATTGAGACTGAAAATAGGTTTTTCTTTGGCTTTAAGAACCTTATCAGTGACTTTTTTATCTTTGGTTAACAAATCTTTTAATTGCTTCAAATACTGAGTTTTTAATTGTGGTCTCATTATTTCTTGATTAAATCGACTAATAAAGAACTTTCTTCTTCTTCTTTTGTAATTACACTAACTCTTTTACAACAATTTTTATTACCATTAGGGGGCGGAATGAATGAATATAGATGGATTTGGTGAACAAGAAATTCTTAATAAACTTAATCATATGTCTATGGCAGCCAACAGCTATATTACCAACTTCAACACTCTATCTCAATCAGATATCGTTGAATTAATAGCTAGTGGTTTTACTGGTATTCTTAGGTCTTGGTGGGAAAAACATCTCACAGAAGACATTAGATGTTCTATAGTTCATGCTATCCAAAGAGATAATGAAGGCAATCCCATCTTTGATGAAGATGCTGGTATTGGTCTTCCTGATGGAGTTAATACTTTAATATTTACTATAATTAAACATTTTGTTGGAACCCCTAGTAATATTACAGAAAGAATTCATGATCAATTAAGTAATCTTACATGTCCCACTCTAAGTGACTTTAGATGGTACAAAGATGTATTTACTTCTAGAGTTATGATGAGAAACGACAGTAACAAACCATTTTGGAAAGAGAAATTCATTAATGGTTTACCATTTTTATTTGCTCACAAGGTTAGAGAAGAATTAAGTTAAAATTTAGGATATATAGATTATGATAATCTAACTTATGGTGACATTATTAGTTATATTCAAAAAATCAGATTAAAAATGTGTATTGACTTTAAGTTAGCTAAACAAGCCAGAAAAGATAAGAACAAAGCTAAATACGAGTTAGGAACATTTTGTGAACAATATGGTTTACCGCCAGTTGCTCCCTCTAGAAGAAAGCACAGGCATAAGAGTAAACATATTGAGTCACAAAAAAGTCATAAGCGTCGTAAGAAAAGATATAATCACGATAAAAGTAATAATAAGAGTAAAAACCAAGATAATTATTATAATAAACCTAAGTCATCTAAGAAAAAATCATATAAAAAATCAAAGATATATGATAAAAGTAAAATTATCTGTCACAATTGTGGGCAGAAAGGACACTATAAAAGTGAATGTAGAGTCAGGCAAAACTAGCCCAATTAAATATTTCAAATTGAAGATACGTAATGCTTATTAGAATTAATGAGGATTGAGAATAACAGTAGTAGTAATGAAGAAACTTCTGATATTCCAGAATCTTCTAGTAATAATGCATCTAACGATGAATCAGATTAAGCCTGAAGAAACTCTAACACTTGAGTTTCTTTAAATAGAAAACTGAAAAGTAAATTACTATTTGATTCACGCAGGAATCACTATTACATTAACTGAAGTAAAAGTAATTTACTAAAGTAAAAGTAAAACGTAAGAAATATTTTACATTTACTTTTACATTGGTAAATGTAAGAAACATTTAACTTAAGTAAAAGCAAAAGTTATTCTTTTACTTTTACTTTTACATTTACTAAAGTAAAAGACTTTTGCTTTACGAAAAGCAAAAGTCGAGATGATGGATGGGCCATCACCGTTTGGCCGATCAAGATGCCTCTGGCGCCTTCTTCGTTTATCGGTCCGCTCCCCGTAGGTGCCTAAGGTCTGTGATCATATGATCATATATATATATATATATATATATATAGATCCCGTCCTACTCAGGACTCGACAGACTAAAATATCTGGACCATTTTTTTTTTTTTTGAAACAACTAAAAAAATAAAATAAAATTATTGAACTGGAATTTTTACATAATATAGTTTTTTGGGTATGATTTGGATACCTATACCAAAAAATGTATGTACAGTGACACTATAGGTATCCAAATCACACCCAAAACACTATTTTATGTAAAAATTCCAGTTCCATAATTTTTTATTTTTTTTAGTTGTTTCAAAAAAAAAGCAAAAAAAAAGGTTCGTATTTATAAAGTCCGGGATCCCGGACTGGATCCAAACTATATATATATATATATATATATAATAAAAACCATTTCGTGAAGCTAACAAATAGGCTTCGGTAATGTAACGCCCCCAAATCCGGGTATCTTCCAACTCGACATATGGTGCTCCACGGTGCTACTGTTCACACAAATATTCAATTGAAATGCCTCAAAAGAACGAATATGTCTTATATATATTCCAAACAATATTCCCTTCCCAGGTTCTTTATAACCAATACATAAGTTCTTTGTCATAATATCAAATACATTACAACATTAAACCTATACTATTACATAGATAATCTACAGGTTCGCCTTAGCCTTCGCTTTATCTTTGCCGGATCCTTCGGTCCGTTCGGTCTTAGCTGCATTCATATGGTTCAAGCAAGAGTGAGTATAACTAGCTCAACAAGTATGACAATTCCATTTAAACAACATACTTGAATCATACAAATCATATATCTTCAAGAACTGAACAATAGTTATGAAGTACTACCAATAATTCAAAATAGCACTTCTCTTTTCTTCAAAACGTTTTACAATGACAACATTCAGTAAAACATCAATTCCGGTCCAAGACCTTGAGCATTTTATACTTTCTTTGAAAAGGACAACCCGACACTAAGTCCGTAAGTCTGACAATATTACGAGCACGTCTAGGTGATCAGCCTATAGTACTATATATTGATCAACACTACATTCTGTATACGCATGTACGTTTAAGTCGTGGCAACCTCACGTGCCTATTGTTTGATGACAAAACATTTGTTTAGCATACTCAGTCTTCATTTGAAAACCACACCAATATAGTTTGGTAAAATATTGACAATACTTCGATAGATTATAAGAAATCCAACATATCGTAAGTCTAGCCGAAATAATTGGCTCTGACTTCATCATATATCAATTCATGCGCAAGAATACATGAATCACAAAACTTGTCCAAATTAAACATAGACAAGGGATAGAACACTTGCCTTCAGCGCCTGCTACTATTATTACACGTTCACTTTAAGTCTTTAAGGTCTCTACAATAGATGATCACATAACATACCATGTTAGGTCATGAATAAACATACATCGTTCCTAATGAATCTTACCCTTCTTCTCAATCTAATCATGACTTAGATTTGTTATTATTGGTTCCGGCTTATCACATTACATTGCTCTTACATTCACGTTCGATTGATTATCTTCAACCTTTAGTGATCATACTTAAGGTTTAAAATACTTTAAACAATGCTACATTAAGTTAATTAATGTTGTACTTCATCATTAACCAACTACCTTTCTTTTTATCTTCATAACCTTTATTCACTGTGAAAACCCTAAGGCTGGCGCTGTAGCGCCATCTATTGCTCTACAACTTGCGCTGTGGCACGAGTTTCTAGTAGGGTTCCCTCACTCTTGTAATCGCTATGCGCCACTCTTTCTTCTTCTTCTCAGTCACATGTACTTGGCTTCTCTCTAGTGTGTATGGTCTGGACTCGACGTTGCGGTGCGAATCCTAGTTCAAGTGGCCGAGCTGTGGCGCCACTTTACAACGGGTACTAGTCAAGCTTGGCTACCGCAAAGACCAAGGACAATACTTGGGGTGGTGCTTTGCAGCTGCTGCCTCGAGACACGTAAAAGTTTGATGTAAAATTTTCTTAAATGAGATTCTCGGGTTCACAACTTCTTTGTTATAAGTCCGAATTGGCTTGTTCAAAAGCCAATAGCTCACAAATCACATACTCTACGTGTTCATGCAAGAATTTTATATTTTTAACTTCGTTAACTCAAAATTTACCTATTAGTTCATTTTTAACGAAAATGATAAATGTTCGTGAACGTTTAACGCTCGTTTCTTTGTTCTAAGTTAGAATTCGGTTATTTTTGAGTTCGCAACTCTATAATGCCAAATAATACTTGTCTCCATCCAAAACCAACGTTTTCGAGCTTAATATCAAAATTCAACTTCCATTCCGAGAATTTCACGAATTCGACGATTTTCGTCTAATCGTGTGAATTCCGACATAACTTCGTTACTTATGATTTGTTCATCATTTCAAATGGAATATATTCATCATACTAAAATCTTAACATACATATTTCATTAACTTATTACATGATAAGTTATTACTTGTTCTTCATGAGTTTATAACTTATAAAGTTATAAACTACTTATGACTTCATTTCACATGATTTATTATTGTTTAAGTCTTCTAACCATCATCCTTACATCTTCTTATCATACAAACTTCATTCATGTAAGCATGTTATAAGTTCTTACAAGTTCTTCCTTAGCTCATAACTTATCTATGAACAAATTGCTTATTCAAGGCTTATTATGACTTAAGTCCTTTGATTATCCATTTTCTTTACTTCTTAGCATACATGTCTATCAATCAACACTTCTCTTATCAACCTACAATTGTAGAGATGGAAGATTAATGACATAAGATCATTACCTTTGATGATCAAGCTTTTCTTCTTCTTTTCTACTAATGGAAGTCTAACTTTTCTTACTTATTCTCTCTAACAATTAAGTTAAAAGTTGTTGGATGAAATGAACAAACAACAAATGAAATCCAAAGCTCTCTATTTAAAGGAATTGCTAAGGTTAGGGTAGTTTAGTCAATAACCAATCCCACCTCCTTAATCACCTCCTTACTATTCATTACTTATGCACTAAGTTAACTTGCTCATCACATTATTTGCTTTCTCATCACTTCCTATGTTTGGCCACCAAGATCACCCATGGGATCATGGGTTGCCCCATGGGTCACCCTAACCCATTGGATTAATAGTTTGGGCTTTAGGTTTAATTAACTTATCTTATACTTTGGGCTTGTATCAACAAACTTACTTGGGCTTTACCATTACTTACACTTGGGCTTGCACATAACTTCTATTGGACTTTACAAATTGCTACACAATCCTACAAGTCCATTTCATTTGGCTTAAAGCCTTATAACGTATTGTTTACGTATTATTCTCGTATTCTAACTCGTATACTCATTCATAATATACGATATACCATCATTCATACATACTCGTATAATACTTCGTATCATACTCGTATTCATTTCCTCGTACAATACCTACGTATCATAGGATCATCACTTTAGCTCCTTAACACTTTATTTTCCCTAACGTTCCCAAATTAAGTCCGCAAGCGAAAAATTATGTTTTCCATACTCGAATTATTATTACATAATTCGTCTTACCTCAATATTCTATCGTTACGTATTTCTCAGAAGTTCAAAAATAATTCCCGAGCAGAAATCAATGAATAGTTTTTTGAAAATTTCTCGAAAAGCTTTTATTTTCGTCTTAGAAATTCAAATACTTTAATTCCTTCACGTAGTCAAAAACTATGACGTTCCGATAGTATTAGGTTATAGAATGTCATCCATATTGCTAACACATAATAATAACATATAAAATAATTTTATTTATTATTTAATCAAATAAAATTATTTTACAAATTGCTCCATTTTCTGGGTCGTTACAGGTAATATATAGAAGTTCCTTGAATAAGATCAATCACGGATCAACGAAAAAAGGATCGGGATTACCGATTTAAAAAAATAACATTCATGAATAAATTTTATTTTTTATAAAAAATTATTTTATACAACATATTATGCTCAATAAATTATTCTAAATACACATTCATACATATATGAAATCAAAAACAATTAATAATTCGCATAAAGTTTAGCTATGATACCACTGTAAGATTTTGTGAAGATCAAAGTAGCAATCAAATTGCAAAATAAACGGAAGCAAAATAAAATCAAATTTTAAAATTTTTCACAAATCAATTACTCAGATCATTCTTTATGTATATTATTAATTAAAACAAAGAATAATAAATTATGAAATCATACCCTTATAGATACGAGCTTCCACAGGTACGAGTTCAACTTTTACTTCTCTGCGATCTCCTTTAATCTCCGGATAGATTCCTTCTTTTGATCAATGTTAGCTACCCAAGTGTAAGACCTCTAGAGGTTATCCACCAAGGAAGAATAATTTTCAAGAAGAAGGGTGTATTGGCTCAAACCCTAGATTTTCTTATCTCTATAAAAAAAGGGGCGTACTCTCCAACTATTGAAATCACGTATATATTGATATCTGATATAAGACTCCTCTTATAAAGATATCAGATAACCCTATATACTATAATAAAGTATTATTTATTTAATTAAACTCCTTTAATTAAATAGGCTCCCTAATCTAATTAGAGATAATTAATTAAACTCTTTTAATTAATTTTCCTCCTAATTTTATTAGAATAGATGAGATTACTTATATTAAATTAATTCCTAAACTCTTTTATAGAAATTAAAATAATAATAATTGTAATAATATTAATAAGACTCCTCTTATTAATTTATATTTAATATTTCTAAAATATTAAATAATAATATTAAGCTATTTAATTTACTCTATCACCATAGATTAAATTAAATATACTTAACATATTATTACAATTATGCCATTAACTTCTTAAATAATTATTTTTCTTTTATGGTGTGACTCTTTAGATTCTCCAAATTAAACCTATTGTGAATAAATCAATTAGAATAATTCTAAACTTATTTAAATAAATAAATTAAACTATTAATTTATTTAAATAAATAATATTTATTCTACAATAGGGATAAGCCTCCCTAGCGATCAATGACTTTTCAGATAATATAGATTTCAACATTAATCATAAAAGAACCTTTGAGTAAATAGTTAGTGTAAGACCCCAAATTATTATGAATAAAATTAAATTTTCTCTATTTATTATCTTGAAATAATGAGTTAATTTGATATAATACTTTGGTTATTGGTGAAATGTGCAAATTTTATAAAATAAGCAAGTGGTTATAAAATATTCATTTTTTATCGGGGAATATTCGCTTGGTCGTGGAATATTCTTGTTGTCGGGGAATATTCGTACGACGGCGCAGTCATTCGTGGGCCTCATAACAAAATAACTGTCGGATGAAGAAAACGATAAATTTGAGTTTTTATAAATAATGGCGTAGTTATTATCATTAACACTTGTTGGAATACCCGTTGGTTAAGAATACGATAATATGCGTGGTTGCACAAAAGAGAGCTTACCAGTATTACACAAATATTTTTGAATTATTGATCCTTACGTAAGAAGACACTTACTCAATAATTGTTACAAATTCTTATCGCTCAATATTTTATTTTATTGATTCAATAATTGCGCAGTTGATATTTTATATTATTGTTGTTTCAATAATTATCAACGCATGATATATTTTCCATTATCGGATCTATAATTCATATTATTTGAATAATATTATTATATAGCATTATTGGCAATGTCTAGAAAGTTCATCTTCAAGGAGAGGTTTGGTCACCTAATTGCGCGCCAAGATGAGAGAAATCCTTATTGAAAGCCCCATCTTTCCGAGGAACTACCGGTTGTTATAATTGTGATTACGTAATATTATTTGTGAATAATTAATTATTGATTATATGATAAGAAAATATTTATTTTATGTGGATATAATTGATGGTTATATTTATTTTATGCGGTTATAATTGAAGGAATTAATGTTGAGGTGTTTTTTTTAGTTTAAGGAGGTATTAAAAATTAAATCACGGTTCTT
This sequence comes from Panax quinquefolius, assembly GCA_020205615.1. NCBI lineage: Eukaryota > Viridiplantae > Streptophyta > Magnoliopsida > Apiales > Araliaceae > Panax > Panax quinquefolius. The sequence continues at coordinate 127,920,476 of CM035156.1, forward strand.
GAGATATATCAAGTGAGTTATAATTTTTTAATCTCAACCGTTAGATCGTTGTGATTTTTGGATATGTTATACATATATAAGTTGAGTATATGTCCACAAATTTTGAACCGCTTAAAATGAACAAATGATTTGTTATGAATTTTAAGAGGTGTCTGATTCGAAAATTAGGGTTATAATTGATTTTGGTGGAAAATTCTAGAATTGAGTGGGCCCCACTTGTGGTTGGTGAAAAAAATCTGCTAAATTTTATTTCAAATGTAGTGGGTGGCAATAGTAGCGAGTAAAGCCATCGTGTAAAGTCAGTCAAGTCCGCTTTGGTGGGCTAACATTTTCCTATAAATAGAGGGCTAAGTTAGAATTGAAAATCACACCGTAAACATAAGCTTTCTCTCTTTCTCTATATTATCGAGCATATTTTGTGAGTATTTAGATACTTTGAGAGTTCTTGCTCAAGATAAGTTTCATTCAAAGATCACTTGAGCCTTTCATTCTCAAGTCTTGATTCTTTGAGGTAAGGATGTTATTTTCTTCTTAAATGATATTATTTTCTTCAATATCATTATGCCGAAATATTGGTTTGAACTTTTTAATCAAATTTGGAACTTTTTGTGTCTGGTTACTATTCACGTATCGACACTATTCACGATATCTGACTATTCACAAATACGACACTATTCACCAAAAAATGAAAATTTTCCTTTTTGTCCCAGATGTCTTTTATGGTTACTATCTTTGATTGTATCCATGTTTTGATCTTTATTTTTAAATTCGACTTCACACTTGGTTATTATGGAGTATTATTGAATTTGGATAAATCGAAATACGAATCCCTAATATTTGTCATTCTGTCTTACTGGATTCGTTCTCTAAAATGTTTTTCATCATCCTCAGTCCTTAATGGTGGTACTTGATGAATATCTTTGGCCTGTAGCGCAAAGATGAATGATTACTTGATGAATATCTTTGGCCCGTAGTGCAAAGATGAACAGGTGATTAGATGAACATGACCAATTGGTGATACAAATGAATATCTTTGGCCTGTAGTGCAAAGAGGTATATTGATTGATGTTACAGGGATAAAATATTGATGATGGACTTTTAAATTCATAGATGATAGTAGATTTCATTCTCTACTTAACTCTTCTAATGAATTGTTGTTTCCACTGCAGTTGTTGATCTAAAACTTGTTGTCGATTATATTCTATCAGATCTTTCCCTGTTGAAGACCAAGGATAATTTATTGTATATTATCTTAGTCATAATATTCTTTATTGGGCTAGTTGAGCTCACTCTTTTCCTTTTTGTTCCATTTTTCTTCTCAGGAAGCGAGAACATAACAGGAACCAGTCGGGGTATAGAGTGATGGTCCTAGACAGTTTTTTTAACAGTCCTCACTATTTTTGTAAAATAGTACATCAATAATTGTAATAAGGACTTTATTTGGGTGTGGATATTATCTAGAAGATAATATTTTTATTTAAACTCACAGTATGTGTTGTCGTATTGTGCACGACAATTGTAATAATAAAGTTATAGTTGTTTTTCTATACCATGTATTTGGCAACAAGATCGGCGATGGCGGGCCTTGTCTTTGCAATGCCGCCTCCCAAGGTCAATTGACCCAGTGACTGCGGCCTAGAAATACAAAACCTAGAAATTTTTTCTAAGTCTTAGAAATGGCTTAAGACGCTTACTTTTTGATTCCATAACTTATTCGTTATAACTCAGAACGAGGTCATTCCAAAGCCATTCTCTTCCTTATCTTATGTACTTCAATTACCCATAGACAAGAACTTCATCCTGAATCCGTTAATATGCCATTCAATTGGCTTAATCTTTACCCTTCGTTCGTTTTACGTTTTTAACGTTCTTTGTTTGTTCGTCCGTAATTCGGTCATCCGAACTCGGAATTCGTTTGTTCTTGAGTCCACGACTCATGTTTTCTACGTTCTCTTACTTTCTTATGAAACCCTACATATTCAGATTCATTTACTAACTTTTTAATTTTCGTTCGTCTTTCACAAAATTTTTGCCATAACTTCGTTATAGCTCAGTTTTAATCCATTGTTCAGGAATGTTTCTACCTTTTCTAACCAAGCAATAAGTATCTAACTTATAAGCGATGGTTTTAAACTTTTCCATCAACAACAATTATCCTACGATGGTTTTAAATTTGTCCATCAACAACTTTCACAGTATGTTCTTCGCGTGTTCTTCACGTTCTTCGTTCGTTCTTCATTTTTAATCGATATTTTGATTACGATTTTACTTTTTCTTGGAATTTGATGTTATAGAACACTATTCCTTAGTTATTTCACCTACTCATTCATATAATCCACTCGGATCGTTCTAATTCATTACGAATCTTACACTTCCTTAAGAAATTTATAAAATAAACTTCTAATTCTTATTTCTTCTTTTATCAATGATTTCAACCATATGAAATCATTCCTAACATCATTTACTTATTCTCATTAAGCTATGTTTTTAACATATAAACTTAAAGAAATTTATCTAGAAGTTAGGTTTTTGGATTCCCTTTCTTCTTTAATCTCCTTTCGTCGGACAAAGTTTGCTCCCGAGCAAGCTTTTCCACATCCTTTTCCTTCTCTTTCTCATCCAAAATCTCTCTCTCTCTCTCTCTCGCAAAAGTTGTAAGATTTTCAAAATCCTAAACAAATGAGTTAAGCTTCCTATTTATAGAAAACCAAGGCTAGGGATATTTTAGTTATTTTGCCCCCCAAACCTCCTTACTATTCATGACTTAAGCATTAAGTTAACTTAGCCCTTAAGTTTACTTAGCCCTTAAGTTTACTTACTCCTTAAGTTTACTTAGCCCTTAAGTTTACTTAGCCCTTAAGTTAACCTCCTTACTATTCACGAAACTTAGCTTGTAAGTTTCGTGGTTCCGTCTTTCAGGTTTCGTTCGACAGTTTTAAAAATTGCGATTCTCGAAATCCAAATATTTTTGGATATTTCGTCTTTCCTTTACCGATTAACTTTTATGTATTCTTCAGATTTCCGAAAAACTGAAAAATACTTTTTGGTGTCAAGCGTTTTCCTTCACGTTTTCCCCTAACGTAGTAAAACGAATGAAAAGTACATAACAGTATTTATGTCTTTTTTATTTCGTTCGATTTTTGCACATTTTTTGAGAAATTTTTTTATCAGCTTACTTAACTTTTCACGATATATTATCATCAAATATTTCAACGGAATGCCATTTCGACATACCAAACCCTTAGAAAGGCTTAGGTTATTCAAACCCTAACCCTTAGGGTTTCTTTGGGTGAATAGTGCCTATTTCGTCTTTTCCCCAGAAATATTTTTGCTCCCGAAATTTTTTTATTTTTGTCTTGAAAATTCTTACTCGTTCAGTCTAGCTCATAGCCTGAATCCTCCTGATTTATAATTATTCTAGGTTCTAGAACGATTAATAAACACATATCACAAAATAGTATTAATAAAAATTTATTTTATTAATTACTAATTCTTTAAATCTTAAATTCTGGACAATCCGATTTTCCGGTTGTAACAAAATTAGTATAGATTTTAATATTTTGCAATATCAGTTTAATTAGTTCAGTTTTACTTAAACATTTTTCTTTTTCTTTTGTTCTTTCTTATTTCAGGTTCTTGAAGTTGGTTTATGCAAACTTGATCTAAAAATCCAAACTTGCTTCCTTTTGAGGACGACATTGAGAGACAGTTTCAAAGGCTAAGTAAGTGGATTAAGGAGAAAAGGGAAGACTTCAAGAATTCTGAAAAAGAAGAAGTAATGGCTGCCGAAGACTAGAAAGCGTTGAGAGATTTTGCTACACCTAAGGTGACTGAGCTTCAGTCGTGTATCACCATGCCTGCTATAGCTACAAATACATTTAAGATAAAGCCTGGGACTATTCAGATGATCTAAAACTCGGTTCAGTTTGGGGGACTAGCAAATGATGATCCGAATGAACATCTGGTCAGCTTTTTCGAGATTTATAATGGGGTGTCGGATGATGCAGTTAGGCTTCTCTTGTTCCTATTCACTCTGCGGGATAAGGCGAAGAGTTGGTTACACTCTTTACCGCCGAGATCAATACCTACATGGGAAGACCTCGCTCAAAAATTTCTAGCAAAATTTTTTCCACCAGCGAAGACTGTAAAGATGAGAAACGAGATTACCATGTTTGAACAACAGCATGGGGAATCATTATATGAGGTATGGGAGAGATATAATGAATTACTCAGAAAGTGCCCACATCATGGATTACCTAAATGGATGCAGACGAACACATTCTACAACGGATTGAATGGAAATCTCAGAACCAGTATAAACGCAGCTTCGGGTGGAGTTTTTATGGCAAAAAGTTATGAGAAGGCGTATGAGTTGACAAAGACAATGGCGGCTAACAACTACCAGTAGCCCATGACAAGATTGACATAACCTAAGGTAGTTGGAGTGTTAATTAGAGGTAAATGGGGTGACGACATTAGCAGCCTAAATTTCAGCGTTATCGAAGAAGGTGGATGCTTTGTCCGGTGTACAAACTCAACAGGTTCCAGTTATTTGTGAATTATGTGTGGGTGAACATCCTACAGATCAATGTGCAATCAACCCAGCATCAGTACAATTTGTGGGTAGCTACAACAGAATTCCATAGAACATGTACAAAAATGCCTACAATTCGGGGAATAGGAATCACCCTAATTTTTCGTGGAGTAATAATCAGCATCAGCAAGCTCCACGACATCTTATCCCCCAGGATTTCAGAATTAACATCAACAAATAGCTCAGCATTAAGAGACAAAAATAGATTTAGAGGAGTTGTTGTCGAAGTATATAACGGGCAACGAGGCAGTTATGAAATCACAAGCTGTAGCCATTAAGAACCTAGAGAATCAGATGGGACAACTGGCTTTTGCATTAAATAATAGGCCTCAAGGAACTTTACCCAGTGATACGGAGAAAAATCCAAAGGGGAATCATGAGCAATGTCAAGCTATTATGTTAAGGAGTGGAAAACATCTCGAGGGGCAAAAAAGAGAAAATTTGGCTACAAAAGATGATGACAAAGAAAGTGAAAACATAGTGGTTGAGGACAAACAAGGGGAAGAAAATCAGGTGGAAAAGAGTAAGACAGTTAATGAACCGGTTGTGTATCCTCCACCACCATTTCCGCAAAGAATCTAGAAACAAAAATTGGATAAGTAATTTGCCAAATTTTTGGAAGTTTTCAAGAAACTTCAAATAAATATCCCGTTCGTAGAAGCCCTAGAGCAGATGCCTAGTTATGCCAAATTTATGAAGGATATTTTTTCTAGGAAGAAAAAGTTGGAGGATTATAAAACGGTGGCATTGACGGAGGAATACAGCTCAATCTTACAGCAAAAGTTACCTCCAAAGTTGAAGGATCCGGGAAGTTTCACAATACCTTGTATAATTGGGAACATTGCATTTCAAAAGTGTTTATGTGATTTGGGGGCGAGTGTAAACCTCATGCAGTTATCAGTATACACCGAATTGGGTTTACCAGCTCCAAAATTAACCAATATGTCTCTATAGTTGGCAGATAGGTCAGTCACGTACCCAGGAGGAATTGTGGAGGATATTCTGGTCAAGGTTGACAAATTTATATTTCCAGCTGACTTCATAATTCTGGATTTTGAGGAAGATAAGAACATCCCAATCATCCTAGGGAGACCGTTCTTGGCTACGGGTAGGACTCTTATCGATGTGCAAAAAGGTGAACTTACTATGAGGGTTCAAGATCAGGAAGTCAAGTTCAATGTGTTCAAGGCAATGAAGTTCCCTACGGATGAAGAAGAGTGTTATCGGGTGGATGTCATTGATCGGATAGTTAATGAAGACATGGTTAAAAGTTTGATTAATGACCCATTAGAAACTACATTATTAGGAGATGAAGATTTGGATGATTCAGAGTTTATGGATTATTTGTACATGCTGGATGCTTTGTCGAGGGTTAGTAGATTCAAGGCACCATTTGAACCATTACACACAGAAGACAAAGCTACAACAAGGATGAAACCTTCATTGGAGGAGCCACCTACACTTGAGCTTAAGCCACTCCCTAAACACCTCATGTATGCATATTTAGGTAATTCTAATACTTTACCTATTATTATTTCTGCTGCGCTTAACGAATTGCAGGAAAATAAGTTACTGAGAGTACTTAGAGAACACAAATCGGCTATAGGATGGACTGTGACGAATGAATTATTTGAATTGTGATTCTGGGGACAAAATCCTTGTAAGGAGGGAATGATGTAACATTCCAGAATTTTTATTGTTATATTAAATATTTATTAAAATATTTAAGTATTTAATCGATGTGTTTATTGTTAAATAAATAACTGTTCAAATTTGATTCAATTTGGTTAACTATTTGTTAAATAAATAATTAAGGAAATTAATTATTTTATGCTAATTTAATTTAATTATTAATTTATAGAGTTTGATTAATTGAATTATTATTCTTTTATTTGAATTTGTAATTAAAAGATGTGTTAGTTGATTAAATAAAGTTATAATTATATAGAAAATTATAATTTTGTGGTATTAGTTTATGTGACGTAGTGATTTAATAAATGGTTATAAAGTGTGACAAATAACCTTTTATAAAGTAGTTATTAAAATAACTTAAAGGAGTTTTAATTTAGTTTTGCCAAATAAGGCATAATGCCTATTAAGTCTTTAATCTAATTGTGCTTTACCAAACAAAGTGTAAGGGTTAATGGGTTATTTTTAGTTAGTTAACCAAACAAGCCTTATGGCTTTTGATTTTCAAATCTATTATAACTGATATCAGTTATATTAATATTTATGTTATATAATTAATACATATTATATTATATACGTTATTTTGTTAGTACGCTAGTTAGTGTTAGGAAGAAAAAACTTAGAGGAAGAAGAAGAAGAGAAGAAGAAAAGTGAGAGAGAAAAGAAGAAAGGAAGAAAGGCTAGAGAATTGGAAAAAGGAATTGGAGAAACGCTTGATAATCAAAAGGATAACTATCATCTTCTACAAGCAAGGTATTCTTCTACCCTTTTTAAGTTTTAAAAGTTTTAGTTTTCTCTTCTCCTATTTCTCTATAAAATTCTCGTGATAGGATAAATTGTTGATTGTATGTGTATTTATATGATCAACTAGTGATTGTAAAACTATTTTTATAGGTTATATATGCTTATAGTCAATGAATTGATGTTATGAATGTGGTTTGTGAAGAAAAATATTTTAAAGAGAGTTTATGTGAATGAATATGGGTTAATTTAAAGGTGAAATTGAGGGCTAATTAGTTGTGTAATTGATAAATTGGCTATTTAAATTGATAGAGTATGTATAAATATTGATAAAGATGCTTTGAATTAACTGTTTTGGTTGAAAAACATAATTACAGTGTTAATTTTCATTAAAAACATCAAAAAGTGAGTTTTTATCAAAAATAGTGAAATTGGATGTTTTAAATTTGTTGTTTATGTTGTTGTATGGGTAGAATCATGTTAGGAGTTCTTGAATTGTGTTTACATGAAGTCTTTGTATGAATTACATGTGAATTAGGATTAGTTAAACGAGCTTGTGAGGCCAAAATTGGCTTTTTCTTATCTTGTTCTTGGTCGGCGATCAAATCGCATTTAGTGCATGGCGCTACCCTAGCAATTCAATTTTTGTCATGAAGACGACGCGCCATTACCGCAATGCGGGCCTTGTAGCTTTATTCTCGCGTCGTCACCTTGCACTACAAAAGATATTACTGTGGAAAGCCTTGCAGTGTGAAAGTTAGCGAATGGGTCCCGACGATTGTACTTTTTGTACACGAAATTTTAATGAATTATTATGTGATGATAGTAGGACTGTAAAATGTTGATTTTAGTATTTTTATACTATGAATAAGTATGTTATTAACGATTAACTTGTGTATAACTTGATTATGTGATTAAAAATCCAATTTTCACATGATGAACGTGCTTAGTTATGTTCGTAAGGTGGTAATGACTAATTATGTCATGATGACATATGTTTATAGGATATTGTGGTTTGAATTGTTTGGTTTAGCCCACGAGCAAGGCAAGTTTTCTAATCCTTTATCTTGTTGAACTAATTATGGTTTCAAATTCGATTACCTTATAAATAATGCAAGTTCTCTAATCTATTTTATTGTTGAATCAATTATTGTTTCCAATATAATAATGCAAGGTTTCTAAACTTTGTTTTTGATATTGAACAAGTTATTCTTGTATTTAACTTGTTGTTTAGCATGCTCGAATATATTTGAATAGTTTATCGTTCATATTGCCATGCATGCTTAGTATTCAATTCTAAATAACATTGGCTTAATATTGTTCAAGCAAGGTGTGTTATAGTTATTCAAGTTGTATGCTATTAGATTATTCCTAAAGCATGATTTTAATTTACCATGACTATTCAATTATGAGCATTCTATAATATGATGTTATTAGTATTAATTCAACTAGTCCTCTAGTTGATGATCATTGAACTTCAAATTACCCTTGAAAGCGTATCCAAACCAAACTCTCTTTGGTGCGGACTTGTACTCTAAATACTGAGATGAACAACCCTATTATTAGGGGATAACTTATGCGTAGCATTTAATGTTTGTGCACAATACATGGTACGAAGGGCTGATCCCCTTATGTACGAGGAGTCCTTATAGTCTTATGACTGTTAAAGTTGGAGTTGAAAGATTACTCACAACTGTGGACATAGTTCATGGTCTTATGACCCTCGGTTATGTTTATTCCATATTTTGGATTTCAGTTCCTGATTATCATTGTTAGAGTACTATCTAGTTTTGATGAGCCTACTCATTGGCAGTTATTATTGTTATTCTTCTGTTGATTCATTATTTTATCCAGTGAGCAATTGTTGTGCTCACTCTTGCATATTTATAAACTCATTGCATCTAAAGTGGAGAAGGTAGATGAACCTTCAACTAGCAAAGGAAAGGGAAAATTGTACAAGTGATGCTGATTTGTACTTTTATTTATTGTGATGATCTTAGACTTCTTAATAATAATGTTATGTAATAATTTTAATTCCGCATTTGAATGATTGTATTTAAAGGTTAGACAACCTGGGAGATTTTATTATGTAATCCTTTAATGGGAAAGGTTTTATTTATCCAGTTTTATTGTGATTGGGTAGTTAGATATGAATATTTGATTAAGTGAACACCAAATCATGTGGGAACGAAGTACCTGGGTTTGGGGGTGTCACATGGACAATTGCATATATCAAAGGAATATGTCCATCCTTTTGCATGCACAAAATTATTATGGAAGAAGATGCAAAGCCAACAGTGGAGCAACAGAGACGGCTGAACCCAATTATGAAAGAAGTAGTGAAGAAAGAAATTCTAAAGTTGTTGGATTTGGGAATCATCTACCCAATTTCAGATAGTACGTGGGTCAGTCCGGTTCAATATGTGCCGAAAAAGGGAGGAATGACTGTAGAGCAGAATGATGACAATGAATTAATTCCTACGAGGACAATGACCGGTTGGAGGGTTTGCATGGACTACAAGAAGTTGAATAAAGCAACCCGCAAAGACCACTTTCGTAAGACCCTAAATTTTATGAAATGAAAATTTAATTTTCTCAAAATATTTTTTTTATTAAGGTGTGGATTTGATATAATATTATAGTTCTGGGTAATATTTATAATTTTTTTCAAAGTTTGCAAGTTGTTATAAAATATTCGATTGGTCGGGGAATATTCGTTTTAACAGGAAATATTCGTACGACGGCACAATCATTGGTGGACCCCACAACAAAATTATTGTCGAGTTAGAAAATGACAAAAATATCTTTTTATGAAAATAACGGCGAAAATTTTACCGTTAACTGTGAAAATACACAGTGTTAAAAAATGCGATGTATGGCGTGGTTGCATAGTAACACACAGTATTGATTATTGATACTTACATGAGAAGTCACTCAGTTTTGTTCAATTATTGCTACAGTAATTGCTGCATAGTATCTCACGTTATTTGATTCAATTGTTATCGATATTTTCTATATTGTTAAATCAATAATTGAGATGATATAGTTATTCATGTTATTATTTTCAATATTGACGATGTCTAGAAAGTTCTGTCGAGGAGAGGTTTGGTCACCTAATTGCGCGCCAATAGGGAGAAGTCCTTATCGGAAAGCCCCCATTTTCCTGGGAATGATATGGTTGTTAAATATTGTGAATAATAATAACGATGAATAAATATTGTTGAAAATATTGAGGGAATTTTTATGAAGTATTTGATATAAATTTTGTTATTATATGGACCCCCATTTACCCATTTTTTCAAAATAATCGGTAGAAAGTTATTCGGTATATAATAATAATAATAATAATAATAATAATAATAATAATAATAATAATAATAATAATAATAATAATAATAATAATAATAATAATAATAATAATAATAATAATAATAGGTGGGGGCCACATGTGGGGCTCACATGTTGGATGAAAAATGGGGGAGGGGATGATATTCACGGATGGAATATTGGAATTGTGGAAATGGTGGAAAAGAATGGAGTATATATATATATGAATGTGATGTGTGTGAAAGTGACATGTTGGTGGAAAAGTATGTGTGGGTGTGTAATGTGTGTGGGTATATATGAATATATATATAGTTGGTGTGTGTGTGGTGGGGTGATGTTGTAAAAAAAAGATGAGGAAAGGAGTGGTGTGGGTGATGATGCCGTATGAAGTGGGATTATATATATATATATATTTATATATTAATTTTTGTTTAATTAGATTATAAATAGAATATATTATATTTTATTTAAAGTTTTCGTTTTATTAGAATATTTTATTACATAGTGCTGTATAGTAAATCAAATGTTTAGAAAATTCGGTCGAAGGAATCGTTCGTGAAGAATTCCAATGAATTCTACTGTGCGTCCGTGATTAAAATTTTTAAATAGTATCCTTCCATTCTCCTATAAATAGGATGCTTAGTTAGAATTGAAAATCACACCAGAATTAGAGAATTCTTCTTCTATAATATTGAGCGTATTTCTTTAGAGTTTTAAGAAGCTTTGAGCGTAGAAAAAAATAGTGAAAGTTTTCTTCAAGAATATCCCCGCTATACCAGTTGGAATACTCTTATTTTTAAAGGTAAGGGGAATTATTTATTTCATATTCGCTTACGATATTATTTTTCGTATTCATAAGAAATTTTATTTCATTCAATATTCGCAAGAAATATTATATTCGTTTAATATTCGTAAGGAATATTATTCTCGTTCAACAGTCGTAAGGGATATTATTTCTGTTCAATATTCGTATGAAATAATATTTTCTTCCATACTCTGTAGTATATAAGTAATATTATTTCGTTTCAGATTTCGAATTCTAGACTCATTTTGTTAAAATTTTGGCTTCTATACTCCATGAAATTAGTAGAATATCCTTGATATTTGCGCTTCATCCAGTATCTTTTCATAAAAATATTATTCTGTGCATTCTTGATAAGTTTTAACTTTTTCATGCTGGAGTACTATTCACAGGGTTACTATTACCGAAGTACTATTCACGAGATACTATTTACTCGGGTACTATTCACCCGAGGCACTATTCATGACAAAAATTGATTTCTTTTCTGTCTAAATAATTTTTGATACAATATTATTCTTGATTTTTACTCCACAAAGCAGTATCATGTTGACAATTTGGTCATTATTGAATTCTGGATAAATTAAATTGTTAAAGTCTTTAATATTTATCCTTTGCTTTCTTTGCATTAAATTCCTATATCATTGTCATCATCCTCATGTTTATATTATGATGAAAGTCATCTTTAGCCCGTAGTGCATAGATGGACTTGGTATAATTATGACCAAGGATTATTCGGTATAATCCTGACCATAATGTTACAATTGATGTGGTAAAAGTCCTCATTGGCCCGTATTGCATTGATAGACAATTGTTGGCATAATCATGGCCATTGATGAAAACACGAATATCCTTGGTCAGTTGTAACGCCCCAGAAAATTGAACCTTTTGTAAATAATTTTAATAATGAATAAAATAATATTATTTATTATTATTACGTGTTGATAAGATGAATGTCGTTCTATAACCTAGAAACATCGGAACGTCATAGTATTTTAACTACGTGAATGAATTAAAGTGTTTGAATTTCCAAGACGAAAATAAAAGCTTTCCGAGAAATTTTCCAAAAAACACTATTCATCAATTTCCGCTCGGGAATTATTTTTGAACTTCCGAAAAATATGTAACGTTATAATATCAAGGTGAGATGGATTATGTAATAATAATCGAAGTATGGAAAATGCAATATTTCGCATATGGACTTAATTTGAACACGTTAGGAATATTAAGCGTTAAGAAGAGATTATATTGATCGTATGATACGCAGGTATTATACGAGGTATTGAATGTAAGTATAATATGAAGTATTATACGAGTATGTATGGAGAGTGGAGTAACGTATATTACGAATTAGTATACGAACTAGAATATGAGAATTATACGTATATAATATGTAATAAGGCTTTAAGCTACTTGTGAATAGATGTATGGATTAGGTGGTATGTATAAGTCCAATAGGAAGTGATATGCAAGCCCAAGTGTTTGTTAATCAAAAGTCCAAACTAAAGTAATGCAAGCCCAAAAATGAATAAGCTAAGTTAATTAAAGCAAGCCCAATGTGATGATCCAATGGATTAGCCATGATCCATGGAGCAAACCAAGATGAATGTGGGTTAGACTTGGTGAGCAAGAACTTTAAATATTACCCAAACATAAGATAAGTTTTGTGGTAGCCAAGTAAAAGAAGTGATAAGCAAGTTTACTTAGGGTTAAAGATATGAATAGAAAGGAGGTTGATTAAAGGATGTGGAATGTCCAAATAACCATACTACCCTAACTTTGGCAAGTCTATAAATAGCAAGTGAGATTTCATTATTTTGCTTGCTCAAATTCATCCAACTTCCATGAAGTTAAGTGCTTAAGTGTTAGAGAGAATAAGTTCACATAAGTCAAGACAACCTTTGTTAGATTATCAAAGAAGAGAAGTACTAGTTCGTCAAGGGTAAGACTCTTGTCTAATATCTTCCATCTCTATCATTGTAGGATGATAAGAGAAGTGTAATTTAATGAACTTGTATGCTAAGAACATATAAGAATTGATTAATGAATGGACTTAAGCCGAATAAGTCATCAATAAGTAACTTGAACCTAAATAAATTGATAGCTTATGATAAACTTGTCATATGATTGTCATATGAAGTTAGTATGTTGGATAAGATGTGAGAACATTGAGTACTTCTCTTCTTTAAGAAGAGAACCGTAGGCTTTTGAACGAGCCAATTTAGACTTATAACGAATAACGAAGAAGTTATGCGTCCGGGAAATTTGAAAAGTAAAAAGTCTGTCAAAATTTTTTGGTGCACAGAGTTGGCGCCACAGCGCCAACCCAAGGTATATTGGTGGTGCTACATCGCCATATACAAAGGCAATGATGATATCAGAGTCGTGCCATGGCCATGACCACGACCAGTAATTGAGTGTGGCACCATAGGCGCAAGGCCGGTCTCTCTCAGTTATCGCTAACTCAGTGCCATAAATACGAGATGAAGGGCAATGACCAAAGTCTTAGCGATGCAGATCTAGGTTTTAGACAGTGATGAAGGTTTACAAGTATAGCATGAACAGTAACTCATTAGTAATGAACTGAGGAACTTAATAAGGCATTGTAAGGTATTGTTAAACCTTATTCATGTTGTCTAAAGGTTGAAGATAAGTAATCAAACATAAACGTAATGTGTATGTAAGAATGACTTAACAAAAACTGGAACCAATAAGAACAAATCTAAGTTATAATTAGATTGAGAAGAAGGGTAAGATACAATAGAAACCTAGTATGTTCATTCACGACCTAATGTGTTATGTGATGTTATCAATTACTGTAGAGAATTAAAGACTTAAACGAGAACGTGTTATAACTAAAGCAGACGCTAAAGGCAAGTATTCTAACCCTTGTTCCAGTTCAATCTGGACAAGATTTGTAATTCATGTATCCTTACACATGAAGTATTGTATGATGAAGTTAAAGCCAACTCTTTCGGCTAGACTTATATTATGTTTCTATCAAGGTATGGTCAATGTTTACCAAGTTATATTGGCGTGGTTTTCAAATGAAGACTGAGTATGCTAAAATGTTTTTTTTATTTAACGACAGGCACGTGAGATTGCCACAACTTAAACGTATACACGTTTAATGAATGTAGTGTTGATCAACATAGAGTACTATAGGCTGATCACCTAGACGTGCTCGTAAGTAATGTCAGACTTACGGACTTAGTGTCGGGATGTCCTTTTCGAAAGAAATTATGAAATGCTCAAGGTGTTGGACCGGAATTGATGTTTTACTGAATATTGTTATTGTAAAATGTTTTGAATGAAAAGAAGTGCTATTTTGAATTATCGATAGTACTTTATAACTATTGTTCAGTTACTGAAGATATATAGTTTTCTATGTTTCAAGCATGTTGTTTATTAGAATTGTTGTACTTGTTGAGCTAGTCATGCTCACTCTTGCTTAAACCATATGAACACAGCTAAGATCGAACGAACCGAAGGCTCCAGCAAGGATAAAGGCAAGGCGAAGATGAACCCTTAGAATAATTATATAATAGTATAGGGTGAATGATTGTAATATATTTGATATTATGACAAGTACAATGTAATGGTTATAAAGAACCTGTGGGAATGTTAATATTATTTTGAATATATAGAAGACATATTCGTTCTTTTGAGACTTTTCAATTGAATGTATGTGTAATGGTAGTACCGTGTAGCATCATCTGTCGGGTTGGAAGATACCCAGATTTGGGGGCGTCACACCTGTAGTGCATATCCTTGGCCGTAGTGCAGGGATGATTCAATGATGTGGATTATTTATTAAGCTGAGTCTCAGCGATAAAATTGATGATAAACTTTTTAAATCATAGAAGATAGTAGATATCATGCTCTACTTGACTCTTCTAATGGATTACTTGTTCCGCTGCAGTTAAACTTGACGTCTATTGTATTTTATCAGTTTAACACTGTTGAAGGCTATTGATAAATTATTCTGCATTTTCTTAGTCATAATATTTCTTACTGGGCCAGTTGAACTCACCCTTTGATTTCATTATTCTCTTCAGGAAATGAGAATATAGCTGGGACTAGTCGGGGAACGGAGTGACGGTCCAAATATTTGCATTAGTAGTCCTTACTATTTTGTGAAATAGTGTGAAAATAAATGTAATAATATTGAATTTGAGTTTGGATATTGTCTAGAAGACAATATTCGTGTTGAAACTCCCAGCTTATGTTTTGTTGTAATTTACACGATAGTTGTATAATTAAGTTGTATTTGAATTCTGCACCATGTATTTGGTGACTCAGAATTGGTGATGTATACCTATTTTGGTGGCATCATAGTTGGTATTAAAGCTTAGGGATATGATCCCTAGCTAAGATGTTAGACTAGAACTAGGAACGGAGAGACGGGTAATTCCTTTGCTAGTATGACCTACCTAAGTTTATTTGTTATTTAATTGGTCGGTCAGAATATAGAGATAATTTGTTGCATGTCTATTAACCCTTGTTTTATGGCAGTATTTGAAAATGACATCTGGAAATCAAGAGATGAACTCATATAGAGTTTTAAGAGATGAATCAAGGAGATTCATTTAAAGATAAATATTGGAGTATAATATTTTGTTATAACAAAGATTTAATCAGGGAGTACAAATTAAGTTATTAAACTTGATTGTAGGATGCTAGACAAAGGAGAAATTAGAGATATCCATGTGGTGAGTGAAGAATTAATAGTTGCACCTGAGCTAGTCGGAGAGGTAGCAACTGAGAGTGAGGAAGAAGAGGAACCTAAGGAGAATTTATTAGGAGAACTTTATTATAGAAATATAGAACTATAAAATCGTATTCATGAGTTAGAAGAGTAGGCTGAAGAATGGAAGGCGGTCGTGGAGCAAAAGGATGCAACAATTCAAGCTTCTATTACCCGATTAGTGATGCTTGAACATAAGCACTCCTTGGCAGAGTATATGATGATAAAGCTGGAATCTGAGAATTCAAATGTCAAGGATCAGCTGACAGAAGAAACAACTGTATGAGTGAGAATGAAGGATGCATGGGTAAAAGCCGCACGACATGTTGATATTGTGGAAAGAGAAGTCTGGTACAAGAAGGCTAAAATAGATGATATGTATTTCTCTTTTTGGACAACAATTTGGAGAACCTAACATCGAATTTTGAATTACCCTGTACATTGTGGTCAACCCTAATTCGATATGGATCGAAGATTAATGATTCAGATCATAGAGCAGGAGTACGACGAAGTAGTTGAGGGTGGAATATGCCCTATAGCGAAATTCAATTCCAACGGTAATGATGACACCAAAGGCTGTCCCAGACATGTCAAAGTCGGTGGTTCAAGTGAGAGCGCTTTTTGTAACTTCCCAAAAAGCGAGGAACCAAACGAAGTTATCACGGGTAAGCTAATCATAAACTCTTACGAAGTCCATACTTTATTCAATACCGGTTCTACCCAATCTTTTATTTCTCCTATTTATGCTCAACGTTTAAATTTGACTCCGGAGAAATTAAACTTTGACTTTTCTGTTAAAACTCTGTTGGGAGAAACCTTCATTACATCCACTATTTATAAGTCTTGTTTGGTTTAAATCGGTACCCTCACATTACTTGTCGATCTTATTTCATTGAAAATACTTGTGTTTGACGTAATTCTAGGGATTGATTGGTTAACTACTCATCATGTAAAAATTGATTATTTTCGTAAGGTTATTAGCTTTTATATTCCTAACCAACCTATTATGAGAATTCAAGAAACCAAACCATTAAAATTAATCACTGTCATCTCAAGCCATAAAGCTATTCATTTATTGAAAAACGGATGTCAAGCTTTCTTACCTCATGTCACAGATTTAAACAAAAATACATCAGTTTTGAATGATATTTCTATTGTTAATAAATTTCCTGACTTATTCCCTGAAGAACTTTCTGGCCTACCCCCATAGCATGAAATAAAATTTTGTATTGACCATTATAAAACCCACTTCTAAAACCCTCAAGTATTTCTTCACCAAAAACAAACGTAACATGCGCCAAAGATGTTGGCTCGAGCTGTTGAAGATTATGATTATACCATTCAATACTATCCTAGAAAAGCGAACTTGGTAGCTGACATGTTGAATAGAAATAATATACGGTTATGAATGTGACGTTGTTAACACAAAGACCCATTTCATACAAAAGATGGAGATGGAGTTAAAGACTCCAAGAACCTACATGATGATACCAAATATACAAGTAGAACTAACTTTAATCGATAAAGCCGCTCAAGCTATAGACTCTGAGCTGATGAATGAGAAGAAGAAGGTTCAAGAGGACGTTATTCTAGAAGCAAGAATCGACGAAGAGAGGAAATCTCAACCCTCGATTTTATTGGAACTGTGGCCTATAAACTAGCCTTACCGCCATGTATGTCGCGTGTTCATAACATTTTTCATGTATCGATGCTATATAAATATGTGGACGACCCGAACCACATTATTTAATTAGAACTAGATGAGATAACAGAAGATTTAACGTATGAGGAAAATATTCGTTTTAACAGGAAATATTCGTACGACAACACAATCATTGGTGGACCCCACAACGGAATTATTGTCGGAGTTAGAAAATGACAGAAATATCTTTTTATGAAAATAACGACGGAAGTTTTATCGTTAACTGTTGAAATACCCAGTGTTAAAAGTAGAGTAATACGCGTGATTGCATAGTAGCACACAATATTGATTATTGATACTTACGTGAGAAGTCACTTAGTTTTATTCAATTATTACTACAGTAATTGCTGCATAGTATCTCATGTTATTTGATTCAATTATTGTCGATATTTTATATATTGTTAAATCAATAATTGAGACGATACAATTATTCATATTATTATTTACAATATTGACGATGTCTAGAAAGTTCTGTCGAGGAGAGGTTTGGTCACCTAATTGCGCGCTAATAGGGAGAAATCCTTATTGGAAAGCCCCCTCTTTCCTAGGAATGATCTGATTGTTAAATATTGCGAATAATAATAATGATGAATAAATGTTGTTGAAAATATTGAGGGGATTTTTATGAAGTATTTGATGTAAATTTTGTTATTACATGGACCCCCATTTATCCATTTTTTTCAAAATAATTGGTAGAAAGTTATTCGGTATATAATAATAATAATAATAATAATAATAATAATAATAATAATAATAATAATAATAATAATAATAATAATAATAATAATAATAATAATAATAATAATAATAATAATAATAATAGGTGGGGGCCACATGTGGGGCCCACGTGTTGGATGAAAAATGGGGGAGGGGATGATATTCACGGATGGAATGTTGAATTATGGAAATGGTGGAAAGAATGGGATATATATATATATATATATATATATATATATATGTGTGTGTGTGTGTGTGTGTGTGTGTGTGTGTGTGTGTGTGTGTGTGTGTGTGTGAGAGTGATGTGTGTGAAAGTGACATGTTGGTGGAAAAGTGTGTGTGTGTGTGTGTGAGTAATGTGTGTGGGTATATATATATATATATATATATATATATATATATATATATATATATATATATATATATATTGTGTGTGTGTGTGGGGTGATGTTGTTGAAAAAAAAAGATGAGGAAAGGAGTGGTGTGGGTGATGATGCCGTATGAAGTGGGATTGTATATATATATATATATTAAGTTTTGTTTTATTAGATTATAAATAGAATATATTATATTTTATTTAATGTTTTTCGTTTTATTAGAATATTTTATTGCATAGTGCTGCATAGTAAATCAAATTTTTAGAAAATTTAGCCGAAGGAATCATCCGTGAAGAATTCGTATGAATTTTACTGTGCGTCCGTGATTAAAATTTTTAAATAGTATCCTTCCATTGTTTATAAATAGGATGTTTAGTTAGAATTGAAAATCACACCAGAATCAGAGAATTCTTCTTCTATAATATTGAGCGTATTTCTTTAAAGTTTTAAGAAGCTTTGAGCGTAGAAAACAATGAAAGTTTTCTTTAAAAATATCCCCGCTATACTAGTTGGAATACTCTTCTTTTTAAAGGTAAGGGGTATTATTTATTTCATATTCGCTTATGATATTATTTTTCGTATTCGTAAGAAATTTTATTTCGTTCAATATTCGCAAGAAATATTATATTAGCTTAATATTCGTAAGGAATATTATATTAGCTTAATATTAAATAAGGAATATTATTTTAGATTCGCTCAAAGAAATGTAAGGGATATTATTTTTGTTCAATATTAAGTATGAAATAATATTTTCTTCCATACTCTGTAGTATGTAAGTAATATTATTTCATTTCAGATTTCGAATTCTACACTCATTTTTTTTTTAAAGTTTTGGCTTCTATACTCCATGAAATTAGTAGAATATCCTTGATATTTGCGCTTCATCCAATATCTTTTCATGGAAATTTTATTCTGAGTATTCTTGATAAGTTTTAACTTTTTTATGCCAGAGTACTATTCACGGGGTTACTATTCCAAAAGTACTATTCACAGGATACTATTCACTCCGGTACTATTCACCTGGGGCACTATTCATGACAAAAATTAATTTCTTTTCTGTCCAAATCATTTTTGATACAATATTATTCTTTAATTTAACTCCACAAAGCAGTATGATGTTGTTAATTTGGTCATTACTGAATTCTGGATAAATTAAATTGTTAAAGTCTTTAATATCTATCCTTTGCTTTCATTGCATTGAATTTCTATATCATTGTCATCATCCTCATGTTTATATTATGATGAAAGTCATCTGTGGCCCGTATTGCACAAATGGACTTGGTATGATTATGACCAGGGATTATTCAATATAATCATGACCGTAATATTACAAATGATGTGGTAAAAGTCCTCATTGGCCCGTAGTGCATTTATGGATAGTTGTTGGCATGATCATGACCATTGATGAGAACATGAATATCCTTGGCCCGTAGTGCATGGATAATTCGTGGTCGTGATACTAATGAATATCCTTGGCCATAGTGCAGGGATGATTCAATGATGTGGATTATTTATTAAGCTGAGTCTCAGCGATAAAATTGATGATAAACTTTTTAAATTATAGAAGATAGTAGATATCATGCTATACTTGACTCTTCTAATGGATTACTTGTTCCGCTGCAGTTAAATTTGACGTCTATTATATTTTATCAGTTTAACACTGTTGAAGGCTATTGATAAATTATTATGCATTTTCTTAGTCACAATATTTCTTACTGGGCTAGTTGAGCTCACCCTTTGATTTCATTGTTCTTTTCAGGAAATGAGAATATAGCTGGGACTAGTAGGGGAACGAAGTGACGATCCAGATGTTTGCATTAGTAGTCCTCACTATTTTGTGAAATAGTGTAAAAATAAATGTAATAATATTGAATTTGAGTTTGGATATTTTCTAGAAGACAATATTCGTGTTGAAACTCCCAGCTTATGTTTTGTCGTACTTTACACGATAGTTGTATAATTAAGTTGTATTTGAATTCTGTACCATGTATTTGGCGACTCAGAATGGGTGATGAATACCTATTTTGTGGGCGTCACAACTTTCCTCTACCCTTCATCGATTAGATGTTGGACAGGTTGGCGGGACACGAATTTTACTGCTTATTGGATGGGTATTCAGGATATAATCAAATAGTCATTGCTCCTGAAGATCAAGAGTAGACCACTTTCACGTGCCCATACGACACTTTTGCATTCAGGAGAATGTCTTTTGGCCTTTGTAATGCACCTGCAACCTTCCAACGGTGTATGATGGCCATCTTCTCGGACATGGTGGAAAAGAATGTGGAAGTCTTCATGGACGACTTCTCTGTCTATGGAGATAATTTTGATATTTGTTTAGAGAATTTGGTGATGGTTTTAAAGCGATGCGTGGAGACAAACTTGGTGCTTAACTGGGAGAAGTGCCACTTCATGGTTGAAGAAGGAATAATTTTGGGGCACAAGGTCTCTACGAAGGGATTAGAGGTTGATAGAGCGAAGTTTGAAACAATTGAAAATCTTCCACCGCCGACTACAGTTAAGGGAATCCGCAGCTTTCTGGGACATGCAGGATTCTACCAAAGGTTCATTAAAGATTTCTCTAAGATTGCAAAACTATTGTGCAGCCTCTTAGAGAAAGACGTAGTTTTCAAGTTCGATGAGGAGTGTAAGTTAGCATTTGAGCAATTAAAGAAAACGTTGACTACAACACCAGTTATTGTCGCACCAGATTAGAATATGCCTTTTGAGTTAATGTACGATGTGAGCGAATATACTGTTGGGGCTGTTTTGGGTCAACGTTGAGAGAAGATATTCCACGCCATATACTATGCATGTAAGACACTTACGAAGACCCAAATGAATTACAAAACTACAGAAAAGGAGTTACTTGCAGTAGTATATGCCTTTAACAAATTCCGGGCATATTTGATTGGGACAAAGGTAGTGGTTTATACGGATCACTCAGCCATTCGATATTTAATTTTGAAGAAAGATGTTAAGCTATGACTTATCAGGTGGATACTCCTCCTACATGAATTTAATTTAGAAATAAAAGATAGAAAGGGGACGGAGAATCAAGTTGCAGACCATCTTTGAAGGTTAGAAAATCCGGACAAAGACGGAGCAAATAAGTGTTTGATCAACGAGTCATTTCAGGATGAACAACTATTTGGGGTCAATACAGAATTTCCATGGTATGCAGATTTTTCCAACTATTTGGTGAGAAACGTCCTTCCAACTGATCTTACACGACAACAAAAGAAGAAGTTCCTACATGACGTCAAGTCGTACATGTGGGACGAGCCATATCTATTCAAACAGTGTGCAGATAAAGTGATTTGTCGATGCGTGCCATACGGTGAAATAAATAATATACTTCACGAGTGCCATTTGTCTGCATATGGGGGACATTATGGAAGTGAGAGAATAGTGGCAAAAGTGCTTCAAGCAGGGTTCTATTGGCCTTCAATATTTAAAGATGCCCACCAATTCTTTAAAAGCTATGACAGATGTCAAAGGGTGGGTAACATATCAAAGCGGAATGAAATGCCACTACAAACGATCTTGGAAGTTGAAATTTTTGATGTATGGGGCATGGATTTTATTGGGCCATTTCCTTCATCGTTTAATAATCAGTACATCTTGCTTGCAGTCGATTATGTTTTGAAATGGGTTGAAACCGTAGCACTCCCCATAAATGATGCCAAAGTGGTTCTCAAATTCTTACACAAGAATATTTTTACAAGATTTGGCACGCCAAGAGCTATTATAAGTGATAAAGGTAGTCACTTCTGCAACAGATCATTTACAGCTCTTTTAGCAAAATATGG
Source organism: Panax quinquefolius (assembly GCA_020205615.1). Taxonomy (NCBI): domain Eukaryota; kingdom Viridiplantae; phylum Streptophyta; class Magnoliopsida; order Apiales; family Araliaceae; genus Panax; species Panax quinquefolius. The sequence goes on from CM035156.1 coordinate 127,942,981, forward strand.
GGTCAACCATAAGGTGGCTACAACATATCACCCCCAAACAAGTGGGCAAGCTGAGGTTTCGAACAGGGAGGTGAAGAAAATCTAGGAGAAGGTAGTAAACCCGAACAGAAAAGATTGGTCTCTCAAATTGGATGATGCATTATGGGCGTCCAGAAAAGCTTGCAAGACACCAATTGGGATGTTACCATATCAGTTGGTTTACGGGAAAGTATGTCACTTACCGGTGGAGTTACATCATAAAGCCTATTGGGCAATTCAGAAACTCAACTTCGATTAAGCAACGGTGGGAGAAAAGAGGCTACTTTAATTGAATGAACTCGATGAATTCTGACTTCAAGCCTATGAGAACTCGAAGTTGTACAAAGAAAAGGTCAAGAAATGGCACGACCAAAAAATCATGCAGAGAACGTTTGAACCGGGGAAATTGGTACTATTGTTTAACTCAAGATTGTGGTTGTTCCCAGGAAAGCTAAAATAGAGGTGGTCGGGTCCATTTACTATCAAAAAGGTGTTCCCACATGGCGCCGTTGAGCTATATAGTAGGAATCCTTAGGAGACGTTCAAGGTCAACGATTAAAGGCTGAAGAATTATTGGGGTGGCGAATCCAACACGGATGTCATCGCAATAACACTTGCCGACGCGCCATGAAAAAGGAGTAGTTAGGCTGAAAGACTTAAAATCAAGCGCTAATTGGGAGGCAACCCAATTTTAATTTTATTCTCAGTATTTTTATGCATGCTAGTTAAATTGTAGTTTAGCATTCTAATTAGTATAGAATAAGTTCATTAAGTAGTTGGTTAAGTTATATTTTTTTAGATAATCTTACCTTTCATGCTTAATTTGCTCTATATTAACTTATAATCATGTTTAATGGTGTTTCAGGTACTTAAAAAGCTTATGAAATGGAGTTGGATGGAAAGAATGGGAAAAATCAAGTGAACTTTGCAGAAGCATGCGGTAAAGGTATGGCTTTTTTGAAGAAACCCCATTGGGCGGGGGTACTAATCTCATTTACAGTAAGCATGCTAATGCCAAGGTAGCGGTATTTTGGCTCTGCATAAGCCACCTGTATGGGGTCTCAACTCTTAAAACAAAATGCATGCCACGTAAAGGACCTCAAGCTTACTACCTCCGTCGAGAGAGGGGGTGCAGAATCTAAAAAGGTAGTTTTAGCAGTTATAGAGCACTCAGATCATCTCCCCCACTTTATTTTACATGCAACCTAACTGAAACCCTACTTCTCCACTCTCAACCCACGATTTAGAAACTTAAGACCTATCACCCCACTCCATTACACCACTTGCCCACTACTTCAACCCTGCATACTTCTCTACATCACCTCCTCTTTATAAAACTGTCCCTCCACACCACACTCTAACCATCTCAATTTACACCATTTCAAAAGTTCAAGGTTAGGGTTCTTCTTGAGCGGATTTTTACAGCACAAAGGGAAGGAACAATCAACCAACTTGGGAATATACTCAGAGTGAGTATTTTGTCTACCAATTTCTCAACACTTATCACCATAGTTGAAGCCAAATCACTAAGTTTGGGGGTATTGCAAGTCTTGCACACCACGTGTTCGACGAATAACTTGAGTGAAGTTTGGGGGAATTTTTGTTGAAGCTCACAAATTCAAATTCTAATGGCACCCAAACCGGCATGGAAGAGACAACGTGGAGAAAGTTCAGGGCCCACTCCACCAACAAGGACCTTTGACAAGCGTAAATTCATAAGTGCCGCCACCGTCGACAGTTACGACTACCTTGTAACAAAAGCACTCACACCAGAGCGGGGGTTGGCACCTAAACATGTCGACGGTGAAATGATGCAGCAAATTTATGAGAAAGGATGGAATAGGTTCGCGGCAGAGCCTAAGACAACAATTGTGAATGTGGTCAAAGAATTTTATGCCAATATAGAGGATAAGGCCCCATTAAATGCATTTGTTCGGGGTAAACAAGTTCCTTTCAGTGCCGACACCATCAACACGTACTACCAACTACTAGTTCCTAGAGAGTGCCAGTATGCTTACTTACGTGACCATGATCCTGACTACGAGGCTATTTTGACAGAAATTTCAAGGTCGAGTACCACATGGATCAAGGGTCGAAAAGGAGGCACTATCTTCCATAGTAAGGATCTCAGTTGATATGGAAAGATATGGTATGCGTTCGTATGTGCCAAGCTGTTTCCATCTACACACACGTCAGACGTGCCCAAGGAGAAGGCATTACTTTTATATGCCACTGTCCTAGATTTTCTCATCGATGTGGGTGCTATAATTAGTTTTTCTATCCGAAGATGCCTGCGAGGACCATTCTCTGGCGGCTTGCCGCACCCATCGCTCATTTGTGGATTGTGTAGACAGGTGGGGGTAAGATGGTCCGATGAAGAGACCACCCAGATGCCACTTTAGATATTAGACACGAGTATGATTGCACGGTATTTGGTGTGGCCTGAGGGCGAGTCTCACCCTAGAGGAGTCGAGTTCATATTTCCAGCAGCCATAGAGGATGAGGTTGAAGCTGAAGACAGCTCGGATGACGATGGGTTCCAGGGAGATGAGATGATGGGAGAGCAAGGAACAGAGGAGATACCACATCCCGAAGCTACATCTACCCCTCAATTCCAAAACCTCCAGTGAAAAATGGATGGATACAACAAAGAAGCCCGAAGACAGATGAGGAGACTCGCGGCGAGATAGGATCATATGTTCGAGGCCATGAATATGTCTTTTGCCTCATTGAATGTAACACTCCAGAGTTTCAACCCCAACACACAGTTCCCATACCAACAGCTAGCCCCGATGCCAAGGTTTCCACACAGTGATTCAAAAGACAAACAACAGCCACCACCATCCTAAGCTTAGGCGATTACAAGGAAGTCCTCACATATTTATTGCATTATTTTTACAATGAGGACATTGTAATTTTCAAGTTTGGGGGAGTTAATTTAATTTTCATGTTTGCATGTTTAATTTTATTAGTTAGATTTTCATATGTTAGTTCATGTTTAATTTTAGGATTATTAAATGTTTGCATTTATGTAGTGATTTAGTTGCATAATAGCTTAGTTTTGTAAATAGTTGGATTAATTGTCAATCATGTTATGTTCATCGCACACATATAATTTTTTTTAGTTAAGTATTGTGTTATATTGCATGTGTCCAGCGGTTTGATATAGTTCATTTTATTTTGGCCAATGATGAGATTGGGATTAAGTAGACAAGTACAGTACCAAATATTAGAACTTTGATGCAATTTTCTGTTATGAATTGGATTTTTTGCTTGTTTGAAATTGGTGTAATAAGGTTAGCATGTAATAACACCTATGTTGACTGATTTAGTTTAAATTAATACATAAGGAACCTCTAAAGGATAATGTTAGTTTAAATGAAAGAATGATAAGGATAGGCAGTGAAGGCAAAGAATTAGGATATAACCTAAGTTTGGGGGAAAATTTGGGGTACATAAGCTTCATAAAAAAATAGGGGAAATAAATATTATGGCTAGTCTTATTTCGGGGCCTTTGTTACTTGAGCAAGTACACTCGAGGGGATTGTCTTTACACCTAGCGCCCTAAGGTCTTTTATGGTTTGGGAGTCGTTGGTTGAAAGCTCACTAAGGGGTAGCACTGTTAGCCTAATGGAATAAGACATTGCACAATCATGGTATCTAAAAAAAGAGAGAATAAAACAGGAAATAAGAGCAAAAAGCCCCCGTGATGGAAAATAAAGCATAAGTACCCTATGTGGACCTTTAATATCGGTAATTGCTTGGTTTTAGTTGGATATCGTCTGTTTTTGAAATTCTTGAGTTTAAGCTGTATAATGCCTTTTAAGAGATTTCTTATGTATTAAATTTAAATTTGCATCAGTTAGTAGGGATGTTGAGCACACACACACACACACACACACTATACCAGTAATAACAGTTTAAGATTCGAGGATTGATGGGATTTATGGATTGGTTTTAATAAGTGGTTTTATAACCACTTATTTGGATATTAACTAACTTGAATTTGTGCTTAATCTCATGTATTGTATAGATTTTTATGTCTTTGTGCTTTATTTTGCAGTTTTAGTATTGGAAACCTCCTTGGTGTTATTTGAGCTAAGTCATGTTCAAAGCTATGATGGATTGATGATGGAAAGGAAATGGAGTTAAGCATGTTGCCAAATCTTGGAATGATGTCTTGAGTGCAAGATTGGGGTCTAAAAGGTAGCGAAGGTTACAATGATCATCAGTAATGTAACAAAGCTTAGGCGATGCATCGCAGCATTTACGCCTGACTTGGCTTTATGACATCGGCCAGCAATGCTAGCAGAACGAAGAGACCGCCTTGACCCCAACACGGTAGCATTGCGCCCATTCCCTCAAGTTATTCACAGTAGCAATTGCGCCAATGTGATTCAAAGTTGACTTTTAATTGCTCGATCTAACGGGCTGACTGCTGGGAGAGGAATACGAAGACTAGGATTCTTAATATATTAGACCTATGAGTATTATGTAAGAGGAGATTCCACCCCTTGGGGGATGAAGTAACCATTGTTGCTTTCTCCCTTTGATTTTCAATAATAGATTACAGTAGATTAGTGTAGATGCTTTCTAGATTTGATTAGTTTGGAGACTTGAAGCAATTGGGTAGCATTGGAGATTCAATCTTGGATCAGGAGAACAGATTACAATTCTCTACTATTTTCTCTCTTTGATTCGTAATTATATTTCATGACGTGCCTTTAATATGTGGATGATAGCATTAATTCAATTATGATTTAAATTCTATTCTGAGATTGTAATGGATTCTATAGATTAGTTATTTTTGATATGTTCCATTGTTAGCCTTATTAATTGCTATGGGATTGTCTATTAAGATTCATGCTTAATTGCTTAGTTGATTGGCCATCAATTATTATGATAGACTTGAGAGATGAAGTATGGGGTTGGATCTTATCTTAATAGCTTATGATTGTATATTCTACATTGTGTTGGGATGTATGATTTGTGCTTAGGATAGACATATACCGAAGCACCATTCGTAGTCAATTGAGAACTTGGAATTAAACCCTAATTATTTGTAAATCACAAAGACATATTGTGGTTTATGTAATATGGTTGTTCATGTGTATTCTATCAACTGTGGATTATATGTGAATGGGTATGACATTAAGAAATAGCTATACTTTACTTTCGTGTTCACGACTAACAAACCAGTACAATTAGTTTGGCTTAACATGAAGTGTATGGATTTGAATGAGTCAATAGATGAAATTATGATCTCAGGTCTTCATTATCTAGTCTCACTCTAGGAATAGTTAGGTTTATTTAATTTCATAGTTTAAATATAAAATATAATATCATTCGTTTCAATAAGACTAAAATGGTTATGGGTTAGTGCTTTGTGAACTTTATTAGTTAATTCTGAAAATATTATGCATACAAGCCAATCATGTATGATGATAAAGCATATACTGTGTAATCAATCTTATTTATTTATTAATAAAAGAATTATTTATTAAAGGCATTTATTATCTACATGGTGTTTGTTTTTAATAATATGTGATAAACCCATAGTTTTAAGCAATGCTTTTAGAATCATGATAAGATCATGATAATGAGATCTAAATTCTTAGATAGCTTAAAACTAAAATATTCCCAATCAATGGATTACTAAAAAGGGGATTAATGAATCCGGATAGATTGGTACGTACGTTGTTTGCTCATTGGATGAGGATGATTGATCTCATGATCATTTGTGTGGAGACACTAAAGCAAGTATGTAGATGCTTATTAGAGAATAAGTTCATTTGAACGTGACTCGCTAAGGAATACCTAATGGAGTTTTACTTACCCGTCAATAGGAATTCTCAGTAGTGATAGTAAAGACAAATGATCCTTAGACTTGAGATCATCATAGTATCTTATATATAATGAATTACACTTTGACTTATTCCTTAAGACTCTTAGAGTATATCAAAGGGTATGCTTGGGTGTAATAAGTTATATATGAAGATAATGAATGATCAATAAAGAATCTACCACTTCTAGTAAAAAGGAGAACTGTCCTATGTGATTCGATAAATGACAACCCAGGAATCCTTGGCCAAGGTGGAATGAAATTAGAAAGTAGTTTCTAATTTGCATTCATTAGGAGTTATGCATTTAGGAATCGAAATACATATGATTAAATAAAATAAGACTTGTGATGTAATTCCATGTCTTATATTTAATTGGGACATTGTATGGTGGAAGGATTGAATTATGCGGTAACTATTTACTCAAAGGTTCTTTTATGATTAATGTTGAAATCTATATTATCCGGAAAGTCGTTGATCGCTAGGGGAGGCTTATCCTATTGTAGAATAAATATTATTTATTTAAATAAATTATTTGTTTAATTTATTTATTTAAATGAGATTAGAATTGTTCTAATTGATTTATTCACAACCCAGGTTTAATATGGAGAACCTAAAGGGTCACACCATAAAAGGAAGAATAATTATTTAAGAAGTTAATGGCATAATTGTAATAATATGTTAAGTATATTTAATTTAATCTATGGTGATAGAATAAATTAAATAGCTTAATATTTATTATTTAATATTTTAGAAATATTAAATATAAATTAATAAGAGGAGTCTTATTAATATTATTACAATTATTATTATTTTAATTTCTAAAAGGTTTAGGAATTAATTTAATATAAGTACTCTCATTTATTCCTAATTGGATTAGGAAGGAAAATTAGTTAAAGGAGTTTAATTAATTACCCCTAATAGGATTAGGGAGCCCATTTAATTAAAAGAGTTTAATTAAATAAATAATACCTTATTTTAATTAAAATAGGGTTACATGATATCTTTATAAGAGGAGTCTTATATCAGATATCTAAAATATGTAATTTCTAGAGTGGAAGAGTACGCCTCCTTTTTCTATACAGATAGGAAAAACTAGGGTTTGAGCCAATACCCCTTCTTCTTGAAAATTCTTCTTCTTTGGTGGATCACCTATAGAGGCCATACACTTGGGTGGCTTACATTGATCAAAGGAAGGAATCTACCCACAGATTCAAGGAGATCGCGGAGAAGTAGGAGGTGAACTCGTACCTGAGGAAGCTCGGTTCTACAAGGGTATGATTTCATAATTTCTTATTCTTCGTTTAATTAATAATATGCATAAAGGATGATCCGGGTAATTGGTTTGTGAAAAATTTTAAAATTTGATTTTATCATGCTTCCGCTATTTTTGTAATTTGATTGCTACTTTGAATTTCACAAAACCTAACAGTGGTATCATGAGCCAAACTTTATGCGAATTATTAATTATTTTGATTCCATATATGTATGGGTATGTATTTTGAATAATTTATTGGGCATAATTTATTGTATAAAATTATTATTTTATTGAATTTTTTTTTTTTTTCAAAACCTGCTTTTAAAAAAAACTTTTTTTATGCAATCAGTGGTATTTATATATATATATATATATATATTGTTAGCAACTCAAGGTGATTCTCGTTATTTATATATTATATATATATATAATAATAATCAAATCACGTTTTTTTTGAAAAACTGTTTCAGCGAAAATTAAAGGCATCCGTGTGGTTTTTTATTTTTTTTCTGCGTTGCTGTTCCACGTGGCAGTATATATATATGTTATGTCCAGGATATAAAGCAAGGTCCTGCCGTTTATTAAATGGAGTAGGACTTTTATTATATATATATAATTGTTATATATATATTAATATTAATAATTTTATAATTAAAATAAAAGAGTTTATTTTAATCTTGAAATTGGATTTCATGCAACATAAAATTGCCCATTAAATGATACTCATATATATATGGAATGATTTTATTTATAGATACATATGATGATATGTATGATAATAAATGGGATTGATTATGGACAATTGACCAATGTGATTGGATTTATTTTAGTTGGATGTTTGAATGAATGGGTTTTATTAAATGGGGTCTGCGTGCCTCTTTTTACGGTTTTCTTCTTGATGTAAATTCTATCTCTCTCCTATGTACTTCCCCTTGACTGCTGATCAAGGTTTCTATTTAAATTAAATAGTTTATGTAATAGGACTAGTTAGAATTTTTCGAAGAACCGAAGATCAAGGAGCAATGAGCGCTAAAAGACCCATTTGTAATGGAGCCCGGGTTTAAATGTAATAGTTATATTTAAATGTTTATTCTTTGTACCCTAGGGTTTGACCTTTTGGTTCACTTGGTGGCTCTAGTGAACCAAACTAGAATAAAAGTCCATAATCAATCCGGGTAGAATATAGTATTCTATATGTGCATGCTAGTATTATATATATTATATATTATGCAAACATGCTTCGCATGTTTAATAATATGACGCGTATTTTATATATATATTTGCATGCAGCTAAACAAGATGATACAAATAATAACAAATCCCTCAAAGTTTTTTTTTATATATTAAGTCTTAAGCGTTCAAAGATATTTAGAATATCGAACGTCAGCTTTCTAGCATGATAAAATTAATAGAGTATTAAATATTTAATATGAGTTTGTTGTGTCACCACAAAGGCAAGTATTAAGTATTTAAGATGTTAATTTATCACATTTGATGCTTATAAAGAAAATTGAACAATATTGTTTTGTTGTGTCACTACAAGGGGCGATATTTTTCTTTTTGAATATATGGAAGTGCTAGGTTGGACTTAACTTAGATAATTTTGATTCGGATGTGCCACCACTTGATCAAAATAATCTAAGAGGCGAAACATAAGGAGTTACATGTTGATGTAATTGACAAGGAGTTGTCTACCTATTTATTTATATATAGTTTGTTGTGTCACCACAAGGCTATATATATTTGAAATGGGATCCTTATTCTCACTAGCAAAAACTATAATTAGATTTTGCCGAACTATATAAATGAGGGTAATATAGTTTGAAGAAACTAGTGGGAGATACCAATATAAAATAAGACCTAATTTATTTTGGTAATTAATTAAATGAATGTTAGCTAAAATATTGTCTTTTTACGTGCAGAATTTTGAAAATGTCACATTCACTAATTTCACTGCGTAGCATACTTGATGCTAACAAACTGACTGGACCGAACTACACGGACTGGTTAAGGAATTTGAGAATTGTTCTCACTGCTGAAAAGATTTCTTATGTCCTAAATTTGCCCGTACTTGCAAAAGTTGCAGAGACAGCCTTTGAGGAAGAGATTGCTACTTTTAAACAGTGGCAAGATGATGCATCTGTGGCTCAATGCATCATGCTCGCATCCATGAGTAACGAGCTTCAGCGTCAACATGAAAACATGGATGCTCCTACTATGCTACTGCACCTTCGAGAGTTGTATGGTGAGCAAAGTAGGACCGCTAAATATGAAATATCTAAGGAGCTCTTCCGATCTCGGATGATGAGGGCACTCTACCGCTGAGACTCATGTCCTAAAGATGATCAATCTGATTGAACGTCTTGGGCGACTTGGGTTCGTTATGGATGGGGAGTTGAGTCAAGATTTAGTCTCTGCGATCACTCCTGACACCTTCTCACAATTTGTTGTGAATTTTCACATGAATAAGTTGGATGTCGACTTGCAATTACTTAACATGTTGAAAATCTGCTGAAGGTCACTTCCCATCCAAGAAGAACCATGTCTTCTTCGGTGGATGATTCTTCCAAGAAAAGGAAGAGGCCCAAGGTATCTTCCGAAAAGAAGAAATCCAAGAAGGCTAAGGGAAAGGCGAAAGTGAAGGATCAAAGAAACTCTGATCCAAATTAGCAAAGGAATTTGCTTCCATTGCAATAAGCCGATCCACCGGAAGAGGAACTGCAAAGGATTATCTCGTAGAACAAAAGCGTAAGAAGCTTGAGAAGCTTGAATCCTAATCAAGGTTTGTTTATGATTGAAATTAATTTTTACGAAAGTCAATCTTCTACTTGGGTATTGGATACCGGATGTGGTTCTCACATATGTAATAATATCGCAGGACCGGTCGGAAGTAGAAAGTCGAGCAAGGATGAGGTCGCCCCACTACTAGTGGGAAATGGAGCAAAGGTTCTTTGCATTAGGCAGAGGGACTTATTGTTTAACACCGCCTACTGGCAAGTTCATCAATTTAAATAATTGTTATTTTGTTCCAAATATCACTAGAAACATTATTTCTATCTCTCGTATTGGATATGGATGGTTTTAATATTATAATAAAGAACAACAGGTTGTTCTATTTATAATGATAATGTTTTATATGGTGTTGGTAATTTGCAAAATGGACTTTATATACTTGACTTGCATGAAAATATATTTCAAATTGAACAAACTAAGAAAAGGAAAAGAGATGATGTTAATTATACCTTCATGTGGCAATCAGAGACTTCGGTTAATATTAATGAAACAAGATTATCCAAGTTGCATAAAGATGGGCTCCTAGAGCTATCTCGATTATGAATCATATCCAACTGTGAATCTTGTCTCATGGGTAAAATGACTAAATCTCCTTTTAGTGGAAAAGGAGAAAGAGTTCTGAGTTGTTAGCGTTGGTACACACGGATGTATGTGGACCTATGACAACGAATCGCATTTACGAGGAGGGTATTCTTATTTTATTACATTCACCGACGACCACTCAAGATTTGGATATGTGTATTTAATGAAATACAAATCAATCATTTGAAAAGTTCAAAGAGTTCAAAAGTGAAGTTGAGAAGTAAACCGGTAAGAGTATTAAGATTCTTCGATCCGATCGAGGAGGAGAATACTTAAGTGGTGAGTTTCTCAATTGTCTCAAAGAAAATGGTATAATCTCACAATGGACTCCACCGTGGACGCCACGGATGAATGGTGTATCTCGAAAGGAGAAATCGAACATTGTTGGACATGGTTCGATCTATGATGAGCTTTACCGACCTTCCGGTTTCCTTATGGGGATATGCCCTAGAATCCATTTTGCATACCTACTTAACAAGGTACCTACAAAATCCGTCCCCAAGACCCCATATGAGTTATGGATAGGGGAGGAAGCCAAATCTTAAGCATGTTAAGACTTGGGGTTGTCCACTTATGTCAAAAGTTTGAAAACGATAAGTCACAGACTAGATCGACAAATGTAGATTTGTGGGATACCCTAAAGAAACATCGAGTATTATTTCTATCATCCAACCGATCAAAAGGTGTTTGTTATGAAACATGTTGCCTTCTTGGAAAAGGAGTTTATCCTTGAAGGGGTTAGTGGGAGTAAGATATATCTTGAAGAGGTTCAAGAACCACAAAATACTATGAGATCAAAGTGAGGTACCTAACCAAGTAGAGATTCCTTCATACCACACCTATTATTCAGAACTGGAAGAGTACCAAAGATACCAGACAGTATGGACTTGTCATAGAAGATGACAATGAGGTACGCATCATAGATGATGATGATCCATTGAATTACTGAATGAACAAATGAGTAGTAAAGACTCGGAGAAGTGGCAAGAAGCCATGAAATCCGAGATGGACTCCATGTATGAGAACCAAGTATGGACTTTGGTCTCACCACCAAGGCATTAAGCTTATTGGGTGTAAATGGGTTTTAAAAGAAAGATCGGGCATTGGCAGGGTAGAGACCTATAAGGCCCGACTGGTTGCAAAAGATTTCAAACAAAGACAAGGAGTTGACTATGACGAAACCTTCTCACCAGTAGCAATGCTCAAGTCCATTCGGATTTTTCTTGCGATTGCAGCTTACCATGACTACGAAATCTAGCAGATGGACGTGAAAACGGCCTTCCTCAATGGGAAACTTGAGGAGGATGTGTATATGACACAACCAGAGGGATTTGTTTCAAAGGTTGGAACAAATCAAGTTTGTAAGCTACAACGATCCATTTATGGATTAAAGCAAGGTTCTCGTAGGTGGAACATCCATTTTGATGAGACAATCAAAGTTTGATTTTATCAAAAATGAGGATGAACCATGTCTGTACAAGAAGGTTAGTGGGAGAGCTGTTTCATTCCTTGTATTATATGTTGATGATATATTACTGATAGGGAATGATATTCCTATGCTGCAATCAATTAAAATCTGGTTATCTAAACACTTCTCCATGAAGGACTTGGGAGAAGCATCCTATATTTTGGGGATAAAGATCTATAGAGATAGATCTAAAAGGATGCTTGGCTTGTCCCAAGGAACGTACATTGACTTGATGTTAAAAAGGTTTAGCATGGAAGATTCCAAAAGAGGTCTCATGCCGATGAGCCATGGAATACATCTCTCCAAGAAACAAGCCCCAAAGACACCTGAGGAGAGAAACCGTATGAGTAAGATTCCTTATGCTTCAAAGAATAGGATCTAGCATGTACGGTATGATATGTACTAGACCGTATGTCGCTCATGCACTTAGTGTAACAAGCGATATCGATCGAATCCAGAGAAGAACACCGGAAGGCGTTGAAAAATATCCTAAAGTACTTAAGAAGAACTAAGGATGTATTTCTTGTCTCTACGGGGTCCGAATTAAAACTAGAGGGCTTCACGGACTCAAGTTTTCAAACAGACCAAGATGACAATAAATCCATTTCTGGTATTTGTTTACCTTAAACTAAGTGGCGCGATGAGTTGGAAGAGTTCCAAGTAGCAACAATTCTTCGATTCAAAGGATGTAGGCAGATCACATAGTCGCAAGTGAAGCTGCAAAGGAAGCTGTTTGGATGAAGAATTTCATTACCGAACTTGGTGTGGTTCCTAGCATTAAAGGACCAGTGCCTTTATTCTGTGACAACACTGGAGCTGTTGCGCAAGCTAAGGAACCCAGGTCTCATCAGAAATCCAAACACGTGTTGCGACGATTTCATTTGATCAGAGAGATCATTGAAAGAGGAGACGTCACCCCGAGCGCGTGTGGACTCTCAAGACAATATTGCGAGATCCATTTACTAAAGCGTTAACACAACAACAACTTTGATCGTCACTTAGAGAAGATGGTTATGAGATACCACGGCGATTGGCTTTTAGTGCAAGTGGGAGATTGAAAGTATTATGCATACAAGCCAATCATGTATGATGATAAAGCATATCTTGTGTAATCAATCTTATTTATTTATTAATAAAAGAATTATTTATTAAAGGCATTTATTATCTACATGGTCTGTTTTAATAATATGTGATAAACCCATAGTTTTAAGCAATGCTTTTAGAATCATGATAAGATCATGATAATGAGATCTAAATTCTTAGATAGCTTAAAACTAAAATGTTCCCAATCAATGGATTACTAAAAAGGGGATTAATGAATCCGGATAGATTGGTACGTACGTTGTTTGCTCATTGGATGAGGATGATTGATCTCATGATCATTTGTGTGGAGACACTAAAGCAAGTATGTAGGTGCTTATTAGAGAATAAGTTCACTGAACATGACTCGCTAAGGAATACCTAATGGAGTTTTACTTACCTGTCAATAGGAATTCCTGTAGTGATAGTAGTACAAATGATCCTTAGACTTGAGATCATCATAGTATCTTATATATAATGAATTACACTTTGACTTATTCCTTAAGACTCTTAGAGTATATCAAAGGGTATGCTTGGGTGTAATAAGTTATATATGAAGATAATGAATGATCAATAAAGAATCTACCACTTCTAGTAAAAAGGAGAAATGTCCTATGTGATTCGATAAATGACAACCCAGGAATCCTTGGCCAAGGTGGAATGAAATTAGAAAGTAGTTTCTAATTTGCATTCATTAGGAGTTGTGCATTTAGGAATCGAAATACATATGATTAAATAAAATAAGACTTGACAATAATTCCATGTCTTATATTTAATTGGGACATTGTATGGTGGAAGGATTGAATTGTACGGTAACTATTTACTCAAAGGTTCTTTTATGATTAATGTTGAAATCTATATTATCTGGAAAGTCGTTGATCGCTAGGGAGGCTTATCCCTATTGTAGAATAAATATTATTTATTTAAATAAATTATTTGTTTAATTTATTTATTTAAATGAGATTAGAACTGCTTCTAATTGATTTATTCACAACCTATTTAATATGGAGAACCTAAAGGGTCACACCATAAAAGGAAGAATAATTATTTAAGAAGTTAATGGCATAATTGTAATAATATAAGTTAAGTATATTTAATTTAATCTATGGTGATAGAATAAATTAAATAGCTTAATATTTATTATTTAATATTTTAGAAATATTAAATATAAATTAATAAGAGGAGTCTTATTAATATTATTACAATTATTATTATTTTAATTTCTAAAAGGTTTAGGAATTAATTTAATATAAGTACTCTCATTTATTCCTAATTGGATTAGGAAGGAAAATTAGTTAAAGGAGTTTAATTAATTACCCCTAATAGGATTAGGGGAGCCCATTTAATTAAAAGAGTTTAATTAAATAAATAATACCTTATTTTAATTAAAATAGGTTACATGATATCTTTATAAGAGGAGTCTTATATCGATATCTAAAATATGTAATTCCTAGAGTGGAAGAGTACGCCTCCTTTTTCTATACAGATAGGAAAAACTAGGGTTTGAGCCAATACCCCTTCTTCTTGAAAATTCTTCTTCTTTGGTGGATCACCTATAGAGGCCATACACTTGGGTGACTTACATTGATCAAAGGAAGGAATCTACCCGAGATTCAAGGAGATCATGAGAAGTAGGAGGTGAACTCGCACTGAGGAAGCTCGGTTCTCTACAAGGTATGATTTCATAATTTCTTATTCTTCGTTTAATTAATAATATGCATAAAGGATGATCCGGGTAATTGGTTTGTGAAAAATTTTAAAATCTGATTTTATCATGCTTCCGCTATTTTTGTAATTTGATTGCTACTTTGAATTTCACAAAACCTAACAAATTCTCCGTGGGAACGATAGTTTACTTACTCTTTATTACTTGTTGACCGTGTATACTTGCACACATATATTGATCGTTAAAACTACCAACAAGTTTTTGGCACCGTTGCCAGGGAATTATTTTAATAATTTTTGCCAACATTAATTTCAATCAAACTAGTCTTAATTTAAATATTTTATTTTATTTTAATTATCTTCCTATATTTTTCTCTTTTAAGGTACCATGGATGACTTTGCTTATCAATGGCCTTATGAAAATAGGATTCAACCAAGGGACACAAGAACTGTTGCCTCTTTTTTAGTCTTGATAAAAGAGCTCTAACTCATGCAAGTATACATGCGTCAACAAGTAATACAGAGTAAGTCGAGTATCGATCCACAGGGAATTAACTAATAAAGTTTACCAAGCATTAACCCATAACCATTTCAGTCTTATTTAAACGAATGATAGTATATTTTATATTTAAACTATAAAATTAAATAAATCTAAATATTCCTAGAGTGAGATTAGATAATGAAGACCTGAGATTACAATTTCATCTACTGAATAATTTAAATCTATACACTTCATGTTAAGCCAAACTAATTATACCAGTTTCTTAGTCGAGAACACTAAAGTAAAGTATAGCCACCTTTCAATGTACCGTACCCATATCACATATAATCCACAATTGATAGAATACACATGAACACCCACATTACCTAAATCACTATATGTCTATGTGATTTACAAATAATTAGGGTTTAAGCCCAAGTTCTCAATTGACTACGAGTGGCACTTTGGTATATGTCTATCTTAAGCACAAATCATACATCCCATCACAATGTAGAATATGCAATCATAAGCTATCAAGATCAGATCTAAACCCATACTTCATCTTTCAAGTTCATATGGGTTATCACAGTAATTGATGGCCAATCAACTAAGCAAGTAAGCATGAATCTTAATAGACAATCCCATAGAAATCAATAAGGCTAACAATGAAACATATCAGCTTAAACTAATCCATAAAATCCATTGCAATCTTAGAATAGTGTTTAAATCATAATTGAATTAGAGCTATCATCCACATATTGAATAAACATCATAAGATACAATTAGAAATCAAAGAGAGAGTAAGAGTAGAGAATGGAAGTGCAAATCTATTCTCCCGCTCCACGATTGAATCTCTAATGCTTTCCAATTGCTTCACGTCTCCAATCTAATCTACTCTAGAAAAGAACTACACTAATCTACTCTAATCTACTTATTGAAAGTTGAAGAAAAAAAATATAGCAGTAAGTGCAGCCCCCAAGGGGTGGAATATCTCTTACATAATGAAAATACGTCTAATATATAAGCCCTAATTGAACCCCTCTCTCAATTACGCTTCAATTGCTCTGTTTAATGAAAAGTTAGCTATGGTCATCGCCCGAAGTCGCGCGGCCGCCCAGGAATTAGCCTGAAGGGTCACGCGGGCACGCGATTTGCAGAAAATCGCGTTTTTTGCTCCAGGGTCGCGCGCGGCCGCGCACAAATTCGCGCGCCCGTGCAATCCATTTTCTGCTGCAGTGTCCTCTGGTAAAATGGCCATAATGTTTGATCTGAGAAGAGTTACGGGGCTGCTACCTATCAAATCGAAGATATCGACGAGATCTACAACTTTCATTCTTTGAGGATTGAGAAATTATGGACGAATGAAGGCTGAAATTGGGCTGGAAGGGACTGCTATGAAAATGGCTAACCAAAATAGCGAAGTTTGACGTTCGTTGGTACAAAGATCATAACTCTTGCATCCGAACTCCGATTAGAATGATTCAAGATGTTCCAGAAAGCTACAAAGACTCTCTACAATGTAAGCTAAGTTCCAAACCAAGAACATGAAGCAAACATGAAAGCCCAAATGATGTCCGGATTGCTTTTATTTGCATTTTCCTTGCGTTTTCATACCAATAATCGCTCACATCATTCCCAAGCATAAGATCTAAAAAATAAACACAAAATGCATGAAAAGTAACTAAGACACGTGAATATAAGTAACTAATTCATGTAAAAGATACCGAATAAGTGGATATAAAATCCACCTATCAAATACCCCTAAACTTAAACCGTTGCTTGTCCTCAAGCAACACAATATAATGCAATCTACATGCTATGCAAGCTACGCTACTATGACAATAAATCCCAAAATTTCTAGCCATGTTAAAAATTCCAATAAGATGTGACTCAGAGAAATATCAAGATCCAAGAATAAAGCATCAAACTAAGCAAAAGACATAATGACATACAATCATATAATCCTAACCTGCTATAAAAATGTTGTGTGTGTGTGATGTGTTCATAGATAAGCTTGAAAAAGATGAAGATACCACATGATATATTGCTTAAGACAGAAAATTGAAGTTTAAATTAAGAACTGCATATACTAATGAGACATCAACTACTCCAACACATCAATATAAATTAAGGTTCAACAATGGGTTTATTCTGCTTTGTTTTTACACACAAGGGCAATTTTTGCACTTTTCCGTGGTGTTTATTGATTTTTTTTATATATAGCGAGTACGTTTTACGCTCCATCTCACTTTCCATTTCCATTTAAACGAGTGCGTTTTACGCTCCATCTCACTTTCCATTTCCATTTAAACGAGTGCGTTTTATGCTCCATCTCGTCCCAATAGCAAACATACCCATGTGTTCCCAAAGTTTGAGTATCTGTGTTTTCATAGTCTATGTCTTACTTCCTACACAATTCTATCCTTAAAAACAACATTTTCCTCTCAGCAAACAAGCATGTTAATCTTAACTAACAAGCAAATAGGAACATTGTCGTGCTACCTGGTAACATCTAAACAGCAAGCATGAATTATATCATGTATAAAATTATAACTAAGCTCAAGATATCAACCAAGTTCAAAAATCTATCAAATTTCTATGTCATCATTGGCCAAATTAGAATTCAACTAACTAAAAACCTGGGATTATACAATGTTATGCAACTAAACAGATATTAAGCCAATCAAAAAGAAAAAAAATATTTACTGCAAAAATAAACTAATAACTACTAACATGTAATTAACTATATGTAACATGAAATTACTCTATATGATGCAATTACACTACATGCTCTAAACTACTAACTAGACCCAATGCCCCCAAACTTAAAATGAACAATGCCCTCATTGTAATTAAAAGTGATAGAATACTCCCCTAAGTGGCAATGTAATCTCTGTTCGCCTCTTCACGATCCGATGGTATATCAGGCGATGGCTAAGTTTGAGATATTCAATAGTTGGAAACTGAGTGTGGGCTTCTAACTGTCTGAATGCTTGAGTCAGAAATTCTTCAAATTCAGTAAAAAAAAATTCTAATAAGCGAGCTGCGGCGGTAGCATGTGGTGTTTGGCTTGTAGTTAGGCGCGGTAATGCGACCACATACCTTAGCGACTTCAGGTTTTTTTGACTTACATTTGATCCTGAAGGCTTATAGCAATTAGATTGAACACGAGAGGAGAAACAATAAAACTAATATTAAGACTTTACCACTATCTAACATCTACTAAATATGGAAATGTAAATAAGAATTAAACAAGGAGGAGAAAAGATTGGATGGGGTGCCTCCCATCGAGCGCTTTCGGTTTATAGTCCTTTTAGTCGGACTTTTTTCTTGACATCGCTATCCAATTCCTCTCGATAAGCTAGGAACCCTCCATCCATAAGAACCGCTATATGTGTTTGGTAGGTTCCCGTCATGAAATTTTTGGATTGAAGTCACCTAGCATATTTCACATACCACGATGTCTCCATTTCTATTGAATCGCCAGTGCTTCTCCGTTGTATCTGTGAATAGATTTTTGCATTGAGGCATGAGCGATACAACATGATTTTCTTCTTCTTATTATCTCTTCCTCATTACCATGGTTTGTAAGAGGCCTCATAATCGCAGAAATTCTTGCTTTGGATGTGACTACTAAGGGGACATGGGTGTGCAAAACTCACTGAATTTTTCAACTCTAACTGAGAAGGCACTTGGGGTATTATATAAGTCAGCTCATCTTCTTCATTTTCCATACCATTAGTTGTCTCCTCAATATCCACTCCTTTCAGTTCATTCAGTGGCATGTACACTTCTGGCTCTCCATCAGTTTCATCGTCCATGTCATAGCACCAAATGTTTTGAGGGCGATTATTCAAGGCTTCGAACATTTGATCCATCTGATTCTGTAGATTTTGAATTGATCTCTCTTGCTCAATCATCTTCTCCTCAGTTGATGCTACAAACTTGAACCACAAATCCTCCATTCTTGAATTATCTTGTTCAGTTTTGAAATCCATGTATTGAGGACCATTCATTAAGGAGTTAATGAGTTGTTCCATCTGTTTATTAAGATTTTGGCTTGATAACTCTTGACTCATCATCATCTCTTCATGGTCTGCTATGCTTTCTGACATGAAATCCTTCAACTCCGAATTTTCTTCTTGTTGCACTAGAGGTGGATATGAGAAATTTGATGGATATGTTGGACTTGAGATGCAGTATTGATCTTGATAGTTATATCCCCATTCATAATATTGGTGATACCCCCAACCTTGTTGATAATCAGGATAAACATCGTTGTTGAAGTAATCACCCCCAAACTGCACTTGTCCAACCTTGACGTTGCACTGATAACTCGGATGCTCGCCAGCACAGTATTCACATGTAACTACTATCTCTCGAGTGCGTTGGGCTGCAAGAATATCCAACCTCTCCGAAAGTGTTGTAATTTCTGCTGACAATATAGAAAATACATTGAGTTCCTCAGTGCTTATGTCCCTTGGTTGAGTCCTATTTGCATAAGGCCATTGATAAGAAAAGTCACCCATGGTACCTAAAAACAGAGAAATATAAGAAGATAATTAAAACAAAAAAAATGTTTAAATTAAGACCAATTTGATTGAAATTAATGTTGGCAAAAATTTATTAAGCTAATTCCCAACACGGCGCCAAAAAACTTGTTGCCTCTTTTCCATTACGATAAAGAGCTCTAACTTCATGCAAGTATACATGCGTCAACAAGTAATCTGAGTAAGTCGAGTATCGATCCACGAGGAAATTAACTAATAAAGTTTACCAAGCATTAACCCATAACCATTTAGATCTTATTTAAATGAATGATAGTATATTTTATATTTAAACTATAAAATTAAATAAATCTAAATATTCCTAGAGTGAGATTAGATAATGAAGACACGAGATTACAATTTCATCTCTTGAATAATTTAAATCCATACACTTCATGTTAAGCCAAACTAATTATGCTAGGTTTGTTAGTCGAGAGAACACTAAAGTAAAGTATAGCCATCTTTCAATGTACCGTACCCATATCACATATAATCCACAATTGATAGAATACACGTGAACACCCACATTACCTAAATCACTATATGTCTATGTGATTTACAAATAATTAGGGTTTAAGCCCAAGTTCTCGATTGACTACGAAATTGGCACTTTGGTATATATACTATCTTAAGCACAAATCATACATCCCATCACAATGTAGAATATGCAATCATAAGCTATCAAGATCAGATCTAAACCCATACTTCATCTTTCAAGTTCATATGGGTTATCACAATAATTGATGGCCAATCAACTAAGAAAGTAAGCATGAATCTTAATAGACAATCCCATAGAAATTAATAAGGCTAACAATGAAACATATCAGCTTAAACTAATCCATAGAATTCATTGCAATCTCAGAATAGTTTTTAAATCATAATTGAATTAGAACTATCATCCACATATTGAATAAACATCATAAAATACAATTAGAAATCAAAGAGAGAGTAAGAGTAGAGAATGGAAGTGCAAATCTATTCTCTCGCTCCAAGATTGAATCTCTAATGCTTTCCAATTGCTTCACGTCTCCAATCTAATCTACTCTAGAAAAGAACTACACTAATCTACTCTAATCTACTTATTGAAAGTTGAAGAAAGTAAATATAGCAGTAAGTTCAGCCCCCAAGGGGTGGAATATCTCTTACATAATGAAATTACTTCTAATATATAAGCCCTAATTGAACCCCTCTCTCAATTACGCTTCAATTGCTCTGTTTAATGAAAAGTTAGCAATGGTCATCGCTCAAGTCGTGTGCGCCACAGAGAATTGCTTCTGAAGGGTCATGGTCTTGTGACTTACGTAAAATCACTCTTTTTGCTAGAGGGTTACATGTGTCATATCTGCTAAATTCTTGCGCCTTGCAGCATTCCATTTTTCTTTGCAGGTGTCCTCTGGTAAAATGGCCATAACCTTTGATCTGGGAAGAGTTACGGGGCCTACTACCTATCAAATCAAAGATATCTACGAGATCTACAACTTTCATTCTTTGAGAATTGAGAAATTCTGGACGAATCAAGGCTGAAATTGGGCTAGAAGGGACTGCTATGAAAATGGCTAACCAAAACAGCGAAGTTTGACGTCCGTTGGTACAAAGATCATAACTCTTGCATCCGAACTCCGATTAGAACAATTCAAGATATTCCAGAATGCTACGAAGACGCTCTACAATGTAAGCTAAGTTCTAAACCAAGAACATGAAGTAAACATGAAAGCCCAAATGATGTCCGGATTGCTTTTCTTTGCATTTTCCTTGCTTTTCCTTGCGTTTTCATACCAATAATCGCTCACATCGTTCCCAAGCATAAGATCTAAAAAATAAACACAAAATTCATGAAAAGTAACTATAACACATGAATATAAGCAACTAATTCAAGTAAAAAATACCGAATAAGTGGATATAAAATCCACCTATCAAGAACTGAAGGACTCAATGTATTTTCTACATTGTCAGCACAAATTGCAATACTTTCGGAGAGTTTGGATGTTCTTGCAGCCCAACGCACTCGAGAGATAGCAATTACATATGAATATTATGCTGGCATGCATCCGAGTTATCAGTGTGACATCAGAGTTGGACAAGTACAGTTTGGGGGTGATTACCTTAACAACTATGTTTATCCCAGTTATCATCAAGGTTGGGGGTATCACCCAGATTATGAATGGAATTGTAACTATCAAGACCAAGACTGCATTCCAAGTCCAACATATCCATCAGATTTCTCATATCCACCTCCAATGCAACAAGAAGAAAATTCAGAGTTGAAGGAATTCATGTCAAAAACCATAGCAGACCATGAAGAGATGATGATGAGTCAGGAGTTATCAAGCCAAAATCTTAACAGACAGATGGAACAACTCATTAACTCCTCAATGAATGGTCCTCAATGCATGAAGTTCGAAACTGAACAAGATAATTCAAGAGTGGAGGATTTGTGGTTAAAGTTTGTAGCATCAACTGAGGAGAAGATGATTGAGCAAGAGAGGTCAATTCTGCATCTGCAGAATCAGATGGATCAAATATTCGAAGCCTTGAACAATCGCCCTCAAAACAATTGGTACTATGACATTGATGATGAAACTGATGGAGAGCCAGAAGTGTACATGTAACTGGATGAACTGAAAGGAGTGGACATTGAGGAGACAACTGGGGGTTTGGAAAATGAAGAATATCAGATCACCTGTATTATACCCCAAGTACCTCCTCAACCAGAGTTGAAAAATCCAGTGAGTTTTGCAAACCCATGTCCCTTAGGTAGTCACATCCAAGGCAACAATCAGTATGATAAAGAGGCCTCGTATACACCATGGAGGGTTGAGGAAGAGAAAATAAAAGAGGAAACGTCCGTTGTATATTCCATGCCTCAGTGCAACAATTTATTCCCAAATACAACGGATGAGACACCCAGCTATGCAATGGAACTAGAGACATCGTGTACATGAATTATGCTAGGTTGTTGCAATTCACAGATTAGTAAGACGGGAAACCTACCTACACACAATATAATTCAAATGGATGGAGGATTTCTAACTTATCGTATGGGAATTGGATAGCAGTGTCAGAAATAGAGTCCAGCTAACAAACTATAATCCGAGCGCTTGATGGGAGGCACCCCATCAAATCTTTCTCTCCCTAGTTGTATAATTCTTCATTATCTACAGTCTATCATTTTCCTTTCGTTGTGTCTAATTCTTTTTGTTTTAATTAATTAGTTTATTATTTTGTTTTTAGTAATTAAAGTTTTAGTAATAAGTATTGGATATAATTAAATAAAGTCTAATAGTTCTTTTTGATCTATATCAGGGGTAACCAATGGGGTAGAAAATTTTTTAGTCCAAGGATCAAGTCACAACAAGCAGTGAGTCAGGACCAGGTCCAGGGCAACGCAGCAGCGCCCCAGCACAGGCCAAACCAAGCGCAGCTGCCCCACATGAATACTGCCATATTTAACACAGTGTAGTTGTGCCCCATTCCCAACCATTTATAGCATAGCTACGCCCGAGCTTTATGTGGGTTTTTAAAATCAGTTTAAGGAGCTGGATCAGACCATGCCTTCTACCTTATTATCTCCTTAAAATTTCAAACCTCTCAAACTCCTTCCCTCTCACAAAACCGAACATATAAGAACCCTAAATCAAACCCTTGATTTCAGTCTACATATCTATTGTTTATTCCATCCAACACTATTCTCTCTTCCCCTACTAAACCCTAGTTCTTCATCCCTTTAATCACTTTCGAACATTGTGAGCGAAATAAGTGAATCGAGTTCGAACACTACTCATCCAAATAATTCCAACAAATTCTTATCGCCTAATTCATTCCTACCAAAATCTCATCCCCACTCTCCCTCTCTACTGAACCCTAGTTCCTCATTTCTTGCAGTGGTGCACAGAGGGTATTTGATTAAAGGTCCGAAAGGGTTAAGGGTTTACATTCGAGAGTTCAGTATCAGAAAAGAGCAAATTTTGGAAATCTGTTGAGTGCACTTCAGTGGTTTGATTTATAATTGACAGAGTTTGGGGGTTCATTGAAGGGTTCAGTGGCATCCAAGAGAACACTTTCATCAAAAATCATGGTGCCCAAGCGAATTAGAACTCCATCTCCTTCATCGAGCAGTGAGCAGGAGAGCGGGGATAACAACAGAAACGTGTTGGACACTACCCGATTTGTGAACCTCTCGGTCCAACACTATTATATGGATGTTTTAGTGGGCAAATCCTTTGTACCAGAGAGGGGATTCAGACCGGGAGAAGAAGATGGAAAGTTTAAGGAACAGATTAGGGGGCATGGATGGCTCTCAGTGGTAGCCAAACTGGTGGCAGGACCAATGGCGATAGTAAGGGAATTCTACGCCAACGCTCGCGAAACCCAAAATGGCATCTCCTTTGTGCGGGGAAATCAAGTGCGGTATACCAAAGAAGCAATCAACGAGATATTCCATTTGGGGACACGACTATCAAGTACTGAGAATTGGGCTGAGTCAAAAAGGTTTGAAACAAATTTAGATAAGTTGGTGAAGGAACTGTGCAAGCCAGGAACAAAATGGACCACCAAATCCGGCACTGACAGAAAGGTTCATTTCCCGCAGACCTCGCTCAACCGATATGCCAAGGCATGGTATAACTTCATATGTATGAACCTACTCCCCACGAGCCATAATGTCGATATCACGACTGACAGAGCTACATTGCTATATGGCATTCTGAAGATGAAATCAATTGACATCGGGCATATCATAAATCAGTCAATGCTGAAATACATGAGAGGGAGTACTTCAGGGGGCATACCACACGCTTCTCTTATTACTCGACTGTGCTTGACTATGGGAATTGATTGGGATTCTGAGGCTCTTCAGATGCCGATGAGAGATATTGACTATACAACTATTCAGAAGTACACCATTTGGAATGGTGCAGAGTCTCATCCCTGGGGCTGGGGGTTTATTATGCTTGAGGATGAGTCAAAGAGTGAAGAAGTTGGAGAAGAAGAAGAAGAAGAGGATACTGCTGCCCCTCATTCAGCTAGGCCACCTTTAGGTAAGCAAGATTGTGACATTTTTTGCCTCCAAAGAAGGATGGATGCGATGCACACGAACTTCCAAGCTTACACTACCGAATTTTCTAGAATCCTATCAAATGCCTTTAGCCAGCCGGGAGCACAGGTTCAATTCCTGACGTATGGGACAACTACTCCTTATCCACTCCAGACACTCCACCTGAGCAAGAGGAGGATGCTGATGAGGATGACAGCTAGGGGAGTTTTCGTTTACCTTTTATCTCCAATGAGGACATTGTAGTTTTTAAGTTTGGGGGTACTAGGTTTAGTTGTTGCATTTAGTTGCATTTAGTATATGTCATGTTGCATTTTGTCCTGTTTTAGTTTATTGTGTTAGGAATGTTGCATTCTGGTTAGTAATTATGTTAATTTTTTTTTTTTGCATTTTGTAACTGCATGAATCCAGTGTCAGTTGGTGTGTTATTTAGTTGGCCTGTGATGAAATTAAAACTACTTGATTGTTGAATTGATTTAAGACTAAAGCTTGGTTGTGATGTCATATCATTATATAAATCCTTATCTGCCTGAATCTGATATAACCGGTTAGCACTTCTGAGTAACCATTATGATATTCTTAGTTTAAATTTTCACATATTTGCCTTCTGGTGGGAAGTCTTTGTTTTAATAAATGAATGTGAGTACTTCATCTGGTGATAGCTAGAACTATTAAAAGCTTAAGTTTGGGGGATTTCAGTGTCATGCATAACAAAAAAAAAAGAAAAAAAGAAAAAAAAAGAGCGAGATGGAGCGTTAAAACACACTCGTTCAATAAAAATTGGAAAGCGAGATGGAGCGTAAAACACACTCGTTTAAATGGGAATAGAAAGTGAGATGGAGCGTAAAATGCACTCGTTATAAACCCCACGGGAAAGTGCGAGAATTGCCCTCGTGAGGGAATGAAGGAATACATTTCCTTGTTAACTCTGAACTTAAGCAATGCATGGTCTTGGTTAGAACTTGCTTGATGTACTGAAATCCCTGAGTTAAAACTGGTTCTTTCCCCCTAAGAAGCATAGTATGTGAAAAATTTGTTCAGTAGCATGTTAATGGTTGCTTTACACTCACACTATATCAGTGCGGACAGATTTGGATTTTCAAGGTGTTATGCACTAAGATCTTATCTTGGGTTACTTTTTCTTTTGATTATCTCATAGTTGTTCTGAGGCATTGAAATTGAATTTTATTTCTAGTTGACTACTGAATTCATGTTCATGATAGTGTAGGATGCATACATGGTAGCTTCTACATCGCATATTGATTTAGTTTTGTTTTGGTTCCTTGAGGTCAAACAACAGTTTAAGTTTGGGGCTATTTGATAAGTGGTTTTATAACCACTTATTTGGATATTAACTGAATTGAATTTGTGCTTAATCTCATATTATTGTATAGATTTTTATGTCTTTGTGCTTTGTTTTGCAGTTTTAGTATTGGAAACGTCCTTGGTGTTATTTGAGCTAAGTCATGTTCAAAGCTACGATGGAAAGGAAATGGAGTTAAGCATGTTGCCAAATCTTGGAATGATGTCTTGGAGTGCAGTGTTTGGGGTCTAGAAGGTAGCAGAAGGTTGCAGCAGATCAAGCGAGCAATTTGGACCTAGGCGATGCACTGCATACATAACTGTGCCCATCTTGGCTTATATGACACAGTGCAACAAGGCGCGATAGATAGACGAGATCGCCCAATGACCTGACAATAAGAATCACTGCCCCATTCCTCGCTATTCACACGCCATAGCGCCCGATCGTGATTCAGAGTTGACTTTTAATTGCTCGATCTAACAGGCTGACTGCTGGGAGAGGAATGCGACGACTAGGATTCTTAATATATTAGACCTATGAGTATTATGTAAGAGGAGATTCCACCCATTGGGGGATGAAGTAACCATTATTGCTTTCTCCCTTTGTTTTTCAATAATAGAGTAGAGTAGATTAGTGTAGATGCTTTCTAGATTTGATTAGTTTGGAGACTTGAAGCAATTGGGTAGAATTGGAGATTGAATCTTGGATCAGGAGAACGGATTACAATTCTCTACTATTTTTCTCTCTTTGATTCGTAATTGTATTTCATGACGTGCCTTCAATATGTGGATGATAACATTAATTCAATTATGATTTAAATTTTATTCTGAGATTGTAATGGATTCTATGGATTAGTTATTTCTGATATGTTCCATTGTTAGCCTTATTAATTGCTATGGGATTGTCTATTAAGATTCATGCTTAATTGCTTAGTTGATTGGCCATCAATTATTGTGATAGACTTGAGAGATGAAGTATGAGGTTGGATCTTATCTTAATAGCTTATGATTGTATATTCTACATTGTGTTGGGATGTATGATTTGTGCTTAGGATAGACATATACCGAAGCACCATTCGTAGTCAATATAGAACTTGGAATTAAACCCTAATTATTTGTAAATCACATAGACATATAGTGGTTTATGTAATATGGGTGTTCATGTGTATTCAATCAAATGTGGATTATATGTGATATGGGTATGACATTGAGAAATGGCTATACTATACTTTCGTGTTCTTGACTAACAAACCGGTACAATTAGTTTGGCTTAACATGAAGTGTATGGATTTGAATGAGTCAATAGTTGAAATTATGATCTCAGGTCTTCATTATCTAGTCTCATTCTAGGAATAGTTAGGTTTATTTAATTTCATAGTTTAAATATAAAATATAATATCATTCGTTTAAATAAGACTGAAATGGTTATGGGCTAGTGCTTGGTGAACTTTATTAGTTAATTCTCCATGGAAATGATACTTTACTTACTCTTTATTACTTGTTCACCGTGTATACTTGCACACATATATTGATCGGTAAAACGACCAACAAGTTTTGATATGAAGTATTGTTGTGTTTGCTTGATTTCTCTAAGGCCGAATGAATAAATTTGATTATATGATTACTGTTGGATTCGTAGGCATATAGATTAGATGCATTACATTTCATTGCATGACATTGTATAGAATTTTGTTTTGTTTCGTGCTCGAGGACTAGCACATGTTTAAGTTTGGGGGAGTTTGATGAGTGGGTTTTATACCTATGAATCAGCCTCTAATTCAAGCTTAAACTATGTTAATTCTATGATTTTATGTTTCATTTATACTTATTCAGTGTTGTTTTGTGTTTAGGTGTGGTGGTGTGGGAATTGGACTAAAAGGGTGGCATTATGGTGAAATTTGGTAAGAAAAGGAGCAAAACAAGACAACTAGCAGAATGGTACTTCGCCGAGGCGGGCTTTCTATGTATAAAACCCCCGCCGGGGTGGGAAGGGGGTGCATGAGATTTAACAGACTATAGGCCCGTCGTGTGGGCTATTACTAACAAAAACCCACATATGGTAGGTATGCAAAATCGATCTCTGCTTGGTTTGAAATGCTATAACAACGTGAAGGTTAGTGATTGGAACGGCTTGGAACTCAATTGTGCATGAAATTAGAGTCAGAATACGTGTCTTGGCATACAAATTAACAACAAACAACAAGATTGAATATGATACAAGCAATTAACATCTTTAAAGCTAAAATTTAGAGCAAGAGCATTGGAGGAAGATTTTGAAGAAGATTTCACAACAATTGCATAAGGCTATAGAGAAGGGTGGTTCTGGATTTATTCTTCTTCTTTTGTTTATTATTTGTAATTGGGATGATGTGTACTTTAATTTATTCAGTTTTTAATTTATTAATGATGAACTAATTTACTTTTTAGGCTTATAACGGATCTTTAGGTGGAACGATGATTATGTAATCTTTGATTTTTAGTTTAATAATCTATTTTTCAGTTTATCTATATTGATTTGTGCTTGAATCTATGAATTGCTTGATCACCAATTCTTTGTGAACTTTTATGGATTTGAGAGAGGAAATATAAGTCTAGACTTAGTCAATATAACATGTGCTCTTATTTTCTGTGATTGAATGGAATCTTGATTTGTGTTAGGGTAGAGATATGCCTAGCATCACATGTAATCGGATGGAGAACTTGAACTTAAACATAAACATTCTTTGATTGTAATTCACATAGAGATATAGTGAGTTAGTTAATTAAGGTGTTTAACTTAATTCTATCTAACTTGTGGATTTAAGTTAATATAGTGTTAGTGCATCGAGAGGTGGCTAATTCTACTTGAGTGTTTTTGATTAATAAACTGGGATAATAAATTAAACTGGAATAAAGGTGTAATAATCAGAGTGATACTTAGAGTGAAGTTGTAAGGAGAATTCTCTAATAATTGTTTAAAAATTCAGTTTTTAGATTTGTTGATTCTTTGGTATGTTTAATAATTTTGGTTTTTAATAACTATAATCATTGAATTGGATAGTTTAATAAAATTTGGATTAATATAAGGCTGGTAATTGTTAGGATTAAAGTCATACTAATTCTCTGTGGGAACGATACTTGATTTATCATTATATTACTTGTTGACCACGTATACTTGCGTGTTGTGCGTATATAGATTACACCCAACAAGTATTTATCAATCATATGCGAGCCAAGTAACTAGAGTGGCTACTGCACGGGCTCATCTACTGACCAACGAACTCCTGACTGTCTACACAGTCCACATATATGTGAGGGGTATGGAAACCCTTTAGAGAATGGCTGGCGTAAGTAGCGTTTGATCGAGAAACTGATGATGGCACCTACATCAATACCAAAGTCCTTAACAATTGCATACATGAGTAGAATCGTTTCTTTAGTCACCTCACTAGTATGTGTGGATGGAAACAGTTTAGCGCATAGAAATGCATACCAGATCTTTCCATACAAACTTAGGTCCTTACTGTTAGGTTTGTAATATTCATGTGCGCAATCAAATTGCATAAATAAGTGCGGAAGCGTGGAAAATCAGAGTTTAAAAATTTACAAACCATATACCCGGATCACCCTTTATGCATAATTATTAATTAAACGAAAAGATAAAGAATAAAATCATATCCTTGAAGATCGAGCTTCCTCAGGTACAAGTTCACCTCCAATCTTTTTCGCGTTCAACTTGAATCCACCGGGTTTGGTTCCTTCCTTATATCAACATTAGCCACCCAAGCATTTGGCCTCTAGAGGTGATCCACCAAGGAAAAATAAAGAATTCAAGAAGATGGTGTATTTGGCTCAAACCCTAGTTTTCTATCTCTATAGAAAAGGGTACTCTCCAACAAATTGGAATTATGTCGTTTGTTGAAAAAGTCAACCACACACATCACCCATAATAAGACTCCTCTTATTTATAGATGTGGGCAACCCACCTTAACAATTAAGGAATTGGGTTTTAATTAATTAAATTCTTTTAATTAATTAAGCTCCCTAATCTTAATAGGGATAATTAATTAAACTCCTTTAACTAATTTTTCTTCCTAATCCAATTAGGAATAAATGAGAGTACTTATATTAAATTAATTCCTAAACTCTTTTAGAAATTAAAATAATAATAATTGTAATAATATTAATAAGACTCCTCTTATTAATTTATATTTAATATTTCTAAAATATTAAATAATAAATATTAAGCTATTTAATTTATTCTATCACCATAGATTAAATTAAATATACTTAACATATTATTACGATTATGCCATTAACTTCTTAAATAATTATTCTTCCTTTTATGGTGTGACCCTTTAGGTTCTCCATATTAAGCCGGTTGTGAATAAATCAATTAGAACAATTCTAATCTTATTTAAATAAATAAATTAAACAATTAATTTATTTAAATAATATTTATTCTACAATAGGGATAAGCCTCCCTAGCGATCAACGACTTTCCGGATAATATAGATTTCAACATTAATCATTAAAGAACCTTTGAGTAAATAGTTACCGTATACAATTCAATCCTTCCACCATACAATGTCCCATTAAATATAAGACATGAAATTACTTTGTCGAGTCTTATTTTATTTAATTATATGTATTTCGATCCTTAAATGCACAACTCAAATAATGCAAATTAGAAACTCCTTTCTAATTTCATTACGCTTTAACCAAGGACTCTTTGGGTTGTCATTTATCGAATCACATAGGACATTTCTCTTCTTTTATTTGAAGTGGTAGATTCTTTATTGATCATACATTATCTCCATGTATAACTTATTATACCCAAGCATACCCTTTGATATACCCTAAGGGTCTTAAGGAATAAGTCAAAGTATAACTCATCATACATAAGATACTATGATGATCTCAAGTCCAAGGATTACTTGTACTTTACTATCACTACTGAAATTCCTATTGACAGGCAAATAAAACTCCATTAGGTATTCCTTAGCGAGCCACATTCAGTGAACTTATTCTCTAATAAGCACCTACATACTTGCTTTATTGTCTCCACACAAATGATCATGAGATCAATCATCCTCATCCAATGAGCAAGCAACGTATGTACCAATCTATCCGGATTCACTAATCCCCAATTTAGTAATCCAATGATTGGGAACTATTTTAGTTTTAAGCTTTCTAAGAATTTAGATCTCATTAGAATGATCATCATCATTATTCTAAAAGCATTGCTTAAAACTATGGGTTTATCACATATTATAAAAACAAAGACATCATGTAGATAATTAAAAGCCTTTAATAAATTAATACTTTTATTAATAAATGAATAAGATTGTTACAAAGTATATGCTTTATCATCAAACATGATTGGCTTGTGTGCATACTACTTTCAATCTCCCACTTGCACTAAAGCCAATCGCCATTGTATCTTATACTCTTCTTCTCTAAGTGACGATTATCCTGTTTTGTTGGATAAGCTTTAGTTAATGGATATGTAATGTTGTTCATGAGAGTCCACTATCTCTATGGTGATTTCCCATCTTTCAATGATTCTAATAATCAAATGAAAGTGCCACAACACATGTTTAGATCCAAGATGAGACTTAGGATCTTTTCCTAGTTCTCTAATGAACTTATCATCCAAACAATCAACTTGCGACTTCATTTACGACTATATACTTTGTCTTTATCACTAAACCAAAGAACTCTTTGTTGTTTGGAACCTTTCCAATTCAACGCACTGCTTTGCTCAAGATAACGCTTTACCTTAAAGTGGATTTTACGTCATCTTGGCTCGTCTGAAAAACTTGAGTCTGTTAAGCCCTCTAGTTTTAATTTAGACCCACCATGAATATGATCACATCCTTAGTGCCTAAGTAAGCACTTTAAGATGTTTTCAACGACTCATAGTGAACTTCTCCGAATATGGTGATCGATCAACATCGTGTCTCGTATATTTTATTGCATACATGATAGTCACTCATGCGACCTCTCTTTTCATAAGTCCGTGGGGACTATTAAGAGATACACTCCATGACTCATCGATATGAGACATCTTTTGAGTTTGCCATGCTAAACGACTTTAGCATCAAATGAATATACGTTCCTTGGGTTAAGTTGAGCATCCTTTTAAATCTATCTATATAGATTTTATCCCCAATTAAGATACTCTTCCAAATCATTCATGGAGGAATGTTTAGACAACTTTATCTTTACTAATTGTAGCATTGGTATGTCATTCCTTATCTGTAGTATATCAACATATAGTACTAGGAATGTCATGATGCTCCCACTGACCCTTTTGTACACACTAGGTTCATTCTTATTTTTGATAAAATCAAACTCTTTTGATTGCCTCATCAAAACGAATGTTCCATATTTGAGAAACTTGCTTCAATCCATTTCTCTGAGGTGTCTACAACACTTACCTCATCGTATATAACTGGATCATCATCTTCTATGATGAGTACCTCATCATCATCATCTATGATGAATCCATACCTCGTAGGTATCTTCGGTACTATTCTATATTTACGATTCGGTTGTGGTACAATAGGTCTATCTATAGGTTCCTCTTATTTGACTTATAGTGTTTTTGTGGTTCTTGAGCTCTTCAAGATCTATTATCCTCCCACTAGCCCCTTCAATGATAAACACCTTTATCTTAGAAGGCAGCGTGTTTCGCAACAAACACCTTTTGCTAAGTAGGATTATAGAACATATACCCTAAACTTACTTTAGGATGTCCCACAAATCGACACTTATAAAATCTTGTCCCAAGCTTATCCTTTGAAACCTTTTTCACATAAGTTGGACAATCCCTTATCTTAACATACTTAAGATTAGGTATCCTCCCTGTCCATAACTTTTATGGAGTCTTGGGGCTGGATTTTGAGGTTACCTTTTCCGTAGATATACAGCCATTTCTAGGACATGACCCTGAAAGAATCTTTCGAATCTTTGGTAAATTCATTATGGACCGCACCATGTCCAACAAGGTACGATTTTTCCTTTCAGATACATCAATCAATTATTACGTATCATGAGGTGTCCATTATGAGAAAAACCATTTGAGATGATCTAGAAACTTATTGCACAAGTATTTATTCCTTGATCTAATCAAAGAATCTTAATACTTTGCCAATTTGTTTCACTTCTGAATTCTTTGAACCTTTCAAATAATTCACACTTGTATTTCAACAAATACATACATTCAACTCTTTGAATGATCATCTCCTTTTCTTATACTAATTTGTTCAATATGCAAAATTATTTTCAAGTAAGTCAAGAATACAAAATCCATTAAGTAATATTTCAGTTCTTTACAAAACATTATTATTTTAAATAGAACAACAATTGTTCTTAATTATAATACCAAAGATTTCATTGTCCAACAATAAAATGGAAATAATATTTTTAACAAGAACTGGAATACAATAACAACTTATTGACTTAATAGATTTGCCGTAGACATTGCTAAACTATAAGTTTCTATGGCTAATGCAAAGAACCTTTGCTACATTTCCGCATTATAGGATTACTTATATTTGTTTAGCTTTCTACTCTACTTGGTCCCTTCATAAATCTATATTTATGATAACCAAAGTCGGTATCCAATACCCAAGTAGAACCTTGACTTAAAGAAAAAATTATTTTAAATCATGAACAAATTTGTATTTGTAACCAAAACTTCACTAAGCTTCTTTGGTTAGCCTCTCGCAAGATGCTTCTCATGAGCTTTTCAAAGTCCGGGCTTATTGCGAAGGGAAGCAAACTCCTTTGCTATCCGTGACGCTTTTTTTCTTATTATCCTTTGTTTATGCCTTTCTATTTACCTTCTTTGAATCGCTCTTCTTTTAGGAAGATCCTTTGGCCCCTACCAAAGAAGACTTGATTTTTCTTGGTGGGAAAGTGACTCTCAACATTTTTCAATATGTTAAGCAAATCAATGAGGTATATATCTAGCTTGTTCATATGAAAATTCACAACAATTGTGAAAGGAGTCTGGGAGTGAGTGCAAGATCAAATCTTGGCTCAACTCTCTATCCATGACAAAACCAGTTGTCCTAATTGATCAATCAAATTGATTATGTTAAGAACTTTTTATGCGTACTATAGTGCCATTGGCCATTCTAGATCGAAAGAGCTCCTTAGATATCTCGATATCTATTAGTCCTATTTTCCTCACCATCAACTACTTGATGTGCGGGAATATAGTAGGAGCATCCATAGTTTCATCTTGTGGACATGAAGCTCGTTACTCGTGGATGCGAGCATGATGCATCGAGCCAATCAGTGCATCATCTTGCCACTTTCTAAAAGTAGCAATGTCTTCCTCGAGGCATTATGCTGCAACCATTGCAGGATAGGCGATTAAGGACATAAGATAGCTTTTCAACTATGAGAACTATTCTCAAATTCCTTAACCAATCTGCTTTAATTCTTATTCTCGTTAATTTAACATCTAATATGCTTCAGCAGATGATTGTAATTTTAGACATTGTAAAATTCTCAGAAATGAATTTGTAATTAACAACATTTTAACATACATTCTTTTATTAATTACCAAAATAATTTATGTCTTGTTTTAAATTGGTATCTCCCACTATTTTCTTCAAACTATATTACCTCACTTATATAGTTCGACAAAAATCTAATTAAAGATTTGCTAGTGAGAATAAGGATCCCATTTCAAATGTATATAGCCTTGTGGTGACACAACAAACTATATATAAATAAATAGGTAGACAACTTTTGTCAATTACATCAACTATGCAACTCCTTTTCTTTTGCCTCTTAGATTATTTTGATCAAGTGGTGGCACATCCGAATCAAAATTATCCAAGTTAAGTCCGACCTAGCACTCCATATATTCAAAAAAGAAAAATATCATCCTTGTGGTGACACAACAAAACAATATTGTTCAATTTTCTTTATAAGCATCAAATGTGATAAATTAACATCTTAAATACTTAATACTTGCCTTGTGGTGACACAACAAACTCATATTAAATATTTAATACTCTATTAATTTTATCATGCTAGAAAGGCGTTTCGATATTCCAAATATCTTTGAACGCTTAGGACTTAATATAAAAAAATTGAGGGGTTTGTTATTAATTTGTCTCATCTTGTTTAGCGCGCATGCACATATATATATAAAATACGCGTCATATTAATTAACATGCACATATAGAATACTATATTCTACCCGGATTGATTATGGACTTTTATTCTAGTTTGGTTCACTAGAGCCACCAAGTGAACCAAAAGGTCAAACCCTAGGGGTGCAAGAAATAATATTTAAATATAACTATTACATTTAAACCCGGGCTCCATTACAAACGGGTCTTCAAGCGCTCCTTGCTCCTTGATCTCCAATTTTTCAAAATAATTCTAACTATTCCTATTACAAAACAATTTAAAATAAATAGAAACCTTGATCAGCAGTCAAGGGGAAGTACATAAGAGAGAGATAGAATTTACATTAAGAAAAATTAGAGAAGACGAGGTATGCAGACCCCATTTAATAAAACCCATACATTCATGCATCCAACTAAAATAAAATTCAATCGCATTGGTCAATAATCCATAATTAATCCCATTTATTATCATACACATCATCATATGCATCAATAAATAACATTCATCTTATGAATAATAAACATTTAATATATATTGATATCATTTAATGGGAAAATTTAGTTAGTATAAAATCTAATTTTGAATAAAAATAAACTCCTTTATTTAAATCCAAATTTAAATCAAAATAAAACTATTTTATTTTAATTTATCCTATTTTGAATAAAATAAACTATTTTATTTTAATCAAAATTTTAATCAAAATAAACTCCTTTATTTTAATTAATTATGGAATCCAATTCCATATATATATATATATATATATATATATATATAAATCTTTAATTAAAATAAACTCTTTTATTTTAATTAATTATGGAATTCAATTCCATGTAAAAAAAAAATCTTTATTAAAGGAAACACGGATATTCTTTCCTATTCACAAATAAACTCCTTTATTTTGAATAATATGAAATCTTATTTCATATTTAAATAAACTCCTTTATTTAAGGAAACATGGATTTTCTTTCCTATTCACAAATAAACTCTTTTATTTTGAATAATATGAAATCTATTTCATATCTAAATAAACTCCTTTATTTAAGGAAACATGAAATCTAATTTCAACTCCAATTAGTTATCATGGAATCCAATTCCAACTCTAATTAGTTAGCATGAAATTCTAATTTTCAAATTAAAATAAACTCTTTTATTTTAATATTTAAAATAAACTTTTATTTTAAAATTAAAATAAACATTTTATTTTAATTATAAAATAATTAAGAATAATATATATATATAGTATATATATATATATATATAACTATTATATATATATAATATAATATCCGAATATTATAATATATATATATCCGAATATTATATATATATATATATAATAAAAGATACAAAACCGTTCAAGAAGTTAACTGATTTCTTTTTCGCCAACTTTCAAAAATGTTAAGAACCTTTTTTTTTTTTTTAATGTTGCTTCGTGATCCGTGCCTTAGACCAACTCAGCCATCTTGACTTTTAAAGACCCGTAGCTAGCAAATTATGGGAGCAAAAAATCTAGCATTATTGCTTTAGTTATTATTATATTATATATAATATATATAATAACCGTCAATAATTTGGTGGTCCTTCGGTTAATTATCACGTAATTTTTTAAAAAAAAACCGTTTCTAGGTTTTTTTTTTATTTTAAATTTTATACAATAAAATTATGCCCAATTAAATTGTTCTAAACACATATCAATATAATATCAAATTAAAACAATTAATAATTCGCATAAAGGTTTGGCTCATGCAAATCATAGTTAGGTTTGTAATATTCATGTATGCGCAATCAAATTGCATAAATAAGTGCTAAGCGTGGAAAATCGAGTTTAAAATTTACAAACCATATACGGATCACCCTTTATGCATAATTATTAATTAAACGAAAAGATAAAGAATAAAATCATACCCTTGAAGATCGAGCTTCCTCAGGTACAAGTTCACCTCCAATCCTTTTCGCGTTCAACTTGAATCCACCGGGTTTGGTTCCTTCCTTAGATCAACATTAGCCACCCAAGCGTTTGGCCTCTAGAGGTGATCCACCAAGGAAAAATAAAGAATTCAAGAAGATGGTGTATTTGGCTCAAACCCTAGTTTTCTATCTCTATAGAAAAGGGTACTCTCCAACAAATTGGAATTATGTCGTTTGTTGAAAAAGTCAACCACACACATCACCCATAATAAGACTCCTCTTATTTATAGATGTGGGCAACCCACCTTAACAATTAAGGAATTGGGTTTTATTTAATTAATTCAATTCTTTTAATTAATTAAGCTCCCTAATCTTATTAGGGATAATTAATTAAACTCTTTTAATTAATTTAACCTCCTAATCTTATTAGGAATAAATGAGAGTACTTATATTAAATTAATTCCTAAACTCTTTTAGAAATTAAAATAATAATAATTGTAATAATATTAATAAGACTCCTCTTATTAATTTATATTTAATATTTCTAAAATATTAAATAATAAATATTAAGCTATTTAATTTATTCTATCACCATAGATTAAATTAAATATACATAACATATTATTACGATTATACCATTAACTTCTTAAATAATTATTCTTCCTTTTATGGTGTGACCCTTTAGGTTCTCCATATTAAACTGGTTGTGAATAAATCAATTAGAACAATTCTAATCTTATTTAAATAAATAAATTAAATAATTAATTTATTTAAATAATATTTATTCTACAATAGGGATAAGCCTCCCTAGCGATCAACGACTTTCCAGATAATATAGATTTCAACATTAATCATTAAAGAACCTTTGAGTAAATAGTTACTGCATAATTCAATCCTTCCACCATACAATGTCCCAATTAAATATAAGACATGGAATTACCACAAGTCTTATTTTATTTAATTATATGTATTTTGATCCTTAAATGCACAACTCCAAATAATGCAAATTAGAAACTCCTTTCTAATTTCATTCTGCCTTGGCCAAGGACTACTGAGTTGTCATTTATCGAATCACATAGGACATTTCTCTTCTTTTATTAGAAGTGGTAGATTCTTTATTGATCATACATTATCTCCATGTATAACTTATTATACCCAAGCATACCCTTTGATATACCCTAAGGGTCTTAAGGAATAAGTCAAAGTATAACTCATCATACATAAGATACTATGATGATCTCAAGTCCAAGGATTACTTGTACTACTATCACTATAGGAATTCCTATTGACAGGCAAATAAAACTCCATTAGGTATTCCTTAGCGAGCCACGCTTCAAAGAACTTATTCTCTAATAAGCACCTACATACTTGCTTTATTGTCTCCACACAAATGATCATGTGAGATCAATCATCCTCATCCAATGAAAGCAAGCAACGTATGTACCAATCTATCCAGATTCACTAATCCCCAATTTAGTAATCCAATGATTGAGAACTATTTTAGTTTTAAGCTTTCTAAGAATTTAGATCTCATTAGAATGATCATCATCATTATTCTAAAAGCATTGCTTAAAACTATGGGTTTATCACATATTATAAAACAGCATCATGTAGATAATTAAAAGCCTTTAATAAATTAATACTTTTTATTAATAAATGAATAAGATTGTTACAAAGTATATGCTTTATCATCAAACATGATTGGCTTGTGTGCATACTACTTTCACTTACTACTAAAAAGGGTTCCTCCTTTTTTTCCTTTCGCCCACGTGGTGCCCGACTCTGATATTTTAGTGAAAATTTGATCATAGTTTGGGTTACTATCTCTAAGCTATGCATACTGGCAGACAGTTGGGGCGACCACATTATAGTATTCATTGATAGCTTTCAGACCAAATGTTACTTGCTTGCCACGAACAAATGCCACAAAAGGTGCTTTATCCTCTACATTATCGTAAAACTCCTTTACCACTATCACAACTGCAGGTTTGACTGATCAATGAATGTATCCCAACCCTGTTCATTGATTTGTTGCCTCATTTGTCCATCAAACAAATCTGGCCTCAATCATCTCTCCGGTGTCAATGCCTTTGGTGTAAAGTAATCATATTTGTCAGCTATATAGGCACTGGAAAATTTTCATTTGTTAAAACTACGAGTTGGCGGTGATGACCCTTCGCCCCGTTGACATTTTACCAGCGTTTTCGGTGCCATTATCACAACGCAATTAACAAATTCCCCAAACTTTTCACTTATGAAATTCTTCAAACACTTAGCGTGCACACAGACCCACACTGCCCCAAATCGAAACACGAATGCCAAATATGATGAAAAACTTATAAAATTTGCTTACCCACACTAATTGATGTACTCTCTGATGAAATTAAAGTTGTGGGCAACCAATTGCCGAGTTTCCCCTTCCTTCCTTGCTTGAAATCTGAAACTTGAAGAAACCCTAGGTTTTGTGTATCAAAATCAGAGGATTTGATGTATATTAGGTGTGGAATGGGAGAAGTTGGAGTTGGGTTTATATAATATTGAAGTAGTGGATGAATTTGGTGGATATTGGGGGGTTATGGGTGAAGTTCGTGGGTATAGAGGTGCTTTGGATTCAGTTTTAAGAGATGGGAGTGGTATGGGGACGATTCTCGAAGGTTTTTAAAAGCAAATCCGAACCCACGGGGTGGGTAGGGTGTTTATAGAAAGCCGGTAAAGTAAGGCAGATCTGAGAGCCCCAAAAAGGCAGCAGATATGTCAGTCATATTGGAGCTGCCAGAATGGGAATGTGCTTTTTGCAGGACTTCTGATTTTCAGCTATTTTGACCCGCATGAATGTAAAACTTCATCCTCAGTTCCTGAAATCTAATAAAACCAAATTTTTAAGCTAAACATATTGAGTTTGAGAAAGAATGTTGTTAATTACTTACAATAACTAACTACTTACCTAAGCTTTGCACAAATTTGAACTATGAAATACTAAAACTACTAACTAAACTATGAAATATATAATGCAAACTAAATACTGTAAATAACAGAAAATTGGGTTGCCTCCCAATGAGTGCTTGTTTTTGAGTCTTTCAGCCTAACTACTCCCTATGTCATAGCGCATCGACAAGTGTGATCGCGGTGGCTTGATTGTCGATGTCACCGCCCTAATAATGCTTTAGATGTTGCCCGTTAACTTTGAATGTTTCTAGTGGATTCCTGCTATATAGTTCAACGACGCCATGTGGGTAGACTATCTTAATGGTGAATGGCCTTGACCATCGTGATTTAAGTTTCTCGAGAAATAATCTTAGTCAAGAGTTATACAATAACACAGCTTGGCCCGGTTTAAACTTCCTCTGCAAAATCTTCTGGTCATGCCACTTCTTGACCTTTTTTTTTGTACAACTTAGATTTTTAGTAGGCTTGCAGATGAAACTCATCCAACTCATTAAGTTGTAGTAGTCTTTTCTCGCCTGTAGCTGTTTGATCAAAATTCAACTTTTGAATGGCCCAGTATGCTTTGTGTTGAAGTTTAACTGGTAGATGACACACTTTCCTGTAAACAAGTTGATACGGAGACATCCCAATTGGTGTCTTGTATGTTGTTCGATAAGCCTATAAAGCATCATCCAATTTCAGAGACTAGTCTTTTCTGTTCGGATTCACCACTTTCTCTAAAATTTGTTTCACTTCTCTGTTTGAAACCTCAGCTTGGCCATTCATTTGGGGATGATAAGTCATTGCAACCCATTGATTACCCCATATTTTGCCAAGAGAGCTGCAAAAAACTTATTGCAGAAGTGACTTCCTTCGTCACTTATAATTGCTCTCGGCATGCCAAATATTGTGAAGATGTTTTTCTTTAGGAATTTTAAAACGACTTTGGCATCAATCATAGGGAGTTCCATAACTTCAACCCATTTTGATACATAGTCTACTGCTAGCTAGACGTATAGATTGTTGTATGAAGGTGGAAAAGGTCCCATAAAGTCAATCCCCCATACATCAAAAAATTTAACTTCTAAGATTGTGTTGAGAGGCATCTTGTTCCTTTTTAAAATATTACCCACCCTTTGACATCTATCATAATTTTTTACAAACTGGTGGGCATCTTTGAACATAGTAGGCCAGTAGAATCCTGCCCGAAGCACCTTTGCCGCTGTTCGTTCACTTCCATAGAGTCCCCCATATGCAGATGCGTGGCATGCGTGTAAGATGTTATTCACTTCACTGTAGGGTACACATCTACGAATCATCTTATCCGCGCACTGTCTGAATAGATAAGGCTCATCCCACATATACCACTTGACATTATGTAGGAATTTTTTTTTGTTGACGTGTTAAATCAGGGGGAAGGATCTTGCTCACAAAGTAATTAGCAAAATCCACATACCATGGAAATTCTGAATTTACCCCAAATAATTGTTCATCCGGAAATGACTCGTTGATCAAACATTTATCTGCCTTGTCGTTGTCCATATTTTCTAACCTCAAAAAATGATTAGCTACTTAATTTTCTGTCCCTTTCCTATCCTTGATTTCCAAATCGAACTCTTGAAGGAGTAGAATCCATCGAATAAGGCTAGGCTTTGCATCTTTCTTTGAAATTATATACCTAATCGCCGAGTGGTTCGTGTATACCAAAACCTTTGTTCCTATCAAGTATGATCAAAATTTGTCAAAGGTATACACGACCGTAATTAACTCCTTCTCGGTAGTTGTGTAGTTTAATTGAGCATCCATACGGGTTTTACTTGCATAGTATATAGCATAAAAGATCTTATCTTGGCGTTATCCCAAAATAGCCCCTACCGCGTAATTGCATCGCACATCAATTCAAACGGCATTATCCAATCCGGTGCTACGATTACGGGAGATGTTGTCAACTTCTTCTTTAACTGTTCAAACGCTATCAAACATTCTTCATCAAATCTAAAAATTACCTCTTTCTCTAGAAGACTACATAGTGGTTTTGCAATCTTTGAGAAGTCTTTGATAAATTGACGGTAGAATCCAGCGTGCCGGAGAAAACTGCGAATTCCTTTAACTGAGGTCGGAGGTGGAAGATTCTCAATTGTTTCCAAATTTGTTTAGTTAACTTCCAACCCTTTCGCAGAGACTTTGTGCCCAAGGATGATTCCCTCTTTGACCATGAAATGACATTTTTCCCAATTCAGCACAAGATTGGTTTCCACACAGCGTTTCAATACCATGACCACATTCTTAAGACAATTGTCAAAAGTATTCCAATATACTGAAAAGTTGTCCATAAAAACTTCAACGTTGCACTCTACCATTTCTGAAAATATAGCCGTCATACATCTCTGAAAGGTCATCGGTACATTAGACAACCCGAGTGACATCCTCCTAAAAGCAAAGGTGCTATATGGGTAATGAATTTAGTCTTCTCTTGATCTTCAGGATCAATGACGATCTAATTATACCCCGAATACCCGTCCAATAGGCAATCATACTCATGTCCAGCCAAGCGGTCCAACATTTGATCGATGAAAGGTAGTGGAAAGTGGTCCTTCTGGGTTACCTTATTAAGCTTTTTATAATCCATGCATACCCTCCATCCAGTTAATGTCCTCGTCGGTATCAATTCGTTATCATCATTAGTCACAACTGTAATTCCACCTATCTTCGGGACACAATGAACTGGGCTTACCCATGAACTATCTGAGATAGGGTAGATTATCCCAGCATCCAGCCATTTCAGAATCACTTTCTTCACAACCTCTTTCATGATTGGATTGAGCCTTCTTTACTGTTCCACTATCAGCTTTTCCTCCTCTTCCAATAGTATCTTGTGCATACAGAATGAAGTGCTTATTCCCTTGATGTCAACAATTGTCCATCCTATGGCAGACTTGTATTCTCGAAGTACCCTCAGCAACTTACTTTCATGCGAATCGTTAAGTGTAAATGCAATAATAACAGGTAAAGTATCAAAATTACCCAAAAATGCATACATGAGGTGTTTAGGAAGAGGTTTAAGCTCAAGAGTGGGTGGTTCCTCAAGTGAGGGTTTCATTCATGCTGATGCTTTCTCATCCATATGTAATGGCTTGAATGATACCTTGAATCTACTCACTCTAAGCAATGCATCCAACATATGCAAATAGTCCACAAATTCTGGATCATCCAAGTCGGCATCTCCCATCAAAGTGTTTTCCAACAGATCCTATCCCAAACCTCTAATCAAGTCTTTATTGACCATCTTTTTGATCACATCCATTCTGAAGCACTCGTCCTCATCTGTAGGGAATCTCATAGCTTTGAACACATTAAACTTCACCTCTTGGTCTTGTACTCTCATCGTTAACTCCCCTTTCTGAACATCAATGAGAGTCCTCCCAGTAGCCAAAAATGGTCTCCCTAAGATAATAGGAATGTTCTTATCTTCTTCATAATCCAGAATGATAAAATCCGTTGGGAAGATAAAATAATCCACCTTTACGAGAGTATCTTCAACAATCCCTCTCAGATAAGTAACTGATTTGTCTGCCAACTGTAATGAGATGTTTATAGGTTTCGGTGCTGACAAACCCAACTGAGTGTACACAGATAAAGGCATGAGGTTCACACTTGCACCCAAATCACACAAACATTTGTTGAAGGCCATGTTCCCAATTGTGTAAGGAATGGTGAAACTCCCTGGATCCTTCAACTTTGGAGGCAACTT
Source organism: Panax quinquefolius (assembly GCA_020205615.1). Classification (NCBI taxonomy): domain Eukaryota; kingdom Viridiplantae; phylum Streptophyta; class Magnoliopsida; order Apiales; family Araliaceae; genus Panax; species Panax quinquefolius. Next base: position 127,986,787 of record CM035156.1, read on the forward strand.
CCTCTACAATACCGCATAACATTCCTCCGTCAATGCAACAATCTCATAATCTTCCAACTTCTTCTTCCTTGACAAAATACCCTTCATAAACTTTGCATAGCTCGACATCTGTTCTAGGGTTTCTGCGAACGGAATATTAATATGTAATTTCTTGAACATTTCTAAAATTTTTTAGGACTATTTATCTAATTTCTGTTTTTGAACTCTCTGCTGAAATGGTGGTGGAGGATAGACAACTAGTTCAACATCTGCCTAATTCTTATCCACTTGCCTGCCTTCACCATATTTCTCTTCAACCAACTTTTCTTCACTTTCTTTCACATCTTTCTTTGGTAAATTTTCTGCACTTTTCCCCTCAAGATGTTTTTCACTTCTTAACGTGATTGCTTGACATTGTTCATGATTTCCCCTTAGATTCTTCTCAGTGTCACTCAGTAAAGTCCCTTGAGGCCTGTTATTGAATGCCAACGCAAGCTGTCCCATTTGATTTTCCATGTTCTTAATCGTTGCCGCTTGTGTTTTTATAGCTGCCTCATTACTGGATATATATTTTATCAAATCTTTCGAATCTGACTTTTTCTCTTGATGTAGAGCTGACTGTTGATGCTGATTTTGAAAACTAGGGGGATAAGATGGTCGTGGAGCTTGCTGATTTTGATTGTTACTCCATGAAAAGTTTGGATAGCTCCTTGCCCCCAGATTGTAGGTATTCTGATATAGATTTTGAGGTCTATTATAACTACCTACAAATTAAACTGCTGTATGATTGATAGCACACTGCTCTGTCGGATGTTCCCCCACACACAATTCACACACATATGCCACCTGCTGAACCTGTGCACCAGTGATGGCATCCATCTTCTTTGATAGTGTTTAATTTGAGATGCTAAAGTCGTCACTCCATCTACGTCTAACACTCTATCTGCCTTTAGTTGTGTTATTCTTGTTGTGGGCCACTGGTAGTTATTAGCTGCCATAGTCTTAATCAAGTCATATGCTTCCTCAAATCTTTTAGCCATAAAAGCTCCCCCTGAAGTTGCATCTATACTAGTACGGAGATTACCATTCAGCTCATTGTAAAAGGTGTTCATCTGCAACCACTTGGGAAATCCGTTATGAGAACACTTGCTTAACAATTCCTTATACCTTTCCCAAGCTTCATATAGAGACTCTCCATGCTGCTGTTCAAATGTTGTAATCTCATTCCTCATCTTTGCAGTTTTTGTCGGTGGGAAAAATTTAGCTAAAAACTTCTGAGCTAGGTCATCCCAAGTAGTGATTGTCCCTAGTAGTAGTGAATGTAATCAGCTTTTTGCCTTGTCTTGCAGTGTGAATGGAAACAAATAAAGCCTAACTGCATCATTAGATACCCTATTATATTTGAAGGTATCACAAATCTCCAAAAAACTCACAAGGTGCTCGTTTGGGTCATCATTAACCAATCCCTCAAACTGTACTGAATTCTGTATCATCTGAATCGTTCTAGGCTTGATCTCAAAATGATTACCAGATATCGCAGGCCTAGTAATGCTTAACTGAATTTCAGTAACTTTGGGAGTAGCATAGTCCCTAAGTGCTTTCAGATCCTCTGCAGCCATACTTTTTTGCTTATCAAAATTCTCCTTAGTCTCTTTAATCCACTAATTAAGCCTCTGAAACCTTCTTTTGATATCATCCTCATCAGGAAGTAAATCTAGTTTCTCTGATCGAGTTTGCATGCACTAAGCAAGAGAACTTGAAATAAGAAATAACAAAAAATAAAAATAAAGATTGTTTAACAAAAACTGATCTAATTAAACTGATATTGAAAGTAATAAAATCAATATTCTAGTCCCCGATAATAGCACTAAAAACTTGTTGGGTATAATCTAATTAAGCACAACACATAAGTATACATGATCAACAAGTAATTTAATGATAAGTTGAGTATTGTTCCCACATAGACATAAATTAATTTTAATCTAATAATTACTAGCTTTGTATTATTTTAATTTTATTAAACTAAACGAATTAATAAATAAGAATAATGAAAGAAACTAATAAACAAAAATCAAATCAAATCAATTAACTACATCAAATTTTAATCAGATAATGGAGAATTAAGCCTACAACTTCACTTTATGCTTCATTCATATTATCACACTTCTTTTCAGTTCAATGAACTATTCCAGTTCATTAATCTAGAACACAAAAGTAGAATTAGCCATCTCTTAATGCACTAAACTTATATTAACTTAAATCCATAAATGATAGAATTAAGCCAAACACCCTAATTAACTAATTCACTATATCTCTATGTGAATTACAATTAAAGAAGGTTTAAATCCCAAGTTCTCATATGATCACATGCGATGCATAGGTATATCTCTATCCTAAATATTCATCATAAATTCCATCAAAATGTAGAAATCACAAACATGCTATTATGACTAAGTCTAAACTCATATCTCATCTCTTGAATCCAGACAAGTCCACATAGAATTGGTGATCAAACAATTCATAAATTATGCACAAATCATAATAGATGAACTAAAAAAAATAGTTTCATTGAATTAAAATCAAAGTATGATAATCCTTGTTACACTTAAAGATTCATTGTAAGCTTAATAAGATGAATTAGTTCATAACTAATGAATTAAACACTGAATAAATTAATGAGAACATCATCCCAATTATAGAAACTGAAATTAAAGAACAAGAATAGTAATAGAACCACCCTTTTCTTCACTCAATTTTGCAATCTTCGTGATCCTTGCTCCTTTGCTCTTCTCCCCCAAGAATCTTCATAAATTAGGGCTTGAAAGTTTTAATTGATTGATTGATTGATGAATGTTAAAATTCCTTTGCTTAAGTCCATGTAATTATAGCTAGATACGTCCTCAGTCCAGTCCCAATTGAATCCAAAGTCCATCAGTCCATGCCATGGCAGTAGTAGAAATGCATTAAAACTCTTCTTTATGGTTAAGATACCCTCATTTCCTGCCAAGTTATTTATACTTGGTAACCCCCGCCTTGGGTGAAATCTTTCTGTATTTTATTATTTTACGCTACTTTGTTTTGCTTTTCGCCATATTTCCACCATCATGCCTTAGCTAAGACATACTAGAACCTGCGCACAAAATAAGCACAAACACATAAAATAATACTAAAATAAACAAATTTGGCACTGTTTAAGTCCGAATATGTACCCGATTCATAGGTATGAAACCCACTCATCAGATGTGCTTACCACTCAGGGTCTCTAGGACACGATACTAAAGATTGTTGGTCCTTAAAGCATAAAATCCAAAATTTGATTGAAAGCAGTGATGTTGTGGTTCAACAACCTGCCCATCCAAATGTTAACACCAACCTTCTGATGCAGCATGATACGGACGGAGTAAATATGATTGGGTCAAAAAGCGCCAAAATGTGTCCAAATAAAAAATACATACGAAGGATAGAGGAATACCCCCAAAGGAACAAAACAAATGTCTTAGAGTCACTACAAGAAATCAGACAAAAAATGACGCTAAAATTTGTCACATAAAATTAATTTTTCGTCACTAAAATATTTGGTGACGATTGTTAATCGTCACAGAGATCGTCACCGTATGAGCATGGTATTAGGTATATTTGACACTATTTGATGTCGTCACTAAATAATTTAACTTATGGTGACGATCTACATCATTGTCACTATAATTAATTACTTTTAGTGACGTTAATAGCGTTACTATTTGAATGAAACTTTCGTCACTATATTATGTTTCGTCATCAAAACTTGGTGCATTAAATGACAAAAATCATTTTTCGTCATTAAATGATATTGTTTTAGTAACGAAAATATGTTACTCTATTTAAATCATCTAATTTTAATGAAGACAATATTGTCATATTTATGATTATTCTTTTGTCATGTTATTGTGTTTATCGTCACCAAAAATAAGAAAATAAATGACGACAGAACAATTCACCACCTAATAATATATTTAACATGACAATTATATCGTTGTCATTTTGTATTTTAAATAATATTACAAAATAATTTGTCACAAAAGAGTTATTTTTTGAGACACATTTTTCAATGTCATTAATTGAATACTTACGGTGACGATACATCTCATCACAAAAAGAGTTATTAATAGTGACAAAATTAGTTGTTGTGACTAAATGAATATATAACAGTGATGATATACACAGGTCAAATACAACATGTCACAACACAGGTCAAATAAGTAACATGTCACAACACAGGTCAAATACAACATGTCATATAAATCACAGCCACATTATAGTAACAGTTGAGTAAAAAGATATAGAATGGTTCTTGTACATCAACAGTTAGTAGGGTTATCACATCCACAATACATCAAAATTTCCAAATCTTTCCAAATTATATTTGAAATCCAAAATATCCTTCACATCCATCTGCTTCCCAACAGTCGGGCATCACCAAATTCTAATATACCCAAGGTGACTCTAACTCGGATGTATGTATTCGCCCAAACTCGAATTTCGTGACAAATGAGGCACATCGATGATCTATGTTCTCACCGCAAGAAAACATCAATCGCATATAATTTCAAGAGATTAGCTCAATACAAATCTTGCAGACACCATCAGTATTTAAATAATGCAAGAACACTTGGCATACCACTTATTTTGAAGGTCTCTAAACAAATTTAAACTGAAGACAAAAAAAAGCCACCAAGGAAAACAATCACGATATCATACATACCATATGGAAAATATTTCTTCTATTATATTTCTATACCAAGAAGAAGAAAATTTAGAGTATATAAATGATTAAGTAGCAATCTCAAGCAGTAGTGGGAGAATATAAGAGCAAAAGAACATGGAAAAGGACTATTTTTTAAAGGATAAAATAGTGATAGGGTTACTAATCCATAGACTATATAGTCCATGGGATTGAAGCATGAAGCTAATAAAGAGTAATTGAAAATCTTGCCATATTCCATTAGGCCCATAAAACAAAATAAATCAACAATACTAATTTTGCTTGTTAATGATGATGTTTATTATCAAACACAATTAAGTATACTATATGTTTAATCCATCACAACTTGACAAGAATGATAGAAAGGACGGTTACTCATCAACTTGTATGTATATCTATATATACAAGGGATGATCACCAGTCATCAAGATCATACTCAGCAACCTAGAAGCAAAAAACTGTCAAAGAAGACGAACATAATTTTTTGGATTTTTTTTTTCAATAATAAACTTTAAAATTAAGATTTATTACTTCAAAAAATTATTGACAAATAATGAAGAAACTCAATATTCGAAGAAAAAAAAAGTCAATAACAAAAGTAGGACTCTCATTTCCGCATTTAATGAAGTACAATATTACAATGAATTAGCTACCTTCAACTTTATTATGACCACATCATCCGACAAAGAAGCCAAGGTATATTTTTTGAACAAAAACTATTTAAAAACTATCTCAGCTTATTGTTCTTTGAACCCATAATTCACAATATTTACTTATCTTGATAATGAAATCGGGACTACACAAAAAATCGTGGTCTAGTTTTTTCATTATATAGCTACTATTTACTCAAAGATGCTAACATTCAGGTTCTAGTTCAAGGCAAGAACAAATATAGTGATTAAAAAATCATTTAGAAATAAGAAAAGTTGCAATCAAGTTATCATTTGGCAAAGTACACTCACCCATATCAAGTAATTCCGAAACCTCCTTGAAATGTGTGACAACCTTCCCGAGAAGTGTTCAAACAGGTTGTCAATAAAAAAAGATGCATGTCTTTGTTAATTCAAAAGAAGATTTCTAAAAAAGATGCATATACGGTTTATCCTTGTAACATGATATGTGTTTGTTTTTAAGAGGAGTTTATCCTTGTAACTTTGTCTTTAAAACCATAGATGCAATCCTAAAAGAGACAAAATTCATATCCTCGCCTAAGTGAGTAGAACAAATACCGGTAACCAAAGAAAAAAATCGATGAATAGAAGGCTTTAAATAAAAAATCATTTAAATAAAAGACTTCATAAAACGAAACAAATCATTTAAATAAAAAATAGATATCCACTAAGACCGAGGTAGAGAATATATACTATAAGCAAGACTCGAGTCATGATTTCATAGGTTGCCAATTTATTGCCATTGGAATAGAAGAGCGTAAGGCAAAGGTCAAGATAATGTCTAGAGCACTATCATTAATTGCTTAGATTTCCCTACATACCCCAAAGATTTTCTTTCTATGCTCCTTTTTGTCTTCCTTTTATACTTGAGTTTAGAATATGTCTTTCAATCTTTTAATAATTAACTTCTTATCATATGACATTCCCCGCAGAGCCATTTTCCTCCTTCACCTCACGCTTGTTATCATTTGTATACCTCACTCTTTTATGATCCTTTAACCACGAAAAAAGAAAAGCAGGATGGCATAGTTACAATTGCCAAACCTATTGTCTAGTTCTCGTATATAGTACAAGAGAGAGTTTATGCACTAAAATCTAAACTTCAACTTCTAAATCCCCCTCCTGGCTTGTGTATATTGTATGCTGACATGTTAAAAACTACTTTGTATGTCAATATCAGTAAAAGTTCAAAGGACGATCTTCTTCTTGCAATGAAAAGTTTTCAAAACTGATAATTATCATCAAATTCCAATATTTATAGCAATATACACAACTACATAATTATAGACTTATCTTTGTCAATCAAATTTGCTCAAACAAAAAAGAGTCCACAAATCCTTTTAGTAATTCCCGATTCTGATATTTTTTGTACCACCATATAAAATTTTAAACAAATATAATACCCACATATTTCTATGACTATTCCATTGCTTTATTACCAAAATGTTAGAATTCCAATATGATAAAAACCACAATTGGATTAAAAGGCATAAAATATTGAGATTAGACCAATCAAGTGTAATTTTTAAAATCTACCCAAGTCATTATATAATGGCTCAAGGGTGGAGGAATCACCAGATCTTGCACTCCAAGCTTGATTCCAAACGAAACGTCAATGCTACCAAAGCAGCTTTCAAAGAATGGTGAAATACTTAAAAGGGTTATCAACAACGTTTTAAAAGGCCTAATCCCGGCTTCTCCCGACTGACCCGAGTCGCCTCATACAAAGCTCCCTATGTTCATCCTTCAAAATCTCAATTGGGGTTTGAAGATTAGGCCTTGACTTAAAAAATTCATATACTATCTCTTGCAAGTCCTTGTGTTTTCCCCTCATGTATGAATATAGATGTGGGGTGCTCACGTGAAGCTTTGCACGGGCCACGCAGGTTAGCAGCTGGATGTCAAGGCGGTGATCAGATTTGGGTGATGCCGGATTAAGGTGTAGAGTGAGGAGGTTTATTCTTCTGGTGATGGGTTGATCTTCATGATCCTCCGCCGTTGAATTGGAATTGGGTGACGCCATTTTTCAATTTATTTCAGCAATTCTATATATATATATATATATATATGTATTACATTAGAAAAAATATAGAGATAGATGGGTGTGGATTGTGGAGGGAAGTAGATGAATGTTGTAGCTTGCATAGGAATCTTACCTGCATCCACGTGTCATCCATGACCTGCTCGAGATGTCTCAGGTGAATGCAAGGGAGGTGGCAAGGGGTGAATCAATTTAGGAACAATCACCAGCCCTTTGCCAACTACCAGTATAGCTCCAGCATTGTTTGCCATCCCTGTAAGCATATTCTTTAAAGGTGGAAGTGTTAGGTTTGTAATATTCTTGAACGCAATCAAATTGCAAAAATTAAGCGGAAGCGTGTAAAATCAGAGTTTAAAAATTTTTACAAACCATATACCCGGATCACCCTTTATGCACAATTATTAATTAAACGAAAAGATAAAGAATAAATCATACCCTTGAAGATCGAGCTTCCTCGTACAAGTTCACCTCCAAATCCTTTCGCGTCAATCTTGAATCCACCGGGTTTGGTTCCTTCCTTTGATCAACGTTAGCCACCCAAATGATTGGTCTCTAGAGGTGATCCACCAAGGAAGAAGAAAATTCAAGAAGAAGGGGTATTGGCTCAAACCCTAGTTTTTCTTATCTCTATAGAAAAAGGCCACAAATTGGAATTATTACGTTGTAAAAGTCAACAACCCCTCCACCCATAATAAGACTCCTCTTATTAATAGATGTGGGCAACCCACCGTAACAATTAAGGAATTGGGTTTTATTTAATTAATTAAATTCTTTTAATTAATTAAGCTCCCTAATCTTATTAGGGATAATTAATTAAACTCTTTTAATTAATTTAACCTCCTAATCTTATTAGGAATAAATGAGAGTACTTATATTAAATTAATTCCTAAACTCTTTTAGAAATTAAAATAATAATAATTGTAATAATATTAATAAGACTCCTCTTATTAATTTATATTTAATATTTCTAAAATATTAAATAATAAATATTAAACTATTTAATTTATTCTATCACCATAGATTAAATTAAATATACATAACATATTATTATGATTATGCCATTAACTTCTTAAATAATTATTCTTCCTTTTATGGTGTGACCCTTTAGGTTCTCCATATTAAACCTATTGTGAATAAATCAATTAGAATAATTCTAATCTTATTTAAATAAATAAATTAAACAATTAATTTATTTAAATAAATAATATTTATTCTACAATAGGGATAAGCCTCCCCTAGCGATCAACGACTTTCCGTATAATATATATTTCAACATTAATCAAAAAGAACCTTTGAGTAAATAGTTACTGTGACAATTCAATCCTTCCACCATACAATGTCCCAATTAAATATAAGACATGGAATTACTTGTCACAAGTCTTATTTTATTTAATTATATGTATTTCGATCCTTAAATGCACAACTCAAATAATGCAAATTAGAAACTCCTTTCTAATTTCATTCGCCGCTAAGGACTCACTGGGTTGTCATTTATCGAATCACATAGGACATTTCTCTTCTTTATTAGAAGTGGTAGATTCTTTATTGATCATACATTATCTCCATGTACAACTTATTATACCCAAGCATACCCTTTGATATACCCTAAGGGTCTTAAGGAATAAGTCAAAGTATAACTCATCATACACAAGATACTATGATGATCTCAAGTCCAAGGATTACTTGTACTACTATCACTACAGAATTCTATTGACAGCAAATAAAACTCCATTAGGTATTCCTTAGCGAGCCACGTTCAAAGGAACTTATTCTCTAATAAGCACCTACATACTTGCTTTAGTGTCTCCACACAAAAATGATCATGAGATCAATCATCCTCATCCAATGAGCAAACAACGTATGTACCAATCTATCCGGATTCACTAATCCCCAATTTAGTAATCCAATGATTGGGAACTATTTTAGTTTTAAGCTTTCTAAGAATTTAGATCTCATTAGAATGATCATCATCATTATTCTAAAAGCATTGCTTAAAACTATGGGTTTATCACATATTATAAAAACAAAGATCATGTAGATAATTAAAAGCCTTTAATAAATTTAATACCTTTTTATTAATAAATGAATAAGATTGTTACAAAGTATATGCTTTATCATCAAACATGATTGGCTTTGTGTGCATACTACTTTTTCAATCTCCCACTTGCACTAAAGTCAATCGTCATGGTATCTTATACTCTTCTTCTCTAAGTGACGACTATCCTGCTTTGTTGGATAAGCTTTAGTTAATGGATATGTAATGTTGTTCATGAGAGTCCACTATCTCTATAGTGATTTCCCATCTTTCAATGATTCTAATAATCAAATGAAAGTGCCACAACACATGTTTAGATCCAAGATGAGACTTAGGAACTATTCCTAGTTACGTAATGAACTTTTAATCCAAACAATCAACTTGCGGCCTTCATTTATAGCTATATACTTTGTCTTTATCACTAAACCAAAGAACTCTTTTTCTTTGCTCGAACCTTTCCCATTCAACGCACTCATTTATTCAAGATAACGCTTTTACCTTAAAGTGGATTTTCTCATCATCTTGGTTTGTCCGAAAAACTTGAGTCTCATTAAGCCCTCTAGTTTTAATTAAGACCCACCATGAATATGATCACATCCTTAGTGCCGGTTAAGCACTTTAAGATGTTTTTCACTGACTCACAGTGAACTTCTCCAGAATATGACTGATCAACATCAGGTCTCGTATATTTCATTGCATACATGATAGTTACTCATGTGATCTCTCTTTTGTGGAGTCTATGGGGACTATTAAGAGAGATACACTCCGCAGCTCATCGATATGAGACATCTTTTGGAGTTTGCCATGCTAAACGACTTTAGCATCAAATGAATATACGTTCCTTGGGTTAAGTCGAGCATCCTGTTGAATCTATCTATATAGATTTTATCCCCAATTAAGATACTCTTCCCAAATCATTCGTGGAGGAATGTTTAGACAACTTTATCTTTACTGATCGTAGCATTGGTATGTCATTCCTTATCCGTAGTATATCAACATATAATATTAGAAATGTCATGGCGCTCCCACTGTCCCTTTTGTACACACTAGAACTCTTACCTCATCATCGATGTAATCGGATCATCATCTTCTATGATGTGTACCTCATCATCATCATCTATGATGAATTCATACCTCCTAGGTATCTTCTGGTACTATTCCGTTTTATTGGTCTGTCAGTGTACAATAGGTCTATCTATAGGTTCCTCTTATTTGACTTATAGTGTTTTGTGGTTCTTGAACTCTTCAAGATCTATTATCCTCCCACTAGCCCCTTCAATAATAAACACCTTTATCTTGAAAGCGTGATGTTTCAGTAACAAACACCTTTTGCTAAGTAGAATTATAGAACATATACCCTAAACTTACTTTAGGATGTCCCACAAATCAGACTTGTCAAATCTTGTCCCAAGCTTATCTTTTGAAACCTTTTCACATAAGTTGGACAACCCTTATCTTAACATACTTAAGATTAGGAATCCTCCCCATCCATAACTTTTATGGAGTCTTGAAATGGGATTTTGAGGTTACCTTTTCGTGAGATATACTGACCATTTCTAGGACATGACCCTGAAGAATACTTGGAATGTCGGTAAAATCATTTTGGACCGTATACATGTTCAACAAGGTATGATTTTTCCTTTCGGATACATCAATCGCTTATTACAGACGATGTGTCCATTATGAGAAAACCATTTGAGATGATCTAGAAACTTATTGCACAAGTATTTATTCCTTGATCTAATCAAAGAATCTTAATACTTTGCCAATTTGTTTCATTTCAATTCTTTGAACCTTTCAAATAATTCATACTTGTATTTCAAAAAATACATACATTCAACTCTTTGAATGATCATCTCCTTTTCTTATACTAATTTGTTCAATATGCAAAATTATTTTCATGTAAGTCAAGTATACTAAATTTATTAAGTAATATTCCAGTTCTATACAAAACATTATTATTATAAATAGAACAACAATTGTTCTTAATTATAATACCAAAGATTTCATTGTCCAACAATAAAATGGAAATAATATTTTTAACAAGAACTGGAATACAATAACAACTTATTGACTTAATAGATTTGCCCATAGGCATTGCTAAACTATAAGTTTCTATGGCTAATGCAGCAACCTTTGCTTCATTTCCCACACATAGGATTACTTATATTTGTTTAGTTTTCTACTTCTATTTAGTCCCTTCATAAATCTATATTTATGATAACCAAAGCCGGTATCCAATACCCAAGTAGAACATTGACTTAAAGAAAAATTTATTTCAACCATGAACAAAATTGTATTGTAATCGAAACTTCACTAAGCTTCTTTGGTTAGCCTCTGCAAGATGCTTCTCGCAGTTTCTTTCCAGTGTCCAGGCTTATTGCAGTGGAAGCAAACTCCTTTGCTATCCATATCAGTTTTGTTCTTATTATCCTTTGTTTTGCCTTTCTATTTACCTTCTTTGAATCGTTCTTCTTTTGTAAGATCCTTTGGCCCTACCAATAAGACTTGATCTTTCTTGGTTGGAAAGTGACTCTCAACATTTTTTAATATGTTAAGCAAATCAATGAGGTGATGTCTATCTTGTTCATATGAAAATTCACAACAATTGTGAAAAGAGTCCGGGAGTGAGTGCAAGATCAAATCTTGGCTCAACTCTCCATCCATGACAAAACCATTGTCCTAATTGATCAATCAAATTGATTATGTTAAGAACTTTTTATGCGTACTATAGTGCCATTGGCCATTCTAGATCGGAAGAGCTCCTTAGATATCTCGATATCTATCGGTCCCCACTTTCCTCACCATCAACTACTTGATGTGCGGGAATATAGTAGAGAGCATCCATAGTTTCATCTTGTGGCTGAAGCTCGTTACTCATGGATGCGAGCATGATGCATTGAGCCAATCACATGCATCATCTTGCCACTTTCTAAAAGTAGCAATCTCTTCCTCGAGGCATTATGCGCAACTATTGCGGGGATAGGCATATTAAGGACATAAGATAGCTTTTCACTATGAGAACTATTCTCAAATTCCTTAACCAATCCGTTTAATTGATTCAAGTTAATTTAGCAACTAATATGCTTCATGATGATAGTAATTTAGACATTGTAAAATTCTATAAATGAATTTGTAATTAACAACATTTTTATATACATTCTTTTATTAATTACCAAAATAAATTAGGTCTTGTTTTAAATTGGTATCTCCCACTATTTTCTTCAAACTATATTACCCTCACTTATATAGTTCGGCAAAATCTAATTAAAGATTTGCTAGTGAGAATAAGGATCCCATTTCAAATGTATATAACCTTGTGGTGACACAACAAACTATATATAAATAAATAGGTAGACAACTTTTGTCAATTACATCAACTATGCAACTCCTTTTATTTTTGCCTCTTAGATTATTTTGATGAAGTGGTGACACATCCGAATCAAAATTATCCAAGTTAAGTCCGACCTAGCACTCCATATATTCAAAAAAAAAAATATCATCCTTGTGTTGACATAACAAAACAATATTGTTCAATTTTCATTATAAGCATCAAATGTGATAAATTAACATCTTAAATACTTAATACTTGCCTTGTGGTGACACAACAAACTCATATTAAATATTTAATACTCTATTAATTTTATCATGCTAGAAGGCGACGTTCGATATTCCAAATATCTTTGAACGCTTAGGACTTAATATAAAAATTGAGGGGTTTGTTATTTATTTATCTCATCTTGTTTAGCGGCATTATGCATATATATATATAATCGCGTCATATTAATAAACATGCGAAGCATGTTTGCATAATATATAATATATATAGTATAAGCATGCACATATAGAATACTATATTCTACCCGGATTGATTATGGACTTTTATTCTAGTTTGGTTCACTAGAGCCACCAAGTGAACCAAAAGGTCAAACCCTAGGGGTGCAAGAAATAATATTTAAATATAACTATTACATTTAAACCGGGCTCCATTACAAACGAGTCTTCAAGCGCTCCTTGCTCCTTGATCTCCAATTTTTCAAAATTAATTCTAACTATTCCTATTACAAAACTATTTAAAATAAATAGAAACCTTGATCGTGATCGAGGGAAATACATAGGAGGAGATAGAATTTATATTAAGGAAAAATTAGAGAATACGAGTCTGTGAGACCCCATTTAATAAAACCCATACATTCATGCATCCAACTAAAATAAAATCCAATCACATTGGTCAATAGTCCATAATCAATCCCATTTATTATCATATACATCATCATATGCATCAATAAATAACATTCATCTTATGAATAATAAACATTTAATATATATATCGATATCATTTAATGGGCAAATTTAGTTAGTATAAAATCTATTTTTGAATCAAAATAAACTCTTTTATTTTAATCCAAATTTAAATCAAAATAAAACTATTTTATTTTAATTTATCTAATTTTGATTAAAATAAACTATTTTATTTTAATCAAAATTTTAATCAAAATAAACTCCTTTATTTTAATTAATTATGGAATCCAATTCCATATATTTATATAAAAAAAAATCTTTAATTAAAATAAACTCTTTTATTTTAATTAATTATGGAATCCAATTCCATGTAAAAAAAATCTTTTATTAAAGGAAACACGGATATTCTTTCCTATTCACAAATAAACTCCTTTATTTTGAATAATATGAAATCTTATTCCATATTTAAATAAACTCCTTTATTTAAGGAAATTATGATTCTTTTTTCTATTCACAAATAAACTCATTTATTTTGAATAATATGAAATCTTATTTCATATTTAAATAAACTCCTTTATTTAAGGAAACATTGATTCTATTTCCTATTCACAAATAAACTCTTTTATTTTGAATAATATGAAATCTTATTTCATATCTAAATAAACTCCTTTATTTAAGGAAAAATATAATCCAATTTCAACTCCAATTAGTTATTATGGAATCCAATTCCAACTCTAATTAGTTAGCATGAAATTTAATTTTAAAATTAAAATAAACCCTTTTATTTTAAGATTAAAATAAACCTTTTATTTTAAAATTAAAATAAACTTTTTATTTTAATTATAAAATAATTAAGAATATAATATATATATATATATATATATATATATATATATTTATTATATATATAAAATAACCGTAGATATATGTAATATATATTATAAAGAATCCATGAAAATCTAAGGATCTTGAATCACTTATATGAGAATCCTGGAAAGCCACGTGATGAGAGTAACCTGCCTTTTTTTTATTTTTTTTTATTTTTTTTTATTACGTGCATCACATGGTAACATATGATAAATTTGTGCAATCACAGCTTCTTAAATCACGTGGCTTCCTTTAACTGATAACTTTTTTTTTAATTAAGCACGTGGCTCCTACACGTTGCCATACATATTTTCAAATGCCGCATGAGTCAGCCAGGATTAAGCACATCAGGCCTTTCGGGAAAATAAAATTTGGCCTTTTTTTTTTTTTTTTAATAAATTTTATACAATAAAATTATGCCCAATAAAATTGTTCTAAACACATATCAATATAGATATTAAATTAAAATAATTAATAATTTACATAAAGATTTGGCTCTGATGCCATTGTTAGGTTTGTAATATTCTTGAACGCAATCAAATTGCAAAAATTAAGCGGAAGCGTGTAAAAACAGAGTTTAAAAATTTTTACAAACCATATACCCGGATCACCCTTTATGCACAATTATTAATTAAACGAAAAGATAAAGAATAAATCATACCCTTGAAGATCGAGCTTCCTCAGGTACAAGTTCACCTCCAAATCCTTTCGCGTTCAATCTTGAATCCACCGGGTTTGGTTCCTTCCTTTGATCAACGTTAGCCACCCAAATGTTTGGCCTCTAGAGGTGATCCACCAAGAAAGAAGAAAATTCAAGAAGAAGGGGTATTGGCTCAAACCCTAGTTTTTCCTATCTCTATAGAAAAAGGGCGCTCTCCCACAAATTGGAATTATTACGTTGTAAAAGTCAACAACCCCTCCACCCATAATAAGACTCCTCTTATTAATAGATGTGGGCAACCCACCTTAACAATTAAGGAATTGGGTTTTATTTAATTAATTAAATTCTTTTAATTAATTAAGCTCCCTAATCTTATTAGGGATAATTAATTAAACTCTTTTAATTAATTTAACCTCCTAATCTTATTAGGAATAAATGAGAGTACTTATATTAAATTAATTCCTAAACTCTTTTAGAAATTAAAATAATAATAATTGTAATAATATTAATAAGACTCCTCTTATTAATTTATATTTAATATTTCTAAAATATTAAATAATAAATATTAAGCTATTTAATTTATTCTATCACCATAGATTAAATTAAATATACATAACATATTATTACGATTATGCCATTAACTTCTTAAATAATTATTCTTCCTTTTATGGTGTGACCCTTTAGGTTCTCCATATTAAACCTAGGTTGTGAATAAATCAATTAGAACAATTCTAATCTTATTTAAATAAATAAATTAAACAATTAATTTATTTAAATAAATAATATTTATTCTACAATAGGGATAAGCCTCCTAGCGATCAACAACTTTCCGGATAATATAGATTTCAATATTAATCATAAAAGAACCTTTGAGTAAATAGTTACAAATACAATTCAATCCTTCCACCATACAATGTCCCAATTAAATATAAGACATGGAATTACTGTCAAGTCTTATTTTATTTAATTATATGTATTTCGATCCTTAAATGCACAACTCAAATAATGCAAATTAGAAACTCCTTTCTAATTTCATTACGCCTTAACCAAGGACTCTTTGGGTTGTCATTTATCGAATCACATAGGACATTTCTTCTTTTATTAGAAGTGGTAGATTCTTTATTGATCATACATTATCTCCATGTACAACTTATTATACCCAAGCATACCCTTTGATATACCCTAAGGGTCTTAAAGAATAAGTCAAAGTATAACTCATCATACACAAGATACTATGATGATCTCAAGTCCAAGGATTACTTGTACTACTATCACTACTGAGAATTCCTATTGACGAGCAAATAAAACTCCATTAGGTATTCCTTAGCGAGCCACGTTCGATGAACTTATTCTCTAATAAGCACCTACATACTTGCTTTAGTGTCTCCACACAAATGATCATGAGATCAATCATCCTCATCCAATGAGCAAGCAACGTATGTACCAATCTATCCGGATTCACTAATCCCCAATTTAGTAATCCAATGATTGGGAACTATTTTAGTTTTAAGCTTTCTAAATTTTAGATCTCATTAGAATGATCATCATCATTATTCTAAAAGCATTGCTTAAAACTATGGGTTTATCACATATTATAAAACAGCATCATGTAGATAATTAAAAGCCTTTAATAAATTTAATACCTTTTTATTAATAAATGAATAAGATTGTTACAAAGTATATGCTTTATCATCAAACATGATTGGCTTGTGTGCATACTACTTTCAGGAAGTTCACCCACAAATTAGTATATTAATTTCAAAATGAGAGAACATTTAAATAACAGAGTTACAGAATTGCATCACAACTAGAGACAACCTCCCTCTTGTGCAGGAATTATGATAAGGAAATTATTAGGATAGTATTACATTTAATTAACACCAATGTAGATCAGTTATGCAAACGGGGATCTTGTTTTACTACTCAAAGGTGAACATATGACATGCATTTGTCCAAAGATGATGTAGACAACCTTTTCTTGTGAAAAGATAGATAGGAGCTTAGGATAGGGCTATGTTCTTGAAGCAACAGATTAATATCTCATCCACTAGGATTATCGGATAGTAAGAAATCTGAAACACCAACAATAATGAGTTACCTCAGATGAAATTGAACTTTAAATCAATTTAATGAAGCTACACCCAATTGTCATTCCATAAAATCAAAACACCTGTTGTTAATCAACAAAGAAAATACCAACATATGCATCCAAATATTGATTCCCTTGTAGAAACAAATACAAAAATACTGATTCAATTGGAAGCTACCATGCTAGCATGAATAAATCACATACATGCACATAATAAGGGTATTATGATTAGTAGAACACATATTGTACCAGAAACCCAAAGAAACTCAATAAGTTGTTAGAAAATCAAGGAGCCGCTTGCCAGGAACCCCTCCATAAATTAATTTTTCTTAATTTAACATATATTAAGATAACATGTATACACAGAGTTAGAACTGGAATATGACGAAATATTCGTTTAACCTCAAATATTCTTTAAAAGTGATGGCCTTTCACATAAATTTGAACTAAGAAGGCTAAACAAAAACACACAGAACCTACAAAGCAAAGAATTAAAAAAAACCCTGGTAGAATTCAAGGAATTAAGAGTTGGTGAACCGTAGCATAGGTTGCAAATACGGAGCAAACAAATTAATTTAGTTTTGAGATTAAATCAAAAGGAGATTCATAACAAAGGGAAATCCAATACAATTACATAGCTCACCAACAAATTCAGAATTCCATCTCCACACAACACAAAACTAAAAATCAAAAAATCTTTAAATCCTAGCTTTTTAAATAAAACCCAAAACCAAAATCAATTAAAACAGAAAATTCCTAAATTTAGACCTACAAAAACCCAAAATAAAAATCACATAAACCCAAAACTCAAATCAAACAACAAATGCAATAATTTTCACAGAAATCAAACACAAGACAATTAAAAGTAAACCCAATTCAAGAATTGTAGCATTCTTCATCATATTGAACGAAATCTTAGATTTCCCTCCAGAACAAGCAATCAATGAGAAACAATCTGTCCAATTGAAAGCCTTTGAATAAGAGAAAAGCTTTCTTCTTTGGGATCTGAGGCCGAGGAATTGATTTGAGATCCGAGACTTGAATCGAGAGAGTTCACACTTGAGGGGTCCGATCGGTGGTTCTCGGTGTTACTTCTTCGTTCCTGATCAACAAGACTCTCATCATCATTTTTCGATTCCTCGACTGTTTTGTCCGATTTCTCCATCGTACAGCTGCTGATACTACCAAAAGAGAAAAGACGACGTCCTGCTCGAAATGGGCGTGGCTAGGGTAAAATATGAGTGAATTAGAATAAGTGAATTTAGATAATAATAATAGTATAAAATTATTATTTTTTAAATATTAATATTCGGTTATTCGGGTACCCGAATTATCTGTTTTTTAAAATCAAAATCGAAATCGAATAATGAGCAATAAATCGGATATAACCAAAATAGGAAAAAAAACTGAAAAACCAAAATAATTCGGTTAAAAAAGTTCGGTACGGTTCAGTAGTTCGGTTTTATCCATTTTTTTCTCACTCCTATCGACTCCCACGCTTCCGTGTTTTTTAACACTTTGTTTCTGAGTTTTGAACAGAAAAGAAAAGAATAAAAAACTTAAATTAGAATAGAAAAGAAAAGAATAGAAAATTTGAAGTTTTCCTTTGTGTTGTTTCTGAGTATTTAATAGAAAAGAATAGAAAATTTAAAATTGAGGACATGAGTTGTAATTTAAAATTTATTATATTAAAAATTGAGGATAATATGGGAATTATAAAAATATTACTTATTCTAATTTCTTTTCCGTCCAAATTAGGCCAATTTTGGACGGAAAACTTTGGCAGGAAAAGTGGCCAAGTTTTCTATCCATTTCTTTTCTTTTTCGTTTATTAAAAAACTCAAAAACATAAGAATTGGAAAGAAAACTTAACTTTTCTGTCAATTTCTTTTCTGTCCATTTTAAAACTCAGAAACAGAGCGTAAAAGAGGATTTGAAGATTTTTGAAAAGAGAATTTTGCTCGTTTTTTTACATACATAACGTTTTTTTTTAAAAAACGTTATTTATTTAAAGCCAAAAATTGCCCTTATAAATACATAACGTTTTTTATATGTATATACAACGTTTTGTTAAAAATTGTTGTAAAACAAAATACCACAACGCTTTTTATAAAAACGTCATCTTTTAAGTTTTGTCTTTTAATGGTTTTGTCTTGGGTGATGTTATCATGATCTCTTGCATAAATTCTTAGGTTTCTACTGAAAAGGCATTACAACAAGATCGCATACCATTCCTCGATTCTTTGAGATTCCATTTGAAGTGATGTTTGGCAAAACACCCTACCTTTCTATTGCCACTTACATTCTAGATACTACACAATTAGAAGTTTTGGATGTTTCCCTCCAAGAAAGAGATGCCAAACTGCAATTAGAACAACTACTAATTATAACAACTACGAATTATCAATTCAAATCAAAATCTAGAAACATACCTAAAATGTTAAATAATTTCTACCATCAATTTGGGATTATTAAAAATTGATAATGGAGGTTCTTGACTAAATGGAGGCTGCCGATGTTGAAAAGAAGACCGGTGATGTCGCTTGGATACAAGAAAATTTTGCCTCCATATAAAAATGTGACGCTATTGCATTCTTTATCACTAAATATAAGAATTTATGACGAACCAGTGTTGTCACTTATCCACTCATCTAATTAGTGACAAATTAGTATCTCGTCATATAAAATTGGTATTTGTGACAATATAAATTGTTATAAATTATTATTTTTTCATCTTTAAAAAATTTTCCTCCAAATTTTTTAAGAAAAATTTTGCCTCCAAATAAAATTGTGACGATATTATGTACTTTGTCACTAAATATAAGAATTTATGACGAAACATTTTTGTCACTTATCCACTCATCTAATTAGTGATGCATTATTATCTCGTTATATAAAATTGATATTTATGACAATACAATTTGTCATAAATTAATATTTTTTCGTCTTTAAAAAATTTCCCTCCAAAATTTTTCAGAAAAATTTTGCCTCCAAATAAAATTGTGACGATATTACATATTTTGTCACTAAATATAAGAATTTATAACAAACGATTTTTGTCACTTATCCACGCATCTAATTAGTGACGCACTATTATTTTGTCATATAAAATTGGTATTTATGACAATACAAATTGTCATAAATTATTATTTTTTCGTCATTAAAAAAGTTCCCTCCAAAATTTCCCTCTAAAGTTTTGCCTCCAAATAAAATTGTGACGAATTTGTATTTGGCGTCACTAAATGTGAACATTAGTGACGAAAGCACATTGTCACTAAATTTTACAAATAATTAATGACAAAGTATTAATTTTTCATTGAAAGAAATATTTTGTGACAATAAATATTGTCATCAATTATTACAAAATGTCACTAAAAGGCTTCCCTCCAAAATTTTGGTGCGAAATTCTGCCTCCAAAATAACTTGTGACGAAATTTTGTTAATCGTCATCAAATGTGTAAATTAGTGACGATATAAATGATTAATAGTAACAAAAGTAAAAGTCGTTACCAAAGCAAAAGTTTTAGTGACGATTATGAATTTCGTAATTATTAATTAACAAATTGTGACAAAATTTTGTGCGTGGCAAAAATTTTCATCATAAAATGTGTGATTTCTTGTAGTGAGTGGGAAAATTCAGAGGAATATAGGACAGTAAGTCAAAAATTAGAGACGATCCAGCATCAAGTAACGCTGTTGTCTAATCTGATAGTGCGCTAACATTAGGTTACAAGGCAACTTTTTAATCAACTATCAGAAAGTCAAAAAGAAAAAGAGGTTAGCCAGAATGTAAGCCTATCTCCCTCTAAAATAATCAAGTTGATTGAAGAAGATCAAAGTAGGCTAAAAGGATAGTGTGACGCCCCCAAATCTATACTCCCACGGTATCCGATCTGGTGTTCACAATTAATCAATTAATATAACACATCCAAATCTATAAACCCGCGATATCCGATTTGATGCTTATTTCTAATTGAACTACTATACATATTTTAAAAGATATAATTCCCATAGATCCAAGGTTTATAGTATCCCATAATAGATAATAATTCACCGTAGAACTATTGCTATGTTTGGATACCCTTACTTGGATATATAAACTGTATCTATGAATATCATCTATCTATCTATTTGAAATCCAGAGTACTAAAATTAACATGAATAGTCCATATTACTAATACCCTCACTAAGATGTATAGTCTATATCTTATGGATTATCCTATTATATCGATAGTACATATCTATCTGAATTTCAGAGTATCAGCAATAACATGAACAATCCATATTATCAATACTCTCACTCAGATATATAGTTCCTAAGGATCTCAAAATAAATAAAAGGTTCTACCTACATCTATTTATGTTAAGGAAACACGATTGCAGAAATAAAGGATAATTTTATATCATATATATAAAGGTTTGATTACATGATTCTTCATAAAGAATTTCTTATCACAAAAGTATTACATTCAGCTAGACATTAATTTAAACTAATCTAAGTATGGTCTCTTTCCATTGTTCACTCCAGATGTGTCAAGGTTACCATCTAATACTACAAAGGGTATGATTTGCAAGAATGAGCAATGACATGTTCAACAAGTTTTATATTTATAACACAATATAGGATTTGAAGAAGTATAACAGTTCAAAACTTTTCTGAACTGAGTGTTGTTTACCATTTATGGAATTTTTATATTTCAACCATTTCTGGACTTTTTATTATTTCTGTCAGTCACAAAGACTTAGAAATCTTGTTTAGATATGAGACATGAGATCAATCTATTTAACATTCTAGGAGTATGCATATCATCCTAATCGTGTCCACGTGCACTAAATGTCAGATATACTGGCACACAATTTTCCCCTTCTGGAATTTACAACTCAGTATAGAATATCTTACCAAAGCAATTTAGTTTGTCACAACAGTTTAAGCTCAATAAACAATAATATATGAATCAATATTTCTTTTTTTAGTTATGCTGAAGCTATAGCGATAACTTTGCAATAATTGGCAATCATGTTAGGTTTGGTATAATATATCAAAAGAAAATCAAGATAAGAATCATGTTCAACGAATAAGCAGGGTTCGAGAGCTTTCATAAGTAATAAGTTTAGGTTTAGTAAACTTGCGAAAGTAATTAAGGTTAGAGAACTTGCCTGAGCAAATATCGATTAAGCAACGCTTCTCGATTCGTTTATAAACACCTAAGATGTTCATTCATATAAGTCTAATACATTAGTACTGATAACAATACTCAAATACATAAACTATTCACGTTCGGGTTAAATTTAATATGATTTCGGTGTCCTAAGACTTTACCGGATAATTAATAAGTTCATATCTCGGTTAAACTTTATTTATAAGCTTTATTATATTTTTAGATAATTTGTATATCCTATATAATAATTTTCGGAAGCTTATAATAATTTTTAGATATTTATTTATCCATTAAATGATTTTTAAATCATTTATTGATATTTTAAATAATTAATATTTACTTTGAATATTATAAAATCTTGTTTATTATTTTTAAAATAATTTATAACCATTTAATATGATTTTTAAATCATTAATATCATTTTTAAATAATTATTTATTTTTATAAATGATTATTCTAATTAAATTATTAATAATATCTAAATAAATAAAATATTTATTGAATTTATGTAAAAAATATTAAATTATAACTTAAAATAATTTTTAAAACTATTTTTATAATTATTTATATTTATTTATTAATTATTTCTAATTTTATTAATTTATTTATTAAATTTATTATTACTGTCTGTCACTAAAGCCCTATAGTGACAGAAAGTGTTGCTATAGGTATTCTTCATTTATGGGATTTAGTTTGATTGTGGCTTAGAGGTCACTTTGACCTTAGCTTAATTCCCTACTGATGATGATTCTAGGTTTGTAAGTGTATATGTGTTATAGTACTCATGTAATAGTACAACATCATACTAATTTCAGGCTCTAACCTACATATAACAAAAAGTTATAGAGGCTCAAAGTCACTGTCAAAGCTGTTCTTGGGTTTCTGGGTAACCCAGAACAGTGGTTATGGTCGGTCAACGATTTTGTGTCTTCTATATCTTACAATCCGTGTGATAGATGTGTGTTTTGATTGTTGTAATATATAGTTTATATATAAAGGTACATATATGTTACACTTGTTTGAACATAGTAAGATCCCAAGGTTTAGATTTATGGTTGTCAAAGTGCAGCCAGAGGCTGTTCTTGGTGTTCTTTAGTTTTTCGGGTAACCTAGGAAACGCAGTCATGCTCGGTCAACGATATTTGACCATTAATTCTAGTAATCCAATGAATTGATTAAGAGTTTGAGTGTCATAGATATGTAGTATCTATGTCAGGGTATCAATTTATAACACTTAAACATCCTAACAACAAACAGAAAGCAATTTAATGGTTGGTCAAAGTAATCGGCTCAACCTATTCTTGAGATTTCTGGGAAACCCAGAAATCTGAACTTCGTGGTCGGTCAACGACCTTTGACCACTTATATCTTACAATATATGATTCTAATTGACCTATTTTATTTTCCAGATTAAAGACCTCATATAATACTACAACTAGCATACAATTAACAGACCTAGCTATTAACATACACAGATCTACAGGCTCTGACATTCGACTGTAGACCTATTTTTCCAGAATTTCTAATTTGCTTAAAACTTCATTTTGATGCATTTAGATGTTATGTAAACATGTTCTATCAACTTAGCGTACTTACTAACATGCTATTACACATATCTAAACATCTAAACTATAATTTAAACATAACATCAAAGATCTAGGTTAAATTAGGGTTTGCACATTTTCTTACTTGATTTTGATTTTTGGCTTCTGATCCTGTTCTTGCTATCACCAAGGCTTTTTTAGGCATGATATATGAGTATATAGGCTTAGAAATTTCGTGGGTTTGGACTGATTTAAGGCTGCTATTTATAGAATTGCCAAGCTAGGTTTTTTTGGTCATTTTTTCATCTTCTTGCCTCTACAAAGATCAGATGGTTAATACTTGTGCTGCTTGGGAGTTGCAACCATGTCATGTGAAACCTTGGGATTTTATTTGATGAGTGTAACCTACTTGTGAGCTTTTTCATCATAATTAGTAGCTTAATTATGCCTTAATCCTCCTTAATCTTGATTAGGGTTTTGGTTTTTATGATTAGGGTTGCTTAATGATGTTTATTAACACTTAATTGATGTTTAATAATCATGGTTAGGGTTTAGGATAACCTAATTAGGTTTTAGTATAACCAATTAGGGTTAAGGTTTATAAATTAGGATTTGGGATTGTAAATATATGGTTAGGGTTTCCTAATTTCAATATTAGGGTTCCTATGTGACGCCCCCAAAATAGGTATACATCACCCATTCTGAGTCGCCGAATACATGGTACTGAACTTAAATACAAACTTAAATATAGAACATGAGCTGTGAGTTTGAATACAAATATTGTCTTCTAGACAGTATTCAAACTAAAAATAAGTCCTCATTACAATTATTGTCACACTATTTCACAGAATAGTGAGGACTACTAATGCAACCATCTGGACCGTCAATCCATTCCCTGACTAGTCCCAGCTATATTCTCATTTCCTGAAGAGAACAGTGAAAAAAAGGGTGAGCTCAACTAGCCTAGTACGAAATATTATGACCAAGATAATGCAGAATGAATTATCCATAGCCTTCAACAGTATAACAACTGATAGAATATAATAGACAACATGTTTTAGATCAACAACTGCAGTGGAATAAGCAATCCATTAGAAGAGTCAAGTAGAGCATAAAATCTACTATCTTCTATGATTTAAAAGATTTATCATCAATTTTATTGCTGAGACTCAGCTTAATAAATAATCCACATCATCGAATCATCCCTGCACTACGGGCCAAGGATATTCTTTAGTATCACGACCACGAATTATCCATGCACTACGGGCCAAAGATAATCGTGTTTTCATCAATGGTCATGATCATGCGATAAAATAATTCATCTTTGCACCCTTGGCCGAAGAGAATCCATGGCCATAATCATACCAAAAATTGTCCATCAATGCACTACGGGCCAATGAGGACTTTTACCACATCATTTGTAACATTATGGTCATGATTATACAGAATAATCCTTGGTCATAATCATACCAAGTCCATCTATGCACCACGACCAAAGATAACTTTCATAACAATATAAGCATGAGGATGATGACAATGACATAATAATTTAATAAAACGAGTTCAAGGATAAATTTTAAAGATTTATAATTTAATTTATCCAGAATTCAATAACGTTCAAATTGTCAACATGATATTTCTTTGTGGAGTAAAATTCAAGAATAATATTATATCAAAAATGATTTAGACTGAAAAGAAATTAATTTTATCATGAATAGTGCCCCGGGTGAATAGTACCCGAGTGAATAGTACCCCGTGAATAGTACTTCGGGAATAGTAACCCCGTGAATAATACTCCAGCATGAAAAAGTTAAAACTTATCAAGAATGCTCAGAATAATATTTCCGTGAAAAGATGCTGGATGAAGCGCAAATATCAAGGATATTCTACTAATTTCATGGAGCATAGAAGCCAAAACTTTAACAAAACGAGTATAGAATTCGAACTTTGAAATGAAATAATATTACTTACATACTACAAAGTATGGAAGAAAATATTATTTCTTACGAATACTGAACAAAAATAATATCCCTTACGAATATTAAACAAAAATAATATTCCTTTTGAATATTGAGCGAATATAATATTCCTTACGAGTATTAAATGAAAATAATATTTCTTGCGAATATTGAACGAAATAATATTCATACGAATACGAAAAATAATATTTCTTCAGAATATGAAATAAATAATACCCCTTACCTTAAAAAGAAGAGTATTTCGACTGGTAGATCGGGGATATTCTTGAAGAAAAATTTCATTGTATTCTACACTCAAAGCTTTCTAAAACTCGAAAGAAATACGCTCAATATTATAGAAGAATAATTCTATAATTCTGGTGTGATTTTCAATTCTAACTAAGTATCCTATTTATAGGAGAATGGAAGGATACTAATTAGAAATTTTATTCACAGTCTGCTGCGAATTGGAATTCTAATAATTCCTTCAAGTAAAAACCAAGAAAATTTTAATTTACTATGCAGCACTATACAATAAAATATTCTAATAAAACAAAAGAACTTTAAATAAAATATTATATATTCTATTTATAATATAATAAATCAAAATTTATTATATAACCTTTGCCTTATGACAAAGGCTTACTATAAATCCTACACCAATTCTTCAAACACACACATATTATAACATATATTCCATCCACCCACCAAATTTTCTTACAAAGATATTATAACATATATTCCATCCACCCACCAAATTTTGTTACAAACATACTCACGGGCACATACTCCCACCTCATAATTTCATACACACACACACACACACACATTCCCTTATCTCCAAGGCATCTTCCCCCACCTCCCTTTCTTCCTACCACATACACACACTAAATTCCATACACACATGTCAATATATATATATATATATATATATATATATATATTAATCACACTTTCACACATCATATATATATATATATATAACCTAATTTCCTTCCACATACGTAATTTCCCACCCACCCCATTTCCATTTTTCTTTTCTTCCAACGTGGCCCCCGCATGTTTCCTTCACCAACATATCACCATCACAGGTGGATCCCATATAATATATATACTGAATAATCTTCTACTGATTATTTTGAAAAATGGGTAAAAGGGGTCCATAAAATAAGCAAAATTTACATCAAATACTTCATAAAAAATCCCTCAATATTTTTAACAACATTTATTCATCATTATTATAACTCACAATATTAACAACTAGATCGTTCCCAGGAAAGAGGGGGCTTTCCAATATGGATTTCTCCCTATTGGAGCGCAATTAGGTGACCAAACCTCTCCTCGATAGAACTTTCTAGACATCGTCAATATTACAAATAATAATATGAATAACTATATCATCTCAATTATTGATTTAATAATATATAAAATATCGACAATAATTGAATCAAATAACGTGAGATACTATACAACAATTACTGTAGTAATAATTGAATAAAACACGAGTGACTTCTCATGTAAGCATCAATAATCGATACCGTGTGCTACTATGCAACCACGCGTATTACTATACTTTTATCACCGGGTGATTCAATAGTTAACAGTAAAACTTCTGCCGTTATTTTCATAAAAATATATTATTGTCATTTTCTCATTTCGACAGTAATTTTGTTGTGGGGTCCACCAATGATTGTGCCGTCGTACGAATATTCCCCGACCAATCGAATATAATATAACAACTTGTATACTTTGCAAAATTTATAAATATTACCCACAACTATAACATTATCTCAAATCCACAACATAATATTAAAAAAAATATTTTGAGAAAATTAAATCTTTATTTACAAAATTCGAGGTCTTACAATCTTCCCTCCTTATGAAATTTTGCCATCAAAATTTACTTACGTACCTGGTATGTCGAACATGTGAGGATACCTTGTCAGATTCTAACTCTTGAGGTATAACCTTTGAGCGTATAATATATTCCTTCTTATTGAAGATTTTAACAGGTACCTCTTCATATGTTAAATCTTCTGCTATCTCGCTGGTTCTAACTCAATAATGTGGTTCAGGTTGTCCACATATTTACGTAACATCAATACGTGAAAAACGTTATGAACACGCGACATACTTGGCGGTAAGGCGAGTTTATAGGCCACAGTTCCTACTCAATCGAGGATTTCAAATGGGCCATTTAAATCGAGGGTTGAGATTTCCTCTCGTCATCGACTCTTGCTTCTAGAATAACGCCTTCTTGAACTTTCTTCTTCATATTCATCAGCTCCGGGTGTGTAGCTTTAGCGGCTTTAATATTTATCCATTAAAGTCGATTCTAATCGTATATTCGTCGTTATCTTCACGTATGTTCGTATATTCACACTCATAAACGCATACAATCTTCTACTCAATGCGTCAGTTACCACGTTCGCTCTTCCACGATGATATTAAATGGTATGGTTGTAATCTTCAACAGCTCGCCAACGTCTTTAGTGCATAATATGTTCATTTTGGGTGAAGAATATTTGAGGGTTTTTTTTTCCTCTTTGTATCAGGTTCAAGGTCAATACAAAATTTGATTTCACGCTCCGGGGTAGGCCAGGAAGTCTTTAGGGAATACCTCAGGAAATTTTTTAATGATAGAAATATCATTTAAAAATTGTGACTCTCATCCAAGACTTGGATAGATCATGAAATGAAGGTTTCTCCTAACAAAGTTTCAACAGATAAGTCAAAGTCTAATTTCTCAAGAGTCAAGTTCAAGCATTGAACACAACAAGGTGAAATAAAATAGTGGGTAGAACCGGTATCGAATAAGGTAAAAACTTCGCAAGAGTTTATGATTAACTTACCCGTGATAACTTCGTTCGTGTTCCTCGACAAACGCTCTTACTTAATTACCGGCTTTGACTTGTCTAGGACATCCTTTGGTGTCACTATCCCAGCTGGACTTGACTTCAATACATGATAAAATTGAGCTAGGTGACCTTCTCTTTCGCAA
Source organism: Panax quinquefolius (assembly GCA_020205615.1). Classification (NCBI taxonomy): domain Eukaryota; kingdom Viridiplantae; phylum Streptophyta; class Magnoliopsida; order Apiales; family Araliaceae; genus Panax; species Panax quinquefolius. The sequence continues at coordinate 128,015,775 of CM035156.1, forward strand.
TTAAAACATGCTTTGGGTTGCTGCGTACAGTTTGGACGGATGTGTCCCTCCTTTCCGCATTTGAAACATACGACCGATGGTCATTCTTCTTCCTTGGAAACGGGTGTTGGCGCTACTGTCGACGTCTTTACGTCATTGTTGAACCTTCTCTTCTTGAAATTTCCACTTCTATTATCTTGGCCATGATTACCACCAAAGTGGTTACCATTTTTGGCATGATAATTTCCCCCACGATGGTTATCATTGTTCTGATGGTTGTTGCCACCGGTATGATTATTATCATGTTGTTGGTCGTTGCCTTTTGGTTGTGCTGACTCATTATCGCGCTCCACTAACTGAGCCCTATTCACAACATATGAATATAACTAAAGTTTGTGAGAAATGAGGTATTGATGTATTTTGGGTTTCAAACCTCGCAGAAACATTCGCGTCATTCTCTCCTCATTATCTACTAAATGGGAAGCAAACCGGGATAACTCGGCAAACTTAGCCTCGTATTGCGACATAGTCATATTGTTTAGCTCCAGCTTGATGAATTCAACCTCCTTCATGTGACGAATACTTTCGGGAAAGTACTTGTCGTTGAATAATTCTTGGAACTTCTCCCAAGACATCTTGAGTGCGTCAGGCTGGGTACATTTTACAGATTCCCACCAATGATCTTCTTCTTCACGCAACATAAAGGTGGCGAATGGAACCTTTTGCTCCTCTGAGCATTCCAAGATATCAGATATCTTGGTAATCTGCTTTATCCACGTCTCTGCCTTAAGTGGTTCTGGCTTTCCCAAAAACTCTGGGGGTCCCAGCTCCTTGAACTGCTTAGCGGTGACCAACCGTGGGTTGCCATTGTTTCCACCTGTATTTTGAACAGGAGTCTCTTTCGTTTGGTGTTGCATGAATTCTAAAAAACTCCTAAATGTACCATCGTTCTTCATTTGATCAGTGTTGTTATTTACATGAGGATTATTGTCTTCTTGATGCACATAATCCTAGTTATTGATCGTTGGTGACTCAACGGTCTCATGTGTTCCATTGCTTATATCAACATTTTTCAGATGTCATTTTCAAACACTGCCACAAGACAGGGGTTAATTGACATGCAACATATTATCCCTATATTCTGACCGACCAATTAAATAATAATTAAACTTAGGTAGGTCATACTAGCGAAGGAATTACCCGACTCTCCCTTCCTAGTTCTAGTCTCAAATCTCAGCTAGGGATCATATCCCTAAGCATTGATACCAACTGTGACACCCCCAAAATAGGTATACATCACCCATTTTGAGTCGCCAAATACATGGTACAGAACTTAAATATAAACTTAAATATACAACATGAGCTGTGAGTTTTAATACAAATATTGTCTTCTAGACAGTATTCACACTCAAAATAAGTCCTCATTACAATTATTATCACACTATTTCACAGAATAATGAGGACTACTAATGCAACCATCTGGATTGTTAATCCATTCCCAGACTAGTCCCAGCTATATTCTTATTTCCTGAAGAGAACAGTGAAAAAAAGGGTGAGCTCAACTAGCCAAGTAAGAAATATTATGACCAATATAGGCACTCAAAATTTTCTGCACTCCTATTACTAACATTGCAGGAGGGTAGATTCATCTTTTGGAGATAACCCTGAAAGACAGATTACATCCATTCTTGATACTACCGGAAGTTCAGTTCTGTAACGCCCCCATATCTATACTCCCACAGTATCTGATATGGTGTTTACAGAAAATCAACATAATGCTTTTAAATCTATACACCCATGGTATCTGATTATAAGATTACATTAAATAGAGGGACTATCAGATACAATTCTCATAGATTCAAGATTCACAGTATCCCATAACAATTGGAAATTCTCAAGAGAACAATTACTGTGTTTGGATACCCTCACTTGAATATATGATCTGTATCTATGACTAGAGTCTATCTATCCAAAATTCAGAGTACCAGTAATAACATAAACAATCCATATTACTAATACCCTCACCCAGATGTATAGTTTAAGCCAACGAATTTATACTATCGTATCGATAGTAACTACTTATCTGAAATCCAGAGTATTAATAACAACATGAACAGTCCATGCTATTAATACCCTCACTCAGCTAAATAGTTCCCAAGGATCTCAACTAGATTTGAAGAAGTCTAATTTTACATCTATATATGTAAGAAAACACGGTTGCGAAAATAAAAGATGTTATATATATATATATATATATATCATAATATTAAGATTCGATTACATGATTCTCTTAACAAGTTCTTATTACAAGGTATTCAAACAAACAAGAATATAATCTAATCTATATAGGGACGCTTCCCTTTATCTACTCTAGAAGTTCCAGGATTACCATCTAAAACTGCAAAGGGAATAATTTACAAGGGTGAGCTACGACATGCTCAACAAGTTGTATATTTATAACAATATAGGATTTGAAGAATTATAACAGTTCAAATTTCAACTGATAGTTGTTACCATTTCTGGATTTTTAACTTCTCCATTTCTGGAATTTTTCTTATTTCTGTCAATCACAAAGACTTAGAAATTTTGTTCAGATGTGAGATAGGGGATCAGTCTATTCAACATCCTAAGAGTATGCATATCACCTATAGTGCTCGAGATACACTAAAACTACTGTCAATATATGAATTGACTAAACTTCACTCCCTTACGGGATACTCAACTTCAGTATAAGATTGTCTTACCAAAATAATTTGGTTTGACACAACAGTTTATGCTCAATAAACAATATCATATGGATAAACAATTCATTTCTTAGTTATGCTAAAACTATAGCAATAACTTTTCAATAATAAGGTAATTCAATTGTAGGTGTATTATATCAACAACATATCAAGATAAAAATCTTGTCCAATAAATAAGCAGGGCTTAAGAAATTTGCTTTATAAGAGATTTAAAGATAGAGAACTTGCGAAAGTAATAACTTGGGTATAGGAAACTTGCCTGAGCGTAGATCAGTTAAGTTATGCTATTCAAACGTTAATAAGTACCTACGATATTCATATAAATAAATCTAACACGTTAATATTGATAACAATATTCAATTATAACATTTATGTAATATCGGGTTAGATTTGAATAGGGTTTAGTATTTAATACCCCTGTCATAAGGACTAAATTTTATTTATAAAATTTATTTATCCATTATAATACCTTTTTTAGAATTTTTAAAGTATTTAAAATACATATATATCCCTTAAATGATTTTTAAATCATTTATTTCTATTTATAAGTAATTAATATTTACCTAAAATTTTACAAAAACATTGAGTATTATTATTAAATAATTTATATTCACTTAATATAATTTTATATCATTAATAATATTTTCCATAATTATTTAGTATTTATAAATTATTATTCTAATTTCTTTATTAATAAGTAAATTCTTAATAATAATAAAATAATATTAAATTAAATTTTTGTAAAAATATCGAATTTAATTATAATAAATTAATATAATTTTAATACTATTTTTATATTTATTTATATTTATTTATTAATTATTTCTATTTTTTATAATTTATTTTTAAAGAAAATAATTTCCGTCTGTCGCTAAAGCACTATAGTCACAGAAAGTGTCGCTGTAGGTGTTGTTGAGTTTCTGGGCAGTGATTTGGTCGTGGTTTAGTGATCACTTTGACTATTCAATAATTAGCTACTGGTAATGATTTTCTGTTTGGTAAAGTGTTGGTGTTATAGTATTCTTACAGTAGTACAATATCAAACAAATCTTAGACTCTAACTTACACATAACAAGATGCTATAGAAGCTCAAAGTCATTGTCAGAGCTGTTCTTAGGTTTCTGGGTAACCCAGAATAGAAGTCACTGCCGGTCAACGGTTTTGTGGTTTAAATATCTTCGATTCTATGTATTAGATGTGTATTTTGTTTGTTGTAATATGTAGTATATATGTCAGGGTACATATATATAACATTAACTGGAACGGATCATAACTCTAAGGTCTCTAAATTGGTTGGTCAAAGTATAGCTAGATGTTGTTCTTCATGTTCTTCAGTTTTCTAGAAAACCCAGAAAACTCGGTCATGCTCAGTCAACGGATTTTGACCAACAATTCCAGTAACCTATGAGTTGTTTGTTTGATTGAAGATCATAGATATGTAGTATGTATAACAGGGTTGTGACGCCCCCAAAATAGGTCCATTCCATCCAACCCATTCTGAGTCGCCAAATACATGGTACAGAAATAACTACAACTTTATTAATACATTTGTCGTGCAAAATACGACAACATATATACTGTGAGTTTAAATACAATTATTGTCTTCTAGACAATATACATACCCAAATAAATCCTCATCACAATTATTTATACATTATTTTATAAAAATGGTGAGGACTACTAAACAACTCTCTCTATAAACCTTCATTCCATACCCCAGGCTAGTACTACGCTACATTCTCGCCTCCTAAGAAGAAAAAATGGAACAAAAGGAAAAGAGTGAGCTCAACTAGCCCGATAAAAGAATATTATGACTAAGATAATATACAACAAATTATCGTTAGTCTCCAACAGGAAAAATCTAATAGAATACAATAGACAACCAATTTTAAATCAACAATGCTGCAATGAAACAACAATTCATTAGAAGAGTTAAGTAGAGAATGCAAACTACTATCTTCTATATATGAATTTAAAAGTTCATCGTCGATATTTTATCCTGTAACATCAATCAATATATATCTGGAATCAAATATTCATCTTTTGCACTCTGAGGCCAAAGATATTCATCGATTAGTCATGTTCATCTAAACACTGTTCATCTTTGTACTACGGGCCAAAGATATTAATCGATCAAATCATATTCATCTCAACACTGCTTCATCTTTTACACTACGGGCCAAGATATTCATCAAGAAATCATTCATCTTTGCACTACAGGCCCAAAGATATTCATAATATCATCATTTAGGACCGAGGATGATGAAAAATATTTCAAAGAAAAGCGAATCCGATTGAAACAAAAGAGCAAATATTAAGGATTAAGTATTTTAAACAATCCAAGTTCAAAAATACTTCATAAGTAATCGAGTGGAGTAAAATTCAAGAATGATCAAAACATTGATACAATCAAAACTAGTATCCATAATAGATATTTTGGACAAAAAGAAGAAATTTCATTTTTCTATGAATAGTGCAGTATAGTGAATAGTCTTATATCGTGAATAGTGCCGATATCGTGAATAGTAACTCAACACACAAAAGATAGAAATTTCACAAAAAAATCATCTTCACGCTTTGTGAATAGTAACTCGTGAATAGTAACTCATGAATAACTAACTCGTGAATAATAGTAACTCATGAATAGTAACCCAGACATGAAAAAGTTCCAAATTTGATAAAAATTTCCAACCAATATTTTGGCATAATGATATTGAAGAAATAATATCATTTTCGAATAAAATAACATCCACTTACCTCGAAAGATTAGTACTTCTAGCTGAAACACCGGATATAGGCTATGACTTGAACTTGCAGTATAGAAATACTCAAAGTATACTCAAAATACTCACAAGAATACGCTCGATAATATAGAGAGAAAACTTGAGTTTAAGTGTGATTTTCAATTCTAACCTAAGCACCCTATTTATAGGAAAATGCTTAGAACACCAAAAGTAGAAAATTTAATATAATATTAATATATATTTTCCAAAACCTCATACGCACACTTGCCAACTGAATTTAGCTCCTACACATGTTAAATGAGGCCACCTAAACATTCCAAAAACGTTTTTCCTATTTTTTAAATATTTTAAACTTCCAAAATCAATTATTTGAACTTGAACTTCAATAATTCATAATAAATAGCCCTTTTATCAGAAAATTCAAATCTCACGAGTTTTTATAGGAAATTCAATTCTCTACAACTTTGAAGAAGAAAGTTTTCCAAATTCCAAATGAAAATTGGCCGAAATCCATAAGCGAGGCGATTTTACAAAATTATAATCAAATTTCGATTCGATAATTGTGTTCACCAACACACAAAATATGTGTTAAACATTTATTGCCACAAAAATACTCTTCCTCCTCATATACTCATATATCCCATTTTCATTATAAAATTATCACCATTAATATATTATTAAAATAATATATTTAAATGAATTATTTTATCGAAAAAGATAAAATATTAATTTTCAACAATTGTCACATTAAAAATTTTCTCCATCTATATCCACATAAAATCAATATTTTCCTCATCATATAAATCAATAATTAATTATTCACAAATAATATTACGAATCACGATCTTGTGACCGTGTAGTTCTAGGAAAGAGGGGCTTTCGATAAGGATCTCTCCTTCTTGGCGCATGATTAGGTGACCAAACCTCTCCTTAGAAGCGTAACTTTCTAGACATTGCCAATAATGTTATCCAATAATATTATTCGGATAATATGAATTATTGCTCTGATAATGGAAAATCTTGTGTAATGACAATTTATTGAAACAACGATAATATAAAATATCAATGCAATAATTATTGAATCAATAAAATAAAATCTTGAGCGATAATTCTTTGTAACAATTATTGAGTAGTGCCTTCTTACGTAAGAATCAATAATTGGTGCAATCTGAGTGTCTTCTTTGTTCAACAACGCGTATTAGTGTGTTTTAACCACAAGATTATTCCAACAAGATATTAACGGTAACAACTACACCGTTATTTATAAACAACTTATATTTGTCGTTTTCTTCATCCAATCGCTTTCCGTTATGGGGCCCACAAAAGGCTAGCGGCCATCGTAAATAATAATATTCCCAAGACGATCTGAATATTCCACGACCAAACGAATATTCCCAAACAATAATGAATATTTTATAACCACTTACTTATTCAAATATTTGCGTATTTTACCCCCATAACTATCCACATTAATCAAATCAACCCTTACTATTTCAAAATAATAAATAGAGGAAAATAAATTTCATTTATTAATAATTTGGGGTCTTACAACCTCCCCTCCTTATGAAATTTAGTCCTCGAAATTGACGTACGTACCTGGTGTTTCGAAAAGATGAGAATACCTCGCTTTCATTTCCTTTTCCAACTCCCAGGTCATTTCCTCAATAGCATGGTTTCTCCACAAAACTTTAACTTGTGGTATAACCTCGGTACATAGGACATGTTCTTTCCTATCCAAGATCTTGACAGGTACCTCCTCGTACGTTAAGTCTTCGGCTATCTCGTCTAGTTCTAACTCAATGATGTGGTTCGGGTTGTCCACATATTTACGTAACATCGATACGTGAAAAACGTTATGAACACGCGTCATACTTGGCGGTAAAACGATTTTATAGGCTACAATTCCTATTCGATCGAGAATTTTAAATGGATTAATAAATCGAAGGTTTGAGCTTTCCTCACCTCACCGATTCTCGCTTTTGAAATAACAACTTCTTGCACCTCCTTCTTCAAATTCACCAGCTCCGGTGTGTAGCTTGAACAGCTTTAACTTTATCGATTAAAGTCGATTATACTCGTATATCATCACGTGGGTACCTAGAGTTTTCATCTCCATCTCTATTATTTGTAAATTATACGAAATGAGTCTTTGACAATATCGTTTTCGTGCTTGTATCGATCTTCTACTCAACACGTCACTACCACGTTAAACTTTTCGAGGATGGCATGGTCGAACATGTGCTAAAATGAGTCTCCTCTTGAGTTCTTGAAGCTCTTCCCACATTCCTTGCTCCATTCAATTTTGTATCTCTACGAGTCAATTGCGTTAATGGAATAGCGATTTGAGAATATCCTTCAACGAATCTCCGATAATAACCAACTAAGCCTAAAAAGCTACATATTTCGATTATTCTGACTTAGGTTGTTCTCAATCGTGACTCATATCCCAACCTTGGATAAGCGTTACAATGACACATATCGTTTACTATCGCATCGAATATGGTGTCCCCTATGGAGAGTCGGCTTGGTGCATTCCACAAAGGAAGTCACCGGATAAAGGCTCGGTACCAAATTCTATAGTTGAATTTTAACTCCACGAAGTTCAATAGGAGCCATTCGATATGAGATTTTAGAAATGAGTTTTGTCTGGGGTTCAAAAGTCGATACAAAATTTAATATCGATCTTTGGGAGTAAACCAAGAAATTCTTCAGAAATACGTCGGGAAAATCAATAATAACAGAATATTATTCAAATCGGCGTGTCTTTATTCAAATCCATAACATGGACTAAGAAAACTTGACATCCATAATAAGCGAATGACTTCATGGCTTGATATGAAAATGTTTGACTACAATGGTTTGATTGCTTGAATTGAATAACGAGTTGCTTAGGAATATGAAAACTAACAACCTTACGAAAGTAATCAATTTCGGCGTGATGAGTAGTTAACCTTAAAATCACATCAAAAGCAAATATCTCTATAGAAATAAGGTTAACGGTAATGTGATAGTGCCAACATGAATCAAGCAAGATTTCTAAACAACGGATGTAATGAAAGTTTCTCCTAACGGAGTCTCCATAAATAGGTCAAAGTCTAATTTCTCCGTAGTCAAGTTCAAACGTTGAGCAAAGCAAGAGAGATAAAAGAATGGGTAGAACCCAGATCTAGTAAGGTATAAACTTAGCAAGAATTTATAATTAACTAACCCGTGCTAACCGTTCGGGTTCCTCGCATTTTTGAATAGGTCACGACAAGCGCTCTTCCGAGGAATTGTTGACTTTGACTTTTACGGGACATCTTTTGAGTCACCATTCATTGGGTTGGGTTTCGATATCGTCTAATCTCGAAGCGATATGTCCTTCTTTTCCACAATTATAGCATACCTTAAAGCTGTTGTGGGCGTTTGGGGTGATATGTCCCTCTTTCCGCATTTGTAACATGTCTGACCGGTGGTCTTTCTCCTCCCTTGGAACCCGATTCTTTCTTGCCAGCCGCGTCTTCACATGGTCGTTGTTAAATCTCCTCTTTTAAAATCTCCTCCCAGACTCGCTTCTTCTATTTTCATGGCCACGATTACCACGGAGTGGTTCTGCGCCTTTGTCCGTATTCTTCTTTCTCTCATTGGTTATCGTTATTACGATGGCTGCTATCTTGATATGATCCACGGTTATGGTCCCTCGGTTGAGCGTACTCGTTATCTTGCTCTAATAATGAGCCTGATTGACAACATCCGAATAGAGAAAATTTATGAGAAATGAGATCTTGGCGTATCTGGGGTTTCAAACCTCTCGAAACATCCGCGTCATCGTTCCTCATTCTCCACCAAATGAGGTGCAAACACGGATAACTCCGCGAACTTCGCCTCGTCTTTGGGACAAATCGTGTTATTACTGCTCCGATCTAATAAACTCCACTTCTTTCATATAGCGAATACTTTCGAAAGTACTTGTCATTGAACTGTTTCAAACGTCTCCCATGACATCTTTGAGTGCGGTTTGGATGGAGTGCGCTTCACAGATTCCCACCAGTAATCTGCCTCGTTACGGAACATAAAAGTAGCGAATGGAACTTTCTGTTCCTCCGTGCATCCCAAGACATCGAATATCTTGGTAATTTGTTTGACCCACGTCTCCGCCTTAATCGGATCCGGCTTTCCCCAGAATTCTGGTGGTCCCAACTCTTTGAACTGCTTGGTTGTGACCACCCATGAATTGCTATCATTTCCTCCTGTATTTTGAACACGAGTCTCCCTCGTCTGATTTTGCATGAACTGCAAAAAGCTTCTAAACATCCCCTCGTTCATCATCTGCTCAGTGGTGTTGTTCACAGGAGGTACATTGCCAGCCTGTTGCACGTTCTCCTCGTTGGTAAATACAGGCATCTCCACGGTCTCATTTACTCCACTGTTAATATTCTCAGTCGACATTCTCAAATACTGTCATAAAACAAGGGTTAATTAAGGAAATCAATATATCACATAATATCCTTATATACTAACCAACTAACAAATAAGCTTAGGTAGGACACACTAGCGAAGGATTTACTCGTCTCTCCCCTCCTAGTTCTATTCCCTGATCTCCGCCAGAGATCATATCCTAAGCTCTGATACCACCAACCATGGCGCCCCAAAATAGGTCCATTCCATCCAACCCATTCGAGTCGCCAAATACATGGTACCAAAATAACTACAACTTTATTAATACATTTGTCGTGCAAAATATCGACAACATATATCTTGTGAGTTTAAATACAATTATTGTCTTCTAGACAATATACATACCCAAATAAATCCTCATCACAATTATTTATACATTATTTTACAAAATGGTGAGGACTACTAAACAACTCTCTCTATAACCATCATTCCATACCCCACTAGTACTCGCTACATTCTCGCCTCCACGAGAAGAAAAATGGAACAAAAAGGAAAAGGGTGAGCTCAACTAGCCCGATAAAGAATATTATGACTAAGATAATATACAACAAATTATCGTTAGTCTCCAACGGGGAAAAATCTAATAGAATACAATAGACAACCAGTTTTTAAATCAACAACTATAATGGAAACAATAAATTCATTAGAAGAGTTAAGTAGAGAATGCAAACTACTATCTTACATATATGAATTTAAAAGTTCATCGTCGATATTTTATCCTGTAACATCAATCAATATATATCTGAATCAAATATTCATCTTTTGCACTCTCTGGGCCAAAGATATTCATTAGTTAGTCATGTTCATCTAAACACTGTTCATCTTTGTACTACGGGCGAAAGATATTAATCGATCGGTCGTATTTCATCTCAACACTTGTTCATTTTTTTACTACGGGCCAAAGATATTCATCAAGAAATCATTCATCTTTGCACTACATGGGCCAAGATATTCGATAATATCATCATTTAGGGTGAGAGGATGATGAAAAATATTTTAAAAAAAGCGAATCCGATGAAGCAAAAGAACAAATATTAAGTTACGTAAGTATTTTAAACAATCCAGTTCAAAAATACTTCATAAGTAATCGTGTGGAGTAAAATTCAAGAATGATCAAAACATGGATACAATCAAAGCTAGTATCCATAATAGATATTTTGGACAAAAGAAGAAATTTCATTTTTAGGTGAATAGTCTGCCGTATTAAGTGAATATAGTGAAGTATCGTGAATAGTCTTGGTATATCGTGAATAGTAACTCAGACACCAAAAGATAGAAATTTCACAAAAAAATCTTCATCGCTTCCTTAAGTGAATAATAACTGTGAATAGTAACTCGTGAATAGTAACTCGTGAATAGTAACTCATGAATAGTAACTAAATAGTAACCCCCATGAATGAAAAAGTTCCAAATTTGATAAAAATTTCCAACCAATATTTTGGCATAATGATATTGAAGAAATATTATCATTTTCGAATAAAATAACATCCCTTACCTCGAAAGATCAAGACTTACTTCAAAAAACAGGATATAGGCTATGACTTGAACTTGCATAGTATAGCAATACTCAAAGTATACTCAAAATACTCACAAGAATAAACTCGATAATATAGAGAGAAAACTTGATTTTACGGTGTGATTTTCAATTCTAACGTAAGCACCTATTTATAGGAAAATCTTTAGAACACCAAAGTAGAAAATTTAATATAATATTAATATATATTTTCCAAAACCTCATACGCATTACTTTGCCAACTGAATTCAGCTCCTACACATGTTAAATGAGACCACCTAAACATTCCAAAAACGTTTTTCTATTTTAAATATTTTAAACTTCCAAAATCAATTATTTGAACTTGAACTTTCAATAATTCATAATAAATAGCCCTTTTATCAGAAAAATTGAATCTCGCGACTTTTTATAGGAAATTCAATTCTCTACAACTTTACAAAAGAAAGTTTTTCCAAATTCCAAAACAGAAATTGACCAAAAATCCATAAGCAGGCGATTTTACAAAGTATAATCAAATTTCGGTTAATAATTGTGTTCACCAACACACAAAAATATGTGTTAAACATTTATTGCCACAAAAATACTCTTCCTCCTCATATACTCATATATCCCACATTCATTATAAAAATATCACCGTTAATAATATATTATTAAAATAATATATTTAAATGAATTATTTTATCGAAAAAGATAAAATATTAATTTTCAACAATTGTCACATTAAAAAATTTCTCCATCTATATCCACATAAAATCAATATTTTCCTCATCATATAAATCAATAATTAATTATTCACAAATAATATTACGAATCACGATCTTGTGAACTGGTGGTTCTGAGAAAGAGGGGCTTTCGATAAGGATCTCTCCTTCTTGGCGCATGATTAGGTGACCAAACCTCTCCTTAGAGCGAAACTTTCTAGACATTGCCAATAATGTTATCCAATAATATTATTCGGATAATATGAATTATTGCTCAGATAATGGAAAATCTACATGTAATGACAATTTATTGAAACAACGATAATATAAAATATCGATGCGTGAATTATTGAATCAATAAAATAAAATCTTGAGCAATTAATTCTTTGTAACAATTATTGAGTAGTGCCTTCTTACGTAAGAATCAATAATTGGTGCAATCTGGTATCTTCTTTGTTTAACAACGCGTATTAGTGTGTTTTAACCACCGGTTATTCCAACGATATTAATTGGTAATAACTACTGCAGTTATTTATAAACAACTTATATTTGTCGTTTTCTTCATCCAATAAACTTTTTCGTTATGGGGCCCACAAAAAAATCTAGTAGTCGTCGAATATTCCCAAGCGATCTGAATATTCCACTACCAAACGAATATTCCCAAACAATAATGAATATTTTATAACCACTTGCTTATTCGAAATATTTGCGTATTTTACCCATAACTATCCACATTAATCAAATCAACCCTTACTATTTCAAAATAATAAATAGAGGAAAATAAATTTCATTTATTAATAATTTGGGGTCTTCTGATAAATCTTTACTAATCTTGATTATGATTTTGTTTCTAATGATTAGGAATGTTAAGTAATGTTAATTAGTACCTAATTAAGGTTTACTAACCATGATTAGGTGTTAACATAAGCTAATTAGGGTTAGATTGGCTAATTAGGGTTTAATTTATAAACTAGGGTTAGGGTTTTGCTAATTAGGGTTAGGGTCTGTTAACCTAGGTTTACTAACCTAAATTTCTCACTAATCCTAATAAGCACGACAAAGCGTTTTATCAGTGTAAGCACGACAAAGCAACTTGTCAAAATAATTTTACCGAAAAGTCCGATTATAGAAAAAAGTTTAAGCATGAGGTGTCAAGCACGACGTTTTTTGGATAAAATTTTTATTTGGTCAATTTTGTCAAACCAAATATATATATAATAACACATAACACATTCAGAATAGAGAAATTTTATATATATTACAGGATTTATACATACGAGTCTTATTAGGGTTTTGGGTTTTTAAATTCACCCTACTAATAAGAATTTCGTCCTCAAAATTGCAGTACGTGTTAAGTAAATAATTTAGGATAATTCTCGTGCATTTTATCTTCAAGCTCCCATGTAGCTTCTTTAACGTTCTGATTTCTCCAGATTACTTTGACCGAGGCTATCACTTTATTTCTCAGGACTTGCTCTTTACGACCGACGATCTGCACAGGTTCTTCTATATAAGAAAGATCTTTTTCTATTTGGATCGCCTCATATTGTATAACGTGTTTATAATCAGGTTTATATGGTTGTAATACGGACACATGAAATACATTATGAATATGATTCAACTCAGGAGGTAGTGCTATTTCATAACCAACTTCACCAACCCTTCTCAAAATTTCAAAAGGTCCAATGAATCTCATACTCAATTTTCCTTTCTTGCCAAAATGTATCTTGCCTTTCCAAGGAGACACTTTCAAGAATACGTGACTTCCTACGTTAAAGTTTCGTTGTTGACGATGTGGATCTGCATATTTTCTTTGTCGATCTTGAGACGCTTGTAATCGTTGATGAATAATTCTGATAGTTTCAGTTGTTTGTTGAATTATCTCGGGTCCTAACATTTGTCTTTCTCCGACTTCGTCCCAACATAAAGGTGTTCTACACTTACGCCCATATAAAGCTTCATAGGGTGGCATACCAATGCTAGCATGATAACTATTGTTATAGGCAAATTCAACTAAGGGTAACTGATCTTCCCAACTTCTTTTGAAGTCTATAATATAAGTTCTTAGCATATCCTCTAATGTTTGTATGGTTCTCTCACTCTGTCCATCAGTCTGTGAATGATAAGCTGTACTTAATCTTAGTTGTGTTCCTAAGTGTTTCTGAAGACTTTTCCTAAAATTAGAAGTAAATCTTGGATCTCGATCTGATACTATGGACACAGGTACTCCATGTCTAGAGATAATTTCATTGATGTACAGTTTGGCAAGGTAATCTAGGTTATGAGTAATTTTAATAGGTAAAAAGTGAGCTGATTTTGTTAAACGGTCAACTATTACCCAAATGGCATTATGGCCCTTTTATGTAGCTAGAAGACCAATAACAAAATCCATATTTATATGTTCCCACTTCCACTCAGAAATCGGTAAGGGTTGAAATAAACCACTTGGCTTTTGATGTTCAGCTTTAACCCTTTGACACGTGAGACATTTACTTACCCATTTAGCTATTTCTCTTTTCATGTTCGACCACCAAAAATGTCGACTTAAATCTTTATACATTTTTGTACTGCCAGGATGTATGGCAAATTTAGAATTATGAGCTTCGTTTAAAATTTCATCTTTTAAAGTTTGGTCTAACGGAACCCAGATTCTATTTTCATATCTTACTATTCCATCCGCATCTATTCAAAATGTATTATACTTATCATGTGTGGAATTAGATTTAAACTTCTGACACTCTTCATCTTTCTCCTGTATCTCCTTAACTTTATTGAGCAGAGATGAAACTCCTTCTAAAATATACAATTTTTGGGTAGAGGTAGTTGGACATTCCTCCTTAATTTCTAACTTTTCAAAGTCTTTTATTAATCTATCATTGGTGGTTAATACATTCAATTTTTCCTGATTCTTTCTACTTAACGCATCAGCTACAACATTAGCTTTACCGGGATGATATCACAGTCAAAATCCTTTATCAGTTCTAAGCATCTTCTCTGTCTTAAATTTAATTCCTTTTGTGTAAAAATATATTTCAGACTTTTATGATCTGTATATATCTCGCACTTCTCCCTGTACAAGTAATGTCACCAAATTTTTAGAACAAAAACTACTGCGGCTAACTCTAAATACTGAGTAGGATACCTCTTCTCATAATCTTTGAGTTGTCGTGATGCATAAGCTGTCACTTTCCCATGTTGCATAGACACACACCCTAAACCTCTGTGTGATGCGTCACTATATACTACAAGGCCTCCTGTATCATCTGGTAAGGATAATATTGGAGCCATGATCAGTCACTTCTTCAACTCTTGGAAGCTTTCCTCACATTTATCTGTCCAGACGTATTTCACCGTCTTTCGAGTTAAATTGGTTAATGGGGTTTCTATTTTTTGAAAAATCTTTTATAAACCGTCGATAATAACCCGCTAAACCGATAAAACTTACAGATTTACATTGGAGTTGTTGGTTGTTCCCAATTCACAACCTGTTTTCAATCTTAAATTTGGATCTATAGATATTCCACTCTTATCAATTATATGACTGAAAATTGAACTCTCTTTAACTGAAATTCACACTTGGAAAACTTTGCATAAAGTTGTTCTTTCGTAATATCTCAATCGACTCTCAAGTGTTCAAGATGCTCTTCCGTGTTTTCGGTATACCGAATATCATCGATAAAGACTACAACAAATTTGTCCAAGCATGGTTTAAACACTCGATTCATTAAATCCATAAATGGTGCCGGTGCATTTGTTAATCCAAAAGACATTACAAGAAATTCATAATGTCCATAGCGTGTCCTAAACATTTGTTTTAAGACATCCTCCTTTCTTACCTTTAATTGATGATAACCTGTTCTAAGGTCAATTTTTGAAAAATGTTCGGCTCCTTTTAATTGGTCAAACAAATCATCAATTCTTGGTAAAGGATATTTATTTTTGATATTTAATTTATTTAACTCCCTATAGTCTATACATAGTCTCATAGTTCCATCCTTCTTCTCTATAAACAACACTGGTGCTCCTCAGGGTGAAGCACTAGGTTGTATGTATTTTTTATCTAAGAATTCCTGTAATTGTATAAGCAACTCTTTCAGTTCTATAGGTGCCATTCTGTACGGTGCCTTAGAAACTGGTGCCGTTCCTGGTGCAAGATCAATGACGAACTCAATTTTCCTATCTGGAGGCAAACCTGGTAAGTCATCAGGAAATACATCAAGAAATTCCTTAACTATAGGTATTTGATCTAGTTTTACTCCTTCCTGACGAGTATCAACTATGTAGGCCAAATATCCTAAACAACCCTTTTTAAGTAATCTTTATGCCAGAACTATAGTCAAACATCGAGATTGCTTAGGTGAACAACTACCGTTGAACATTACCTTTGACTTCGAAGCAGTCAAAAGGTTAATACATTTTTGATGACAATCAATCATCGCGTTATGATTAACTAACCAGTCCATTCCTAGAATTACATCAAATTCTTTTAACTGAATCGGTAACAAATCTACCTTAAAATTATGTCCTTTTATTACCACACTACAGTTTCTGTATATGGTCTTAACCGGAATTCTTTCATTATTTGCAATTTCTGCACAAAATGGTTTGTCTAAATTTTCACAAGGCGTATTCATGTTTGTAGAGAAATTTCTAGACACGAATGAACATGTAGCACCAAAATCGAATAACACATATGCATTTAAGGTGTTGATAGGGATGATACCTATCACCACGTCCTGTAAAGCAACATCATCCCTCACCGACATATTAAATGTTCCCGCGGTAGGTCAATTCTGAACTCCAACTGCAGCTATTGTTGATTGATTATTCTTTGGTATTCTAACCCCTTTTCCTCCTTGATACTTAGGTTTGGGACAGTTCTTAGAAAAATGGTCCAATGAACCACAATTAAAACACTTATTTTTCTTTGGAAGAGGACACTATTGTAAATAATGTCCCGACTGTCCACAATTAAAACATTTGTTAAGAAGACATTCTCCTCTATGTTTCTTACCACAATTAGGCCAAGGCTTAATAATATTATTACTAAAGTTGTTATTAGCATTTCCTATCTTTTTCCCTGAGTTGTTAGAAAAAGAATTATCCCATTTACGCTTGTTATTAAACCCACCTGAACCGGGTTCTGTCCTAATTTTCCTTTTTTCATTCTGACTTCTCTTGTCCTGATGAAACTTAGTAAGACTTTCATTCTCACTTTCGGCTATAGTGGCCTTTTCTAGAATTTCAGAGAAAGTTTTTATTTGAAGCACTGACAATCTACTCCGAATCCGAGGTTTTAAACCTTCCTGAAACCTACGAGTCATTCTAAGTTCAGTAGTCACTTGATGTGAAGCAAACCTGGATAGTTCATTAAACTTAGCTATATACTGGGTTACAATAAGATCTCCTTGTTTTAAGTCCAGAAATTTTATTTCCATTCGGTCTTTCAGGGATTGGGAAAAATAGTTTTCAAAGAACAACTCTTTAAATCTATCCCAAGAAACAATTTCAGTTTCTACCCGACCTTTGGTTGATTCCCACCAATAATTAGCCCCACCATTCAAGAAAAAGGTTGCAAAAGTTGTCTTTTGGTTATTACTAACATTGGTTACTAGAAAGAATTTCTCTATCTCAGAAATCCAAATCTGAGCATCTACAGGTTCTGATGTACCTTTAAATTCAGGTGGTCCAACTAATTTAAAATCTTTAAAGGATGTATTTTGGTTTACAGGTCTATTTACAACTCCTAATATGAGGTCTACTAACTGCTGGGTAGAATTATCATCATTCATTTCTCGCTGGGGTCTTCTGGTTGGTGGCAAGATTCTATATAAAATAATAAGAAAAATTTCACATAAGTCTTTGAATAACAAAACATATTGCTTATTTTATATATATCCCAACTGTCTTACAACAACTTCAAAATACTACTATATTACACGGTACTTATCACAATACAAACTTTGAATGCCTTTTATTATACTAATATAAAGCATCCAACCACCTATGTTACTCTCTAGAATTCATTGATATCATCAAAGGAATCCTGAATCATGTGGCAAACCACAGATCGATCGATAAGATATGCCGTCTTCTTCTCCTCTACTGGATATCGAACTACACGATGTTGTAAATCATTAAAAGTATCTCGGACTCCGAGAGATGTTTTAAGAAGTCTTGACTGAATTTCCTTTCTGCCCCATTGTGCATGGTGCAATTGTACTTTTTGTGACGCCCCCAAAATAGGTATACATCACCCATCTTGGGTCGCCAAATACATGGTACAGAATACAAATACAATCTTAAATATACAACAAAAGCTGTGAGTTTTAATACAAATATTGTCTTCTAGACAATATCCACTCTCAGAATAAGTCCTCATTACAATTATTATCACACTATTTCATAGAATAGTGAGGACTACTAATGCTATCATCTGGACCATCACTCTATCCCCCGACTAGTCCCTGCTTCATTCTCATTTCCTGAAGAAAACAGTGAAAGAAAGGGTGAGCTCAACTAGCCCAGTAAAAAATATTATGACTAAGATAATGCAGGATAAATTATCATTAGCCTTCAACAATGTTAAACTGATAAAATACAATAGACAACAAGTTTAAGCAGAGCGGAATAAGCAATCCATTAAAAGAGTCAAGTAGAGAATAAAATCTACTATCTTTTATGATTTAAAAAGTTTTCATCACTTTTATCATTTGAGACTCGACAATAAATAATCCACATCATCCCCACTTTACTGACCAAGGATATTCATTAGGGTCACGACAACAAATTATCCATGCACTACGGGTCAAGGAAATTCGTGTACTCATCAATGGTCATGATCATGCCAACAACTATCCATCAATGCACTACGGGCCAATGAGGACTTTTAACACATCATTTGTAACATTACGGTTATGATTATACCGAATAATCCCTGGTCATAATCATACCAAGTCCATCTATGAACTACAGGCCACATATGACTTTAAAAAATATAAACATGAGGATGATGACAATGATATAAGAATTCAATAAAACAAGTTCAAGAATTAGTTTATCGAGGAACTAATAACGTCCAAATTGTCAACATGATACTTCTTTGTAGAGTAAAATTCAAGAATGCTCAGAAGAATATTTCCATGAAAAGATACTGGATGAAGCGCAAATATCAATGATATTCCACTACTTTCATGGAGTATAGGAGTCAAAACTTTAACCAACTGAGTATAATAAGGAATGGAATAACAAAAGAAATCATCAGGCATATGATAGATAACACAGGCAGGTTATTCCAACAGAATAATAAATACGGAACTAGGTCCGGCGTAAAATGCACAGACAGGATATTCCAATAGAATAATAAAGAATGGAATAACATAAGGATTTCACCAAGTATAGGGCATCCACAGTATCAGTTATTCCAATGAAATAATAAAGACGAGAACCGTGTTCTACAGAAAAGCGCATGAACATGATATTCCAAATGTAATAATAAAGAATGGAATAACATAAGGATTTCACCAAGTATAGAAAGTCCGCGTATGAGGTTATTCAACGAAATAATAAAGATTTTAACCAATCCTACAGTAAAACGCATACATACGTGATATTCAATGTAATAATAAAGAATGGAATAACATAAGGATTTCATCAAGTATAGGGTATCTGGCGTATCAAAGTTATTCCAACAGAATAATAAAGAATGGAATAACATAAGTTCTCTTCATGAATAAGAAAGAATAACACCCCTTACCGTAAAAGACACTGGATATCGAAGTAGTGAAGTAGCAGAATACTTTTCTTCTTTCTCTCTATAATTTCTCACTCTAGAGTTTTAGTGAATTCGTAAGAAATATTGAAGGAATGAGCTTCTATTTATAGAAGAATGGATTGAATAGTAACTAATTCCTGAACAGTCCAGATTTATTTACTTTTAAACGGACGGTTCAGATTGATTTACTATTAAAACTTAAAGCAACGGTCCATACTGAATTACTATTAAAACTTTAAACGAGCTATCTATATTGATTCACTATTATAACTTTCCACCAGCGGTCTATATTGATTCGCTAATATAACTTCAACCAACGGTCTGAAAAATTAGCACATCTCCTCATGGAATAATATTGTACCCAAATACCCGAATGCACAATACTAGAATGAATAGTAACCGAGTGAATAGTAACTCGTGAATAGTAACTCATGAATAGTAACTCGTGAATAGTAACTCATGAATAGTAACTCGTGAATAGTAGCTCGTGAATAGTAACTCGTGAATAGTACTCCAACACGAAAAGTTCCCCGAATACCCGATTGAACAATATAACCTCCAGACATCAATTATCATCGGAATAGATGTCAATTTCTACTAACACAAATAATCCCAACACAATGAAACTATCAAATTCATCTTTAATCAACACGAACTTATTCATCATTAATATTATAACTCACAATATTTTGCAACCAGGTTGTTCCCTGGAAAGAGGGGGCTTTCCAATAAGGATTTCTCCTTATTGGCGCGCAATTAGGTGACCAAACCTCTCCTCGATGAACTTACAGACATTTTAAATATTGCAATTTAATAATGTGAATAACTTTGTCGTCTCAATTATTGGTTTAATAATATAACATATAATGCAGATGATACTGTGACAATAATCGAATCAATAATATGAGAGATATGATGCAGTAATTACTGTAGCAATAATTGAGTATAACTGAGTGACTTCTCACGTAAGCATCAATAATCAATACTGTGTGCTACAATGCAACCACGCATATTACTGTACTTTTACTACCGGGTAGTTCAACAGTTTTAATAATAACACCTCTGTCGTTATTTATAAAATATTTTTGTCATATTCTCAATCCGACAATAATTCCGTTGTGGGGTCCACCAATGATTGTGCCGTTGTACGCATATTCCCGACAAAAAGAATATTCCCTGACCAATCGAATATTTTATAACAACTTGCATACTTAGCAAAATTTATAAATATTACCCACAACTATAACATTATATCAAATTCATTCCATAATATTCAAAAATGATATTTATAGAAAAATAATCTTTATTAAAAAAAGTTGGGGTCTTACACTTTTAGTCGGTGACTATGCCCTCTCTCATGCTGTAGCATTCCCTCAGCTATATCAGCCCTAAACTTCATCTTATTATTCTCATATTCTGTTGTCTGCAGCAGTGATGCCATTGCCTCATCATGCTCATCTACTCTCATTAATTGTCCAGCCACTGGATCTTCTTCAGCATCAAGCAGTTGTTGATCATGAAGCAATTCTTCTTTCTTCTGCATTACTAGCTATAAAGGACTCTATTTACGGTGGATTGATTACTATCACCCTTTCTTCAGCATTGGAGTTGGCCATCTATAAAAAAAACTCCATAAATACTGGTATAAATTTTACACAACATAATAATTTTAATGTTATATTTTAGGTGTATTATTAAAATTTTTGCGGACTCAAAGACTATATACTAATATTTGTCTTCCTTATATCTATAGCCTTAACAGCTTTGATACCAAAATTGTAACACTCATGGTACTTTCAACCATACCACCTTACAAAGGTACTTATCAATTTGCCACCGACTCGGTCGGCGTCCCCTACGGAAAGTCTGGCTTCGGTGCATTCCCTTAAAGGGATGTCACCAGCAAAAGGCTCGGGGCTCTTCGCAAATTCTTGCTTATAGCTTTGATACCAAAATTGTAACGCCCCCATATCTATACTCCTACAGTATCTGATATGGTGTTTACAGAAAATCAACATAATGCTTTTAAATCTATACACACATGGTATCTGATTATAAGATTACATTAAATAGAGGGACTATCAGATACAATTCTCATAGATTCAAGATTCACAGTATCCCATAACAACTAGTAATTCTCAAAAGAATTATTACTGTGTTTGGATACCCTTACTTGAATATACGAACTGTATCTGCGACTAGAGTCTATCTATCCAAAATTCAGAGTACCAGTAATAACATGAACAATCCATATTACTAATACCCTCACCCAGATGTATTGTTTAAGCCAACGAATTTATACTATCGTATCGATAGTAACTACTTATCTGAAATCCAGAGTATTAATAATAACATGAGCAGTCCATGCTATTAATACCCTCACTAAGCTAAATAGTTCCCAAGGATCTCAACTAGATTTGAAGAAGTCTAATTTTACATCTATATATGTAAGAAAATACGGTTGCGGAAATAAAAGATGTTATATATATATATATATCATAATATTAAGATTCGATTACATGATTCTCATAACGAGTTCTTATTACAAGGTATTCAAACAAACAAGAATATAATCTAATCTATGTAGGGACACTTCCCTTTATCTACTCTAGAAGTTCCAAGATTACCATCTAAAACTGCAAAGGGAATAATTTGCAAGGGTGAGCTACGACATGCTCAGCAAGTTGTATATTTATAACAATATATGATTTGAAGAATTATAACAATTCAAATTTCAATTGATAGTTGTTACCATTTCTGGATTTTTAACTTCACCATTTCTGGAATTTTTCTTATTTTTGTCAGTCACAAAGACTTAGAAATTTTGTTCAGATGTGAGATAGGGGATCAGCCTATTCAACATCGTAGGAATATGCATATCACCTATAGTGCTCGAGATACACTAAAACTACTGTCAATATATGAATTAACTAAACTTCGCTCCCTTACGGGATACTCAACTTCAGTATAAGATTGTCTTACCAAAACAATTTGGTTTGACACAACAGTTTATGCTCAATAAACAATATCATATGGATAAACAATTCATTTCTTAGTTATGCTGGAACTATAACAATAACTTTTCAATAATAAGGTAATTCAATTGTAGGTGTATTATATCAACAACATATCTAGATAAAAATCTTGTCCAATAAATAAGCAGGGTTTAAGAAATTTTCTTTATAAGAGATTTAAGGATAGAGAACTTGCGAAAGTAATAACTTGGGTATAGGAAACTTGCCTGAGCGTAGATCAGTCAAGTTATACTATTCAAACGTTAATAAGTACCTACGATATTCATATAAATAAATCTAACACGTTAATATTGATAACAATATTCAATTATAACATTTATTTAATCTTAGGGTTAGATTTGAATAGGGTTTAGTATTTAATACCCAATCATAAGGACTAAATTTTATTTATAAAATTTATTCATCCATTATAATACCTTTTTAGAATTTTTAAAGTATTTAAAATACTTATTTATCCCTTAAATGATTTTTAAATCATTTATTTCTATTATAAGTAATTAATATTTACCTAAAATTTTACAAAAACATTGAGTATTATTATTAAATAATTTATATTCACTTAATATAATTTTTATATCATTAATAATATTTTTCCATAATTATTTAGTATTTATAAATAATTATTCTAATTTCTTTATTAATAAGTAAAATTAATAATAATAATAAAATAATATAAAATAATTATTAAATTTATGTAAAAATATCGTAATTTAATTATAATAAATTAATACAATTTTTAATACTGTTTTTATATTTATTAATATTTATTTATTAATTATTTCTATTTTTTATAATTTATTTTTAAAGAAAATAATTTTTGTCTATCGCTAAAGTACTATAGTGACAGAAAGTGTCGCTGTAGGTTTTCTTGAGTTTCTGGGCAGTGATTTAGTCGCGGTTTAGTGATCACTTTGACCATTCAATAAGTAGCTACAGGTAATGATTTTCGGTTTGGTAAAGTGTTGGTGTTATAGTATTCTTACAGTAGTACAATATTAAACAAATCTTAGACTCTAACTTACACATAACAAGATGTTATAGAAGCTCAAAGTCATTGTCAGAGTTGTTCTTGTGTTTCTAGGTAACCTAGAATAGAAGTCATGGCCGGTCAACGGTTTTGTGGTTTAAATATCTTCGATTCCGTGTATTAGATGTGTATTTTGTTTGTTGTAATATGTAGTATATATGTCAGGGTACATATATATAACATTAACTGGAACGGATCATAACTCTAAGGTCTCTAAATTGGTTGGTCAAAGTACGACTAGATCTTTGTTCTTCGTGTTCTTCGAGTTTTACGGAAAACCCGAAAACTTCGGTCGCCACTTCAAATCAACGGATTTTGACCAACAATTCCAGTAATCCAATGAGTTGTTTGTTCGATTGAAGATCATAGATATGTAGTATGTATAACAGGGTACTAATCTATAACAAAAACATAAACAGTTAACAATCAGAAGATTTAATAAGCGAATTCGGTCAAGTAAGCGGTTCATTTGTTCTTGAGTTTTCTGGGCAAACCCAGAAAACCAACATCCGTGAACGGTCAACCCACTTTGACTGCTTATAACTTGAAATCTACGATTCAAATGAACCTGATTTCTTTTCTATATTGAAGACCTACTAACAGGCTACAAATACTAATCGATTAACAGACCAAAACATGAACATACACGAATCTACAAGCCCTGACATTCGACTGTCAGACCATGTTTTACAAAATTCCCAGATTTCATAAAACGCTTAATTAAGGTATCTAGATGTTATGAAAACGTGTTCTACCAATCTAAAATACTTTCTAACAATATAATACAATATTCTAAACATCTAAACAACAAATCTAACATAAGATCATAGAGAAATTTATGAACTAGGGTTTGCACCTTTTCTTGAGCAATTTGTGATTCTAGCTTCTGATGTTGTTGTTGCTATCAACCAGGCTTGATATGGTAGGTTTATAAGTGTATCTAGGCTTTGAGAATTTGTTAGTTTGCTTAGCCCTAAGGTTCCTATTTATAGAATTCTTTAACTTGGCTTTTTGGTCATTTTTCCACCTACTTGCCTCTATAAAGATCTGATTTGTGACTCTTCTGCTACTTGGGAGTTTGGAAGCATGTCATGTGATGTTTTGGAACTTGAAATGGTGACTCCCAACCTACTTGTGAGCTAGTTGATCAAATTAGTAGCTTAATTAGGTTTAAATCTTTACTAATCTTGATTAGGATTTTGTTTCTAATGATTAGGAATGTTAAGTAATGTTAATTAGTACCTAATTATAGTTTACTAACCATGATTAGGTGTTAATATAAGCTAATTAGGGTTGGATTAGCTAATTAGGGTTTAATTTATAAACTAGGGTTAGGGTTTTGCTAATTAGGGTTAGGGTTTGTTAACCTAGGTTTACTAACCTAAATTTCTCACTAATCCTAATAAGCACGACAAAGCGTTTTGTCGATTAAGCACGACAAAAGCAACTTGTCAAAAATAATTTTACTATAGAAAAGTCCGATTATAAATTTTATTTATATTACGGTACCCGGATACACACAGTCTTATTATTAGGTTTTGGGTGTTTACAAGTTCCAATCTCGGAACATAACCCGAACATCATCTCAAACACGAACACACCGGAATGTCATTTCCAATCTTGGAGATAACCGAGATATGGATATCAAAGGCCAGTTACATAATAACGGCGATAGGACACCGCGACCTTCGGTTCCGCGAGTCCCGAAGTCCCGTAAACAAACAGGAGTAGCAACCCCATCCTTGGTGATAGCCCCAAGAGATGCCATTGTAGTTCCGGATAATAACCCGAAAATGCTTATTTCAAACATATACAATCAAACTTCAACCTCAAACATCCTATCGAGGCACACACACCTCGAGACCGGAGTTGACAATGGGCGGGGCGAGAACATCCACGGATGACGGTGATACATACAAACAAGCGGCGATCCAATCTCGGATGTAACCACGATCAACGTTGCTTTCGCTTAAGCGGCGATAACCCGGTGAGGAGTCACAACGTCATCTTACCATATCAACAAATGATATCACGGCATACCAACAAGTAGTCAATCTCGGTTGTAACCACGAAAACGTCTACTTTCAACTCAAACCGGCGATAACCCCAGCGAGGAGTCAAATGTCATCTTGTTCCTTCGACAATGGCACGTCGTCTCAACACTTCATATATACATACATCCAACAATGTCCCACAACAACCGAGGATTGACAAACCCGAGTGACTATTACGCGTGGCAGTACTTTGGATAGAATTTGAAGCTTGAAGACCATGGGCATAGACCCTCTTCCTGACTTCGTACAACCTCTAATCCATGTCATTGCATAACTCTCGACATAAGTGGTCTGAAGAAGGTCAGATATACCTCGTTCGGATGCTCGGATTGAAGTTCTGCAAGTTCGAGTGGACATTACAGTGCATGAGTGCACGTAACACGAGATGATGGGACCCGCGTGGCTCGGATGCACCACGACCGGTAGCGGGTACAAGCTGCGGTACGCGCAGCGTGTACTGCGACCATCCGTCTATATATACTGAGCCTTGGGTCAACCATTTTGAGAAGAAGAGGGAGGAAAAAGCGAGAGGAAGCCTGTCCATTTTACTCTGCATACACATCTTTTGAGTGTTTCCTCACTTCTAAACACTAGTTAGCTCACATATAGCTATCTTTTATCCGGCGGGAGCTGAGTGTTTATCCATTTAAAGTCATAGAAGTCTACTTTGGCAGCCCACTGTAAGCCTTCTCATATTTTATAAAGCCTTCTTCTCATATTAGCACACCTTTGTTGTACCGTTGAGAGTCGTGTGAGTGTGTGTGTTTGCCCGGACTTGGTCCGTGGTTTTCATTACATCTATATATATATATACTTATATATATATATATATTTCATATATGGACTAACATTATCGAGTTATGCCTCGATTGAGCCTAGACTTGATGCAGGCGTTTAATTGCTATATATATATATATATATATATATATATATGATGATGGATTTACATGTCGATGAGCATTGATTTTTTATATCATGGTGCATTTAATTGCTTTATATATATATATATATATATATATATATATATTTTGTTTTCGGACATATCAGATGAGCACAGATTCACATCCAGATGCGTTTACTTACTTTTATATATATATATGTATATATATATATATATATTACATTCTGTCCGGCACAGGAGTTTACTTACGTTGGCCTTTTACGACTTTATTTACATTTTTATCTTGCACTGGAGTTTACTTAATG
The DNA here is from genome assembly GCA_020205615.1 of Panax quinquefolius. Lineage (NCBI taxonomy): Eukaryota > Viridiplantae > Streptophyta > Magnoliopsida > Apiales > Araliaceae > Panax > Panax quinquefolius. Next base: position 128,042,989 of record CM035156.1, read on the forward strand.
GCGGTTGATAAACTTTTACTGACTTTATTTACATTTCGTCCCACAGGAGTTTACTTACGTGGTGGTTGATCATATATATATATATATATATATATATATACTTTTTTATATATTTACATTTTCGATCCCCATGGAGTTTTTACTTCGTGGTGGTTGATATATATATATATATATATTTATGACTTTTATATATATAACTTCTTCTTTTTCCATACAAATTGCGATATCATGTGAGCTTAGGAATCATGTGATCACGAGTTGATTTCTTGAATCTAGATTGAGTTCCCATGATGGACATTTTTCAATTTATATGACTTGACACATACATTATTTTTACGATGTATGCGAATTTCCTTGGATGGTTTGTCATGCCCATGAGGAGTTAACCTTTGTTGTATATTATTTTCTCGAGAATGCTTCGCATCTCGAAAATAAAAAAAGCAAACAAGCGAACATTTAATAATAAAATGGAAGTATGAAAAGGTCTCAATTCTATTGAGCACGGGGTTTGAAAAACCTCTTTTACAAAACTTCATTGATATATCTTGGTTAAAAAGCTGAATTTTTCTATAAAATTCAAACCTTGTGTATATAGGTGCGAACGAGGGCCTCACCTTTACTTTCAAATAATTGCACATTGATCCACACACACACACACATTATTCATATAACAATTTCTTTGAAAAGTGGCGGTCACCGTAGTAACACGGATGTCGAGAGGTGCTAACACCTTCCCTCGCATAATAATCAAGCCCCGACCCAAAATGAATCTCGGTTTCATAGACCCGTCTAGCGATGTCAAAACAACTTTGGGTCGATGTGCAAACCTTTTTGATTGCGTTGGTGCGACTAGTTAAATACACCAATGGCGACTCTTAAAGTCAAATCGTCGACATTATACATATGGACCTTTTCACTTGTTTTTCAAACAAATCTCACATTAACATGAGAACACCAAAAGACAAGTAACAAAAAGGGACACTCAAAAATCCGGCGTCGACGGTGGCGACTCTGCTGGGGACTCGATAAGAGGCTTAAGCCGCCATTACAAGCTTTTCAAAATTGTTATATGCTTGTGTGTGAATGTTGCATTTACATTTATGATGAATGTGTCTGAATGCATCTTAATTCTTTGCCTTTGCTAAATATCTATCTGTGATATTAGTGCTTCGCACATGTCATCATTTTTTGCATAAGCGGTGAGACACGTTGTATGTGAATGTATGTTGTGTGGTCCCTCCACCGGAGGGCTATCTGTCGGTGTTTGATTCTTTGGACTTGTGGGAAGAATGATTCCGGGGCTCGGAAAAGGCACCACTTTCAGTTAAGCTCCGTTGAGCAATAGGATTAACTTCCGTCAAGTAGATTGCGATGATCAGGGAACCTTCATGCCAAAAAGCGCGAGAGTAACCCTAAGATAGGTTGACCTCGATAAACCAAACGCGAGGAAAGTCTCTTCATACTTTCCATTTTAAATTACTTGTAAAAACATTTACTTGTAATTTTATTCCATGTTCATTCATATGTAATGGAAAATATAAAGAATATATGTGCATGCATGACATGTTATCAATTAACAACCGGTTTTGCGGGACAAAATTCCTAAAATGGACATGTTATGATAACATTTATATTACCTAAGACTAAACTACGTAAGTCTTTTGTAGGGAAGCAATTGGGCTGTTTACCCGTTTCAAAAATCAAAAAAGCCACGAGCTTCTGACCCAATCATGTCTTCTTTGATCGATCTAATCTTTTGTTTCCCGAGAAGAATTTGGCGGATTGAGTAAACAAATCACGAGACTTGGTTGTCTACTAAAAAAAATTACACCGATCTACTCGAGTGCGAAGATACCTACACATCTGAGAATCCTCTACACAAGGAGGAGTTCAAGTGCGGAAAAAACAATTCGAGAACATCGAGTTGGATCAACCAACAAAGACCACGAAAACACCCATCTCAAAGGAGATCCGGACACCGGTGATATCGGGAAGAAGGTCCTTCAAATGGAGAAACTATCCAGCGTTCTCAAAGGGGATTGGAACACGTGGCGGTGTTTCATATCTGAGACCTTTGCATATTCTCACGGTGTTCAATATCCGGAGAAATTCAAGACCCACGATTTTGAAAAATATGATGGATTAGGGGATCCTTATACACATTTAAAGGTGTTCATTGGAGAACTTGGGTCTTCTGCGAGAAAATGAAAAGCTCGAATCATTTGTTTCAAAAAAAATCATTGGGAGAAGCTTGTTCATGGTATACCCATTAGACAACTCTAAGATCCATAGGTTGGGAAGAGCTGGCTCACGCCTTCCTTACTCGATATAGATTTTCAATCTCGGATGGCTCTGTGGGTACCAAATTACCAAGGTCAAAAGCAGATCTAATGAGTCGTTTAGAGTATGCTCAAAGGTGGAGCGCCTTCTTTGCTCAAGTTATTCCTTCCATGATGAGAATCGAAAATGGTCATGACCTTCATAGATGTCTGAGAAGCTCCTTTCTATGAAAGAGTTCTAGGCTGGTATTGGCAAACCATTTTACGAAATGATCAAACACGGCGAGATGGTTTGAGATGGGATTGAAGTCGGTAAAAATTCAAGACCTAGCCAGCTCTTAAAAGCATTCTTGAGCACATCGATCCGGATCTTATGGAAACAACCCCGGAGGGTCCATAAAAAGAAAGAGGAGGATGTTTCCTTGATACTACAAGGACAAAAAAAGCAATCAAAGCATGCTATGAGAGAGGAGAAACTTCTCCCTTTTCGGCACAATCTTGAAACCCTCCATTGCCTAAAAGTGGAAAGTAAAAGCGACCTCGAGCGTTCACACCCTTAGGGGACTCGCTCGAGAATATTCTTGCTCTTACATTGCTCGAAGAAAAATACACATCTTCTTCCACAAACCACCCCTAATGGGAGGGGTTTTATGCTGCTACTCGAAGTGTGCTTATCATGCTTGGGGCACTGGACATGATACTCAAGATTGTTGGGCCTTGAAACATAAGATTCAAGATCTAATAGACAATGGTGAGATCGTGGTCACTAAACTAGATCAACCTCATGTGCAAGATAACCCTCTTCCTCAACACAAAGAAGAAGAGGTCAACATGATCGGTTGGAGCACTTGTACAGGTTTCCAATTCTAATGGCGAATCATCCCAACCCATCAAAGGCGGTGTTGACAAATGGGATTATGCAAAGTTCCGATTTACCATGGAGCGAAAGATGAAAGCTCTTTCCAAACAAATTGAACAATTGGCGAAAGCTGGTGACCCCACCACATCAAGTTACACGCCCGATTAATCGGCGAGAACATGCTATCTCCTTCCTTTTTGTTATGAATGCCTCCTCACCACCTTGAAAAGCGAAGCTATGGAGGATAAGGTTGTGAAGCGAGCAAATGCTAAAGCTTGCGTCGAGATTTTGCCCGATCGAGAGGAATTCACCTATTTGGGCCAATCTATGGAGGAGATATTACGATGTTGATCAATGAAGGAAGAATTACCTTCCTTCTCCTCCCATCAATCCCCGCTTCGAGGCGGTTCAATCTGATGAAATGTGTCGATATCATTCACATTCTCGCGGTCACATCAAAGAAGAATGTTGGGCACTCCACCATCTTATTCGAAATCTTATTGATAGCGGTGTCCTGCAAATAGCGAGATGATTACCTTTGTCTGACTCAAGGGTGGGAATGCATGTCCTACCAAATGGAAGGGATCGATGGCGATTATATCAAAAGTGGATGATGAGGCTATCAAAGTATTTCCCATACAACCAATTCAACTCAAAGGGGCGACAATCCTTTGAAAGTGGCGCACGAGCCAATTTCTTTATCTTTCGGACCACCACAATATCTGTTGTCGACTTTACACAAAGTTCCATGGAATTATGGAGAAATTTGAAGGATCCACGTCTCATACTACTTTTTTTACGATGTCGAAGGAAAATCCACTTTATCTTCCTCGGCGGGTTATTAAACCTACTTGCGAAAGCAAAGGGAAGTTGCCCGTGGAAAGATTGAAAAATTCCTCCACACTATGGGCCACAATGAAGCGAAAGTGGTTTTAAGCTTGCGAGAAGCTCCACACAATTTCAATCTTTGGACTTGGTTTTCTCTTAGAGGATCATCGGAAGATCTTCTTTGAAGGTTTTAGAAAGAAGCCTATTTGCCAAAATCGGTGGATGTGGAAAAATTTCAACATTTGGTTGATCACATTTTCAACAACAATGTGATATCCTTCATTGATGATGACATACCTCCAGAAGGAACCGGTCATTACAAAAGCCTTTGCATATTGCGGTTTTGTCTTAGGGTATATGCTAGCGGGTAGTATTGATAGATGGAGCTCATCTCTAAATATCTGTCCTTATGCCACCTTGGTAAAGATGAATATCAATCTCATCTCAAAGCGGATCCAAGCGACCCACCACGGTCATCGAGCTTTTGATGGATCCGAAGCGAAATTTCGTTGGAAAGATTGAGTTGCCCGATTGAGATTGGTCCAAATACATTCAATGTATCCTTCCACGTCCTCAAGATAGACTTCGGGATACAACTTTGCTATTAGGGAGACCATGGATACACATGGTTTGGGCTATTCCCTCCACGCTTCATCAACAACTCAAATACATTATCAACAACGATCTAGTCATTTTGTCGATCAGCGGGCCGGATTGTCTGAACAAGGAACTCTACCAATTATCGACTTCATTGAAGTTGAGCGGCGGTTTCCATACGCTGGGAAGTGAGTAACACAAATACCATTCTATTGGGCGCCCACTTCCCATACCCAAGATTTACTGCTTGAGGTTATGTCGGCCCTTTCGAAAATGATGTCATTGGGTTATCAACTTGGACAAGGGCTTGGTAAAGATAAGCGGGGTATTAAGCACCTATTCAAATGTCGATCAAATTGGAGCAATAGGACTAGGCTATTACGCGATTCGATTCACGAGGAATCCTCATAAGCACTGGCGGGTTCCTCGAAGCTTACGCCATGCGGCGATTTTCTATACCTTTACCTCATGAGTTAATGCGATCTCCGATAAAGGTTCCGGCCCATGTTTGTGGCTATCTTTGTTTCCAAAACCGATGCCAATCAAAGCAAAAGAGGTGCGATTCACGATCCGAAGTGGAAGAAAAGGCGAAAACGTAAACATGACCTTGCCTTGATGATGGCGGGGCATTAGCGTCATTGTTCATGATGAACATACAAATAGATACACCCAGACGATGATTGCCCGGATGTCATGGTTATCATTCGGGAGAAGGAGGACAATGATGATCCTTCCATCACTGCGATCCCATCGGGACTTTGCCCTCGACAATTGGAAGCGACACTCCATTCATTGGTCGACGAGGTAAAATGGGCAAAAAATCCCTACGCCTGTAGATAACTTTAATTGCTTGCTTTCCTTTACTGACACTAGCGATTATTTTATCAAGTACATACTAACACTTTTGTATGATCGAGCGATTGCATATATTAAGTGAAAGCATCTTTTGTTTGAGGACTCTAAATTTAGATGTACTGCATGTCTTTTGCGATGACATGCCTTCTCTCCACAAGAAATTGTAACTTTGATGCAAAAGTTGGACTCGAGACTTGATGGACATCGAGAGGACATTGAGACACCTCGGGAGATTAAGGAATGGGTCATGAGACAAACCCAAACCCATCTTGATCAAACCACTCCTTTTCAATCTTGGAACCTTAGACAACCTAAGCTAATCCAGTTGGTTTCGAGACCTTACCACAAATCAGCGGAATGACATGGTTGCACTATTAACCCAATTCGGGATGTGTTTGCATGGTCTCATGAAGACATGGTGGGTTTGTCCATTGACATTGTTCTTCATCGCCTTCCCATCAAAGAAGGATTCAAGCCGGTTAAGTAAAAGCTTCGGCGATTGAAACACGAGTGGAGTTTAAAAGTCGAAAGAGAAATTGTGAAACAATTTCAAGTTTGGCATCATCATGGTGTCTACATATCAGGAGTGGATATCCAACATTGTTCCGTGCCTAAACCGGGGAAAGGTGCGAGTTTGCGTGGATTACTGGGATTTGAACAAAGCTTGCCTTAAAGATAGCTTTCCGTGCCTTTTATCCACATTCTTATTGACAATCTTTGCTCGTCGGCATGTACTCCTTTTTTTGATTGCTTTGCGGGGTACCATCAAATTATAGTTATTTGAGGAAGATCGTGATTGAAAAAGCTGCTTTCATCACGCCTTGGGGAACCTTTTTACTACAGAGAGCGGTTGTCATTCGGCCTCATCAATGCAGGGGCAACCTATCGGTGACTATGATGGCTCTTTTCCACGATTTAATGCACAAAGAGATAGAGATCTACGTGGATGACATCATTGTCAAATCCGGAAGGAGGATGACCACTTAGACCATCTCACAAAACTTTTCAACGGGTTGCGTAAAATCTGACTTGAAGTTGAATCCATTGAAGTCGCCTTTGGTGTTAAGTCGAGGCAAGTTGCTAGGTTTCTAGTCGACCACAAAGGATTGAGCTGGATCTACCAAAATCCGGGCCATCAAGGAAATGCCCATTCCTCGAGACGAGAGAAGAAAATACGAGGATTTTTGGGAAGAATCAATTTCATTAGCGATTCATTTCTCGACTCACGGACAACTTGTGAGCCTATCTTCAAGTTGTTAAGGAAGAACTCCTCCATGAAATGGAGCGATGAGTGTCGAAAAGCCTTCCTTACCATTAAAGAACAAGCGATTAACGCTCTGTTTTGGTACCTCCAGGGGATGATGTTCCCCTGTTCATGTACATCCATAAATGAATGATGCCATGGGGTTGCATCTTTGAGGCGAAAAAAAGATAATAGAGGCGAAGAATGAGCTATCTATTACCTCGACAAAAAGATTGACATCGGTGAACACAAGTACACTCGATTGAGAAAACTTGTTGTGCTTTAGCATGGGCTTCCATGAGGTTACTGACATTACCTCCATGGTCACACACCCATCTCGTATATCCGAATGGATCCTCTCAAGTATGTGTTCGATGGCCCATCTTTGAATTGTCATTATCCGGATGGCGATTGATCCTACAACAATTTGACATCGTCTACGTGATGCAAAAGTCTGTCGAAGGTCGAGGAATTGCGGATCAATGGCCATGCACACTTTGCTGAGGATTACAAACCCTTAGAAACATACTTTCCCGATGAAGGGGTAATGACAATTCGATTCTGACATCGATCTGATACATGCATATACGTGGAGAATGTATTTTGATGGGTTATTAATATGAAGGCTCTCTTGGAGCTGGAATAGTTTTAATATCCGATGCAGGGGGCGATATCCGTCGTAGTCAAATTGCGGTTTATCGGCACCAACAACACGGTGAGTATGAAAGCTGTATCATGGGGTGGGGCTAAAACTTGCCCGTTCGATGGGCATCGGTGGTTAAGCTTGTCTTTGGGGATTCGAATTGGTAATCAAAGCAATCCACGAGAATCTATCAAACCAAAAATTACATTTTTGCTGCCTTACCATCGGCAAGTTTTACGAGATGGCTTTGGAGTTGAAGAAATCTCCTTTCTACATTTCCTCGTAATAGGAATGATTTTGCGAGATCATTAGCAACGTTGGCCTCCTTGGTTTACATACGACAAGAGGAAAACATGCCAAACATCACGTTTACTTTGCAAAAAAGCCCCGATCTATGGGAATTACGTTGGAGAAGTATCGGATGAGCTACCTCCCATCCACAACCCTTGGTATATCAATGCATCGAGGAGTATCTACGAGATGGATCTACACCCATGGCGAGAGCTAAGCGAGAAGAGGCGGATTCATCGACTTGCTTTATGAAATTCTACTGGCGGAGATGCACTCTACAAAAGAGATCTTTGGATTAGGTCTCCTCGGATGTCTAGACAAAGACCAAGCTCGAGAGACTCATGGATGAGATCCATGGTGGAGTATGTGGCCCACACATGGCGGACCCCTACTTGTCGAAAATTCTCGAGCGGGACATTATTGGCTTACACTCAAAGTGGTTGTGATGATCACGTCAAGAGGTGCTATCGATGCGATTCATGGGAATGCTATCCACGCCCCTCGAGGAACTCCACAATATGAGTTCACCATGGCCCTTCTCGATGTGGGGAATGGGCGTGATCGGGCCCCATCGAGCCCCAAAGCCGATGTGGACATCGATTCATATTCACCGTGATCGACTACTTCACCAAATGGGTAGAAAGCGACATCCTTCCCCAAGGTTACTAAAAGAAGTTATCATTGCTTTCATCCGAAAATAATGTCATCATCGATATGGACAACGAGAGGTCATTGTGTGAACAATGCTAAGAACCTCAACAACAAAATGATGGAGGAGTTATGCGAAAAAATCCACATCAAACATCTCGACTCAAATCATCTACCATCCAAAGATGAATGGTGTTGTTGAAGCGGCTAATAAAAACATCAAAAGATCATGCGAAAAAATGTCAGCCAATCATAAAGGATGGCACGACCTCTTGCCTCGACTTTATTAGCCTCTGAACTTCCATCCGATGCGAACTTCCACTTGGGCAACCCCTACTCATTAGTCTATGGGATGGAAGCGGTGCTCCCCGTAGAAGTGGAAATGGAATCCCTCGGTATTGATGGATGCTCGGTTGGATGAAGACCAATGGGTACAAGGCGGGTATCACCAATTGTCTCGATAGAGCGAAAGGAGAACAGCGACAATCTTCCATGGTCGATTATATCGACAAAGGATCGCACGATCCTACAACGAAAAAAATCCGACTACTGACAATTCAAACAACATGACTTGGTTTTGAAGAAGATCATTGACAACGAAGATCGATCTAAGGAAAATTAAACTCTAAGCTGGGAAGGCCCATTTGTTGTCGAGGAAGTATTGACGGAGAGGTGCTCTCGGATTACGAGAAATGGATGGCGATGAATTTCCACGACTTATCAACTTCGGACACCGTGAAAGCGGTACTATATCGAAGTTACCATCAAACAAACATCTGGTTTTGATCCTCAAATCACCGGTCATTCCGTTTTGAACCCTTTCCTTTCTACATACTCTTACGCCCCTCGAGAAACATACACTTCAAGCCGGCTGACTGGTTTTACTTCATTTCAAACCTTTCATACAATCTCGGTTATCCACGAAGGCGGATTTAACCTCTCACAATTTGGGTTATCCACGAAGGCGGGATTGAACCTTTCACACTGCTGCGGTTATCACGAAGGCGGGATTAAACTTTTCTCGCTTGCGGTTTGTCACGAGGGCGGGATCAAACTTTTTACACACTTGCGGTTTATCCCCATTATGGGATCAAACTTTCTTCTCCCCATGATATAGCTTTGCACATGGGATTCACACTTCTCTTAGCCTTGATTTAAGTCACGAGGCGAACTACGTCGACTTGATCTCCACGATGCACGAGGGTGCGTAGGCAACCATATTCTATATGGCGGTCATGATAAAAAAAAAACAACAAAAACATTTCTACCCTTTCTCTACAAAACAACAAAAAACAACAAAAAAATACTTCTACACCCATCGCCTTTCGCATTGATTTGAACCTCTACTACACTAGGTTTGAACTACATGAGACTTGATCTCCTCTTGATAGGAGTAGTGCGTGGCGACCATTCATGGTGCGATCTAACCCCTACCGAACAACATACTTGTCACACGATCTTTGGATCAATCTTGATTCACCCCATTTCATCGGTTTTTGATCAAAGGGATGGAATTACCCACCTCTTCCTCACAAATAGAAGATTCGGTGACCATCTAAGGCTGCGATCGTGCCTCGAAAGAGCAATACCAACCCATAAGAGATGGAATTAACTAGGCTTCTCACAAATAGAAATCTTGGCGACCATCGTAGTGCGGTCGATCTCGAGAGGAAAAACCACCCTCCTCTCCACTTTTCCATCTGAGATACCGGTCCCAAGACACCAAAGATGGTAGGGATTTACAAAAATCGATGATCCGTTTACGAGAGATCTTTGCGACGTCTCAATGTCCATCTATCGAGGATAAGTTCGAGAATGCATCAAGATCACAAGGCCACGGAAAAAGCAGGCAAACATCAAGCAAGTATCAAGGCATAACTAAAGGGAAGTGAATCAAAATATATTTCCCATATATATATATTGTTTGTTTGATATATACATATGTGTTGTACATGACAAAATGGCTAAGCTAGTGCATGCGAGGAAAATACAAAGCTATCTACGGATCTGTGTGTGTATGCGGACTATCGGATCTAACATAGCATCCCTCTCTCGAAGGCGGAGGAAACCTTTATGACTCACTTGAGGTATCTACACGAGCTAGCGGTCGAGAGGCTAAGCTGCATGGTGGCATAATGCTCATCAATGTAAGCACTCATGTCGGCAAAGGCCCGGCGATCATCTGGGATCTCAGCTTTGAAGTCTTTATCTGCAATGGCCACATCCACTAGCGAGATAAAGCGGCATCCGCTCCACTATCAATATACATCCTGGCTGATCTAGCCTCATCCCTCTCTAATAGAGCGGTATCTCTCTCATCGAGAGCTTTGTCGACATCCAGCGGCCCTAGCTTGATCTCTCTCATAGGTCATCGGATGTAAGCTCTCTGCTCCAAATGTTGTCTTAGAATCTTGAGTAACGATGGCACTTTCGGGGTGGGAGAATCCATCACAAATCTTTGGCGACCCAATGATCGAATCATCGATGGGAATAATAGCCTCCTCATAGGCTCCTCATCGTCGAGAATCAATCCCTTGCCTTTGTGGATCTTTGCCGCGACCGATCACGATCTCTGTCTCCATCCATGCGAATACTCTGCGAGAACAACTGGATGGTGACGAAAAACTTCGGCCAGCTCTCGGCCCGATCCCAGCGAGGCATCTGACACGGATCATCCTCCGTGATAAATGGTGTGTGGCGCGAAGCGACTCACTCACCCCCCTCTCATACGGATGAAAATCCTGGCCCGGTCAAATGACACATCACGGCGATGGGTGGTAAGTAATCATGCCCCTCAATCCGGCCCGGAGGAGATAATCCATGCGGAGCATGAGTAATGAAGGCTAGTAGGGTGAACTAAGCCTGAACACGGCAATATATAAATGGATCCCTAATCCTGCCGGAAAAAGCGGACCACGATCACGACATCTGTACACTCTCTGCAGAAATTTGAAAAGGAGTATGACATGGCTATCTCATGGTGAAACAAAACCCTATGTCTAAATGTGCTTGATCGGTCTCAAGTGTGACATAAACCACACATCTGGCATGGCCAAACTACACATAAACACTCTGCTGGGGATAAGTGCGGCGATATGTAGGCGACCTCGAGTCTCTGCAATGATCATCGGTATGATGGTATGACCCTCCACGAGAGCTCTCTCTTTTGCCATAATGGCGTAGATATCCAGCTCATCCATGTACCGCGGCATGAAGCGCGTATGACAATCGCGTAGAAGCGATACATCTACTACATTTGAACATGATGATCCTCGGTGTGGTGAAATCCCCGGAATGTGGTGCATAAGCTATCCTCGAGCCAAACACATCAAGCGAAAATCTTTGGGATATCACGTGGCGGGATGTAATCTCATCTGGACCACTCTACGTCTCAATCCGGTGAGGGTCATGAGCTATCTGCTCATGTCTCCAATAGCCATATGCACGCGAGAGGTGCATCCGGTGGCGACATCGTCGACCGTCGTGCGTACTCCTCCAAAGTAGAGTCGACTCACAGGTCCCAAATCGGAAAACTGTCTCTCCGATACCGGTGCTCTAGCATACCCTCTACAAATCTGTGGGAACACGAAACATCAACGAGGTCATAGTATCTTTGCGACAAATCATCTCTGATCACCATATCGATGGTGATATACTATCATACCATGAATCGCATACGAGATACCACCACAAAAATGGTGGGGTATGATCAATCTGACTAACTGTCGAAGAAGACATCATGCTGCGGGCCGTGTCGTAAGACCATCCGAGGGTCGATCTTTGAATATCTCTGGACATACATACATATCATAACATAATAACATGCGTGATACAATAGATGGCAATATGATATAGGGAATGGAAAAGCTATACATACATTCCTAAGTATATCATCATCTAATACATCTACTATGCTGACTAAAATATGAGGAAATGGGGTGAAGCTACCCAACTAACGAAGGCTATCAAAGATATAGCTATGGGGCGAAAACCCGATGAGAGATATCGAAATACATCGAAAAAATCATCGAAAAAAAAGTCAATGAGTGTCGATGTAGCACATCGATCTCCTGTCCACTGATGTAACTCCTCTGAGAGTCACTTGGATCTCTATCTACGAGGATGTCGGTAGATCTGAAAGGAGGATCTGCGCGCAAAAAACCATATGGGTCACTGAGGGACCGCGCTTGAGTGGAAGGATCAAAAGTATCTACCTCTGAGGGATCTACTGCCCAAATGCGAATGAAAAGATGTGATAGGTCCAATTTGCCGAGTCGATCTGTCAATCTGTGTCACATGAGTCGGATCTACGACACGGGCTAGCCAATCCGTCATCATCACGGATCACGGAACCATATCCCCCATAAAGCGTGTGTGGCGGCGGTGCGAGCTCCAATAGTGCGAGGGATCCACCAATCTTTGGAACATCTCTCACGAGAATAGGGGCCCTCGACAATGTAAAACCGTCGATCCCCATCAATGGGATGTCGATGATGGGTGGCTGCGAAAAGAGCCCGATAACGCTGGCGGGGAGGCAAGATCGGTATCTGAATCTCTCTGTAGTGCTCCTAATATACGCTCTCTCTAAATAGAGCTCCCATCCTCCATCACGTGAAGAGAGAATCCTGCGGGTGGAAATAGCGTACTACTCTCTCGATCGGTACCCATCCTCAAAACCAACTCCCAAATGCTCTCGAGTAGGGAATCCATGTGATGACATCGGTATCAATAACTCCAGTGTGGCGACAATGAGTGAAACCCTCGACAGCAGGGGACCTCACGGTATGGAATGATGCCATCTCCGTCCTCGTGGATGGGTGTCTAAACCCTAACTGCAGCTCATGGGGCCTTGAAACAAGGAAGCCTCTCATAGGCCCAAAGCGCGACCCTGAAAGCAAACATCTGCTTCGATCAACACTCTTAACCCGTACATGGGAAAAGATAAGAAAAACACTCACCGGCGAAATGGGTAGAATCCTAACCACGCCTCGGTCGAGCCTGCGATCGCGTGCGCATTCCCACGAGGAAATAGGCAAAGGTGTAGGAACCCCAATCATACTCTCTATCTCGGTCCCGTGTCGAGTGGGCGATCGAAGCGAAGGACACCGTAGAAGAGTTATCTGCTATGAAGCGACCCCTAATGATCATCGGGAACAATCGTAGAAGAATGCGATCCACGACTCTCACATCATCGGGTATGGGCTCACTCAATAGCCCTTCATAGCATCTACGCTCAAAGGACACATCTGAGCAGTCCCGCCCTTGGCGCCTCATGCCGAAACTCCCAACAAGGATCGGCGGCGGTAGGGGTGATATCCGTGCGTCTGAAGCATGGCTCCCCTCAAACTCCATACACATGATAAGCCGCCAATCCATCGGCGTCATCATCACCTCATGATCCGACAAATGGGTGGCCCGAGTGCGGTGAAACCACTAGCTTTCGAACAATGCCACGAGGTAACCCGGGGGACAACGACGGGGTAGAATGGAAGAACCTCCGAATCCCGACCGTGGACGATCGCTCTGTAGTCATCATGCAAGGCACGATACATAGAGTGGATGCTAAACCAGTTCCCTCGAGGCGTGTGTGAAGCGGGAACCTACATCAAATGCTGAGATCGACATCGAGACTCCTTGACTCCTCATCAATAGGAAATAAGGAAGATTAAAGATCTAACTTCATACCTCGTTTGCGTGCGGGTATCTTTGAAGGATGCCTACTCAAGTCACCCGGAAGATGCGGGTTCGCCACTTGAATACTGGCGATTCCCTATAGGGGAACACGTCTGACGAGGAAGCGAGAACCTCGATCGGTGCATCCTCCTCCTCGTCCTCGACATTCGGCACTTCAACCCGAATAGGGCGTATCACCTCCTCCACATGACGACGAGGTATCTCTAACAGAATGGCGTTGAGGCTCTTGAAAAGCCCTCCTCCGTACACGAAAGTGGTCTGCGGGAACTACTCGGTGATCCGGATCCATAATATCTGGACAAGTCTCAAATCACCTCGAGAAAGGGTGTGGTAATTTCTTACACAGAGTCTTTTCAAAATGCATTCTATGATTACATGCATGCATGCATTGCTTTAACATACATCTACTGATAGAGTTAAAAATGCATGACTACCCAATACCTACATTTTGGGAAAATTTTTGCCATAGCCCCTTTGTAAATGGGACTATCCACATGCACATAGGCATGACTAGGTGGCCATTCGATAGCACACCTATACTGCGATCATATACATCCATGTATGCATCAATACATTGCGAGTAAAAAAATCCGTAAGTGTAGTCTAATTACGAGGATTATTTTGCTTGTCTACCTTTACTCATTTGTCCTCGAATAGGATAAGAAATGATGATAAAAGGTGCCAATTTATTATTTTAAAAGTCAAATTTTTCACATCATTATATTCGACATGGTTTAATACTAACATTTGCTATGTTGAATATTTTTTATCAAGTCGTATCGGCATGCATATTCACTACTATGTGTCTAAATGCATTTTATGCGATAAGTCATTTTCAATGGATAGAAATTGGAAAAAAATACATGCATGTGTTACGGGATGATGAAGAAACGCTTATGCGGTGGCGAGAATATGCGAAAAAGTTGCCCAAACTTCGGCGGATCTGAAGAAGAGCTCTCGGTTTTCCTTATTGCGCAACTTGAAAAAATGACTTATAAAAGCAACCATTTGCTTTATACATAAACACGCACGGTTGGCCTTGAGAGCTAACACTGCGCTCTAACTGGTACACTGCGGCACTCTACATGGGTCCCACCTCTCGGCTCGCTCGATTTAGAGTTGCGAAGGAGGTCTCACAAGTGAAAAAGGCGAATCGGGAATAAAAATGCTTTCTGCGATTGGCGGAATAACTTTGAAATCCTGGTTTCTCGTCGATCGAGTTAAACTCCGTCGTCTCAAAAGGTATTCACTTTGAATGCGGGGTATACTATACCAATGAGCTCGACTTTCATAGATCATGCTCGGCAATACCCCACAAAGGTCCGATCTTGATCGATGAGTGTCGAGCGACCTAAACGTATCCCGGGCCGGGGGTTCTGACGCAAAACCATGAAATATCAAACCTCCCCGGCCGAAGATTTGAATTACTAGAAGTTATCAAACATCTCGTATCCCCGGCGGGGTCATCTGCGCATCTTCTGAATCATCTACGTATCCCGGCGGGGAATTCTGTGTGATCTGACCATTGATACACACATCGATGAAGGTCAAGCGACCTTGACATCATGTCGGTAGATGGCGAAATAAACCCATCGAAACAACTGACCTTCCCCCCGGGAAGAACTACTGACATGATGCTACCATTGACACATACATCGATGAAGGTCAAGCGACCTTGACAATGCATCCAGCGAGGATTTATCCGGTGATACACACATCAGTGAAGATCGAGATGACCACCGATAACAACAAAGCTGTTGGCGATAACTCCGAAGCGAATGAGGGAATATGTTATACACATCCTCAAATAGACAAAGCTTTATCCCCACGGATCTCTTACACAAAGAGGTACCTCTATGGAATATAGCGATGTCTAGGATTGAAGACTTTGGTGATAGCCCCAGCGTCGACATCCTTGGAAACTTGGATCGCGTGTCCAAGCCATCATGATTGTCATCCCAATGGGATTACGACAATCATTCATGCATTCTACATGCATTTGCATCATGTTCTTGCATATAGCATCATGTTTATCTTGCTTGCATTTCAAGTGTCTAGTATTCTTTATCTATCCATGCCTTGCATTGCATGAATATGATAATAAGGGGCATCTGTAGACACTCGAAATTTTACTGCACTCTATTACTAACATTGCGGGGAGGGTAGATTAAGTCTTTTTGGAATAACCACGAAAAGGCGACTTACATCCATTTGGATACTACCGGAAGTTCGATTCAACCGAACACAAACCGGGAACATCATCTCAAACCGGAACACACACGCAGGAATGTCATTTCAATCTCGGAGATAACCCCGAGATATGCGAGATCAAAAAACAAAAAACAACAGGAGAGGACATTTACTATCTCGGCGATAACATCGCGACGCTTTCGATTCGAGTCCCGAGAGAAACCTTTGGGAGTAGCAACCCCATCCTTGGTGATAGCCCCAAGAGATGTCATTTTAGTTCCGCGATAACCCGAAAATGCTTATTTCAAACATATGCTGATCGACTTCACCTCGGACATCCTGTCGAGGCTCACACTCGGACCGGAGTTGACAACGGGCGACGCGGAACATCCACGAGATGATGATGATACATACAAACAAGCGGCAGATCCAATCTCGGATGTAACCACGAAACAACGTCTGCTTTTTTGCTTAAACCGGCGATAACCGGGTGAGAGTCTGGCGTCATCTTACCATATCAACAAATGATGATATCGCGGCATACCAACAAGTAGTCAATCTCGGTTGTAACCACGAGCAAGCGTCTACTTTCAACTCAAAGCCGTGATAACCCGGCGAGGAGTCAAATGTCATCTTGTTCCTTCGACAATGGCGTCGTCTCAACACTTCATACAACACATACATCCAATGATGTCCCACAAGTAGAGGATTGACAATCCGGTGACTATTATGCGTGGCGATTACTTTGGATAGAATTTGAAGCTTGAAGACCATGGGCATAGACCCTCTTCGACTTCGTCTGACCTCTAATCCATGTCATTGCGTAACTCTCGACACAAGTGGTCCAAGAAGGTCGAGATATACCTCGTTCGGATGCTCGGATTGAAGTTACGCAAGTTCGAGTGGACATTACGATGCATGAGTGCACGTCTTACGAGATGATGGGACCCGCGAGGCTCGGATGCACCGACCGACCAGCCTTGCGGTACAAGCTGCGGTACTTGGTACCATGAGTGTACTACGACCATCCATCTATATATATGAGCCTTGGGGTTGACCATTTGAGAAGAAGAGAGAGAGGAAAAAAGCGAGGAAGCCTGTCCATTTTACTCTGCATACACATCTTTTGAGTGTTTCCTCACTTCTAAACACTAGTTAGCTCACATATAGCTATCTTTTTATCCGGCGGGAGGCGAGTGTTTATCCATTTAAAAGTCATAGAAATCTACTTTGGCGATTACTTTGTAAGCCTTCTCATATTTTATAAAGCCTTCTTCTCATATTAGCACACACCTTTGTTGTACACGTTGAGAGTCGTGTGAGTGTGTTTTTCGGACTTGGTCAAGTGGTTTTCATTACATGCATATATATATATACTTATATATATATATATTTCATATATGGACTAACATTATCGAGTTATGCCTCGATTGAGCTGAAACTTGATGCAGGCGTTTAATTGCTTTTATATATATATATATATATATATATATATATATATATAATTATATATATCGGACTATATACGATGAGCACAGATTTTATATCAGTTGTTTAATTAATATATATATATATATATATATATATATATATATATCGATATATATTTTATATCAGATGTATTTATATTATATATATATATATATATATAATTGTTGTCGGACATGTCAGATGAGCACAGATTCACATCCGCGTTTTTATATTTATATATATATATATATATATATATATATATATATATATATTCTATACATATATTATACAGAGTTTACTTATTGGCCTTTTATAACTTTATTTACATTTATTTCACTTATTTTTTAGAGTTTACTTAAGTGGCGAGTTGATATTTTACTGACTTTATTTACATTTAGTCCCACTTTGGAGTTTACTTTGTGGTGGTTGATCCATATATATATATATATATATATATATATATATATATATATATATTTATATTTTATATATTTACATTTTGATCCCCATGGAGTTGCTTTGTGGTGGTTGATCATATATATATATATATATATATATATTATTTTATATATATATAGCTGCTTCTTCTTTTTCATACAATTTGCGATATCATGTGAGCTAGGAATCATGTGATCACGAGTTCGATTTCTTGAATCTAGATTAGGTTCCCATGATGGACATTTTTCATTATGGCGACTTGTACATTATTTTACGATTATACGAATTTCCTTGGATGGTTTATCATGCCCATGAGGAGTTCGACAATGCTTGTATATTATATTTCTCGAGAATGCTTCGCATCTCGAAAATAAAAAGCAAACAATAGAACATTTAATAATAAAATGGAAGTATGAAAAGGTCTCAATTCTATTGAGCACGAGGGTTGAAAAACCTCTTTTACAAAACTTCATTGATATATCTTGGTTAAAACTAAATTTTTCTATAAAATTCAAACCTTGTATATATAGGTGCGAGCGAGGCCTCACTTTACTTTCAAATAATTGCACATTGATCCACACACACACACACACATTCATATAATAATTTCTTTGAAAAGTGGCGGTCACAGTAGTAGTAACACGGATGTCGGGGATGCTAACACCTTCCTCGCATAATCAAGCCCCGACCCCAAAATGAATCTCGGTTTCATAGACCCGTCTAGCGATGTCAAAAACATTTGGGTCGATGTGCAAACCTTTTTGATTGCGTTGGTGCGACCATTAAATACATAATGGCGACTCTTAAAGTCAAATCTTAAAAGTCAAAACAAATCACATCGACATTATACGTATCGGGACCTTTTCACTTGTTTTTTAACAACAAATCTCACATTAACATGAGAACACCAAAGAAACAAGTAAAATCGAAAAGGACACAATTTTATCAAAAAATAGTACTTCAAGAATAGTAACCCCGTGAATAGTACTTCGGCATGATAAAGTTCAAACTTATCATGAATGCTCAGAATAATATTTTCATGAAAAGATAGTGGATGAAGCACAAATATAAAGGATATTCTACTAATTTAATGGAGTATAGAAGCCAAAACTTTAACAAAACGAGTATAGAATTCGAATCTGAAACTAAATAATTTTACTTATATACTACAGAGTATGGAAGAAAATATTATTTCTTACGAATACTGAACAAAAATAATATCCCTTACGAATATTAAACAAAAATAATATTCCTTTTGAATATTGAACGAAATAATATTCATACGAATACGAAAAATAATATATCTTCAGAATATTAAATAAATAATACTCTTTACCTTAAAAAGAAGAGTATTCTGACTGGTAGAGTGGGGATATTGTTGAAGAAAACTTTCACTGTTTTCTACACTTAAAGCTTTCTAAAACTTGAAAGAAATATGCTCAATATTATAGAAGAAGAATTCTCTGATTCTGGTGTGATTTTCAATTCTATCTAAGCATCCTATTTATAGGAGAATGGAAGGATACTATTTAGAAATTTTATTCACGGACTGCATAGTAGGAATTCGGCGAATTCCTTCATGGGCGAAACCGAAGAAAATTTTAATTTACTATGCAGCACTATGCAATAAAATATTCTAATAAAACAAAAGAACTTTAAATAAAATATAATATATTCTAGTTATAATATATATATATAGGGAGCCCTTCCATATTAATAGGTTGCTATAGTCTTTATCTGACACCCCTTTTTGAATAGTTGATAAATTGAATAGATAGGCTGCGATTAACTTTTCTATTTGATAAAGAAAACCACGCGAGTTGTTGTGCTAATTATTTACATCTTACAAACTTCTATTTTAATAAGGGAGGCCCACGTAAAATTAACTTGTCAGTATATTTATAAAAAATGAATATTTATTATTAAAATAATCCTATGAAAAGAGCTTGTACCTAAACACATTTTTTTTATTTTTTATTTCTCCCGTAGAATGCAATGATCTGGCTGGCATTAAAATAATAAAATAATCCGGCCGGAAGAGCTTCTACCGGCTTACACATTTTTTTTTAATTTTTTTTTATTTCTCCGTAGAAGTGCAATTATACTCTGGTGACATTAAAATAATAAAATAATCCGACCGGAAGAGCTTCTACCGGCTTACACATTGTTTTTTTATTTTTTTTATTTCTCGTGTAGGTTTACTGTTGATCTGGCTAAATTAAAATAATAAAATAATCCAAGTAAGATGCAGTGATATAATTTGGTATTAAAAATTGAAAAAATAACCGTAGTAGGTATAAATTGTCACTACCGTGGTATTAAAAATCTAAAAAATAACCGTAAATTGAGAGCTTGTCACGGCTGGTATTAAAAAATTGAAAAAATGATTTTATTCAAGCAATTCGCTGCTAAACAGATTCGAACTCGCAACCTCAAACTCCAAACACTCGTCATATGACCACCCGAGCACCACGGGCCTAGCTGTTAATTTCAACCAAGAATATATCTTTATATTAAAACTTCACCATCCCCCAAAATCTATATTCTTGCATTATTATTATATTACGATTTATTATTATTAATAAGTCTATATAATACATATGGGGGTTTTCTATTTAGAAATAAGTTAATATCTATATTTATTAAGTAATGATTATTAGTAATGATTTTATATATTAAGCAATGATTTTATTATTACGAAATGATTTTATTATTAATAAAACTAGTGAAGTATAATAATAATGTAGAAAGACAGTTTATCAGGGAGAGGAAGGCCGACTACATAACAAAACATCGTAAAAGGATTATGGTACTCGGTTCATCTTTAGAAGTTCATGCTGCACAAGTGTACACCAAAGAGATGTTTAGACGTTTCCAACGTCAATTTGTCGATTCCATGAAATACAATGTTCATAAATTTAGTGAGTTGTGTGTCACTGATACTAAGGTTTATCACGATGTATAATGCGAATGCTGGCCCGAAAGTGGTGGAAGATATAAAGAAGTTGTCAACAATCGACAACTGGGATCGGTAACATGTAACTGCCAAATGTTTTCTCACTCTGGTGAATTATGCAGGCACATCTTGAGATATTTCATAGCAAAGAGTATTTAACAAATACCGACCGACATGATCCTTCATCGGTTGACAAGAGACGCGAACAAAAGCAATGGTGAAGACTTACTCTTTAACTCCACATCTGCTAACTTTAAACAAAATCAAGCAATGCGCTATAATCATTTGATGGGTGATTACCAGGAGTTAGCGAGCAAAGCGGCTTGCTCAGTCCGAGGTTACAAAACTGTTCTTAAACTGAATGCACGAGGAAAAGAGTTGGTTGACTAGTATGATCCGGATGAGAATATTACTGAACTGGCATATGACGACATTGATTGCACAGTTGGAGATCCAAATAATGATATGGGATACGATAATGACGATGAAGATGCAGAGGTGGAAGAAGAAGAAGAGTTTTTGCCGCCTAATATTTCTCAAACAAAGGGCCGCAAAAAACAATCTAGATTCAAGAGTGCACTCGAGAAAATCATTCCTTCTAAGACTCATCGAAAATGTGCAATTTGTGGCTTTGAAACCGACCACGATAAGCGAAATCACTATCGAGTGCTAGGGATTCCTGAGCCAAAAAAATAGGCGTCGATTGTATTAATCAGTCTATGTTTTTTTTATTTTATGAAAATGAACATGTAATATGTAATATTCCTCTTAATGTTATGTAGTACTAGTATTGGTATAATCTGTACTTCTAATATTGACAATCACATTATTATTATTATAATAATACTTCACTACTTTTATAAATTCGATAATCACATTATTACTATACTTCACTAGTTTTATTAATAATAAAATCATTTCTTAATAATAAAATCATTGCTTAATATATAAAATCATTACTAATAATCATTGCTTAATAAATATAGATATTAACTTATTTCTAAATAGAAAACCCCCATATGTATTATATAGACTTATTAATAATAATAAATCGTAATATAATAATAATACAAGAATATAGATTTTGGGGCATGGTGAAGTTTTAATATAAAGATATATTCTTGGTTGAAATTAACAGCTAGGCCCGTGGTGCTCGGGTGGTCATATGACGAGTGTTTGGAGTTTGAGGTTGCGAGTTCGAATCTGTTTAGCAGCGAATTGCTTGAATAAAATCATTTTTTCAATTTTTTAATACCAGCCGTGACAAGTCGTCATCTTACCGGTTATTTTTAATTTTTTAATACCAGTAGTGACAAAATTATATCTACTAGGTTATTTTTTTCAATTTTTAATACCGGTAGTATCACTTTGTCTGCAACGTGGGATTATTTTATTATTTTAATGCCGGTAGATATCATTTGTCTTACCAAGTAGAAATAAAAAAAAATTAAAAAACAATGTAATGGCCATTAGAAAGCTCTTCCCACGGATTATTTAATTATTTTAATGCCACCAGTAGTGTCTGCATCTACGTAGGAGAAATAAAAAAAATTAAAAAAATGTGTGTTAGTAGGTAGAAGCTCTTCCTACGGATTATTTATTATTTTAATGCCAATCGTATTAGCTTTGTGACTTACGGAGAAATAAAAAATTATAAAAAAATGTGTGTAAGTTTTAGACAAGCTCTTCCTAGGATTATTTTAATAATAAATATTCATTTTTATAAATATCTTGACAAGTTAATTTTACGTGCCTCCTTATTAAAATAGAAATTTAGATGCGGTAAATAATTAGGCACAACAACTTTGTCTTACTTTTATCAAATAGAAAAGTTAATCGCAGACCATCTATTCAATTTATCAATCGGTCCAAAAGGGGTGTTGATAAGACTATATAGAACCGGTTCTTTGTGGAAGGGCTCCCATATATATATATATATATATAACCTTTTCCATACGGCAAAGGCTTACCATAAATCCTACACCAATTCTTCAAACACACACATACTATAACATATATTCCATCCACCCACCAAATTCTCTTACAAACATATTATAACATATATTCCATCCACCCACCAAATTCTTTTACAAACATACTCACGGGCACATACTCCCACCTCATAATTTCATACACACACACATTCCCTTATCTCTAAGGCATCTTCCCCCGCCTCCCTTTCTTCCTACCACACACACACTCACACACTAAATTCTATACACACATGTCAAATATACATACATACATACATATATATATATATATATATATTAATCACACTTTCACACATCATATATATATATATATATATAACCTAATTTCCTTCCACATATGTAATTTCCCCCCAACCCCATTTCCATTTTTCTTTTCTTCCAATGTCCCCCCGCATGTTTCCTCCACCAACATATCACCATCATAGGTGGATCCCATATAATATATATACTGAATAATCTTCTACCAATTATTTTGAAAAATAGGTAAATGGGGGTCCATAAAATAAGCAAAATTTACATCAAATACTTCATAAAAAATCCCTCAATATTTTTAACAACATTTATTCATCATTATTATAACTCGCAATATTCTCAACCAAATTGTTCCCAGGAAAGAGGGGGCTTTCCAATAAGGATTTCTTCCTATTGGCGTGCAATTAGGTGACCAAACCTCTCCTCGACAGAACTTTCTAGACATCATTAATATTACAAATAATAATATGAATAACTGTATCGTCTCAATTATTGATTTAATAATATATAAAATATCGACAATAATTGAATCAAATAACGTGAGATACTATCGTGATTCTTTGTAGAAATAATTGAATAAAAGTGAGTGACTTCTCACGTAAGCATCAATAATCAATACCGTGTGCTATTATGCAACCACGCGTATTACTGTACTTTTATCACCAGGTGATTCAATTGTTAACGGCAAAACTTCCGTCATTATTTTTATAAAAATATATTTTTGTCGTTTTCTCATTCCGACAGTAATTTCGTTGTGGGGTCCACCAATGATTGTGTCATCGTATGAATATTCCCTGTTAAAACGAATATTTCCCGACCAATCGAATATAATATAACAACTTGTATTCTTTGAAAAATTTATAAATATTACCCACAACTATAACATTATCTCAAATTCACACCATAATATTAAAAAAATATTTTGAGAAAATTAAATCTTTATTCACAAAATTCAGGGTCTTAGATCCTAATTTAGATTTTTACACAAAACCAAAAAAACACGACAACGCGTTTTGTTAGTGTAAGCACGACAAAGAAGCTTGTCAAAATACATATATCAAAAATTCCATTTTCGAAAGATAATTTTTAAGCACGACGTGTCAAGCACGTCAATTTTTGGACAAAAATCTATTTCACTTAATTGTATGACAGAGTATATAATAACACAAAAACAATTTCAGAATTGAGAAATTTTATTTAATGATACTGAATTTACATAACCGAGTCTTATTAGGGTTTTGGGGTTTCACAAACAGGAAAAGTGGAATGATAAAATTACAAGAAGATCTCTCTAGCGGAAAAATCGCTCGAGGGAATGCAAATTATCAAAGAAGAAAGATCAAACAACCTCCAAAAGAGATAAAAAATTCACACCTCTGAACAAATCAAATGAGGAGATGTTACAATTTCTGATAAGCAAATGAAAGATTGCTGAGTTGCTGCCTCCTGTAAATCCCGAGATTATGATTCCACCAAGACATGTCTCTACCATTCTAATCACCTGGACACGTAACTGAGGAATGTTGGTCTCTAAAGCATAAAATCCACGATCTCATTGAAAATAGAGAGATGAAGATAGAAGTACCCATGACCAGAAAAGGTGAAAGGGAAATAAAAAGCTTAAGATGTCCACTTGAGACAGGCAGTTCAAAGGAGGTGACGACTATGAGCACTAATCCTGATAGAACACAAGGTGGACTGATCCTAATGTTGGGAGTGATAGAGGAAACAAGATAGCCCCCTAAGGAAATTCCTCCGCAACTGTCAAACATTCTGTTGCCAAAAGTTAGTAACCATATTCCTGATTTCACCCTCCTGGATGATGAGGAGGAAATAATGATCCTTCCTAGTGTGGAAAAAGCCAAAAAAGAAAGTTACTTTCGAGAAATACAACAATAGTTTGAGAGATATTTCATAGTTAAATCCTCTTAAGCCTATGAGAAAGGTGAAGGAACAGATGAAGAAAAAGGTAGTGAAGTTGTCAGGGAAGCCAACCCATCGAGGAATCTAGAGTTCATCCCTTTTTATGGAAAGTCTAATTTGAGCCTCTTTAAGGGATATGTTGATTTATGAGACGAACAAGTTATGACCATGATTGAAGATATTCAGAACCAGGAGGTGATGAGTGAGTTTTATACCTATGAATTAGAAATCGTTAAGGCTTAATTCTTTGTTAACTTTAAGTATTTTTAGTGTTATTTTACTTGTTTTTGTGTTTGTGTTGTAGGAAACGACTTCGAAAGGTCAAAACATGAAAAATAGAGCTTAGTGACATTTATGTAATTTCTGGAGCAGAGACCCCACCGGGGCAGGCATTCCTTAGTGTGAAAAGCCCGTCGGGGCTAAGTTCAAGAGTGACCCCACGCCGGGGAGGGTAATTCTCAGTACAAAAAGCCTGTTGGGACGGGCTTGTCGGGAAGAAAAAGAGTTTTTAGAAGTTGAGTTCAACGAGGATTGGTTTGAGCTGTTTGTTTCAAGGACTTTAAGGACTCTAATAGACACATGAAGAGGCATATAAATGGAGGAGAATCACAAGGATTAAGGGATGATTCCATTAGATTAGGACAAAACCCTAATTTTTCTTAGATTTGGAGATTAAAGCAACTTGGAGACCATTTAAGATCAAGAGCAGAAGCAAGAGGGACCATGAGATTTGCTGACAACAGATTTTATTCTTTTCTCTACTCTTACTTTTGTCTTTTAATGTTTATTCAATTGTGGATTCTTGATTTTAATTCAATAAGCATGAACTAAATTCTTGTTTAAGATTACAATGGTGTAATAAATCGATATTTTCTATATAATTAAATCAGAAATTCTGCGTATAAATTATTATTTATTTATTTAATTTAAAGGTGAGAATGTGTACAAGATAAAGTGTATGTATTTATGTGATAAATATAAAATTTATTTATTACATGAATAATTACGAATAATTTTATTTTAGAATTATTGATCATTATAAAGTGTATTCTTATAATAATTAATTTTATAGTAGAAATGATTTTATTATTTATTTTCTATGAAAATATGATTATTATATTATTTAAATAATATACTGAAATGATTATAGAATTATTATAATAACTATTTTATTAAAAGAATTTATTTCAGATTAATTAAGTTAATTATTTTAACTTAATAATGTTATATATGAAAGATAAATCAGATATGGAATCCAAACCCTAATTTTGAATTTTGATCAAGGGATGAGAATTATAATATAATATAATTTTATTTTAGTATTATAAATATGTACTGTATGTGTGGACTAATAATGGTTGGTCAATTATGTTGTATCATGACTAAACTGTAGCACTAATTTGTTTAACCCTATTTTGAAATTCAAATGGGAAATTCAAGACTGTGTTGTAATTGTGTTATATGAATTATGTCGCGTATTACAGAATTTAAAGTTAATTAGGAAAAACCCTAATTATACTTAGAAAACCTAATTAATATTTAAAAACTCTAATTTCTAAAAATTAGAAACCCTATTTAGTAATTAGAAACCGTAATTACTAAACTAGAACCTTAATTACTAAATTATTAAGCCTAATGTTAATTAGGGACAATTCTAATTATTATTTAGAAAACCCTAATTACAAATTTATAACCCTAATTGCTAAGCCTAGTGTTAATTAAGGGATTTTAAACCTAATTAACAAGTTCTAAGTAATTAAAAACCTAAACTATTTTAAGAAACCTTAATTACAATTTTTAGAAACTAAAAATTTATTTTTACAAACCCTAATTAGAAATCCTACAATTTTTGTGCTAAACCATATGGTTAAACCCTAAGGGTTTGCACATGTTACAATTATGCCATTAAATTTGCATGCCTAATGACCATATTGCCCTTATTGCATTTTTTATTAAGTTGCTTGTAATTCTTGCCAAAACTTTAGTTGTTCAACAACTATTGATTTTCAATGTGACTTAAACTCCAACATTCAGCAATTTTTGATCAGCCATATACATTGTATTAGATTATATATAGTCATAGAGAGAGAAAAATATGTATTATAGCCCAATTGTTCAACCAATACCCAACCACGTCTCTATCTCTCTAAACCCACGAAAATAAAAAGTTATTCAGTCCCATATTCAAGCCCCACTATCACCATAACAGATCTAGAAGCTCGGAATCAAGATTGATCAAGAAAGGTATAAAACCCTATGCCAAAATTTAATCATGTATGATGTGTTAGATCTCATATTTTTATGTTTAAACATGTTGTATAAGGTGCTAATCAATGATCTAGGTTAATAGATGTTAGATCCATAACATCTATAGGCTCAGATTTGAAGATTTTAAGAATCTGGAAATCTGGAAATTTATGTCGTCCAATCGAATGTCAGACCTCACAGATCTTTGTATGTTATGTGTTTTTGTTGTTTAAGTGTTTTGTCTTGTAGTATGCTATGAGGTCTTTGATCTGGAACTCAAATCAGGGTCCGATCTGGTTTATATTGTAAGTTATTCATGGTTAAAGGTCGTTGATCGACCATGACCTTATAAATCTGGGTAACCCAGAAAGTCCTTATCAGTGTTTGACAACGTATTTAATCGCTTAGATCTGACAAGTTTTGTGAGATTTGATGTTGTTGTTGTAACCAGTTTGTAGCCTCACATATGTACTTTATATTTATGGCTTTATATCGTTTATATAATCAATAGAGTAAATGGAGTATGTGGTCAAAGTAGGCCATTCGGCCATGACTTAGGATTTCTGGAATTTCCAGAAACCGAAAGAACATGCCTTCTGACATCACTTTGACCGGATTTAATCTTTCACATGTGATGTTTTTAATATGATATAGTGCTTGATATTTGTACCCTAACATCTCTAATACATGAGTGAACTTTTATATCGCATTAAGTAAGCTTAGAACCAAAGATCCAAAGCTTCAAAATAGGACCCTTGTTACTGCTTGAGTTTCTGGGCAACACAAAAACTCAAGAACACGTCTGACAACAACTTCTGTAGCTTAGATCTGGAAATTTTGTTATAGTTTAGTCATGATTTTGATTTGTGGTTATAGTATTACATGTATACTACATCATAAACATAAATACCAACCCAGAATCCGTATGGTCTAAGATCTACGATTGGTCAAAGTAGGCAGCTTGGTAATGGGTTTGAATGTTCTGGGTTTGGCTAAGAACATGAAGAACACCTATAACGATGGTTCTGTCGCTATAGAAAGTCTTTAGCGACACTTCATTTCTGAAAATTACTATTTTATTAAATAATTAAGGAAATTAGTTTTTAATTATTAAAAATACATAATAAATTACTAAAAAATATTTTAAAGCTTAAAAATTAGTTTTTTTAATTTTGAATATATTTTCTAAATATTTAATATTTTAGGAATATTAAAAGCATTTAATTTATTTAATTATTATATTAAATAAATTATTTAAAAATGATTTTAATACTTGAAAAATTATTTAAAATTATATTATGGTATAAGAAAATATTTTAAGTTATTTTTAATAACTTTTAATATTTTGTGATAAAATTTCATTAATAAATTAATATTAATGATAATTAAGTTATTTAATAAATATATTAAATAAATTATGAAAAATAGATTTTATGGTTTAAAAATCATATAAAAATGATTTAAAGGTTATAAAAATATTTTATGTTATATAATATAACTTTTGATATTTTGTCATGAAAAATATTAATATTTTAATATTATTGATATTAGATTTGTTTAATATTTATATTAAATAAATTAGTTTAAAAATGATTTTAATATTATAAAAATCATTTTAACTGAAAATAAAGTGTTTAAGAATATTTTAAGTTATAAAATATAACTTTTAATATTTAAAGGATAATTTCATTAATAATTTAATATTAATGATATTAGTTTAATATTAATGATATTAAGTTTATTTAATAATTATATTAAATAAATAGTTTAAAAATGGTTTTATTAATTTAAAAATCATTTAAAAGGATATAAATGAATTAAAAGTATTTGAAGTTATAATTAATGACTTTTAATATTTTGATAAATAATACATTAATATTTAAATATAATTATTTAAAAATGATTTTAATAATTTTAAAAAATCATTTAAGGGTTATAGTAATACTTTAAAAATATTTTAAGTTATTATAAATAACTTTAATATTTTGTCAATGGTTTCATTAATAATTTAATATTAATTAAATATTAATGGTAATAGAATTATTTAATATTTAAATCATTTAATAATTATTTCGGTATTTGAAAAATTATGATAAATTATAATAATTGTTTAAAAATTATTATAAGTCATATAAAAATAATATGACTGTTATTTAAATGGTTTAAATGGATATTGAACTATAGGATAGAGTCTTAGACTTGATAATTACCCGATAAAGTCGTCTTAAATTTTGCAGAGCATATTTCGTAAATTCATCCGGATTTAGATAATTTATGCAGATAAGTGCTTGTTTGTGATGCAATGACTGATATAACTGTGTGACAATGTGATTAGGTTATGTCTTTGTTGCAAATAGCGATGCAAGTGTGTTATGATATGTTATTCTAATCGAACGAATGATCTTATTAATGATAGGTTGCTATATAAAAGATAAAACTATGTTGCGTATTGTAAGAAGTAGACCAGGCAAGTATCCTACTTTTGTGTTTACTTTATGCTATGGATATAAGTAAGAAAGTTTCAGAATTATATTATCATTGTGTCAGAATATTAACTCTATTGTTATCGATTATGTATTCGATCATTATTTATCAGTACAATATTATTATATAATTTAGATATTTATTCTGTTCGTTAATTTCTAAATATGATTATACAAGTGTCCTCACTTGGATAGTCATTATATCTAATTATATATTAATACACACCTATCGATCTCTAATATGTATATATTAATTAAAAGTCGTCCAAGCTATTTGACCCAGCTAGACACATATTTAGAAATATCGTTGAATATGATAAAACTTTATTATTTCCAATCAAATTGCTTTGGTTTGGATTCTCGACTAAGTATGAACATCCCGAATATGGGAAAACTTTTATGCACCCAAGGTGGAAAAGATGAACGATAATATCGTTCTTGCATGTAGTATTGATCAATACAGGGCACATGAGATGTACACCCTTGAGCCCGTAAGTTATGACGGTTTGCAGATGAAGTTCTGTTTAACCTTTTCGAAATAGAAAACAATGTTCATAGTCTATCGACTAATCTGAAGTTATAGTCAGTACGTAATTTTAAAAATTTGATATAGAATTAATATATTGTTATTATTGGTTCAACTTACTTCACAACTGTTGATTCCTTGTAGAAGTGTCGTACAAAGAAAATATTTACTTCTTTCAGCTTATATTTATAATTGCTATTACTTGTTGGGCACTCAAATGCTCATCCTTGCTTAATTTAAATCTTTTCAGCTAAGTGTGAACAACTAGATGGTTCGGCCAAGAACAAGGGAAAACAAACAAAATAAGATTAATGGTATCTTTTGTAATAGTTAGACAATATTTAAACCATGATATTTATTATCTATCATGTAATGTATTGTAGTAAAGGTTGCGTACTTGGGATTAGACTCTGATATATGTAAGTTAAGTTTGATATTTATATTCTTGTTATTATTATTTCCGCTCATAGAAATGGTATCGTAAAGTACTACAATCGGGCTTTAAGTGCCTGAATTTGGGGGTGTTACATCATGGTATCAGAGCTTTAGGGTTAGTAACCTTAGGTGGGATAGACCTTAGGCTATAACCTTAGAACATAGGGAAACGTTGAAAATACAAATAACTCATATAGAGTTTAAAAAGAGATGAATTGAATAAATTCATCGTCAAACAAAATAAAAGATAACTTATATAAAACTATTATTTGTTGTGTGTATATATTAATCAGGATAATTTATGTGTTTAGATGTCAGATAGAAAAGGATTAGGATACCCTCAGATCATAAAGAAGGAGCCAATCTCTATAGTCGAGCCAATGTCAAAGCTAATAGCTGAAATAGAGGCTCATTTTGAAAGCAACCTCGATGAGGTGGTTATTGTGGAAACGTGTAGTACCGGACCCAGAAATAATAGTATAATTGATAGGTAAAGTATAGTTAAAGAATATATGGTCAAGCTCGAGTTCTTAAACTCATATGTTTGTGGTGAGTTCATAAACTCATAATGTGTAGAAAGTTTGACGAACTTGGTATAGTTATATGTGGATGGATTATTGAGGATAATGGGAATATATAGATTACTAACCAATTGATCATTAGTGAAGGCGTAAGAAATAGGTAGTATTAGTGTTACTTGAATATGTATGATTCTATGATGCATATACGATAAGTATGTCAGTGTAATGTAATATTTTGTATAAGTCATGGCAGCGATTCCCGACTTTTGAGTCACAAAGGGATAACGGATGTTTAAAGCAGTATGTTCTATGGTATGTCAAGTGTTATGAATCTATGTTCCCAAGGATCTCAACTAGATTTGAAGAAGTCTAATTTTACATCTATATATGTAAGAAAATACGGTTGCGGAAATAAAAGATGTTATATATATATATATCATAATATTAAGATTCGATTACATGATTCTCATAACGAGTTCTTATTACAAGGTATTCAAACAAACAAGAATATAATCTAATCTATGTAGGGATGCTTCCCTTTATCTACTCTAGAAGTTCCAAGATTACCATCTAAAACTGCAAAGGGAATAATTTGCAAGGGTGAGCTACGATATGCTCAGCAAGTTGTATATTTATAACAATATAGGATTTGAAGAATTATAACAATTCAAATTTCAATTGATAGTTGTTCCCATTTCTGGATTTTTAACTTCACCATTTCTGGAATTTTTCTTATTTCTGTCAGTCACAAAGACTTAGAAATTTTGTTCAGATGTGAGATAGGGGATCAGCCTATTCAACATCTTAGGAGTATGCATATCACCTATAGTGCTCGAGATACACTAAAACTACTGTCAATATATGAATTGACTAAACTTCGCTCCCTTACGGGATACTCAACTTTAGTATAAGATTGTCTTACCAAAATAATTTGGTTTGACACAACAGTTTATGCTCAATAAACAATATCATATTGATAAACAATTCATTTCTTAGTTATGCTAGAACTAGAGCAATAACTTTTCAATAATAAGGTAATTCAATTGTAGGTGTATTATATCAACAACATATCAAGATAAAAATCTTGTCCAATAAATAAGCAGGGTTTAAGAAATTTTCTTTATAAGAGATTTAAGGATAGAGAACTTGCGAAAGTAATAACTTGGGTATAGGAAACTTGCCTGAGCGTAGATCAGTCAAGTTATGCTATTCAAACGTTAATAAGTACCTACGATATTCATATAAATAAATCTAACATGTTAATATTGATAACAATATTCAATTATAACATTTATTTAATACCGGGTTAGATTTGAAAAGGGTTTAGTATTTAATACCCCTATCATAAGTACTAAATTTTATTTATAAAATTTATTTATCCATTATAATACCTTTTTTTAGAATTTTAAAGTATTTAAAATACTTATTTATCCCTTAAATGATTTTTAAATCATTTATTTCTATTATAAGTAATTAATATTTACCTAAAATTTTACAAAAACATTGAGTATTATTATTAAATAATTTATATTCACTTAATATAATTTTTATATCATTAATAATATTTTCCATAATTATTTAGTATTTATAAATAATTATTCTAATTTCTTTATTAATAAGTAAATTCTTAATAATAATAAAATAATATAAAATAATTATTAAATTTATGTAAAAATATCTGAATTTAATTATAATAAATTAATATAATTTTTAATACTATTTTTATATTTATTTATATTTATTTATTAATTATTTCTATTTTTATAATTTATTTTTAAAGAAAATAATTTTTGTCTGTCGCTAAAGCACTATAGTGATAGAAAGTGTCGCTGTAGGTGTTCTTGAGTTTCTGGGCAGTGATTTGGTCGTGGTTTAGTGATCACTTTGACCATTCAATAAGTAGCTACAGGTAATGATTTTCGGTTTGGTAAAGTGTTGGTGTTATAGTATTCTTACAGTAGTACAATATTAAACAAATCTTAGACTCTAACTTACACATAACAAGATGTTATAGAAGCTCAAAGTCATTGTCGAGTATTTGTTCTTGTTTTCTGGGTAACTTAGAATAGAATAGAAGTGGTGGTCAATGGTTTTGTGGTTTAAATATCTTCGATTTCGTGTATTAGATGTGTATTTTGTTTGTTGTAATATGTAGTATATATGTCAGGGTACATATATATAACATTAACTGGAACGGATCATAACTCTAAGGTCTCTAAATTGGTTGGTCAAAGTATAGCTAGATGCTGTTCTTCATGTTCTTCAGTTTTCTGGAAAACCCAGAAAACTCGGTCATGCTCAGTCAACGAATTTTGACCAACAATTCCAGTAATCATATGAGTTGTTTGTTCGATTGAAGATCATAGATATGTAGTATGTATAACAGGGTACTAATCTATAACAAAATCATAAACAATTAACAATCAGAAGACGATTAAATAGGTCGGTCAAAGTAGCCGGTTCGACTATTCTTGAGTTTTCTGGGCAAACCCAGAAAACCAAAATTCGTGAACGGTCAACCCACTTTGACTGCTTATAACTTGAAATCTACGATTCAAATGAACCTGATTTCTTTTCCATATTGAAGACCTACTAACAGGCTACAAATACCAATCGATTAACAGACCAAAACATGAACACACACGAATCTACAAGCCCTGACATTCAACTGTCATACCATGTTTTACAAAATTCCCAGATTTCATAAAACACTTAATTAAGGTATCTAGATGTTATAAAAATGTGTTCTACCAATCTAAAATACTTTCTAACATCCTAATACAATATTCTAAACATCTAAACAACAAATCTAACATAAGATCATAGAGAAATTTATGAACTAGGGTTTGCACCTTTTCTTGAGCAATTTGTGATTCTAGCTTCTGATGTTGTTGTTGCTATCAACCAGGCTTGATATGGTAGGTTTATAAGTGTATCTAGGCTTTGAGAATTCGTTAGTTTGCTTAGCCCTAAGGTTCCTATTTATAGAATTCTTCAACTTGGCTTTTTGGTCATTTTTCCACCTACTTACTTCTATAAAGATCTGATTTGTGACTCTTCTGCTGCTTGGGAGTTTGGAAGCATGTCATGTGATGTTTTGGAACTTGAAATGGTGACTCCCAACCTACTTGTGAGCTAGTTGATCAAATTAGTAGCTTAATTAAGCTTAAATATCTACTAATCTTGATTAAGATTTTGTTTCTAATGATTAGGAATGTTAAGTAATGTTAATTAGTACCTAATTATAGTTTACTAACCATGATTAGGTGTTAACATAAGCTAATTAGGGTTGGATTAGCTAATTAGGGTTTAATTTATAAACTAGGGTTAAGGTTTTGCTAATTAGGGTTAGGGTTTGTTAACCTAGGTTTACTAACCTAAATTTCTCACTAATCCTAACAAACACGACAAAGCCTTTTGTCAGTGTAAGCATGATAAAGCAACTTGTCAAAATAATTTTACCGAAAAGTCCGATTATAGAAAAAATATTTAAGCACGAGGTGTCAAGTACAACGTTTTTCGGATAAAATTTTTAATTGGTCAATTTTGTCAAACCAAGTATATAATAACACATAACACATTCAGAACAGAGTAATTTTATTTATATTACAGGATTTATACATACGAGTCTTATTAGGGTTTTGGGTTTTTACAAGTTCCAACCCATAACACAAACCGGGAACATCATCTCAAACCCGGAACACACACCGGTAATGTCATTTCCAATCTCGGAGATAACCCCGAGATATGCTGATCAAAAGACCAACAATAACACCGGAGAGGACAGTTCTATCTCGGCGATAACACCGCGACGCTCAGTTCCAGTCCCAGAGAAACACTGAGAGTAGCAACCCCATCCTTGGTGATAGCCCCAAGAGGTGCCATTGCAGTTCCGGCGATAACCCCAGAAATGCTTATTTCAAACATATGCAATCAGCTTCAACCTCAAACATCCTGTTGAGGCACACACACCTCAGACCCGGAGTTGACAACGGGCAGACATGAACATCCACAGATGACAGTGATACATACAAACAAGAAGTAGTCCAATCTCAGCTGTAACCCTGAGCAACGTTTGCTTTCCGCTTAAACCGGCGATAACCCCGACGAGGAGTCACAATGTCATCTTACCATACTAACAAGATGATATCACGACATACCAACAAGTAGTCCAATCTCAGCTGTAACCTTGAGCAACGTCTACTTTCAACTCAAACCGGCGATAACCCCGGCGAGGAGTCAAACGTCATCTTGTTCCTTCGACAATGGCACGTCGTCTCAACACTTCATACATACATACA
Organism: Panax quinquefolius; assembly: GCA_020205615.1. NCBI lineage: Eukaryota > Viridiplantae > Streptophyta > Magnoliopsida > Apiales > Araliaceae > Panax > Panax quinquefolius. Next base: position 128,078,665 of record CM035156.1, read on the forward strand.
TCCAACAATGTCCCACAAGAGCCGAGAATTGACAATCCCGAGTGACTATTACGCGTGGCAGTACTTTGGATAGAATTTGAAGCTTGAAGACCATGGGCATAGACCCCTCTTCCTGACTTCGTACAACCTATAATCCATGTCATTACGTAACTCTCAACATAAGCGGTCCGAAGAAGGTCAGATATATCTCGTTCGGATGCTCAGATTGAAGTTCTGCAAGTTCGAGCGGACATTATAGTGCATAAGTGCACGTACTACGAGACGATGAGACCCGCGAGGCTCGGATGTACCACGACCAGCCGCAGGTACAACTGCGGCTACCGCAGGTGTACCTGCAGCCATCCGTCTATATATACAAGTTTTAAGGTCAACCATTTGAGAAGAAGAGGGAGGGAAAAAGGCGAGGAAGCCCTGTCCATTTTACTCTGCATACACATCTTTTGAGTGTTTCCTCACTTCTAAACACTAGTTAGCTCACATATAGCTATCTTTTATCCGGCGGGAGCTGAGTGTTTATCCATTTAAAGTCATAGAAGTCTACTTTGGCAGCCCATTGTAAGCCTTCTCATATTTTATAAAGCCTTCTACTCATATTAGCACACACTGTTGTACACGTTGAGAGTCATGTAAGTGTGTTTGCCCGAACTTATGTCCGTGGTTTTCATTTCCGTCTGTATATATATATACTTATATATATGTATATATTTCATATATGGACTAACATTATCGAGTTATGCCTCAATTGAGCCTAGACTTCGGTCTGGAGCGTTTAATTGCTTTTATATATAAGTATATATATATATATATACTTATATATATAAACTGTGGTCAGACTCTGTCTGATGAGCATGGATTTTATATCCGGTGCATTTAATTGCTTTTATATATATTTATTTATATATATAATTATTTTGGGACATATCCGATGAGCCTGGATTCACATCCGGTGCATTTACTGCTTTTATATATTTATATTTGTACATATATATATATTTACATTCCTGTCCAGCCTGGAGTTTACTTCGTGGCCTTTTACAGCTTTATTTACATTTAAATCTGGCCGAGTTTACTTACGTGGCGAGTTGATCGCTTTACATCTTTATTTACATTTCGTCCCACAGGTTTACTTAATTGGTGGTTGATCATATCCATATATATATATATTTACCGCTTTTATATATTTACATTTCCGATCCCCCATGGAGTTGCTTCGTGGTGGTTGATCATGTCTCATCTATATATTTACTGACTTTTATATATATATAACTTCTATCGCTTCCCATACAAATTGCGAGTATCATGTGAGCTAGGAATCATGTGATCACAAGTTCGATTCTTTCAATCTCGATTCAGTTCCCATGATGGACATTTTTCATTTATGGCGACTGTTGTACATTATTTTACTGATTCTACGAATTTCCTTGGATGATCATCATGCCCATGAGGAGTTCTAAGATCGCTTTATATATTATTTTCTCGAGAATGATTCGCATCTCGAAAATAAAAACAAACAAGATAAACATTTAATAATAAAATAGAAGTATGAAAAGATCTCAATTCCTATTGAGCACAGGGTTTGAAAAACCTCATTTACAAAACTTCATTGATATATCTTGGTTAAAACTGAATTTTTCTATAAAATTCAAACCTTGTGTATATAGGTGCGAACGAGGCCTCGCTCTACTTTCAAATAATTGCACATTGATCCACACACACACATTCATATAACAATTTCTTTGAAAAGTGGCGGTCACCGTGGTAACACGGATGTCGGGGGGTGCCTAACACCTTCCCTTCGCATAATCAAGACCCCAGACCCAAAATGAATCTCGGTTTCATGGACCCGTCTAGCAGTGTCAAAACATTGGGTCAATGGGCAAACCTTTTCGGTTGCGTTGGTGCAACTAGTTAAATACACCAACTGGAGACCCTTAAAGTCAAATCGTCGACATTATACATGTAAGATCTTTTTCACTTGTTTTTTCAAACAAATCTCACATTAACATGAGAACACCAAAGAACAAGTAACGAAAAGGGACACTCAAAAATCCCGACGTCGACAGGTGGCGACTCTGCTGGGGACTCTAGTAAGAGGGCTTAAGCCGCCATTACAAGCTTTCCAAAATTGTTTTATGCTTGTGTGTGAATGTTGCATTTACATTTATGATGAATGCGTCTGAAATGCATCTTAATTCTTGCCTTTGCTAAATATCTATCTGTGATATTAGTGCTTCGCACATGTCATCATTTTGCATAAATGGTGAGACACGTTGTATGTGAATTTATGTTGTGTGGTCCCTCCACCAGGAGGCTATCCTGTCGTGTTTGATTACTAGAGTTGTGGGAAGAATGATTCCCCGGGGCTCAGGAAAGGCACCACTCAGATTCTCTCCAGTTGAACGACTGGATTAACTTCCCGTCAAATAGATTGCGATGATCTGGGAACCTTCATGCCGAAAAGCAGTGAGAGTAACCCAAAGATAGGTCAGCCTCTGATAAACCAAACGCGGAGGGAAGTCTCTTCATACTTTCCATTTTAAATTACCTGTAAAAACATTTACTTATAATTCTATTCCATGTTCATTCATATGTAATGGAAAATATAAAGAATATCTGTACATACATGACATGTTATCAATTAACAACCGGTTTTACAGGACAAAATTCCTAAACGGACATGTTATGATAACATTTATATTACCCTAAGACTAAACTACGTAAGTCTTTTGTAGGGAAGCAATTGGGCCTGTTACCCGCTCAAAATCAAAAAGGGCCGCGAGCCTATAACCAATCATGTCTTCTTCTGATAAGTCTAATGCTGTTTCCCGAGAAGAATTTGACGGATTGAGTAAACAAATCTCAGACTTGGCTGTCCTACTAAAAGAATTACACCACTACTCGTGGTACAAAGATACCTACACATACGAATCCTCTACACAAGGAGGAGTTCAAGTCCAGAAAAAATAGTTCCGTAACATCGCTTGGATATAACCAACAAAGACCCTAAAACACCCATCTCAAAGGAGATTGGACACGGTGACATCGATTGGATACACGGGAAATATCTGAAAGTCTGTATATGGAACACAAGGCAGTGTTTCATATACAGACCTTTGCATATTTCCTGGTGTTCAATATCCAGAGAAATTCAAGACCCCTTATTTTGAGAAATATGATGGATTAGGGGATTCTTATACACATTTAAAGGTATTCATAGGAGAACTTGGGTCTTACGCAGAAAATGAAAAGCTTCGAATGCAGCTGTTTCAAAAAAGTCTGACTGGAGAAGCCCGTTCATGGTATACCAGATTAGACAACTCTAAGATCCATAGCTGGGAAGAGCTGGCTCACGCCTTCCTTACTCAATACAGTTTTCAATCTCAGATGGCTCTTGACCGGTACTAAATTACCAAGGTCAAGAAATAATCTAATGAGTCATTTAGAGAGTATGTTCAAAGGTGGAGGGGCCTTGCTGCTCAAGTTATTCCTTCCATGATAGAATCAGAAATGGTCATGACCTTCATAGATGTACAAGAAGCTCCTTTCTATGAAAGAGTTCTAGCTGGTATTGGCAAACCATTTTCTAAAGTGATCAAACACGGCGAGATGGCTGAGATGGGATTGAAGTCCGGTAAAATTCAAGACCTAGTCGCTCTTAAAGCAGTTGTTGAGCACATCCAGTCCGGATCTTATGGAAACAACCCCCGGAGGGTTCATAAAAAGAAAAAGGAGGATGTTTCCTTGATACTACAAGGACAAAAAGGCAATCCAAGCATGCCTATGAAGAGGAGAAACTACTCCCCTTTTCCAGCATAACCTTCAAACCCTCCATTGCCTAAAAGTGGAGAAGTAAAGCGACCTCGAACGTTCACACTCTTGGGGGACTCGCTCTAGAATATTCTTGTTCTTTTGACTGCTCAGAAGAAAATTACACATCTTCTTCGACCAGCCAACCCTAATGGGAGGGGTTTTAATGTTACTCAGAAGTGTGCTTATCATGCCGGGGCACCTGGACATGATACTCAAGATTGTTGGGCCTTGAAACATAAGATTCAAGATCTAATAGACAACGGTGAGATCGTGGTCACTAAACCAGATCAACCTCATGTGCAAGATAACCCTCTTCCTCAACACAAAGAAGAAGAGGTCAACATGATCAGTTGGAGCACTGTACAAGGTTCCAATTCTAACAGCGAATCATCCCAACCCATCAAAGACGGTGTTGACAAATGGGATTATGCAAAGTTCCAGTTTATCATAAAATGAAAGATGAAAGCGCTTTCCAAAAAAATTGAACAATTGGCAGAACTGGTGACCCATCAACATCAAGTTATACCCCAATTAATCAGGCAGGAGCATGTCTATCTCCTTCCTTTTGTTACGAATGCCTCCTCACCACCTTCAGAAACCGAAGCTATGGAGAATATGGCTGTGAAGCGAGCAAATGCTAAAGCTCGTCGGGATTTTGCCAATCAGAGGGAATTCACCTATTTGGGCCAATCTGTGGAGGAGATATTACAGATGTTGATCAACGAAGGAAGAATTACCTTCCTTCTCCTTCCCATCAATCCCCACTCAGGGCGGTTCAATCTTGATGAAATGTGTCAATATCATTCACATTCTCGCGGTCACATCACAGAAGAATACTGGGCACTCCGCCATCTTATTCAGAATCTTATTGATAGCGGTGTCCTGCAAATAGCAAATGATTACACTGTACAACTCAAGGGTGGGAATGAAAGTCCTACCAAATGGAAGGGATCAGTAGCAGTTATATCCGAAGTGGATAATGAGACTGTCAAAGTATTTCCCATACAACCAATTCAAATCAAATGAGCTGATAATCCTTTGAAAGGGGCCGCACCAAAGATAATTTCTTTATCTTTTAGACCACAATATCCTGTTGTCAGCTTACACAACGTTCCATGGAATTATGGAGAAGCTGAAAGATCCACGTCTCATACTACTACTATAGTGTCCAAGGAAAATCTACTGTATCTTCCTCAACGGATTATTAAACCTACTTGCGAAGCAAAGGGGAAGTAGCCCGTGGAGAAGATTAAAAAATTCCTCCACACTATGGGCCACAATGAAGCCAAAGTGGTTTTAAGCTTGCGAGAAGCTCCACACCAGATTTTGATACTGGATTTGGTTTTCTCTTCCGAGGATCATCAAAAGATCTTGCTGAAGGTTTTAGAAGAAGCCTATTTGCCAAAATCAGTGGACATGGAAAAATTTCAACATTTGGTTGATCACATTTTCAACAACAATGTGATATCCTTCACTGATGACTACATACCTCCCGAAGGGACCGGTCATTGCAAGCCTTTGCATATTACAGTTTTGTCTTCCGGGTATATGCTAGCAGGAGTATTGATAGATGGAGGCTCATCTCTAAATTTCTATCCTTATGTCACTATGGTAAAGATGAATATCAATCTCAAGCGGATCCAAAGCAGCCACACGGTCATCAGAGCTTTTGATGGATCCCGACGAAATTTCGTTGGAAAGATTGAGTTGCCAATTGAGATTGGTCCAAATATATTCAATGTATCCTTCCATGTCCTCAAGATAGACTCAGGATACAACCTGTTATTAGGGAGACCATGGATACACATGGCTGGAGCTGTTCCTCCACGCTACATCAACAACTCAAATATATTATCAACAACAGTCTAGTCACTGTCAACACTGAGCCGGATTATTCTGAACAAGGAACTCTACCAATTATCAGCTTCAATTCAGAAGTTGAACTGGCCAGTTTTCATACTCTGGAAGTGAGTAACATAAAATACCATTCTATTGGAGCGCCACTTCCTGTACCCAAGATTTCTGCCGAGGTTATGTCGTCCACTCAAGAAATGATGTCATTGGGTCATCAACCTAGACAAGGGCTTGGTAAAGATAAGCAGTGTATTAAGCACTCTATTCAAATGTCCAATCAAATTGGAACAGCTGGACTAGGCTATTCTGCTAGTTCTAGTTACAGGAATCCTCATAAGCACAAGCAGGTTCCTCAAGCTTCCGCCGCACGAAGATTTTCTATACCTTTACCTCATGAGTTAATGCAATCTCCAGTAAATGTTCTATACATGTTGTAGCTATGCTGTTTCCAAAACCAGTGCCAATCAAAGCAAAAGAGGTGCTGATTCCTGATCCCGAAATGGAAGAAAAGGAACAAAAATGTAAACATGACCTTGCCTTGATGATGGTAGGCATCACGTCATTGTTCATGATGAACATACAAATAGATACACCCCAGACGATGATTGCCCAGATGTCATGGTTATCATTCAGGAGAAGGAGGATAATGATGATCATTCCATCACTGCAGTCCTTCAGGACTTTGCCCTCGACAATTGGAGTAGCACTCCATTCATTGGTCGACGAGGGTAAAATGGGCAGAAAATCCCTATGCCCTGTAGATAACTTTAATTGCTTGCTTTCCTTTACATCACTAGCAGTTATTTTATCAAGTACATGCTAACACTTTTGTATGATCGAACAGTTGCATATATTAAGTGAAAACATCTTTTCTTTCAGGACTCTATATTTAGATGTGTCTGTCCTTGCTGATGACATGCCTTCTCTCCACAAGGGCTGTAACTTTGATGCAAAGTTGGACTCAAAATTGATACACCTCAGGAGATTAAGGAATGGGTCACAGACAAACCCAAACCCAATCTTGGTCAAACCACTCCTTTCAATCTCGAAACCTTAGACAACCCTAAGCTAATCCAGATTGGTTCAGACCTTACCACAAATAAATGGATTGATATGGTTGCACTATTTACATGGTCTCATGAAGACATGGTAGGTTTGTCCACTGACATTGTTCTTCATCGCCTTCTTATCAAAGAAGGATTCAAGCCAGTTAGGCAAAAGCTCAGGTGATTAAAACCTGAATGGAGTTTAAAAGTCAAAGAAGAAATTATGAAACAATTTCAAGCTGACATCATCATAGTGTCTACATATCCGGAGTGGATATCCAAAATTGTTCTCGTGCCTAAACCAGGGGGAAAGGTGCGAGTTTGCGTGGATTACAGGGATTTGAACAAATCTTTCCTTAAAGATAGCTTTCTCGTGCCCTTTATCCACATTCTTATTGACAATAGTGCTCAATACGGCATGTACTCCTTTGCTGATTGCTTTGCGGGGTACCATCAAATTATGGTCGCTAAGGAAGATCGTGAGAAAACTGCTTTCATCACGCCTTGGGGAACCTTGTGCTACAGACGGTTGTCATTCAGCCTCATCAACGTCGGGGAAACCTATCAGCGAGCTATGATGGCTCTTTTCCACGATTTAATGCACAAAGAGATAGAGATCTACTGGATGACATCATTATCAAATCCCGGAAGGAGGATGACCACTTAGACAATCTCACAAAACTTTTCAACAGGTTGCATAAGTACAACTTGAAGTTGAATCCTGCAACGTACGCCTTTGGTGTTAAGTCTGGCAAGTTGCTAGGTTTCCTAGCCAGCCACAAAGGGATTGAACTGGATCCTACCAAAATCCAGACCATCAAGGAAATGCCCATTCCTCAGATAGAGAAGGAAATACGGGGATTTTTAGGAAGAATCAATTTCATTAGCAAATTCATTTCTCAACTCACAGCAACCTGTGAGCCTATCTTCAAGTTGTTAAGGATGAACTCCTCCATGAAATGGAACGATGAGTGTCAGAAAGCCTTCCTTACCATTAAAGAGCAACTGCTTAACTCCTCTATGTTCCCCTGTTCATGTACCTGTCCATAAATGACAATGCCATGGGCTGCATGCTGGGGCAGAAAGACAATAGAGACCAAGAACGTACTATCTATTACCTCAGCAAAAGATTCAGCATCAGTGAACACAAGTACACTCTGATTGAGAAAACTTGTTGTGTTTTAGCATGGGCTTCCATGAGGTTACAACATTACCTCCATTGTCACACAACCCATCTCATATCCCGAATGGATCCTCTCAAGTATGTGTTCAAAGAAGCCCATATCTTGAATTGTCGATCGTCTCCGGATGGCGATTGATCCTACAACAATTGACATCGCTCACGTGATGCAAAAAGTCTGTCAAAGGTCAAGGAATTGTGGATCAACCGGTGGCATTGCACCTCTGAGGATTACAAACCCTTAGAAACATACTTTCCCGATGAAGGGGTAATGACAATTCAGTTACATCATCAGTACAATACATGCCATACGAGGAGAATGTATTTTGATGGAGCTTTTAATACAAAAGGCTCTGGAGCTTGAATAGTTTTAATATCCGGTACGAGGGAGCAGTATCTCGTCGCTGTCAAATTGCAGTTTGTCAGCACCAATAACACAGCTGAGTATGAAGGCTGTATCATGGGGCTAAAAATTGCTCGTTCAATGGGCATCAGGCGGTTAACTGTCTTTGGGGATTTTGAATTGGTAATCAAGCAATCCACATAAATCTATCAAACCAAAGAATTACATTTGCTGCCTTACCATCAGCAAGTTTTATAGATGGCTTTGGAGTTCGAAGAAATCTCTTTTCTACATATTCCTAGTAATAGGAATGATTTTGCAGATACATTAGCAACGTTGGCCTCCTTGGTTTACATACCAGACAAGGAAAACATGCCAAGCATCACGTTTACTTTGCAAAGAGCCCAGTTTATGGGAATTACGTTGGAGAAGTATCGGATGAGCTACCTCCCATCCACAACCCTTGGTATCAATGCATCAAGGAGTATCTACGAGATGGATCTACACCCGCTAAGGCGAGCCTAACTGAGAAGAGGTGGATTCATCGACTTGCTATGAAATTCTACCTGAGCGGAGATGCACTCTACAAAAGAGTTGCTGGATTAGGTCTCCTCAGATGTCTTGACAAAGACCAAGCTCAGAGACTCATGGATGACATCCGTGGGGGTGTATGTGGCCCACACATGAGCGGCCCCTTACTTGTCAAGAAAATTCTCAGAACGGGATATTATTGGCTTACAGTCAAAGCTGACTGTGATGATCACATCAAGAGGTGCTATCAATGCCAGATTCATGGGAATGCTATCCATGCCCCTCCAAGGGAACTCCACAATATGAGTTCGCCATGGCCCTTCTCAATGTGGGGAATGGACATGATCGGGCCCATCGAGCCCAAAGCTAGTAATGGACATCAATTCATATTCACCATGATCGACTACTTCACCAAATGGGTAGAAACAGCATCCTTCCCCAAGGTCACTAAAGAAGTTATCATTGTTTTCATCAGAAATAATGTCATCTGTCGATATGGACAACCAGAGGTCATTGTGTCAGACAATGCTAAGAACCTCAACAACAAAATAATGGAGGAGTTATGCAGAAAAATCCACATCAAACATCTCAACTCCGTCATCTACCGTCCAAAGATGAATGGTCTTTGTTAGGCGGCTAATAAAAACATCAAGAAGATCATGCAGAAAATGTCCGCCAATTATAAAGGATGGCCTGACCTCTTGCCTCTGACTCTATTAGCCTACAGAACTTCCATGCGAACTTCCACTGGGGCAACCCCCTACTCATTAGTCTATGGGATGGAAGTAGTGCTCCCCATAGAAGTGGAAATGGAATCCCTCGGAGTATTGATGGATGATCAGTTGGATGAAGACCAATGGGTACAAGATAGGTATCACCAATTGTCTCTGATAGACGAAAGGAGAACCGCAACAATCTTCCATGGTCAGTTATATCAGCAAAGGATCACACGATCCTACAACAGAAAAGTCTGACTATGGCAATTCTAACAATATGAATTGGTTTTAAAGAAGATCATTGACAACGAAGATCAATCTAAGGTAAAATTTGCTCCTAACTGGGAAGGCCCATTTGTTGTCAAGAAAGTATTAACAGGAGGTGCTCTCAGATTGCAGGAAATGGACGACAATGAATTTCCACAGCTCATCAACTCGGACACCATGAAACGGTACTATGTCTGAAGTTACCATCAAATAAACATCCTGGTTTTGATCCTCAAATCACCAGTCATTCCGGTTTTGAACCCTTTCCTTTCTACATACTCTTCTGCCCCTCAAGAAAATATACACTTCAAGCCAGCAACCTGGTTTTTACTTCATTTCAAACCTTTCATACAATCTCGTTTATCCTAAAGATGAGATTTAACCTCTCACAATTTCGGTTATCCTGAAGACGGGATTGAACCTTTCACACCTGCAGTTTATCCTGAAGACGGGATTAAACTTTTCTACACCTGCAGTTTGTCCTGAGGACGAGATCAAACTTTTTACACACTTGCAGTTTATCCCCATTATGGGATCAAATTTCTTCTCCCCGTAGTATACCCTGCACGTGGGATTCACACTTCTCTTCGCCTTCAATTCATCCTGAGGGGCGATCTACGTCGACCTGATCTCCCTGATACCCGGGGGTACATAGGAAACCATATTCTCTATGGCCCGGTCATAATAAAGAAAAATAACAAAAACATTTCTACCCTTTCTCTACAAAACAACAAAAACAACAAAAATACTTCTACACCCATCTGCCTTCCGCATTCAGCGTTGAACCTCCTACACTAGGTTCGAACTACGCAGACTTGATCTCCTCTTCAATAGGAGTATAAAGGCAGCCATTCATGGTGTAGTCTAACCCCTACCAGAACAAAATACTTGTCACACGGTACTGGGATTAATCTTCAATTCACCCCATTTCATCGGTTTCAGATCAAAGGGATGGAATTACCCAACCTCTTCTCACAAATAAAAGATTCGGTGACCATCTAAGCTGCGATCGTGACTCAAAGAGCAATACCAATCCATAAGAGATGAAATTATCTAAGCTTCTCACAAATAGAAGTATTGGCGACCATCTATGGTGCAGTTAATCTCAGAGAGGAAGAAACTATCCTCCTCTCCACTTTTCAATACAGATACCAATCCTAAGACACCAAAGATGGTAGGGATTTACAGAAATTAGTGATCCGTTCTGAGAGATCTTGTGACGTCTCAATGTCCATCAATCAAGGATAAGTTCAAAATACATCAAGATCACAAGGCCTTGGAAAAACAGGCAAACATCAAGCAAGTATCAAAGGCATAACTAAGAGGGAAGTGAATCAAAATATATTTCTCTACCATATATAATACTGTTTGATATATACATCTATGTTGTATATGACAAAATGGCTAAGCTAGTCTGTGCATGAAAATACAAAGCTATCTACAGATCTCTGTGTATGCAGAATATCAGATCTAACATAGCATCCCTCTCTGAAGATGGAGGAAGCACTGCAAGCTCCTGCCTAAGGGTATCTACACGAGCTAGTAGATCAGAGTCTAACTGCATGGTGGCATAATGCTCATCAATGTAAGCACTCATGTCGGCAAGACTGACATTCGTCTGGGATCTCACTGAAGTGCTGTCTGCAATGGCCACATCTCTAGCAGATAAGGCGGCATCCCGCTCTATTATCAATACATCCCTGTTTGATCTAGCCTCATCCCTCTCCAATAGAGCGGTATCTCTCTCATCAAGAGCAGTCAACATCGCGGCCCTAGCGTGATCTCTCTCATAGGTCATCAGATGTAAGATCTACTCCAAATGCTGTGCCGAATATTGAGTAACAGTGGCACTCGGGGTGGGAGAATCCATCACAAATACTGGCAGCCCAACAGTCAAATCATCGGTGGGAATAATAGCCTCCTCTATAGGCTCCTCATCGTCAGAATCAATCCCCTGCATTGTCGCAGCCGACGCAGTCTCTGTCTCCATCCATGCGGAATACTCTGCAAAAAAACTTGGATTACTGACAGAAAACTCAGCCAGCTCTCGCTGATCCCAACAGGTATACAACCTGGATCTGTCCTCCTCTGATAAACGGTGTGACGCGAAGCGCTGACTCACTGCCCCCTCTTACGGATGAAAATCCTGGAACTGGTCAAACTGACACATCACGGCCAGTGGGTGGTAAGTAATCATGCCCCTCAATCCAGCCAGAGGGAGATAATCCATGCCCGAAGCATGAGTAATGAAGCTGTAGGGTGAACTAATCCCTAAACACGGCAATATGGAAAACAGATCCCTAATCCCTGCCAGAAAAGCTAACCACGATGCAACATCTATGTACTCTGCAGGCTGAAAGGAGTATGACATGACTATCTCCCGGGTGAAAAAAAACCCCTGCCGTCTAAATGTGTCAATCGGTCTCAAGTGTGACATACACCACACATACAACATAACCAAACTACCTGTAAACACTCCTGCCGGATAAGTGCAGCAATATGTAGCTGACCTCAGAGTCTCTGCAATGATCATCGGTACAATGGTACGACCCTCCCTGAGAGCTCTCACTGTCATAATGACGTCGATATCCAGCTCATCCATCTACCACGACATGAAGACGTATGACAATACGCATAGAAGCAGTACATCTACTTTGGCTGAACGCCAATGATCCTCCGGTGTGGTGAAATCCCTGGAATGTTGTACATAGCTGTCCTCAGAGAAAAACCTGTCAAACAGGAAATGCTGGGATATCACATGGCCGGATGTAATCTCGTCCTGGACCACTCTACGTCTCAATCCGATGAGGGTCATGAACTGTTTGCTCATGTCTCTAATAGCCATATGGACGCAAGGTCTGTCCAGCAGCAACATCGTCAACCGTGCATACTCATCCAAAGTAGGAGTCAACTCCTGGGTCCCAAATCGGAAAACCCGTCTCTCCGATACCCAAAGGTTCTAGCATGCCCTCTACAAATCTTGTGGGAACTGAAACATCAACAGGGTCATAGTATGTCTTGCGAAGAATCATCTCTACGATCACCATGTCTGATGGTGATATACTATCATACCATGAGCACATACGAGCTACCACCACAAATTGTGGGGTATGATCAATCTGACTAACTCGTCAAGAAGACATCTCAGATAGTAGTGTCATAAGACCATCCAGGGGTCAATGCTGAATATCTCTGGACATACATACATATGAATAACATAATAACATGCATGATATAATGGATGGCAATATGATATAGGGAATGGAAAATTGTACATACGTTCCTAAGTATATCATCATCTAATACATCTTTGTACAACTAAAATACAGGGAAATGGGGTGAAGCTACCCAACATACAACAGAGGCCTATCAAAAGAGATAGCGAGAAATACATCAAAAAAAGTCAAGAGTGTCGATGTCTACATCATCGATCCTGTCCACCTGATGTAACTCCTCCTGAGTCACTAGATCTCTATCTCACGGGGATGTTAAAGCCGATCTGAAAGGAGGATCTGCATACCGGCAAAACCATATGGGTCACCTGAGGGACCAGCGCCATAGTTGGAAGGATCAAAAGTATCTACCTCTGTAGGATCTCTGCCCAAATGCCGAATGAAAAGATGTGACCGGTCCAGCTGCCGAGTCAATCTATCAATCTGTGTCACATGAGTCGGATCTCTGACACAGGCTAGCAAATCCGTCATCATCACGGATCCTGGAACCATATCCCCCAAAAACTGTGTGGCACGGGTCTGAGCTCCAATGGTACAAGGGATCCACCAATGCTGGAACATCTCCTGCGAATAGGGGCAAGATCGGTATACGAATCTCTCCTGTAGTGCTCCTAATAGCACGCTCTCCTAAATAGAGCTCCAATCCTCCATCTGTAAAGAGAGGAATCCTGTGGGTGGAAATAACGTACTCAACTCCAGTCGGGTACCCATCCTCAAAACCAACTCCCAAATGCTCTCCAGAGTACGGAATCCATGTAATGACATCGGCTATCAACAACTCCAAGTGTAGGCGACAATGAGTGAAACCCTCAGCAACAGGGACCTCCGCCAGTATGGAATGATGCCATCTCCGTCCTCGAGGATAGGTGTCTAAACCTAACACGCTCACAGGACGCAAACAAGGAAGCCTCTCATAGGCCCAAAACTACCAACACAAAGGCAAACATCTGCTGTCAGTCAACACTCTTAACCCATACATGGGAAAAGACAAGAGAAACACTCACCAGTAGAAATGGGAAGAATCCTAACCATGCCTCGGTCAAACCCTGCGATCGCATTTGCATTCCCCAGAGGAAATAGGCAAAGGTGTAGGAACCCCAATCATACTCCCCCCTGAGGAAATGCGCAAACGTGTCGAGTGGCGATGATCAAAGCGAATGACACCGTAGAAGAGTTATCTGCTATGAAGCAGCCCCTAATGATCATCAGGAACAATCGCCGAAGAACGCGATCCCTGACTCTCACATCATCGGGTATGGGCTCTATAAGACCCAAACTTTTATAAATAAAGATGAATTTTTCTATAAATATTATTTTTCAATATTATGGAATAAATTTGATATAATGTTATAGTTTTGGGTAATATTTATAAATTTTACAAAGTAAGCAAGTTGTTATAAAATATTCGTTTGGTCGGGGAATATTCTTTTTATCTGGGAATATTCGTACGACGGCTCAATCATTGGTGGACCCCACAACGGAAGTATTGTCGTAGTTAGAAAACGACAAAATTATCTTTCTATAAAAATAACGGCAGAGGTGTTACTGTTAAAACTGTTGAACTACCCGGTAGTAAAAGTACACGATGTCTGGCGTGGTTGTATAAGAGCACACGATATTGATTATTGATGCTTACGTGAGAAGTCACTCAGCTATGCTCAATTATTGCTACAGTAATTGCTGCATCATATCTCTTATATTATTGATTCAATTATTGTCACAATATCATCTGTATAATATGTTATAGTATTAAATCAATAATTAAGACGACAAGTTATAAATGATTAATAATTGTTGAAAGATTAAATATGTGTTGATTAAAAATAAAATGATTTGTGGTAATATTTATTCAATCCCTGATGTATATAAAGAGTCTGTTATGAGACGTTTGTGGTAAGTTTAATTATTTTATGGGGGGGCCATATGTCATCATCTAAGAGTCTCTTTGTCAATAGAAATTACCTTCGTCAATAGTAATTACCTTTGTGAATAGTAATTACCTTCATCAATAGTAATTACCTTTACCAGACGTCAAACCACTTGCCGTTTCATATTACAGGCGTCGAACCACTTGTCGTTTCACATTACAGGCGTCGAACCACTTGTCGTTTCACATTACAGGCGTCGAACCACTTGTCGTTTCACATTACAGGCGTCAAAACACTTTTCTTTTCACATCACCAGTCGTCAAGACACTTGCCTTTTCACATGGCAGGTGCTAAGCTAGAAATCTTCTATAAATAGAGGTTTAGTGCTTCATTATTTTTCATGAATTCATTCAAGCTATAGAGAGAGAAAGTATAGAGAATAAGAGAGAAGAAGAAGATTTTTGTTACTACACTCTATCGTAGATTCAATCTCCTACCAAAAGTAAGGGGTGTTATTCTTTCTTATTCATGAAGAGAACTGTTGTTATTCCATTGCTTATTATTACATTGGAATAACTCAGTATACGCTGTTTACCTATACTTGGTGACATTCTTCTATTATTCATTGGAACATCCTGCTCACATGTGTTTTTTACCGGACTGGTTCCGCTCTTTATTATTATTCTATTGGAACATCCTCATGCATGTGTTTTACACCGACAGTTAAAATCTTTATTATTATTACATTTGGAACATCCTGTCTATGTGTTTTGGCCGGACTGGTTCCATTCTTTATTATTCTGTTGGAATATCCTGTCTGTGCGTTTTACCCTGACCTGGTTCCGTTATTTATTATTTTGTTGGAATAACTGCGCATGTTCGGCCTATCGCGTTTGCATGGTGATTTCTTTTGTTATTCCATTCTTTATTATACCCGATTGGTTAAAACTTTGACTTCTATACTCCATGAAATTAGTGGAATATCCTTGATATTTGCGCTTCATCCAAAGATCCTTTCATGGAAATATTCTTCTCAATATTCTTGAATTTTACTCTACAAAGCGATTCATGTTGATGATTTTGGATATTATTGGTTCCTAGATAAATTAATTCTTGAACTTGTTTTATTGAATTCTTATATCATTGTCATCATCCTCATGTTTATATTATGTTGAAAGTCATCATGGGCTCAGTAGTGCATAGATGGACTTGGTATGATTATGACCAGAGACTATTCTGTGTAATCATGACCGTAATGTTACAAATGATGTGGTAAAAATCCTCAGTGGCCCGTAGTGCATTGATGGACAGTTGTTGGCATGATCATGACCATTAATGAATACACAAATATTCTTGGCCCATAGTGCATGAATAATTGTGGTCGTGATACTAAAGAATATCCTTGGCCATAGTGCAGGGGTGATTCGATTATGTGGAATATTTATTAAAGCTGAGTCTCAGCTATAACAGTGATGAAAAACCTTTTAAAATCATAAAAGATAGTAGATTTTATTTTCTTCTTGACTCTTTTAATGGATTGCTGGTTCCGCTGTAGTTAAACTTGATGTTCATTATATTTTATCAGTTTAACACTGTTGTAGGCTAATGATAATTTATTCTGCATTATCTTAGTCATAATATTTCTTACTAAGCTAGTTGAGCTCACCCTTTCTTTCACTGTTCTCTTCAGGAAATGAGAATATAGCTGGGACGAGTCGGGGAACAGAGTCGGGGAACAGGGACCTCCGCCAGTATGGAATGATGCCATCTCCGTCCTCGAGGATAGGTGTCTAAACCTAACACGCTCACAGGACGCAAACAAGGAAGCCTCTCATAGGCCCAAAACTACCAACACAAAGGCAAACATCTGCTGTCAGTCAACACTCTTAACCCATACATGGGAAAAGACAAGAGAAACACTCACCAGTAGAAATGGGAAGAATCCTAACCATGCCTCGGTCAAACCCTGCGATCGCATTTGCATTCCCCAGAGGAAATAGGCAAAGGTGTAGGAACCCCAATCATACTCTCCCCTGAGGAAATGCGCAAACGTGTCGAGTGGCGATGATCAAAGCGAATGACACCGTAGAAGAGTTATCTGCTATGAAGCAGCCCCTAATGATCATCAGGAACAATCGCCGAAGAACGCGATCCCTGACTCTCACATCATCGGGTATGGGCTCTATAAGACCCAAACTTTTATAAATAAAGATGAATTTTTCTATAAATATTATTTTTCAATATTATGGAATAAATTTGATATAATGTTATAGTTTTGGGTAATATTTATAAATTTTACAAAGTAAGCAAGTTGTTATAAAATATTCGTTTGGTCGGGGAATATTCTTTTTATCGGGGAATATTCGAACGACGGCTCAATCATTGGTGGACCCCACAACGGAAGTATTGTCATAGTTAGAAAATGACAAAATTATCTTTCTATAAAAATAACGGCAGAGGTGTTACCGTTAAAACTGTTGAACTACCCGTAGTAAAGTAAGTAGATGTCTGGCGTAGTTGTATAGTAGCACTAATACGATATTGATTATTGATGCTTACGTGAGAAGTCACTCACTATGCTCAATTATTGCTACAAAGAATTCTTGCATCATATCTCTTATATTATTGATTCAATTATTGTCACAATATCATCTGTATAATATGTTATAGTATTAAATCAATAATTAAGACGACAAGTTATAAATGATTAATAATTGTTGAAAGATTAAATATGTGTTGATTAAAAATAAAATGATTTGTGGTAATATTTATTCAATCCACGATGTATATAAAGAGTCTCATTATGAGACGTTTGTGGTAAGTTTAATTATTTTATGGGGGCCATATGTCATCATCTAAGAGTCTCTTTGTCAATAGAAATTACCTTCGTCAATAGTAATTACCTTTGTGAATAGTAATTACCTTCGTCAATAGTAATTACCTTTACCAGACGTCAAACCACTTGCCGTTTCATATTACAGGCGTCGAACCACTTGTCGTTTCACATTACAGGCGTCGAACCACTTGTCGTTTCACATTACAGGCGTCGAACCACTTGTCGTTTCACATTACAGGCGTCAAACCACTTTTCTTTTCACATCACCAGTCGTCAAGCCACTTGCCTTTTCACATGGCAGGTGCTAAGCTAGAAATCTTCTATAAATAGAGGTCTAGTGCTTCATTATTTTTCACGAATTCATTCAAGCTATAGAGAGAGAAAGTATAGAGAGAATAAGAGAGAAAGAAGAAGAGTATTTTGTTACTACACTACTGCAGTATTCAATCTCCTACCAAAAGTAAGGGGTGTTATTCTTTCTTATTCATGAAGAGAACTGTTGTTATTCCATTGCTTATTATTCTGTTGGAATAACCTGTATACGCGGTTTACCCTATACTTGGTGACATTCTTCTATTATTCTGTTGGAACATCCTGTCTGTGTGTTTTACACCGGACCTGGTTCCGTCTTTATTATTATTCTGTTGGAACATCCTGTCTGTGTGTTTTACACCGGACCTGGTTCCGTCTTTATTATTATTCTGTTGGAACATCCTGTCTGTGTGTTTTACGCCGGACCTGGTTCCATTCTTTATTATTCTGTTGGAATATCCTGTCTGTGCGTTTTACGCCGGACCTGGTTCCGTTATTTATTATTCTGTTGGAATAACCTGCCTGTGCGGTCTATCGCATGCATGGTGATTTCTTTTGTTATTCCATTCTTTATTATACCCAGTTGGTTAAAACTTTGACTTCTATACTCCATGAAATTAGTGGAATATCCTTGATATTTGCGCTTCATCCAGTATCCTTTCATGGAAATATTCTTCTCAATATTCTTGAATTTTACTCTACAAGCGAAAGATCATGTTGACAGTTTGGATGTTATTGGTTCCTAGATAAATTAATTCTTGAACTTGTTTTATTGAATTCTTATATCATTGTCATCATCCTCATGTTTATATTATGTTGAAAGTCATCTGTGGCCTGTAGTGCATAGATGGACTTGGTATGATTATGACTAGAGACTATTCGTAATAATCATGAGTAATGTTACAAATGATGTGGTAAAAATCCTCGGTGGCCGTAGTGCATTGATGGACGATTGTTGGCATGATCATGACCATTAATGAATACACAAATATTCTTGGCCCATAGTGCATGAATAATTGTGGTCGTGATACTAAAGAATATCCTCGCCATAGTGCGGGGTGATTCGATTATGTGGAATATTTATTAAAGTCGAGTCTCGGCTATAACGATGATGAAAAACCTTTTAAAATCATAAAAGATAGTAGATTTTATTTTCTTCTTGACTCTTTTAATGGATTCTTTGGTTCATTTGTAGTTAAACTTGATGTTCATTATATTTTATCGGTTTAACATCATTTGTAGGCTAATGATAATTTATTCTCGCATTATCTTAGTCATAATATTTCTTACTAAGCTAGTTGAGCTCACCCTTTCTTTCACTGTTCTCTTCAGGAAATGAGAATATAGCTGGGACGAGTCGGGGAACGAGTAGTGGTCCGAGAGGATAGCATTAGTAGTCCTCACTATTCTACGTGAAATAGTGTGATAATAATTGTAATGAGGAGGACCTTTTGAGTTTGTATGATCTCTAGTAGACAATATTTGTATTCAAACTCATAGTTTATGTCGATCATTGTACACACACAATTATATTAGTAAGTTGTATTTAAATTACAGACCATGTATCCGACTACCCAAGATGGGTGATGTATACCTAATTTTGGGGCGCCACAATTGTATCGAGCTTAGGATATGATCCTGGCTAAGATGTGAGAATAGTACTAGGAGGGGAGAGACGGGAATGCCTTCGCTAGTATGACCTACCTAAGTTTATGTGCTATTTTATTGGCTCATTGTAATATTGGGATAATATGTTACATGTCAATTAACCTTTTGTTTTGTGACAAGATCTCTGAAATGACATCTAAGAATGTTGAGAATAGCAATGGAGCACAAAGATCATTGATTCACCACATATCAATAATCGTGGATAATGTACATCGTGAAGGCGACAATCCTCATACAAACAACAACACCGACCAAATGATGAATGATCAAATATTCGAGGCTTTATGCAATTCATGCAATAAAGAAAGCGAGAGCGACTCTCGTCCCAAAACGTAGGTGGAAACACGGAAAACTCTCTCAAGGCCACACCGCTAAATGCTTCAAGGAGCCGGGACCACCGAGTTTAAGGGAGAGCCAAAACCACTTCTCGCGGAGCATGGATAAAGCAGATTACCAAGATATTTGATGTCTTGGGATGCTCAGGAGCAAAAGGTTCCTTCTTGCCTTTATGTTCTTGCGGAGAGGCGAGACATCGTGGGAATCGGTAAAACGTACTCAACTTCTTTGTCTTCAAGATATCTTGGGAGAAGTTCCAGAGTCGTTCAACTACAAATACTTTCCTCAAAGTATTCGCCACATGAAAGAGGTGGAGTTTATCAAGGTGGAACAAAACAATATGACCATGTCGCGAATACGAGGCAAAATTTGCGGAGTTATCACGGTTTCGTCCCCCCACTGGTGGATAATGAAGAGAGAATGGCGCGAATGTTTTAAGAGGTTTGAAGTCGGAGATACGCCAACATCTTATTTCTCATAAACCGTGTTTGTATTCGAGATGTTGTAAATAGGGCTCGATTAGTGGAGCGCGATAACGAGTCAACGCAACTAAAAAAGAGAGCAAATGGCAAAAAATAATACCAATGAGAGTAGTCATCGAAGCGGTGACAACAAGCGTGGAGGGAATCAACAAAAGCGGATATGGTAACCACTTCGGTGGTAATCGTACCAAAATAATAAGAATGGACATTTCAAGAAAAGGAGATTCAACAATGATGGAAAGACGTCAAAGACCAAAGACTGTTGTTGTTAAGGAAGGAGAAAGACCACCTATCATATGCTTCAAATGCGGAGGAGAGGACACATCGATCCAAATCGCGCCATCCGCCTCTAAAGCATGTTATAATTGTGGAAGAGAAGGTCACTTAGCTCGATTTTGTTTGCCATCAAGACACAAATTCAGCTAGGATGGAGGTACCAAAGGCCGTCCCAGAAAAGTCAAAACTGGTAGTGCAAGGGAGAGCGTTTGTTGTGACCTCCCAGAGAGCAAGGAACCCGAATGAGGTCATCACGGTTGCAAGGAGCCAAATTCTTTTCAAAGATTGATCTTCGTTCCGGATATCACCAATTGAAGATTAGAACCGCTGACATTCCAAAGACGACTTTCAGAACTCGGTACGGGCATTATGAATTCCTAGTCATGTCCTTTGGATTGACTAATGCTCCTGTTGCCTTCATGGATATGATGAACCGAGTATTCAAGGAATATTTGGATCACTTTGTGGTTGTCTTTATTGATGACATCCTTATTTATTCCAAAAGTCGTTAATATCATGAGCAACACTTGAGGCTGACACTCCAACAGCTTCGTGAATATAAGCTTTATGCCAAGTTGAAGAAATGCGAGTTCTGGCTTGAAGAAGTAGCATTCTTTGGGCACGTGGTATCAAGTCATGGAATATCTGCTTGACCCAAAGAAAGATTGAAGCTATTCAAAGTCGGGAACAACCTAAATCGATGATCGAATACGTAGCTTTCTCGGTTTAGCCGGTTATTATCGGAGATTCTTGGAAGGATTTTCTCGAATCGCTACTCCATTGACTCAAATTTGACTCGAGAAAGATACAAAGTTTGGTTGGAGCGAAGAATGTGAGAAGAGTTTTCAAGAACTCAAGAGGAGACTTATTTCAAAGACTGCTTACGACAATACCATCTGGCTCGGAGGGATTTGTCATCTCTGATGATGCTTCTAGCAAAGGGTTGGGATGTGTTCTTATGCAACATGGAAAAGTTATAGCCTATGCCTCATGACAACTCAAAGAATATGAGAGGAATTATCCTACTCATGATCTAGAGTTGGCAAATGTTGTCTTTGCACTTAAAATTTGGAGGCATTACTTGTATGGGAGAAAGTGGAGATCTTTACTGATCATAAAAGCCTCAAATATTTCTTCACTCAAAAGGAACTCAACATGCGACAACGACGTTGGCTTGAACTGCTGAAAGATTATGATCATACCATCCAATACCATCCCGAAAAGCGAACGTAGTAGTTTAACGCATTGAGTAGAAGATCATATGCAAGTACGAAAAGGATATTGTCAACGCAAAGGCCCATTTTGTGTGACTTGCAAAGGATGGAGATAGAGTTAAAGACTCTGTGGATGCATGTGATGATAGCGAGTATACGAGTAGAACCGACTTTTAATCAATAAAATTAAAGCTGCTTAAGCTATAGACCTGGAGCTGATGCGTATGAGGAAGAAAGTGCAAGAAGGTGCTATCGCCAAGCAAGAATCGATGAAGAAGGAATACTTGAGTCAACTCCGGACTTTGTGCTCCTAACAACCTTGATTTAAAGTATAATATCATGATGGAGGCGCACAACACACACCATTTGCAATCCATCTCGGGAGTACCAAATGTATCATGATATTAAATCATACATTTTGGTGGAGCAATATGAAGAGAGATATAATACTGTTATCTCAAGGTGTCTAACTTGTCAACGAGTTAAAGCGGAGCATCAAGTACCAAAAGGTCCATTCTAACCACTTGAAATTCTAGAATGGAAGTGGGAGCACATTACCATGGATTTCGTTACCGGTCTTCCTAAGGTTTCTCAAGGCAAAGATGCGATTTGGGTCATTGTTGATAGATTGACCAAGTCTGCTCATTTCTTACCGATACGAGAAACTTATACACTTGAACGTCTTGCTCGTATGTACATAAACGAGATTGTAAGACTGCATGGTATGCTGGTATCCATAGTCTCTGATCGAGACCCAAGATTCACTTCACGATTTTGGGTTAGTTTGCAAAAAGCTATGGGCACAGACTTACGATTTAGCTCGACATATCATCCTCAGACGGACGGACAGTCGGAGAGGACTATTCAAACTCTTGAAGATCTATTAAGACTCCGTGTCCTTGATTTCAAGGGAAGTTGGGACAAGTTCTTACCATTGGTGGAGTTTTCCTACAACAACAGTTATCAAGCAAGTATTGGCATGGCTCCATTCGAAGCGTTGTATGGAAGAAAGTGTCGTTCTCCAGTATGCTGGGATGAGGTGGGTGAAGCAACGTTGTTGGGACCGGAGTTGGTATGTATGACAACAGAAAAGATTCAAACGATCCGACAACGTATAAAAACCTCACAAAATCGACAAAAGAGTTATGCTGATCTTCATCGAAAGGACGTGGAATTCGATATAGGAGATCATGTGTTATTAAGAGTTGCTCCATGGAAAGGAGTTACAAGATTTGGAAAGAGAGGAAAACTTAATCCTCGATTCATCGGTCCATTTTTAATCCTCGATCGAGTAGGAACTGTGGCCTATAGAGACTCGCTTTACCGCCAAGTATGTCTCGTGTTCATAACGTTTTTCACATATCCATGTTACGTAAATATGTGAAAGACCCGAACCACATTATTGAGTTAGAACCGGACGAAATAGTGGAAGATTTGACGTATGAAGAGGTTCCTGTTCAAATCTTGGATAAGAAGGAACATATTCTACGCTCCAAGGTTATACCTCAAGTCAAAGTTTTGTGGAGGAACCACGATGTTGAAGAAATGACTTGGGAGTTAGAATCTGAAATGAAATCAATGTATCCTTATCTCTTCGACAAACCAGGTACGTACCCTAATTTCGAGGGAGAAATTTCATAAGAAGGGGAGGTTGTAAGACCCCAACTTTTATAAATAAAGTTGAATTTTTCTATAAATATTATTTTTGAATATTATGGAATAAATTTGATATAATGTTATAGTTGTGGGTAATATTTATAAATTTTGCAAAGTAAGCAAGTTGTTATAAAATATTCGTTTGGTCTGGGAATATTCTTTTGTCTGGGGAATATTAAATCGACTGACTCAATCATTAGTGGACCCCACAACGGAAGTATTGTCGTAGTTAGAAAATGACAAAATTATCTTTCTATAAAAATAACGGCGGATGTGTTATCGTTAAAACCGTTGAACTACCCGGTAGTAAAAGTACAAGATGTCTGCCGCGTAGTTGTATAGTAGCACACGATATTGATTATTGATGCTTACGTGAGAAGTCACTCACGGCTATGCTCAATTATTGCTACAATAATTCTTTGCGTGATCATATCTCTTATATTATTGATTCAATTATTGTCACAAAGATCATCTCAGATAATATGTTATAGTATTAAATCAATAATTGAGACGACAAGTTATAAATGATTAATAATTGTTGAAAGATTAAATATGTGTTGATTAAAAATAAAATGATTTGTGGTAATATTTATTCAATCCTTGATGTATATAAAGAGTCTGTTATGAGACGTTTGTGATAAGTTTTATTATTTTATGGGGGGCCCATATGTCATCATCTAAGAGTCTCTTCGTCAATAGTAATTACCTTCGTCAATAGTAATTACTTTTGTGAATAGTAATTACCTTCGTCAATAGTAATTACCTTTACCAGACGTCAAACCACTTGCCGTTTCATATTACAGGCGTCGAACCACTTGTCGTTTCATATTACAGGCGTCGAACCACTCGTCGTTTCACATTACAGGCGTCGAACCACTTGTCGTTTCACATTACAGGCGTCGAACAACTTGTCGTTTCACATTACAGGCGTCAAACCACTTTTCTTTTCACATCACCAGTCGTCAAGACACTTGCCTTTTCACATGGCAGGTGCTAAGCTAGAAATCTTCTATAAATAGAGGCCTAGTGCTTCATTATTTTTCACGAATTCATTCAAGCTATAGAGAGAGAAAGTATAGAGAGAATAAGAGAGAAAGAAGAAGAGTATTTTGTTACTACACTACTGCAAAGATTCAATCTCCTACCAAAAGTAAGGGGTGTTATTCTTTCTTATTCATGAAGAGAACTGTTGTTATTCCATTGCTTATTATTCCATTGGATTAACTTTTGTATCACGCGGTTTTACCTATACTTGGTGACATTCTTCTATTATTCATTCTTTTCTAACATCCTGCTCATGTGTTTTACACCGGACTGGTTCCGCTTTTTATTATTATTACATTTGGAACATCCATTGTGTGTTTTACACCGGACTGGTTCCGCTCTTTATTATTATTCTGTTGGAACATCACGTGCATGTGTTTTGGCGCCGACTGGTTCCATTCTTTATTATTCTGTTGGAATATGTCTTTATGCATGCGTTTTACTGGGACCGGTTCCGTTATTTATTATTTTGTTGAATAACTCCCATGCGGTCTATCGCATGCATGGTGATTTCTTTTGTTATTCCATTCTTTATTATACCCATTGGTTAAAACTTTGACTTCTATACTCCATGAAATTAGTGGAATATCCTTGATATTTACGCTTCATCCAAAGATCCTTTCATGGAAATATTCTTCTCGGATTCTTGAATTTTACTCTACAAAGCAATGTCATTTGGCGATTTGGATGTTATTGGTTCCTAGATAAATTAATTCTTGAACTTGTTTTATTGAATTCTTATATCATTGTCATCATCCTCATGTTTATATTATGTTGAAAGTCATCTGTGGCCTGTAGTGCATAGATGGACTTGGTATGATTATGACCAAAGACTATTCGGTGTAATCATGACCGTAATGTTACAAATGATGTGGTAAAAATCCTCAGTGGCCCGTAGTGCATTGATGGACAGTTGTTGGCATGATCATGACCATTAATGAATACACAAATATTCTTGGCCCGTAGTGCATGAATAATTGTGGTCGTGATACTAAAGAATATCCTTGGCCGTAGTGCAGGGGTGATTCGATGATGTGGAATATTTATTAAAGCTTTGTCTCAGCTATAATAGTGATGAAAAACCTTTTAAAATCATAAAAGATAGTAGATTTTATTTTCTACTAGACTCTTTTAATGGATTCTTTGGTTCATTTGTAGTTAAACTTGATGTTCATTATATTTTATCGCTTTAACATCATTGTAGGCTAATGATAATTTATTACGCATTATCTTAGTCATAATATTTCTTACTGAGCTAGTTGAGCTCGCCCTTTCTTTCACTGTTCTCTTCAGGAAATGAGAATATAGCTTGGACGAGTCGGGGAACGGAGTAATGGTCTAGAGGATAGCATTAGTAGTCCTCACTATTCTATGAAATAGTGTGATAATAATTGTAATGAGGACTCCTTTTGAGTTTGTATGATCTCTAGTCGACAATATTTGTATTCAAACTCATAGTTTATGTCGTATTGTACACGACAGTTATATTAGTAAGTTGTATTTAAATTCTGTACCATGTATCTGACTACCCAAGATGGGTGATGTATACCTAATTTTGGGGGCGTCACAGGCTCACTCAACAGCCCACTCATAGCATCTATGCTCAAAGGACCTGTACGAATAGTCCTGCCCTTAAGCGCCTCCGCCAGAACTACCAACAAGGATCTGACGGTAGTAGGGGTGATATCCGCCGTGCAAGGCACCGGCTCCCCTCTAAACTCCATACCTGTGATAAACCGCCAATCCATTGGCATCATCATCACCTCATGATCCAAAGAAAATGGAGTGACTCGAGTGTCCGTGAAACCACCGCTTTCGAACAATGCCTCAAGTAACCCTGGGACAACGACGGGTAGAATGGAGAAGAACCTCCGAATCCCCAAATATGGACGATCGCTCTGAGTCATCATGCGAGGCCCTAATACATAGAGTGGATGCTAAACCGGTTCCTTGAGGTCAGTGAAGCCGAGAACCTACATCAAATGCAGATCAACATCAGATTCCTTGACTCCTCATCAATAAGAAATAAGGAAGATTAAAGATCTAACTTCATACCTCGTTTGCGTGCATGTATACTGAAGGATGCCTACTCAAGTCACCCAGAAGATCTGGGTTTGCCACTTGAATACCTGGCAATTCCCTATGGGGAACACATACAATAGGAGCAGGAGCCTCGATTGGTGCATCCTCCTCCTCGTCCTCGACATTCGGCACTTTAACCCGAATAGGACGTATCACCGCCTCCGCCAAGCGACGAGGCTGTCTAACAGAACGGCGCTGAGGCTCTTCAAAAGCCCTCCTCTATACACCAGAAGTGGTCCTGCGGGAACTACTCGGTTGATCCGGATCCATGATATCTGGACAGCAAGTCTCCAAATCACCTCAGAAAGGGTGTGGTAATTTCTTACCTGGAGTCTTTTCAAAATGCATTCTATGATTACATGCATGCATGCATTGCTTTAACATACATCTACCGTAGAGTTAAAAATTCACGACTAGCCAATACCTATATTTTGGGAAAATTTTGCCATAGCCCCTTTGTAAATGGGACTATCCATATGCACACAGACATGACTAGGTGGCCATTCAGTAGCACACCTATACACAGTCATATACATCTTGTATGCATCAATATATTGTAGTAAAAAAATCCGTAAGTGTAGTCTAATTACCAGGATTATTTTGCTTGTCTACCTTTACTCATTTGTCCTCTTATAGGATAAGAAATGACAGTAAAAGGTGCCAATTTGACTGTTCAAAAGTCAATTTTTTTCACATCATTATGTTCAGCATGGTTTAATACTAACATTTGCTATGTTGAATATTTTTTTATCAAGTTATATCAGCATGCATATTCACTACTATGTGTCTAAATGCATTTCATGCGATAAGTCATTTTCCAACTGGATGAAATTGGAAAAAATACATGCATGTGTTACCGTGATGAAGGAAGAATGCTTATGCGGTGGCGAGAATATGCGAAAGTTTCCGAACTCAAAGAGATCCGAAGAAGAGCTCTCGGATTTCCTTCACATTTGAACTTGAAAATGACTTATGAAAGCAACCAACGCTTTATACATAAGCACGGTTGGCCGGTCGCAGGCTAACCCATGGCTCCTCCGCAGTACACCGCACACTCTACATAGGTCCCACACCTCCAACTCGCTCTAGTTAGAGTTACAAAGGAGGTATCACAAGCTGAAAAGGCCAAATCAGGAATAAAAGTGCTACGCGATTGAGCGGAATAGCCTAAAATCCTAGTTTCTCGTCGGTCAGAGTTAAACTCTCGTCGTCTCAAAGGTATTCGCCTGAATGTAGGGTATACTATACCAATGAGCTCAGCTTTCACAGATCATGCTTGACAATACCCCACAAAGGTCCGATGCCGTCAATGAGTGTCACGCAACCCTAACGTATCCCCGGTGGGGGTTACAACGCAAAACCATGAAATATCAAACCTCCCCAGCAGGGGTTACAACGCCGAAATTATCAAACATCTACGTATCCCTGGCAGGGGTCACAACACGCATCTTTCAAGCATCTACGTATCCTCGGCGGGGGTTACAACACAATGCAACCATTGATACACACATCAATGAAGGTCAAGCAGCCTTGACATCATGTCAGCCGATGACAAGTAAACCCATCGAAGCAACCTTCCCTGGCGGGGGCTACAACATAATGCTAACATTGACACATACATCAATGAAGGTCAGCAGCCTTGACAATGCATCCAGCAGGGATTTATCCGGTGATACACCCATCAGCGAAGATCAGACAAACCTGATAACAACAAACTGTTGGTAGTAACTCCGACAGAATGAGGGAATATGTTAAACTCATCCTCAAATAGACAAAGCTTTATCCCCACGGATCTCTTACACACAAGAGGTACCTCTATGGAATATAAGCCAGTGTCTAGGATTCAAGACTTTGGTGATAGCCCCAACGTCAACATCCTCGGAGACTTGGATCGCATGTCCAAGCCATCACTGATTGTCATCCCAGCAGGATTACCTGACAATCATTCATACATTCTACATGCATTTGCATCATGTTGTTGCATATAGCATCATGTTTATCTTGCTTGCATTTCAAGTGTCTAGTATTCTTTATCCTATCCATGCCTTGCATTGCATGAATATGATAAAGTGGGGCATCTGTAGACACTCGAAATTTTCTGCACTCCTATTACTAACATTGCAGGAGGGTAGATTCATCTTTTGGAGATAACCCAGAAAGACAGATTACATCCATTCCGGATACTACCGGAAGTTCAGTTCCAACCCGGAACACAAACCGGGAACATAATCTAAAAACCGGAACACATTCCGGGAATGTCATTTCCAATATCGGAGATAACCCCGAGATATGCCGATCAAAAGACCGACAATAACACCAAAGATGACATTTCTATCTCGACGATAACACCGCGACGCTCAGTTCTAGTCCCAGAGAAACACTGGGAGTAACAACCCCATCTTTGGTGATAGCCCTAAGAGATGCCATTTTAGTTCCGGCGATAACCCCGAAAATGCTTATTTCAAACATATGCAATCAGCTTCAACCTCAGACATCCTGTCGAGACACACACCCTCAGACCTGGAGTTGACAACGGGCAGACAGAACATCCACAGATGACAATGATACATACAAACAAGCAGTAGTCCAATCTCAGCTGTAACCCTGAACAATGTCTATTTTTAGCTTAAACCGGCAATAACCCCGGTGAGGAGTCACAACGTCATCTTACCATATCAACAAAATGATATCACGGCATACCAACAAGTAGTCCAATCTCAGTTGTAACCCTGAGCAAAATCTACTTTCAACTCAACCCGGCGATAACCCCAGCGAGGAGTCAAACGTCATCTTGTTCCTTCGACAATGGCACGTCGTCTCAACACTTCATACATACACACATCCAACAATGTCCCACAACAACCGAGGATTGACAAACCCGAGTGACTATTACGCATGGCAGTACTTTGGATAGAATTTGAAGCTTGAAGACCATGGGTATAGACCCCTCTTCCTGACTTCGTACAACCTCTAATTCATGTCATTGCGTAACTCTCGACATAAGTGGTCCGAAGAAGGTCAGATATACCTCGTTCGAATACTCGAATTGAAGTTCTGCAAGTTCGAGTGGACATTACAGTGCATAAGTGCACGTACTACGAGATGATGGGACCCGCGAGGCTCGGATGCACCACGACCACCATAGCAGTACAAATCAGAGTCGCTGCAGTGGTGTACCTATGCCATCCGCCTATATATATACAAGCCTTGGGGTCAGCCATTTGAGAAGAAGAAGGAGGGAAAAAGGCGAGGAAGCCCTGTCCATTTTACTCTGCATACACATCTTTTGAGTGTTTCCTCACTTCTAAACACTAGTTAGCTCACATATAGCTATCTTTTATCTAGCGGGAGCTGAGTGTTTATCCATTTAAAGTCATAGAAGTCTACTTTGGCAGCCCACTGTAAGCCATCTCATATTTTATAAAGCCTTCTTCTCATATTAGCACACACTGTTGTACACGTTGAGAGTCGTGTGAGTGTGTTTGCCTGGACTTCGGTTCGTTGTTTTCATTTCTGTCTGTATATATATATACTTATATATATGTATATATTTCATATATGGACTAACATTATCGATTTATGCCTCGATTGAGCCTAGACTTCGGTCTGGAGCGTTTAATTGCTTATATATATAAAATGTGCTCGCATCATGCGATGAGCCCGATTTTTATATCCTAAGTGCTTAATTTCTTTTATATATATATATATAATTGATGTCGAACATATCCGATGAGCCTGGATTCACATCTGGTGTGTTTATTGCTTTTATATATATATTTGTATATATATATATATATATATATATATATATATATATTTACACTCGTCCTACTGGAGTTTACTTCGTGGCCTTTTACAACTTTTATTTACATTTCGCTTACTCTGAGTTTACTTACGTGGCGCTTGATCGCTTATGACTTTATTGACATTTCGTCCCACCAGAGTTTACTTGATGGTGGTTGATCATGTCCATATATATATTTAAATATTTACATTTCGATCCCCATGGAGTTGCTTCGTGGTGGTTAATCATGTCTCAGATATATATATTTACTGACTTTTATATATATAATCGCCATCGCTTCCCATACAAATTGCGATGATCATGTGAGAGCCTAGGAATCATGTGATCACAGTTCGATTCCATCAATCTCGATTCGGTTCCCATGATGGACATTTTTCATTGTAAGCAACTTTGTACATTATTTTACAAAGGTATCGAATTTCCTTGGATGGTCATCATGCCCATGAGGAGTTCGGCAATCTGTATATTATTTTCTTGAGAATGCTTCGCATCTCAAAAATAAAAGCAAATAAGCCGAACATTTAATAATAAAATGGAAGTATGAAAAGGTCTCAATTCCTATTGAGCACAGGTTTTGAAAAACCTCTTTTACAAAACTTCATTGATATATCTTGGTTAAAACTGAATTTTTCTATAAAATTCTAACCTTGTGTATATAGGTGCGAACGAGGCCTCGCACTACTTTCAAATAATTGTACATTGATCCACACACACACACACATTCATATAACAATTTCTTTGAAAAGTGGCGGTCACCGTGGTAACACGGATGTCGGGGGATGCCTAACACCTTCCCTTCGCATAATCAAGCCCCCGGACCCAAAATGAATCTCAGTTTCATAGACCCGTCTAGCAGTGTCAAAACATTGGGTCAATGTGCAAACCTTTTCGGTTGCGTTGGTGCAACCAGTTAAATACACCAACTGGCAACTCTTAAAGTCAAATCGTCGACATTATACATGTCGGACCTTTTTCACTTGTTTTTTCAAACAAATCTCGCATTAACATGAGAACACCAAAGAACAAGTAACGAAAAGGGACACTCAAAAATCCTAACGTCGACAACCAAGATAATGCAGAATAAATTATCATTAGCCTTCAACAGTATAACAACTAATAGAATATAATAGACAACAAGTTTTAGATCAACAACTGCAGCGGAATAAGCAATCCATTAGAAGAGTCAAGTAGAGCATAAAATCTAATATCTTCTATGATTTAAAAGATTTATCATCAATTTTACCGCTGAGACTCAACTTAATAAATAATCCACATCATCGAATCATCCCTGCACTACGGGCCAAGGATATTCTTTAGTATCACGACCACGAATTATCCATGCACTACGAGCCAAAGATAATCGTGTTTTCATCAACGGTCATGATCATGCCATAAAACAATTCAACTTTGCACCCTTGGCCAAAGAGAATCCATGGCCATAATCATACCAAAAACTGTCCATCAATGCACTACGGGCCAATGAGGACTTTTACCACATCATTTGTAACATTACGGTCATAATTATACTGAATAATCCCTGGTCATAATCATAACAAGTCCATCTATGCACTACAGCCAAAGATGACTTTCATAACAATATAAGCATGAGGATAATGACAATGACATAATAATTCAATAAAACAAGTTCAAGGATAAATTTTAAAGATTTATAATTTAATTTATCTAGAATTCAATAACGTTCAAATTGTCAACATGATACTATTTTGTGGAGTAAAATTCAAGAATAATATTATATCAAAAATGATTTAGACCGAAAAGAAATCAATTTTTATCATGAATAGTGCCCCGGGTGAATAGTACACCAGAAGTGAATAGTATCCAATGAATAATACTTGAGAATAGTAATCATGCGTGAATAGTACTTCGGCATGATAAAGTTCAAACTTATCATGAATGCTCAGAATAATATTTTCATGAAAAGATAGTGGATGAAGCACAAATATCAAGGATATTCTACTAATTTAATGGAGTATAGAAGCCAAAACTTTAACAAAATGAGTATAGAATTCGAATCAGAAACTAAATAATTTTACTTATATACTACAGAGTATGGAAGAAAATATTATTTCTTACGAATACTGAACAAAAATAATATCCCTTACGAATATTAAATCGAAAATAATATTCCTTTTGAATATTGAATCGAATATAATATTCCTTACTTAATATTAAATAAAATAATATTTCTTGCGAATATTGAACGAAATAATATTCATACGAATACGAAAAATAATATCTCTTCAGAATATGAAAAAAATAATACTCCTTACCTTAAAAAGAAGAGTATTATGGTGGGGATATTGTTGAAGAAAACATTCACTATTTTCTACACTCAAAGCTTTCTAAAACTCGAAAGAAATACGCTCAATATTATAGAAGAAGAATTCTCTGATTATGGTGTGATTTTCAATTCTATCTAAGCATCCTATTTATAGGAGAATGGAAGGATACTATTTAGAAATTTTATTCACGGACTGCATAGTAGCAATTCAATTTAATTCCTTCACTGCTAAAATCAAGAAAATTTTAATTTACTATGCAGCACTATGCAATAAAATATTCTAATAAAACAAAAGAACTTTAAATAAAATATAATATATTCTAGTTATAATATATATATATATATATATATATAACCTTTGCCTTACGGCAAAGGCTTACCATAAATCCTACACCAATTCTTCAAACACACACATACTATAACATATATTCCATCTACCCACCAAATTCTCTTACAAACATACTCACGGGCACATACTCCCACCTCATAATTTCATACACACACACATTCCCTTATCTCTAAGGCATCTTCCCCCACCCCCCTTTCTTTCTACCACACACACACTCACACACTAAATTCCATACACACATGTCAAATATATATACATACATACATACATATATATATATATATATATATATATATTAATCACACTTTCACACATCATATATATATATATATATATAACCTAATTTCCTTCCACATACGTAATTTCCCCCCAACCCCATTTCCATTTTTCTTTTCTTCCAACGTGCCCCCCGCATGTTTCCTCCACCAACATATCACCATCACAGGTGGATCCCATATAATATATATACTGAATAATCTTCTACCAATTATTTTGAAAAATAGGTAAATGGGGGTCCATAAAATAAGCAAAATTTACATCAAATACTTCATAAAAAATCCCTCAATATTTTTAACAACATTTATTCATCATTATTATAACTCGTAATATTCACAACCAAATTGTTCCCAGGAAAGAGGGGGCTTTCCAATAAGGATTTCTTCCTATTGGCGTGCAATTAGGTGACCAAACCTCTCCTCGACAGAACGTTCTAGACATCGTCAATATTACAAATAATAATATGAATAACTGTATCGTCTCAATTATTTATTTAATAATATATAAAATATCGACAATAATTGAATCAAATAACGTGAGATACTATGCAGCAATTATTGTAGAAATAATTGAATAAAAGTGAGTGACTTCTCACGTAAGCATCAATAATCAATACCGTGTGCTACTATGCAACCACGCGTATTACTGTACTTTTATCATCGGGTGATTCAATAGTTAACGGCAAAACTTCCGTCGTTATTTTCATAAAAATATATTTTTGTCGTTTTCTCATTTCGACAGTAATTTCGTTGCGGGGTCCGCCAATGCTTGTGTCATCATATGAATATTCCCTATTAAAACGAATATTTCCCGACCAATCAAATATAATATAACAACTTGTATTCTTTGAAAAATTTATAAATATTACCCACACCTATAACATTATCTCAAATTCACACCATAATATTAAAAAAAATATTTTGAGAAAATTAAATCTTTATTCACAAAATTCAAGGTCTTACATCCTAACTTAGATTTTTACACAAAACCTAAAAAACACGGCAACGCGTTTTGTTAGTGTAAGCACGACAAAGAAGCTTGTCAAAATACATATATCAAAAATTCCATTTTCGGAAGATAATTTTTAAGCAAGACGTGTCAAGCACGTCAATTTTTGGACAAAAATCTATTTGACTTAATTGTATGACAGAGTATATAATAACACAAAAACAATTTCAGAATTGAGAAATTTTATTTAATGATACTGAATTTACATAACCGAGTCTTATTAGGGTTTTGGGGTTTCACAAACAGAAAAAGTGGAATGATAAAATTACAAGAAGATCTCTCTAGCGGAAAAATCGCTCAAGAGAATGCAAATTATCAAAGAAGAAAGATCAAACAACCTCCAAAAGAGATCAAAAATTCACACCTCTGAACAAATCAAATGAGGAGATGCTACAATTTCTGATAAGCAAATGAAAGATTGTTGAGTTGCTGCCACCTGTAAATCCCGAGATTATGATTCCACCAAGACATGTCTCTACCATTCTAATCACCTGGACACGCAACTGAGGAATGTTGGTCTCTAAAGCATAAAATCCACGATCTCATTGAAAATAGAGAGATGAAGATAGAAGTACCCATGACTAGAAAAGGTGAAAGGGAAATAAAAAGCTTAAGATGTCCACTTTAGACAGGCAGTTCAAAGGAGGTGACGACTATGAGCACCAATCCTGATAGAACACAAGGTGGACTGATCCTAATGCTGGGAGTGCTAGAGGAAACAAGATAGCCCCCTAAGGAAATTCCTCCGCAACTGTCAAACATTCTGTTACCAAAAGTTAGCAACCATATTCCTGATTTTACCTTCCTGGATGATGAGGAGGAAATAATGATCCTTCCCAGTGTGGAAAAAGCCAAAAAGGAAAGTTAATTTCGAGAAATACAACAATAGTTCGAGAGATATTTCATAGTTAAATCCTCTTAAGCCTATGAGAAAGGTGAAGGAACAGATGAAGAAAAAGGTAGTGAAGTTGTTAGGGAAGCCAACCCATCGAGGAATCTAGAGTTCATCCCTTTTTATGAAAAGTCTAATTTGAGCCTCTTTAAGGGATATGTTGATTTATGAGACGAACAAGTTATGGCCATGATTGAAGATATTCAGAACCAGGAGGTGATGAGTGAGTTTTATACCTATGAATTAGAAATCGTTAAGGCTTAATTCTTTGTTAACTTTAAGTTTTTTTAGTGTCATTTAACTTGTTTTTGTGTTTGTGTTGTAGGAAACGACTTCGAAAGGTCAAAACATGAAAAATAGAGCTTAGTGACATTTATGTAATTTCTGGAGCAGAGACCCCAAAGGCGGGCATTCCTTAGTGTGAAAAGCCTGTCTTGGGCTAAGTTCAAGAGTGACCCACCAAGTGTAATTCTCAAGACATAAAACTTCATTGGGGCGGACTTGTCGGAAAGAAAAAGAGTTTTTAGAAGTTGAGTTCAACGAGGATTGGTTTGAGCTGTTTGTTTCAAGGACTTTAAGGACTCTAATAGACACATGAAGAGGCATATAAAAGAAGGAGAATTACAAGGATTAAGGGATGATTCCATTAGATTAGGACAAAACCCTAATTTTCTTAGATTTGGAGATTAAAGCAACTTGGAGACCATTTAAGATCAAGAACAGAAGCAAGAGGGACCATGAGATTTGCTGACAACAGATTTTATTCTTTTCTCTACTCTTACTTTTGTCTTTTAAAGTTTTATTCAATTGTGGATTCTTGATTTTAATTCAATAAGCATGAACTAAATTCTTGTTTAAGATTACAATGGTGTAATAAACTGATATTTTCTATATAATTAAATTAGAAATTCTGCGTATAAATTATTATTTATTTATTTATTTTAAAGGTGAGAATGTGTACAAGATAAAGTGTATGTATTTATGTGATAAATATAAAATTTATTTATTACATGAATATTTACTGAATAATTTTATTTTAGAATTATTGATCATTATAAAGTGTATTCTAAAAATAATTAATTTTATAGTAGAAATGATTTTATTATTTATTTCTATGAAAATATGATTATTATATTATTTAAATAATATACAAAATGATTATAGAATTATTATAATAACTATTTTATTAAAAGAATTTATTTGATTAATTAAGTTAATTATTTTAACTTAATTAATAATGTTATATATGAAAGATAAATCGATATGGAATCCAACCCTTAATTTTGAATTTTGATCAAGGAATGAGAATTATAATATAATATAATTTTATTTTAGTATTATAAATATGTACTGAATGTGTGGACTAATAATGGTTGGTCAATTATGTTGTATCATGACTAAACTGTAGCACTAATTTGTTTAACCCTATTTTGAAATTCAAATGGGAAATTCAAGACTGTGTTGTAATTGTGTTATATGAATTATGTCACAGACATGTAATTTAAAAGTTAATTAGGAAAACCCTAATTATACTTAGAAAACCTAATTAATATTTAAAAACTCTAATTTCTAAAAATTAGAAACCCAATTTAGTAATTAGAAACCCTAATTACTAAACTAGAACCTTAATTACTAAATTATTAAGCCTAATGTTAATTAGGGACAATTCTAATTATTATTTAGAAAACCCTAATTACAAATTTATAACCCTAATTGCTAAGCCTATAGCTAATTAAGGAATTTTAAACCTAATTAACAAGTTCTAAGTAATTAAAAACCAAAACTATTTTAAGAAACCTTAATTACAATTTTTAGAAACTAAAAATTTATTTTTACAAACCCTAATTAGAAATCCTATAATTTTTGTGCTAAACCATAGGGTTAAACCCTAAGGGTTTGCACATGTTACAATTATGCCATTAAATTTGCATGCCTAATGACCATATTGCCCTTATTGCATTTTTTATTAAGTTGCTTGTAATTCTTGCCAAAACTTTAGTTGTTCAATAACTATTGATTTTCAATGTGACTTAAACTCCAACATTCAGCCCTTTTTGATCAGTCATATACATTGTATTAGATTATATAGTCATAGAGAGAGAAAAGTATGTATTATAGCCCAATTGTTCAACCAATACCCAACCACGTCTCTAACTCTCTAAATCCACGAAAATAAAAAGTTATTCAGTCCCATATTCAAGCCCCACTATCACCATAACAGATCTAGAAGCCTAGAATCAAGATTGATCAAGAATGGTATAAAACCCTAAGCCAAAGTTTAATCATGTATGATGTGTTAGATCTTGTATTTTTAGGTTTAAACATATTGTATAAGGTGTTAATCAATGATCTGGGTTGATAGATGTTAGATCCATAACATCTATAGGCTCAGATTTGAAGATTTCAAGAATCTGGAAATCTGGAAATTTGTGTCTGCCAATCGAATGTCAGACCTCACAGATCTTTGTATGTTATGTGTTTTTGTTGTTTAAGTGTTTTATTTTGTAGTATGCTATGAGGTCTTTGATCTGGAACTCAAATCAGGGTCCGATCTGGTTTATATTGTAAGTTATTCATGGTCAAAGGTCGTTGAATCGAATTATCGACTTATAAATCTGGTAACCCGTAAAGTCCTTATCGATTAATCGACAACGTATTTAATCGCTTAGATCTGACAAGTTTTGTGAGATTTGATGTTGTTGTTCTAACCAGTTTGTAGCCTGACATATGTACTTTATATTTATGGCTTTATATCGTTTATATAATCAACAGAGTAAATGGAGTATGTGGTCAAAGTAGGCCATTCGGCCATGACTTAGGATTTCGGAATTTCCGAAACCTAAGAACGTGCCTTCCGACATCACTTTGATTTGGATTTAATCTTTCACATGTGATGTTTTAATATGATATAGTGCTTGATATTTGTACCCTAACATCTCTAATACATGAGTGAACTTTTATATCGCATTAAGTAAGCTCAGAACTAAAGATCCAAAGCTTCAAAATAGGACCCTTGTTACTGCTTGAGTTTCTGGGCAACACAAAAACTCAAGAACACGTCTGACAACAACTTCTGTAGCTTAGATCTGGAAATTTTGTTATAGTTTAGTCATGATTTTGATTTGTGGTTATAGTATTACATGTATACTACAACATAAACATAAATACCAACCTAGAATCTGTATGGTCTAAGATCTACGATTGGTCAAAGTAGGTAGCTTGGTAATGGGTTTAAATGTTCTGGGTTTGGCTAAGAACATGAAGAACACCTATAGCGATGGTTCTGTCACTATAGGCAGTCTTTAGCGACACTTCATTTCTGAAAATTACTATTTTATTAAATAATTAAGGAAATTAGTTTTTAATTATTAAAAATACATAATAAATTACTAAAAATTATTTTAAAGCTTAAAAATTAGTTTTTTATAATTTTGAATATATTTCATAAATATTTAATATTTTAGGAATATTAAAAGCATTTGATTTATTTAATTATTATATTAAATAAATTATTTAAAAATGATTTTAATACTTGAAAATTATTTAAAATTATATTATGGTATAAGAAAATATTTTAAGTTATTTTAAATGACTTTTAATATTTTGTGATAAAATTTTATTAATAAATTAATATTAATGATTATTAAGTTATTTAATAAATATATTAAATAAATTATGAAAAATAGATTTTATGGTTTAAAAATCATATAAAAATGATTTAAAGGTTATAAAAATATTTTAAGTTATAAAATATAACTTTTGATATTTTGTCATGAAACATATTAATATTTTAATATTAATGATATTAGATTTATTTAATATTTGTATTAAATAAATTAGTTTAAAAATGATTTTAATATTATAAAAATCATTTTAAATGAAAATAAAGTGTTTAAGAATATTTTAAGTTATAAAATATAACTTTTAATATTTAAAGGATAATTTCATTAATAATTTAATATTAATGATATTAGTTTAATATTAATGATATTAAGTTTATTTAATAATTATATTAAATAAATAGTTTTAAAATAGTTTTATTATTTTAAAAATCATTTAAAAGGATATAAATGAATTAAAATATTTGAAGTTATAATTAATGACTTTTAATATTTTGATAAATAATACATTAATATTTAAATAAAATTATTTAAAAATGATTTTAATCATTTTAAAAAATCATTTAAGGGTTATAGTAATACTTTAAAAATATTTTAAGTTATTATAAATAACTTTAATATTTTGGCAATGGTTTCATTAATAATTTAATATTAATTAAATATTAATGGTAATAGAATTATTTAATATTTAAATCATTTAATAATTATTCCTAAGATTTTTGAAAAATTATGATAAATTATAATAATTGTTTAAAAATTATTATAAGTCATATAAAAATAATATGACTGTTATTTAAATGGTTTAAATGGATATTGAACTATAGGATAGAGTCTTAGACTTGATAATTACCCGATAAAGTCGTCGGTACACCGACATATTTCAGAAATTGATCTGGATTTAGATAATTTGTCTATATAAGTGCTTGTTTGTGATGCAATGACTAATATAACTGTGTGACAATGTGATTAGGTTATGTGCTAACCGCAAATAGCAGTACTGTGTGTTATGATATATTATTCTAATCGAACGAATGATCTTATTAATGATAGGTTGCTATATAAAAGTTAAAACTATGTTGCGTATTGTAAGAAGTAGACCAGGCAAGTATCCTACTTTTGTGTTTACTTTATGCTATGGATATAAGTAAGAAAGTTTCAGAATTATATTATCATTGTGTCAGAATATTAATTCTATTGTTATCGATTATGTATTCGATCATTATTTATCAGTACAATATTATTATATAATTTAGATATTTATTCTGTTCGTTAATTTTTAAATATGATTATACAAGTGTCCTCACTTGGATAGTCATTATATCTAATTATATGTTAATACACACCTATCGATCTCTAATATGTATATATTAATTAAAAGTCGTCCAAGCTATTTGACCCAGCTAGACACATATTTAGAAATATCGTTAAATATGATAAAACTTTATTATTTCCAATCAAATTGCTTTGGTTTGGATTCTCGACAAAGTATGAACATCCCGAATATGGGAAAACTTTTATGCGCCCAAGGTGGAAAATGTAAGACCCCGAAATTTTTAAATAAAAAGGAATTTTCTTTATTTATTATTTTGAAATAGTAAGGGTTGATTTGATTAATGTGGATAGTTAAGGGTTAAATACGCAAATATTTCAAAATAAAACAAGTGGTTATAAAATATTCATTATCGCTCGGGAATATTCGTTTGGTCGTGGAATATTCGTGACTGTTTGGGAATATTCATACCGACCGCAGCGACCATGTGTGGGCCCCATAACTGAAAGCCATTGGATGAAGAAACGACAAATATAAGTTGTTTTTAAATAACAACAGTTGTTGTTAAGATTATCTTTGTTGGAATACCCAAAGGTTTAAAACACACTAATACGCGTTGTTGAAAGCGATTGACACCAGTATTGCACCAATTATTGATTCTTACGTGAAGGCACTACTCAATAATGGTTACGATAATTATTGCTCAATATTTTATTGAGTTAATAATTGTGTGTTGATATTTTATATTGCTATTGTTTCAATAATTGTCATTACACAAAGATTTTTCATTATCGGCTAATAATTCATATTATCTCAATAATATTATTAGATAACATTATTGGCAATGTCTAGAAAGTTACATCTAAGGAGAGGTTTGGTCACCTAATTGCGCCAAGAAGAAGAAGAAATTCTTATTGAAAGCCCCTCTTCCTGAAACCGCCTCGGTTGTCAATATTGTGATTCGTAATATTATTTGTGAATAATTAATTATTGATTTATATGATGAGGAAAATATTGATTTTATGTGGATATAGATGGAGAAAATTTTAAAATGACAATTGTTGAAAATTAATATTTTATCTTTTTCTCGATAAAATAATTCATTTAAATATATTATTTTAATAATATATTAATCGGTGATATTTTTACAACGAATGTGGGATATATGAGTATACGAGGAGGAAGAGTATTTTTGTTGCAATAAATGTTTAACACATGTTAAACATGCTCGGTGGACCCCATTTATTGAATTGAAATTTGATTATAGCACAATAAAATTGACCGCTTTGTGGATTTCTTTATCAATTTCCATTTGGAATTTGGAAAAACTTTCTTCTCGTAAAGTTGTAGAGAATTGAATTTCCTATAAAAACTTGTGAGATTCGAATTTTTGATGAAAGGGCTATTTATTATGAATTATTGAAGTTTCAAGTTCAAATAATTGATTTTTTTGAAGTTTTAATTATTTATTTTATGAAAAACGTTTTTTCTTACTTTTCTAGAAGGTGGC
This sequence comes from Panax quinquefolius, assembly GCA_020205615.1. NCBI lineage: Eukaryota > Viridiplantae > Streptophyta > Magnoliopsida > Apiales > Araliaceae > Panax > Panax quinquefolius. The sequence goes on from CM035156.1 coordinate 128,120,451, forward strand.
ATGTGGGAAATGCTAGGATCTGAATTCTAAGGTTGGCGTATGAATTTGATATATATATATATTAATTTATTAAATTTTACGCTTTGGTGTTCTAAGTAATTTCCTATAAATAGGTGCTTAGGTTAGAATTGAAAATCACACCGAAAACTCAAGTTTTCTCTCTATATTATCGAGCGTATTCTTGTGAGTATTTTGAGTATACTTTGAGTATTGCTAGATTTCCGCAAGTTCCCTTCAAAGACTATACCCTAGATTCTAGCTAAGTAATTGATCTTTCGAGGTAAGGGATGTTATTTTCTTCTCAAATGATATTATTTCTTCAATATCATTATCTTTGAAATATTGGTTGAAACTTTTATCAAATTTGGAACTTTTTCATGTATAGGGTTACTATTCATGAGTTACTATTCACGAAGTTACTATTCATGAGTTTACTATTCACGAGTTACTATTCACGAGTACTATTCACGAAGCGTGAAGATGTTTTTGTGGAATTTCTATCTTTTGGTGTCGAGTTACTATTCACGTGATATTTTAGACTATTCACGATATCTGGCACTATTCACGATACTGTACTATTCAATAGAAAAATAAAATTTCTTCTTTTCGTCCAAAACATCTATTCTCGATACTAACTCGATTGTATCCATGTTTTGATCATTCTTGAATTTTACACCACTATGATTATTTTTGAGGTATTTTTGGGCGTGGATAAAACCAAGTACGAATCCTTAATCCTTAATCCTTGTCATTTTGTTTCAATTTGGATTCGCTTTCTTTAAAAAAATATTTTCATCATCCTCGGTCTTAAATGATGATATTATGGAATATCTTTGGCACAGAGTGCAAAGATGAATGATTTCTTAAGAATATCTTTGGCCCAGTAGTGCAAAGATGAATGATTTCTGAAGAATATCTTTGGCCAGTGAGTCTGAAGATGAACAGTGTTTAAATGAACATGACCAACTGATGAATATTTTTGGCACGTAGTGCAAAGATGAATATTTGATTCCAGGATGTATATTGATTGATGTTACAGGATAAAAGATAGACGATGAACTTTTAAATTCATACATAGAAGATAGTAGTTTGCATTCTCTACTTAACTCTTCTAATGAATTATTATTTCATTGCTGCGAATATTGATTTAAAATTTGTTGTCTATTGTATTCTATTATATTTTTCCTGTTGAAGACTAACGATAATTTGTTGTATATTATCTTAGTCATAATATTCTTTACCGAGCTAGTTGAGCTCACCCTTTTCCTTTTTGTTCCATTTTTCTCGGGAGGCGAGAATATAGCGAGTACGCAGCCTGGGGTATGGAATGAAGGTTTTAGAAAGGATTGTTTAGTAGTCCTCACCATTTTTGTAAAATAATGTATCAATAAATGTGATGAGGATTTATTTGAGTATAGATATTGTCTAGAAGATAATATTTGTATTCAAACTCACAGTTTTACTGTTGTAATAATAAAGTTGTAGTTGTTTCTGTACCATGTATTGACAACTCAGAATAGGTGATGTATACCTATTTTGGGGGCGTCACAGAAAAGATGAACGATAATATCGTTCTTGCATGTAGTATTGATCAATACAGGGCACATGGGATGTACACCCTCGAGCCCGTAAGTTATGACGGTTTGCAGATGAAGTTCTGTTTAACCTTTTCGAAATAGAAAACAATGTTCATAGTCTGTCGACAAATCTGCAGTTATAGTCAGTACGTAATTTCAAAATTTTGATATAGAATTAATATATTGTTATTATTGGTCCATCTTACTTCACAACTGTTGATTCCTTGTAGAAGTGTCGTACAAAGAAAATATTTACTTCTTTTAGCTTATATTTATAATTGCTATTATTTGTTGGGCACTCAAATGCTCATCCTTTCTTAATTTAAATATTTTCAGCTAAGTGTGAACAACTAGATGGTTCGGCGAAGAACAAGGGAAAGCAATCAAAATAAGATTAATGGTATCTTTTGTAATGGTTAGACAATATTTAGACCATGATATTTATTATCTATCATGTAATGTATTGTAGTAAAGGTTACGTACTTGGGATTAGACTCTGATATATGTAAGTTAAGTTTGATATTTATATTATTATTATTATTATTTCTGCTCATAGAAATGGTATCGTAAAGCACTGCATTCGGGTTTTAAGTGCCTGAATTTGGGGGTGTTACATCATGGTATCAGAGCTTTAGGGTTAGAAACCTTAGGTGGGATAGACCTTAGGCTATAACCTTAGAACATAGGGAAACGTTAAAAATACAAATAACTCATATAGAGTTTAAAAAGAGATGAATTGAATAAATTCATCGCCAAACAAAATAAAAGATAACTTATATAAAACTATTATTTGTTGTGTGTATATATTAATCAGGATAATTTATGTGTTTAGATCTCAGATAGAAAAGGATTAGGATACCCTCAGATCATAAAGAAGGAGCCAATCTCTATAGCCGAGCCAATGTCAAAGCTAATAGCTGAAATAGAGGCTCATTTTGAAAGCAACCTCGATGAGGTGGTTATTATGGAAACGTGTAGTACCGGACCCACAAATGATAGTATAATTGATAGGTAAAGTATAGTTAAAGAATATATGGTCAAGCTCGAGTTCTTAAACTCATATGTTTGTGGTGAGTTCATAAACTCATAATGTGTAGTAAGTTTGACGAACTTGGTATAGTTATATGTGGATGGATTATTGAGGATAATGGGAATATATAGATTACTAAGCAATTGATCATTAGTGAAGGCGTAAGAAATAGGTAGTATTAGTGTTACTTGAATATGTATGATTCTATGATGTGTATACGATAAGTATGTCAGTGTAATGTAATATTTTGTATAAGTTGTGGCAGCGATTCCCGACTTTTGAGTCACAAAGGGATAACGGATGTTTAAAGCAGTATGTTCTATGGTATGTCAAGTGCTATGAATCTATGTTGGATTAATGAAATAAGTTGGTATAAAGATAGTAGTTATTTATCTGAACACTGTTTAGTACAGTAAACCCAATTTTCAAAATCTAATATTTTGAATACATGATTATTTGAGTAGAAAATTTCGCGTTATATGCCAAACGTATACGATAAGGCTTAGAATGTAAGTTAATAAGGAATAATTTATGATAATGCCGCCAAGACGAAAGAAAAACCAAAGGACAAAAGAATCTGTCAACAAAGCTGGAAGACAACCAGACCCGATACAGAATTTTACGATAATGGTCGCTCAAGATATGCAGAACAGAATACCAGCCACGTGAAATTAGCCAGATAATTGAACGACAAACTTCAGAGACTTTAAGGCAATCGAACCGCCAGGATTTAGAGGATCAACTGACCCTGTAGAAGTGTTTGTGATAGCTAGAATAACAGAGGGGCAAAAGAAAGCTTTTGCCACCTATACGATAAAAAGGGGAGGTAAATTTTTGGTGGGAGGCAAATCAAGCTAGAACCGGAGAAGGGAGTAGTGGTGGTAGGACTGGAAAAAAAGGAGACAATTTCGGGAATACCGAAATTAGACCAGGAGGTGGAAAGAAACAGGTTGTGCAGTGTGGAAATTGCGGAAGGAATCACTCAGGAGAGTGTCTTAAAGGTAAGTTTGTGTGTTATAAGTGTGGGCAGAAGGGACATATCTCTCCCAACTGCTCCAATCCTAGGATGTATATTGGGTGTTTTATTTGTGAAGCAATGGAACATAAGGTTAAAGACTATCCAAGAAGGAGAATGGAGGCAAGGAATGTGAATACGGGAAAAAGAAGCAGGACATTGGAGACAACGGGACCAACTTCAACAAACAAACCAACAAAATCAACCGCAAGAGTCTTCAACATGACTGTTCAGGAATCGGTAGCAGCCGGGGATGCAACTCCAAGTATTATTCGAATAAATTTTATTTTCTTATATATTATTTTCTTATATATATTGTTGATCGATTTCGCAATCAATGAATACGCAAGTATACACGATTGACAAGTAATAAAGTGAAAGTAGAGTATCGTTCTAACGAGGAATTATTTAATAAAATTACCAAATACTAACTCTTAACCAAATCAATTTTATTTAAACAATCAGAAATTGTGATTTTTCTAATTAAGAAAACTAAATTAACAATTAAAAGAAATTATTCTAAAATAAATCAAATAAACAAAACTAAGATTTGAATGAATTAAGATAAATAAGGATTAAGACTTCAATATCCCCAATTATGAACTCTAAATCAATTATCCAATTATCCCAATATTTATGCCTCATCGAATTGTTAATGTGAATTCTCAAATGTCAAAAGTCCTTTTCCAAGTGATCAATTACCTTCTATTTAATCCAGATTAATCTTCCTATATTCCTATGCAAAACAATTGAATTAAACTCTTTTCAATCCCAATTCTGTATGTGTTACATGTGGTGAATAGATATTTCCATTCAATTTAAAAACCTAATTATTCACTTTGCAAATAACTAAGTCACATGATATCATACCCATTTCTAACCCTAAAATTCCTCTTTCAATTCTTCTAGCGTAACATGTAAGACCCTGAATTTTATGAAATAAAAGTATTCAATTTTTTATTTTTTTTATTACTATTCATGAGTTACTATTCACGAGTTACTATTCACGAGTTACTATTCACGAGTTACTATTCATGAGTTACTATTCACGAGTTACTATTCACGAGTACTATTCATGAAGCATGATAAATTTTTTTTTTTTCGTAGAAGGCATTACTCAATAATTGTTACAAGAATTACGATTCAATATTTTATTTTATTGATTCAATAATTACTACGTTGATATTTTATATTATTGTTGTTTCAATAATTGTCATGGCACAATATTTTCCATTATCTGACAATAATTCATATTATCCTAATAATATTATTGGATAACATTATTGACAATGCCTAGAAAGTTCTTGCATCAAGGAGAGGTTTGGTCACCTAATTGCGGCTACCAAGAAGGGAGAAATTCTTATTGAAAGCCCCTCTTTCTGAACCGCCTCGTTGTCAATATTGTGATTATGTAATATTATTTGTGAATAATTAATTATTGATTTTTATGATGAGAAAATATTTATTTTATGTGGACATAGATGGAGAAAATTTTTAATGTGACAATTGTTGAAAATTAATATTTTATCTTTTTCTCGATAAAATAATTCATTTAAATATATTATTTTAATAATATATTAACGGTGATATTTTTATAATGAATGTTGGATATATGAGTATATGAGGAGGAAGAGTATTTTTGTGGCATTAAATGATTAACACATGTTTTGTGTGTTGGTGGACCCCATTTCTTATTTGAAATTTGATTATAAACAGAAAATCGTCCGTTTGTGGATTTCGGTCAATTTCTGTTTGGAATTTGGAAAAACTTTCTTCTGCAAAGTTGTAGAGAATTGAATTTCCTATAAAAACTCGCGAGATTCGAATTGTTTGATAAAAGGGCTATTTATTATGAATTATTAAAGTTCTGAAGCTCTGAAATAATTGATTTTTGGAAGTTTAAAATAATTTAAATAACAAAAACATTTTTTGTGCAAGTCTTGTGAGGTGGGCTGTTTGGTGGCTGAGGTTTTGAAGCAAAATAAGTGTGCTTTGGAATAAAAATAATATATATTAATATTTTATTAAATTTTCTACTTTGGTGTTCTAAGTATTTTCCTATAAATAGGGTGCTTAGGTTAGAATTGAAAATCACACCAGAAACTGAAGTTTTCTCTCTCTATATTATCGAGCGTATTCTTGTGAGTATTTTGAGTATACTTTGAGTATTGCTATACGGTGCAAGTTCGTTCAGCGTTATTCCAGTCAGAAGTACTGCTCTTTTGAGGTAAGGGATAGTAAGGGATTTTAAGGGTTATTATGTTTTTAGTTTCGAAATTTTTTTGAACCTTCAAAAATTCTGGAAAAATTTGAAATGATATTTTGATGAGTTTTGTAGATTGTGTCCAAAAATGGCGATTTTTGGATGTATAGATTAGGAGTTATGGATTTTATGAGAAAAGACTATTTTAAAAGTAACTATTTATAACTCCTTGTGATTAACTCCAAAATTGATGAAATTTTTATTGGGAGTACATCTATATAATATCAGTATACCGTATTAATTTCAGAATTTTTGGATAAAAGTATAATTTATGATAAATGTTTAAATATTCGGTGGTTTTGGCCATATGAAAAATAGTAAGTGAATTTTAAAATTTTAGAGAAAAATATATGTTCAATATGGGACTATGTTATGCTAAATCCTTAGAAAAGAAATATTTTTGGAACTGATTTGGTATTTTTCATGAAAATGTTCTAGTTATGAGTAAATGAATTAAATATGTTATGTGAAGTAAGAAAATTGGAAAATATGATTTATTGGCTTGAGAATCATATATGAGGTATATGCAAATTTTTATGAGGGTTTTGGTTAATGATGATGAAATCTTATGAGTTTGGCATTTTTAGATGATTAAATGCATTAATTATTAAAGTGTAAATAATTGGATTAAATTATTTATAAGTTTAAGAAATGATTAAAATATTATTATAATATTAATAATATTAGATTATGAGATTTCTAAGTGATTTATAACATTTGGATTAAGGTGTTATAAATATGGATATGAATTTTATTATGAAACTTTATCTTTTCGTGTCGAGGTTACTATGCACGATACTCACGGTATTTATGTATTTAATACGAGTACTATTCACGACAAATTGGTTTCTTCTCCCACCAAATTATCGTTGATTTATGAATCTTACTCTTGAAATTAAAACCATGTTTTGATTATATTATTTTTATATAACATTCTTATAACCCTAATGATAATATTTCTCTTTGACTTGAGTGTAAAGATGGGTAGATTATTGGTATGATCGTGACTATAGGTTCTCTTTGGCCGATGGTGCAAAAGTTGAATTGTTGACTAGTATGATCATGACCATTGAATTTACAATTGAATAATTTTAGCTTAAGTGCAAGGTGAATTGATCAACATGGTTATAATTATTGTTATATAACTTCGAAATGATTATGTATTTCTTTGATATATGAATATCTTTGGCTCAGAGTGCAAGATGACTTGTTGATGAATATCTTAGCCTTCAGTAGTGCAAAGATGAATTATTGATGAATATCTTTTGCTCGTAATACAAAGATGACCTGTTGTTGAATATCTTTAGCCTGTAGTGCAAAGATGAATTATTGATGAATATCTTTGGCTCGTAATGCAAAGATGACCTGTTGTTGAATATCTTTAGCCTGTAGTGTAAAGATGAATCTGTTGATGAATATCTTTGGCCCGTGGTGCAAAGATGAATTTATTAGTATGATTATGAACAAGAACTGTGATTTGGTATAACCATGATATTTGATGTTTCGTAAAGACAATGATGAAAATTATCTTCGCCACCGGATGAGAAGAGGAATTTAGAATCACAATTATGATTATAAGTTATTCATATGATTGTGGAAAGGAACTGCTGATTGATGTTAAAGGGATAAAATATTGTTGGTGGACTTTTAACGTGGAGAAGACAATAGACTTTTATAGTCTATTTGACTCTTTTTAATGGATTGTTCGTTCACCGCAACTATGGTTGAAAAGTTTTATCATCTACCATATGTTCTAAATCTCTGATTTATTATTGATGAAGACTATTGATAATTTATGTATCTTTAGTTATAATATTCTTTACTGAGCTAGTTGTGCTCACCCTTTTGTTTCACAATTCCTTTCGTAATAAGAGTGTAGCTGGGTTGAGAGCGGGGATAACAAGGAAATAGAATGGTGGTCTATAGTTGTTGAGGTTCTCCTTAAAGAGTATGAAAATAATTTTATTGAGGACTTTAGTGTGTTGTATTTTATACATCATTTAATAGTTATTTTTGGTGAATTAAATAGGGTGAGGCGAACCCAACTTTGGAAGGGTGTTTTGTCACTATCATACAAGATGTCTAATGACATACAAACTCGTGTTATCATAAGACATGGTTGTGCTCATCCACTTCTTTGAGTATATTTACAAGCACTACCTATATAATCTTGGTGTTTGTTTGGAGTATAATACCCAATTAGAGACAGTGGAGATAATGATATGTCAAGAGAAGACTCACCATTGGGAAGAATATGATAGTAATCTTCTCATTTTTCTTTGGGGTCTATTGGGTCAACCAAGGATAATTCTGTGGCCATATGATATCTACCATAACCTAAAAGCATGGCCTCCCATGTATGAAGGTTTCCTTGAGCACTTCCCAAAGATTCTAATTTCTAAAACAGTTTTTGACTATACCTTTATGTAAGGTGTCATTGTGACGTACACAGCTTGGTATATATTTGTATCCAAACTTACAGCATATGTGTTGTTGTATTTTGCACGACAATTGTTGTAATAAAGTTGTAGTTGTTTTCTGTACCATGTATTTGGCAACTCAGAATGGGTTGGATGGAATGGACCTATTTTGGGGGCGTCACATAACAAGGTAATTACTGATCAGATAATTAATTAATAAGCATAAGGCAAGATAAACAACTCACTTTGACACAAATAATTGGAATAAATTGAATAACTAATTTATAGACATAAAAGATTCAATTGAAATCTTAATAAAAAGAGTTAGTTCATAATTATTGAATTAAAACCAAGAATCCACAACTGAATAGACATTAAAAGATAAAAGTATGATAAGAGAAGAGAATAGAATCTGTTGTCAGCAAATCTGATGCTCCCCTCTTGCTCTTGCTCTTGCTCTTGATCTTCAGTGTTCTTCAATTTGCTTCAATCTCCAATGGCTAATTAAGAACTAGGGCTTATATTCTAATCTAATGGAGTATTTTATCTAATCTAATCTATGTAATCTCCCTTTATTTTATGCCTTACATCATGTATTTATAGATTACAAGTCTAATTTTTTGCTTAGGAAAAAACCCAATCCAATTTGGAGTCAAAAAGGTGTCAAAATTCACCCAAAAACGCGTCTAGGCCCAACCAACCTCTTCCCCAGCGCCCTAGCGCTGGGCACGACGCTAGCACACTGCTCCCCAATGCCCCGCCGCTGGGCATAGGCCAAAAATGGGCGCCCTGACACTGGCCCCTTTTCTGACATTTTCTGCTCCGACGTCTTTTGGGAAAATGGCCATAACCTCTTCGTCCGAACTCCGATTTTGATGATTCAAGATGTTCTGGAAAGAGGAGACGTAGATCTACAACTTTCATTCTTTAAGTGTTTCGAAATAAGGTCCGGAGAAATACTAAAATTGGCTCAAAAGTGACTGCTGTGTAATTTACAAGCCGAAAATGCGAATCTAGCCACCCCGAACGTCGATCCAAGTAACTTTTGTCCCAATTCCTACAAAACAACATAAAACATGCATGAATAGACACAAACACTTAAAATCAACCAAAAGATGAAGCTCAAACGTACTCAATTATGAGTATAAAACTCACTCATCATATATAGTAAATTATTTTATAAAGAAACTTTGAAGGAGGAAATTGAGTTCTATTAGAAATCAATTTTCTGTTTAAGCAGATAGGCAAGCTTTATGCTGAATAGTTAAAGATCAGTTCGATCAATTATGATCAAGATCTACTTGCAATGTTTGTGTATGCTATGTACCCTAGTATGTATAAGTTTTAAAACGGTGATTCCGGGGACGGAATCTTTATAAGGGAGGATGAATGTAATAACTCGATATTTTCTATATAATTAAATCAAAAATTCTGCATATAAATTTTATTTATTTATTTATTTTAAAGGTGAGAATGTGTACAAGATAAAGTGTATGTATTTATGTGATAAATATAAAATTTATTTATTACATGAATAATTTTATTTTAAATTAATGATCATTATAAAGTGTATTCTTATAATAATTAATTTTATAGTAGAAATGATTTTATTATTTATTTTCTATGAAAATATGATTAATATATTATTTAAATAATATACAAAATGATTATAGAATTATTATAATAACTATTTTATTATATGAATTTATTTCGATTAATTAAGTTAATTATTTTAACTTAATTAATAAAGTTATATATGAAAGATAAATCAGATATGGAATCCAAACCCTAATTTTGGATTTTGATCAAGGGATGAGAATTATAATATAATATTATTTTATTTAAGTACTATAAATATGTACTGTATGTGTGGACTGATAATGGTTGATCAATTATGTTGTATCATGACCAAACTATAGCATTAATTTGTTTAACCCTATTTTGAAATTCAAATGAGAAATTCAAGACTGTGTTGTAATTGTGTTATATGAATTATGTCAAGTATTACAGAATTTAAAGTTCATTAGGAAAAAACCCTAATTATACTTAGAAAACCTAATTAATATTTAAAAACTCTAATTTCTAAAAATTAGAAACCCAATTTAGTAATTAGAAACCCTAATTACTAAACTAGAACCTTAATTACTAAATTATTAAGCCTAATGTTAATTAGGGACAATTCTAATTATTATTTAGAAAACCCTAATTACAAATTTATAACCCTAATTGCTAAGCCTAATTCTAATTAAGGGATTTTAAACCTAATTAACAAGTTCAAAGTAATTAAAAACCTAAACAATTTTAAGAAACCCTAATTACAATTTTTAGAAACTAAAATTTTATTTTTACAAACCCTAATTAAAAATCCTACAACTTTTATGCTAAACCTCAGGGTTAAATCCTAAGGTTAAACCCTAAGAGTCAAACCTTAACGGTTTGCACATGTTACAATTAAGCCATTAAATTTGCATACCTAATGACCATATTGCCCTTATTACATTTTTTATTAAGTTGCTTGTAATTCTTGCCAAAACTTTAGTTGTTCAACAACTATTGACTTTCAATGTGACTTAAACTCCAGCATTCAGCCCTTTTTGATCAGCCATATTGTAAGTGATAAGTGGGTTTTATACCTACTTATTGGATATCAATTTACGCGAACTATGCTCATCTCAAGTACATTTTAATGTGTTTTTAGTTGCATTTCGTAATATTTTGTATTGCATGTACTGAGAACTCCTTTCGTGTAAAAGTGCAGGAAATGGCATAGCTTGGTGATGTTAGAAGGCATGAGGCTAATGGACGCATGACGCAAGGAACAAGTGGAAGTATGCAACTAAGGATGGATGAAGGAAGAGTGGCATGATAAAGAAGCAATGGCAGCAGGACAAAGTAAGTAGTAATAAGCGTAACACGTAATCAAAATTGCGTAAGCCGCCATTATAAAGCTTAAACACGCACAACGCCGATTACCCGAAGCCGAAAGCAGAATTGAAGACCGCAAGGCCAAGGCGAAAGTAATATTAAAGAGGAAGCGCGCGCTACATGCGCGACATCTGATGTTGCTGATCTGTTTTATTTTAATTTTTAATTTGGAAGAGTTGTAGTGGGTTAAAACAATTCTGGTTGGTTCTAGACGTATTATTCAGTTAGTTTTGATGTGTTTTCATATTGGCAACTAGGGTTTACACTTTGAGAAAATTCCAACGTAGAACTAAGCATAAACTTCTTATTCTCTACTTCTTCTTTGGATTTTCAATCACTGTGGATAAACAACTGTTCATTTGCTGGATTTTATTGAGGATTTGAACGTTACTATGATTGTAATCAGTATTGGGTTTGATCGATTCTATCCTTTCTCTTTCAATTGTTTGTTTATTATCCATGTATTGCTTTGATCCCATAATGGCTTTTGGTTCAGTCATGAACTAAACTCCATTATGGGATTCTAACGGATTTTAATATGTAGTTTAATTGATTGCTTGACTGCTGGACTGTTTTGCATATCATAAGGAATTTCTATCATGGTTGATTTGCATGAATGAATGGTTGAACACCATTCGTTTTAGGTACTTGTATGGAGTTGAAAAATAACATGCGGGTATGGATTGTAATCATGATAGCATGCGTATATGGGGCTATTTTGCTTAGCTTTAGATTTCGTGAATCAGATAGACATATACTGTTTCACCTTATGAGTTAAATAAGGGCTTGTGCTTAAATTCAATACTGCTGCAATTTCACATAGAAATATAGTGAGATTGGCTTTGTTGATGATTACATGGTGTCTATTGCATGTGGATGCTATGTGAGTAGGTCATAATACATTGAAAATGGTTATGTCTACATTTGTGCTCTTGGCTACTTTCCTGTGATATGTGAACAATCTTACATGATGGTGGTAATTAGATGAATTATTAAATGAAGTTAGGATCCCATAATTTCCAGATTTGATTTATTTCATTATTATTCTTATTTTAGTTGTTATTTGATTCTAAAGTAATTTTCAATCATAATTATAATTATTAGTTTAAGCATATAAAAATAGTGATAGAGTTGATGCATAATAATTTAATTTAGCAACTTTCTCCATGGATCGATACTCGACTTACTCTATATTGCTTGTTGACACATGTATACTTACATGAGTTAGAGCTCTTTTGTTAGAACCAAAAAAGAGGCAACAAGTTTTTAGCGCCGTTGCCGGGGAAAGGTGTTTAAATTTAAATAATTATCATCAATTTTAAGTTATATTGTATGACTTAGACAAATCTAATCTAATCTCATTTCTATTCTTGTTTTTTTTTTGTTTCAGGTACTTGTAGAATTTTTATGCACACACGATCGTCCAGCACAGGGTAATATTAATAGAAGAGGTTGGAAAGTGAGTGTGCGGAGAAACTTACAAGCACAGTTAGAGGGTACTACATCTAGTATGGCAGAAGAACAAAGAATCGAGCAAAGAGAAGAGCACCGGGCTCTAAGGGACTATTCCATGCCGAATATTAATGGATCCATAGCTAGCATAGTCGATTCCGTGATAGTAGCAAATACTTTTGAGATTAAACCGGGCACTATTCAGATGGTGCAGAATTCGGTACAGTTTGGGGGTGCTGCCACGGATGATCCAAATGAACACCTATTGAGTTTTATTGAGATTTATGATACATTCAGATACAACGGGGTGACAGAGGATGCTATTAGACTCAGGTTGTTCCCATTCTCTTTGAGGGATAAAATAAGGAGTTAGCTGCATTCTTTTCCTTCTGGATCAATTACTACATGGGAGGACTTAGTGCAAAAGTTCTTAGCCAAATTTTTCCCAATGGCTAAGACGGCGAAGATGAGGACAGCTATCTCTCAGTTTGAGCAACAACAGGGCGAGTCCTTATATGAAGCATGGGAGAGATATAAAGAGATGCTGAGAAAGTGTTCGCACCATGGTATGCCAGATTGGATGGTGATCAACAAGTTTTACAATGGATTGGGATGGCAGTCGAGACCTATTGTAGATGCAGCTGCAGGAGGAGCATTATGGGCAAAGAGTTATGAAGAGGCCTATAACCTTATCGAGACTATGACAGCAAATGACTTTCAAAATCCTACATTTAGGATGCCACAGCCCAAGGTTACAGGTTTGTTAGAAGTGGATGCTATTACTCAGTTGTCAGCACAGATGGCAGCTATTGCAAAGAAAATTGATTCATTGGCAGAGAGCAAAGCGAAAACAGTTGCCTTCGTATGTGAGATTTGTGCAGGGTCACACTCTACGGATCAATGTGCTATCAGCTCAGAGTCAGTACAGTATGTAGGAAATTAAAGGAAAGACCAAGGACAGTTTTATAACACGTAAAACCCCAACAACTGCAATCATCCAAACTTCAGTTGGTCAAATAACCAAGGGAATCAACAGAATCAGTTTCAGCCGAATCAACAATTTCAGTCACAACCATCTCAGCCACAGTTTACACCAAAACCACCATTTCTACCGGGATTTTCTAAACAACAACAACATCATACTCCATCTGCACCTCAGCAAGAAAAGAAATCAAAAATGGAGGAGATGATGTGGAAGTACATGGCAAATACGGAGGTGATGATCAAAAGCCAAGCAATGGCTATTAAGAATCTGGAAACTCAGATGGGGAAAATGGCGAGCATTCTTAACAACTTGCCCCAGGGTTCATTGCCAAGTAATACAGAGACAAATCCACGAAGAGATAGGAAGGAACAGTGTCAAGAAATCACATTGAGGTCTGGGAAAAATATTGCAGGTACTGATCATTGCGCGCCCGCGCCTTGTTGTACTGAGGAGGCTGCGTGGCAGAGCAGTTGACTGAGTAGGGAGAAAATCAAGAGGAATCTGAGTCTCAGCGAGTAGAGAAGGATAAAGCAGGTTTAGAGGAGAAGCTTAAGAGTGCAGTACCACTAGTTCACCTTCCGGTTCCGTATCCACAGAGATTGTACAAACAGAGGGAAGATAAATAGTTCAGCAAGTTCTTGGAGGTCTTTAAAAAGCTGCGGATCAACATACCTTTCGCTGAGGCATTGGAACAGATGCCAAGTTATGCAAAGTTCATGAAGGGTATATTGTCAATGAAGAGGAGATTAGACGAGTTTGAGATAGTGGCCTTGACAGAGGAATGCAGTGCAGTGCTTCAGCGTAAACAACCTCCAAAGATGAAAGATCTGCGCAGTTTCACAATTCCATGCATGATCGGAAAGATGAGCTTCGATAAATGTTTGTGTGATTTTGGGGAAAGTATCAATCTGATGCCCTTGTCCGTGTTTAATCAGTTGGGATTGTCAGCTCTAAGGCCGACAAACATTTCGTTGCAGCTAGCTGATAGATCCATCATGTATCCACGGGGAATTATTGAAGATGTATTGATAAAAGTGGAAAAATTTATTTTTCCGGCTGACTTCATCATCTTAGATTATGAGGAAGACAAGGGTATACCAATCATACTGGGGAGACCATTCTTAGCCACAAGAAGGACGTTGATAGACGTACAGAAAGGGCAACTCACATGATCAGGAGGTTACCGTTAACGTCTTCAAGGCAATGAAGTTCCCAACAGATGAAGAAGAATGCTTCCGAGTTGATTTGGTGGATCGGGTTCTAAGTGATGAAGTACAGAGTCTGGTGGATTATGAACCTTTGAGAAGTATCATTGCTAAAAATTCAGAATTGAAGGATGAGGAATTCAAAGAACTTGTGCAATATCTGGATACAACTCCACAATTTAAAAAATTCAGAACACCTGTCGATCCATTGACGAAAGTTGGAGAAATATCGATAAAATTAAATCCATCTCTTGAGACACCTCCAGAACTTGAATTAAAACCACTTCCAGAATATCTCAGGTACGCATTTTTAAATAAAGATTCAAATTTACCTGTGATTATTTCTTCTACACTAACATCTTTTCAGGAAGAAAAACTGCTACAAGTGCTTCGAGAGTTCAAAGAAGCTATTGGATGAACCATAGCAGATATCAAGGGGATCAGCTGTGACGCCCCCAAAATAGGTCCAATCCATCCAACCTATTCTGAGTCACCAAATATATGGTACAGAAAATAACTATAACTTTATTACTATAATTGTCATGTAAAATACAAAAACACATATACTGTGAGTTTTAATCCCAACTGTGACTCATGTCCCAACTATGGACAAGACTCTCACAAAGGATACCTTATATAAAGGTACAATCTAGAACTGCTTTTAGAAATTAAAATCTTTGGGAAGTGCTCAAGGAAACCTTCGTACATAGGAGGCCATGAATCTAAGTTATGATAGATATCATATGTCCAGAGAATTATCCTTGGTTGATCCAATAGACCCCAAATAAAAACAAGAAGGTTACTATCATGTTCCTTCCAATGGTGAGTCTTCTCTTGACATATAACTATCTCCACCGTCTGCGATTGAACATTATGTTTCATCCCAACTCCAAGATCATATAGGTAGTTCTCGTAGATATACTCAACAAGTTGATGTGCACAACCCTTTCTTATGATAACACGAGATTGTATGTCATTAGACATCTTGTATGATAGTAGCAAAACACCCTTCCAAAGTTGGGTTCA
The DNA here is from genome assembly GCA_020205615.1 of Panax quinquefolius. Classification (NCBI taxonomy): domain Eukaryota; kingdom Viridiplantae; phylum Streptophyta; class Magnoliopsida; order Apiales; family Araliaceae; genus Panax; species Panax quinquefolius. The sequence continues at coordinate 128,136,349 of CM035156.1, forward strand.
CCTCACCCTATTGTTGTTCACCAAAATCAATTATTAAGTGACGTATAATATATGGCACACACATCTTAGGTCCTCAATACAATTATATATTGTATGTCATGCCGTTTTATAATGTGTTGAGAAACTTTGATAGTCTCTTTACCACCACACTATTCCCCCGTTATCCCCGCCGACCCAAATTTACACTACTATTACTCACGAAAGGAATTGCGAAGCAAAAAGGGTGAGCACAACTAGCCCAGTAAATAATATCATAACTAAAAATAATTGAATTATCAATAGCCTTCATCAGTAATAATTCAGAGATTTAGAACATATGGTAGATGATAAAACTTTTCAACCATAGTTGCAGCGAAACGAGTAATCCATTAGAAGAGTCAAATAGACCATAAAGTCTATTATCTTCTCCATGTTAAAAGTCCACCAACAATGCTTTAACCCTGTAACATTAATCAACAAATCCTGTTCACAGACATGTGAATAACTCATAATCATAATTGTATTTCTAATTTTCTTTTCTCATTCAAGACGAAGATATTTTTCATAACATGTCTTTACCTGAAACATCAAAGATCAAGGTTATACCAATTCACAGTTCCTGTTCATAATCATACTAATAACTTCATCTTTGCACTACAGGCTAAAGATATTCATTAACAATTCATCTTTGCACTACATGCTAATGATATTCAGCAACAGGTCATCTTTGCACTACGGGCTAAAGATATTCAATAACAGGTCATCTTTGCACTACAGGCCAAAGATATTCAACAACAAGTCATCTTTGTACTACACGCCAAAGATATTCATCAACAATTCATCTTTGCACTACAGGCCAAAGATATTCATATCTCAAAGAAATATATAATCATTTCAGAAATTTATATAAACAACAATTATAACCATGTTGATCAATTCACCTTTGCACTTAAGCTAAAAATATTCAATTATAAATTCAACGGTCATGATCATACCAGTCAACAATTCATCTTTGCATTACAGGCCAAAGAGAACCCATAGTCACGATCATACCAATAATCTATCCATCTTTACACTCAAGTCAAAGAGAAATTTCTTCACCGAAATTATAAAAATGTTATATATGATAATAAAAACAATACGATCAACAACTGCATTTAATTTCAAGGGTAATATTCATGAATCAATGATTTCATAACACCTTAATCCAAATGTTATAAATCACTTAATAATCTCATAATCTAATATTATTAATATTATCACAATATTTTAATCATTTCTTAAACTTATAAACAATTTATTTTAATTGTTTACACTTTACTAATTAATGCATTTAATCATACTAAAATGCCAAACTCATAAGATTTCATCACCAATAACCAACAACCTCATCAAAAATCTGATATACCATATATAAGCCATAAAATCCTATTTTTCAATTTTGTTACTTCACATAACATATTTAATTTATTTATTCATAACTAGTCCATTTTCATGAAAAATACCAAATCAGCTTTCAAATATATTTCTTTTCCGGATTTAGCATAATATAGTCCCATATTGAATATATATTTTTCTCGAATTTTAAAATTCATTTACTATTTTTCATACGGCCCAAAATCATTCGAATATTTAGATATTTATCATAAATTGTACTTTTGTCCAAAAATTCTAAAATTTACAGAATATATTGATGTTATATAGATGTACTCCAAATAAAAATTTTACCAATTTTGGAGTTAACCACAAGGAGTTATAAGGGTTTACTTTTAAAATAGTATTTTCTCATAAAATCCATAACTCCTAATCTATACATCCAAAAATCGCCATTTTTGGACACAATCAAGGAAACTCATCAAATTATCACTTCAAATTTTTCCAGAACTTTTGAAGGTCAGAAAAATTACGAAACATGATAAACATAATAATCCTTAAAATCCCTTACCTCAAAAGAGCAGTACTTTTGACCGGAACATCGGATATAAAGTCGAAAGAAACTTGCGCTGAATAGCAACTCTCAAAGTATCTAAATACTCACAAAAATACACTCGATAATATAGAGAGAAAGAAAACTTGTTTCTGGTGTGATTTTTAATTCTAACTTAAGCGCCTATTTATTGGAAAATGCTAGAACGCCAAAGGAGACTAAAATAATAAAATAATATTATTTAATTTTTCCTCTTTTACGCCCATACTTGCTGAAAATCTGAGCAGCCAACCTTGAACAAAATTCAGCACATGTTTTTTTTTCTACAATAACCAAAGTGGGTCCCACCCAAATTTAATAAAAATCATTTAATTTTCTTAAACTTCAGTAATTCATAGAAAATATCCTGTTTATCAGAAAAATACGAATTTTATGTTCATTCCACACGAAATCGAATTCTCTACAACTTTTTAGCTTTGAGTTTTTCCAAATTCAAAACAAAAAATATCTGAAATCCACAAACGGGTGAATTTTAATACCGTTTCAACACCTTTTAAAATTCATAACAAATCATGCGTTAATTTTCAACGGTTCAAAATTTGTTGACATATACTCAACTCATATATGTATAACATATCCAAAAATCACAACGAACGAACGGTCAGATTAAAATTACAACTCACGCAATAAAGCTTTAAGAACATTGATTTGAGTTTTTAATACCTCCAATCTGACAAAATACTGATAAAACACCTCAACATTAATTCCTTCATTTATAACTACATAAATAAATCCATCATTTATATCCACATCAAATAAATATTTCCTTATCATATAGATTAATAATTAATTATTCACAAATAATATTACAGAATCACAATTATGACAACCATGTAGTTCCTGTGAAAGAGGGGATTTCCAATAAGGATTTCTCCTTCTTGGCGCAAGAATTAGGTGACCAAACCTCTCCTTAGATGTAACTTTCTAGACATTGCCAATAATGTTATCTAATAATATTATTCAAATTATATGAATTATTGATCCGATAATGGAAAATATCGTGCAAAGGACAATTATCAAAACAACAATAATATTAAATATCAACGCAAAGAATTATTGAATCAATAAAATAAAATATTGAACAGTAACTACTGTAACAATTATTGAGTAGTGCCTTCTTATGTAAGGATCAATAATTTAAAAATACTGTGCAATACCGTGTGCTACTGTGCAACCACGCATATTACTGTATTTTAACCACCAGGTATTCCAATAGTGTTAATGGTAACAACTACACCGTTATTTATCAAAACTCAAACTTGTTGTTTTCTTCATCCGACAGTTATTCTGTTATGGGGTCCACAAATGGCTGCGCCGTCATACGAATATTCCCCGACAACAAGAATATTCCACGACCAAACGAATATTTCCCGACAAAAAAGAATATTTTATAACCACTTGCGTATTTTGAAAATTTTACATATATCACCCTTAACTTGAAACTTTTATCAATTTAACCATTTACTGAATAATAATTATAAGAAAAATTGAATACTTTTATTTCATAAAATCTGGGGTCTTACATCAGCCCTTCATTTTGCATGCATAAGATCTTGCTGGAAGATGCTAGTAAGCCGTCGGTTGAGCAACAAAGAAGTCTTAATCCGATAATGAAAGAAGTGGTCAAGAAAGAGGTACTGAAATGGCTGGATGCAGGCATAATCTATCCGATCTCAGATAATGAAAGAAGTGGTCAAGACAGCTCATGGGTGAGCCCAGTGTAGTGTGTATCAAAAAAGGGTGGCATGACCGTCGTGACTAATGAGAATAATGAGTTAATTCCAACACGAACAATGACGGGGTGGAGAGTCTGTATAGACTACCGCAAGCTCAACAAGGCTATGAGGAAAGATCATTTTCCACTACCATTCATTGATCAGATGTTGGAGAAATTAGCAGGTCATGAGTACTATTGCCTTCTGGACAGATATTCGGGCTACAATCAGATTATGATAGCTCCAGAAGGCCAGGAAAAGACTACCTTCACAAGTCCATATGACACTTTTTCTTTTAGAAGGATGTCTTTCGGGTTGTGCAATGCTCCAACCACCTTTCAGAGATGCATGATGGCTATATTTTCAGACATGGTGGAACATAATGTGGAGGTATTTAGGGATGACTTCTCAGTCTTCGGGGACTCGTTTGATTTATGCCTTGAAAATTTGGATATGGTGTTGAAGAGATGTGCTGAGATGAACTTAGTGCTGAACTGGGAAAAGTGCCATTTCATGGTACAAGAAGGAATCATACTGGGACACAAGGTTTCGAAGAAGGGACTTGAGGTGGATAGGGCGAAGTTGGAAACTATTGAGAACTTGCCACCACCTACGTCAGTAAAAGGTGTTCGCAGTTTTCTGGGATATGTAGGTTTTTACCGTAGATTCATCAAGGACTTCTCCAAGATAACTAAACCACTATGTAGTCTATTGGAGAAGGATGCACAGTTTAATTTTGATGAAGCCTGCGTGTCAGCATTAGAGCACTTAAAGGGGAAACTAACTTCAGCACCAGTGATTACTGCACCAGATTGGGATTTGCCATTTGAGCCGATGTATGATGCCAGTGATTACGCCGTAGGGACTGTTTTGGGGCAGAGGAAAGAGAAGATTTTTCATGTGATTTATTATGCTAGCAAGACCCTTACAGATGCACAATTGAGCTACACCACCATAGAGAAAGAGTTATTGGCAGTGGTGTACGCCTTTAATAAATTTTGAGCATATCTGATTGGCACAAAGGTGATAGTATATACGGATCACGCGGAAATTTGACATTTAGTGGCAAAGAAGGATGCAAATCCCCGGTTGATCAGATGGATTTTATTACTGTAGGAATTTGATTTGGAGATCAAGGACAGAAAGGGCACCGAAAACCAAGTGGCGGACCACTTATCGCGACTTGAGAATCCGGAAAGGGAGGCAGACGACAATGTGGTTATAAATGAATCCTTTCCAGATGAGTGATAAGTGGATTTTATATACACTTATCCGGTATCTTTTACTTAAATTAGTTGTTTATATTCATGTGTCTTAGTTACTTTTCATGCATTTTGTGTTCATTTTGTAGGTTATATGTTTGGGAGTGGTGTGAGCGATTATTGGTAAGCAAAAGAAAATAAAATGCAAAGAAAAGAAAATCGGACATCATTTGGACTTTCATGTGCATTTCATGTTTTTAGCTTGAAACTTGGATTATATTGTAGAGCGTCTTTGTAGCTTTCTGGAACATCTTGAATCATTCTAATCGGAGTTTGGATGCAAGAGTTATGATCGTTGTACCAACGGACGTCGAACTTCGCTGTTTTGGTTAGCCATTTTCATAGCAGTCATTTCCAGCCCAATTTCAACCTTCATCCGGCCCAAATTTCTCAATCCTCAAAGAATAAAAGTTGTAGAGCTTGTCGATATCTTCGATTTGATAGGTGGCATGCCTCGTAACTCCTACCAAATCAAATGTTATGGCCGTTTTACTAGAGGACGCTGTGACAGAAAAATGATGCCCATCGGGGCGGGCTTTTCCTTAGTAAAAGCCCCGCCGGGGCGGGGGTACCAGCTGCAAAACAATACTATAGCCCACCGGGGCGTGGGTACGCATAAAAGAAGTGGTTTTTGGCAAAATTTGAGTTCGGGAAGGATTGTTTTCGATCCAATTGACTCAAGGACTTCCAAGAGGACTTAAAGACATGTAAAAAAGCTTATAAAAGGAGGAGAATAATAAGGATTAGGGGAGATTGGAGAGATTGGGAGAGAAAATATGATTCCATTGAATTAGATTAGAGTAGAATAGGAGAAAACACTAGTTCTATAGAGTTTTGGAGATTGAAGCAACTTGGAGACCATTGAAGATTCAAAGTAGGAACAAGGAGGGAGCATCAAATCTACAGACAATAGATTTTATCTTTTCATCTTCTTCTATCTTTGTCTTTTAATGTTTATTCAATTGTGGATTCTTAGTTTTTATTCAATAATCATGAACTAATTCTTTGTTTGAGATTATAATGGATCTTATTGTGTAGTTTATTTTAATATGTTTCGCTATCAATTATTATGTTCTATTGTGAGGATTGTCTATTGTGATTTGGACTTAATTGTTTAATTGATTGGCCATCAATTACCATGATAATCTATATGAACTCGAGAGATGCAGTATTGATTTAGATCTTATCATGATAACATGTGTTCAGGATTTTGTTAGTAGCTTAAACTTAATGAGTGTTAAGGTAGAGATATGCTTGACACCGCATGTAATCTTATAGAGAACTTGTTCTTAAACCTTCTTCAATTGTAATTCACATAGAGATATAGTGGGTTAGCTGATTAAGTTGTTTAACGGATTTCTATCTTAATTGTGAATAGACGTTAATACGATATTAGTGCATCGAGAGGTGGTTAATACTACTTTAGTGTTCTTGATTAGCAATTCGAGATAGAGAATAATTGATGAGAAGTGTGTTAACTTAATTGAAGCAATAAGTGAAGTTGTGATCTTAAATATCCATAGTCTTAATTTAATTAGTGGAATTTAATAGTAGTTTAATTTATATAACATTAAATTCATTTGTTTAAATAAGATTAGGTTGATTACGGGTTAGTACTTGGTGATTTTTATCAAATAATTCTTTGTGTGAACGATACTCAACTTATCAATTTATTACTTATTGACCACGTATAATTGCGTGTTATGCATAATTAGATTTTACCCAACAAGTTTTTGGCGCCGTTGCCGGGGAATTAGTTTAATATTTTTTACCAATATTAATTTCAATCAAATTAGTCTTAATTTAAACTTTTTTATTTTTATTTTTAATTCTCTTCCTATATTTCTCTCTTTTCAGGTACCATGGATGACTTTGCGTATCAATGGCCATACAGAAACATGACTAAGCCTAGGGAAACGGGGATTGATGGACTTAATGCATTTTTCGCAATATCAGCACAGATTGAAGAACTTTCGAGGAAGTTGGACGTTTTTGCAGCCCAAAGGAGTCGAAGGATTGCAGTTATGTGTGACTATTGGCCTTGGCAATCACCCGAGTAATCAATGCACCATCAATCTTGGGCCTGCAGACAAATATGGCAAGAATTACCTCAATCAGTATGCATATGATAATTATGGTCAAGTTTGGGGGTATCACCCGGATTCTTCATGGAGCTATACTTATGAAGACCAATACTCTACTCCAAATCCAACATACACGCTGGAATTCTCATATCCACCTCCAATGCGACAAGAAGACAATTTAGAGTTGAAGGAATTCATGTTAAGGATTATAGAAAACCAAGAGGAGAGGATGATGAGTCAAGAAATATCGAGCCACAATTTTCAGCACCAGATGGAACAACTCATCACCATTTCAACTCAATACATGGATTCCAAAACTGAGACAGATAATTCAAGTTTAGAGGATTTGTGGTTCAAGTTTGTAGCATCAACTGAGGAGAGGAGGATTAATCAAGAGCGGTCAATTCAGAATCAAGAGATAGCAATTCAAAATATGCAGAACCAGATGGATCAAATGCTCAAAGCCTCCTCAAAACAATTGGTGTTATGACAAGGATTTCGAGATTGATGAAGTGCCCGAGCCAAATCTACAATCGGATGAGACACGAGATGTTGAAAAAGAGGAGACAAGTGGGGATAATGAAAATAAGGTCGGTGAAGAACTAATTCTGAGTACCAACGAGGAGGAGCCGATGTTATTAATGCCCCAAGTTCCTTCTCCGCCAAAGATCAAGGGTCCAGTTAGATTTACAAAATCTTGCCCGCTTGGTAGTCATATCGTCGGCAAGGCTCTTTATGACATTAGATCTAGTACAAATGTGAAGCCATGGTGGGATGAGGAGGAAATGATAGAAGAAGATCCCCTTGTTCTTGCCAAGCCTCAAAGCCCCAATCAAATCATAGGCTCAACGGACGGAAAAGCACCTAGTTATTCAACATTCTCAATTGGGCACATATGTAAAAAAGGCATGCTAGGTGACTTTAATGCAATGGCTATCACAAATGGGAACCTTACAAAAGATACATTATTTCCCATGTATGGAGGGTTCCTCAATTATCGACGAGAAATTGGATAGCGTTGATCGAGATAAAAGTCAGTCGAAAGACTCAGAATCAAGCTACCGATCGGGAGGCAACCCAGGAATTTTTATATTTATATGCTTTACTAGTTTATTTAGTAGATAGGAAATAATTTGCTTATTAAGTTCTCTTATAATCTAATCCATGTTGTCTCTCTTCATTGCAAGTATTGGAGGTTCAATGGATAGGAAAATGATCGTCGCCGCCATCGCCACCATCACTTCACGCTTAGCTAATTGCAGGAAAGTTCTCTTCTACTTATCGCTATATTCTTACAATGAGAACATTGTAATTGTTAAGTTTGGGGGAGTTTAGTTTAGTTCATTATTGCATGTTTAGTTTCATGTTTATGTTATGTTATTTGCATATGTTGTTAATTTAGTTTAGGTTTATTAATAAAAAAAATCAAATCAAAAATTTAAAAATAATAGTTAGTTACTATGTTCATCTTGCATGACTCCAGCTGTTAGATAGTTTAGTTTATTTTGGCCAGTGATGAGATTGGAATTGAGTAGACAAGTATAGTACTAAATATTTGAACTTTGACGTGATTTCTTGTTATGAATTGAATCTTTTTCTGTTTGAAACTTGTATAATAAGGATAACACAGTAAAAACAACTTGTGATTGATTGAGTTTAAATTGATACATTATGGGACTCTAAAGGATAATGCTAGTTTGAATGAAAGAATGACAAGATAAGTAGTGAGGGCTAAAGTTAGACAAGAACCTAAGTTTGGGGGAATATTTGGGGTATATAAGCGATATTGTAAAAAAAAATAAGAAAAGAAAAAAGTATGAATAAACACCATGGCGTGCTTGTCTAGTTTTGTGGCCTTTGTTACTTGAGTAAGTAAGCTCGAGGGGATTGTCTTTACACCTAGCGCCCTAAGGTCTTAATGGTCTGGGAGTCGTTGGTCTAGAGCTCGTTAAGGTAGCATTGAAAAGCCTAAGGGAATAAGACATTGCATAGCTATGTGTATATAAACCAAAAGAAAAAAAAGAGAGAATAAAACAGGAAAAGAGCAAAAAGCCCCCGTAGATGAAAATAAAGCATAAGTCTCCCATGTTGACCCTCGATATTGGTAATTATTTGATTTTAGTTGGATCTATCTTGTTTTTGGATTTCTTGAGTTTACATTGTATGATGCCTTTGAAGAGACTTGTTATGTGTTAAATTTGATTTTATATTAGTTAACATTGTTGTGGAGCACACACACACTATACCAGTAATAACATTTTAAGACTTGATGATTGACTAGGAAATTGTTGATTGGTTTTGATATGATGTATTATCATGTTTACTTGATTTCTCTAAGGCCGGTTGAATAGACTTGTTTCTGTCTTTACTGCTGGATTCGTAGGCATATAGATTAGTTGCATTTCATTGCATTGCAGTGCATTATGTTGTGTTGCTTGGGGACAAGCAACGGTTTAAGTTTGGGGGTATTTGATAAGTGGATTTTATATACACTTATCCGGTATCTTTAACTTGAATTAGTTGTTTATATTCATGTGTCTTAGTTACTTTTCATGCATTTTGTGTTCATTTTGTAGGTTATATGTTTGGGAGCGATGTGAGCGATTATTGGTAAGGAAAAGCAAAGAAAATGTAAAGAAAAGCAAATCGGACATCGTTTGGGCTTTCATGTGCATTTCATGTTTTTGGCTTGAAACTTGGCTTACATTTTAGAGCATCTTCGTAGATTTTTGGAACATCTTGAATAATTATAATCGGAGTTCGGATGCAAGAGTTATGATCGTTGTACCAACGGACGTCGAACTTCGCTATTTTGGTTAGCCATTTTCATAGCAGTCACTTCCAGCCCAATTTCAACCTTCATCCAACCCTTATTTCTCAATTCTCAAAGTATGAAAGTTGTAGAGCTCGTCGATATCTTCGATTTGATAGGTGGAAGGACTCGTAACTCCTTCCGGATCAAAGGTTATGGCCGTTTTACCAGAGGACGTTGTGAAAGAAAAATGATGCACGCTGAGGCGTGCTTTTCCTTAGTAAAACCCCTGTTGGGGCGGGGGTACCAGTTGCAAAACAGTGCTATAGCCCGTCGGGGCGGGGGTTCGCGTAAAAGAAGTGGTTTTTGGCCAAATTTGAGTTCGGGAAGGATTGTTTTCGATCCAATTGACTCAAGGACTTCCAAGAGGACTTAAAGACATGTAAAAAGGCTTATAAAAGGAGGAGAATAATAAGGATTAGGGGAGATTGAAGAGATTGGGAGAGAAAATATGATTCCATTGAATTAGATTAGAGTAGAATAGGAGAAAACACAAGTTCTATAGAGTTTTGGAGATTGAAGCAACTTCGAGACCATTGAAAATTCAAAGTAGGAGCAAGGAGGGAGCATCAAATCTACAGACAATAGATTCTATCTTTTCATCTTCTTCTATCTTTGTCTTTTAATGTTTATTCAATTATGGATTATTTATTTTTATTCAATAATCATGAACTAATTCTTTGTTTGAGATTACAATGGATCTTATTATGTAGTTTATTTTAATATGCTTCGCTATCAATTATTATGTTCTATTGTGAGGATTGTCTATTGTGAGTTGGACTTAATTGTTTAATTGATTGGCCATCAATTACCGTGATAATCTATATGAACTCGAGATATGAAGTATTGATTTAGATCTTATCATGATAGCATGTGTTCAGGATTTTGTTAGTAGCTTAAACTTGATGAGTGTTAAGGTAGAGATATGCTTGACAGAACATGTAATCTTATAGAGAACTTATTCTTAAACCTTCTTCAATTGTAATTCACATAGAGATATAGTGGGTTAGTTGATTAAGGTGTTTAACAGATTTCTATCTTAATTGTGGATTGACGTTAATACGGTATTAGTGCATCGAGAGGTGGTTAATACTACTTTAGTGTTCTTGATTAACAATTCGGGATAGAGAATAATTGATGAGAAGTGTGTTAACTTAATTGAAGCAATAAGTGAAGTTGTGATCTTAAATATCCATAGTCTTAATTTAATTAGTGGATTTAATAGCAGTTTAATTTATATAACATTAAATTCATTTGTTTAAATAAGATTGAGTTAGTTACGGGTTAGTACTTGGTGATTTTTATTAAATAATTCTCTATGGGAACGATACTCAACTTATCACTTTATTACTTGTTAACCACGTATACTTGCGTGTTGTGCATAATTAGATTTTACCCAACAAGTTTTTGGCGTCGTTGCTGGGGAATTAGTTTAATATTTTTTACCAATATTAATTTCAATCAAATTAGTCTTAATTTAAATATTTTTATTTTTATTTTTAATTCTCTTCCTATATTTCTCTCTTTTCAGGTACCATGGATGACTTTGCGTATCAATGGCCCTACACAAACATGACTCAACCAAGGGAAACGAGGATTGATGGACTTAATGCATTTTCCGCAATGTCAGCACAGATTGAAGAACTTTCAAGGAAGTTAGACGTTTTTGCAGCCCAAAGGAGTCGAAGGATTGCAGTTATGTGTGACTATTATGCTGGCAATCACCCGAGTAATCAATGCATCATCAATCTTGGGCCGGTACAGTATGGTGGTAACTACCTCAATCAGTATGCATATGATAATTATGATCAAGTTTGGGGGTATCACCCGGATTCTTCATGGAGATATACTTATGAAGACAAATACTCTACTCCAAATCCAACATACACGCCGAAATTCTCATATCCACCTCCAATTTGACAAGAAGACAATTTAGAGTTGAAGGAATTCATGTTAAGGATTATAGAAAACCAAGAGGAGAGGATGATGATGTTAGGTTTGTAATATTCAAGAACGCAATCAAATTGCATAAATAAGCGGAAACGTGTAAAAATCAGAGTTTAAAAATTTTACAAACCATATACCCGGATCACCCTTTATGCACAATTATTAATTAAACGAAAAGATATGAAGAACAAACATACCCTCAAGATCCAAGCTTCCTCGGGTACAAGTTCACCTCCAATCCTTTTCGCGTTCAACTTGAATCCACCGGGTTTGGTTCCTTCCTATGATCAACGTTAGCCACCCAAGTGTTTGGCCTCTAGAGGTGATCCACCAAGGAAGAAGATAAATTCAAGAAGATGAGTGGTTGGCTAAACCCTAGTTTTTCTATCTCTATAGAAAAGGAGCGTACTCTCCAACAATTGGAATAACGTATCAATTGATATCTGATATTAGACTCCTCTTATATAGATATCAAGTAACCCTATTAAAATAAGGTATTATTTAATTAAAATCTTTTAATTAAATGGGCTCCCTAATTTTATTAGGGATAATTAATTAAACTCCTTTAATTAATTTTCCCTCCTAATCTTATTAGGAATAAATGAGAGTACTTATATTAAATTAATTCCTAAACTCTTTTAGAAATTAAAATAATAATAATAATTGTAATAATATTAATAAGACTCCTCTTATTAATTTATATTTAATATTTCTAAAATATTAAATAATAATATTAAGCTATTTAATTTATTCTATCACCATAGATTAAATTAAATATACATAACATATTATTATTACGATTATGCCATTAACTTCTTAAATAATTATTCTTCCTTTTATGGTATGACCCTTTTAGGTTCTCCATATTAAACCTATTGTGAATAAATCAATTAGAATAATTCTAATCTTATTTAAATAAATAAATTAAACAATTAATTTATTTAAATAAATAATATTTATTCTACAATAGGATAAGCCTCCTTAACGATCAACGACTTTCCGTATAATATAGATTTCAACATTAATCATAAAAGAACCTTTGAGTAAATAGTTACCAGACAATTCAATCCTTCCACCATACAATGTCCCAATTAAATATAAGACATGGAATTAGTGTCAAGTCTTATTTTATTTAATTATATGTATTTCGACTCTTAAATGCACAACTCCAATAATGCAAATTAGAAACTCCTTTCTAATTTCATTCTCATGCCAAGGACTCACTGGGTTGTCATTTATCGAATCACATAGGACATTTCTCTTCTTTAATAGAAGTGGTAGATTCTTTATCGATCATACATTATCTCTATGTACAACTTATTATACCCAAGCATACCCTTTGATATACCCTAAAAGGTCTTAAGGAATAAGTCAAAGTATAACTCATCATACACAAGATACTATGATGATCTCAAGTCCAAGGATCACTTGTACTACTATCACTACTGAGAATTCCTATCGACAAGCAAGTAAAACTCCATTAGGTATTCCTTAGCGAGCCACGCTCAAATGAACTTGTTCTCTAATAAGCACCTACATACTTGCTTTAGTGTTCCACACAAATGATCATGAGATCAATCATCCTCATCCAATGAGCAAGCAACGATGTACCAATCTATCCTGGATTCACTAATCCCCAATTTAGTAATCCAACGATTGGGAACTATTTTAGTTTTAAGCTTTCTAAGAATTTAGATCTCATTAGAATGATCATCATCATTATTCTAAAAGCATTGCTTAAAACTATGGGTTTATCACATATTATAATACAAAGATCATGTAGATAATTAAAAGCCTTTAATAAATTAATACTTTTTATTAATAAATGAATAAGATTGTTACAAAGTTTATGCTTTATCATCAAACATGATTGGCTTGTGTGCATACTACTTTCAATCTCCCACTTGCACTAAAGCCAATCGCCATGGTATCTCATACTCTTCTTCTCTAAGTGACGATTATCCCGTCGTTGGATAAGATTTAGTTAATGGATATGTAATGTTGTTCATGAGAGTCCACTATCTCTATAGTGATTTCCCATCTTTTAATGATTCTAATAATCAAATGAAAGTGCCACAACACATGTTTAGATCCAAGATGAGACTTAGAACTATTCCTAGTTCGTAAATGAACTTTTAATCCAAACAATCAACTTGCAACTTTCATTTATAGCTATATACTTTGTCTTTATCACTAAACCAAAGAACTCTTTCATTGCTTGGAACCTTTCCAATTCAACGCACCACCTGCTCAAGATAACGCTTTACCTTAAAGTGGATTTTTCTCGTCATCTTGTCTCTGTCTCAAAAACTTGAGTCTCATAAGCCCTCTAGTTTTAATTTAGACCCACCATGAATATGATCACATCCTTAGTGCCGGTTAAGCACTTTAAGATGTTTTTCACTGACTCATAGTGAACTTCTCCATAATATGACTGATCAACATCAGGTCTCGTACATTTCATTGCATACATGATTGTCACTCATGCGACCTCTCTTTTCAGGAGTCTGTGGGGACTATTAGGAGAGATACACTCCAAGGGCTCATCAACATGAGACATCCCATGGAGTTTGCCATGCTAAACGACTTTAGCATCAAATGAATATACGCTCGGGTTAAGTCGAGGATCCTTTTAAATCTATCTATATAGATTTGTATCCCCAATTAAGATACTCTTCCCAAATCATTCATGGAGGAATGTTTAGACAACTTTATCTTTACTGATTGTAGCATTAGTATGTCATTCCTTATCCGTAGTATATCAACATATAATACTAGGAATGTCACGATGCTCCCAATCGACCCTTTTGTACACACACACTAGAACTCTTACCTCATCGTATGTAACTCTAGATCATCATCTTCTCTGATGCGCATACTTCATCATCATCATCATCCATGATGAATCCATACCTCCTAGGTATCTTCTGGTATTATTCTAGATTTACGATTCGGTTGTGGTAAAATAGATCTCTCTACGTGTTCCTCTTATTTGACTTATAGTATTTTGTGGTTCTTGAACTCTTCAAGATCTATTATCCTCCCACTAGCCCCTTCAATGATAAACACATTTATCTTAGAAGGCAGCGTGTTTCGCAATAAACACCTTTTGCTAAGCAGGATTATAGAATATATACCCTAAACTTACTTTAGGATGTCCCACAAATCGACACTTGTCAAATCTTGTCCCAAGCTTATCCTTTGAAACCTTTTCACATAAGTTGGACAACACCTTATCTTAACATACTTAAGATTAGGAATCCTCCATGTCCATAACTTTTATGGAGTCTTGGGGCTGGATTTTGAGGTTACCTTTTCGTAGATATGCAGCCATTTCTAGGACATGACCCTAGAAGGATACTGGAATGTCGGTAAAATCATTATAGACCGCACTATGTCCAACAAGGTATGATTTTTCCTTTTAGATACATCAATCAATTATCACAGATCGTCGAGGCGTCCCATTATGAGAAAACCATTTGAGATGATCTAGAAACTTATCAGCACAAGTATTTATTCCTTGATCTAATCAAAGAATCTTAATACTTTGTCAATTTGTTTCACTTCAATTCTTTGAACCTTTCAAATAATTCATACTTGTATTTCAAAGAAATACACACATTAAACTCTTTGAATGATCATCTCCTTTTCTTATACTAATTTGTTCAATATGCAAAATTATTTTCATGTAAGTCAAGTATACAAAATATATTAAGTAATATTCCATTTATACAAAATATTATTATTATAAATAGAAACAACAATTGTTCTTAATTATAATACCAAAGATTTCATTGTCCAACAATAAAATGGAAATAATATTTTTAACAAGAACTGGAATACAATAACAACTTATTGACTTAATAGATTTGCCCATAGGCATTGCTAAACTATAAGTTTCTATGGCTAATATGGCAACCTTTGCTACATTTCCCGCATATAGGATTACTTATATTTGTTTAGCTTTCTACTTCATTGGTCCCTTCATAAATCTATATTTATGATAACCAAAGCTCGGATCCAATACCCAAGTAGAACCTCGACTTAAAGAAAATTTTATTTCAATCATGAACAAAAATCAGATTGTAAATCAAACTTCACTAAGCTTCTTTGGTTAGCCTCTCGCAAGATGCTTCTCGCAGCTTTCTTTCCAAAGGTCCAGGCTTATTGCGAAGGAAGCAAACTCCTTTGCTATCTCAGACGCTTTTGTTCTTATTATCCTTTGTTTACGCCTTTCTCGCTTACCTTCTTTGAATCGCTCTTCTTTTCGTAAGATCCTTTGGCCCCTACCAGTAAGACATGGTCTTTCTTAGTTGGAAAGTGACTCTTAACATTTTCAACATGTTAAACAAATCAAGGAAAGCTGATATCTAGCTTGTTCATATGAAAAATTCACAACAATTGTGAAAGGAGTCTGGGAGTGAGTGCAAGATCAAATCTTGGCTCAACTCTCCATCCATGACAAAACTCGTTGTCCTAATTGATCAATCAAATTGATAATGTTAAGGACTTTTATCTGTATTGTAGTGTCATCGGTCATTCTAGATCGGAAGAGCTCCTTAGATATCTGATATCTATCAGTCCTACTTTCCTCACCATCAACTACTTGATGTTCAGGAATATAGTAGAAGCATCCATAGTTTCTTGCTAACGCCAAGCTCAAGTACTTTCATAGATGCGAGCATGATGCATCGAGCCAATCAGGCATCATCTTGCCACTTTCTAAAAGTAGCAATCTCTTCCTCGAGGCATTGTCTGCAACCATTGCGTGGGGATAAAGGACATGGACATAAGATAGTTTTTCAGCTATGAGAACTATTCTCAAATTCCTTAACCAATCCGTTTAATTTGGTCTAGTTAATTTAGCATCTAATATGCTTCGCAGTGATAGTAATTTTAGACATTGTAAAATTAAGTAAATGAATTTGTAATTAACAACATTTTAGCATACATTCTTTTATTAATTACCAAAATAATTTAGGTCTTGTTTTAAATTGGTATCTCCCACTATTTTCTTCAAACTATATTACCCTCAATATATAGTTTGGAAAAATCTAATTAAAGATTTGCTAGTGAGAATAAGGATTCCATTTCAAATGTATATAGCCTTGTGGTGACACAACAAACTATATATAAATAAATAGGTAGACAACTTTTGTCAATTACATCAACTATGCAACTCCTTTTCTTTTGCCTCTTAGATTATTTTGATCAAGTGGTGGCACATCCGAATCAAAATTATCCAAGTTAAGTCCGACCTAGCACTCCATATATTCAAAAAAGAAAAATATCATCCTTGTGGTGACACAACAAAACAATATTGTTCAATTTTCTTTATAAGCATCAAATGTGATAAATTAACATCTTAAATACTTAATACTTGCCTTGTGGTGACACAACAAACTCGTATTAAATATTTAATACTATATTAATTTTATCATGCTAGAAGGCTTACGCTCGATATTCCAAATATCTTTGAACGCTTAGGACTTAATATAAAAATTGAGGGTTTGTTATTAATTTGTCTCATCTTGTTTAGCCGCATTTACATATATATATATAAAAATACGCGTCGTATTAATGAACATGCGAAGCATGTTTGCATAATATATAATATATATAGTATAAGCATGCACATATAGAATACTATATTCTACCTGGATTGATTATGAACTTTTATTCTAGTTTGGTTCACTAGAGCCACCAAGTGAACCAAAAGGTCAAACCCTAGGGGTGAAAGAATTACTATTTAAATATAACTATTATATTTAAACCCGGGCTCCATTACAAACGGGTCTTCACGTGCTCCTTGCTCCTTGATCTCCAATTCTTCAAAATTAATTCCAACTATTCCTATTACAAAACTATTTAAAATAAATAGAAACCTTGAACAGCAGTCAAGGGGAGTACATAGGAGGGAGATAGAATTTACATTCAGAAAAATTAGAGAAGACGAGGTACGCAGACCCCATTTAATAAAACCCATACATTCATGCATCCAACTAAAATAAAATCCAATCACATTAGTCAATAGTCCATAATCAATCCCATTTATTATCATACACATTACCATATGCATCAATAAATAACATTCATCTCATGAATAATAAACATTTAATATATATATTGATATCATTTAATGGGCAAATTTAGTTAGTATAAAATCTAATTTTGAATCAAAATAAACTCCTTTATTTTAATCCAAATTTAAATCAAAATAAAACTATTTTATTTTAATTTATCCAATTTTGAATAAAATAAACTATTTTATTTTAATCAAAATCTTTAATCAAAATAAACTCCTTTATTTTAATTAATTATGGAATCTAATTCCAAGTAAAAAAAAAAAAAACCTCCTTTATTTAAAGGAAACGCAGATTTTTTTTTCTATTCACAAATAAACTCCTTTATTTTTGAATAATATGAAATCTTATTTCATATATAAATAAACTCCTTTATTTAAAGAAAATGGATTCACTTTCCTATTCACAAATAAACTCTTTTATTTTGAATAATACGAAATCTTATTTCATATCTAAATAAACTCTTTTATTTAGAATCCAATTTCAACTCCAATTAGTTATCATGGAATCCAATTCCAACTCTAATTAGTTAGCATGAAATTTTAATTTTAAAATTAAAATAAATCTTTTTATTTTAATATTAAAATAAACTTTTATTTTAAGATTAAAATAAACTATTTATTTTAATTATAAAATAATTAAAAATATTATATATTATACTATTTATATAAACCAAGGTACCACCTATTGGAAAAAAAAATGAGTCACGTGATCCCATATATATATATACGTGATGACATCCTGTACATATTAAGATTTAGGTGCATGACTATAAAGTTAAAAAAACATATATCATATATATATATAAGTAACAAATGAATCATGCATGTTCTCCAGGAGAAACGAATCTCTTTGTGAATTATAATATCCAAGGCCACGTGGGAGTAATATAATCATGGTAACTCCTGATAGCGACAGCGACATGATTATATATATATATATATATATATATATATATATATATATATATATATTATTCATATTACCGAAGGAACAGATTCAGCCGGGTTTTGCATTTTTATTTTTTTTTTATTTTATACAACAAAATTATGCCCAATTAAATTATTCCAAACACATATCAATATACATATTAAATTAAAATAATTAATAATTTGCATAAAGGTTTGGCTCTGATGCCACTGTTGGGTTTGTAATATTCAAGAACGCAATCAAATTGCATAAATAAGCGGAAACGTGTAAAAATCAGAGTTTAAAAATTTTACAAACCATATACCCGGATCACCCTTTATGCACAATTATTAATTAAACGAAAAGATATGAAGAACAAACATACCCTTGAAGATCCGAGCTTCCTCAGGTACAAGTTCACCTCCAATCTTTTTCGCATTCAACTTGAATCCACCGGGTTTGGTTCCTTCCTTTGATCAACGTTAGCCACCCAAGTGTTTGGCCTCTAGAGGTGATCCACCAAGGAAGAAGATAAATTCAAGAAGATGAGTGGTTGGCTAAACCCTAGTTTTTATATCTCTATAGAAAAGGAGCGTACTCTCCAACAATTGGAATAACGTATCATTTGATATCTGATATAAGACTCCTCTTATATAGATATCAAGTAACCCTATTAAAATAAGATATTATTTAATTAAACTCTTTTAATTAAATGGGCTCCCTAATCTTATTAGGGATAATTAATTAAACTCCTTTAATTAATTTTCCCTCCTAATCTTATTAGGAATAAATGAGAGTACTTATATTAAATTAATTCCTAAACTCTTTTAGAAATTAAAATAATAATAATAATTGTAATAATATTAATAAGACTCTCTTATTAATTTATATTTAATATTTCTAAAATATTAAATAATAAATATTAAGCTATTTAATTTATTCTATCACCATAGATTAAATTAAATATACATAACATATATTATTACGATTATGCCATTAACTTCTTAAATAATTATTCTTCCTTTTATGGTGTGACCCTTTAGGCTCTCCATATTAAACCTATTAGAATAAATCAATTAGAATAATTCTAATCTTATTTAAATAAATAAATTAAATAATTAATTTATTTAAATAAATAATATTTATTCTACAATAGGGATAAGCCTCCTTAGCGATCAACGACTTTCCAGATAATATAGATTTTAACATTAATCATAAAAGAACCTTTGAGTAAATAGTTACCGTACAATTCAATCCTTCCACGATACAATGTCCCAATTAAATATAAGACATGGAATTATCACAAGTCTTATTTTATTTAATTATATGTATTTTGACTCTTAAATGCACAACTCCAAATAATGCAAATTAGAAACTCCTTTCTAATTTCATTCGCCTCGCCAAGGACTACCGGGTTGTCATTTATCGAATCACATAGACATTTCTCTTCTTTTAATAGAAGTGGTAGATTCTTTATCGATCATACATTATCTCCATGTACAACTTATTATACCCAAAGCATACCCTTTGATATACCCTAAGGGTCTTAAGGAATAAGTCAAAGTATAACTCATCATACACAAGATACTATGATGATCTCAAGTCCAAGGATCACTTGTACTACTATCACTACAGAAATTCTTATTGACAGCAAAGTAAAACTCCATTAGGTATTCCTTAGCGAGCCACGCTCAAATGAACTTATTCTCTAATAAGCACCTACATACTTGCTTTTAGTGTCTCACACAAATGATCATGAGATCAATCATCCTCATCCAATGAGCAAGCAACGTATGTACCAATCTATCCGGATTCACTAATCCCCAATTTAGTAATCCAATGATTGGGAACTATTTTAGTTTTAAGCTTTCTAAGAATTTAGATCTCATTAGAATGATCATCATCATTATTCTAAAAGCATTGGTTAAAACTATGGGTTTATCACATATTATAAAACAGCATCATGTAGATAATTAAAAGCCTTTAATAAATTAATACTTTTTTATTAATAAATGAATAAGATTGTTACAAAGTATATGCTTTATCATCAAACATGATTGGCTTGTGTGCATACTACTTTCAGATGAGTCAAGAAATATCGAGCCACAATTTTTAGCACCAGATGGAACAACTCATCACCATTTCAACTCAATACATGGATTCCAAAACTGAGACAGATAATTCAAGTTTGGAGGATTTGTGGTTCAAGTTTGTAGCATTAACTGAGGAGAGGATGATTAATTAAGAGCGGTCAATTCAGAATCAAGAGATAGCAATTCAAAATTTGCAGAACTAGATGGATCAAATGCTCAAAGCCTTGAACAACTGTCCTCAAAACAATTGGTGTTATGACGAGGATTCCAAGATTGATGAAGTGCCCGAGCCAAATCTTCAACTGGATGAGACACGGGATATTGAAAAAGAGGAGACAAGTGGGGATAATGAGGATAAGGTTGGTGAAGAACTAATTATGAGTACCAACGAGGAGGAGCCGATGTTTTTAATGCCCCAAGTTCCTTCTCCGCCAAAGATCAAAGGTCCAGTTAGATTTGCAAAATCGTGCCCGCATGGTAGTCATGTCGTCGGCAAGGCTCTTTATGACATGAGGTAGTACAAATGTGAAGCCATGGTGGGATGAAGAGGAAAAGATAAAAGAAGAGCCCGTTGTTCTTGCCAAGCCTCAAAGCCCTAATCGAATCATAGGCTCAATGGACGGAAAAGCGCTTAGTTATTCAACATTCTCAATTGGACACATATGTAAACAAGGCATGCTATGTGACTTTAATGCAATGGCTATCACAAATAGGAACCTTACAAAAGATACATTATTTCCCATGTATGGAGGGTTCCTCAATTATCGATGAGGAATTGGATAGTGTTGATCGATAAAAGTCAGTGAAAAAGATCAGAATCAAGCAACCGATCGGGAGGCAACCCAGGAATTTTTATATTTATATGCTTTACTAGTTTATTTAGTAGATAGGAATTAATTTGCTTTTTAAGTTCTCTTATAATCTAATCCATGTTGTCTCTTTTCATTGCAGGTATTGGAGGTTCAATGGATAGGAAAATGATCGTCGTCGCCATCGCCACCATCACTTCACGCTTAGCTGATTACAGGAAAATTCTCTTCTACTTATCGCTATATTCTTACAATGAGGACATTATAAATGCTAAGTTTGGGGGAGTTTAGTATAGTTCATTATTGCATGTGTAGTTTCATGTTTATGTTATGTTATTTGCATATGTTGTTAATTTAGTTTAGGTTTATTATTAAAAAAAAAAATCAAAAATTTAAAAATAATAGTTAGTTACTATGTTCATTTTGCATGAGTCCAGCTGTTAGATAGTTCAGTTTATTTTGGCCAATGATGAGATTGGAATTGAGTAGACAAGTATAGTACTAAATATTAGAACTTTGACGTGATTTCTTGTTATTAATTGAATCTTTTTCTGTTTGAAACTTGTATAATAAGGATAACATAGTAAAAACAACTTGTGATTGATTGAGTTTAAATTGATACATAATGGGACTCTAAAGGATAATGCTAGTTTGAATGAAAGAATGACAAGAATAAGTATTAAGGGCTAAAGTTAGACAAGAACCTAAGTTTGGGGGAATATTTGGGGTATATAAGCGATATTGTAAAAAAAGAAAAATAGAAAAAAAGAAAAAAAAGTATGAATAAACACCGTGGCGTGCTTGTCTAGTTCTGTGGCCTTTGTTACTTGAGTAAGTAAGCCCGAGGGGATTGTCTTTACACCTTGCACCCTAAGGTCTTAATGGTCTGGGAGTCGTTGGTCGAAAGCTCGTTAAGGTAGCATTGAAAAACCTAAGGGAATAAGACATTGCATAACTATGTGTATATAAACCAAAAGAAAAAAAAGAGAATAAAACAGGAAAAGAGCAAAAAGCCCCCGTAGATGAAAATAAAGCATAAGTATCACATGTTGACCCTCGATATTGGCAATTATTTGATTTTAGTTGGATCTAGCATATTTTTGGATTTCTTGAGTTTACATTGTATGATGCCTTCGAAGAGACTTGTTATGTGTTAAACTTGATTTTATATCAGTTAACATTGTTGTGGAGCACACACACACTATACCAGTAATAACAGTTTAAGACTTGATGCATACAATTTTTTACTACAAACAGTATTCTACTAACCGATAATTTTCAAGGATGCATAAATTTTTGTCTAGCGGTGTGATAGATGTCAGCGAGTGGGGAACATTTCCAAAAGAAATGAAATGCCATTGAACACGATCCTCGAAGTAGAAATTTTTGATGTGTGGGGGATTGATTTCATGGGACCTTTTGTTTCTTCCTACGGAAATCTCTACATCTTGCTCGCCGTGGATTATGTCTCGAAATGGGTAGAAGTGGCAGCTCTTCTGACAAATGATGCCAAGGTAGTCCTCAGATTTTTACATAGAAGTATCTTCACGAGATTTGGGACTCCAAGAGCCATCATCAGTGACGAAGGTAGTCATTTCTGCAACAGGCAGTTCACAGCTTTGTTGGCTAAGTATGGGGTGAACCATCACATTGCTACAGCTTCTCACCCACAAACGAATGGCCAAGCTGAAGTGTCGAATCGAGAAGTCAAAAGAATCCTTGAAAAAGTTGTGAATCCCACACGGAAGGATTGGTCGTTAAAGCTAAAAGATGCAGTATGGGCCTATAGGACAGCATACTCCATTAGGCATGTCACCTTTTCAGCTCGTGTATGGAAAAGCCTGTCACCTGCCTATGGAGTTAGAGCATAAGGTATATTGGGAAATACGGAAGCTCAATTTTGATTTGAAAGCTACAGTGGAGAAACGCCTACTCCAACTCAATGAGTTGGATGAATTCAGATTACAGGCATATGAGAATTCAAAGCTGTACAAGGAGAAGGTGAAGAAATGGCATGACTAAAAGATCATAGATAGGACATTTAAACTGGGACAAAGGGTTTTTCTTTATAACTCCAGACTTAAACTTTTCCCGGAAATCTAAAATCACGATGGTCAGGGCCATTTACAGTAAAGACTGTTTTTCCACATGGTGCAATTAAAGTATTTGATAAGTTTCTAGACAAGCCGTTTATGGTGAATGGACAGCGATTGAAGCTTTACTTTAGGGGCGAGGTGGACAGACAACAAGTCACCTCAATTCTTTCTTCGACATGAGCTTCAGAGACAGTCAAGCTAATTGACTATAACTTAGCGCTTGATGCCAACATCAATTCTTTCTTCGACGTGAGTATAGAGTCTAGTTGGTCATGCATGCTACTCAGTAATTCATGCCTTAACAGTGTGTATTGATGTCTATGTAGGTATCTTAGATTGAAGTCATCACCGGTTTGCAATACTGGAATTGAAAGTTAGCAGTGAAGGTACCAGGGTCGAACTGCCGCACAATGACTGCAATACAAAATCGTACGCCCACGCGTAATGCCTGCCAGTTCAAAAACTCCACTCTCGCACCCGGGCCTAATCTCCACTGAAAGGCCGTGCGGTCGCGCGCGACACCGGTCATTGAAAAAGTTTTTAAGTTTTAAAACAGGTGTTGACCTTATTTCTCTCTTATCTTTTGAAAGCACACAAAGCGCCATCTCAGTCTCCACGAACACACGTCTCTTACTCACTATCAGTTACAAATTGAGGCCATCAATCTCTCCTCGACTACCCACGATTATCTCCACGTTTAACGTTCAGATCCATGATTGAATCCTACACTATAAAACCTAGGGTTTTAGAGTGGGCGTGTAAGTCAGTTTGGAGGTTATTCATTTTTCGGCTATCACTCATCCTCAAGAAAATTTTCATCTTCAACATTCAAATCAATGGGGCCAAAGAGAGCTCGTTCTTCTTATTCTTCATCATCGTCTTCCTCTAGCAGTCAAGGGGAGGATGTGGTCGATCATACCAAATTTCTCAGTCTCGAAGCCCAGCAGGAGTATTACCGAATTGTGGCCAAAATGTTTGTAAAGGAAAGGGGTTTCAAAACTGAGAGGCAAGATAACCAGTTATGGAATATGATTTAAGAGAGGGGTTGGTTTGGTTTGACTGCGACTCCTATGCCGATTCCGATGAGCATAGTCCGAGAATTCTATGCTAATGCTAAAGCCACCATGAGCGGTCTATCTTTGGTCCGCGGTTTTGAAATAGATTACCGACCACCCGCAATCAGAGCCATTTTTAGAATTACTGATACACCACCAACATGGGCTGCTAATTGGGTCACAGGGGCACATTTGGAAATGGACTTGGAAATGATTATTGCTGAGTTGTGCATGCCTGGCATGAAATGGACTTATAAAGCCGGCATGAATCAACCTCGCATATTCCCAGTCGCGGCCCTGAATTGATACGCAAAGGCGTGGAATTTGTTTATTTGTGCCAAGCTAATACCGTCGTCGCATCAACATAAAATAACAGCGGAGAGGGCAATCATTTTGTGGGGCATTATCACCGGCAAATACATTGATGTGGGCCATCTCATCCATTAGAATATGCTACGTTATCTGCAGGGAAGTACTACAGGGAGTATTCCACATGCGTCGGTTGTGGCTATGTTGTGTGTCCATCAAGGCTGCTATTGGGACAATGAACAGATGCAAAACCCGAGCCAAGATATCACGCACGCAACCATTGAAAAATTTGAGGATTTGGCAGGAGGTGAACCACACCCGAGAGGACGAGGGTTCATCATGCGACCTACATTCGCAGCACCTCCACCATAGCCCTCTCAGCCGGATGACGCAGGCCTGTCAACGCAAGCACCTGCTACCCCTGGGGATCGCCAGCTCCGAAGGTTGGAGCGTAAGGTTGATGCCATGTATGATAACTTCGCAGCGTTTGCTACGGGTCTCACGAGGTCGTTAGCGGAGGCGTTTGCACAGCAAGGAATGTTTGCACAGCTGATCATTAGGGAAGTTTTCTTTAACCCTTTACCTTCATTCACTAGGACATTGAATATTATAAGTTTGGGGGTATTGGGGTAGTAGTATAGTTGCATATAGTATCTACATGTTTAGTTTAAAGTTTCATGTTTAGTTTAAATTTTGATGTTTATGTTTATGTTGCATGTCTCACAAAGTCTAGCTTTATGGAAAGGTTATCTAGCCAATTATGATAGTTAATTTTGAAGGATTGTTGAGTATTTTGGATAACATGAACCTAGTTATAATGTTTTACACGATGAAATTCATAATGCTGTTTAAATGCTTTCGGTTTGCACTGCCGTGTTCACAATTGCTTGTAGGCATAAGAATGATGTGTTGCATTGCTTAATAAAAAATGTGGTTTTAAAAAGAGAAATATGTGGAACATGGATTTAGACTATGCAAAATATTGAGATTCAAACTATGGGAAAACATGGGTATGTTATGTATAAAATATATATATATATAGCAATAACGTGGCTAGTCTTATTTCGGGGCCCTGGCTACTTGAGTAAGTACGCCTGTAGGGGTGTCTTAACACCTAGCGCCCTAAGGTCTTTCATGGTCTGGGAGTTGTTAGTTGAAAGCTCGCTAAGGGGTAGCAGTGTTTGCCTAATGGAATGAGGCATTTCACAGTCATGTGAGAAAAAAAAAAAGAAAAAAAATTATAGCAATAAACACCGCGGGAAAGAGCGAAAATCGCCCTCGTGAGTAGCAATAAAGCAGTTAAGCCCATTGTTGAACCTTAGTTTGTTTTGATATGTTAGAACAGTCTTCATTGCATAAGTATACATGAGTCTTGATTTAGACTGTAATTTTCTCTTTTGAGCAGTTTAGCATGTGTATTCTTTGCTTAAATCAAGTTTTGGTGAACACAACACACACACACACAGCATCTCTATAGCATTTATGAATTATCTGAGTGTATAATATTATGCCTATAGTTTGGTTTGAATTTGTATTCTTGAATCTGGATAATTCGCAGAGGCATTTTGGACTGAAATTCTGTTAGAGCTAGAACAACGTGAGACTAGTTTGCATCATAATTTAGTTGCATAGTAATGTAGTTACATTTTCATTGTTTATTAGTATGCATTGCTTGAGGGCAAGCAACAGTTCAAATTTGGGAGTATTTGATAAGTGGGTTTTATACCTACTCATTGCATATTAATTTACGCGAACTATGCTCATCTCAAGTACATTTTAATGTGTTTTTAGTTGCATTTCGTAATATTTTGTATTGCATGTACTGAGAACTCCTTTGGTGTAAAAGTGCAGGAAATGGCATAGCTTGGTGATGTTAGAAGGCATGAGGCTAATGGACGCATGACGCAAGGAACAAGTGGAAGTATGCAACTGAGGATGGATGAATGAAGAGTGACATGACAAAGAAGCAATGGCAGCAGGACAAAGCAGTAGTAGTAGTAGCGAACACGAATCAAAATCAAATGGCCGCTGCAGCGATCATACGCATATACAAGCTTAAACACGCTGCCGCAAGCGATTACCCGATTTGAAAGCGAGAATTGAAGGTCGCGCTTACATCCGATCTTCTTGATCTATTTTATTTTAATTTTTAATTTGGAAGAGTTGTTGTGGGTTAAAACAATTCTAGTTGATACCAGACGTATTATTTAGTTAATTTTAACGTGTTTTCATATTGGCAACTAGGGTTTATACTTTGAGAAAATTCCAACGTAGAACTAAGCATAAACTCCTTATTCTCTACTTCTTCTTTGGATTTTCAATCACTGTGGATAAACAACTGTTCCTTTGCTGGATTTTATTGAGGATTTAAACGTTACTATTAGATTGTAATCAGTAATTGGGTTTAATCGATTCTATCCTTTCTCTTTCATTTGTTTGTTTATTATCCACGTATTGCTGTGATCCGATAATGGCTTTTGGTCCAGTCATAAACTAAACTCCATTATGGGATTCTAACGGATTTTAATATGTAGTTTAATTGTTTGCTTGACTGTTTTGCATATCATAAGGAATTTCTATCATGGTTGATTTGCATGCATGAATGGTTGATCACCATTCATTTTAGGTACTTCTATGGAGTTAAAAAAATAACATGTTGGTATGGATTGTAATCATGATAGCATGCGTATATGGGGTTGTTTTGCTTAGCTTTGTATTTCGTGAATCAGATAGACATATATTGTTTCACCGTATGAGTTAAATAAGGGCTTGTGCTTAAATTCAATATTGCTGCAATTTCACATAGAAATATAGTGAGATTGGCTTTGTTGATGATTACATGGTGTCTATTGCATGTGGATGCTATGTGAGTAGGTCATAATACATTGAAAAATGGTTATGTCTATATTAGTGCTCTTGGCTACTTTCCTGTGATATATGAACAATCTTGCATGATGGTGGTAATTAGATGAATTATTAAATGAAGTTAGGATCCCATTATTTTCATATTTGATTTATTTCATTATTATTCTTATTTTAGTTGTTATTTGATTCTAAAGTAATTTTCAATCATAATCATAATTATTAGTTTAAGCATATAAAAATAGTGATAGAGTTGATGCATAATAATTTGATTTAGCAACTTTCTCCGTGGATCGATACTCGACTTACTCTGTATTGCTTGTTGACACATGTATACTTGCATGAGTTAGAGCTCTTTTGTTAGAACCAAAAAATAGGCAACAGTAAGACCCCGAATTTTACAAAATGAAAGTATTCAATTTTTTATAATTATTATTCTATTTAGTAAATGGTTAAATTGATAAAAGTACAAAGATGTCTGGCATGGTTGTATAATAGTACACTTGTATTGATTATTGATGCTTATGTGAGAAGTCACTCGGTTATACTCAATTATTGCTACAATAATTGCTGCATCATATCTCTCATATTATTGATTCAATTATTGTCACAGTATCATCTGCATAATATTTTATATATTATTAAATTAATAATTGAGACGACAAAGTTATTCATATTATTATTTATAATATTGATAATGTCTAGAAGTTCTGTCAAGGAGAGGTTTGGTCACCTAATTGCGCGCCAATAAGGAGAAATCCTTATCAGAAAGCCTCCTCTTTCTTGGGAACGACCTGGTTATTAAATATTGTGAGTTATAATATTAATGATGAATGTTATAAAAAAATCGAATTTAAGTTTGGAGTTGAATTTGGAGACACGGACGTAATATTTGAGTCCAGAACGATGAAATTAGTAGAAATAGACTACAAACACAAAATTTATCGGGGTTGACTTTTTGGTCAAAAAAGTCAACAGTTGACTTTTTCAGAAAAAGTCAAACTTTGAAATTTCAAAAATGAAATTTTTGAGAAAAAGATTTCCATTGTGTAGGGATTGTTAGTGTTAGTGGAAATCGACATTTATTTCGATAATAATTGATGTCTGGAGGTTATATTGACCAATCGGGTAATTAATCGAATAAATGAGCAATTAATTGCTATTAATTCACATGATTATAACTATTTGTTCGCATGTGTGTACTGTTGATTCACATTCATGTACTATTAGGGGAGGTGGTGCAAGATTGATAATACTTGCATGACTAAGTTAAAAATGGAGGTATAGATGGAGGTACTATACTGTAAATCATATTTTCACATGATTATAACTATTGATTCACATGATTGAATTATTGATTCACATTATTTACTATTAGGGGAGGTGGTGCAAATTTGATAATACTTGCAGGACTAAATTAAAAATGAAGAAAAAGAGGGAGGTATTATACTTTAATATTTCAAGCCCCAAAATGTGCTATTATCGAAACTATATTTTTCTATAAATAGAAGCTCATTCTTCCTTTATTTCTCACCAATTCACTAAAGCTATAGAGAAATTATTATAGAGAGAAATTATAGAGAGAAAGAAGAAGAGAAGTCTGCTACCTCACTATGCCAGTATCCAGTTTTCTTCTAAGGTAAGGGATATTATTATTATAGTAAGGGGTATTATTCTTTTGTATTCATAAAGAGAGTTATTTTCTTTCAATACTCGTAAGGGTTGTTATTCCATTCTTTATTATTATGTTGTAATAACCTGTCTATGCGAAGTACCATATACATGGTAAAATTCTTCTATTATTTTATTCTTTATTATTCTGTTGGAATAACATGTCTGTGCGGACTATTGTATGCCTGGTGAATTTTGTTGTTATTCCATTCTTTATTATTCTGTTTGAATATCCTGTCTGTGCGGATTACGCATGACTTGGTTCCATTCTTTATTATTCTGTTGGAATATCCTGTTTGTGTGGATTACGCATGACCTGGTTCTATTCTTTATTATTCTGTTGGAATATCCTATATGTGCGGATTACACAAGACCTGGTTCCATTCTTTATTATTCTGTTGGGAATAACCTGTCTGTGCGGTCTATCGCATGCCTGGTCATTTTTATTGTTATTCAATTCTTTATTATTCTGTTGGAATATCTTATTTGTGCGGATTACGAATGACCTGATTCCATTCTTTATTATTCTATTGAATATCCATGCATGCGTAATTACGCATGACTGGTTCCATTCTTTATTATTCATTTGGAATAACTTTTATGCATGCGATCTATCACATGCATGGTGAATTCTTACATTATTCCATTCCTTATTATTACATTGGAATAACCTATCTATGTGGATTATCGCATGCATGGTGAATGATCCTTTGTATTCATTCCTTATTAAATTATGAAAATGATGCATCTACGTGGATTACTGCGTGGCGGTGAAAATCCATTTGCAGTTTCGTAATTTTTCTGACCCTCAAAATTCTGGAAAAATTTGAAATGATAATTTGATGAGTTTTCTAGATTGTGTCCAAAAATGGCGAATTTTGGATGTATAGATTAGGAGTTATGAATTTTATGAAAAAAGACTATTTTAAAAGTAAACCCTTATAACTCCTTGTGGTTAACTCCAAAATTGGTGAAATTTTTATTGGGAGTACATGTATATAACAAAATTATACCATGTAAATTTTAGAATTTTCGGACAAAAGTACAATTTATGATAAATGTCTAAATATTCGGCAGTTTTGGCCATATGAAAAATAGTAAATGAATTTTAAAAATTTCGAGAATAATATATGTTCAATATGGGACTATATTCTGCTAAATCCCAGAAAAGAAATATTTTTGGGACTGATTTGGTATTTTTCATGAAAATAAACTATTTATGAGTAAATGAATTAAATATGTTATGTGAAGTAACAAAATTGAAAAAGAGGATTTTATGACTTGGGAATCCTATATAGGGTATATGCAGATTTTTGATGAGGGATTTGATCATTGGTGATGAAATCTTATGAGTATGGCATTTTTCAATGATTAAATGCATTATTTGATAAAGTGTAAACAATTAAAATAAATTATTTATAAGTTTATGAAGTGATTAAAATATTGTTATAATATTAATAATATTAGATTATGAGTTTATTAAGTGATTGATAATATATGGATAAATTTAATGTCTTTAATATTTATCTTTATTTTCGTTTGATTAATGCTTATATCATTGTCATCATTCTCGTGCTTATATTGTGATGAAAGATATCTTTGGCTTACGTGCAAAGATGGACTGTTGATTATTGGTTTTATAGTTGTATATCTTTGGCTTACGTGCAAAGATGGGCCGTTGATTATTTGTTTTGTAGTTGTATATCTTTGGCTTACGTGCAAAGATGGACTGATGATTATTTGTTTTATAGTTGTATATCTTTGGCTTAGGTGCATTGATGGATAGTTGTTGGTATGATTATAACCAGGGATTATTCGGTATAATCATGACCATTGTTGAAAACACGAATATCCTTGGCTCGTAGTGCATGGATAACTCGTGGTAGTAATACTAATGAATATCCTTGGCCAGTAGAGCAGGTATGATTCGATGCTGTGGATTAATTATTAAGCTGAGTCTCAACGATAACATATTGATAATACACTTCTAATTCGTAGAAGATAGTAGATATCATGCTCTACTTGACTCTTTTATAATACAGTTGTATGTCTTTGGCCTGTAGAGCAAAGATGAATTGTTAATGAATATCTTTGGCCCGTAGTGCAAAGATGAATTTATTAGTATGATTATGAACAAGAATTGTGATTTGGTATAACCATGATTTTTGATGTTTCAGGTAAAGACAGGTGATGAAAATTATCTTCGTCCTGGGTGCGAAGAGGAATTTAGAATCACAATTATGATTATGAGTTATTCACATGATTGTGGACATGAATTGTTAATTGATGTTATAGGGATAAAACATTGTTGGTGGACTTTTAACATGGAGAAGATAATAGACCCTATGGTCTATTTGACTCTTTTAATGGATTGCTCGTTCCGCTGCAACTATGATTTAAAAGTTTTATCATCTACCATATGTTCTAAATCTCTGATTTATTACTGATAAAGGTTATTGATGATGTAAATTATCTTTAGTCATGATATTCTCTACTGGCTAGTTGTGCTCACCATTTTTGCTTCATAATTCCTTTTAGGTAAGAAGAGTGTAGCTGGGTCGACCGGGATAACAGGAGAATAGAACGGTGGTCTATAGCTATTGAGGTACTCCCTAAATAGTATGTAAATAATTTTATTGAGAACTTTAGATAAGTGTGTCGTATTGTATACGTCATTTGATATTTAATTTTGGTGAACCGAGTAGGGTGAGGTGAACCCAACATTTTAAAGGGTGTTTTGTCACTATCACGCAAGATGTCTAATGACATACAACCTCATGTTATCATAAGACATGGTTGTGCACATCCACTTGATGAGTATATCTACGAGCACTACCTATATAATCTTGGAGTTTATTTGAAATATAATTCTCACTTGGAGACAACGGAGATAATTATATGTCAAGAGAAGACTCACCATTGGAAAGAAGCTGATAGCAATCTTCTTATTTTTCTTTAGGGACTATTGGGTCAACCAAGGATAATTCTGTGGACATATGATATCTATCATAACCTAGACGCATAGCCTCCCATGTACGAAGGTTTCCTTGAGCACTTCCCAAATATTTTAATTTCTAAAACAGTTATTGACTGTACTTTTATGTAAGGTACCATTGTAAGGTTGTGGTCAAGGCACTATGAGAGTTACATACATTTGTATTAAAACTCACAGTTTAATTGTGGTCGTATTCTGCATGACAATTCAACAGTTGTATAAATGAAGTTTGTATTTGATTTTTCTTGTATGATATCTGGCGACTCAGAATGGGTCGTGTAGACCTATTTTGGGGGCGTCATAAATGGTATCAGAGCTTAGGGATATGGTCGTTGGTGGAGATATTAATCTAGAACTAGGAGGGGAGAGACGAGTAATATACTTCGCTAGGATGTGACTTACCTAAGCTGGAATTTTTTATTTGATAAGTTGACAAATTGTAATCTCTCAATTAAGCTTTGTTTTGAAGATATATTTTAGAATGATATCTAAAATACAGGAGATGAGCAATAGAAAAATCATGATACAGGGGAAATAACCGGGAGGGTACAACCCAAAAAGAAAGCAAGATATTCCCATCTTTTTGAACTACCAGGTACGTAAATTTCGAGGGCGAAATTTCACAAGGAGGGGAGATTGTAAGACCACGAAATTTACGAAATGAAAGTATTTAATTTTTATAATCATTATTCTATTTAGTAAATGGTTAAATTGATAAAAGTACAGTAATACGCGTGGTTGCATAGTAGCACACGGTATTGATTATTGATGCTTATGTGAGAAGTCACTCAGTTATATTCAATTATTGCTACAATAATTGCTGCATCATATCTCTCATATTATTGATTCAATTATTGTCATAGTATCATCTATATAATATTTTATATATTATTAAATCAATAATTGAGAAGACAAAGTTATTCATATTATTATTTGCAATATTAACAATGTCTAGAAGTTCTGTCAAGGAGAGGTTTGGTCACCTAATTGCACGCCAATAAGGAGAAATCCTTATCGGAAAGCCCCCTCTTTCCTGGGAACGACCTGGTTGTTAAATATTGTGAGTTATAATATTAACGATGAATGTTATAAAAAAATCAAATTTGAGTTCGGAGTTGAATTTGGAGACGCGGACGTGATATTTGAGTCCGGAATGATGAAATTAGTAAAAATAGACTATAAACACAAAATTTGTCGGGGTTGACTTTTTGGTCAAAAAAGTTAACAGTTGACTTTTTTCAAAAAAAGTCAAACTTTGAAATTTCAAAAATAAAATTTTTGAGAAAAATATTTCCATTGTGTTGGGATTGTTAATGTTAGTGGAAATCGACATTTATTTCGATAATAATTGATGTCTGGAGGTTATATTGACCAATCGGGTAATTAATCGAATAAATGAGCAATTAATTGCTATTAATTTACATGATTATAACTATTTGTTCATATGTGTGTAATATTGATTCACATTCATGTACAATTAGGGGGGGTGGTGCAAGATTGATAATACTTGCATGACTAAGTTAAAAATGGAGGTATAGATGGAGGTACTATACTGTAATTCATATTTTCACATGATTATAACTATTGATTCACATTATTTACTATTAGGGGAGGTGGTGCAAGTTTGATAATACTTGCAGGACTAAATTAAAAATGAAGAAAGAGAGGGAGATATTATACTGTAATATTTTGAGCCCCAAAACGTGCAATTATTGAAACTATATTTTCCTATAAATAGAAACTCATTCTTCCTTCATTTCTCACCAATTCACTAAAGCTATAGAGCAATTACTATAGAGAGAAATTATAGAGAAAAAGAAGAAGAGAAGTCTGCTACCTCACTATTCCAGTATCCAGTTTTCTTCTGAGGTAAGGGATATTATTATTATTATAGTAAGGGGTATTATTCTTTCGTATTTATGAAGAGAGTTATTTTCTTTCAATACTCGTAAGGGTTGTTATTCCATTCTTTATTATTATGTTGGAATAACCTGTCTATGCGAAGTTGTAACGCCCCAGAAAATCGAACCTTTGTAAATACTTTTAATAATGAATAAAATAATATTATTTATTATTATTACATGTGGATAAGATGAATGCCGTTCTATAACCTAGAAACGTTGGAATGTCATAGTATTTTAACTACGTGGGAGAATTAAAGTGTTTGAATTTCTAAGACAAAAATAAAAGCTTTTCGAGAAATTTTCTGAAAAACACTATTCATCAATTTCTGCTCGGGAATTATTTTTGAATTTCCGAGAAATACGTAATGTTATAATATCAAGGTGATATTGATTATGTAATAATAATCTAAGTATAGGAAACGTAATATTTTGCATGTGGACCTAATTTAGGAATGTTAGGTTTATTAAGCGTTAAAAGAAGAAAGTTGTGAGCGTATAATGTGTATTTATTATATGAAGGTAATGAATGTAAGTATAATACAACGTATTGTACTATTATGTATGAAGAATGAGATAACGTATATTACGAATTAATATACGAGCTAGCATACGAGGATTATACATGGGGTATAAATGTTAAGTTGTTAAATCTAAGGTAATTTACTTGTAGGATTATTAGCCTAATAAGAGAAGTCCAATAGAAGGTGAAAATTAAGCCTAAGTGTTTAGTAGATCATGAGTCCAAACTATGGTAGCATAAGCCCAATAAGGAAGTAGTTAGA
Source organism: Panax quinquefolius (assembly GCA_020205615.1). Taxonomy (NCBI): domain Eukaryota; kingdom Viridiplantae; phylum Streptophyta; class Magnoliopsida; order Apiales; family Araliaceae; genus Panax; species Panax quinquefolius. The sequence goes on from CM035156.1 coordinate 128,171,703, forward strand.
TTTAATTAACAAGCCCAATGAGAAGCCATGATCCATGGGGAAATCCAAGTGTAAAGTGGGTAAACTTGATGGGCAAACAAATAGTGTGATGACCAAGTGTTATATTGAGCAAGGAATGAATAGTAAGGAGGTGGAAAGTAAGGAGGTTATTGAGGAGGTGTAATAAGGAGGTGGGATGTTTAAAGACCAATCTACCGTAGCTTTGAGTTGCCTATAAATAGAAGGCTCCATTTCATTTTGTTGGTTGTTATTCATCCAACATTTTTCTCTCAAGATAAGCTACTTATTTGGTAGAGAGAATAAGCCACTTAAGACTTATAAGCCACTTCAACCTTTGCTCGATTTTCCAAAGTGAAGTGAAGTAATAGTCTTCAAGGGTAAGACTCATATTTTTTATCTTCATCTTTTCTATGATAAGATTGATAGAGAAGGGGGATTGTTTGTTAAGAACATGTAATAAGTTATTAAGGAATGAACTTAAGCCGAATAAGTTGATTAAGCAACTTGAACTTTAATAAGTTGCTAGAATCATGAAGAACTTAGCATATGTTTGTCATATGATGTTAGTATGTTTATTATAGTATAAGAACATTGATTGATGGACTTATGTTCATAGTATGTCATAAGCATGAGATTATGTAGTTAATAAGTTAAATAAGACATTGATTTATGAGGATAAGTCAAAACCTACTTTATCAATAAATTGGTGTAATAAGTAACTTGAATTGTTCATGTGTTGTTTAAAATCCATTTAGAACGTTTAGTAATGAAGCTTTGCCAGAATTCACACGATTGGATGATAATCGTCGAATTCATGAAATTCTCGGAATGGAAGTCGTATTTTGTGTTTGAAGTCAAAAATGTTGGTTTTCGATGGAGACAAGTCATATTTGGCATTATAGAGTTGCGGACTCAAAAATGACTGAATTTCAACTTAGAACAAAGAAACGAGCGTTGAACGTTCACGAACGTTTCTCGTTTTCATTAAAAATGAACTCATAGGTGAAATTTTAGGAAACGAAGTTAAATAGATAAAATTCTTGCATGAACGCATAGAGAATGTAATTTGTGAATCGTAGACTTTTGAACGAACCAATTTGGACTTATAACGAAGAAGTTATGAGTCCAGGACTTTCGTAAAATTTTCAAAAATTGCAAACTATCTGAGGCACAGAGTTGGCACCGCGGTGCCAACCCAAGGCGAAATGAGTGGCACCGTAGTCCCGTAACAGTGTCTGAGCACACTGCTAACTCGCGCCACAGCGCGAGATAAAGAATAAAGTGTGGCGCCGTAGTGCCAGATCCAGATGTTAGACACTGCTAACTCGCGCCGCAACGCGAGATGAAGAGAAATGGGTGGCACCGCAACGCCAACCCTAGGAATTTATCAGTAAAGAATGATTACTTGTATAACATGAATAGTAAACCAGTAGCAGTTAATTAGGGATCTTAATAAGGTATTATAAGGTACTTGTAAACCTTATGAATGATGATTAAGAGTTTATAATATATTAAAAGTGAACATAATGTGAATGACGTAATGAAAAGCCGAAACCCATAATAACAGATCTAAGTCAGGATTTAGATTGAGATGAAGGGTAAGATATAAAATTATACATACTTGATTATAAATGACCGAATGTGGTACGTTATATGATCATGTATTGTAGAAACTTAGAGACCTAAAGTGTACATGTGATAATCAGTAAGCAGACGTTGAAGGCAAGTATTCTAACCCTTGTTCCAGTTCAGTCTGGACAAGCTTTGTAATTCATGTATTCTTTCGCATGAAGTTTTAACGATGAAGTCTAAAGCCAATTCTTTCGGCTAGACTTATATTATGATTTTGTCAAGCATGATTAATGTTTACCGAGTTATATTGGTATGGTTTTCAATCAAAGACCAAGTATGCTAAAATGTTTTTGTCGTTTAATGACAGGCACGTGAGGTTGCCACAACTTAAATGTATTCACGTTTAATGAATGTAGTGTTGATTAACATAGAGTACTATGGGCTGATCACCCAGAAGTGCCCGTAAGCTATAACGGACTTACGGACTTAGTGTCGGGTTGTCCTTTTCAAAAGAAATTATGAACTGCTCATAGTCTTGAGCCTTAGTTGATATTCTACTGAATATTGTTGTTGGAAAATGTTTTGAATGAAAAGAAGTGCTATTTTGAATTATCGATAGTACTTCGTAACTATTGTTCAGTTACTGAAGATATATGAGTTCTATGTTTAAAGCATGTTGTTTATTAGAATTGTAGTACTTCCTGAGCTAGTCATGCTCACTCTTGCTTGAACCATATGAACACAACCAAGGTCGAGCGGACCGAAGGCTCAGGCAAGGACAAGGGCAAGGCAAAGACGAACTCTTAGATTACTTATGTAATAGAATAGTTGAATGTCTGTAATATATTGAATATTATGACAAGAATAAACAAATGGGTTACAAAGAACTTGGGAAATGTAATATTATTTTGGATATATAGAAGTTATATTAGTCCTTTTGAGACTATTCAATTGAATGAATGAATGAATGAATGGTAGTACCATGCAACACCATCTGTTGGGTTGGAAGAGACCCAAATTTGGGGGCATCACAGGTTGGTATCAGAGCATTAGGTTATAAAACTTAAGGGGGGATTAAAAACCTTAAGTCATAACCTTAAGAGAGGTCAAAGAAGTAAAAGAAGAAAGTAACCTTATAAAAATGCATTATGATTATGTTATGTGTTTTTATTATTCTACTAACGTGTACTAATCAACTTAACTGTTTTGTGTAGATGTAAGGAGTAAATGGAATGTATGTAGATGGTCAAGCCATTAGTGAAGAATCGGTGAACCAAGTAGAGGTTATACCGAACCCCATAGCGGCAGAGCCTGAAGTTGTGGTTATTGAGTCTGGAGACTCAGATAATGCTGACTACATGTCAATATTCGACGGGATGATAGAGGAGGAAGTAGAGACAATGTCCTTTAATCCAGTGGCTATAGCAGCGGAGATAGCTCCTGGGGGGTCGATGATGTCTCTTTTCATGTCAGTGTTGGATTAAAATATCCATTACGGCCAGGAAGTCAAGGAGCTGAAAGCAGAGCTCCAAATGGTTATAGAGGACAAGACTGATGTCGAGTCCATGTGGGAGCAAGAGCACGACGAGAGGATTTTGGCTAAGGATAAAGTGCACGATTTAAAGCACGAGGTCTTTGAGCTCAAGGAGGAGCTAAAGACCAAGGTGCAGAAGATAGGGAGGATGTCCTATATCTATAGGAGTTCTCACACAGATTTCCAGCAGCAGGTAGCTTGATATCCTGTAGAGGTGGGGCAAACATGACATACTATTAGCCATGATATCATTGCCGGTCTTGCCAAGGCAGATTCCGATAATGCCTTAAGGCAGATGTAGACTAGTAATAGTCAGAGTAGTATGTAAATATTTTGTAACTAGTAGTGACGTAAAGCCCTTTTTGTATAGTAGAGGGTAGTCTTTTGTAAATCCCAATTTTTGGAAAGCGATAGCGGGAAAGTAATTTAATCAGCTTAGGCTGTGTATGTAACTGATGTAGTATTATACTACAAAGAATGAATATAAGTCCTTTTTATGGAAAGCAATGAATAATGGATGTTGGAGTTATTGTTTAATATTAAATGATAACTAATAAAGAAAGGAATAATAACGCAATGTGTTTATTGTATCAGCAAAATGCCGCCAAGAAGAGTGCAACGTAATCAAGGTGCGAACGTAAATCAACCGGAGGGAAGTCCGGTTAATCCAATACGGGAGTTTGTTAACTTATTAATAGTTGCCTTTAATAGAACATGGGCTAATATCCCCGTAAATCTGGGAGTAGCACGTGCTACTACCATTAAGGATTTTAAGAGTGTAGGTCCGCCGAAGTTCAAAGGAACTACGGACCCTATTGAAGCCCAAATGTGGGTTAAAGAGATAGAGAAGGCATTTTTAATAGCAAATGTCAATGAGGCCCAGAAGGTTGCCTTTGTGACCTATATGATGAAGGGAGAGGCCAACTTTTGGTGGGAAGCTAATCAGGCTAGGGCCGGGATAGCGAATCTGATGTGGGAGAGGTTCAAGGAGATATTCTTTGAAAACTACTTTCCCATGAGCATGCAAGGGAGAATGGAGATGCGGTTTCTCGAGTTGAAACAAGGGGATATGACGGTTCCCCAATACGCCGCCAAGTTTAATGAACTAGCAAGGTTCGCTCCACAACAAGTGGATACTGAGGTGAGAAAGGTGCAACGGTTCGAGCAGGGCTTGAAACCCTAGCTCTATAACCGTATATCGGTGTTCCAAAGTACTTCTTTTGGAACCGTTTTAGAAAAGACGATAATCGCCAAGGGTGGTAGTGAAGCTCTAAGTCAATACCACAAGGACAAGAAGAGCAAGGTTAAAGTAGACGGGAGAGTAAAGATCGAGGGAGCCAGTGGTAGTGGCGAGGGTTAGAAGAGGAAGGTATTTAGCTCTGGGAATACCAAAGTGAAACAAGGAGACCCGAAGAGAAGAATGGAGGCCTGCAAGACCTGTGGGAAGACTCACTTAGGAGTCTGTCTCAAGGGGAAGGTCGTCTGTTACAACTGTGGACAAGAGGGGCACATAGCGCCTAACTGTCCGAGTCCGAAGAAGAATCATGGATGCTTTGTATGCTGGTCAACCGACCACATGGCAAAGAACTGCCCGAAGAAGGGGACGAACGGGAACCGGGGCGCTAATAGCGGTAAGTTAGCTATTAGTGGGCCAGTATAGCCGTGTTGGCCGATGGATCGTACCTTTAACATGACAGTCCAAGATGCAGTCGCATCAGGGGACGTTGTCGCAGGTATTATTTCGATCAACAATATAAATGCGTATGTGCTATTTGATTCAGGTGCTACTTGTTCGTTTATAGCATGCGATTTTGCTAGACAATTAGATTTACTTCCCGAAAAGTTGCCTATACCTTTAAATATTAAGGTAGCGAATGAAGAAATAATTCCTGTTGAAGATATTCATAAGATGTGTTGTGTAGACATACATGATTGTAAATTATCGGTAGATTTGTTACCGATAAAGTTAGGCGAATTTGACATAATTCTCGGAATGGATTGGTTAGTGAACCATGGGGCAATTATAGTTTGTCAAAAGAAATGTCTGAACATTAAGACTTTAAAACAACCTTATGTAGTATTTTACGGGAATAGATCGCTGGGACGTTCATGTTGTCTAACCATGACATAAACTAGGAAATTATTGAGGAAGGGATACGTAGGCTATCTGTACCATGATGTGGATACCCAGAGAGTGGTAGCAACCATGGAACAAATACCTGTAGTGAGAGAATTTGCCGATCTATTTTTGAGTGAATTGCCAGGTCCTCCGCTGGATAGGGAGACCGAGTTTGTGATAGACATTGTGCCAGGAACGACACCAGTTTCTAGGGCACCGTATCGTATGGCGCCAGTGGAGATGAAGGAGTTGATGGTGCATTTGCAAGAACTGTTAAACAGGAAGTACATTCAACCAAGTGTTTCGCCATGGGGTGCACCGGTACTGTTTGTCAAGAAGAAGGACGGATCGTTAAGACTGTGTATCAACTATCGAGAGTTGAACAAGTTAACAATAAAGAATAAATACCCATTGCCCAGGATCGATGATCTCTTTGATTAGTTGAAAGAGGCTAAGTATTTTTCTAAAATAGATTTAAGGATGGGGTATCATCAATTGAAGGTTAGGGAGGAGGATGTGACAAAGACAACATTCAGGACTCGTTATGGTCATTACGAGTTTCTGGTGATGTCGTTTGGGTTGACAAATGCACCAGCTGCATTTATAGATATGCTGAACAGAGTGTTCAAACAATATTTGGACAAGTTCGTCGTAGTGTTTATAGATGATATTCTAGTCTATTCTAAGACGCCAGAAGATCAGGCTGAACACCTTAGATTAGTGTTGGAGACACTAAGAAAGGAGAAGTTGTATGCGAAATTCACTAAGTGTGAATTTTGGTTGGAGAAGGTACAATTTTTAGGTCATGTCATTGACAATGAGGGGATTTGAATAGATCCAGCGAAGGTGGAAGCCGTGATGAATTGGGAACAACCAAAAATGCTGACTGAGGTGCGAAGTTTCCTAGGGTTAGCAGGTTATTACCGAAGATTCATCCAAGAGTTTTTGAAGATAGCTACTCCGTTGACTAACTTGACGAGGAAGACGGTAAAATACGTTTGGACTGATAAGTGTGAGGACAGTTTTCAAGAACTGAAGAAGAGGTTGAGTGAAGCACCTGTTTTGTCACTGCCCGATGACATAGGAAATTTTGTAGTTTATAGTGATGCTTTGCATAGAGGACTTGGTTGCGTGCTCATGCAGCATGGCAAGGTCATTGTGTATGCATCTAGGCAGTTGAAGGATTATGAGAAAGTTTATCCTACTCATGATCCGGGCTGGGTCATAGATTTTGCTCTAAAGATATGGAGACATTATCTTTATGGAGAAAAATGTGAGATATACACGGACCACAAGAGTCTAAAATATATCTTCACACAGAAGGAGTTAAATATGAGGCAAAGGAGATAGCTGGAGTTGATAAAGGATTAGGACTGTGAAATCCTGTATCACCCGGGAAAAGCCAATGTAGATGTTAACGCCTTAAGTAGGAAGGGTCGGGAAAAGTTGTCCTTGTTAATGGCTCAAACTGAATTAATAACAGAGATGGCTAGGATGGAGTTGGAAGTGAAGTTGCCAAGTGAAGGTGGACAAATGTTTTTTGCGATGGAGATGCAATCTACCATCGTAGAAAGAGTTAAAGAGGTACAACTCAAAACTGATGAGTGTGACCGGATGAAGGAGCGGCTGGCCAGTGAAAAAAATATGAAGTACAGCCTTGATAATGAGGGATTATTATGATTTGAAGGAAGAATTTGGGTTCCGAATGAGACGGAATTAAAGGAGAAGGTATTGCAAAAGGCTCACAGATCGAGGTTTTCGATTCATCCTGGTAGCACTAAGATGTATCAAGACCTTCGACAGAGTTTTTGGTGGCCAAACATGAAGTGAGAGATCGTCGAATATGTGAGTAGGTGCTTGACTTGTCAGAGAGTTAAGGCCGAACATCAACGACCTAGTGGCTTGCTACAGTCATTAGAAATCCCGGAGTGGAAGTGAGAGAATATCACGATGGATTTTGTGGTAGGACTTCCGACTACTCAGAAGGGGTATGATGCGATCTGGCTAATAGTAGACCGATTGACGAAGTCGGCTCACTTTTTACCAATTAGGGTTAAGTATATCTTAGACCAGTTAGCTAGACTCTATATTAAGGAAATAATCTCCAGACATGGAGTACCTGTATCGATAGTGTCAGATCGTGATTCACGATTCACGTCGAACTTGTGGAGGAGTCTACAAGAGCAGTTGGGAACGCAAGGAAGTTTGGTTTGGGTTGACTTCAAGGGTAATTTATAGTTTAGAACATTCATCAACTAAGGATTAGTTGAATTGGTAAAGAATCACTAGGCAACTTAGAGTTCGGTACACTAATATAAGATAGTACAATGACATTGGAAAACGAAGATCAAACAAAAATTATTAGTAGCTGAATAAACACATTTCTTACAATAAAATTGTAAACCTTGAATAACTAAAGTAATCTCATTTGGAATAAAGAAACAAAGATTAATTAACTTGCTCAACAATAAATGAGGGTTAAAGAACTAGCATAACAATAAATTGCTCAACAAGAGATTAGAAATAGAGAACCTGCAAAAGTATATCATGACAGTGAAAAGTAACCTTATTAAATAATAAAGTAGCAAAGGTTAGGGAACTTGCATCCTCATAAACAAATTAGATACAAGAACTTACTCAATCATAAGAATAAAGTTGCACAATGTAATAATAGAACTAGCTCAACGAAAGTGTAGAGTTAGAAAACTTGCCTCGAGCGTAACATATAATATTAAAACTCACGTTTACCTACACATAGTATTAGAACCATGATATCTATTAGATATACTAACATTCAATTTCCAACATAACACGTATTTCTAGTTAGACTTGTTAATTTAGTACAAGTCTTATGTTACTACATATATATCAGAATTTCCAAGTGTTAACCTTCATAATACTTATTTACTAATCCTCATGCTCAATAATCACAACATGTCATTTTCATAGTTTACTAACTTCTTATAATATTAGAATTACTAACCACATTACCATATGTTGTTTTAACCTTGTCGTTACACATTTGACACGTTAACATATCCTTAAGCTAAGTTACAATGAATGCCCAAAGTCAGCAGAAGTAGCAGACTACACTGTCTATGACTGACTACTGGCGTGGCCGTGCCAGTATTACCTTAGGTTATTGACGTGCGCATGTAACCTGTGGCGCCCGCATACTACACACACACCGGCCCAGCTTTGCAAAACATGATTTCAGCACTATTCTTAAGCCAACTAACATGAATTTCTCCCACAAAACAGTGAAATCAACATATACAATTGGTATAAAACCATCATAAACATGTTTCCTCACATATTAAACCACTTAGAGCAATTTAGCAACTTTAACTAATTTAAATCCTCAAATTTCTTATTTTCATACAAAAACACCATTTTTGACACCCTTCATAGAAATCATCACTGTGATCACAATTCTTATCCAAATTACTTCGTTCAAATTATGTTATCTTCGTTTCTTAATGAACTAGCATAATCAAGCCTTAATTCACAGATTAATATACAAATTGACCACCATAATTGATACTTTTACAAGCCATATAAAAAATATAAACAATGTCATTATTTTTCTACTTTTAACTGTAATTACCATACAAATTCCTTGTTTAAACATAAACTCTAGCATCTCAAACACATACAATCACCATAATCAATTATATAACAAGAATCTGAAAAAAATTGAATTCACAGAGTTTGAAGCTTCATGCCGTAAAACTCATATATATATATAAGATATAAAAATTTTAGAGAAATACCTTTTGTTGCTTTGGAAATCCTTTCATTGAGAATCACTTGAACACTCAAAACTTGCTTTGAAATCCCAGCCTTTTCTCTCTCAAATTCTTCTCTGAAAACCTTTTTTTTCCTTCTCTTTTATTAGGCTTAAGCCAATTATTTTTCACGTACAACCAAATACACCCAACGCCTACAACCCAAACTTACGAAACTTCCATATACTTAATATAATAATAATTACATGGTAGTTATAACATATTTAATATATATTATTTATATTTATTTTATTTATATTATTATAATTAAAAATTAAAAATTCAAAAGCCATAAGGCTTTGTTTAGCAAAAAAGTCTTTAAAATAAAGGCTTAATATTTTTGGTCAAAACAAAATTAAACTAATTTTATTTTATTTTAATAAACCATTTAGTTTAAAATTTATAATCACATATTATTTATTTGGATTTTCATATCTAACATTAATCAAATAAATTAATTACACACTATACTTACATAAATATTTCACTTAAACTAAATATCATAAAATTTATAATTTCATTATAATTTTATTTAATAATTTAACATACCATTTTGAAATTATTAAATTGAAACAACAATATAACATCTCATGTTATATTACAACTCTCTAAATTATAAAATAATTTAGTTTAGAATATTATATAATAAATTTAATTCATAAATACTTACTAATAATAACCACATCAATAAAATATTTCTTTCATTTAATAAATATTTTAAATTACAATAAACACCATAAATAAATATTTATATAATTCAATAAATATTTAAAATTATAATTTGAAATTCCGGATTATTACATCATTCCCTCCTTACAAGGATTTGGTCCCCAGAATCACAACTCAAACAATCAGATCGTCACATTCTTCCCTTTTTACAAAGATTATGTCCCCATAATCGAAGACAAAGATTAAACAATTAACTCAGGGTAATTCTTTCTCACTATGTAAGAACCCAACCTTTATGAATAAAGATGATTTTTTCAATAAATATCATTTTTGAATATTAAGGTTTGAATTTGTTATAATGTTATAGCTGTGGGTAATATTTATAAATTTTACAAAGTAAGCAAGTTGTTATATAATATTCGATTGGTCGAGGAATATTCATTTTAACAGGGAATATTCGTACGATGGCACAATCATTGGTGGACCTCACAACGGAATTATTGTCGGAATGAGAAAACGACAGTAATATCTTTTTGTAAAAATAATGGCGGAAGTTTTACCGTTAAAATTGTTGAAATACTCGGTGATAAAAGTAAAGTAATATGCGTGGTTGCATAGTAGCACACGGTATGGATTATTGATGCTTACGTGAGAAGTCAGTCAGTTATACTCAATTATTGCTACAGTAATTGTTGCATCATATCTCTTATATTATTGATTCAATTATTGTCACAGTATCATCTGCATAATATTTTATATTATTATATCAATAATTGATATGACAAAATTATTTATATTATTATTTGCAATATTAACAATGTCTAAAAGTTCTGTCGAGGAGAAGTTTGGTCACCTAATTGCGCGCCAATAGGGAGAAATCCTTATTGGAAAGCCCCCTCTTTCTTGGGAACAACCTGGTTGTTAAATATTGCGAATTATAATAATAATGATAAATGTTGTTAAAAATATTGAAAGGATTTTTATGAAGTATTTGTGTAAATTTTGCTTATTTTATGGACCCCCATTTACCCTTTTTTCAAAATAATCAATAGAAAATTATTTAATATAATAAAGGCGGGGCCACATGTGGGGCCCACATGAAGAAAAATGAAGTGGGGGGAGGGAAATGAATCTGATTGTTATGGAAAGGAGTACTATTATTATTTGTGGGCATGTTACGTATATATATATATATATATATATATATATATATATATATATATATAGGTTTGAAAAATTTGACTGGGGGTTGATCACGGGAATACCACCCGTGAATTTATAATGAACATGTGTATATATATATATATATATATTATATTTTATTTAAAAGTTTTTGTTTTATTAGAATATTTTATTGCATAGTATCCTTTCCATTCTCCTATAAATAGGATACTTAGTTAGAATTGAAAATCACATCAGAATAAGAGAATTCTTCTTCTATAATATTGAGCGTATTTTTTTCGAGTTTTAAGAAAGCTTTGAGCATAGAAAATAGTGCAAGTTTTCTTCAAGAATATCCCCGCCCTACCAGTCGGAATAATCTTCTTTTTAAGGTAAGGGATGTTATTTTTGTTCAATATTCGCTTGAAATAATATTTTCTTCCATACTCTATAATATGTAAGTAATATTATTTAGTTTCAGATTTCAAATTCTATACTCATTTGGTTAAAGTTTTGACTTCTATACTCCATGAAATTAGTAGAATATCATTGATATTTGTGCTTCATCCAGTATCTTTTCATGGAAATATTATTCTGAGCATTCTAGAATAAGTTTTAACTTTTTCATGCCGGAGTACTATTCACGGGGTTACTATTCCCGAAGTACTATTTCGGGGGTACTATTCACTCGAGTACTATTCACCCAGGGTACTATTCATGATAAAAATTGATTCGTTTTCGGTCCAAATTATTTTTTGTACAGTATTAATCTTGAATTTTACTCCACAAAGCATTATCATGTTGACAATTTGGACGTTATTGATTTCTGGATAAATTAAATTATAAAACTTTAAAAGTTTATCCTTGAACTTGTTTTATTGAATTCTTATATCATTGTCATCATCCTCATGTTTATATTATGTTGAAAGTCATCTGTGGCCTGTAGTGCATAGATGGACTTGGTATGATTATGACCACGGATTATTTGGTATAATCATGACCGTAATGTTACAAATGATATGGTAAAAGTCCTCATTGGCCCGTAGTGCATTGATGGACAGTTGTTGGCATGATCATGACCATTGATGAATACACGAATATCCATGGCCCTTAGTGCATGGATAATTTGTGGTCGTGATACTAAAGAATATCCTTGGTCGTAGTGCAAGGGTGATTCGATGATGTGGATTATTTATTAAGCTGAGTCTCAGCGATAAAAGTGATGAAAAACCTTTTAAATCATAGAAGATAGTAGATATCATGCTCTACTTGACTCTTCTAATGGATTGCTTATTCCGCTGCAGTTAAACTTGATGTTTGTTATATTTTATCAGTTTAACACTGTTGAAGGCTAACGATAAATTATTCTGCATTATCTTAGTCATAATATTTCTTACTTGACTAGTTGAGCTCACCCTTTTGCTTTCATTATTCTTTTGAAATGAAAACGTGGCGTGGCAAGGGTCTAGTCGAGAGAAGCAGTGGCGGTCCAGATGATAACATTAGTAGTCCTCACTATTCTATGAAATAGTGTGATAATAAATGTATTGAGGACTCCATTTGAGTTTGAATACTATCTAGAAGACAATATTCGTATTAAAACTCTCAGTTTATGTTTTGTCATATTTTACATGACAATTGTATATTAAGTTGTATTTGAATTTTGTACCATGTATTTGGCGACTCAAGATGGGTGATGTAAACCTATTTTGGGGGCATCACAGTTGGTATCAAAGCTTAGGGATATGATCCCTTGCTGAGCTGTGAGACAAGAACTAGGAGGGGAGAGATGGGGAATTCCTTAGCTAGTATGACCTACCTAATTTTATTTGGTATTTTATTGGTCGGTCAGAGTATAGGGATAATATGTGACATGTCAATTAACCCTTGTTTTGTGGCAGTATTTGAAAAATACATCTGAGAATGTTGAGAATAGTAATGGAGCACAGGAGATTGTTCAGTCACCATAGATCAATAATCAGGATAATGTGCATCAAGAAGGCAACAATCCTTATGCAAACAATAACACCGATCAAATGATGAACGATGGAATGTTCAGAGGCTTTATGCAATTCATGCAACATTAGGTGAGAGCGGCTCCTGTCCAAAATGCAGGTGGAAACACTGGCAACTCTCGGACGGTCACCGCTAAACAGTTCAATGAGTTGGGACCACCCAAGTTTTTTGGAGAGCCAAAACCACTTAAGGCGGAGACATGGATAAAGTAGATCAACAAGATATTTGATGTGTTGGGATGCTCCAAGGAGCAAAAGGTAGGGGTGGGCAACCGGTAAAAACCGGTCTGAACCGAACTAGTACTAAAATTACTCAAATTTGATCTGCAGATTCTGCATGCAGGTTGGACTAATATCTTTGAATTGGCGATGCTTGGTTGATCTCTTTTTTATCGAAAATTAATAGAATTATTATTTTTATTATTATTTTATTATTTTATTATTTTTATTATTATTTTATTATTTTTGTTATTTTTGTTATTGTTTTTATTAATATTATTATTATTTTTATTATTATAATCAATATTTTATTATTATTATTATTAATAAATTATTAATAATTATAAAAAAAATAGAAAATCGATATATACCAGTCCGGTTCGGTTTATCTTAGAACCATAAAAGCCAAATCTAAACAAGCAGTCTTAAAAAAGCGGTATATCTGGGTTTTTATCTTAGAATAGGACCGTTTACATTTATACTGAACCGGCCGGTTCGGACAGGTCCGGTTCGTCCAAAAACTGAAAAAACCAATTTATTTGCCCACCCCTAGCAAAAGGTTCGCTTTACCACCTTCATGTTGCGTGCGGTGATTCTTGGTGGGAATCAGTAAACGCGTACTCAACTTCTTTGCCTTTGAGATGTCTTGGGAGAAGTTACAAGAAGCGTTCAACGACAAGTACTTTCCCAAAAGTATTAAATCACATGAAAGAGGTAGAGTTCATCAAGTTTGGAGCAAAACAATATGGCCGTGTCGCGATGACGAAGACAAGTTTGCCGAAGTTATCCGGTTTTCGTCCCACTTAGTTGATAATGAGGAGAGAATGACGCGAATGTTTCTAAGAGGTTTGAAACCCGAGATACGTCAATACCTCATTTCTCACAAACTTTGCTTGTATTCAGATGTTGTTAATAGGGCTCAGTTATTGGAGCGCGATAATGAGTCAACTGAACCAAGAGAGAGCAGCTGACAAAATGATAATACCAGCGGTAGCAGTCATTGAAGCGGTGACAACAAACGTGGAGGAAATCAATATGCCAGAAGTGGTAACCACTTCGGTGGTAATCATGGCCAAGACAATAAGAATGGACATTTCAGGAAGATGAGATTCAACAATGATCGAAAGACGTCAGCATTAGAACCCGTTGTTAAGGAAGGAGAACGACCACCTATCATATGCTTCAAATGCAGAGGGGAGGGACATATCAGTTCAAACTGTGCGCAACAGTCCAAAATGTGTTACAATTGTGGAAGAGAAGGTCACTTAGCTCGATTTTGTCGTTCAGGGAAGGCAAGTCCAGCTGGGATGGAGGCACCAAAAGCCGTTCCAAAAAAGTTAAAACCAACAGTTCAAGGGAGAGCATTTGTTGTAACCTCCCAGAAAGCAAGGAACCCGAAAGAGGTCATTACGAGTAAGCTTATCATAAACTTTAGCAAAGTATATACCTTATTTGATACCGGTTCTACCAATTCTTTTATTTCTCCTACTTGCGCTCAATATTTAAATTTGACTCTTTAGAAATTAGACTTTGACTTATCTGTTGAAACTTCATTGGGAGAAACCTTCATTACATCCACTGTTTATAAATCTGGTTTGGTTCAAATCGGTACCCTCACATTACCTGTCAATCTTATTTCATTGAAAATACTTGAATTTGACGTAATTCTAGGGATTGATTGGTTAACTACTCATCATGCAAAAATTGATTGTTTTCGTAAGGTTGTTAGCTTTCATATTCTTAACCAACCTATTATATGAATTTAAGCAACCAAACCATTAAAATCAATCACTGTCATCTCAAGCCATAAAGCTATTCGTTTATTGAAAAACGGATATTAAGTTGTCTTAGCTCATGTCACGGATTTAAACAAAAATATGTCAGTTTTGAATGATATTTCTATTGTTAATAAATTTCTTGAAGTATTCCCTGAAGAACTTCCCGGCCTACCCCAGGCGTGAAATTGAATTTTGTATCAACCTTGAACCCGGTACAAAACCTATTTCCAGAGCATCATATCGAATGGCTCCTATTGAAGTTCAGGAGTTAAAGACCCAACTGCAGGAATTTTTAGACATCGATTTCATTCGTCCTAGTACTTCTCCTTGGGGTTCTCCTGTTCTGTTCGTGAAGAAGAAAGATGGGAGTATGAAAATTTGTATTGATTATCGGGAGTTGAATCATGTCACCATCAAAAATAAGTACCCATTGCCTCGCATTGATGACCTGTTGGACCAGTTGCAAGGAGCCAAATTCTTTTGAAAGATCGATCTTCGTTCCAGATATCACCAGTTAAATATTAAAACCGATGACATTCCAAAGAAGGCTTTCAAAACTCGGTATGGGCATTATGAATTCCTAGTCATGTCTTTTGGATTGACTAATGCTCCTGCTACCTTCATGGATATGATGAACCGAGTATTTAAGGAATATTTGGATCACTTTGTGGTCATCTTTATTGATGACATCCTCATATACTCCAAAAGCCGTGAAGATCATGAGCAACACTTGAGGCTGATACTCCAAAAGCTTCATGAAAACAAGCTTTATGCCAAGTTGAAGAAATGCGAGTTCTGTGTGACGCCCCTAAAATAGGTATACATCACCCATCTTGAGTCGCCAAATACATGGTACAAAATACAAATAAAAACTTAATTATACAACTGTCGTGTAAAATATGACAAAACATATGCTATGAGTTTTAATATAAATATTGTCATCTAGACAATATCCACACTCAATGAAATCCTCATTAAATTTATTATCACACTATTTAATAGAATAATGAGGACTACTAATGCTATCATCTGGACCGCCACTCCATTTCTCGACTCGTCCCAGCTATATTCTCATTTTCTGAAGAGAACAGTGAAAGAAAGGGTGAGCTCAACTAGCCCAGTAAGAAATAATATGACTAAGATAATGCAGAATTAATTATCATTAGTCTTCAACAATGTTTAACTGATAAAATACAATAGAAATCAAGTTTAACTGTAGCGGAATAAGAAATCCATTAGAAGAGTCAAGTAGAGCATGATATCTACTATCTTCTATGTTTTAAAATGTTTTCATCAATTTTTATCGCTGAGACTCAGCTTAATAAATAAACCACATCATCGAATCATCCCTGCACTATGGGCCAAGGATATTCACTAAATCATCAATGGTCATGACTATCCGCATAATCCCTGGTCATAATCATACCGACAAATGCCCATCAATGCACGTAAGCCAAAGATATACAACCAATAATCAACAGTCTGCCTTTTCACGTAAGCCAAAGATATAAAACTATAAAACAATAATCAACAGTCCATCTTTGCACGTAAGCTAAAGATATACAACTATAAAACCAATAATTAACAGTCCATCTTTGCACGTAAGCCTAAGATGACTTTCATCACAATATAAACATGAGGATGATGACAATGATATAAGCATTAGTCAAACAAAAACAAGGATAAATATTAAAGACTTTAAATTTATCCAAATATTAGCAATCACTTAATAAACTCATCATCTAATATTATTAATATTGTAACAATATTTTAATCACTTCTTAAACTTATAAACAATTTATTTTAATTGTTTACACTTTACCAAATAATGCATTTAATCATTCAAAAATGTCATACTCATAAGATTTCATCACCAATGATCAAATCCCTCATCAAAAATCTTCATATACCGTATATAGGATTCCCAAGCCATAAAATCCTATTTTCCAATTTTGTTACTTCACATAACATATTTAATTCATCTACTCATAACTAGGGTATACTCCTAAATTTACAGGGTATACTCCTGTTATACACATGTACTCCTAATAAAAATTTCACCAATTTTGGAGTTAACCAAAAAGAGTTATAAGGGTTTACTTTTAAAATAGTCTTTTCCCATAAAATCCATAACTCTTAATCTATACATCCAAAAATCGCCATTTTGTGACACAATCTAGAAAACTCATCATATTACCATTTCAAATTTTTCCAGAATTTTTGAGGGTCAGAAATATTATGAAACTGCCCCTGGCAGAAACCCCTTTTGAATGAAAATATTATTCATATTAATACAAAGGATTATTCACCATGCATGCGGTAATCCACATAGATATTTTATTCCAACAGAATAATAATGAATGGAATAACCGAAGAATTCACTATGCATGCGATAGACCACGCCTATGATGCGAGTTATTCTCAATGTAATAATAAAGAATGGAACTGTGTCAAATGCGTAAATCGCTTGAGACGAGGATATTTTCGACATAATAATAAAAAATGTTACCAGGTCATGCGTAAATCGCACATACAGGATATTCCAACAGAATAATAAAGGATGGAACCGGGTCATGTGTAAACCGCACAGATAGGACATTTTAACAAAATAATAAAGAATGGAATAACAATAGAATTCCCCAAGCATGTGATAGACAGCACAAACCGATTATTCCAACAGAATAATAAAGAATGGAATAACAGAAGAATTTCACCATGTATACGGTACTTTGCATAGACATGTTATTCCAACATAATAATAAGGAATGGAATAACAATAGCTCTCTTCATGAATACGAAAGAAATAATACCCCTTACATTAGAAAGAAACTAGATTCTGGAGTAGAGAGGTAGCAGACTTCTCTTCTTCTTTCTCTCTATAATTTCTCTCTATAATAATTGCTCTATAGCTTTAGTGAATTGGTGAGAAATGAAGGGAGAATGTGCTTCTATTTATCAAAAAATATGGTTTCGATAATTGCACGTTTTGGTGCTCGAAATATTACAGTACAATATCTCCAACTTTTCTTTCATTTTTAATTTAGTCCTGTAAGTATTATCAAACTTGCACCACCTCCCCTAATAGTAAATAATGTGAATCAATAGTTCAATCATGTGAATCAATAGATATAATCATGTGAAAATACGAATTACAGTATAGTACCTCCATCTATACCTCCATTTTTAACTTAGTCATGCAAGTATTATCAATCTTGCACCAACTCCCCTGATAGTACAAGAATGTGATTCAATAGTACACACATGTGAACAAATAATTATATTAGCATGTGAATTAGTAGCAATTAATTGCTCATTTATCCGATTAATTACCCGATTTATCAATATAACCCACAGACATCAATTATCGTCGGAATAAATATCGATTTTCACTAACACTAATAATTCCAACACAATGGAACTATCAATTTCATCT
The DNA here is from genome assembly GCA_020205615.1 of Panax quinquefolius. Taxonomy (NCBI): domain Eukaryota; kingdom Viridiplantae; phylum Streptophyta; class Magnoliopsida; order Apiales; family Araliaceae; genus Panax; species Panax quinquefolius. Next base: position 128,189,991 of record CM035156.1, read on the forward strand.
TTAATCAACACGAACTTATTCATCATTAATATTATAACTCATAATATTTATCAACCAGGTCGTTCCTAGGAAAGAGGGGGCTTTTCGATAAGGATTTCTCCTTATTGGCGCACAATTAGATGACCAAACCTCTCCTTGTCAGAACTTCTAGACATTGTAAATATTGCAATTTAATAATATGAATAACTTTGTCGTCTCAATTATTGATTTAATAATATATAAAATATTATGCAGATGATACTGTGACAATAATCGAATCAATAATATGAGAGATATGATGCAACAATTACTGTAGTAATAATTGAGTTTAACTGAGTGACTTCTCACATAAGCATCAATAATCAATACCGTGTGCTACTATGCAACCACGCGTATTACTGTACTTTTACTACCGGGTAGTTCAACAGTTTTAATGGTAACACTTTTGCCGTTATTTTTAATAAAAGATAACTTTGTCGTTTACTACGACAATACTTCCGTTGTGGGGTCCACCAATGATTGTGTCGTCGTACGAATATTCCTTGTTAAAACGAATATTTCCTGACCAATCGAATATTATATAACCACTTGCTTGCTTTGCAAAATTTGTAAATATTACCCACAACTATAACATAATGTCAAATCCACACCATAATATTCAAAAAAATATTTCAAGAAATTTAAATCTTTATTCATAAAATTTGGGGTCTCACAATCTCCCCTCCTTATGAAATTTTGGCCTCGAAATTTACGTACGTACCTGGTATGCGGAAGAGGTGAGGATAACTTGACTTCATTTCAGATTTTAACTCTTGAGGTATAACCTTCGAGTGTCGAATAGGATCCTTTTTATCCAAGATTTTAACATGTATCTCCTCATACATTAAATCTTCTGCTATCTCGTCTAGTTTTAATTTAATAACGTGGTTCGGGTCATCCACATATTTACATAACATCGATACGTGAAAAATGTTATGAACACGCGACATACTTGGTGGTAAAACGAGTCTATAGGCCACAGTTCCTACTCGATCCAGGATTTCAAATGGGCCAATTAAATTGAGGGTTGAGATTTCCTATCTTCATCGATTCTTGCTTCTAGAATAACTCCCTCTTGAACCTTCTTCTTCATATTCATCAGCTCCAAGTGTGTAGTTTGAGCGGCTTTAACTTTATCGATTAAAGTCTATTCTACTCGTATATTCATTATCTTCACGTGGGCCTCTAGAGTCTTTAACTCTATCCTCATCATTTGTAAGTGATACGAAATGGGTTTTTGTGTTAACAACATCGCACTCGTAAACACATATGATCTTCTACTCAATGCGTCAGCTACTACGTTCGCTTTTCCACGATGATATTGAATGGTATAATCATAATCTTCAACAGCTCGAGCCAACGTCTTTGGCTCATAATACATTCGTTCTACGTGAAGAAATATTTAAGGGTTTTAGAAATTGGTTTTGTACTGGGGTCAATACAAAATTCGGTTTCACGCTCTAGGGGTAGGCTAGGAAGTCTTTAAGAATACTTCAGGAAATTCTTAACGATAGAAATATCATTCAAAACTGTGACTCTTATCCCAAGACTTGGATAGCATGTCACATTAATACCTATCAACTTGCCATCGTCATTCACAGCGTCGCCTACGGAAAGTCTGGCTTCGGTACATTCCACACAAGGAAGTCACCAGTTAAAGGGTCGGGACTCTTTACTTATGGCTTGATATGATAGTGATTTACTTTAGTGGTCTGGTTGCTTGAATTCGCATAACAGGTTGGTTAGGAATATGAAAGCTAACAACCTTATGAAAAGCATGATGAGTAGTTAACCAATCGATTTCTAAAATCACATCAAAGGCAAGTATTTTCAAAGAGATAAGATCGATAGGTAACGTGAAAGTGTCAATTTAAACCAAACAAGACTTATAAACAGTGGAGGTAACGAAGGTTTCTCCTAACCAAGTTTCAACCGATATGTCAAAGTCTAATTTCTTCGGAGTCAAATTTAAATGTTGAGCGCAAGCAAGAGAGATAAAAGAATGGTAGAACCGGTATCTAATAAGGTATAGACTTCGCAAGAATTTATAATTAACTAACCCGTGCTAAATTCGTTTGGGTTACTCACTTTTTAAGAAGTCACGAAAAACGCTCTTCCTGAAACCACCGATTTTGTTTTGTTTGTATCCGCCTTTGGTGCCACCGTCCCAGCTGGACTTGACTTTGGTGCACGACAAAGTTAGGCTAGGTGACCTTCTTTTCCACAATTGTAATATACTTTGGACTGCATCACGCAGTTTGGACTGATATGTCCCTCCCCTTTGCATTTGTAACATCTGACCGTGATTGTTCTCCTTCCTTAACAACAAAAGTCTTGATCTTGACATCTTTCCATCATTGTTGAATCTCCTCTTCTTGAAATTTTCACTCCTATTATCTTGGCCATGATTACCACCGAAGTGGTTACCATTCTTGGCATGATAATTTCCCCCACGATGGTTATCATTATTCCGATGGCCGTTGCCACCGGTACGATTATTATCGTTGCCTTTTGGTTGGGCTGGTTCATTATCGCGCTCCAATAACTGAGCCCTATTCACTACATCTTAATACAAACATAATTTGTGAGAAATGAGGAATTGAAGTATATCGGGTTTCAAACCTTTTAGAAACATTCGCGTCATTCCCTCCTCATTATCGACCAAATGGAATATAAACCGGGATAACTCCGCAAATTTAGCCTCGTATTGCGACACGGTCATATTGTTTTGCTCCAACTTGATAAACTCCACCTCCTTCGCGTGACGAATACTTTCGAGAAAGTACTTTTTGTTGAACAGCTCTTGGAACTTCTCCCAAGACATCTTTAGTGCGTCAGGCTGGGTACGTTTTACAAATTCCCACCAGTAATCTGCCTCTTCACGCAACATAAAGGTGGCGAAGGGAACCTTTTACTCCTTTGAGCATCCCAAGACATCAAATATGTTGGTGATCTGCTTTAACCACCTCTCCGCCTTAAGGGGTTCTGGCTTTCCCAAAAACTCCGGTGGTCCCAACTCCTTGAACTGCTTAGCGGTGACTGACCGTGGGTTGCCATTATTTCCACCTCTATATTGAACTTGAGTCTCTCTTACCTGATGTTGCATGAATTTTATAAAGCCTCTAAACATCCCTTCGTTAATCATCTGATTGGTGTTGTTATTTACCTGAGGATTATTGTCTTCCTGTTGCACATTATCCTAGGTATTGATCGTTGGTGACTCAACGGTCTCATGTGCTTCATTGCTGATCTCAACATTTTTAGTTGCCATTTTCAAACACTGTCACAAAACAAGGGTTAATTAACATATCACATATTATCCCTATACACTGACCGACCAATTAAATACCAAATAAACATAGGTAGGTCATACTAGCGAAGGAATTCCCCGTCTCTCCCCTCCTAGTTCTTGTCTCACATCTCTGCCAGGGATCATATGCCTAAGCTTTGATACCAACTATGATGCCCCCAAAATAGGTATACATCACCCATCTTAAGTCGCCAAATACATGGTACAAAATACAAATAAAAACTTAATTATACAACTGTCGTGTAAAATACGAAAAAACATATGCTATGAGTTTTAATACAAATATTGTCATCTAGACAATATCCACACTCAATAGAGTCCTCGTTACATTTATTATCACACTATTTAACAGAACAGTGAGGACTACTAATGCTATCATCTGGACCTCACTCCGTTTCTCGACTCGTCCCAGCTATATTCTCATTTCCTGAAGAGAAGAGTGAAAGAAAGGGTGAGCTCAATTAGCCCAGTAAGAAATATTATGACTAAGATAATGCAGAATAAATTATCATTAGTCTTCAACAATGTTTAACTGATAAAATACAATAGACATCAAGTTTAACTGCAGTGGAATAAGCAATCCATTAGAAGAGTCAAGTAAAGCATGATATCTACTATCTTCTATGTTTTAAAATGTTTTCATCAATTTTTATCACGAGACTCGACAATAAATAAACCACATCATCGAATCATCCCTGCACTACGGGCCAAGGATAATCATTAAATCATCAGTGGTCATGACTATACCGAATAATCCCTGGTCATAATCATACCGACAACTGCCCATCAATGCACGTAACCCAAAGATATACAACCAATAATCCACGGTCCGTCTTTGCACGTAAGCCAAAGATATACAATTATAAAACCAATAATCAACAATCCATCTTTGCACGTAAGCTAAAGATATACAACTATAATACCAATAATTAACATTTCATCTTTGCACGTAAGCCTAAGATGACTTTCATCACAATATAAGCATGAGAATGATGACAATGATATAAGCATTAATCAAACGAAAATAAGGATAAATATTAAAGACTTTAAATTTATCCAAATATTATCAATCACTTAATAAACTCATCATCTAATATTATTAATATTATAACAATATTTTAATCACTTCTTAAACTTATAAACAATTTATTTTAATTATTTACACTTTACCAAATATTGCATTTAATCATTCAAAAATGCCATACTCATAAGATTTCATCACCAATGATCAAATCCCTCATAAAAAATCTACATATACCCTATATAGGATTCCCAAGCCATAAAATCCTATTTTCCAATTTTATTATTTCACATAACATATTTAATTCATTTACTCAAAACTAGTTCATTTTCATGAAAAATACCAAATCACTCCCAAAAATATTTCTTTTCTGGGATTTTGCAGAATATAGTCCCATATTGAACATATATTTTTCTCGGAATTTTTAAAATTCATTTACTATTTTTCATATGGCCAAAACTGCTGAATATTTAGACATTTATCATAAATTGTACTTTTGTCCAAAAATTCCGAAATTTTCAGGGTATACTCCTGTTATATACATGTACTCCCAATAAAAATTTCACCCATTTTGGAGTTAACCACACAGAGTTATAAAGGTTTACTTTTAAAATAGTCTTTTCCCATAAAATCCATAACTCTTGATCTATACATCCAAAAATCACCATTTTTGGACACAATCTAGAAAACTCATCAAATTATCATTTCAAATTTTTCTAGAATTTTTGAGGGTCAAAAAAATTACAAAACTGCCCCTGGTAGAAACCCCTTTTGAATGAAAATACTATTCATATGAATATAAAGGATCATTCACCATGTGTAACGATCCTAAATTTCAAATTGTAATTTTAAATATTTATTGAATTATATAAATATTTATTTGGAGGTTTTTATTGTTGAATAAATAATTATTGATGTGATGGTCGTTAATAAATATTTGTAAATCAAATTTATTATATAAATTTCTAAATTAAATTAATTTATAATTTAGAGATTTGTATTATAACATGAGGTGTTATATTGTGGCTAATAATTTAATATGGTATGGTATATTAAATTATCAAATAAAATTATAACATGAATTGTAATTTTGTGATATTTGATAAAAAGGCTATATTTAATTAAAATATAGTATGTGGTTAATTTAATGGGTTAATGTTGGTTATGAAAATAATATGTGATTATAATTTGTTGACTAAAGTGTTTATTAAAATAAATTAAAAAGGATTTAAATTGGTTTTTGTCAAACAAGGCTTAAAAGTATTTTAATCCTTTCAACTTAAAGGGTTTGCCAAACAAGCCTTATGGCTTTTGGGATTTCTAGTTTTTGAAAATCAAATAAAATAAATTAAAATAATAAATATAATATATTTATATTATATCCGTTTCTTTTAGTAATTGATATTAGTTATTAGGTGTATTAAGGGTTCAGTTTTTTATTTTTGCGCTTAAGTTAGTCTATGGTTTAGCCTAAGAGGAGAAAACTAAGAAGTTCAGAGAACTTGAGAGAGAATTGGAGAGGAGCCTTAAGATTTTTCTCAGCAAATTTAGTGTTTAGCAAGGTTGTGCAAGCTAATTGAAGGTAATTCTCCATAATCTCTATATTATGTATATATGTGTATATGTATGGAAGAGTTTATGGCGTGAGGTTTCAAACTCTGTGAATTCTAGCTTTCTATAAATTGTGTTACGTAGTCTGTTGATGGTAATTAGATAGAGTGATGAATAGAAAGTATGTTTAAACAATAATTGCATGCTAATTTCGGTTTATAGTAGAAGAAAAATTTGACAATGTATGTTTATATGTATTTTTTTATATGTTCATGAAAAGTATCAATTTTGGTGGCCAATTAGTATGTGAAATTATAAATTGAAGCTTGTATATGTTAGTTCAATGAGATACAAGCATAACGTAATTGAAATGGAGTGATTTGACCAAATAATGAATTCACAGTGATGATTTTTGGGATGAATATAAAAAATTGGAATTTTATATGAAAAACATGAAAATTGAGAAATTAAAATAGTTTTAGTTATTTTTAAATTGTGCTAAGTGGTTGAATAGGTTAGCAATCATGTCTATGATAGTGGTATATTTATTTTACGTGTTAATATCACTATTTGATGGGTGAAATTCGTGTTAGTTGGCTTAAGAAAAGTGTAAGTGGCTTTGTTACGCAAAAGCTGGGTTACTGCAAAGTCACGCTGTGCGCGACCCCTTAAGCGGCAAGCGCATACAGTACATCCTTATGGCGCGCGACATCCCATATATAAAACTTCATGGCGGCCGCGAAAGTGCCCATTCGAGACCACAAAGTGCATTTATTCTGCAGACTTTGGTTGTTCGTTGTAGCTTAACTTAAGGTTATAGAATGTGAGAATCATGTAACAACAAGGTTAAATAGAGTCATGTTATGTGGATTATGAATTAAAATTTTTAAAAGTGATTAGTAAATCGAGAATGCATTATGTGATAATTTGGTATACATAATGAACGTTAGACAAGTATTGCGAAGTAAAACTCTTCGAGTTTCTGATATGTAAATGGTAGTGAACATGTTATGGTATGTTAGCATATCTAATAGATAATGTAGTTCTAAACCAATGTGTATGTGATCATGAGTTTAATATTATAGCTTATGCTCGAGGAAAGTTTTCTAACTCTATATTTACATTGAGCAAGTTTCTAAACCCTATCTTTTTACATTGAGAAAGTTTTCTAACTCTACACTTTCGTTGAGTTAGTTCTATTATTGCATGGTGTAACTTTATTCTTTTGATGGAGCAAGCTTATTGTCTTAACTGTTATTGAATAAGTCAATTGTTTCTAAGATTCATTCGAGCAAACTTTGACTCTAATGTTATTTGAAATTCTCATTCTAACTTGTTTATAGTTAAGCAAGTTTCTTAAATTCTCTTATTGTATAATGAATGTAGTTTTTGAGTTCACGTTTCTATTATTGAACTGTTTTAACCCTTGCATGAATTTAATACCTTGTTGGGCAAGTTTTTGTATTCCAGCTTGCTATTGGTTATGGTACAATCTGTAATTTTATTTCTAATGTTATAAGACTCTAACCTTAGCTTATTTATTGTTCAAGCAAAGGTTTACTATTTTCTTCATTTTGTTAAATACTCATGCTCTATAGTTATTTTTCAAGCATGAGTTTAACATGTATATAGTCGATTCATTTATGATTCTCAATTATTCTATGTTATGTTGTTATTAAACATACATTATGATTCTCAAACACTATTAATTCAACTAGTCCTCTAGTTGATGTTAGATTGAACTTCAAATTACCCTTGAAAGCTTATCCAAACCAAACTTTCTTTGGTGCGGACTTGTAATCTAAATCTTTGAGATGAACAACCCTATTATTATTGGGGATAACTTACGGCGTAGCGTTAAAATGTTTATGCACAATACATTTATGCGAAGGGTTGATCCCCCAAAATGCGAGGAGTCCTTATAGTCTTATGGCCATTAAAAGTTGGAGTTGAAAGATTACTCGCAACTGTGGACATAGTTCATGGTCTTATGACCCTCAGTTATGTTTATTCTATATTTTAGATTCCAGTTCCTAATTATTATTGTTAGAGTACTATCCATTTTTGATGAGCCTATTTGTGGGCAGTTATTGTTATTATTCTCTTGTTGATTCATTGTTATATCCAGTGAGAAATTGTTTTGTTCACTCTTGCATATTTATATACTCATTGCAGCCAAAGTGGAGAAGGTAGACGAACCTTCAACTAGCAAAGGAAAGGGAAAATTGTACAAGTGATGCTGATTTGTACTTTTATTTATTATGATGATCTCAGACTTCTGAATAATGCTGTGATGTAATAAATTTTATTTCCGCAGTTGAATGGTGTTTAAAGGTTAGATAACCTGGGATTAATTTTGAATGTAACCCTATTTAAGGGAAGGATTTATGATTTCAATATTATTTATTTGGGTGGATAGTATGAATGTTTGGATAGTGAGCACCAAATCTTGTGGGAATGAAGTACCTAGATTTGGGGGTGTCACACCATGCATGCGGTAATCCACATAGACAAGTTATTCCAACAGAATAATAAAGAATGGAATAACAGAAGAATTCACCATGCATACGATAGACTGCACAGACAGGTTATTCTCAACAAAATAATAAAGAATGGAACCAGATCATGCGTAAACTGCACAGACATGATATTCTAACAGAATAATAATGAATGGAACCAGGTCATGCGTAAACCACACAGATAGGATATTCCAACAGAATAATAAAGGATGGAACCAGGTCATGCGTAAACCACACAGACATGATATTCCAACAGAATAATAAAGAATGGAATAACAACAGAATTCACCAGGCATACGATAGACCGCACAGACTGGTTATTCCAACAGAATAATAAAGAATGGAATAACAGAAGAATTTCACCATGTATGTGGTACTTCGCATAGATAGGTTATTCCAACATAATAATAAAGAATGGAATAACAATAGCTCTCTTCAAGAATACGAAAGAAATAATTCCCCTTACCTTAGAATGAAACTGGATACTAGAGTAGAGAGGTAGCAGACTTCTCTTCTTCTTTCTCTCTAAAATTTCTCTCTGTAATAATTGCTCTATAGCTTTAGTGAATTGGTGAGAAATGAAGGGAGAATGAGCTTCTATTTATAGAAAAATATAGTTTCGATAATTGCATTTTTTGGGGCTCGAAATATTACAGTACAATACCTCAAACTTTTCTTTCAATTTTAATTTAGTCCTGCAAGTATTATCAAACTTGCACCACCTCCCCTAATAGTTAATAATGTGAATCAATAGTTCAATCATGTGAATAAATAGTTATAATCATCTGAAAATACGAATTATAGTATAGTTCCTCCATTTATACCTCCATTTTTAACTTAGTCATGCAAGTATTATCAATCTTGCACCAACTCCCCTAATAGTACAAGAATATGATTCAATAGTACACACATGTGACAAATAGTTATATAAGCATGTGAATTAGTAGCAATTAATTGCTCATTTATCCGATTAATTACCCGATTTATCAATATAACCCACAGACATCAATTGTCATCGGAATAAATGTCGATTTTCACTAACACTAATAATTACAACACAATGGAACTATCAATTTCATCTTTAATCAACACGAACTTATTCATCATTAATATTATAACTCACAATATTTATCAACCAGGTTGTTCCCAGGAAAGAGGGGGCTTTTCGATAAGGATTTTTCCTTATTGGCGCGCAATTAGATGACCAAACCTCTCCTTGACATAACTTCTAGACATTGTAAATATTGCAATTTAATAATATGAATAACTTTGTCGTCTCAATTATTGATTTAATAATATATAAAATATTATGCAGATGATACTGTGACAATAATCGAATCAATAATATGAGAGATATGATGCAGCAATTACTATAGCAATAATTGAGTATAACTGAGTGACTTCTCACGTAAGCATCAATAATCAATACCGTGTGCTACTATGCAACCACGCGTATTACTGTACTTTTACTACCGGGTAGTTCAATAGTTTTAACGGTAACACTTTCGTCGTTAATTTTAATAAAAGATAACTCTTTCGTTTTCTTACTATAACAATACTTTCTTTGTGGGGTCCACCAATGATTGTGCTGTTGTACGAATATTCCTTGTTAAAACGAATATTACCTGACCAATCGAATATTATATAACCACTTGCTTACTTTGCAAAATTTGTAAATATTACCCACAACTATAACATTATGTCAAATCCACACCATAATATTCAAAAAAATATTTCAAGAAATTTAAATCTTTATTCATAAAATTTGGAGTCTCACATTCTGGCTTGAGGAAGTTGTATTTCTTGGGCATGTAATATCAAATCACGGAATATTTGTTGATCCTACAAAGATTAAAGCAATTCAAAGCTGGGAACAACCTAAGTCAGTGACCGAAGTACGTAGCTTTCTCGGCTTAGCTGGTTATTATCGGAGATTCATGGAAGGATTTTCAAGAATCGCTACTCCATTAACTCAGCTGACTCGAAAAGATACAAAATTGGATTGGAGCGAAGAATGGGAGAAGAGTTTTCAAGAACTCAAGAGGAGACTCATTTCAGCACCTATTCTGATAATACCATCTACCTCGGAGGGATTTGTCATCTACAGTGATGGTTCGGGAAAAGGGTTAGGATGTGTTCTCATGCAACATGGGAAAGTAATAGCCTATGCCTCTCGACAACTCAAAGAATATGAGAGGAATTATCCTACTTATGATCTAGAGTTGGCAACAGTCATTTTTGCACTAATGATCTGGAGGCATTACCTGTATGGAGAGAAGGTGTAGATCTATACGAATCATAAAAGCCTCAAATATTTCTTCACTCAAAAGGAACTCAACATGCAGCAACGACGTTGGCTCGAGCTGTTGAAAGATTACGATCATACCATTCAATACCATCCTGGAAAAGCAAACGTGGTAGCTGACGCATTGAGTAGAAGATCATATGTAGGTACGAGTGCGTTATTGTCAATGCAAAGGCCGATTTTGTATGACTTGGAAAGGATGGAGATAGATTTAAAGACTTCAGGAACCCATGTGATGATGGCGAATATACGAGTAGAAACGACTTTAATCAATAAACTTAAAGTTGCTCAAGCTACAGACCTGGAGCTGATCTGTATGAGGAAGAAAGTGCAAGAAGGTGCTATGCCGAAAGCAAGAATCGATGAAGAAGGAATACTTCGAGTCAACTCCAGACTTTGTGTTCCTAACGACCCTGATTTAAAGTATAAAATCATGATGGAGGCATACAACACACGGTTTGCAATCCATCCTGGGAGTACCAAAATGTATCATGATCTTCAACAAACATTTTCGTGGAGCAATATGAAGAGAGATATAGAAAGGTTTATCTCAAGGTGTCTAACTTGTCAATGAGTCAAGGCGGAGCATCAAGTACCAAAAGGTCCATTGCAACCACTTGAAATTCCAAAATGGAAGTGGGAACATATTACCATAGATTTTGTTACTGGTCTTCCCAAGGTTTCTCAAGGCATAGATGCAATTTGGGTCATTGTTGATAGATTGACCATGTCTGCTCATTTCGTACCTATACGAGAAACTTATACACTTGAACGTCTTGCTCGTATGTACATAAATGAGGTTGTAAGAGTGCATGGTATACCAGTATCCATAGTTTCTGCTCGAGACTCAAGATTCACTTCAAGTTTTTGGGTTAGTTTGCAAAAAGATATGGGCACGGATTTACGATTTAGTTCGGCTTATCATACTCAAACTGACGGGCAGTCGGAAAGGACTATTTAAACTCTTGAAGATTTATTAAGACTTTGTGTCCTTGACTTCAAAGGAAGTTGGGACAAGTTATTACCATTAGTGGAGTTTTCCTACAATAATAGTTATCAAACAAGTATTGGCATGGCTCCATTCGAGGCGTTGTATGGACGCAAGTGTCATTCTCCAATATGTTGGGATGAGGTGGGTGAAGCAACGTTATTGGAACCAGAGTTGGTACGTATGATTACGGAAAAGATTCAAACGATCAGACAACGTATAAAAGCCTCACAAGATCGACAAAAGAGTTATGTTGATCTTCATCGAAAGGACGTGGAATTCAAAATTGGAGATCATGTGTTGTTACGTGTTGCTCCATGGAAAGGAGTTACGAGATTTGGAAAGAGAGGAAAGCTCAATCCTCGATTCATTGGACCATTTTTAATCCTCGATCGAGTAGGAACTGTGGCCTATAGACTCACCTTACCACCAAGTATGTCTCGTGTTCATAACGTTTTTCACATATCCATGTTACGTAAATATGTGGAAGACCCAAACCACATTATTGAGTTAGAACCAGACGAAATAGCGGAAGATTTAACGTATGAAGAGGTACCTGTTAAAATCTTGGATAAGAAGGAACATATTCTACGCTCCAAGGTTATACCTCAAGTCAAAGTTTTATGGAGAAACCACGATGTTGAGGAAATGACCTGGGAGTTAGAATCTGAAATGAAATCAAGGTATCCTCACCTCTTCGTCATACCAGGTATGTACCCCAATTTTGAGGGCAAAATTTCATAAAAAGAGGAGGTTGTAAGACCCCAACTTTTATGAATAAAGATGAAATTTTCTATAAATATCATTTTTGAATATTAAGGTTTAAATTTGTTATAATGTTATAGTTGTGGGTAATATTTATAAATTTTGCAAAGTAAACAAGTTGTTATATAATATTCGATTGGTCGGGGAATATTCATTTTAACAGGGAATATTCGTAAGACGACACAATCATTGGTGGACCCCACAACAGAATTATTGTCGGAATGAGAAAATGATAGAAATGTCTTTTTATAAAAATAAAGGCAGAAGTTTTATCATTAAAATTATTGAAATATCTGGTGATAAAAGTATTGTAATACGCGTGGTTACATAGTAGCACACGGTATTGATTATTGATGCTTACGTGAGAAGCCACTCAGTTATACTCAATTATTGCTACAGTAATTGCTGCATCATATCTATTATATTATTGATTCAATTATTGTCACAATATCACCTGCATAATATTTTATATTATTAAATCAATAATTGAGATGATAAAGTTATTTATATTATTATTTGCAATATTGACAATGTCTAGAAGTTCTGTCGAGGAGAGGTTTGGTCACCTAATTGCGCGCCAATAGGGAGAAATCCCTATTGGAAAGCCCCCTCTTTCCTGGGAACGACCTAGTTGTTAAATATTGTGAATTATAATAATAATGATAAATGTTGTTAAAAATATTGAGATGATTTTTAGGAAGTATTTGTGTAAAATTTCTTATTTTATGGACTCCCATTTACCCATTTTTCAAAATAATCGGTAGAAAATTATTTAATATAATCAAGGTGGGGCCAAATGTGGGGCCCACGTGATGGAAAATGAAGTGGGGGGAGGGAAATGAATTTGATTGTTATGGAAAGGAGTACTATTGTTATATGTGGGTATATTACGTGTATATATATATATATATATATATATATATATATATATATATATATATGTTTGAAAATTTTGACAAGGGGTTGATCACGGAATACCTCCGTGAATTTATAATGAACATGTGTATATATATATATATATATATATATATATATATATATATATATATATATATATATATATATATATATATATATATATATATGAACAAGTTTTTGTTTTATTAGAATATTTTATTGCATAATATCCTTTCCATTCTCCTATAAATAGGATACTTAGTTAGAATTGAAAATCACAACAGAATCAGAGAATTCTTTTTCTATAATATTGAGCATATTTCTTTCGAGTTTTAAGAAAGCTTTGAGCGTAGAAAATAATGTAAGTTTTCTTCAAGAATATCCCCGCCCTACCAGTCGGAATACTCTTCTTTTTAAGGTAAGGGATGTTATTTTTGTTCAATATTCACTTGAAATAATAATTTCTTCCATACTCTGTAGTATGTAAGTAATAGTATTTCGTTTCAAATTTCGAATTCTATACTCATTTGGTTAAAGTTTTGGCTTCTATACTCCATGAAATTAGTAGAATATCCTTGATATTTGCGCTTCATCCAGTATCTTTGCATAGAAATATTATTCTGAGAATTCTTGAATAAGTTTTAACTTTTTCATGCTGGAGTACTATTCACGGGGTTACTATTCCTGAAGTACTATTCACGGGGTACTATTCACTTGAGTACTATTCACCAGGGGTAATATTCATGATAAAAATTGATTCGTTTTCGGTCTAAATTATTTTTTGTACAATATTATTCTTGAATTTTACTCCACAAAGTAGTATCATGTTGACAATTTGGACATTATTGATTTCTGGATAAATTAAATTATAAATCTTTAAAAATTTATCCTTGAACTTGTTTTATTGAATTCTTATATCATTGTCATCATTCTCATGTTTTTATTATGTTGAAAGTCATATGTGGCCTGTAGTGCATAGATTACTATAGGATGATCACCTAGACGTGCTCGTAAGAAATGTTGGACTTACAGACTTAGTGCCAGGATGTCCTTTTAAAATAAACTTATGAAACGCTCAAGGTCTTGGACCGAAATTGATGTTTTACTGAATATTATTGTTGTAAAACGTTTTGAAGGAAAAGAAGTGCTATTTTGAATTATCGATAGTACTTCGTAACTATTGTTCAGTTATTGAAGATATATGATTCCTATGTTTCAAGCATGTTGTTTATTTGAATTGTCATACTTGCTAAGCTAGTCATGCTCACTCTTGCTTGAACCATATGAACACAGCTCAGATCGAACGGACTGAAGGCTCCGGCAAGGATAAGGGCAAAGCGAAGATGAACCCATAGAATACTTATGTAATATATAGGGTGAATGATTGTAATATATTTGATATTATGACAAGAACAAATGTAATGGTTATAAAGAACCTGGGGGAATGTTAATATTATTTTGAATATATAGAAGACATATTCGTTCTATTTAGGCTTTTCAATTGAGTGTGTGTGTGAATGGTAGTACTGTGTAGCACCATCTGTTGGGTTGGAAGATACCCAGATTTGGGGGCATCACAGGTTGGTATCAAATCTATAAGCGCAATGCGTGAAGAACCCCGAGCCTTTTCCCGGTGACGTCCTTATAAGGGAATTCACCGAAGCCAGACTTTCCGTAGGGGACGCCGAGCAAGTCAGTGGCAAATTAATAGGTACCCTTGTGAGGTGCTATGATTGAAAGTACCATTAGCGTCACAGGTTGGTATCAAAGTATTAGGTTATAAACTTAAGGGGGAATTAAAAACCTTAAGTCATAACCTTAAGAGAAGTCAAAGAAGTAAAAGAAGAAAAAAACCTTATAAAAATGATGATATATATTTTTATTATTCTACCGACGTGTACTAATCAACTTAATTATTTTGTGTAGATGTCAGGTGTAAATGGAATGTAGTTAGATGTATAGGCAATTAGTGAGGAATCGGTTAACCAAATAGAGGTTATACCTAATCCCATAGCAGAAGAACCGGAGATAGTTGTCATTGAGTCTGGAGACTTAGAGGATCCTGATCTTATGTCCATGTTTGATAGCATGATAGAAGAGGAGGTGGAGGTAGTGTCCTTCAACCCGATAGTAATAGCAGCAGAGTTGGCTCTTGGGGAGTCAATGATGTCATTATTTATGTCAATGTTGGACAGAAATATCCATTACTGTCAATAGGTTAAGGAGTTGAAGGAAGAGTTCTAGGCTGTTATAGAGGATAAGGCGGACGTGGAGTCCATATGGGAACAGGAGCATGACGAGAGAATTTTGGCCAAGGACAAAGTCCATGAGCTGAAATATGAGGCTTTTGAGCTCAAGGAAGAGCTAAAGACCAAAAAGAAGAAGATAGGGAGAATGTTAATATTCATAGGAGTTCTCATGTAGATTTCCAATGACGGTAGTCGGTTATCCTGTAAAAGCGAAGTGAACGCATGCATACTATCGGTAGTGATATTATTATCACGGTCTTACCAATGCAGATTTTGATAATGCCTTGAGGCAGATGTGATCTAGTAGTAGATAGAGTATTTTAGGTATGTAAATATTTTGTATCCAGTAGTGACGTAAAACCCTCTTTTGTATAACAATGGGTAGTCTTTTCTAAATCCCAATTTTTGGAAAGCAATAGCGGGAAAGTAATGTAATCAGCTTAGGCTGTGTAATGTAACTGCTCTAGTATTATACTACAATGAATAAATGAATATAAGCCTTATTATGGATCATAGTGAGCAATGGATGTTGAAAGTATTGTTTAATATCGAATAATAACTAACTAATAAAGAAAGGAATAATAACGAAATGTGTTATTTATTGTACTAGCAAAATACCGCCGAGAAGAGTACAACGTAACTAAGGCGCTAATGTAAATCAACCAGAGGGAGGTCCGGTTAACCCCATGCAGGAGTTTGTTAATCTTTTAACAGTCGCATTTAATAGAAATGGGGCTAATATCCCCATAAATCCGGGAGAAACATGAGCTACTACCTTTAAGGAGTTTAAGAGTGTTGGTCCGCCGGAGTTCAAAGGAACTACGGACCCTATCGAAGTCCAAACGTGGGTGAAAGAAATTGAGAAGACATTTGTGATAGCAAATGTCGACGAGGCCCAGAAGGTTTCCTTTGCAACCTGTATGATGAAGGGAGAGGCCAACTTTTGGTGGGAAGCCAATCAGGCTAGGGCCGGGATCGAGATTCTAACGTGGGTGAGGTTCAAGGAGATATTCTTTGAGAACTACATTCCCACGAGTATGCAAGGAAGGATGGAGATGCGGTTTCTCAAATTCTAACAAGGGGACATTACGGTTCCCCAATACGCCGCCAAGTTTATTGAAATGGCGAGGTTCGCTCCACACCAAGTGGACACCGAGGTTAGGAAGGCGTGACGGTTTGAGCAGGGTTTGAAACCCTGGCTCTATAACCGTATATATGTGTTCCAAAGTACTTCATTTGGGACTGTTTTAGAGAAGGCAATAATCACCGAAGGTGGTAGTGAAACGTTGAGCCAATACCACAAAGATAAGAAGAACAAAGTGAAAGTGGATGGGGGAGTGAAGATATAAGGAGCCAGCAGTAGTTGCGAGGGACAGAAGAGGAAAACGTTCAGCTCTGGGAATACCGGAGTGAAACAAGGGGACCCAAAGAGGAGGATGGAGGCCTGCAAGACCTGTGGGAAGACTCATTTAAGAGTCTGTCTCAAGGGGAAGGCCGTATGCTATAACTGTGGACAAGAAGGGCACATCTCGCCTAACTGTCCAAGTCCGAAGAAGAATCATGGATGCTTTGTATGTGGGTCAACTGACCACATGGCAAAGAATTGCCCAAAGAAGGGGACGGACGAGAACCGGGGCACTAATGGTGGTAAGTTAGCTATTAGTGGTCCAGCGCAGCCAAGTAGGCCGATGGGCCATACCTTTAACATGACAGTCCAAGATACAGTTGCATCAGGGGACGTCATCGCAGGTATTATTCGGATAAAAGACATAAATGCTTACGTGCTGTTTGATTCGGGTGCTACTTATTCGTTTATAACATGTGATTTTTCTAGACGATTAGGATTACTTCCCAAAAAGTTGCCTATACCTTTGAATATTAAGGTAGAAAATGAAGAAATAATTCATGTTGAAGATGTTCATAGGAGTTGTTGCGTAGATATACGAGGTTGTAAATTATCGGTGGATTTGATACCGATAAAGTTAAGAGAATTCGACGTAATTCTCGCAATAGATTGGTTGGTTAACCATGGGGAAATTTTAGATTGTCAAAAGAAATGTGTTAACATTAAAACGTTAAGACAACCTCAGGAAGTATTTTATGGGAATAGATAATCGGGACATTCGTGTTGTCTAACCATGACACAAACTACGAAATTATTGAGGAAGGGATGTGTGGGTTACCTGTGTCATGTTGTTGATACCCAGAGAGTGGTAGCAACCATAGAACAAATACCTATAGTTAGAGAATTTTCCGATGTAGTTCTGAGTGAACTGCTGGGTCTTCCACCGGATAGGGAGACCGAGTTTGTAATAGAAATTGTGCCAGAAGCGGCACCAGTTTCTAGGGCACCGTATCGTATGGCGCCATTGGAGATGAAGGAGTTGATGGTGCAGTTACAAGAATTATTGGACAAGAAGTACATATAGCCGAATGTTTCACCGTGGGGAGCACCAGTACTGTTTGTTAAGAAGAAAGTCGAATCGTTAAGACTTTGTATCGACTATAGAGAGTTGAACAAGTTAACGATAAAGTATAAATACCCATTGCCCAGGATCGATGATCTTGTTGATCAGTTGAAAGGGGCTAAGTATTTTTCAAAAATAGATTTAAGAATGGGGTATCACCAGTTGAAAGTTGGGAATGATGATGTAGCAAAGACATCATTCAGAAATCGTTATGGTCATTACGAGTTTCTGGTGATGTCACTTGGGTTGACTAATGCACCAGCTGCATTTATGGATATGATGAACAGTGTGTTCAAACAATATAGGACAAGTTTGTCGTGGTGTTTATCGATGATATTCTAGTCTATTATAAGATGCCAGAAAATCATGTTGAACACCTAAGATTAGTGTTGGAGACACTAAAGAAGGAGAAATTATATGCGAAGTTCACTAAGTGTGAATTTTGGTTGGAGAAAGTACAGTTCTTAGGTCATGTCATTGACAATGAGGGGATTTCAGTAGATCCAGCTAAGGTAGAAGCCGTGATGAATTGGGAACAACCGAAAACACCGACTGAGGTGCAGAGTTTCCTAGGGTTAGTGGGTTACTATCAGAGATTCATCCAGGATTTTTCAAAGATAGTTACTCCGTTGACTAACTTGACAAGGAAGACGGTGAAATAAGCATGGACTGATAAATACGAGGACAGTTTTCAAGACCTGAAGAAGAGATTGAGCGAAGCGCATGTTTTGTCATTGCCTGATGATATAGGAAATTTCGTAGTTTATAGCGATGCTTCGCATAGAGGACATGGTTGCGTGCTCATGCATCATGGTAAGGTCATTGCGTATGCAGTAAGGCAGTTGAAGGATTATGAGAAAGTTTATCCTACTCATGATCTGGAACTGGCCGTAGTTGTTTTTGCCTTAAAGATATGGAGTCATTATCTTTACGGAGAAAAATGTGAGATATATACGGACCACAAGAGTCTAAAATATATCTTCACACAGAAAGAGCTGAATATGAGACAAAGGAGATGGCTAGAGTTGATAAAGGATTACGACTGTGAAATCCTGTATCACCCTGGAAAGGCCAATATAGTTGCCGAAGCCTTAAGTAGGAAGGGTCGGGAGAAGTTGTCTTTGTTAATGGCTCAAACTGAGTTAATAACAGAGATGGCTAGGATGGAATTAGAAGTGAAGTTGTCGAGTGAATCTGGATAAATACTATGTGCGACGGAGATGCAATCTACCATCGTAGAGAGAGTTATGGAGGTGCAACTCAAAATTGATGAGTGTGACAGGATAAAGGAGCGGCTAACCAATGAAAAAGATACTATGTACAGTCTTGATAATGAGGGATTATTAAGATTTAAAGGAAGAATTTGGATTCTGAATGAGACGAAATTAAAGGAGTAAGTGTTATAAGAGGCTCATAGTTCGAGGTTTTCGATTCATCCTTGTAGTACTAAGATGTATCAAGACCTTCGATAGAGTTTTTAGTGGCCGAACATGAAGAGAGAGATAGTTGAGTATGTGAGTAGGTGCTTGACTTGTCAAAAAGTTAAGGTCGAACATCAACGACCAAGTGGCTTTCTACAATCATTGGAGATTCCAAAGTGGAAGTAGGAGCATATCACGATGGACTTTGTGGTGGGACTTTCGACTACAATGAAAGGGAATGATGCGATTTGGGTAATAGTGGACCAGTTGACGAAGTCAGCTCACTTTTTGCCAATTAGGCTCAAGTATAACTTAGACCAGTTAGCTAGACTTTATGTTAAGGAAATAATTTCCAGACATGGAGCAGCATTATCGATTGTGTCAGATCGTGACCCAGGATTCACATCGAACTTTTGGAGGAGTCTACAAGAGTAGGTGGGAACGCAGTTGAAGCTGAGTACGACATATCATCCACAGACTGATGGACAGAGCGAAAGAATAATTCAGACATTAGAAGATATGTTAAGATCTTGCGTTATGGATTTCAAGGGTAGTTGGGATGATCATCTACTATTAGTAGAGTTTACGTATAACAATAGTTATCATGCAAGCATAGGTATGCCGCCTTACGAAGCTTTGTACGGAAGGAAGTGAAGAACACCATTGTATTGGGATGAAATGGGAGAACGCCGAATGCTAGGGCCAGAATTGGTGCAACAAACAGCGGATATGGTGAAGTTGATACAAAGGCGTCTCATTGCAGCTCAAGACAGACAAAAGAAATATGCGAACTTGCATCGAGAAAATAGGGAGTTTGAAGTAGGCTCTTACATATTTCTAAAGGTATCTCCCTGGAAAGTAAAGATACACTTTAGAAAGAAGGGAAAGTTAAGTTCAAGGTTTATATGACCTTTTGAAGTGTTAAAACGGGTAGGTGAGGTAGCTTATATGATAGCATTACCTCCAGACCTAGAACGGATACATAACATGTTTCATGTATCGGTATTGCGTCCTTATAAACCAGATTATAAGCACGTGATAGAATATGAGCCTATTTATATCGAGAAAGACTTAACGTATGAAGAAACGCTAATTCAAATTGTCGATAGAAAAGAACAAGTTCTGCGGAATAAAGTTATACCTTCTGTGAAGGTGATATGGAAGAACCACGATGCAGAAGAAGCAACGTGGGAATTGGAAGAAAAGATAAGGAAGGATTAAACTCAGTTGTTTGAATAATAAGAGGCGAGATTCTGGGGACAGAATCTTTATAAGGGGGGAAGAATGTAACGTCCGAGAAATTCAGATCCTTTGTAAAATAATTTTATTTAATAAAATAATGAATAAAATAATATTATTTATTATTATGTGTAGTAAAATGAATGTCGTTCCATAACCTAGAAACGTCGGAATGTCGTAGTATTTTAACTACGTGAAGGAATTAAAGTGTTTAAATTTCCAAGACGAAAATAAAAGTTTTTCGAGAAATTTTCTGAAAAGCACTATTCATCAATTTCCGCTCGGGAATTATTTTTGAACTTTCGAGAAATACGTAACGTTTTAATATCGAGGAGAGATGGATTCTGTAATAATAATTTAAGTATGGGGAACGTAATATTTTGCATGCGGACTTAAATTAAGAACGTTAAGGATTAAAGACAAAAGGGAATGGAATGGTGGATCTTGTGTGAAGTACAAGTCCAATGTGCATTAAGGGACAAGCCCAAGATGTATTAATGATTAAGCTAAGTGTTGGTTTATATGAAGCCCAAACTAACTAATGCAAGCCCAATAGGAATAAGCTATGTTAGGTAACTTAAGCCCAATGTAATGATCCAGTGGGTTAAGCTTGATCCATGGAGCAACTATGTTGATGTGGGTTATCTTTGTGGGCAAGAACTTTGTGTGATGACCAAGAACTTTAAGTAATGACCAAGTAAAGGATAAGTGTTGTGATTAGCATGTAATGAATAGTAAGGAGGTGACTTAAGGAGGTGGGATGACATAAGGACTAAACTACCCTAACCTCGTGTTTCCTACAAATAGAAGGAGCTTGCTAGTCATGTGCTACTTGTTCAAAACACCAACAACTCTCCTTTATAATGCAACTTATTGGTTAGAGAGAATAAGCACATATAAGTCAAAACTTCCATTGTTTGATTTTCAACAAGAAGAAGACTAGTTCATCAAGGGTAAGACTCTTGTCTAATAATCTTCCATCTCTATCATTGTAGGGTGATAAGAGAAGTGTAGTCTAATAAGTATGTATTCTAAGAACATGTAAGGATTGAATAAGCAATGGACTTAAGCTGAATAAGTCATTTATAAGTAACTTGAACCTAAATAAGTTATGTACTTATGATGAACTTTTCATATGTTTGCCATATGAAGTTAGTATGTTTGATAAGATGTGAGAATGTTGATTAAAGGACTTAAATCAATAATAAGTCATAAGGAATGAAAACTTATAGTTTATAAGTTAGTAAGTCATAAACTTATGAAGAATAAGCCAAAATATAGCTTGAAAATAAGTTGTTGTAATATGTAGTTTGAAATGTTCATATGATGGTTAGAATCCATTTAGAACGATGATCAAATCGTTAGTAATGAAGTTTCACCAGAATTCACACGATTAGACGATAATCGTCGAATTCGTGAAATTCTCAGAATGGAAGTCGAATTTTGTGTTTGAACTCAGAAACATTGGTTTTCGATGGAGGCAAGTCATATTTGGTATTATAGAGTTGCAAACTTGAAAATGACCGAATTCTGACTTAGAATGAATAAACGGGCGTTGAACGTTCACGAACGTTTACCGTTTTCGTTAAAAATGAACTAATAGGTGAATTTTGAGTAAACGAAGTCAAATATATAAAATTCTTGCATGAACACGTAGAGTATATAATTTGTGAACCGTAGGCTCTTGAACGAGGTAATTTGGACTTATAACGAAGAAGTTACGAGGTCGAAAATCTCACAAAGTTAAAAATCTATCAAAGCTATCTAAGGCACAGAGTTGGCGCCACGATGCCAACCCAAGGCCAAATGGTGGCGCTGCAGCGCTAGGCACAGTGTGACGACCTTGTGTAGTTTCATGTCGCGGCGCGGAAGTTAGCACTTAGACTCGCGACACCAATCAGGACTTTGACCCTTAGCCATTTGTAGTGGTGGCACATGCACGTATGATATAGAGAATGAAGGGTGGCGCCACAGTGCCAGCCCTAGGATTTACATAGTAAAAAAGGTTTACAAGTATGAAATGAATGGTAACTCATTAGTAATGAACTAAGGCTTGATTATAATATTGTTGAGACATGTTTAAACCTTAAGTATTATCAATTAAGGTTAACGTAAGTCAATCGTATGTGAATGTAAGAACGACATAACAAAAAGTCGGAACCAATAATAACAAATCTAAGTCATAATTAGATTGAGAAGAAGGGTAAGATTCATTAGGTACCATGTATGTTCATTCATGACCTAATGTGTTATGTGATGTTATCATTTACTATAGAGACTTAAAGACTTAACGTGACCGTGCTATAACTGTAGCAGACGCTAAAGGCAAGTATTCTAACCCTTGTTCCAATTCAATTTGGACAAGCTTTGTAATTGATGCACATGAAGTATTGTATGATGAAGTCCAAGCCAACTCTTTCGGCTAGATTGATATTATGTTTCTATCAAGCATGGTCAATGTTTACCAAGTTATATTGGTGTGGTTTTCAAATGACGACTGAGTATGCTAAAAATGTTTTGTCGTCAAATGACAGGCACGTAAGGTTGCCACAACTTAAACGTACATACGTTTAATGAATGTAGTGTTGATCAACATAGAGTACTATAGGCTGATAACCAAGACATGCTCGTAAGAAATGTCGGACTTACGGACTTAGTGTCGGGATGTCCTTTTCAAAAGAACTTATGAAATGCTCAAGGTATTGGACCGAAATTGATGTTTTACTGAATATTATTGTTGTAAAATATTTTGAAGGAAAAGAAGTGTTATTTTGAATTATCGATAGTACTTCGTAACTATTGTTCAATTATTGAAGATATATGATTCCTATGTTTCAAGCATGTTATTTATTAGAATTGTCATACTTGTTGAGCTAGTCATGCTCACTCTTACTTGAACCATATGAACACAGTTAAGATCGAACGGACCGAAGGCTCCGACAAGGATAAGGGCAAAGTGAAGACGAACCCGTAGAATACTTATGTAATAGCATAGGGTGAATGATTGTAATATATTTGATATTATGACAAGAACAAATGTAATGGTTATAAAGAACCTAGGGGAATGTTAATATTATTTTGAATATATAGAAGACATATTTGTTCTATTGAGGCTTTTCAATTGAGTTTGTGTGTGAATGGTAGTACCGTGTAGCACCATCTGTCGGGTTGGAAGATACCTGGATTTGGGGGCGTCACATACATTGATAGCGCGATACCGATATTCCAATGATTATCAATGTGATAAACCAAGTACATGCACCAAACCTCTTCCCATACAAAGGTTTCTACGACTTAGTCACCATATGAGTCTTCAATTGAAATCCCACCTAACATTACCCTACTCTTAAATTATTCTTAACTTCATCAATACGAATTCTTCGTATCACATTATCAATAACTCCTCGTGCGCTTAGTGATGAGTGAGTTTTATACACATGAATTGGATACATTCGGGCTTAATTTATTGTTGTTCTCAAGTCTTTTAGGATGTTGTTATGTGTTTGTATCTATTCAAGCATGTTTTATATTATTTTGTAGGATTTGGGACAAAAGTTACTTGGATCGACGTTTGGGGTGGCTTGATTCGCATTTTTGGCTTGCCATTTACATAGCAGTCACTTCAGAGCCAATTTGACTATAGCTGCGGACATTATTTCGAAATACTCAAAGAATGAAAGTTGTAGATCTACTTCTTCTCTTTCCGGAACATCTTGAATCATCAAAATCGGAGTTTGGGCGAAGAAGTTATGGCCATTTTCCCAAAAGACGTCGGAGCAGAAAATGTTAGAACTTGTAACAGTGCCGGGGTGCTAATTTTAAGCCTATTTGCAGCGCCGGGGCGCTATATGGCAGATTTTGAGTGTCGTGCCCAGCGCTGGGGTGCTGGGAAAGAGGTTGGGTGCGGCCTGGACGCATTTTGGGCGAATTTTGACCCCTTTTTGACTCCAAATTGGATTGGGTTTGTTCCTAAACTAAAAATTAGACTTGTAACCTATAAATACATGATGTAAGGCATAAAATAAAGGGAGATTACATAGATTAGACTAGATTAAACACTCCTTTATATTAGAACATAACCCTAGTTCTTATTAATTTTGGAGATTGAAGCAACTTGGAGACCATTGAAGATCAAGAGCAAGAGCAAGAGGGGAGCATCAGATTTGCTGACAACAGATTCTATTCTCTTCTCTCATCTTACTTTTATCTTTTAATGTTTATTCAATTGTGGATTCTTGGTTTTAATTCATTAATTATGAACTAATTCTTTTTATTAAGATTCCAATGGAACCTTTTATGATTATGAATTGATTATTTGATTTATTCCAATTATTTAAGTTGAAGTGAATTGTTCATCTTGCTTTGAGCTTATTGATTAATTATCTGATCAGTAATTACTGTGTTACTCTAGAAGGAATTGAGAAAGGAATTCTAGGGTCAGAACTGGACATGGTGACATGTGACTTAGTTATTTGCACAGTGAATAATTAGGTTTGTGAATAGAATGAGACTATCTATTTGCCGCATGTAACACATAAGGAATTGGGATTGTAACGAGTTTAATTCAATTGTTTTGCATAGAGATATAGCAAAGTTAATCTGGGTTAAATAGAAGGCAAATGATCACTTGAGAAAGGGCTTTTGGCATTTGAGAATTCCTGTTAACAATTCAGTAGACATAATAATTGGAATAGTTGAATAATTGATTTATAATTCATAATTGGGGATATTGAAGTCTTAATCCTTATTTATTTGAATTCATTCAAATTTTAGTTGTTTATTTGCTATCTTTTAATTGTTTTAATTTAGTTTTCTTAATTAGAAAAATCACAATTATTGGTTGTTTAAATAAAATTAATTTGGTTAAGAGTTAGTACTTGGTGATTTTTATTAAATAATTCCTCGTGGGAACGATACTCTACTTTCACTTTATTACTTGTTGATCGTGTATACTTGCACGTATTCATTGATTGCGAAATCGATCAACACTTAGCATGCCTTCCAATGTCTGGATTTCTTTTTAGCTTGCCAATTGATTTGCAGACAATATGACATACTTATTTCTAATTGTGTTCCAGGCATTCTTGCAAACTTTTTTGAAAATTAAATGTGAATTGCGAATCTCGGTTCGACACAATTGACACTGAAACACCCTGTCTTGAAAAAATTTCTTTAACATATGACTTTGCACACTGATCGATAGGTAATATGCTAACTTTGACACATCATGAAATGTATCACCATTTCTTGCCACCAAAAGTATTATCGAAGGCGAATATATATATATATATATATATATATATATATATATATATATATATATATATATATATTCGTGCTTCCTCTTCAATTCTCGATACTGAGGAAACCTAGTTTAATCCTTCAACATTCAACTATCCTTCAGTATCAATCTTGAATTTGACACCTTCATCTTTGAGCTACTCTTCCTTTACTTTGTCCAGCAAAGTTGTACGGTTTTCAATCTTAAAAGCTTCTTCTTTGACTTTTTTTTTCTTTCTGATGCTATACATGAAAAATGACCCTACCGTTCTACCTAAACACACAACCTAGTATATTATACGATGTGTCGCTATATAACACAAAAATTTCCTGTATTATCTGGTAGAGACAACATAGGTGCCATACTAAATTCTTCTTCAATTTTTGAAAATTCACTTCAAAATTTCCTGCAAATATAAATTCAATGGACTTCCTCGTCAAGTTAGCTAATGAAGTGGTTATCTTGAACTTCGCATATCCCACACAATATTTTCTTAATAACTTCTTGATTTACAACATCAGTAGATAACTCTACCGTACAGACGTCTTTCAACTAAAAGAATAAAAAACTACCTTTGACTTCCTCAGAGTCTTAAGGTTTATGCACTTTCTTTGACAGTGACTTATCACCACCTGGTTTAACAACTTCAGAGTTTCATAAATCAAATTGGAAATAAATCCATTGACGTCACTTGGCCTTTAATACCAATACGGCAATTCTACACATCAACTTAAAACGAATCACTATTCACACTTTCAATATTTAGGGAATAGTTTAACTCTTCCCGAAGTTAATCTAGTTTCGAAACGAATTCATCAGGCATAAGTTAACAAGTGTCATTTAAATTAAATAACACGCAGTCGTATAAATAACTGATCAGAACCATACAATGCATTGTGTCCTGGATCGTCATGTTGGCTAATTGTTCGGTTGGTCGACTCGGCGGAGCTGACTTTACAATAACCAGTTTACCACTGCCCCCTTTCTTCCACTTGCTTTTCCTGTCACTTTCTTTGGGCAACCTCGAGCTAAGTGCTCTTTTGATCCACACGTGAAGTAGGCTCCCTTCCTCGGTCATGAACATTTTGGTGCAATATGGCCCTTCAAGCCATAATTAAAGCACACCCTTTTTCCCTTCAAACAAACACCTACATCTTTCTTTCCACAGTTGCTACACGCCTCCACCTTCTTCTTTTCCTTCCCTTGCTGATTTTCAGCGTTAATATTATTTTCCCACTTTCTTTTCCAAGTGTTACCGGTATGACTATCACCCACCTTATCATCTTCACTTTTGTTTCCCCTATGCTCTTGATTGTATGCCAGCGTATTACTTTCCCCATCTACATCAATCGTTCTCTCCAACCCTGTTGTAAACGAATTTGGTTGGAACATCGAGATTTGATTATATAGCCAAAATTTCAGTTGATTTGCTAGTGCTCCCACCAGAAAATTCACCAATTGTGGCACTGGATTTGCGTTAGCTTCCCTATTGTATGCATATCCCTTGGGGCTCTGTTGACGTTGTTGTCTTCTTCTAGGCGGCATCTTACTGTATAAAACTTGAACTATTAGATCATCGTTCAACCACACATTAAAATTTTCAAACTTATCTCAATCACTTTTAAACAACACCTTATTTATCTTAACAAATAATAATACTTTATTCATTTATTATATAACACATAAAAAATAGCCTCACTGCTATTTATATTATTTATCCTGTAATAATTAAATTCTAGGATTACTTCATCACATTCCAATATTTATTTCAAAAGTCAGGATTTACATTTTACTGATTTTCATCGTGATTTATATATAATCTTAATGTTTTTCTTGCAATCTACAAGAACATTCCACATTGTACAACTTCATTTCGCTCTTGCCCCACGATACGAATCATCAGGAGAGTGGAAGATTAAATTCTAAGTTCCTTCATTCGCTTGGCACTTTGTGACTTGTCTTCAACACAATCTATGCATTTAGAAGCCTTCACCCACGCGTCTTCAGCTTTCACTTGCTTTGCTAACTCCTTTCCTGAGTCATTCCTGCGCAATCTTGTTAATAACTATCCTCTTTAATACTCTAATGAGATAATCTCTACTCTACATCTGCAAGTTGTGTAGTAAGGTCTTGAATCGCGACATCTTCTTGCGCTAACCTGGCTTGGTGCTTTATTGCTTGACCTTCTAATTTCCCGGCCCGCTTTTATAACTCAATGTTATGACCATACACTTCATTTGAGGAATTCCTCCTCCTCGTACTCATCCTCCACCTTTGTCACCCCAAATTTATCCTCTCATTCAAACTCAAGCTTATACCCAACTTCTACAATAGAAATCAACGGGTATGGCTTTCCACAACTTGGGTATGTATAATACTCGCTACTCCTTAGTACTCACGAACAAATTAGTCATTAACACATAAGCACATAAAGTATTTTATCATTTTATCTTCAATAAATTTCCTTAATTCATTCCTTAGAACTCAATAAGAGTTTATCACCTTTATATTTTCGATATTCTAGAAGGTTATAGCCTAATGTTTCCCCACCTAAGGTTCATAACCTAAAGTTTTGATACCAACTTGTGACACCCCCAAATCCGGGCACATCAATTCCACATATTTGGTGTTCACTGTCCAATTAAATCATAACTAACTACCCATAAACAAAGGATATAATTAAACTCAAAAGTTTTAACAATCAATCACCCATTAAAGGGTTACATAATCTAAAATAAATCCCAGGTCATCTAACTTTTATTACAATCATCAGCGGAAAATTAAAACATGATCATAATTAAAACTATTGCATAAGCTTCATATATAAAAGGTAAATTAAACGTCGACTAATTAAGCTTCGTGCCCTTGCCCTTGCTTGTAGAAAACTCTTCAAACTTCTTAACTTCATCTGCATTATTTTGTGCAAGAGTGAGCAAACAATTGCCCACAAGAAGGATAATATACAATAACATTTTATGAATGACAATCAACTAAGCTTTCAATGGTAAAGTATTATTATCGGAACAATAAACTTTAATTCAAAAGCTACGAGTTCAAAGGAATAATGAACGTGTAAGTTAACAATAGATATCAACATCAAAGAATACACTGAGGGTCACAAGACCACGAACTATATTCTAGGTATTCAAGTATTTCTACTTTAACCTTAAACAGTCTAAAAGACTATAATTATCATCTATGTCGTAGGTTAACAGGTGATTCTACTGTAACCTTCAACAGTCTAAACGACTATATGGACCATCATCTCGTACTCAAGGTGATCAGCCCTTTGTACTATGTATTGTGCAAACAGTTTAACGCAATTGCGTAGCTCTAAAATAATCCCCTGATATAGGTTTGTTCATCTCAGCTTAGATTATCAGGTTCCAAACCAAAGGAAGTTTGGTTGGGAATTAACTTCAAAGGAATTCGAGATCTTTAGAACGCTCATCAACCAAGTACTGGTTGAATCAGATATGGACCAATAACTATTCATGAGTTTGATTATAATATCTTCATGAACAAGGTGTATCGATGAATCAATAAGAGCTAGAGTATTAACGATTTCTAAATTGAACAAATGTTATCATCGACAACGTGCTTTCAAAATTGTGTGAGTACATTAGCAAACCAAAGGAAGTTTGGTTTGAGTTTACTTCAAGGGTAATTTAGAGTTTAGAACATTCATCAACTAAGGATTAGTTGAATTGGTAAAGAATCGCTAGGCAACTTAGAGTTCGGTACAATAATGTAAGATAGTACAATGACATTGGAGAACGAAGATCAAACACAAATTATTAGTAGCTGAATAAACACATTTCTTACAATAAAATAGTAAACCTTGAATGTAAAAAAACCCAAAATCCTAATAAGACTCGTATGTATAAAATCCCGTTATATAAATAAAATATCACCATTCTAAATGTGTTATGTGTTAATATATACTTGGTTTGACAAATTTGACCAAATAAATTTTTGTCCAAAAAACGTCGTGCTTGACACCTCGTGCTTAATTTTTTTTTCTATAATCGGACTTCTCAGTAAAATTATTTTGACAAGTTGCTTTGTTGTGCTTACACTGAAAAAATGCTTTGTCGTGTTTGTTAGGATTAGTGAGAAATTTAGGTTAACAATCCTAGATTAATAAACCCTAACCCTAACTAGCAGAACCCTAACCCTAATTTGTAAACCTAACCCTAATTAGCTAAACTAACTCTAATTAGCTTATGTTAACACCTAATCATGGTTAGTAAACTTCAATTAGGTACTAATTAACATTACTTAACATTCCTAATCATTAAAAACAAAACCCTAATCAAGATTAGTGAAGATTAAAGCCTAATTAAGCTACTAAACAAACCTAACTAGCTCACAAGTAGGTTAGGAGTCACCATTGCAAGTTCCAAGATAGCACATGACATGCTTGTAACTCCAAAGCATCACAATAGTCATCAGATTAAATCTTTGTAGAGGCAAGTTGCTCAAAAATGACCAAAAAGCCAAGTTGAAGAATTCTATAAATAGGAACCTTAGGGCTAAGCAAACTCACAAAATTCCTAAGCCTAGATACACTTATAAACTTACCAAATCAAGCCTGGGTGATAGCAGCAACAACATCATAAGCTAGAATCAAAAATTGTTCAAGAAAAGGTACAAACCCTAGTTCTTAATTGGCTCTATGATCTTATGTTAGATTTGTTGTTTAGATGTTTCGAATTATGTATTAGTATGTTAGAAAGTATGTTAGATTGGTAGAACACATTTTCCTAACATCTAGATGCCTTAATTAAGTGTTTTAAGAAATCTGGAAATTTTGAAAACTATGTGTGACAGTCGAATGTCAGGGCTTATAGATTCATTTTTGTTTATGTTTTGGTCCGTTAATTGTTTGTTATTTGTAGCCTGTTAGTAGGTCTTTAATCTAGAAAAGAAAACAAGTTCATTTGAACCATAGATTTCAAGTTATAAGCAGTCAAAGTGGGTTGACTGTTCACAGATTGCAGTTTTCTGGGTTACCCAGAAAGCTCAAGAACAGTCGAACCGGCTACTTAGACCAATATGTTTAATCATCTTCTGTTTGAGATTTTTGTAAGTTTTTGTTATAGATCAATACCCTGTTATATGTACTACATATCTATGATCTTTAATTGAACAAACAACGTATAAGTTTACTGGAATTAATGGTCAAAAGTCGTTGACCGAGTTTGACCAAGTTTTCTGGGTTTTCTAGAAAACTAAAGAACAGTGTTTGGCTGTACTTTGACCAGCATAATTAAAGACCTTAGATTTATGCTTTATTCATGTTAATGTTATATATATGTACCCTGACATATTTATTACATGTTACAACAAACATTACACACATCTAATACACAGAATCAAAGATATTTAAGCCACAAAAACCGTTGGAAGCCGCGACTTACATTGCAGGTTACCCAAAACTCAAAACGACTCTGACGATGACTTTGAGCCTCTATAACTTCTTGTTATATGTGAGGTTAAAGTCTAAAATTTGTTTCATGTTATACTCTTTATATAGTACTACAACATCAACTCTTGAACAAACCAAGAATCATCATCGGTAGCCTTTTAATTAGGTGATCAAACTAGTCACTCAAATGCGTGAAAACTCACCTGAAACTCAAGAACACCTCTGGCGACACTTTACATCCTTTGAAGGGCTTTAGCGACAGACATGAAATTATTTTCTAAAAATAAATTATAAAAATTAGAAATAATTAATAAATAAATATAAATATAGTTTAAAAATTATATTAAATTATTATAAATAATTTACGATATTTTTATATAAATATAATAAATATTTTATATTATTTTGATATTATTAATAATTAACTTATTAATAAAGAAATTAGAATAAATTATTTATAAATACTAAATAATTATGGAAAAATATTATTAATGATAAAAAAATTATAATAAATGAAAATAAATTATTTAAAATTTATAATCAATGTTTTATAAAATTTTAAGTAAATATTAATTTCTTATAAATAGAAATAAATGATTTAAAAATCAAAATAAATGTTTTAAATTATAATTAAATTTTATAAATAAAATTTAGTCCATTTATCAAAGGTATTAAACACCAAACCTAATTAATATAACCCGATATTATATTAATGTTATAATTGAGTATTCTTATCAATACTAACGTGTTAGATTTATATATATGAATTTCGTAGGTATTTATTAACAATTGAATATCATAACTTGACTGATCTACGCTCAGGCAAGTTATTTATCCTTAAATTTCTTATAAAGCAAGTTTCCTAAACCCTACCCTTATATCTTGATATCTTGAATTGTCTTTGTTATATTATACCAATCCTACAATTGAATTGCCAAATTATTGTAAAGTTATTACTATAGATTCAACATAACTCAAAAATTAATTGTTTATTCAGATGATAATGTTTATTGAGCATAAATTGTTGTGTCAAACCAA
The DNA here is from genome assembly GCA_020205615.1 of Panax quinquefolius. NCBI lineage: Eukaryota > Viridiplantae > Streptophyta > Magnoliopsida > Apiales > Araliaceae > Panax > Panax quinquefolius. Next base: position 128,222,492 of record CM035156.1, read on the forward strand.
ATTGTTTTGGTATGACATCTTATACTGAAGTTGGTATCCCGCAAGGGATTGAAATTTAGTCAATTCATATATTGACATTTAGTGTATTTTGAGCACTGGTAGGATGATATGCATACTCCTAAGATGTTGAATAGGCTGATCCCCTATCTCACATCTGAACAAAATTTCTAAGTCTGTGTGACTGACAAAAATAAAGAAAAATTACAAAAATGGTTGAAATAAGTAGAAATTCAGAAATAGTACAACTATCAGTCAAAATTTGAACTATTATATTTCTTCAAATCCTATATTGTTATAAATACACAACTTGCTAAGCATGTCATAGCTCACCCTTGCAAATTATTCCCTTTGCAATTTTAGACAGTAATCCTGGAACTTCTGGAGTAGATAAAGGGAAGCGTCCCTACATAGATTAGATTTTATTCTTGTTTGTTTGAATACCTTGTAATAAGAACTCATTATGAGAATCATGTACTCGAATATTAATATTATGATATATATATATATATATATATATATATATATATATATATATATATATATAGAACATCTTTTATTTCCATAAACCGTGTTTTCTTACATATATAGATGTAAAATTAGACTTCTTCGAATCTAGTTGAGATCCTTGGGAACTATTTATCTGAGTGAGGGTATTAATAACATGGACTGTTCATGTTGTTACTAGTACTATGGATTTCAGATAGATAGTTACTATCGATACGATAGTATAAATTTATCTGGCTTCGACTATACATCTAGATGAGGGTATTAGTAATATGGACTGCTCATGTTATTGTTGATACTCTGAATTTCGGATACATAGACTCTAGTCACAGATACAGTTCATATATCCAAGTGAGGGTATCCAAACACAGTAAAAGTTCTCTTGAGAATTGACATTTGTTATGGGATACTGTGAATTTTGGATCTATGGGAATTATATCTGCTAGTCCCTCTATTTAATGTAATCTTATAATCAAATACCATGGGTGTATAGATTTAAAAGCATTCTGTTGATTTTCTGTAAACACCATATCAGATACCGTGGGTGTATAGATATGGGGGAGTTAAAATTTTTGTATCAAAGCTTTAAGGCTATAGATATAAGGAAGAGAAATCTTAGTATATAGTCTTCGAGTCCGTAAAAAAAAATTAAAAGTACACATAAAATATAACATTAAAATTATTTTGGTGTGTAAATTTCTATACAGTATTTAAGGAGTTTTCTTTTATAGATGGCCAACTCCAATGCTGAGGAAATGGTAATAGTCAATAATCCACCACAAATAGAGTCATACATAGCCGGTGATGCAGAAGATGAGGAATTGCTTCATTATCAACAATTGTTAGATGCTGAGGAAGAAGAGGATCCACTGGCAGGACAGTTAATGAGAATAGATTTGCATGATGAGGCAATGGCATCACTGTTGAAGACAACAAAATATGAGGTTAATAAGATGAAGTTTAGGGCTGATATAGCTGAGGGAATGTTATAGCATGAGAGAGGACATAGTTAACGACTAAAAGTACAACTGCACCATGCACAGAGGGGCAGAAAGGAAATTCAGTCAAGTCTTCTTAAAACATCTCTGGGTGTTCGAGATACTTTTAATGATTTGCAGAGCCGTGTAGTTCGATATCCGGTAGAGGAGAAGAAGACGACATATCTCATCGATCAATCTGTGGTTTGTCACATGATTCAGGATTCCTTTGATGATATCAATGAATTCTAGAGAGTAGCATAGGTGGTTGATGTGACGCCCCCAAAATAGGTATACATCACCCATCTTGAGTCGCCGGATTCATGGTACAGAATTCAAATACAACTTAATTATACAACAGTCGTGTAAAATACGACAAAACATAATCGAAGAGTTTTTATACGTATATTGTCATCTAGACAGTATACAAACTCAAAGGAGTCCTCATTACATTTATTGTCACACTATTTAACAGAATAGTGAGGACTACTAATGCTATCATCTGGACCGTCACTTCGTTCCCCGACTAGTCCGATTCGTTCTCATTTCACGAAGAAACGGTGAAAAAGAAAGGTGAGCTCAACTAGCCCGAAAGAAAGATAATGCGAAATAAATTATCGTTAGCCTTCAACATGTTAAAGCGATACAATATAACAAACATCAAGTTTAACTACGGTAGACAAGCAATCCATTAAAAGAGTCAAGTAGAGAATAAAATCTACTATCTTTTATGATTTAAAAGGTTTTTCATAACTTTTATCACTGGGAATCATCTTAATAAATAATCCACATCATCCTTGCACTACGGCCAAGGATATTCATTAATATTACAACCACAAATTATCCATACACTACGGGCCAAGGTTATTCGTGTATTCATCAATGGTCATGATCATGCCAACAACTGTCCATCAATGCACTACGGGCCAATGAGGACTTTTAACATATCTTTTGTAACATTACGGTCATGATTATACCGATTAATCCCTGGTCATAATCATACCAAGTCCGCATATGCATACTTTCTGAGGCCACGAGATGACTTTCAACATAATATAAACATGAGGATGATGACAATGATATAAGAATTCAATAAAACAAGTTCAAGAATTAATTTATCCAGGAACTAATAACGTCCAAATTGTCAACATGATATTTCTTTGTAGAGAAGAATTCAAGAATGCTCAGAAGAATATTTTCATGAAAAGATACTGGATGAAGCGCAAATATCAAGGATATTCCACTAATTTCATGGAGTATAGAATCCAAAACTTTAACCAACTGAGTATAATAGAATATATGAAACTGTAAAAGGATTTTCACCCGCCATGAGGTAATCCACGTATACAGATTATTTCCATAATTTAATAAGAAATGAATACGAAAGGTCATTCACCATGCATGTGGTAATCCAAATAGACAAGTTATTCCAACAGAATAATGAAGAATGAAATAACAGAAGAATTCACCATGTATGCGATAGACCGCACAGAAAGGTTATTCCAACAGAATAATAAATAATGGAACCAAGTCATGCGTAAACGCACAGATATGATATTCCAACAGAATGAAATAACAAAAGACTTCACCAGGCATGCGATAGACCATACAAACAGGTTATTCCAACAAAATAATAAATAACGGAACCAGGCCAGGCACAATTTGCACCGACACAATATTCCAATAGAATAATAAAGAATGGAATAACAACAGAAATCACCATACATGCGATAGAGCCCTTGCAGACGAGTTATTCAATGAAATAATAATTAATGGAACTAGGTCAGACGTAATACACACCGACAGGATATTCCAACAGAATAATAAAGAATGGAATAATAGAAGAATTTTACCATGTATGCGGTACTTCACATATACAGGTTATTGCAACATAATAATAAAGAATGGAATAACAGAAGAATTTCACCAAGTATAGGGTAGCAGCGTATCTGAGTTATTCGATAGAATAATAAAGAATGGAATAACAGAAGTTCTTTTCATGAATACCAAAGAAATAATACCCCTTATCTTAGAAGAACTGGATATTGGAAAAGTGAGGTAGCAAAATACTTTTCTTCTTTCTCTCTATAGTTTCTCTCTCTAGAGTTTCAGTGAATTCGTAAGAAATAATGAAGGAATGAGCTTTTATTTATAGGAGAATGGACTGAATAGTAACTAATTCATGAACAGTCCAGATTGATTTACTTTTAAAAGGATGGTCAATATTGATTTACTATGTAGTATTAATAAATTATTCTAATAAAACAAAATCATTTAAATAAAATATAATATATTCTATTTATAGTCTAATAAAATAAATAACTTTATAAAAGTATTACATTTTTTATATAAAAAAATTATTATTATCTGAAATACTATGCGAGCACTTATCATAATAAAATATAATATATTCTAATTATTATACAATAAAATAAATAACTTTATAAAAGTATTTTGTTTTATATAAAAAAAGATTTTACTATACAAAACACTATCGCAGACACTATGCAAATACTATGCATAATAAAACATAATATATTCTAATTATTGTCTAATAAAATAAATAACTTTATAAAAGTATTACATTTTATATAAAAAAGATTTTAGTATGCAAAACACTATGTATAATAAAATATATTATATTCTAATTATTATCTAATAAAACAAATAACTTTATAAAAGTATTACATTTTATATAAAAAGCTTTTACATTTTATTACATTAATAATACTAATAAAACAATATTTATATATATATATAAACTTACGTGATTTCATAAAAAGACATCTCAATATATTTAACAACATTTATCATCATTATTATAATTCACAATATTAATCGACGAAGTCGTTCCCGAGAAAGAGGGACTTTCGAATAAGGATTTCTCCTATTAGTGCGCAATTAGGTGACCAAACCTCTCATTGGCGTGAACTTACAGACATCGTTAATAGTGCAAAAATAATATTATTAATAACTCATCATCTCAATTTTTGATTTAATAATATATAAAATATCGACAATAATTGAATCAAATAACGTGAGATCTTATGCAACAATTCTTTGAAGCAATAATTAAACAAAAGCGAGTGACTTCTCATGTAAGCATCGATAATCAATACTGGTGTACTTCTTATGCAACCCAGACATCGTATTCTTGTACTTTACTACTGGTAGCTCAACAGGTTTAACGGTAAAACTTCCGCCGTTATTTTCATAAAAATATTTTTGTAATTTTCTCAATCAAATGATAATTCCGTTGTGGGGTCCACCATGATTGTCTTGAGTCGTATAAATATTCCCTGTTAAAATGAATATTCCCTGACCAATCGAATATTATATAACAACTTGCATACTTTGAAAAATTTATAAATATTACCCAGAACTATAACATTATATCAAATTCATTTCATAATATTCAAAAAATATTTCGAGAAATTTAAATCTTTATTCATAAAATCTGGGGTCTCACAATCTCCCATCCTTATGAAATTTCACCCTCAAAATTTACGTACGTACCTGGTATGCCGAACAGATGATGATACCTTGACTTCATTTCTAATTCTAACTCTTGAGGTAAAACCTTTGAGTGTTGAATACGATCCTTCTTATTGAAGATTAACATGTATTTCCTCATACATTAAATATTCCACTATCTCGTTCGGTTCTAAATCAATAATGTGGTTCGGGTCGTCCACATATTTACGTAACATCGTTACGTGAAAAACGTTATGAACACGCGATATACATGGCGGTAAAACGAGTATATAGGCCATAGTTCCTACTCGATCGAGGATTTCAAATGGGCCAATAAAATCGAGGGTTGAGATTTCCTCTCTTCATCGATTCTTGCTTCTAGAATAACGCCCTCTTGAATCTTCTTCTTCAAATTCATCAGCTCTGAGTATGTAGTTTGAGCAGCTTTAACTTTATCGATTAAAGTCGATTCTACTCATATATTTGTTATCTTCACGTGGGTCCCTAGAGTCTTTAACTCTATGTTCATCATTTGTAAGTTATACGAAATTGGTTTTTGTGTTAACAACATCGCACTCATAAACGCATATTATCTTCTACCCAACGCGTCAGCTACTACGTTCGATCTTCCACGATGATATTGAATGGTATGATCGTAATCTTCAACAGCTCGAGCCAACGTCTTTGGCGCATGTTATGTTCATTTTGGTTGAAGAAATATTTGACGGTTTAAGAAATGGGTTTTGTACTGAGGTCAATAAAAAATTCGATTTCACGCTCTAGGGGTAGGCTAGGAAGTCTTCAAAGAGTACGTCAGGAAATTTATTAATAATAGAAATGTCATTCAAAACTGTGACTCTCATCCAAGACTTGGATAGCACGTCACATTGATACCTATCAACTTGCCACCGTTATTCACGACATCCCCTACGGATATTTTGGCTTCAGTGTATTCCAAGACTAGGAAGTCACCAGTAAAAGGTTCGGGGATCTTTACTTATGACTTGATATGACAATGATTGACTTTAGTGGCTTGGTTGCTTGAATTTATATAACAGGTTGGTTAGGAATATAAAAGCAAACAACCTTACGAAAATAATCAATTTTAGCATGATGAGTAGTTAACCAATCGATTCCTCAAATCACATCAAAGAAAAGTATTTTCAAATAGATAAGATCGACAGGTAACGTGAAAGTGTCGATTTGAATCAACAAGATTTATAAATAATGGAGGTAACGAAGGTTTCTACTAATGAAGTTTTAACCAATAAGTCAAAGTATAACTTCTCTGGGGTCAAATTTAAACATTGAGCGCAAGCAAGAGAGATAAAAGAAAGGGTAGAATCGGTATCTAATAAGGTATAGACTTCGCAAAAATTTATAATTAACTAACCCGTGTTAACTTCGTTCGGGTTACTCACTTTTTGAGAAGTCACAAAAAACGCTCTTCTTGAAACCACCGACTTTGTTTTGTCTATATCCGCCTTTGGTGTCACCGTCCCAACTGGACTTGACTTTGGTGCACGACAAAATCGGGCTAGGTGACCTTTTCTTCCACAATTGTAACACGTTTTGGATTGCTGCGCACAGTTTGGACTGATATGTCCCTCCCCTCCGTATTTGAAGCATATGATAGGTGGTCGTTCTCCTTCCTTTGAAACGGGTGCTGGTGCTGCTATCTTTCCATCATTATTGAACCTTCTCTTCTTGAAATTTCTACTTCTATTATCTTGGCCATGATTACCACAGAAGTGGTTACCATTCTTGGCATGATAATTTCCCCCACGATGGTCATCATTGTTCCAATGGCCGTTGCCACCGGTACGATTATTATCGTGTTGTTGGTCGTTATCTTTTGGTTGTGCTAACTCATTATCGCGCTCCAATAACTGAGCCCTATTCATAACATCTGAATATAAACAAAGTTTATAAGAAATGAGGTATTGACGTATATCGGGTTTCAAACCTCTTAGAAACATTCGCGTCATTCACTCCTCATTATCGACCAAATGGGATGCAAACCGGGATAACTCTGTAAACTTAGCCTCGTACTGCGATACGGTCATATTATTTTGCTCCATTGCTTATCTCAACATTTTCAGATGCCATTTTCAAACACTGTCACCAAACAAGGGTTAATTGACATATCAGATATTATCAATATACTCTAACCGACCAATTAAATACCAAATAAACTTAGGTAGGTCATACTAGCGAAGGAATTCCCCGTCTTTCCTCTCCTAGTTCTTATCTCACATCTCAGCCAGGGATCATATCCCTAAGCTTTAATACCAACTGTGATGCCCCCAAAATAGGTATACATAACCCATCTTGAGTCGCCAGATACATGGTACAGAATTCAAATACAACTTAATTATACAACAGTCGTGTAAAATACAACAAAACATAATCTAAGAGTTTTAATACGTATATTGTCATCTAGACGGTATACAAACTCAAAGGAGTCCTCATTACATTTATTGTCACACTATTTAACAAAATAGTGAGGACTACTAATGTTATCATCTAGACCGTTACTCTGTTCCCTGACTAGTCCCGACTACATTCTCATTTCCTGCAGAGAACAATGAAAGAAAGGGTGAGCTCAACTAGCCCAGTAAGAAATATTATGACTAAGATAATACAGAATAAATTATCTTTAGCCTTCAATGATGTTAAAGCGATACAATATAACAAACATCAAGTTTAACTACGGTGAACAAGCAATCCATTAAAAGAGTCAAGTAGAGAATAAAATCTACTATCTTTTATGATTTAAAAGATTTTTCATCACTTTTATCGTTTGGGACTCGACAAATAAATAATCCACATCATCCACCTTTTCTGACCAGGATATTCATTAGTATCACAATCACAAATTATCTATGCACTACGGGCAAGGATATTCGTGTATTCATCAATGGTCATGATCATGCCAACAATTGTCCATCAATGCACTACGGGCCAATGAGGACGTTTACCACATCATTTGTAACATTACGATCATGATTATCTGGATTAATCCACAGTCATAATCATACCAAGTCCATCTATGCACTCACAGGCCACATATGACTTTCAACATAATATAAACATGAGGATGATGACAATGATATAAGAATTCAATAAAACAAGTTCACGAATTAATTTATCCAGGAACTAATAACGTCCAAATTGTCAACATGATACTTCTTTGTAGAATAAAATTCAAGAATACTCAGAAGAATATTTCCATGAAAAGATACTGGATGAAGTGCAAATATCAAGGATATTCCACTAATTTCATGGAGTATAGAATCTAAAACTTTAACCAGCTGAGTATATTAGAATATATGAAACTGCAAATGGATTGTCACCCGTCATGCGGTAATCCACGTATACAGATCATTTCCACAATTTAATAAGAAATGAATACGAAGGGTCATTCACCATTCATGTGGTAATCCACATAGACAGGTTATTCCAACAGGATAATAATGAATGGAATAATAGAAGAATTCACCATGTATGTGATAGACCTCACAGACAGGTTATTCTAACAAAATAATAAATAATGGAACAAGGTCATGCGTAAACGCACAGACAGGATAATCCAACAAAATAATAAAGAATGAAATAACAAAAGACTTCACCAGGCATGCGATAGACCGCACAGATAGGTAGGTTATTCCAATGAATAATAAATAATGAGAACCGAATCGAAAGTGAAAATTACATGCAACGAGGATATTCCAACAGAATAATAAAGAATGGAATAACCACATAAATCACCATGCATATGATAGACCTCACAGATAGGTTATTCCAAAAGAATAATAATTAATGGAACCAGGTCAGGCGTAATACTCACCGACAGGATATTCCAACAAAATAATAAAGAATGGAATAACAGAAGAATTTCACCATGTATGTGGTACTTCGCATATACAGGTTATTCCAACATAATAATAAAGAATGGAACAACAGAAGAATTTCACCAAGTATAGGGTAGCACGTGTATACAGGTTATTCCAACAGAATAATAAAGAATGGAATAACAGAAGTTCTCTTCATGTATACGAAAGAAATAATACCCCTTACCTTAGAAGAACTGGATATTGGAAAAGTGAGGTAGCAGAATACTTTTCTTCTTTCTCTCTATAGTTTCTCTCTCTAGAGTTTCAGTGAATTCGTAAGAAATAATTAAGGAATGAGCTTCTATTTATAGGAGAATGGACTGAATAGTAATTAATTCATGAACGGTCCAGATTGATTTTCTTTTAAACGGACGGTCCATATTGATTTATTATGCAGTATTAATAAATTAATCTAATAAAACAAAATCTTTTAAATAAAATATAATATATTCTATTTATAGTCTAATAAAACAAATAACTTTATAAAAGTATTCTGTTTTATATAAAAATATTTTACTATGCAAACACTATGCGCAGACTTTATGCAAACACTATGCATAATAAAATATAATATATTCTAATTATTTATACAATAAAACAAATAACTTTATAAAAGTATTACATTTTATATAAAAAAGATTTTACTATGCAAAATACTATCGAGGCACTATGCAAACACTATGCATAATAAAATATAATGTATTCTAACTATTATCTAATAAAATAAATAACTTTATAAAAGTATTTTATTTTATGTAAAAAAGATTTTACTATGCAAAACACTATATAATAATAAAATATATTATATTCTAATTATTGTACAATAAAACAAATAACTTTATAAAAGTATTCTATTTTATATAAAAAGCTTTTACATTTTTATTACATTAATAATACTAATAAAACAAAATTTATATATATATATATATATATATATATATATATAAACTTAGTGACTTCATAAAAAGACACCTCAATATATTTAACAACATTTATCATCATTATTATAATTCACAATATTAATCGACCAGGTTGTTCCCAGGAAAGAGAGTGCTTTTCAATAAGGATTTCTCCCTATTGGCGGGCAATTAGGTGACCAAACCTCTCCTTGGCAGAACTTCTAGACATTGTTAATATTTGAAATAATAATATTATTAACTCTGTCATCTCAATTATTGATTTAATAATATATAAAATATCGACAATAATTGAATCAAATAACGTGAGATACTATGCAATAATTACTGAAGCAATAATTGAACAAAACTGAGTGACTTCTCACGTAAGCATCAATAATCATATTGTGTGCTACTATGCAACCACGCGTATTACTGTACTTTTACTACCGAGTAGTTTAACAGTTTTAACGGTAAAACTTCCGTCGTTATTTTCATAAAAATATTTTTGTCATTTTCTCAATCCGACAATAATTCTGTTGTGTGGTCCACCAATGATTTGCCTTCTTACGAATATTCCCCGTTAAAACGAATATTCCCCGACCAATCGAATATTATATATCAACTTGCATACTTTGCAAAATTTATAAATATTACCCTCAACTATAACATTATATCAAATTCATTTCATAATATTCAAAAAATATTTCGAGAAATTTAAATCTTTATTCATAAAATCTGGGGTCTCACGGTTGAATGCTTTATATTAGTACAATAAAGAAGCATTCAAAGTTTGTAATGTAGTCAGTACTTTGTAAATAGTAGTATGTTTAATTATGAAGTTGTTGTGTAATACTATTGTGATATATAAAATAAACAATATGTTGTGTTACTCAAATTCTTATGTGAATTTTATTGGTTTATATAGAATCATGCCACCAACCAGAAGACCCCAAAGAGAAAAGAATGATGATAATTCTACCCAGCAGTTAGTAGACTTTATGGTAGGAGTTGTAAATAGACCTGTGAACCAGAACACAACTTTGAAAGACTTTAAATTAGTTGGACCACCTGAGTTTAAAGGTACATCAGAACCTGTAGATGCACAAATTTGGATTTCAGAGATAGAGAAATTTTTCCTAGTAACCAATGTTAATAATAACGAAAAGACAACTTTTGCAACCTTTTTCTTGAAGGGTGAGGCTAATTATTGGTGGGAATCAAGCAAAGGTCGGGTAGAAACTGAAATTATTCCTTGGGATGGATTCAAAGAGTTGTTCTTTGAAAACTATTTTTCCCAATCCCTGAAAGACCCAATGGAACTAAAATTTATGGACTTAAAACAAGGAGATCTTACTGTAACCCAGTATACAACTAAGTTTAATGAACTATCTAGGTTTGCTCCTCATCAAGTAACCACTGAACTTAGAAAGACTCGTAGGTTTCAGGAAGGTTTAAAACCTCAGATTCGGAGTAGATTGTCAGTACTTCAAATAAAAACTTTCTCTGAGATACTAGAGAAGGCCACTATAGCCGAAAGTGAGAATGACAGTCTTGCTAAATTTCATCAGGATAAGAGAAGTCAGAATGTAAAAGGAAAAATTAGGACAGAACCTAGTTCAGGTGGGTTTAATAACAAACGTAAATGGGATAATTCTTTTTCTAACAACCCAGGGAAAAAGATAGGAAATACTAACAATAACTTTAGTAATAATAATATTAAACCTTGTCCTAATTGTGGTAAAAAATATAGAGGAGAATGCCTTCATAACAAATGTTTTAATTGTGGACAGTCGGGACATTATTATCTACAGTGTCCTCTTCCAAGGAAAAATAAATATTTTAATTGTGGTTCCTTAGACCATTTTTCAAAGAACTGTCCCAAACCTAGGAATCAAGGAGGAAAAGGGGTTATAATACCAGAGAATAATCAATCAACAGTAGCTGCAGCTGGGGTTCAGAATCGACCTACCTCGAGAACATTTAATATGTCGGTGAAGGATACTGTTGCTTCACAGGACGTGGTGACAGGTATCATCCCTATCAACACTTTAAATGCATATGTGTTATTCGATTCTGGTGCTACATGTTCATTTATGTCTACAAATTTCTCTACAAACTTAAATATACCTTGTAAAAATCTAGACAAACCATTTTGCGTAGAAATTGCTAATAATGAAAGGATTCCGGTTGAGACCATATACAGAAACTGTAGTGTGATAATAAAAGGACATAATTTTAAGTTAGATTTAAAACCAATTTAGTTGGGAGAATTTGATGTAATTCTAGGAATGGATTGGTTAGTTAATCATAACGCGATGATTGATTGTCATCAAAAACGTATAAATCATTTGACTACTTCGAAGTCAAAGGAAGTGTTCAACGGTAGTTGTTCACCTAAGCAATCTCGATGTTTGACTATAGTTGAAGCAGAAAGATTACTTAGAAAGGGTTATTTAGGATATTTGGCCTATATAGTTGATACTCGACAGGAAGGAGTAAAACTAGATCAAATACCTATAGTTAAGGAATTTCCTGATGTATTTCCAGATGACTTACCAGGTTTTCTTCCAAATAAGGGAAATTGAGTTCGTCATTGATCTTGCACCAGGAACGACACCAGTTTCAAAGGCACCGTACAGAATGGCACCTATAGAACTGAAAGAGTTACTTATACAATTACAGGAACTCTTAGATAAAAAGTACATACAACCTAGTGTTTCACCTTGGGGAGCACCAGTTTTGTTTGTAAAGAAGAAGGATGGAACTATGAGACTATGTATAGACTATAGGGAGCTAAATAAGTTAACTATTAAAAATAAATATCCTTTACCAAGAATTGATGATTTGTTTGACCAATTAAAAGGAGCCGAATAATTTCAAAAATTGACCTTAGAACAGGTTATCATCAATTAAAGGTAAGAAAGGAGGATGTGCCGAAAACAGCGTTTAGGACATGCTATGGACATTATGAGTTTCTTGTAATGTCTTTTGGATTAACAAATGCACTGGCAGCATTTATGGATTGAATGAATCGAGTGTCTAAATCATGCTTGGACAAATTTGTTGTAGTATTTATCGACGATATTCTGGTATACTTGAAAACACGGGAAGAGCATATTGAACACTTGAGAGTCGTTTTGGAGATATTACGAAAGGAACAACTTTATGCAAAGTTTTCCAAGTGTGAATTCTGGTTGAAGAGAGTTCAATTTTTAGGTCACGTAATTGATAAGAATGGAATATCTGTAGATCCAGCTAAGATCGAAACGGTTGTGAATTGGGAACAACCAAAAACTCCAACAGAAGTACGAAGTTTTCTCGGATTAGCGGGTTATTATCGATGGTTTATAAAAGATTTTTCAAAAATAGCAATCCCATTAACCAATTTAACTCAAAAGACGGTGAAATACGTCTGGACAGATAAATGTGAGGAAAGCTTCCAAGAGTTGAAGAAGCGACTGAGCATGGCTCCAGTGTTATCCTTACCAGATGATATAGGAGGCCTTGTAGTATATAGTGATGCATCACATAGAAGTTTGGGGTGTGTGTTGATGCAACATGGGAAAGTGATAACCTATGCATCACGACAACTCAAAGATTATGAGAAGAGGTATCCTACTCATGACCTAGAGTTAGCCGCGGTAGTTTTTGCTCTAAAAATTTGGAGACATTACTTGTACGGGGAGAAGTGCGAGATATATACAGATCATAAAAGTCTGAAATATATTTTTACATAAAAGGAATTAAATTTAAGACAAAGACGATGGTTAGAACTGATAAAGGATTTTGACTGTGAAATTTTATGTCATCCCGGTAAGGCCAATGTTGTAGCTGATGCGTTAAGTAGAAAGAATCAGGAAAAATTGAATGTATTAACCACCAATAATAGGTTAATAAAAGACTTTGAAAATTTTGAAATTGAGGTGGAATGTACAACTACCTCTACCCAAAAATTATATATTTTAGAAGGAGTTTCATCTCTGCTTAATAAAGTTAAAGAGATACAGAAAAAGGATGAAGAATGTCAGAAGTTCAAATCTAATTCAACACATGATAAGTATAATAAATTTTGAATAGATACGGATGGAATTATAAGATATGAAAATAGAATTTGGGTTCCGTTAGACCGAGCTTTAAAAGATGAAATTTTAAACAAAGCTCATAATTCTAAATTTGTTATACATCTTGACAGTACAAAAATGTATAAGGACTTAAGTCGACACTTTTGGTGGTCGAACATGAAAAGAGAAATAGCTGAATTGGTAAGTAAATGTCTCTCGTGTCAAAGGGTTAAGATTGAGCATCAAAAGCCGAGTGGTTTACTTCAACCCTTACCAATTCCCGAGTGGAAGTGGGAACATATAACTATGGATTTTGTTGTTGGTCTTCCAGCTACACAAAAGGGCCATAATGCCATTTGGGTAATAGTTGACCGTTTAACAAAATTAGCTCACTTTTTACCTATTAAGATTACTCATAACCTAGATCACCTTGCCAAACTGTACATCAATGAAATTATCTCTAGGCATGGAGTACATGTGTCCATAGTATCAGATCGAGATCCAAGATTTACTTCTAATTTTTGGAAAAGCCTTCAGAATCACTTAGGAACACAACTAAGATTGAGTACAGCTTATCATCCTCAGACTGATGGACAGAGTGAGAGAACCATACAAACATTAGAGGATATGCTAAGAACTTGTATTATAGATTTCAAAGGAAGTTGGGAAGATCAGTTACCCTTAGTCGAATTTGCCTATAACAATAGTTATCATGCTAGCATAGGTATGCCACCCTATGAAGCTTTATATGGGTGTAAGTGTAGAACACCTTTATGTTGAGATGAAGTCGGGGAAAGAAAAGTGTTAGGACCTGAGATAATTCAACAAACAACTGAAACTATCAGAATTATTCGTCAAGGATTACAAGCATCTCAAGATCGACAAAGAAAATACGCCAATCCACATCGTCAACAACGAAACTTTAACGTAGGAAATCATGTATTCTTGAAAGTATCTCCTTGGAAAGGCAAGATACGTTTTGGCAAGAAAGGAAAATTAAGTTCGAGATTCATTAGACCTTTTGAAATTTTGAGAAGGGTTGGTGAAGTTACTTATAAAATAGCACTACCTCCTGAGTTAAATCATATTCATAATTTGTTTCATGTGTCTGTATTACGACCATATAAACCTGATTATAAACACGTTATACAATATAAGCCAATCCAAATATAGGAAGATCTTTCTTAAGTAGAAGAACCTGTGCAGATCGTCGACCGTGAAGAGCAAGTCATGAGAAATAAAGTGATAACATCGGTCAAAGTAATTCGGAGGAACCAAAACGTTGAAGAAGCTACATGGGAGCTTGAAGATAAAATGTGCGAGAATTATCCTCAATTATATACTTAACTTGTACTGTAATTTCGAGGACGAAATTCTTATTAGTGGGGGTGAATGTAAAAAACTCAAAACCCTAATAAGACTCGTATGCATAAAATCCCGTTATTTAAATAAAATATCTCCATTCTGAATGTGTTATGTGTTAATATATACTTGGTTTGACAAATTTCACCAAATAAATTTTTGTCCAAAAAACGTCGTGCTCGACACCTCGTGCTTAATTTTTTTTTTCTATAATCGGACTTCTCGGTAAAATTATTTTGACAAGTTGCTTTGTCGTGCTTACACTAAAAAAATGATTTGTCGTGCTTGTTAGGATTAGTGAGAAATTTAGGTTAACAATCCTAGATTAATAAACCTTAACCCTAACTAGCAAAACCCTAACCCTAATTTATAAACCTAACCCTAATTAGCTAAACTAACTCTAATTAGCTTATGTTAACACCTAATCATGGTTAGTAAACTTCAATTAGGTACTAATTAAAATTACTTAACATTCCTAGTCATTAGAAACAAAACCCTAATCAAGATTAGTGAAGATTAAAGCCTAATTAAGCTACTAAACAAACCTAACTAGCTCACAAGTAGGTTAGGAGTCACCATTGCAAGTTCCAAGATAGCACATGACATGCTTGTAACTCCCAAGCATCACAATATTCATCAGATCAGATCTTTGTAGAGGCAAGTTGCCCAAAAATGACCAAAAAGCCAAGTTAAAGAATTCTATAAATAGAAACCTTAGGGCTAAGCAAACTCACGAAATTCCTAAGCCTAGATACACTTATAAACTTACCAAATCAAGCCTGGGTGATAGCAGCAACAACATCGGAAGCTAGAATCAAAAATTATTTAAGAAAAGGTACAAACCCTAGTTCTTAATTAGCTCTATGATCTTATGTTAGATTTGTTGTTTAGATGTTTAAAATTATGTATTAGTATGTTAAAAAATATGTTAGATTGGTAGAACACGTTTTCATAACATCTAGATGCCTTAATTAAGTGTTTTAATAAATCTGGAAATTTTGAAAACTATGTCTGACAGTCGAATGTTAGGGCTCATAGATTCATTTGTGTTTATGTTTTGGTCCGTTAATTGTTTGTTATTTGTAGCCTGTTAGTAGGTCTTTAATGCGGAAAGAAAAGCAGTTCATTAGAACCATAGATTTCAAGTTATAAGTAGTCAAAGTGGGTTGACCGTTCACGGATTGCAGTTTTCTGGGTTACCCAGAAAGCTCAAGAACAGTCGAACCGGCTACTTTGACCAATTTGTTTAAGCGTCTTATGTTTGTGATATTTGTATGTTTTTGTTATAGATCAATACCCTGTTATATGTACTAAATATCTATGATCTTTAATTGAACAAACAACGTATAGGTTTACTAGAATTAATGGTCAAAAGTCGTTGACCGAGCTTGACCAAGTTTTCTGGGTTTTCCAAAAAACTGAAGAACACGAAGAACAGCATTTGGCTGTACTTTGACCAGCATAATTAGAGACCTTAGATTTATGCTTTGTTTATGTTAATGTTATATATATCTACCCTGACATATATACTATATGTTACAACAAACATTACACACATCTAATACACAGAATCTCAAGAACAGTTTTGACAGTGACTTTGAGCCTCTATAACTTCTTGTTATATGTAGGTTAAAGCCTAAAATTTGTTTCATGTTATACTACTGTATGTGTCTACAACATCAACTCTTGAACAAACCAAGAATCATCATCAGTAGCCTTTTAATTAGTGGTCAAACTAGTCACTCGACCATGACCAAACTCCTGCCCAAAAACTCAAAAACACCTACAATGATACTTTCTGTCACTGAAGGGCTTTAGCGACAGACAGAAATTATTTTTCTAAAAATAAATTATAAAAATTAGAAATAATTAATAAATAAATATAAAAACAATTTTATAAATTATATTAAATTATTATAAATAAATTCTGATATTTTTATATAAATTTAATAAATATTTTATATTATTTTGATATTATTAATAATTAACTTATTAATAAAGAAATTAGAATAAATTATTTATAAATACTAAATAATTATGGAAAAATATTATTAATGATATAAAAATTATAATAAATGAATATAAATTATTTAAAAATTATAATCATGTGTTTTGTAAAATTGAAAGTAAATATTAATTACTATTAAATAGAAATAAATGATTTAAAATCAAAATAAAAGTTTTAAATACTTTAAAATTTCTAAAAGGTATTTTAAATTATAATTAAATTTTATAAATAAAATTTAGTCCATTTATCAAAGGTATTAAACACCAAACCTAATTAATCTAACCCGATATTATATTAATGTTATAATTGAGTATTCATATCAATACTAACGTGTTAAATTTATATATATGAACTTTAGGTATTTATTAACGATTGAATAGCATAACTTGACTGATCTACGTTCAGGCAAGTTCTCTATCCTTAAATTTCTTATAAAGCAAATTTCCTAAACCCTACCCTTATATCTTGATATCTTGAATTGTCTTTATTATATTATACCAATCCTACAATTGAATTGCCAAATTATTGTAAAGTTATTGCTATAGATTCAGCATAACTTAAAAATGAATTTTTTATTCAGATGATAATGTTTTTTTAGCATAAACTGTTGTGTCAAACCAAATTGTATTGGTAAGACAACTTATACTGAAGTTGGGTATCCCGTAAGGGATTGAAATTTAGTCAATTCATATATTGACATTTAGTGTATTTTGAGCACTGGTAGGACGATATGCATACTCCTAAGATGTTGAATAGGCTGATCCCGTATCTCACATCTGAACAAAATTTCTAAGTCTATGTGACTGATAAAAATAAAGAAAAATTCCAGAAATGGTTGAAATAAATAGGAATCCAGAAATGGTACAACTATCAGTCGAAATTTGAACTATTATATTTCTTCAAATCCTATATTGTTATAAATACACAACTTGCTGAGCATGTCATAGCTCACCCTTTCAAATTATTCCCTTTGTAGTTTTAGACGGTAATCCTGGAACTTCTGGAGTAGATAAAGGGAAGCATCCCTACACAGATTAGATTATTCTCTTGTTTGTTTGAATACCCTGTAATAAGAACTCGTTATGAGAATCATGTAATCGAATATTAATGTAAAAAAATTTCGCAACCGTGTTTTCTTACATATATAGATGTAAAATTAGACTTCTTCGAATCTAGTTGAGATCATTGGGAACTATTTATCTGAGTGAGGGTATTAATAGCATGGACTGTTCATGTTGTTACTAATACTATGGATTTCGGATAGATAGTTACTATCGATACAATAGTATAAATTTGTTTGGCTTAGACTATACATCTAGATGAGGGTATTAGTAATATGGACTTCTCATGTTATTGCTGATACTCTGAATTTCGGATAGATAGACTCTAGTCACAGATACAGTTCATATATCTAAGTGAGGGTATCCAAACACAGTAAAAGTTCTCTTGAGAATTGACATCTGTTATGGGATACTGTGAATTTTGGATCTATGGGAATTATATCTACTAGTGTTGGGTTTGTAATATTCATAAGCGCAATCAAATTGCACAAAAATAGCGGAAGCGTGTAAAATCAGAGTTTAAAAAAATTTACAAACCATAAAACCCGGATCAGTTGATCGCTAGGGAGGCTTATCCCTATTGTAGAATAAATATTATTTATTTAAATAAATTAATTCTACAATAGGGATAAGCCTCCCTAGCGATCAACGACTTTCCAGATAATATAGATTTCAACATTAATCATTAAAGAACCTTTGAGTAAATAGTTACCGTACAATTCAATCCTTCCACCATACAATGTCCCAATTAAATATAAGACATGGAATTACTTTGTCAAGTCTTATTTTATTTAATTATATGTATTTCGATCCTTAAATGCACAACTCAAATAATGCAAATTAGAAACTCCTTTCTAATTTCATTACGCCGCCAAGGACTACTTTGGGTTGTCATTTATCGAATCACATAGGACATTTCTCTTTTATTAGAAGTGGTAGATTCTTTATTGATCATACATTATCTCCATGTACAACTCATTATACCCAAGCATACCTTTTGATATACCCTAAGGGTCTTAAGGAATAAGTCAAAGTATAACTCATCATACACAAGATACTATGATGATCTCAAGTCCAAGGATTACTTGTACTACTATCACTACAGAATTCCTATTGACAGCAAATAAAACTCCATTAGGTATTCCTTAGCGAGCCACGTTCGATGAACTTATTCTCTAATAAGCACCTACATACTTGCTTTAGTGTCTCCACACAAATGATTATGAGATCAATCATCCTCATCCAATGAGAGCAAGCAACGTATGTACCAATCTATCCGGATTCACTAATCCCCAATTTAGTAATCCAACGATTGGGAACTATTTTAGTTTTTAAGCTTTCTAAGAATTTAGATCTCATTAGAATGATCATCATCATTATTCTAAAAGCATTGCTTAAAACTATGGGTTTATCACATATTATAAAACAGCATCATGTAGATAATTAAAAGCCTTTAATAAATTAATACTTTTTATTAATAAATGAATAAGATTGTTTACAAAGTATATGCTTTATCATCAAACATGATTGGCTTGTATGCATACTACTTTCAACTAGTCCCTCTATTTAATGTAATCTTATAATCAGATATCATGGGTGTATAGATTTAAAAGCATTATGTTGGTTTTCTGTAAACACCATATCAGATACCGTGCGTGTGTAGATATGGGGGCGTTACATTGAATAACTAAAGTAATCTCGTTTGGAATAAAGAAACAAAGATTAATTAACTTGCTCAACAATAAATGAGGATTAAAGAACCTGCATAACAATAAATTTCTCAACAAGAGATTAGAAATAGAGAACTTGCAAAAGTATATCATGACAATGAAAAGTAACCTTGCTGAATAATAAAGTAGCAAAGGTTAGGGAACTTGCATCCTCATAAACAAATTAGATACAAGAACTTACTCAATCATAAGAATAAAGTTGCACAATGTAATAATAGAACTAGCTCAACGAAAGTGTAGAATTAGAAAACTTGCCTCTAGCGTAAGCTACAATATTAAAACTCACGTTCACCTACACATAATATTAGAACCACGATATCTATTAGATATACTAACATTCAATTTCCAACATAACACACATTTCTAGTTAGACTTATTAATTTAGTATAAGTCTTATGCTACTACATATATATCAGAAATTCCAAGTGTTAACCTTCATAATACTTATTTACTAATCCTCATGCTCAATAAATCACAACATGTCATTTTCATAGTTTAATAACTTCTTATAACATTAGAATTACTAACCACATTACCCTATGTTGTTTTAACCTTGTCATTACACATTTAACATGTTAACACGTTAACATATCCTTAAGCTAAGTTACAATGAATGTCCAAAGTCTGCAGAAGTAGCAGACTACATTGTCTGTGTTGATTCTTGGACATGGCGCGCCGTGCGATATTACCTTAGGTTCTTGCTCTCTCGAAACTGCCACAAGACCCGCGCCAAGAGGCTCTGAGCAGCGCTTCGCACTGATTCGATTTTTGAAACATAATTTCTAAGACTATTCTTAAGCCAACTAACACGAATTTCTCCCACAAAATAGTGAAATTAACATATACAATTGGTGTAAAACCATCATAAACATGTTTCCTCACATATTCAACCACTTAGAGCAATTTAACAACAACTTTAACTAATTTAAATCCTCAAATTTCATGTTTTCATACAAAAACACCATTTTTGACACCCTTCATAGAAATCATCACTATGATCACAATTCTTGTCCAAATTACTTCGTTCAAATTACGTTATCTTCATTTCTTAATGAACTAGAATAATAAAGCCTCAATTCACAGATTAATATACAAATTGACCACCATAATTAATACTTTTACAAGCCATATGAAAAATATAAACAATGTCATTATTTTTCTAGTTTTAATTGTAATTACCATACAAATTCCTTGTTTAAACATAAACTCTAGCATCTTAAACACATACAATCACCATAATCAATTGTATAACAAGATTCCAAAAAAAAATTAAATTCACAGAGTTTGAAGCTTCATGCCGTAAAACTCATATATATATATATATATATATATATATATATATAAGATATAAAAATTTAAGAGAAATACCTTTTGTTTCTTTGGAAATCCTTTTACTAAGAATAGCTTGAACACTAAGAACTTGCTTTGAAATCCCAGCCTTTTCTCTCTCAAACTCTCTCAAATTCTTCTTTGATAACCCTTTTCTTTCCTTTTCTTTTATTAGGCTTAAGCCAATTATTTTTCACGTATAACCAAATACACCTGACGCTTAAAACCCAAACGTACGAAACTGCCATATACATAATATAATAATAATTACATGGTATTTATAACATATTTAATATATATTATTTATATTTATTTTATTTATATTATTATAATTAAAAATTAAAAATCTAAAAGCCATAAGGCTTTATTTGGCAAAAAGTCTTTAAAATAAAGACTTAATATTTTTGGTCAAAACTAAATTAAACTACTTTAATTTTATTTTAATAAACCATTTAGTTTAAAATTTATAATCACATATTATTTATTTGGATTTTCATATCCAACATTAATCAAATAAATTAATTACACACTATATTTACATAAATATTCCACTTAAACAAATATCATAAAATTTATAATTTCATTATAATTTTATTTAATAATTTAGCATACCATTTTAAATTATTAAATTAAAACAACAATATAACATCTCATGTTATATTACAACTCTCTAAATTATAAATTAATTTATTTTAGAATATTATCTAATAAAGTTAATTCACAAATACTTACTAATAATAACCACATCAATAAAATATTTATTTCATTTAATAAATATTTTAAATTACAATAAACACCTTAAATAAATATTTATATAATTCAATAAATATTTAAAATTATAATTTGAAATTCCGGATTTGTTACATCCTTCCCTCCTTACAAGGATTATGTCCCCAGAATCATAACTTAAATAATCAGATCATCACATCGGAGGATGATTGGCATGTTACCAGAGTAGATGTACTCTTTATGTGTATGGTGGCTTATCTGTACATGTCATTGTACATGGACCACTTAGACATCGGCGTGGTTATGGTATTTCGTGCTCTCCTGGAGGGATATACCATCTTACCGATGATTGTGGCAAAGACCTTGAGGTCGGCCACGCATTTTCACACCCATCCTGCATGGGTATTGAAAGGCAGTTCAGTCTTGTTGTACATGTGGTTTATGACACACTTGAGATCGATTGGCACTTTCCGACGCCATGGGTATTAATTTTCCCATGAGATAGCCATGTCTTACTCCTTCCAGCCGGCGAAGTGTACAAATGCAGCTTCTTGGTTAGTTTTCTTATCTGGGATCGAGGATCCGTTTGATATTTTTCCCTGTTTAGGGCTCGGCTCTCCCTACAGCTTTATCACTCAAGCAGCTGGCATGGATTATCTTCCTCTGGCTGGTTTGAGAGGGATCAGGCTAGAGCCTTGATGTTGACAGCTCTTTCTGATAGAGATGCCACTTTGATTGAAAGAGATGATTCTCTAGCTTGTAGGGATATCGCTGTTGTTGAGCGGGATGAGGCTCGACTATCTAGGTATGCAACTGTTATTAAGTGGGATGGTTCTCTAGCTACCCGAGATACTTCCATTATAGATAGTACTACATTGAGGTCCCATACTACTGACATTATTAAAGAGATGAGCACTTTCATTGATGAGCATAGTGTCACCATGCAGATTGTTATAGATCTCTTGGCTCGTGTAGATACCCTTTGGCTGGAGCTCATAGAGTTACCCCCATCTTCTGAGAGGGATGCCATGTTAGACTTGATGGCTCACTTATCCACTAGTTTGTAGATTAGCTTTGATTTTCCTGCATAGACTAGGTTAGCCATTTTTGTCATGTGCAGGACACATTGTATATATCAAACAGTATTATATGGCAAGGAAATATGTTTTGATTCACTTCCCTTTTAGTTATGCCTTGTTACTTGCTTGATAGTTGCATGTTTCTTTAGGGCTTATGATCTTGATGTATTCTGAACTCCTCCTTGATGGATGGACATTGAGATATCTCAGGATCTTTCAAAAAGGATCGTTGATCTTTGTATTCCCCTATCCTTTGGTGTCTTGGGACTGGGTTTTTGTATATGATTATGGAGAGGATTGTGGCTTTCCTCTTTGAGGTTGACCTCCCAACAGATGGTCACCAGTACTCCTTTGTATTATGGAGCCAAGGTAGTTCCATCTCTTATGGATTGGTGTTTCTCTTTGAGGACTCAACCGCAGCTTAGATGGTCGTCGATTCTCCCATTTGTGTTGGGAGACCAGGTAATTCCATCCCTTTGGTCTTAGCCGATGAGGTGTGGTTTAAACACCCCACAGATGGTCGCTGATACTCCTTCGTATTGGGGAGACAGGTAGTTCCACCTCTCATGGTTTGGTTTGAAAGTAGAAAGATGATCCTAGTTGTAAGACCCCAACTTATTATTAATGAAATTTAATTTTCTCTATTTTTTTATTTTGAAATAGTAAGGGTTGATTTGATTAATGTGGATAGTTATGGGTAAAATACGCAAATATTTCGAATAAGCAAGTGGTTATAAAATATTCATTATTGTTTGAATATTCGTTTGGTCGTGGAATATTAAATCTTTGTCGGGGAATATTAAATGCGACGGTATGATCTTTTTGTGGGCCCCATAACTGAAAGCGATTGGATGAAGAAAACGACAAATATAAGTTGTTTTTAAATAACAGGCGTAGTTATTACAGATTATCTTGTTGGAATACCCGGTGGTTAAAACACACTAATCGCTGTTGTTGAACGGTAGCACACGATATTGCACCAATTATTGATTCTTACGTAAGAAGGCACTACTCAATAATTGTTACGATAATTCTTGTTCAATATTTTATTTTATTGATTCAATAATTGTTGCGTTGATATTTTATATTCTTTGTTGTTTCAATAATTGTCATTACACAATTTTTTTATTATCGAAGCAATAATTCATATTATCTGAATAATATTATTAGATAACATTATTGGCAATGTCTAGAAAGTTACATCTAAGGAGAGGTTTGGTCACCTAATTGCGCTGCATGAAGGAGAAATTCTTATTGAAAGCCCCTCTTTCTCAGAACTGCACGGTTGTCGATAATGTGATTACGTAATATTATTTGTGAATAATTAATTATTGATTTATATGATGAGGAAAATATTGATTTTATGTGGATATAGATGGAGAAAATTTTAAAATGACAATTGTTGAAAATTAATATTTTATCTTTTACGATAAAATAATTCATTTAAATATATTATTTTAATAATATATTAACGGTGATATTTTTACAACGAATGTGGGATATATGAGTATACGAGGAGGAAGAGTATTTTTGTTGCAATAAATGTTTAAAACATGTTAAACATGTCGGTGGACCCCATTTCTTGACTGAAATTTGATTATAGCTTGTAAAATTGTCCGTATGTGGATTTCGGTCAATTTTTTTTGGAATTTGGAAAAACTTTCTTCTGCAAAGTTGTAGAGAATTGAATTTCCTATAAAAAATCATGAGATTCGAATTTTCTGATAAAATGGCTATTTATTATGAATTATTGAAGTTCTGAAGTTACGAAATAATTGATTTTTGAAGTTTTATTTATTTTATTAATAAAAACGTTTTTTATATGTTGTGGGCATATTTAACATGTGCATGGTGGCTGAATTCAGATTCAAGATGTGGGCGTATGAATTTTGTTTATATATAATATTATTATATTCAATTTTACGCTTTGGTGTTCTAAGCGATTTCCTATAAATAGGGTGCTTAGGTTAGAATTGAAAATCACACCGAAAACCAAGTTTTTTCTCTCTATATTATCGGCGTATTCTTGTGAGTATTTTGAGTATACTTTGAGTATTGCTATACGGTGCAAGTTCAAGTCATAGCTTTATATCAGGTGTTTGACTAAAGTCTTGTCTTTCGAGGTAAGGGATGTTATTTTCTTCTCAAATGATATTATTTCTTCAATATCATTATCTTTGAAATATTGGTTGGAACTTTTATCAAATTTGGAACTTTTTCATGTCGGGGTTACTATTCATGAGTTCTTATTCATGACTATTCATGAGTTACTATTCATTTCTTATTCATTCACGAGTTACTATTCACGAGTCTATTAAGTGAAGCGTGAAGATGTTTTTTATTCATGTGGAATTTCTATTTCTTTTTGGTGCGGGAGTTACTATTCACGTATACGGCACTATTCACGAATCGACCTTATTCAATTTAAAAATGAAATTTCTTCTTTTAAATCAAAATATCTATTCGGATACTAGCTTTGATTGTATCCATGTTTTGATCATTCTTGAATTTTACATCACTATGATTATTTTGAGGTATTGTTGGACATGGATAAAACAAAGTCTGAATCTTAATCCTTAATCCTTGTCATTTTGTTTCACTTTGGATTCGTTTCTTTAAAAATATTTTCATCATCCTCGATCTTAAATGATGATATTATTGAATATCTTTGGCCTGTAG
Organism: Panax quinquefolius; assembly: GCA_020205615.1. NCBI lineage: Eukaryota > Viridiplantae > Streptophyta > Magnoliopsida > Apiales > Araliaceae > Panax > Panax quinquefolius. Next base: position 128,248,280 of record CM035156.1, read on the forward strand.
TGCGAAAGATGAATGATTTCGATGAATATCTTTAGCTTTGTAGTGCAAAGTTGAATGATTTACAAGAATATCTTTGGCCCGTGGTGCAAAGATGAACAGGTGTTTAGATGAACATGACCAACTGATGAATATCTTTGGCCTATAGTGCAAAGATAAATATTTGATTCCAGATTTATATTGATTGATGTTACAGGGATAAAAGATAGACGATGAACTTTTAAATTCATACATAGAAGATAGTAGTTTGCATTCTCTACTTAACTCTTCTAATGAATTATTATTTCCGCTCTGAATATTGATTTAAAATTTGTTGTCTATTGTATTCTATTAGATTTTTCCTGTTGAAGACTAATGATAATTTGTTGTATATTATCTTGGTCATAATATTCTTTTACCGGGCTAGTTGAGCTCACCCTTTTCCTTTTTGTTCCATTTTTCTTCTCGGGAGGCGAGAATGTAGCGAGTACTAGTCGGGGTATGGAATGAAGGTTCTAGAGAGAGTTGTTTAGTAGTCCTCACCATTTTGTAAAATAATGTATCAATAATTATGATGGGGATTTATTTGCGTGTGGATATTGTCTAGATGGCAATATCGTATTTAAACTCACAGATTTATATGTTGTAATAATAAAGTTGTAGTTATTTACGTACCATGTATTTGGCGACTCGTAATGGGTTGGATGGAATGGACCTATTTTGGGGCGTCACGGTTGGTATCGAGCTTAGGGATATGATCTCGGCGGAGATCGGGGAATAGAACTAGGAGGGAGAGCAGAGTAAATCCTTCGCTAGTGTGTCCTACCTAAGCTTATTTGTTAGTTGGTCGATATATAGGGATATTATGTGATATATTGATTTCCTTAATTAACCCTTGTTTTATGACGATGTTTGAGAATGTCGATGAGAATATTAACATGGAGTAAATGAGACCGTGGAGATGCTCAGCCCAACGAGGAGAACGTGCAACAGTCGGTGACAATGTACCTCCTGTGAACAACAACACCAACGAGCAGATGATGAGCGAGGGATGTTTAGAAGCTTTTTGCGAGTTCATGCAAAATCGAGATGAGGAGACTCGTGTTCAAAATACTGAGGAGGAAATGATAGCAATTCACGGGTGGTCACCGCCAAGCGCGATTCAAAGAGTTGGGACCACGAGTGCAGGGGAAAGCCAGATCCGATTAAGGCGGAGACATGGGTCAAACAAATTACCAAGATATTCGATGTCTTGGGATGCACGGAGGAACAGAAAGTTCCATTCGCTACTTTTATATTCCGTAATGAGGCAGATTACTGGTGGGAATCTGTGAAGCGTACCCATCCAGCTGCACTCAGCATGTCATGGGAGACATTTCAGAAACAGTTCAATGACAAGTACTTCCCTGAAAGTATTCGTCATATGAAGGAAGTGGAGTTTATTAGACTAGAGCAGAATAACATGACGGTGTCCCAGTACGAGGCGAAGTTCGCGGAGTTATCCAGGTTTGCACCTCATTTGGTGGAGAATGAGGAACGTATGACGCGGATGTTTCTTAGAGGTTTGAAACCCGACATACGTCAGTATCTCATTTCTCATAAATTTTCTCTCTATTCAGATGTTGTCAGCGAGGGCTCGGTTGTTAGAAGAGAGATAACGAGTACGTTCAACCAAGGGACCATAACCAGGATCATATCAGAAGATAGCGATCATCGTAATAACGATAACCAATGGAGAAAGAAGAATACGAGACAAAGGCGGTAACCACTCGGTGGTAATCGTGGCCATGAAAATATAGAAGAAGCGAGTGGGAGGAGATTTTAAAAAGAGGAGATTCAACAACGACCATGTGAAGGCGTCGGCCAAGATGCAATTGGTTCCAAGGAGGAGAAAGACCACCGGTCGTATGTTACAAATCTTGGGAAAGAGGGATATCATCATTGAGCGCCTGAACAGTTTAAGGTATGCTATAATTATGGAAAAGAAGGACATATCGCTCGAGATTGTACGGTATCGAAACCCAGTCCAGCGGGAATGGTGATTCAAAAGGATGTCCCAGAAAAGTCAAAGTCAACGGTTCCTGGAAGAGCATTTGTCGTGACCGGTCAAAATGCAAGGAACCCGAACGAAGTTAACACGGGTTAGTTAATTATAAATTCTTGCGAAGTTTATACCTTACTAGATACCGGTTCTACCCATTCTTTTATCTCTCTTGCTTGCGCTCAACGTTTGAACTTGACTACGGAGAAATTAGACTTTGACCTATTTGGAGAGACTCGTTAGGAGAAACTTTCATTACATCCGTTGTTTAGAAATCTTGCTTGATTCAGTTGGCACTATCACATTACACGTTAACCTTATTTCTATAGAGATATTTGCTTTTGATGTGATTTTAAGGTTAACTACTCATCATGCCGAAATTGATTACTTTACGTAAGGTTGTTAGTTTTCATATTCTTAAGCAACTTTGTTATTCAATTCAAGCAATCAAACCATTGTAGTCAAACATTTTCATATCAAGCCATGAAGTCATTCGTTTATTACGGATGTCAAGTTCTTCGTCCATGTTATGGATTTGAATAAAGACACGTCGATTTGAATAATATTCTGTTGTTATTAATTTTTCTGACGTATTTCTGAAGAATTTCTTGGTTTACTCCCAAAAGATGATATTAAATTTTGTATCGACTTTGAACCCTAGACAAAACTCATTTCAAAAATCTCATATCGAATGGCTCTATTGAACTTCGAGTTAAAATTCAACTATAGAATTTGGTACTGAGCCTTTATCTGGTGACTTCCTTTGTGGAATGCAAAGCGGACTCTCTCGTAGGGGACACCATATTCGATGCGATAGTAAAGCCGATAGGTGTCATTGTAACGTGTTATCCAAGGTTGGGATATGAGTCACAGTTGAGAACAACCTAAGTTGGTAATCGAAATACGTAGCTTTCTAGGCTTAGTTGGTTATTATCGGAGATTCGTTGAAGGATATTCTCGAATCGCTATTCCATTAACTCAGCTGACTCGTAGAGATACAAAATTCGAATGGAGCAAGGAATGTGGGAAGAGCTTTGAAGAACTCAAGAGGAGACTCATTTCAGCACATGTTCTGACCATGCCATCCTGGAAAAAGCGAACGTGGTAGCTGACGTGTTGAGTAGAAGATCGTATACAAGTACGAGTACAATATTGTCAAAGACTCATTTCGTATAATTTACAAATAATAGAGATGGAGATGAAAACTCTAGTTACCCACGTGATGATATACGAGTATAATCGACTTTAATCGATAAAGTTAAAGCTGTTCAAGCTACACACTGGAGCTGATGAATTTGAAGAAGGAGGTGCAAGAAGTTGTTATTTCAAAAGCGAGAATCGGTGAGGTGATGAAAGCTCAAACCTTCGATTTATTAATCCATTTAAAATTCTCGATCGAATAGGAATCGTGGCCTATAGACTCGCTTTTACCGCCAAGTATGGCGGCGTGTTCATAACGTTTTTCACGTATCGATGTTACGTAAATATGTGGACGACCCGAACTACGTCATTGAGTTAGAACCAGACGAGATACCCGAAGACTTAACGTACGAGGAGGTACCTGTCAAGATCTTGTAGAGGAAAGAACATATCCTATGTACCGAGGTTATACCACAAGTTAAAGTTTTGTGGAGAAACCATGCTATTGAGGAAATGACCTGGGAGTTGGAAACGAAAATGAAAGCGAGGTATTCTCATTTTTTCGAAACACCAGGTATGTACGTCAATTTCGAGGACGAAATTTCATAAGGAGGGGAGGTTGTAAGACCCCAACTTATTATTAATGAAATTTAATTTTCTCTATTTTTTTTATTTTGAAATAGTAAGGGTTGATTTGATTAATGTGGATAGTTATGGGTAAAATACGCAAATATTTCGAATAAGCAAGTGGTTATAAAATATTCATTATTGTCGGGGAATATTCGTTTGGTCGTGGAATATTAAATGCTTCGGGGAATATTAAATGCGACCACAGTAGCGATCTTTTGTGGGCCCCATAACGAAAGCGATTGGATGAAGAAAACGACAAATATAAGTTGTTTATAAATAACTTGGCGTAGTTATTACCAGATTATCTTTGTTGGAATACCCGTGGTTAAAACACACTAATCTGGCGCTGTTGAGCAACAAGCACACGGTATTGCACCAATTATTGATTCTTACGTGAAAGGCACTACTCAATAATTGTTACGATAATTCTTGTTCGATATTTTATTTTATTGATTCAATAATTGTTGCGTTGATATTTTATATTCTTTGTTGTTTCATAATTGTCATTACACGTTATTTTTATTATCGAAGCAATAATTCATATTATCTGAATAATATTATTAGACAACATTATTGGCAATGTCTATAAAGTTACATCTAAGGAGAGGTTTGGTCACCTAATTGCGCGCTAGTAAGGAGAAATTCTTATTGGAAAGCCCTCTTTCCTGGGAACTGCCTGGTTGTCAATAATGTGATTCTGTAATATTATTTGTGAATAATTAATTATTGATTTATATGATGAGGAAAATATTGATTTTATGTGGATATAGATGGAGAAAATTTTTAAAATGACAATTGTTGAAAATTAATATTTTATCTTTTTCTGATAAAATAATTCATTTAAATATATTATTTTAATAATATATTAACGGTGATATTTTTACAACGAATGTGGGATATATGAGTATACGAGGAGGAAGAGTATTTTTGTTGCAATAAATGTTTAAAACATGTTAAACATGTCGGTGGACCCCATTTCTTGACTGAAATTTGATTATAGCCTGTAAAATTGTCCGTATGTGGATTTCGGTCAATTTCTGTTTGGAATTTGGAAAAACTTTCTTCTGCAAAGTTGTAGAGAATTGAATTTCCTATAAAAAGTCGCGAGATTCGAATTTTCTGATAAAATGGCTATTTATTATGAATTATTGAAGTTCAAAAGTTCCGAAATAATTGATTTTTGGAAGTTTTATTTATTTTTATTAATAAAAACGTTTTTTATATGTTGTGGGCATATTTAACATGTGCATGGTGGCTGAATTCAGATTCAAGATGTGGGCGTATGAATTTTGTTTATATATAATATTATTATATTCAATTTTCTGCTTTGGTGTTCTAAGCAATTTCCTATAAATAGGGTGCTTAGGTTAGAATTGAAAATCACACCAGAAACTGAAGTTTTCTCTCTCTATATTATCGAGCGTATTCTTGTGAGTATTTTGAGTATACTTTGAGTATTGCTATACGGTGCAAGTTCAAGTCATAGCCTTTATATCCTGGTGTTTCAACTAGAAATCTTGTCTTTCGAGGTAAGGGATGTTATTTTCTTCTCAAATGATATTATTTCTTCAATATCATTATCTTTGAAATATTAGTTGGAACTTTTTATCAAATTTGGAACTTTTTCATGTTCGGGAGTTACTATTCACGAGTTATTATTCATGAGTTACTATTCACGAGTACTATTCATGAAGCGTGAAGATGTTTTTTTATGGAATTTCTATCTTTTGGTGTCGGAGTTACTATTCACGTATACGACACTATTCACGTATACGGCACTATTCACGAATACGGCACTATTCAATCGAAAATGAAATTTCTTCTTTTAAGTCCAAAATATCTATTCTGGATACTAGCTTTGATTGTATCCATGTTTTGATCATTCTTGAATTTTACATCACTATGATTATTTTTGAGGTATTGTTGGACATGGATAAAACAAAGTACGAATCTTAATCCTTAATCCTTGTCATTTTGTTTCACTGGATTCGTTTCTTTAAAAATATTTTTCATCATCCTCAGTCTTAAATGATGATATTATTGAATATCTTTGGCCTGTAGTGCAAAGATGAATGATTTCTGATGAATATCTTTAGCCTGTAGTGCAAAGATGAATGATTTCTGAAGAATATCTTTGGCCCGTAGTGCAAAGATGAACAGGAGTTTAGATGAACATGACCAACTGATGAATATCTTTGGCCTGTAGTGCAAAGATAAATATTTGATTCCAGATTTATATTGATTGATGTTACAGGGATAAAAGATAGACGATGAACTTTTAAATTCATACATAGAAGATAGTAGTTTGCATTCTCTACTTAACTCTTCTAATGAATTATTATTTCCGCTGCGAATATTGATTTAAAATTTGTTGTCTATTGTATTCTATTAGATTTTTCCCTGTTGAAGACTAATGATAATTTGTTGTATATTATCTTAGTCATAATATTCTTTATTGGGCTAGTTGAGCTCACCCTTTTCCTTTTTGTTCCATTTTTCTTCTCAGGAGGCGAGAATGTAGCGAAATCTACTAGTCGGGGTATGGAATGAAGGTTCTAAAGAGAGTTGTTTAGTAGTCCTCACCATTTTTGTAAAATAATGTATCAATAATTATGATGGGGATTTATTTGCGTGTGGATATTGTCTAGATGGCAATATCTGTATTTAAACTCACAGTTTATTAATAAAGTTGTAGTTATTTCTGTACCATGTATTTGGCGACTCAGAATGGGTTGGATGGAATGGACCTATTTTGGGGGCGTCACACTAGTACCATTAAAAAGGTTTTTTATTTTTGGTAGGGGTGAGACCGCACTATGAATGGATGTCTATGTACTCCCATTGATGAGGGGAGATCTGGTCTACGTAGTTCCAACTTAGCGTGAAAAGGTTAAAAGTTGTAGGTGGTAAAAAGGGTGTAGAGATTTTTTTTGTTTTTCTGTATTTAGACCGAACCATAAAAATGGTTGCCTACGTACTCCCATATATTGGGGAGATCAGGTCTGCATAGTTCTCCCCTGATGGGATAAACTTAAGTTGTGAAATGTTTTATCCCTAGCTGGACAAACTAAAGTTGTGAAGGGTTTATCCCTAACAAAAAAAATTGAAGTTGTGAAATGTTTATCCCTAACAGAAAAAACTAAAGTGGTGAGATGTTTATCCCTAGCAGGACAAACTGAAGTGGTGAGGATTGTATGTAGTGAGAAAGGTTTTGAAAACCTAAATTGACTGGTAGATCCGATGATCCAGAACTAGGATGCCGGTTTGTAGGTAAATTCAGACATAGTACTGTTTCACGGTGTCTGAGTTGATGAGTTGGGGAAATTCCTCGCCATCCATATCTTGTAATTTGAGGGCTCCTCTTGTCAATACCTCATTGACAACAAATGAGACTTCCCAGTTTGGGGTGAATTTTCCTTTAGATTGATCTTGGATGTCAAGAACCTTCTTTTAGACCAAGTCATGTTGTAACAACCAGATATTTTCTATCCAAATAAATCAGAAATTTTGCGTATAAATTTTTTTTTATTTATTAAAATAAATATGGGGAATATGTGCCAAGATAATGTGCATATGTATATTTGTGATAAATAAAAATTTATTTATAACATGAATAATTTTAAATAATTTTATTTTAGAATTATTGATTATTATAAATTATATTCTTATAATAATTAATTTTATAGTAGAAATGTTTTTATTAATTATTTTCCATGAAAATATAATTATATATTATTTAAATAATATATAAAATGATTTTTAGAATTATTATAATAATTATTTTATTATAAGAATTTGTGCGAGATTAATTAAGTTAATTATTTTAACTTAATTAATGATGTTATATATGTTAGATAAATCGGATATGGAATCCAAACCCCAATTTTGGATTTTTATCAAAGTATAAGAATAATAATATAATATTAATTATATTTTGATTTTTAGTGCTATAAATATGTACTATATGAACGTATTGATAATGGTTGGTCAATTGTGGTGTATTATAACTAAACCCTAGCGATATTTATATAAACCCTAGTATTCTTTGTTAAACCCTAATTAAAGTCAAAATGAGACTTTAAAAATCATTAAGACAACGTGTTATGCGATTTGTAATTTTAAAGCCTTGTTATTATGGAAAACCACAATTATAAATTAAAACCCTAATTTAAAACCTAAACTAGAGTTTGTGATCGATCAAATTAAATTGTGTGATTAATATCATGTATAGTAGATTTTATTGCTAATTATGGAAAACCTAATTAGTAATTTAAAACCCTAATGTCTAGAACCCTAAATTGGTAATTAGAAATCCTAATTATGATTTGGTAAACTTAATTATCAAAATCATAAACCCTAATTGCTAAAATTAGCAAGGTTAATTATAATTAGTGAATTTAAACCCTAATGTTCATGTATAAGGAAATTAGAAACCAAACCTAATTAAGAAAACCCTAATTTGTAATTTTTAGAAATTAATTTTTATTTTAGAAAATAAAATTTTATTTTTTTGTACAAAACCTAATTGGAAATCCTACAAATTATATGCTAAACCTTAGGGTTAAACTTTAAGGGTTAAACCACAAGGATCAAACCCCTAAGGGTTTGCGAAGTTACAAGATTGTCATTAAATTTGTGAACAAAATGACCAAAAAGCTTTTATGCATTTTTTTTAATAAGCTTGCTTGTGTATCTTTCTATAATTGGAGTTGGTAACCTACTAAAATTGACAATGTGACTTATTTATCAACAACTCACCAATTCTTGCCAAAGATTCTCATCTATATACATTGCATATAAGTACTATAAATAGATTGGAAGAGAGAGAAATTGCATTAGTTAGCTTATTTTTGTCCCAACACTCAATCAATTTCTCTCAACCCAAACCCACAAATTTCATAAGTATTTCAGTCCCCAATTCAAGCCCCACGAACAACTTTAACAAATCAAAAATCTAGAATCAAAATTGTTCTTAGAAAGGTATAAAAACCCTAGCTATATTCTGATCTTGATCTGCATGTTAGATGTTATGATTTATTGTTTAAATATGTTGTTTATGGTGTATAATGATGATCTGGGTTGATAGATGTTAGATCCATAAAATCTATAGGCTCGGATTTGATATTCTTCAAAATCTGGAAAAATATTTTTTTGTTGTCTGATAATGAATGTCAGACCTTTTAGATGTCAGTCTATTATGTGTTTTTGTTGTTTAAAGGTCTAAATATGTAGTCTGATATGTGCTCTTTGATCTGGATCAAGAATTAGACTTAGATTTGGTCTAGATTGCAAGTTATTGTTGGTCAAAGTCGGTCGACCGACCATGACCGGGCCATTTCTGGGCAACCCAGAAACCGTGAACTAGCGTTTAACAAGTTTTCGTTGGCCTTGGATCTGTCTGTGTGTTGTTGTTGTAACTAAGTTGTAGCTTGTTATGTGTACTATGGATACATGCTTTTAGATCACTAAATAATCAAGTGGATTGAACTCGGTGGGGCGGTCAAACTAGCTAAGTCGAAAGATGTTCTGCATTTTACGGGTAACCCGAAAATATATGAAAACATGTCGACTGACATGGTTTGACCGAATCCTAATTGTTGATTTTGTTGAAGTTTTGTTGATGTTTTGTAATAGATCTCTTAAGTTACATGTTGGCTACAACCTAAAATCATTAGATCATAAAAGTATTACAAGACTAGCATGTAGTGGAGGCTCAAAGTATGACCTACGATCTGTTCTTCATTTATGGGCCCAGAAATGAAGAACAACCTCTGACAACTACTTTGGATGCCCAGATCTCCTTTGTTATGTATTGTATGATCATGATTAATGTTGTATCATGTAGTATTACATTAGTTCTATAAATTGTGATCAATAGATTGTCCAGAAGCATCATGATCTGATCAGCAATCTTGGTCAAAGTAGGCCACTTGATCACTGACATGCAAGTTCTATGATTGATGAAGAACATGAAGAACACCTATAGCGACGGTTTTGTCGCTATAGGCAGTCTTTAGCGACAGTTTAGTTCTAAAATTAAATATTTTTATTAAATAAATAGAAAATTTTGTTTTTAATTATTAAAAATACAAAATAAAATATTAAAAATTATTTTAAAGTCTGAAAATTAGTTTTTTAATCATTTTTAATATATTTCATAAATAATTAATATTTTTGAAATATTAAAGGTATTTAATTTATTTAATTATTGTATTAAATAAATTATTCAAAAATAATTTTAATACTTAAAAATCATTTAAAATTATATTATGGTATAAGAAAATATTTTTACTTTTAATAACTTTTAATATTTTGTGATGAAATTCATTAATAAATTAATATTAATGATAATTAAGTTATTTAATAAATGAATTAAATAAATTAATTAAAAATGATTTTATTATATTAAAAATCATTTTAAATAATAATAAGGTATTTAAAAATATTTTTAGTTATAAAATATAACTTTCAATATTTAAAGGTAAATTTCATTAATATATTATTATTAATGACATTAAAATTATTTAATAATTAAATAAATTAGTATAAAAATAATTTTAATATTATAAAAATCATTTAAATGAAAATAAAATGTTTAAAGATATTTTAAGTTATATAATATTACTTTTAATATTTAAAGGATAATTTTATTAATAATTTAATATTAATGATATTAATTTAATATTAATGATATTAAATTTATTTAATAATTATACTAAATAAATAGTTTAAAAATGATTTTATTAATTTAAAAATTATTTAAAAAGGAAATAAATGAATTAAAAATATTTTAAGTTATACTTAATGACTTTTAATATTTTGATAAATGATTGTAAATGCTTTAAAAATCATTCAAGGGGTAATATAAATGTTTTAAAAATATTTTGAGTTATTATAAATAACTTTAATATTTTGGCAATGGTTTCATTAATAGTTTAATATTAATTAAATATTAATGATAATAGAATTGTTTAATATTTAAATCATTTAATAATGATTACGTGTTTTAAAATTCATAATAAATGTTTAAAATGTATTATAAGTCATTTAAAAATAATATGACCGATACTTACGGATATTGAACTTAGGAATAGAGTCTTAGACTCGCTTATTACCCGATAAAGTTTTATCGATATTCAATAGCGTGTTTGAAAATTGATCTGGACTTAGATATTTTAACTGTATTAATGTTTGTTTGTGATTCAATGACTGTTGAATATGTGTGACAATGTGATTAGGTTATGTGCTGACTGCAATAAGCAGTATTATGTGTTACGATATGTTATTCTAATCAATAAAATGATCTTATTACTGATAGGTGGATATATAAAAGATAAAACTAAGTTGCGAATTGTAAGTACCAGGCAAGTATCCTACCTTTGCATTTCCTTTATGCAATGAAAAGAAGTAAGAGAGTTTCAGAATTATATTATTATTGTACCAGATTATTAACCCTATTGTTATATATGTTATATCCGATCATTGATTATCAACATGGTACTATATTGTAATTCAGATATATATATTATGTTCGTTAATTTCTAAATATGGTTATTCAAGTGTCCCCACTTGGATAATCATTGTATTTAATCATGTTTATGTTTATATATATTGATCTCCAGTATGTATACAATAAGTAGAAGTTGTCTAAGTTATTTGACCTGCTAGACACAGATTTAGAAATATTATTGAATATGATAAAAACCTTTTTGTATCCAATCAAATTGTTTTGGTTCGGATTCCCGACTAAGTATGAACATCACGAACATGGGAAAACTTTTATGCGCCCAAGGCGAACAGAGTGAACGATACCATCGTTCTTGCATGTAGTATTGATCAATACAGGGCATAACAGGCTGATCACCCCCGTGCCCGTAAGTTATGACGGTTTACAGATGAATTTATGTTTAACCTTTTTGAAAATTAAAAACAATGTTCACAGTATGTCACCTTAATCCTATTTATAGTCGATCGTAGTTTCAAAATTTGATAGAGAGTTGTTATGTTATTATTATCGGTTCGATTACTTCACAACTATTGATTTGTTATAGAAGGGTAGTACAAAGAAAACATTTAATCCTTTCATCTAATATTTATAATGGTTATTACTTGTTGGGCACTCAAATGCTCATCCTTGCTTAATTTAAATGTTTTCAGCTAAGTGTGAACAACCAGAAGGCTCATGCGGAAACAAAGGAAAAGGAAAGCTAACCAAATAAGATTTGTGGTATTCTATGTAATAATTAGACTTTATTATGGCGATGAGACTTATTAATTATCATGTAATGAATGTTTAAAGGTTTAAGTCCTTAATTAGACTCGATGTATAAATTAAGTTTGATATTTATATTATTATTATTATTATTAGTATTATTCCGCTCATAGAAATTATATCGTGGAGCACCGAGTTTAGGTTTCAAGTACTTTCGATTTGGGGGCTTTATAGGTTGGTATCAAAGCTTAGAAACCTTAGGTGGGATAGACCTTGAGGCTATAACCTTAGAAACGAGGGAAACACCGAAAATATAAACAACTCATATAAAGTTTAAAAATAGATGAATTGAATAAATTCATCGTCAAACAAAATAAAAGATAACTTATATAAAGCTATTATTTGTTGTATGTATATACTATATGCTAATCAGGATAATTTATGTGTGTAGATGTCTGATGGAAAAGGCTTGTTATATGCTTATAGCATGAAGAAGGATCAAATCCATACACCCGAGCTAATATCGAAGCCATAAAGTTGAAATAGAGGCTCGCGATGAAAAAAAACTCTGATGAGGTGGTTATTTTGGAAAACATAGTACCAGATCCGGAGTTGGTGGAGCTGACAGATAGTGATTTGGACACTAAAGTTGAAGTTGATCAAGCATCAACGGAGGTGCAGAATCTGAGGAACAAGGTTTCTTCTCTGGAAAGGTTATGGGAAATAAAAAAGCTGCTAAATAGTCAATTGCGTCAGGCGTTAATAGAAACAATAGAAGAACAAGATAAACTTAAAATCCAAATTGATCAGATGGGAGCCACAAGTAATACATCGTGTGTAGCTCCGAGCAATAAGGGAAAAAGAAAGATAAAAGACCATGACTTAGGAAAATCCGATAAGAAGAAAGGGAAAAGAATTTGTTATCTTTGCGGCTATGAGGGACATACCACTCTGTATTGTCCCAACTATAAACCAGGTGCATGTTTTATCTGTGGGATAGAAGGTCATCAGGCGAAAGGTTGTCCAAGAAAAAGGCGTAGTGAATAGGTAGTATAGGTTCTGTTGTGTAGGTATGTTTAATGCAATATATATGACAAGTATGTATGTGTAATGTAATGTTCCCAATTTTTATATTAGTCAAGGCTGTAAATCCCGACTTTTGTAGTCACAAAGGCATGAATGATGACTAAAGCAGTATTTTCTATGCTATGTAAAGTATTCACTTAATGAATATGAATTTAAATTTGAGTAATGAAACAAGTTTAATATGTTAAACTTATGCGATAAGGTTTAGAATGTAAGTTAATAAAGTATAATTTATAGTTTTTACTTAACCAGATAATGCCGCCAAGACGTCAAACTCGAAACCAAAGGGCAGAAGAATCTGTCAATAAGGTTAAGGGACAACAACAAGCAGACCCTATTGAAGCCCAAACTTGGGTTAAAGATTTCAAGGCTGTAGGGTCGCCAAAATTTAAAGGTACAACTGACCCTGTTGAAGCCCAAACTTGGGTTAAAGAGATTGAAAAGGCGTTTGTGATAGCTAGGGTAGTGAGGGAAAAACCGCTTTTTCCACCTACATGATGAAGGGGATGCAAACTTTTGGTGGGAAGTGAATCAAGTGAGAATTTGGAGAAGGTGTAATTAAATGGGATAGGTTTAAGACAACGTTTCTTGAGAACTATTTCTCATCCAAAGATGCAAGCTAGGATGGAGGTGAAATTTTTAGAGTTAAAGCAGAGAATATGGATCATATGAGTATGCCGCAAAATTCAATGATTTGGTTAGGTTCGCTCCACATCAAGTTGATACAGAGGCTAGGAAACCAAGAAGGTTTGAGCTGGGATTAAAACCCTGGCTCTATAACAAGGTGGCGGTGTTGCTGATTCCTACATTTATAGCACTCATGGATAAGGTTATCATAGTTGAGGAGGGGAATGAGGCCATGAGCCTCTACAACAAAGAGAGAAAGAACAAGAGTAAAGTTGAAGGAGCTGGGAAGTCGGAAGTTAATAGTGAAAGTAAAAGTGGTAGTAGCAAAAGGAAGGGGAGTTATTTTGGAAATGTCTAGGTAAAACAAGAAGGTGTGAAGAAGCAGGTGGTGTCGTGTAAGACTTGTGGAAAGAACCACTCTGGGGAATGTCTGAAGGGAAAATTTGTATGTTATAAGTGCGGGCAGGAGGTCCATATCTCTCCCAACTGCCCCAATCCAAGAATGAACAATTGGTGTTTTCTGTGTGGGTCGACTGAACACAAGGTGAAGGATTGTCCGAAGAGGAGGATGGAGGCAGGGAGAGTGAATACTGGAAAGGGCAGCGGGACTTTGGCAATCACGGGACCTACGTCATCAAGCAAGCCAACAAAATCTACTACAAGGGTCTTCAACATGATGGTCCAGGATATGGTGGCAGCTGGTAATGGAACTCCAGGTATTATTCGTATAATTTTTATTTTATTATACATGATTTTCCTATATATATATAGTAAATTATTTTATAAAGAAATTTTGAAGGAGAAATTTAAGTTCTATTAGAAATCAAATTTCTGTTTAATCAGATAGACAAGCTTTATGTGAATAGTTAAAGATCAATTCGATCAAAGTTGGTCGAGATCTACTTGCAATGATTGTGTATTGATGAGTGAGTTTTATACACATAAATTGGATACATTTGGGCTTAATTTATTGTTGTTCTCAAGTCTTTTAGGATGTTTTTATGTGTTTGTGTCTATTCAAGCATGTTTTATATTGTTTTGTAGGATTTGGGATAAAAGTTACTTGGATCGACGTTTGGGGTGGCTAGATTCGCGTTTTCGGCTTGTCATTTACACAGAAGTCACTTCAGAGCCAATTTGACTATAGCTCTGGACATTATTTTGAAACACTCAAAGAATGAAAGTTGTAGATCTACTTCTCCTCTTTCCAGAACATCTTGAATCATCAAAACTTGTAATGACTCCGGCGCTAATTTTAAGCCTATTTATAGTACAACGGGCGCTTATAAAGCGATTCTCGGCGTGTGAGCATGGGTCTTTGGTATTTGGGGAAGAGGTTAGAGTCTGACTGAAACGCGTTTAGGCGAATTTTGACACCTTTTTGACTCCAAATTGGATTGGGTTTGTTTCTAAACTAAAATTTGGACTTGTAACCTATAAATACATGATGCAAGGCATAAAATAATGGGAGATTACATAGATTAGACTAGATTAAACACTCCTTTAGATTAGAACATAACCCTAGTTCTTATTAGTTTTGGAGATTGAAGCAACTTGGAGACCATTGAAGATTCAAAGCAGGAGCAAAAGAGGAGTCTCAAGGCTATTGACAATAGATTATATTCTCTTCTCTTATCTTACTTTTATCTTTTATTGTCTATTCAATTGTGGATTCTTGATTTTAATTCATTAATTATGAACTAACTCTTTCATTAAGATTTCAATTGAACTTTTTATGATTATGAATTGATTATTTGATTTATTCTAATTATTTATGATGAAGTGAATTGTTCATCTTGCTTTGAGCTTATTGATTAATTATCTGATCAATAATTACCTTGTTACTCTAGAAGGAATTGAGAAAGGAATTCTAGGGTTAGAACTGGGCATGGTGACATGTGACTTAGTTATTTGCACAGTAAATAATTAGGTTTGTGAATAGAATGAGAATATCTATTTGCCGCATGTAACACATAAGGAATTGGGATTATAACGAGTTTAATTCAATTGTTTTGCATAGAGATATAGCAAAATTAATCTGGATTAAATAGAAGGCAATTGATCACTCGAGAGAGGGCTTTTGGCATTTGAGAATTTCTATTAACAATTCAGTAAACATAATATTTGGAATAGTTGAATAATTGATTTATAATTCATAATTGGGGATATTGGAGTCTTAATCCTTATTTATCTGAATTCATTCAAATTTTAGTTGTTTATTTGCTTTCTTTTACAATAATCTCTTTTAATTGTTTTAATTTAGTTTTCTTAATTAGAAAAATCACAATTATTGGTTGTTTAAATAAAATTGATTTGGTTAAGAGTTAGTACTTGGTAATTTTTATTAAATAATTCCTCGTGGGAACGATACTCTACTTTCACTTTATTACTTGTTGACCGTGTATACTTGCACGTATTCATTGATTGCGAAATCGATCAACAAGTTTTTAAGGTGCCATGATTCTTAGGGATTAATTTAATAATTATTTCCCAATATTAATTTCAATCAAATTAGTCTTAATTTAAATATTTTTATTTTATTATTTTTTTTTTTTTATTTTAATTCTCTTCCTATATTTCTCTCTTTTAGGAATCATGGATGACTTTTGCGTATCAATGGCCATACGAACAACATGACTCAACCAAGGGAAGCAGAGATGAGACTTGAGAAACTTTCTCGCATTGTCGTACAGAGATGGATACACTTTCAAAGATGGTCAACGCTTTTTGTAGCTCAACGTCGTCAAAGTGTGGCGGTTACTTGTGATTATTGTCTTTGGAAATCATATGAATCATCAATGCGCCATCGGTTTCGAAAGCGAGACAAATATAGGGGTGATTATCCCAACAGCTATGTCTATCCCAACAACTTTCATCGAATTGGGGGTATCACTCGAATTTTCATGGAGTAACAATCAAGATCAATTTTATGCTCCAAGTCCAACATACCCACCGGATTTTTCGTGTCCACCTCCACTACAACAGAAGAACATTCAAATTGGGAGGAAGCCTTGGAAAAATTTATTACGACTTTTGAAAAAAGAGTACGATGAACAAGAAAAAGATTTAATTAAATAGAAATTTGAATATACAAAGCCAAGGTGAGTCAATAAAGAATCTGGAAAATCAATTGGGGCAGATAGCACATGCGTTGAACAATCGTCCTCAAAACACTTGGCTCTATGACATGGATAACGAGACTGATGATGAGCCCGATGGTGAGCCTGAGCCAAATCTACAACTGGATGAGCCACGAGATGAAAAGGAGGAGACAAGTGGGGATAATGACAACAAGGTCGGTGAAGAACTAATTGTAAGAATTAATGATGATGAGCCAATGTTATTTATGCCTCAAGTGCCTTCTCCTCCACAGTTCAAGAGTCCCAGTTAGATTTGCAAAACCTTGTCCGCTAGGTAGTCATGTAAATCGTGAATACTCCTTGTGACGTAAAAACGAGTACAACTTCGAAGCCATGGTTCAATGAGTTGGAGAAGATAGAAGAAGAGATTGTTGTGTCTGACAAGCCTCAATGCCAGAATCTATTCGCAGACACAATGGAAAAAACACCTAGATGTTAAACGTTCTTGAATGTGATCTTATCTAAAGAAAGCATGCTAGGTGACTTTAATACAATGACTATCGTAAATGGAAACCTACCAAAAGCTATATTATTTCTGATGGATGGAGGGTTCCTCAACTTTCGAAGAGGAATTGGATAGCATTGACCAGACAAAGTCAGGCTAAGACTATAAAACAAGCGCTTATTGGGAGGCAACCCAAGTTTAATTTTTATTTTTAGTTTTTATTAAGTTTTATATTAGTAGTTTTGAATTTGCATTTATTTAGGATTTAATAAAATTGCTTCTATCATGGTTTTACAGGTTATTCAAGTCAAATTCAAGTGTGGTGCCCAATTTGTTCCATGTGCTTAGCCTTATTCTCCAAAGTTAGCGCAAGGAGGAAGATTGCTATATTTTCGTGGAAGTCCTCTTGCTTTAATTATTTTTATTTCAGTCATTGAGGACAATGTCTAGTTTAAGTTTGGGGGCATTTTAGTGTCGTATTGCATATAGTTAGTTATTTACATTGTAGTTCGTTATGTTTTCGGGTTATTTACATTTATTTTTTGCATTCGGTTTTTTTGTTTAAAAAAAAATTTTAAAAAAATCGCAAAAATAGTAGTTAGTTTACTATGTTTATTGCGGTTAGTTTATATTTGCATGATTCCAACTGTTAGAGAGTAAAAGTCTATTTTGGCCAATGATGAGACTGGAGTTAAGTAGATAAGTATAGTATTGAATATTCAGGGCTTTGATGTGATTTCTTGTTATGAATTGAATCTTTTCTGTTTAAAATCGGTATAATTAAGGTTAAACGTTAATAACAGCTATGTTGACTGATTAAGTTTAATTTGATACATAATGGATTTCTTAAGGATAATACTAGTGTGAAGGAATGAAAGACATGAATAGGAGGAGATGGCTAAATTTTGATAAAAACTTAAGTTTGGGGGGAAAATTTGGGATATATAAGCTTCGCTAAAAAAAAAAAAAAAAGAAAAAAAATTTACTAGTGGCTAGTTTGTTTGGGGCCTTTGTTACTTGAGTAAGTACGCATGAAGGGGTATCTTAAAACCTAGCGTCCTAAGGTCTTATATGGTCTGGGAGTCGTTGTTTGAAAGCTCGCTAAGGGGTGACACTGTTAGCCTAATGGAATGAGACATTGCACAGTCATGGTTAAAAAAAAAGTAAAAAAAAAAACAATAAAACGGGAAAAGAGCAAAAAGCCCCCGTAATGAAAAGTAAAGCATAAGTATCCCGGATTGGACTCTTGAACTTGGTGGATGTTTGACTTTAGTTGGATCTAGATTGTTTGTGAATTTTGTGAGTTTTCCCTGTATGATGCCTTTAAAGAGACCTATTATGTGTTAAATTTGATTTTATATCAGTTAACATTGTTGTGGAGCACACACGCACTATATCAGTGATAACAGTCTAAGATTTGATGAATGATTGGGAAATTACTGATTTGTTTTAATATGATGTATTATCATGTTTACTCTATTTCTCTAAGGCCGGTTGAATAGACTTGTTTCTGTCATTACTGTTGGAGTCGTAGGCATATAGATTAGTTTCATTACATTGCATTGCATAACATTTTTGTGTTTTTGCTTGAGGACAAGCAAAGGTTTAAGTTTGGGGGTATTTGATGAGTGAGTTTTATACACATGAATTTGATATATTCGGGCTTAATTTATTGTTGTTCTCAAGTCTTTTAGGATGTTTTTATGTGTTTGTGTCTATTCAAGCATGTTTTATATTGTTTTGTTGGATTTGGGACAAAAGTTACTTGGATCGACGTTTGGGGTGGCTAGATTCGCGTTTTCGGCTTGCCATTTACATAGCAGTCACTTCAGAGCCAATTTGACTATAGCTCCTGACACTATTTCGAAATACTCAAAGAATGAAAGTTGTAGATCTACTTCTCCTCTTTCCGGAACATCTTGAATCATCAAAATCGGAGTTTGGACGAAGAAGTTATGATCATTTTCCCAAAGGACGTCGGAGTAGAAAATGTCAGAACTTGTAACAGCTCCGTGGCGCTAATTTTAAGCCTATTTGCAGCGCCGGGGCGCTATCAGGCAGATTCTCAGTGTCGTGAACAATGCTGGGGCGCTGGGGAAGAGGTTGGGTGTGGCCTGGACGCGTTTTGGGCGAATTTTGACACATTTTTGACTCCAAATTGGATTGGGTTTGTTCCTAAACTAAAAATTGGACTTGTAACCTATAAATACATGATGTAAGATATAAAATAATGGGGGATTACATAGATTAGACTAGATTAAATACTCCTTTAGATTAGAACATAACCCTAGTTCTTATTAGTTTTGGAGATTGAAGCAACTTGGAGACCATTGAAGATTCAAAGCAGGAGCGAAAGAGGAGTCTCAAGGCTACTGACAATAGATTATATTCTCTTCTCTTCTCTTACTTTTATCTTTTAATGTCTATTCAATTGTGGATTCTTGATTTTAATTCATTAATTATGAACTAACTCTTTCATTAAGATTTCAATTGAACTTTTTATGATTATGAATTGATTATTTGATTTATTCTAATTATTTATGTTGAAGTGAATTGTTCATCTTGCTTTGAGCTTATTGATTAATTATCTGATAAAAATTACCTTAGTTATTTGCATAAATAATTAGGAATTGAATAATTGAAAAGGAATTGTGGTTAGAATTGGGCATGGTGACATGTGACTTAGTTATTTACACGATAAATAATTAGGTTTGTGAATAGAATGAGAATATCTATTTCTTGCATGTAACACATAAGGAATTCGGGATTATAACGAGTTTAATTCAATTGTTTTGCATAGAGATATAGCAAAATTAATCTGGATTAAATAGAAGGCAATTGATCACTCGAGAGAGGGCTTTTGGCATTTGAGAATTCATGTTAACAATTCAGTAGACATAATAATTGTAATAGTTGAATAATTGATTTATAATTCTTAATTGAGGATATTGGAGTCTTAATCCTTATTTATCCGAATTCATTCAAATTTTAGTTGTTTATTTGCTTTCTCTTTTACAATAATCTCTTTTAATTGTTTTAATTTAGTTTTCTTAATTAGAAAAATCACAATTATTGGTTGTTTAAATAAAATTGATTTGGTTAAGAGTTAGTACTTGGTAATTTTTATTAAATAATTCCTCGTGGGAACGATACTCTACTTTCACTTTATTACTTGTTGACCGTTTATACTTGCACGTATTCATTGATTGCGAAATCGATCAACATGTATGCTATGTACCCTTGTATGTATAGGTTTTAAAACGGTGATTCCGGGGACGGAATTTTTATAAGGGAGGGTGAATGTAACAACCCGATATTTTCTATATAAATAAATCAGAAATTTTGCGTATAATTTTTTATTTATTTATTAAAATAAATATGGGGAATATGTGCCAAGATAATATGTATGTGTATATTTGTGATAAATAAAAATTTATTTATAACATGAATAATTTTAAATAATTTTAGTTATTATAAATTATATTCTTACAAAAATTAATTTTATAGTAAAAATGTTTTTATTAATTATTTTCTATGAAAATATAATTATATATAATTTAAATAATATATAAAATGATTTTTAGAATTATTATAATAATTATTTTATTATAAGAATTTGTGCTAGATTAATTAAGTTAATTATTTTAACTTAATTAATGATGTTATATATGATGAGATAAATCGGATATGTAATCCAAACCCTAATTTTGAATTTTTATCAAGGCATGAGAATAATAATATAATATTAATTATATTTTGATTTTTTAGTGCTATAAATTTATCTTTATATATGCGTATTGATAATGGTTGGTCAATTATGGTGTATTATAACTAAACCCTAGCAATACTTATATAAACCCTAGTATTCTTTGTTAAACCCTAATTACGAAGTCAAATGAGACTTTAAAAATCATTAAGACAACATGTTATGCGATTTGTATTTTTAAAGCCTTGTTTTTTATGGAAAACCATAATTATAAATTAAAACCCTAATTTCTAAAATTAGAAACCCTAATTTAAAAACTAAACCTGGAGTTTGTGATCAATTAAAAATTATGTGATTAATATCACGTATAGTAGATTTTATTTCTAGTTATGGAAACCTAATTAGTAATTTAAAACCCTAATATTTAGAACCCTAAATTGGTGATTAGAAACCTAATTATGATTTGATAACCCTAATTATCAAAATCATAAACCCTAACTCGCTAAAATTAGCAAGGTTAATTATAATTAGTGATTTTAAACCCTAATGTTCTTGTATAAGGAAATTAGAAACCTAACAAAATTAAGAAAACCCTAATTTGTAATTTTTAGAAATTAATTTTATTTCGTAAAACTAAAATTTTATTTTTTTGTATAAACCCTAATTTGAAATCATACAAAATATATGCTAAACCTTAGGGTTAAACCCCAAGGGTCAAACCCAAGGGTTTTCTAAGTTACAAGATTGCCATTAAATTTGTGAACAAAATGACCAAAAAGCCCTTATAAACATTTTTTTAATAAGCTTGCATTGTTCATTTTTCTATAATTAGAGTTGGTGACCTACTAAAATTGACAATGTGACTTATTTATCAACAACTCACCAATTCTTGCCAAAGCATTCTCATCCATATACATTGCATATAAGTGCTATAAATAGATTGGAAGAGAGAGAAATTGCATTAGTTAGCTTATTTTTATCCCAACACTCAATCATTTTCTCTCAACCCCAACCCACGAATTTCATAATTATTTTAGTCCCCAATTCAAGCCCCACGAACACCTTTAACAAATCAGAAAGCTAGAATCAAAATTGTTCTTAGAAAGGTATAAAAACCCTAACTATATTCTGATCTTGATCTGCATGTTAGATGTTATGATTTTTTATTTAAATATGTTGTTTATGGTTTATAATGATGACCTGGGTTGATAGATATTAGATCCATAACATCTATACGCTCGGATTTGATGTTCTTCAAAATCAGGAAAAATATTTTTTTGTTGTCTGACAATGAATGTCAGACCTTGTAGATGTCAGTCTATTATTTGTTTTTGTTGTTTAAAGGTCTAAATATGTAGTATGATATGTGCTCTTTGATCTGGATCGAGAATCAGACTTAGATCTAGTCTAGATTGCAAGTTATTGTTGGTCAAAGTCGGTTGACTGACCAAGACCGTGCCGTTTCTGGGCAACCCAGAAACCATGAACTAGCGTTTGACAAGTTTTTGTTGGCCTTGGATCTGTCAGTGTGTTGTTGTTTTAATTCTATTTTTGTAACTAAGTTGTAGCTTGTTATGTGTACTATGGATACATGATTTTAGATCACTAAATAATCAATTGGATTGAACTCAGTGGCCGGTCAAACTAGCCAAGTCGAGCATGTTGTCTGTTTTCTGGGAAACATATGAACATGTCGACTAACATGGTTTGACCGGATCCTAACTGTGACCCCACCCCCCCCAAAAAAAATAAGTATACATCACCCATTTTGAGCCGTCAATAACATGGTACAGAAACAACTACAACTTTATTAATACAAATCCTTCGCTAGTGTGTCCTACCTAAGCTTATTTGTTAGTTGGTCAGTATATAGGGATATTATGTGATATATTGATTTCCTTAATTAACCCTTGTTTTATGCGATGATTTGAGAATGTCGATGAGAATATTAATGATGGAGTAAAATGAGACCGTGGAGATGCTCAGACTTACCAACGAGGAGAACGTGCAACAGTCGACAAATGTACCTCCCCATGAACAACACCAATTGAGCAGATGATGAACGAGGGGATGTTTAGAAGCTTTTTGCGATTCATGCAAAATCGACGAGGGAGACTCGTGTTCAAAATACTGAGGAGGAAATGATAGCAATTCACGGGTGGTCACCGCCAAGCGATTCAAAGAGTCAGGACCACCGTGCTGGGGAAAGCGAGATCCGATTAAAGGCGAGACATGGGTCAAACAAATTACCAAGATATTCGATGTCTTGGGATGCACGGAGAACGAAAGTTCCATTCGCTACTTTTATATTCCGTAAATGAGGCGATTATCGGTGGGAATCATGAAGCGTACTCCATCTAGTCGCACTTTCGGCATGTCATGGGAGACATTTGAAGCAGTTCAATGACAAGTACTTCCACGAAAGTATTCGGTCATATGAAGGAAGTGGAGTTTATTAGACTAGAGCGAGAATAACATGGCGGTCCCGAAGACGAGGCGAAGTTCATGGAGTTATCCGTGTTTGCACCTCATTTGGTGGAGAATGAGGAACGTATGACGCGGATGTTTCTTAGAGGTTTGAAACCCAAGATACGTCGATATCTCATTTCTCATAAATTTTCTCTCTATTCGAGATGTTGTCAGCGGGGCTCGGTTGTTAGAAGCGAGATAACGAGTACGTTCAACCAAGGACCATAACCGAGATCATACTCAAGATAGCGATCATCGAATAACGATAACCAAATGAGAAAGAAGAATCTGAGACAAAGGCGGTAACCACTCCGGTGGTAATCGTGGCCATGAAAATAGAAGAAGCGAGTCGGGAGGAGATTTTAAAAGAGGAGATTCAACAACGACCATGTGAAGGCGTCGATGCCAAGAGTAACCGGGTTCCAAGGGAGGAGAAAGACCACCGATTAAGTATGTTACAAATCTGCGGAAAGAGGGACATATCGCCCAAACCGCCTAACAGTTTAAGGTATGCTATAATTATGGAAAAGAAGGACATATCGCTTCGAGATTATGCAGTATCGAAACCCATCCAAAGGAATGGTGATTCAAAAGGATGTCCCGAAAAAGTCAAAGTCAATCGGCTTCTGAAGAGCGCGTTTGTCGTGACCAAATCAAAATGCAAGGAACCCGAACGTTAACACGGGTTAGTTAATTATAAATTCTTGCGTTTATACCTTACTAGATACCGGTTCTACCCATTCTTTTATCTCTCTTGCTTGCGCTCAACGTTTGAACTTGACTACGGAGAAATTAGACTTTGACCTATTTATGGAGACTCCGTTAGGAGAAACTTTCATTACATCCGTTGTTTAGAAATCTTGCTTGATTCAAGTTGGCACTATCACATTACCTGTTAACCTTATTTCTATAGAGATATTTGCTTTTGATGTGATTTTAAGGTTAACTACTCATCATGCCGAAATTGATTACTTTCGTAAGGTTGTTAGTTTTCATATTCTTAAGCAACCTGTTATTCGAATTCAAGCAATCAAACCATTGTAGTCAAACATTTTCATATCAAGCCATGAAGTCATTCGTTTATTACGGATGTCAAGTTCTTCGTCCATGTTATGGATTTGAATAAAGACACGTCAGATTTGAATAATATTCCTGTTGTTATTAATTTTTCCTGACGTATTTCCTGAAGAATTTCTTGGTTTACTCCCAAAGATGATATTAAATTTTGTATCGACTTTGAACCCAAGTACAAAACTCATTTCAAAAATCTCATATCGAATGGCTCTATTGAACTTCGGGAGTTAAAATTCAACTATAAATTTGGTACCGAGCCTTTATCTGGTGACTTCCTTTGTGGAATGCACCGAAGCCAGACTCTCCGTAGGGGACACCATATTCGTGCGATAGTAAACTGATAGGTGTCATTGTAACGTGTTATCCAAGGTTGGGATATGAGTCACAGTTGAGAACAACCTAAGTTGGTAATCGAAATACATAGCTTTCTAGGCTTAGTTGGTTATTATCGGAGATTCGTTGAAGGATATTCTCGAATCGCTATTCCATTAACGCAGCTGACTCGTAGAGATACAAAATTCGAATGGAGCAAGGAATGTGGGAAGAGCTTTGAAGAACTCAAGAGGAGACTCATTTCAGCACATGTTCTGACCATGCCATCCTGGAAAAGCGAACGTGGTAGCTGACGTGTTGAGTAGAAGATCGTATACAAATACGAAGTACAATATTGTCAAAGACTCATTTAATTATAATTTACAAATAATAGAGATGGAGATGAAAACTCTAGTTACCCACGTGATGATATATGAGTATAATCGACTTTAATCGATAAAGTTAAAGCTGTTCAAGCTACACACCGGAGCTGATGAATTTGAAGAAGGAGGTGCAAGAAGTTGTTATTTCAAAAGCGAGAATCGGTGAGGTGAGGAAAGCTCAAACCTTCGATTTATTAATCCATTTGAAATTCTCGATCGAATAGGAACCGCTGGGCCTATAGACTCGTTTACTACCGCCAAGTACGACGCGTGTTCATAACGTTTTTCACGTATCGATGTTACGTAAATATGTGGACGACCCGAACTACGTCATTGAGTTAGAACCAGACGAGATACCCGAAGACTTAACGTACGAGGAGGTACCTGTCAAGATCTTGTAGAGGAAAGAACATATCCTATGTACCGAGGTTATACCACAAGTTAAAGTTTTGTGGAGAAACCATGCTATTGAGGAAATGACCTGGGAGTTGGAAACGAAAATGAAAGCGAGGTATTCTCATTTTTTCAAAACACCAGGTATGTACGTCAATTTCGAGGACGAAATTTCATAAGGAGGGGAGGTTGTAAGACCCCAACTTATTATTAATGAAATTTAATTTTCTCTATTTTTTTTTATTTTGAAATAGTAAGGGTTGATTTGATTAATGTGGATAGTTATGGGTAAAATACGCAAATATTTGAATAAGCAAGTGGTTATAAAATATTCATTATTGTTTGAAATATTCGTTTGGTCGTGGAATATTCGTCTCGTCGGGAATATTCGTGCTGACGGTAGCGATCTTTATGGGCCCCATAACTTGAAAGCGATTGGATGAAGAAAACGACAAATATAAGTTGTTTATAAATAATTGGCGTAGTTATTCTGCAGATTATCTTGTTGGAATACCGGTGGTTAAAACACACTAATACGCTGGCGTTGTTGAGCGAAGAGACATTTATCATTGCACCAATTATTGATTCTTACGTAAGAAGGCACTACTCAATAATTGTTACGAAGAATTACCGCTTAGTATTTTATTTTATTGATTCAATAATTGTTGCGTTGATATTTTATATTCTTTGTTGTTTCAATAATTGTCATTACACACGATTTTTTTATTATCGAAGCAATAATTCATATTATCTGAATAATATTATTAGATAACATTATTGGCAATGTCTAGAAAGTTCTGCATCTAAGGAGAGGTTTGGTCACCTAATTGCGCTATTAGTAAGGAGAAATTCTTATTGAAAGCCCCTCTTTCCTCAGGAACTACTGTTGTCAATAATGTGATTACATAATATTATTTGTGAATAATTAATTATTGATTTATATGATGAGGAAAATATTGATTTTATGTGGATATAGATGGAGAAAATTTTAAAATGACAATTGTTGAAAATTAATATTTTATCTTTTTCGATAAAATAATTCATTTAAATATATTATTTTAATAATATATTAACTTGTGATATTTTTACAACGAATGTGGGATATATGAGTATATGAGGAGGAAGAGTATTTTTGTTGCAATAAATGTTTAAAACATGTTAAACATGTCGGTGGACCCCATTTCTTGACTGAAATTTGATTATAGCCTGTAAAATTGTCCGTATGTGGATTTCGGTCAATTTCTGTTTGGAATTTGGAAAAACTTTCTTCTGCAAAGTTGTAGAGAATTGAATTTCCTATAAAAAGTCGCGAGATTCGAATTTTCTGATAAAATGGCTATTTATTATGAATTATTGAAGTTCTGAAGTTCCGAAATAATTGATTTTTGGAAGTTTTATTTATTTTTATTAATAAAAACGTTTTTTATATGTTGTGGGCATATTTAACATGTGCATGGTGGCTGAATTCAGATTCAAGATGTGGGCGTATGAATTTTGTTTATATATAATATTATTATATTCAATTTTCTGCTTTGGTGTTATAAGCAATTTCCTATAAATAGGGTGCTTAGGTTAGAATTGAAAATCACACCAGAAACTGAAGTTTTCTCTCTCTATATTATCGAGCGTATTCTTGTGAGTATTTTGAGTATACTTTGAGTATTGCTATACGGTGCAAGTTCAAGTCATAGCCTATATCCGGTGTTTCAACTAGAAGTACTGTCTTTCGAGGTAAGGGGTGTTATTTTCTTCTCAAATGATATTATTTCTTCAATATCATTATGCTGAAATATTGGTTGGAACTTTTTATCAAATTTGGAACTTTTTCATGTCGGGGTTACTATTCACGAGTTATTATTCATGAGTTACTATTCATGAGTACTATTCATGAAGCGTGAAGATGTTTTTTATGGAATTTCTATCTTTTGGTGTCGGAGTTACTATTCACGATACGACCTTTATTCACGATATCTGACTATTCACGAATCGGCACTATTCAATAGAAAAATGAAATTTCTTCTTTTCGTCCAAAATATCTATTCTGGATACTAGCTTTGATTGTATCCATGTTTTGATCATTCTTGAATTTTACATCACTATGATTATTTTTGAGGTATTGTTGGACATGGATAAAACAAAGTACGAATCTTAATCCTTAATCCTTGTCATTTTGTTTCACTGGATTCGTTTCTTTAAAAATATTTTTCATCATCCTCAGTCTTAAATGATGATATTATTGAATATCTTTGGCCTGTAGTGCAAAGATGAATGATTTCTGATGAATATCTTTAGCTTTGTAGTGCAAAGATGAATGATTTAAAGAATATCTCTTTGGCCGTAGTGCAAAAGATGAACAGGAGTTTAGATGAACATGACCCGGTGATGATGAATATCTTTGGCTGTAGTGCAAAGATAAATATTTGATTCCAGATTTATATTGATTGATGTTACGGGGATAAAAGATAGAGCGATGAACTTTTAAATTCATACATAGAAGATAGTAGTTTGCATTCTCTACTTAACTCTTCTAATGAATTATTATTTCCGCACTTGAATATTGATTTAAAATTTGTTGTCTATTGTATTCTATTAGATTTTTCCTGTTGAAGACTAATGATAATTTGTTGTATATTATCTTAGTCATAATATTCTTTATTGGGCTAGTTGAGCTCACCCTTTTCCTTTTTGTTCCATTTTTCTTCTCGGGAGGCGAGAATGTAGCGAGTACTAGTGGGGTATGGAATGAAGGTTCTAGAGAGTTGTTTAGTAGTCCTCACCATTTTTGTAAAATAATGTATCAATAATTATGATGGGGATTTATTTGCGTGTGGATATTGTCTAGATGGCAATATCTGTATTTAAACTTACAGTTTATTAATAAAGTTGTAGTTATTTCTGTACCATGTATTTGGCGACTCAGAATGGGTTGGATGGAATGGACCTATTTTGGGGGCGTCACACTAGTACCATTAAAAAGGTTTTTTATTTTTGGTAGGGGTGAGACCGCACTATGAATGGATGTCTATGTACTCCCATTGATGAGGGGAGATCTGGTCTACGTAGTTCCAACTTAGCGTGAAAAGGTTAAAAGTTGTAGGTGGTAAAAAGGGTGTAGAGATTTTTTTTGTTTTTCTGTATTTAGACCGAACCATAAAAATGGTTGCCTACGTACTCCCATATATTGGGGAGATCAGGTCTGCATAGTTCTCCCCTGATGGGATAAACTGAAGTTGTGAAATATTTTATCCCTAGCTGGACAAACTAAAGTTGTGAAGGGTTTATCCCTAACAAAAAAAACTGAAGTTGTGAAATGTTTATCCCTAACAGAAAAAACTAAAGTGGTGAGATGTTTATCCCTAGCAGGACAAACTGAAGTGGTGAGGATTGTATGTAGTGAGAAAGGTTTTGAAAACCTAAATTGACTGGTAGATCCGATGATCCAGAACTAGGATGCCGGTTTGTAGGTAAATTCAGACATATAGTCTCGCTTCACTTGTTATGCGAGTTGATGAGTTGGGGAAATTCCTCGCCATCCATATCTTGTAATTTGAGGGCTCCTCTTGTCAATACCTCATTGACAACAAATGAGACTTCCCAGTTTGGGGTGAATTTTCCTTTAGATTGATCTTGGATGTCAAGAACCTTCTTTTAGACCAAGTCATGTTGTAACAACCGATATATTTTCTATCCAAATAAATCGTAAATTTTACAGATAAATTTTTTTTTTATTTATTAAAATAAATATGGGGAATATGTGCCAAGATAATGTGCATATGTATATTTGTGATAAATAAAAATTTATTTATAACATGAATAATTTTAAATAATTTTATTTTAGAATTATTGATTATTATAAATTATATTCTTATAATAATTAATTTTATAGTAGAAATGTTTTTATTAATTATTTTCCATGAAAATATAATTATATATTATTTAAATAATATATAAAATGATTTTTAAATTATTATAATAATTATTTTATTATAAGAATTTGTGCTAGATTAATTAAGTTAATTATTTTAACTTAATTAATGATGTTATATATGTTAGATAAATCAGATATGGAATCCAAACCCTAATTTTGGATTTTTATCAAAGTATGAGAATAATAATATAATATTAATTATATTTTGATTTTTTAGTGCTATAAATATGTACTATATGAACGTATTGATAATGGTTGGTCAATTGTGGTGTATTATAACTAAACCCTAGCGATATTTATATAAACCCTAATATTACTGTTAAACCCTAATTCTGAAGTCAAATGAGACTTTAAAAATCTGTTAAGACACTGTGTTATGCGATTTGTAATTTTAAAGCCTTGTTATTATGGAAAACCACAATTATAAATTAAAACCCTAATTTAAAACCTAAACTAGAGTTTGTGATCAGTCAGAAATTGTGTGATTAATATCATGTATAGTAGATTTTATTGCTAATTATGGAAAACCTAATTAGTAATTTAAAACCCTAATGTCTAGAACCCTAAATTGGTAATTAGAAATCCTAATTATGATTTGGTAAACTTAATTATCAAAATCATAAACCCTAATTGCTAAAATTAGCAAGGTTAATTATAATTAGTGAATTTAAACCCTAATGTTCATGTATAAGGAAATTAGAAACCAAACCTAATTAAGAAAACCCTAATTTGTAATTTTTAGAAATTAATTTTTATTTTAGAAAATAAAATTTTATTTTTTTGTACAAAACCTAATTGGAAATCCTACAAATTATATGCTAAACCTTAGGGTTAAACTTTAAGGGTTAAACCCTAAGGATCAAACCCTAAGGGTTTGCGAAGTTACAAGATTGTCATTAAATTTGTGAACAAAATGACCAAAAAGCTTTTATGCACATTTTTTAAATAAGCTTGCTTGTGTATCTTTCTATAATTGGAGTTGGTGACCTACTAAAATTGACAATGTGACTTATTTATCAACAACTCAGCCAATTCTTGCCAGCATTCTCATCTATATACATTGCATATAAGTACTATAAATAGATTGGAAGAGAGAGAAATTGCATTAGTTAGCTTATTTTTGTCCCAACACTCAATCAATTTCTCTCAACCCAAACCCACAAATTTCATAAGTATTTCAGTCCCCAATTCAAGCCCCACGAACAACTTTAACAAATCAAAAATCTAGAATCAAAATTGTTCTTAGAAAGGTATAAAAACCCTAGCTATATTCTGATCTTGATCTGCATGTTAGATGTTATGATTTATTGTTTAAATATGTTGTTTATGGTGTATAATGATGATCTGGGTTGATAGATGTTAGATCCATAAAATCTATAGGCTCGGATTTGATATTCTTCAAAATCTGGAAAAATATTTTTTTGTTGTCTGATAATGAATGTCAGACCTTTTAGATGTCAGTCTATTATGTGTTTTTGTTGTTTAAAGGTCTAAATATGTAGTCTGATATGTGCTCTTTGATCCGGATCAAGAATTAGACTTAGATTTGGTCTAGATTGCAAGTTATTGTTGGTCAAAGTCGATTGACCACGACCATGGCCAAGACCATTTCGGGCAACCCAGAAACCGTGAACTAGCGTTTAACAAGTTTTCGTTGGCCTTGGATCTGTCTGTGTGTTGTTGTTGTAACTAAGTTGTAGCTTGTTATGTGTACTATGGATACATGCTTTTAGATCACTAAATAATCAAGTGGATTGAACCCAGTGGCTGGTCAAACTAGCCAAGTCGAAAGATGTTTCTCGCTTTTACGGGTAACCCGAAAAATATATGAACATGTCGATCGGCATGGTTCGATTCAATCCTAATTGTTGATTTTGTTGAAGTTTTGTTGATGTTTTGTAATAGATCTCTTAAGTTACATGTTGGCTACAACCTAAAATCATTAGATCATAAAAGTATTACAAGACTAGCATGTAGTGGAGGCTCAAAGTATGACCTACGATCTGTTCTTCATTTATGGGCCCAGAAATGAAGAACAACCTCTGACAACTACTTTGGATGCCCAGATCTCCTTTGTTATGTATTGTATGATCATGATTAATGTTGTATCATGTAGTATTACATTAGTTCTATAAATTGTGATCAATAGATTGTCCAGAAGCATCGTGATCGTCATCGTGATCTTGGTCAAAGTAGGCCACTTGATCACTGACATGCAAGTTCTATGATTGATGAAGAACATGAAGAACACCTATAGCGACAGTTACGCTATCATATAAGCGATCTTTAAATGACGCTTTAGTTCTAAAATTAAATATTTTATTAAATAAATAGAAAATTTTGTTTTTAATTATTAAAATACAAAATAAAATATTAAAAATTATTTTAAAGTCCGAAAATTAGTTTTTAATCATTTTTAATATATTTCATAAATAATTAATATTTTTGAAATATTAAAGGTATTTAATTTATTTAATTATTGTATTAAATAAATTATTCAAAAATAATTTTAATACTTAAAAATCATTTAAAATTATATTATGGTATAAGAAAATATTTTTACTTTTAATAACTTTTAATATTTTGTGATGAAATTCATTAATAAATTAATATTAATGATAATTAAGTTATTTAATAAATGAATTAAATAAATTAATTAAAAATGATTTTATTATATTAAAAATCATTTTAAATAATAATAAGGTATTTAAAAATATTTTAATTATAAAATATAACTTTCAATATTTAAAGGTAAATTTCATTAATATATTATTATTAATGACATTAAAATTATTTAATAATTAAATAAATTAGTATAAAAATAATTTTAATATTATAAAAATCATTTTAAATGAAAATAAAAATGTTTAAAGATATTTTAAGTTATATAATATTACTTTTAATATTTAAAGGATAATTTTATTAATAATTTAATATTAATGATATTAATTTAATATTAATGATATTAAATTTATTTAATAATTATACTAAATAAATAGTTTAAAAATGATTTTATTAATTTAAAATTATTTAAAAGGAAATAAATGAATTAAAAATATTTTAAGTTATACTTAATGACTTTTAATATTTTGATAAATGATTGTAAATGCTTTAAAAATCATTCAAGGGTAATATAAATGTTTTAAAAATATTTTGAGTTATTATAAATAACTTTAATATTTTGGCAATGGTTTCATTAATAGTTTAATATTAATTAAATATTAATGATAATAGAATTGTTTAATATTTAAATCATTTAATAATGATTCTGGTGTTTTAAAATTCATAATAAATGTTTAAAATGTATTATAAGTCATTTAAAAATAATATGACTGATACTTCTGGATATTGAACTTAGGAATAGAGTCTTAGACTCGTTTATTACCCGATAAAGCTGTCGGTACACCGACATGTTTCAGAAATTGATCTGGACTTAGATATTTTAACTGTATTAATGTTTGTTTGTGATTCAATGACTGTTGAATATGTGTAACAATGTGATTAGGTTATGTGCTAACTACAATAAGAAGTAGTATGTGTTACGATATGTTATTCTAATCAATAAAATGATCTTATTACTGATAGGTGGTTATATAAAAGATAAAACTAAGTTGCGAATTGTAAGCAGTGTACCAGGCAAGTATCCTACCTTTGCATTTCCTTTATGCAATGAAAAGAAGTAAGAGAGTTTCAGAATTATATTATTATTGTACCAGATTATTAACCCTATTGTTATATATGTTATATCCGATCATTGATTATCAACATGGTACTATATTGTAATTCAGATATATATATTATGTTCGTTAATTTCTAAATATGGTTATTCAAGTGTCCCCACTTGGATAATCATTGTATTTAATCATGTTTATGTTTATATATATTGATCTCCAGTATGTATACAATAAGTAGAAGTTGTCTAAGCTATTTGACCAGCTAGACACAAATTTAGAAATATTATTGAATATGATAAAAACCTTTTTGTATCCAATCGAATTGTTTCGGTTCGGATTCCTGACTAAGTATGAACATCTCGAACATGGGAAAACTTTTATGCGCCCAAGGCGAACAGAGTGAACGATACCATCGTTCTTGCATGTAGTATTGATCAATACAGGGCATAACAGGCTGATCACCCCCGTGCCCGTAAGTTATGATGGTTTGCAGATGAATTTATGTTTAACCTTTTTGAAAATTAAAAACAATGTTCACAGTATGTCACCTTAATCCTATTTATAGTCAGTACGTAGTTTCAAAAATTTGATAGAGAGTTGTTATGTTATTATTATCGGTTCAGATTACTTCACAACTATTGATTTGTTATAGAAGGGTAGTACAAAGAAAACATTTAATCCTTTCAGCTAATATTTATAATGGTTATTACTTGTTGGGCACTCAAATGCTCATCCTTGCTTAATTTAAATGTTTTCAGCTAAGTGTGAACAACCAGAAGGCTCATGCGGAAACAAAGGAAAAGGAAAGCTAACCAAATAAGATTTGTGGTATTCTATGTAATAATTAGACTTTATTATGGCGATGAGACTTATTAATTATCATGTAATGAATGTTTAAAAGTCCCGTACCTGGGGATTAGACTCTGATGTATAAATTAAGTTTGATATTTATATTATTGTTATTATTATTAGTATTATTCCGCTCATAGAAATTATATCGTGGAGCACCGAGTTCGGGTTTCAAGTACTCGGATTTCGGGGCTTTATAGGTTGGTATCAAAGCTTAGAAACCTTAGGTGGGATAGACCTTAGGCTATAACCTTAGAACAGAGGGAAACACTGAAAATATAAACAACTCATATAAAGTTTAAAAATAGATGAATTGAATAAATTCATCGTCAAACAAAATAAAAGATAACTTATATAAAGCTATTATTTGTTGTATGTATATACTATATGCTAATCAGGATAATTTATGTGTGTAGATGTCTGATGGAAAAGGCTTGTTATATGCTTATAGCATGAAGAAGGATCAAATCCATACACCCGAGCTAATATCGAAGCCAATAGCTGAAATAGAGGCTCGCGATGAAAAAAACTCTGATGAGGTGGTTATTTTGGAAAACATAGTACCAGATCCGGAGTTGGTGGAGCTGACAGATAGTGATTTGGACACTAAAGTTGAAGTTGATCAAGCATCAACGGAGGTGCAGAATCTGAGGAACAAGGTTTCTTCTCTGGAAAGGTTATGGGAAATAAAAAAGCTGCTAAATAGTCAATTGTGTCAGGCGTTAATAGAAACAATAGAAGAACAAGATAAACTTAAAATCCAAATTGATCAGATGGGAGCCACAAGCAATACATCGTGTGTAGCTCCGAGCAATAAGGGAAAAAGAAAGATAAAAGACCATGACTTAGGAAAATCCGATAAGAAGAAAGGGAAAAGAATTTGTTATCTTTGCGGCTATGAGGGACATACCACTCTGTATTGTCCCAACTATAAACCAGGTGCATGTTTTATCTGTGGGATAGAAGGTCATCAGGCGAAAGGTTGTCCAAGAAAAGGCGTAGTGAATAGTAGTATAGGTTACATTGTGTGTAGGTATGTTTAATGCAATATATATGACAAGTATGTATGTGTAATGTAATGTTCCCAATTTTTATATTAGTCAAGGCTGTAAATCCCGACTTTTGTAGTCACAAAGGCATGAATGATGACTAAAGCAGTATTTTCTATGCTATGTAAAGTATTCACTTAATGAATATGAATTTAAATTTGAGTAATGAAACAAGTTTAATATGTTAAACTTATGCGATAAGGTTTAGAATGTAAGTTAATAAAGTATAATTTATAGTTTTTACTTAACCAGATAATGCCGCCAAGACGTCAAACTCGAAACCAAAGGGCAGAAGAATCTGTCAATAAGGTTAAGGGACAACAACAAGCAGACCCTATTGAAGCCCAAACTTGGGTTAAAGATTTCAAGGCTGTAGGGTCGCCAAAATTTAAAGGTACAACTGACCCTGTTGAAGCCCAAACTTGGGTTAAAGAGATTGAAAAGGCGTTTGTGATAGCTAGGGTAGCTGAGGGGAAAAAACCGCTTTTTCCACCTACATGATGAAGGGGGATGCAAACTTTTGGTGGGAAGTGAATCAAGTGAGGGCTGGAGAAGGTGTAATTAAATGGGATAGGTTTAAGACACTGTTCTTCGAGAACTATTTCTCGTCCAGTATGCAAGCTAGGATGGAGGTGAAATTTTTAGAGTTAAAGCAGGAGAATATGACTGTTACAGAGTATGCCGCAAAATTCAATGATTTGGTTAGGTTCGCTCCACATCAAGTTGATACAGAGGCTAGGAAACCAAGAAGGTTTGAGCTGGGATTAAAACCCTGGCTCTATAACAAGGTGGCGGTGTTGCTGATTCCTACATTTATAGCACTCATGGAAAAGGTTATCATAGTTGAGGAGGGGAATGAGGCCATGAGCCTCTACAACAAAGAGAGAAAGAACAAGAGTAAAGTTGAAGGAGCTGGGAAGTCGGAAGTTAATAGTGGAAGTAAAAGTGGTAGTAGCAAAAGGAAGGGGAGTTATTTTGGAAATGTCTAGGTAAAACAAGAAGGTGTGAAGAAGCAGGTGGTGTCGTGTAAGACTTGTGGAAAAAACCACTCTGGGGAATGTCTGAAGGGAAAATTTGTATGTTATAAGTGCGGGCAGGAGGTCCATATCTCTCCCAACTGCCCCAATCCAAGAATGAACAATTGGTGTTTTCTGTGCGGGTCGACTGAACACAAGGTGAAGGATTGTCCGAAGAGGAGGATGGAGGCAGGGAGAGTGAATACTTTGGAAAGGGCGCGGGACTTTGGCAATCACGGGACCTACGTCATCAAGCAAGCCAACAAAATCTACTACAAGGTCTTCAACATGATGGTCCGTGATATGGTGGCGGTGGTAATGGAACTCCGTGTATTATTCAGATAATTTTATTTTATTATACATGATTTTCCTATATATATATAGTAAATTATTTTATAAAGAAATTTTGAAGGAGAAATTTAAGTTCTATTAGAAATCAAATTTCTGTTTAATCAGATAGACAAGCTTTATGTGAATAGTTAAAGATCAATTCGATCAAAGTTGGTCGAGATCTACTTGCAATGATTGTGTATTGATGAGTGAGTTTTATACACATAAATTGGATACATTTGGGCTTAATTTATTGTTGTTCTCAAGTCTTTTAGGATGTTTTTATGTGTTTGTGTCTATTCAAGCATGTTTTATATTGTTTTGTAGGATTTGGGACAAAAGTTACTTGGATCGACGTTTGGGGTGGCTAGATTCGCGTTTTCGGCTTGTCATTTACACAGAAGTCACTTCAGAGCCAATTTGACTATAGCTCTGGACATTATTTTGAAACACTCAAAGAATGAAAGTTGTAGATCTACTTCTCCTCTTTCCAGAACATCTTGAATCATCAAAACTTGTAACAGCTCCGGGGCGCTAATTTTAAGCCTATTTGCGTGTGGCAAAATGGGCGCTTAAAAGCGATTCTCGGCGTCGTGAATAAAGGGTTGGTATTTGGGGAAGAGGTTAGGTGCTTGCGCCTAGACGCTGCGTTTTGGCGAATTTTGACACCTTTTTGACTCCAAATTGGATTGGGTTTGTTTCTAAACTAAAATTTGGACTTGTAACCTATAAATACATGATGCAAGGCATAAAATAATGGGAGATTACATAGATTAGACTAGATTAAACACTCCTTTAGATTAGAACATAACCCTAGTTCTTATTAGTTTTGGAGATTGAAGCAACTTGGAGACCATTGAAGATTCAAAGCAGGAGCAAAAGAGGAGTCTCAAGGCTATTGACAATAGATTATATTCTCTTCTCTTATCTTACTTTTATCTTTTATTGTCTATTCAATTGTGGATTCTTGATTTTAATTCATTAATTATGAACTAACTCTTTCATTAAGATTTCAATTGAACTTTTTATGATTATGAATTGATTATTTGATTTATTCTAATTATTTATGATGAAGTGAATTGTTCATCTTGCTTTGAGCTTATTGATTAATTATCTGATCAATAATTACCTTGTTACTCTAGAAGGAATTGAGAAAGGAATTCTAGGGTTAGAACTGGGCATGGTGACATGTGACTTAGTTATTTGCACAGTAAATAATTAGGTTTGTGAATAGAATGAGAATATCTATTTGCCGCATGTAACACATAAGGAATTGGGATTATAACGAGTTTAATTCAATTGTTTTGCATAGAGATATAGCAAAATTAATCTGGATTAAATAGAAGGCAATTGATCACTCGAGAGAGGGCTTTTGGCATTTGAGAATTCCTGTTAACAATTCAGTAAACATAATATTTGGAATAGTTGAATAATTGATTTATAATTCATAATTGGGGATATTGGAGTCTTAATCCTTATTTATCTGAATTCATTCAAATTTTAGTTGTTTATTTGCTTTCTTTTACAATAATCTCTTTTAATTGTTTTAATTTAGTTTTCTTAATTAGAAAAATCACAATTATTGGTTGTTTAAATAAAATTGATTTGGTTAAGAGTTAGTACTTGGTAATTTTTATTAAATAATTCCTCGTGGGAACGATACTCTACTTTCACTTTATTACTTGTTGATAGTGTATACTTGCGTATTCATTGATTATAAATCGATCAACAAGTTTTTAAGCGCTTCTTAGGGAATTAATTTAATAATTATTTCCCAATATTAATTTCAATCAAATTAGTCTTAATTTAAATATTTTTATTTTATTATTTTTTTGTTTTTTTATTTTTAATTCTCTTCCTATATTTCTCTCTTTTTAGGAATCATGGATGACTTTGCGTATCAATGGCCATACACGAACATGACTCAACCAAGGGAAGCAGAGATTGACAGACTTGAGAAACTTTACGCATTGTCGTACACGAGATGGATACACTTTCGAAGATGGTCAACGCTTTTGTAGCTCAACGTCGTCAAAGTGTGGCGGTTACTTGTGATTATTGTGCTGGAAATCATATGAATCATCAATGCGCCATCAGTTTCGAGCCGGTACAGTATAGGGGCGATTATCCCAACAGTTATGTCTATCCCAACAACTTTCATCAGAATTGGGGGTATCACTCGAATTTTTCATGGAGTAACAATCAAGATCAATTTTATGCTCCAAGTCCAACATACCCACCGGATTTTTCGTGTCCACCTCCACTACAACAGGAAGAACATTCAAATTGGGAGGAAGCCTTGGAAAAATTTATTACAGCTTTTGAAAAAGAATACGATGAACAAGAAAAAAGATTTAATTAAATAGAGCTGAATATACAAAGCCAAGGTGAGTCAATAAAGAATCTGGAAAATCAATTGGGGCAGATAGCACATGCGTTGAACAATCGTCCTCAAAACACTTGGCTCTATGACATGGATAACGAGACTGATGATGAGCCCGATGGTGAGCCTGAGCCAAATCTACAACTGGATGAGCCACGAGATGAAAAGGAGGAGACAAGTGGGGATAATGACAACAAGGTCGGTGAAGAACTAATTGTAAGAATTAATGATGATGAGCCAATGTTATTTATGCCTCAAGTGCCTTCTCCTCCACAGTTCAAGAGTCCGGTTAGATTTGCAAAACCTTGTCCGCTAGGTAGTCATGTCGTCGGCAATACTCCTTGTGACGTAAAAACGAGTACAACTTCGAAGCCATGGTTCAATGAGTTGGAGAAGATAGAAGAAGAGATTGTTGTGTCTGACAAGCCTCAATGCCGTAATCTATTCATGAGACACAATGGAAAAAACACCTAGATGTTAAACGTTCTTGAATGTGATCTTATCTAAAGAAAGCATGCTAGGTGACTTTAATACAATGACTATCGTAAATGGAAACCTACCAAAAGCTATATTATTTCTGATGGATGGAGGGTTCCTCAACTTTCGAAGAGGAATTGGATAGCATTGACCAGACAAAGTCAGGCTAAGACTATAAAACAAGCGCTTATTGGGAGGCAACCCAAGTTTAATTTTTATTTTTAGTTTTTATTAAGTTTTATATTAGTAGTTTTGAATTTGCATTTATTTAGGATTTAATAAAATTGCTTCTATCATGGTTTTACAGGTTATTCAAGTCAAATTCAAGTGTGGTGCCCAATTTGTTCCATGTGCTTAGCCTATTCTCCAAAGTTAGCGGGCAAGGAGGAAGATTGCTATATTTTCAGGGAAGTCCTCTGCTTTAATTATTTTTATTTCAGTCATTGAGGACAATGTCTAGTTTAAGTTTGGGGGCATTTTAGTGTCGTATTGCATATAGTTAGTTATTTACATTGTAGTTCGTTATGTTTTCGGGTTATTTACATTTAGTTTTTGCATTCGGTTTTTTTGTTTAAAAAAATTTTTTAAAAAAATCGCAAAAATAGTAGTTAGTTTACTATGTTTATTGCGGTTAGTTTATATTTGCATGATTCCAACTGTTAGAGAGTAAAAGTCTATTTTGGCCAATGATGAGACCGGAGTTAAGTAGATAAGTATAGTATTGAATATTCAAAGCTTTGATGTGATTTCTTGTTATGAATTGAATCTTTTCCTGTTTGAAACTGGTATAATTAAGGTTAGCACGTTAATAACAGCTATGTTGACTGATTAAGTTTAATTTGATACATAATGGATTTCTTAAGGATAATACTAGTGTGAAGGAATGAAAAGACATGAATAAAGTGAGAGATGGCTAAATTTTGATAAAAACTTAAGTTTGGGGGGAAAATTTGGGATATATAAGCTTCGCTAAAAAAAAGAGAAAAAGAAAAAAAATTTACCGTGGCTAGTTTGTTTCGGGGCCTTTGTTACTTGAGTAAGTACGCATGAAGGGGTATCTTAAAACCTAGCGTCCTAAGGTCTTATATGGTCTGGGAGTCGTTGTTTGAAAGCTCGCTAAGGGGTGACACTGTTAGCCTAATGGAATGAGACATTGCATAGTCATGGTTAAAAAAAAAAGTAAAAAAAAAAAAAAACAATAAAACGGGAAAAGAGCAAAAAGCCCCCGTAATGAAAAGTAAAGCATAAGTATCCCGGATTGGACTCTTGAACTTGGTGGATGTTTGACTTTAGTTGGATCTAGATTGTTTGTGAATTTTGTGAGTTTTCCCTGTATGATGCCTTTAAAGAGACCTATTATGTGTTAAATTTGATTTTATATCAGTTAACATTGTTGTGGAGCACACACGCACTATATCAGTGATAACAGTCTAAGATTTGATGAATGATTGGGAAATTACTGATTTGTTTTAATATGATGTATTATCATGTTTACTCTATTTCTCTAAGGCCGGTTGAATAGACTTGTTTACATCATTCTTTGTTGGAGTCGTAGGCATATAGATTAGTTTCATTACATTGCATTGCATAACATTTTTGTGTTTTTGCTTGAGGACAAACAAAGGTTTAAGTTTGGGGGTATTTGATGAGTGAGTTTTATACACATGAATTGGATATATTCGGGCTTAATTTATTGTTGTTCTCAAGTCTTTTAGGATGTTTTTATGTGTTTGTGTCTATTCAAGCATGTTTTATATTGTTTTGTTGGATTTGGGACAAAAGTTACTTGGATCGACGTTTGGGGTGGCTAGATTCGCGTTTTCGGCTTGCCATTTACATAGCAGTCACTTCAGAGCCAATTTGACTAT
Source organism: Panax quinquefolius (assembly GCA_020205615.1). Lineage (NCBI taxonomy): Eukaryota > Viridiplantae > Streptophyta > Magnoliopsida > Apiales > Araliaceae > Panax > Panax quinquefolius. The sequence continues at coordinate 128,289,488 of CM035156.1, forward strand.
AGCTCCTGACACTATTTCGAAATACTCAAAGAATGAAAGTTGTAGATCTACTTCTCCTCTTTCCGGAACATCTTGAATCATCAAAATCGGAGTTTGGACGAAGAAGTTATGATCATTTTCCCAAAGGACGTCGGAGTAGAAAATGTCAGAACTTGTAACAGCTCCGTGGCGCTAATTTTAAGCCTATTTGCAGCGCCGGGGCGCTATCGTGCAGATTCTCGATTAATAAGTGAACAATCTTTGGCGCCGGGGAAGAGGTTGGGTGTGGCTTTGGACGCGTTTTTTTAAGTGAATTTTGACACATTTTTGACTCAAATTGGATTGGGTTTGTTCTAAACTAAAAATTGGACTTGTAACCTATAAATACATGATGTAAGATATAAAATAATGGGGATTACATAGATTAGACTAGATTAAACACTCCTTTAGATTAGAACATAACCCTAGTTCTTATTAGTTTTGGAGATTGAAGCAACTTGGAGACCATTGAAGATTCAAAGGGGAGCGAAAGAGGAGTCTCAAGGCTACTGACAATAGATTATATTCTCTTCTCTTCTCTTACTTTTATCTTTTAATGTCTATTCAATTGTGGATTCTTGATTTTAATTCATTAATTATGAACTAACTCTTTCATTAAGATTTCAATTGAACTTTTTATGATTATGAATTGATTATTTGATTTATTCTAATTATTTATGTTGAAGTGAATTGTTCATCTTGCTTTGAGCTTATTGATTAATTATCTGATAAAAAATTACCTTGTTACTCTAGAAGGAATTGAGAAAGGAATTCCAGGGTTAGAACTGGGCATGGTGACATGTGACTTAGTTATTTGCACAGTAAATAATTAGGTTTGTGAATAGAATGAGAATATCTATTTGCCGCATGTAACACATAAGGAATTGGGATTATAACGAGTTTAATTCAATTGTTTTGCATAGAGATATAGCAAAATTAATCTGGATTAAATAGAAGGCAATTGATCACTCGAGAGAGGGCTTTTGGCATTTGAGAATTCATGTTAACAATTCAGTAGACATAATAATTGTAATAGTTGAATAATTGATTTATAATTCTTAATTGAGGATATTGGAGTCTTAATCCTTATTTATCTGAATTCATTCAAATTTTAGTTGTTTATTTGCTTTCTTTTACAATAATCTCTTTTAATTGTTTTAATTTAGTTTTCTTAATTAGAAAAATCACAATTATTGGTTGTTTAAATAAAATTGATTTGGTTAAGAGTTAGTACTTGGTAATTTTTATTAAATAATTCCTCGTGGGAACGATACTCTACTTTCACTTTATTACTTGTTGACCGTTTATACTTGCACGTATTCATTGATTGCGAAATCGATCAACATGTATGCTATGTACCCTTGTATGTATAGGTTTTAAAACGGTGATTCCGGGGACGGAATTTTTATAAGGGAGGGTGAATGTAACAACCCGATATTTTCTATATAAATAAATCGAAAATTTTGCAGATAATTTTTTATTTATTTATTAAAATAAATATAGGGAATATGTGCCAAGATAATATGTATGTATATATTTGTGATAAATAAAATTTATTTATAACATGAATAATTTTAAATAATTTTAGTTATTATAAATTATATTCTTACAAAAAAATTAATTTTATAGTAAAATGTTTTTATTAATTATTTTCTATGAAAATATAATTATATATAATTTAAATAATATATAAAATGATTTTTAGAATTATTATAATAATTATTTTATTATAAGAATTTGTCTTAGATTAATTAAGTTAATTATTTTAACTTAATTAATGATGTTATATATAATGAGATAAATCGGATATGTAATCCAAACCCCTAATTTTGAATTTTTATCAAGGCATGAGAATAATAATATAATATTAATTATATTTTGATTTTTTAGTGCTATAAATTTGTACTATATGTACGTATTGATAATGGTTGGTCAATTATGGTGTATTATAACCAAACCCTAGCAATACTTATATAAACCCTAGTATTACTGTTAAACCCTAATTCTGAAGTCAAATGAGACTTTAAAAATCTGTTAAGACACTGTGTTATGCGATTTGTATTTTTAAAGCCTTGTTTTTATGGAAAACCATAATTATAAATTAAAACCCTAATTTCTAAAATTAGAAACCCTAATTTAAAAACTAAACTGGAGTTTGTGATCAATTAAAAATTATGTGATTAATATCATGTATAGTAGATTTTATTTCTAGTTATGGAAACCTAATTAGTAATTTAAAACCCTAATATTTAGAACCCTAAATTGGTGATTAGAAACCCTAATTATGATTTGGTAACCCTAATTATCAAAATCATAAACCCTAATTGCTAAAATTAGCAAGGTTAATTATAATTAGTGATTTTAAACCCTAATGTTCTTGTATAAGGAAATTAGAAACCTAACAAAATTAAGAAAACCCTAATTTGTAATTTTTAGAAATTAATTTTTATTTCAGAAACTAAAATTTTATTTTTTTTGTATAAACCCTAATTTGAAATCATACAAAATATATGCTAAACCTTAGGGTTAAACCCCAAGGGTCAAACCCTAAGGGTTTTCTAAGTTACAAGATTGCCATTAAATTTGTGAACAAAATGACCAAAAAGCCCTTATAAACATTTTTTTAATAAGCTTGCTTGTCTATTTTTCTATAATTAAAGTTGGTGACCTACTAAAATTGACAATGTGACTTATTTATCAACAACTCAGCCAATTCTTGCCAGCATTCTCATCCATATACATTGCATATAAGTGCTATAAATAGATTGGAAGAGAGAGAAATTGCATTAGTTAGCTTATTTTTATCCCAACACTCAATCATTTTCTCTCAACCCCAACCCACGAATTTCATAATTATTTTAGTCCCCAATTCAAGCCCCACGAACACCTTTAACAAATCAGAAAGCTAGAATCAAAATTGTTCTTAGAAAGGTATAAAAACCCTAGCTATATTCTGATCTTGATCTGCATGTTAGATGTTATGATTTTTTATTTAAATATGTTGTTTATGGTATATAATGATGACCTGGGTTGATAGATATTAGATCCATAACATCTATACGCTCGGATTTGATGTTCTTCAAAATCAGGAAAAATATTTTTTTGTTGTCTGACAATGAATGTCGGAACAACATAAAAGCGTGAGTTTAAATACAAATATTGTCATCTAGACAATATTCACACCCAAATAAGTCCTCATTACAATTATTGGTACATTATTTTACAAAATGGTGAGGACTACTAAAACAACTTTCTAGAACCATCATTCCACACCCAGATTTAGAACTAAAACATTTACATTCTAGCCTCACGAGAAGAAAAATGGAACAAAAAGGAAAAGGGTGAGCTCAACTAGCCCGATAAAGAATATTATGACTAAGATAATATAGAACAAATTATCGTTAGTCTTGAACGAGGAAAAAAATCGATAAAATACAATAGCAACAAGTTTGAGATCAATATTACATGGTGAAAATAATAATTCATAGAAGAGTTACGTAGAGAATGAAATCTACTATAATCTATGAATTTAAAAGTCCCATCATCAATATTTTATCCTGTAACATCAATCGATATTCATCTTGAATCAAATATTCATCTTTTTTTTCTGAGGCGAAGATATTCATCGATTAGTCATATTCATCTCAACACTGTACATCATCTTTGCACTACTGGGCCAAAAGATATTCATAAAAAAATCAACCATCTTTTTTTTTCTGGGCGAAAGATATTCGATAATATCATCATTTAGGGTGAGAGGATGATGAAAAATATTTTAAAAGAAAATGAATCCGAGTGAAACAAAAGAACAAATATTAAGGATTAAGTACTTTAAACAATCCAGGTTCAAAAATACTTCATAAATAATCATAGTGAAGTAAAATTCAAGAATGATCAAAACATGGATACTGATCAAAGCTAGTATCCATAATAGATATTTTGGACAAAAAAAAAAAATTAATTTTTACGTGAATAGTGTAATTATTAAGTGAATAGTGTTAGTATCGTGAATAGTATTAGTATCGTGAATAGTAACCCACCAACACTAAAAGAAAAATTTCACAAGAAAAATCTTACCAATATTCGGCGTAATGATATTAGAAGAAATAATATCATTTTTTAAAAAAAATAATATCCTTTACCTTGAAAAGCGTACTTACAATTTGGAATCTGGATATAGTCTTTGAAGGAACTTGCAAGTATAGCAACACTCAAAGTATCAAAATACTCACAAGAATACACTCGATAATATAGAGAGAAAAGAAAAAACTTGAGTTTACGGTGTGATTTTCAATTCTAACCTAAGCACCTATTTATAGGAAAATGCTTAGAACACCAAAGCGAAAATTTAATAAAATATTAATATATTTATATAAATTTTCTTAGCCCACCTTACCTTTTTGATTCAGAAACATCATATGACACAAATACCATGAAAAAAAAAAAAATTTTTTCTTAAAAAAAATATTTAAAACTTCAAAAAATCAATTATTTGAACTTTGAACTTCAATAATTCATAATAAATAGCCCTTTTATCGAAAAATTCAAACCTTATGTCCTTTCATAGGAAATTCCATTCTCTACAACTTTGTAAAGAAGTTTTTCCAAATTCAAAGCGAAATTGGCCAAAATCCATGAAGCGAGACGATTTTACGGTATATAATCAAATTTCGGTCGAGAAATGGGGTCCCACAAACATGTTTAACATGTTTTAAACATTTTTTGTAACAAAAATACTCTCCTCCTCATATATATCATATATCCCACATTCATTGTAAAAATATCACCATTATTATATTATTAAAATATAATAATATATTTAAATAAATTATTTATCGAGAAAAAGATAAAATAACAATTTTTCAACAATTGTCACATTAAAAATTTTCTCCATCTATATCCACATAAAATGAATATTTTCCTTATCATATAAATCAATAATTAATTATTCACAAATAATATTACGAATCACAATCTTGTGACGGTAGTTCGGGAAAGAGGGGGCTTTCGATAAGGATTTCTCCTTCTTTGCGCATGATTAGGTGACCAAACCTCTCCTTAGATGAACTTTCTAGACATTGCCAATAATGTTATCTAATAATATTATTCAAATAATATGAATTATTGATCGATAATGAAAAATCTTGTGTAGTGACAATTATTGAAACAACAATAATATAAAATATCAGCGTAGCAATTATTGAATCGATAAAATAAAATATTGAGCGATAACTCTTAACAATTATTGAGTAATGCCTTCTACGTAAGAATCGATAATTGGTGCAATCTGGTAATCTTCTTGTGTTTTTTAACCATAGGTATTCAACGATATTAACAATAACAACTTCTGTAGATTATTTATAAACAACTTATACTTGTCGTTTTCTTCATCGAATCGCTTTTTCGTTATGGGGCCCACACAAAGCTTTGCAATCGTCTGCGAATATTCCCACAAGCGGTAAGAATATTCCACGACCAAACGAATATTCTCAGATAAAATGAATATTTTATAACCACTTGCTTATTTGAAATATTTAGCATTTTACCCATAACTAACCACATTAATCAAATCAACCCTTACTATTTCAAAATAATAAATAGAGGAAATTTAATTTTATTTATAATAAGTTGGGGTCTTCTGACCTCCCTCCTTATGAAATTTTGTCCTCGAAATTGGCGTCGTACACAGTGTTTTGAAAAGGTGAGGATACCTCGCTTTCATTTCCGTTTCCAACTCCCGGTCATTTCCTCGATAGCATGGTTTCTCCACAAAACTTTAACTTGTGGTATGACCTTTGTGCGTAGGACATGCTCCTTCTATCCAAGATCTTGGCGGTACCCTCCTCGTACGTTAAGTCTTGACTATCTCATCCGGTTCTAACTTCGATAACGTGGTTGGGTCTTTCACATATTCTGAAGCACGGATATATGAAAAACATTATGAACACGAGACATACTTTGGAGGTAGCTTGTGAGTCTATAGGCTACATTTCCTACTCGGTCGAGAATCTGAAATGGACCCGATAAATGCGTGGATTGAGCTTTCCTCTCTTCCCCCAATCTTGTAACTCCCTTCCATGGAAATGACACATGACAATACATGATCCCCGATACTAAATTCCACGTCCTTTCGATGAAGATCCGCATAACTCTTTTGTCGATCTTGTGCCATTTGTATCGTTGTCGAATCATTTGGATCTTTTACGTAGTCGTATACGTACCAACTCGGGTCCCAACAATGTTGCTTCACCCACCTCATCCCAACATATTGGAAGCGACACTTTCGTCCATACTGATGCTTGAATGGAGCCACACCTATATACTTGCACGATAAGCTGTTGTTGTAGGAGAATTCCACCAATGGTAAATACTTATCCCAACTCCTTTGAAATCTAGGACCACGAGTCTTAATAGATCTTGAAGAGTTTGAATAGTCCTCTCGATTGTCCGTCCGTTTGAGGATGGTATCTTTGAAGCCAGATAAATAAATCCGTGCCCATAGCTTTTTGCAAACTAACCCAAAATCGTGAAGTGAATCTTGGGTCACGATCCAAAACTATGGATCTTGGCATGCCATGCAATCTCACAATCTCATTTACATACATATGAGCAAGGCGTTCAAGGAATAAGTCTCCGTGTCGGCAAAAAATGAAGCGGAACTTGGTTAATCTATCAACAATAACCCAATAACATTTATGCCTTGAAAAGCAGTGGGAAGACCCGTAACAAAATCCATGGTAATGTGTTCCCCACTTCCATTTGGAATCTCAAGTGGTTGCAATGGACCCTTAGGCACTTGATGCTCGCCTTTACCGTTGACAAGTTAAACACCTCGAGATAAACTTTGCGATCTCTCTCTTCATATTGTTCCACCAAAATGTATGTCGAAGATCACGATACATTTTGTACTTACTTCGAGATGGATTGCAAATGGTGTATTGTGTGCCTCCATCATGATCTTGTTCTTTAAATCGAATCGTTAGGAACACAAAAGTGCAGGTGGACTCAAAGTATTCCTTCTTCATCGATTCTTGCTTAGGAATAGCACCTTCTTGTACTTTCTTCTTCATACATCATCGACTTCGGGATTTACGTGGCTTGAAAGCAACTTTAACTTCATCGATTAAAGTTGGTTCTATCGTATACTTGACATCATCGCTTTTCGTTCACGCATATGATCTTCTACTCAACGCGTGCGTCGGCTACCACGTTTGCTTTTTCGAGGATGGTATTGAATGGTGTGGTCATAATCTTTTTTAACATTTCGAGCCAGCGTCGTTGTCGCGTGTTGAGTTCCTTTTGGGTGAAGAAATATTTGAGGCTTTTATGGTGCGAATATATCTCCACTTTCTCTCCATATAGATAGTGCCTCCAGATCTTTAGCGCGAAAATTGCTTTGACTCTAGATCATGAGTAGGATAATTCCTCTCATATTCTTTAAGTTGTCATGAGGCATAGGCTATGACTTTCCCACGTTGCATGAGAACACATCCTAACCCTTTTGCACGAAGCATCGTTGTAGATAACAAATCCATCCAACGGATGGTATTGTCGAGAAGTCTGCGAAATGAGTCTCCTCTTGAGCTCTTGGAAACTCTTCTCGCATTCCTCGCTCCATACAAATTTTGTATCTTTTTAGTCGGTTTGAGTTAATGGAGTAGCGATTCGAGAAAATCCTTCCACGAATCTCAGATAATAACCGGCTAAGCCCAAAAAAGCTACGTACTTGATTCTGACTTGGTTGCTCCCAACTTTGTATTGCTTCAATCTTGGCCGGGTCAGCGGATACTCCATGTTTTGACACCACGTGCCCAAGGAATGCTACTTCCTCAAGCGAACTTCGCATTTCTTCAACTTGGCATATAGCTTGTTTTCACGAAGCCTTTGGAGTACCGACTTCAAATGGTGCTCATGATCTTCACGACTTTTGGAATATATGAGAATGTCATCAATAAAAACAACAACAAAGCCCGATCGAATAGTCCTTGAATACTCGGTTCATCATATCCATGAAAGCCGCGGGAGCATTAGTCGATCAAAAGACATGACTAAAAATTCATAATGCCGTCTCGAGAGTTAAGGCGGTCTTTGGAATATCCTCGGTTCTAATCTTGGTGATGATATCCGAGCGAAGATCGATCTTTGAAAAAAAATTGTGCTCCTTGCAAGCTGGTCAAAGCAGTCATCAATACGAGTAGCGGATACTATTCTTGATGGTGACATGGTTCGATTCTCGATAGTCGTACAAAGTCGCATACTCCGTCTTTCTTCTTTACAAATAAAGCAGGGCACCCCGAGGAGATGTACTTGGGGCAGATGAAACCAGATGTCCAACAACTCCACGTAGTTGGACCTTTAACTCTGAAGTTCAATAGGAGCCATTCGATATGGGGTTTTAGAAATGGGCTTTGTACGGGGTTCAAGATCAATAAAGAATTCACTTCACGTTACGGGGTGAGGCCAGGAAGTTCTTGAAAATACGTCGGAAATTTACTAACAACGGGAATATTATTCAAATCGGCGTGTCTTTATTCAAATCCATAACATGGGCTAAGAAAGCTTGACATCCAGTTTTTCATAAGCGAATAGCTTTATGACTAGATATGACGGTGATTGATTTTAATGGTTTAGTTGCTTGAATTAAATACAACGGGTTGGTTAGGAATATGAAAACTAACAACCTTACGAAAATAATCAATTTTGGCATGATGAGTAGTTAACGATCAATCCCTAAAATCACATCAAAAGCAAGTATCTTTAAAGAGATAAGGTCGACGGGTAATGTGATGGTGCCAACTTGGATCAAACAAGATTTATAAGCGATGGATGTGATGAAAGTTTCTCTAATGGAGTCTCCACGAGATAAATCAAAGTCTAATTTCTCGGGAGTTAAGTTTAAGCGTTGAGCACAAGCGGGAGATAAATGAATGGGTATACTTAGGTATCAAGTAAGGTATAAACTTAGCAAAAAATTTATGATTAGCTTACCGTGATCACCTCGTTTGGGTTCCTCGCATTTTGACCGATCACGACAAAGCGCTCTTCCGAGGCAGATTGACTTTGACTTTTACGGGGACGACCTTTTGAGTCACCATCCCATTGGACTTGGTTTATTTCTGCGTCTGATCTCGGCGATATGTCCTTCCTTTCCACAATTATAACATACCTTGAGCTGTTGTGGGCGGTTTGGGTGATATGTCCCTCTTTTTCCACATTTATAGCATCTGACCGGTGGTCGTTCTCCTCCTCCAGAACCGATTCTTTCTTCTTTGGTGTTGGCGTCTTCACATGGTCATTGTTGAATCTCCTCTTTTAAAATCTCCTCCCAGGCTAAACTTCTTCTTATTCTTCTCATGGCCATGATTACCACGGAGTGGTTACCATTTTTTCCAGTTTTTTTCTTTCTCCATTTGGTTATCGTTGTTACGATGGCTTGCTTGTCACCGATATGATCTGGTTATGGTCCCTCGGTTGAGCGTACTCGTTATCTCGCTCTAATAATTGAGCCTTGTTTGACAACATCTGAATAGAGAAAAAATTTATGAGAAATGAGATATTGGCGTATCTGGGGTTTCAAACCTCTCGAAAACATCCGCGTCATCGTTCCTCATTCTCCACCAAATGAGGTGCAAACACAGATAACTCTGCAAACTTTGCCTCGTCTTTGGGACACCGTCGTATTATTTTGTTCGATCTAATAAACTCCACTTCCTTCATATAGCGAATACTTTCGGGAAAGTACTTGTCATTGAAAAGTTTGAAAACGTCTCCCAAGAGACATCTTTGAGTGCGGTTTGGATGGAGTGCAACTTCTGATTCCCACCGATGTCTGCCTCATTCTGAACATAAAGGTGGCGAATGGAACCTTACATTCCTCCGTGCATCCCAGAGACATCGAATATCTTGGTGATTTGTTTGACCCGTTTTTACGCCTTAATCGGATCGGCTTTCCCCGAAATTACGGTGGTCCCAACTCTTTGAAGCTGCTTGGTTGTGACAAGCCGTGCGTTGTTATCATTTCCACATATTTTTGTACAGAGTCTCCTAAATGCGATTTTGCATGAGCTAAAAAGCTTCTAAACATCCGTCGTTCATCATCTACGCTTTCGTGTTGTTGTTCACGGGAGGAACATTGCCCGACTGTTGCACGTTCTCCTCGTTGGTGAGTAAAGGTGTCTCCACGGTCTCATTTACTCCACTTTATTAACATTCTCGATCGACATTCTCAAATCTTGCCATAAAAAAAGGGTTAATTAAAAAATCAACATATCACATAATATCCTATATCTTGACCAACTAACAAATAAGCTTAGGTAGGACACCTTTAGCGAAGGATTTTCGTCTCTCTCCCCTCTGGTTTACATTCCCGATCTCACTGGAGATCATATCCTAAGCTACGATACCAAGCTGTGGCGCCCCCAAAATAGGTATACATCACCCATTTTGAGTCGTCGATAACATAATGCGAAAAAAAACTGACTTTAACTTTAATACTGACATAAAAAGCTGAGTTTAAATACAAATATTGCCATCTAGACAATATTCACACCAAATAAGTCCTCATTACAATTATTGGTACATTATTTTACAAAATGGTGAGGACTACTAAAACAACTTTCTAGAACCATCATTCCACACCCCATTAGAACTACATTACATTCTACCGCCTCCTCGAGAAGAAAAAAATGGAACAAAAAGAAAAAGGTGAGCTCAACTAGCCCGATAAAGAATATTATGACTAAGATAATATAGAACAAATTATCGTTAGTCTTCAACGAGGAAAAAATCGATAAAATACAATATAGACAACAAGTTTTAGATCAATATTACGGTGAAAATAATAATTCATAGAAGAGTTACGTAGAGAATGAAATCTACTATAATCTATGAATTTAAAAGTCCATCATCAATATTTTATCCTGTAACATCAATCGATATTCATCTTGAATCAAATATTCATCTTTTGCACTACTGAGGCCAAAAGATATTCATCGATCGGTCGTGTTCAAATCTCAACACACACACATCTTTCTTTGCTTTCTGGGCCAAAGATATTCATAAGAAAATCAACCATCTTTTTTTGCTTTCTGGGCCAAAGATATTCGATAATATCATCATTTAGGGTGAGGATGATGAAAAAAATATTTTAAAAGAAAAGCGAATCCGATGAAACAAAAGAACAAATATTAAGGATTAAGTACTTTAAACAATCCAAGTTCAAAAATACTTCATAAATAATCATAGTGAAGTAAAATTCAAGAATGATCAAAACATGGATACAATCAAAGCTAGTATCCATAATAGATATTTTGGACAAAAAACAAAAAATTTAATTTTTACGTGAATAATAGTCTTATTATGTGAATAGTAGTATGTATCGAATAGTCATGAGTATCGTGAATAGTAACCCCGACACTAAAAAGACAAAAATTTCACAAGAAAAATCTTACCAATATTCCGGCGTAATGATATTAGAAGAAATAATATCATTTTAAAAAAAAATAATATCCACTTACCTTGAAAGAATAGTACTTACAGTGGAATCTTTGGATATAGTCTTTGAAGGAACTTGCATAGTATATAGCAACACTCAAAGTATCAAAATACTCACAAGAATAAACTCGATAATATAGAGAGAGAAAGAGAAAAACTTGATTTACGGTGTGATTTTCAATTCTAACCTAAGCACCTATTTATAGGAAAATGCTTAGAACACCAAAGCGAAAAAATTAATAAAATATTAATATATTTATATATAAAATTTCATATTATACCTTTTTTGAATCTGAATTTGACATGACATACATTGCATGACCATGAGACCCAAAAAAAAAAAACATTTTTCTTAAAAAAAATATTTAAAACTTCAAAAATCGATTATTTGAACTTGAACTTGAATAATTCATAATAAATAGCCCTTTTATCAAAAAAATTCAAACCTTATGTCTTTTTTTCATAGGAAATTTCATTCTCTACAACTTTGTAAGTTTAAGTTTTCCAAATTCAAAGCGAAGTTGACAAAAAATCCACAAGCAGACGATTTTACTGAGTATATAATCAAATTTCGATTCGAGAAATGGGGTCCCACAAACATGTTTAACATGTTTTAAACATTTTTTATAACAAAAATACTCTCTCTCTCATATATTCATATATATCCACATTCATTGTAAAAATATCACCATTATTATTATTATTAAAATATAATAATATATTTAAATAATTATTTATCGAGAAAAGATAAAATAACAATTTTTCAACAATTGTCACATTAAAATTTTCTCCATCTATATCCACATAAAATGAATATTTTCCTTATCATATAAATCAATAATTAATTATTCACAAATAATATTACTGAGAATCACAATCTTGACACGGTAGTTTCACGGAAAGAGGGGGCTTTCGATAAGGATTTCTCTTCTTGGCGCGCGCAATTAGGTGACCAAACCTCTCCTTAGAGCGAGAACTTTCTAGACATTGCCAATAATGTTATCTAATAATATTATTCAAATAATATGAATTATTGATCGATAATGAAAATCTTGTGTAGTGACAATTATTGAAACAACAATAATATAAAATATCAATATAGCAATTATTGAATCGATAAAATAAAATATTGAGCGATAACTTCTTTAACAATTATTGAGTAATGCCTTCTACGTAAGAATCGATAATTGGTGCAATACTGGTATCTTCTTGTGTTTTAACCATTTTAACCAGGTATTCCAACGATATTAACTTGATAACAACTTCTGTGATTATTTATAAACAACTTATACTTGTCGTTTTCTTCATCCAATCGCTTTTTTAGTTATGGGGCCCACACAAATTTTTGCATCGTCGTCGAATATTCCCAACGGTAAGAATATTCCACGACCAAAACGAATATTCTCAGATAAAAATGAATATTTTATAACCACTTGCATATTTGAAATATTTGCGCATTTTACCCATAACTAACCAATCAAATCAACCCTTAATCAAATCAACCCTTACTTTTATTTCAAAATAATAAATAGAGAAATTTAATTTTATTTATAATAAGTTGGGGGGTGTAGATTTCATTAATTAATTATTATTAATGATATTAGAATTATTTAATAATTAAATAAATTAGTTTTAAAATAATTTTAATATTATAAAAATCATTTTAAATGAAAATAAAGTGTTTAAAGATATTTTAAGTTATAAAATATAACTTTTAATATTTAAAGGATAATTTCATTAATAATTTAATATTAATGATATTAAATTTGTTTAATAATTATACTAAATAAATGGTTTTATTAATTTAAAAATCATTTAAAAAGGATATAAATGAATTAAAAATATTTTAAGATATACTTAATGACTTTTAATATTTTGATAAATGATACATTAATATTTAAATATTAATGATAATTATTTAAAATGATTGTAAATGCTTTAAAAATCATTTAAGGGTAATATAAATGTTTTAAAATATTTTGAGTTATTATAAATAACTTTAATATTTTAGCAATGGTTTCATTAATAGTTTAATATTAATTAAATATTAATGATAACAAAATTGTTTAATATTTAAATTATTTAATAATGATTCCAGTGTTTCAAAATTCATAATAAATGTTTAAAAATTATTATAAGTCATTTAAAAATAATATGACTGATACTTACGGATATTGAACTTAGGAATAGAGTCTTAGACTTGTTTATTACCCGATAAAGTTGTCGGTACACCAACATGTTTCAGAAATTGATCTGGACTTAGATATTTTGTTTGTATTAATATTTATTTATGATTCAATGACTATTGAATATGTGTAACAATGTGATTAGGTTATGTGTTGATTGCAATAAGCAGTATTATATGTTATGATATATTATTCTAATCAGTAAAATAATCTTATTACTGATAGGTGGTCATATAAAAGATAAAACTAAGTTGCGAATTGTAAGCAGTGTACCAGACAAGTATCCTACCTTTGCATTTCCTTTATCAATGGATGTAAGTAAGAGAGTTTGTAATTATATTATTATTACTGCATTATTAACCCTATTGTTATATATGTTATATCCGATCATTGATTATCAACATGGTACTATATTGTAATTCAAATATATATATTCTGTTCGTTAATTTCTAAATATGGTTATTCAAGTGTCCCCACTTGGATAATCATTGTATTTAATCATGTTGATATATATATATATATATATATATATATATATATATATGTATGTATATACCTATTGATCTCCAGTATGTATACAATAAGTAGAAGTCGTCTAAGCTATTTGACCAGCTAGACACAGATTTAGAAATATTGTTGAATATGATAAAAACTTTTTTGTATCCAATCGAATTGTTTCGGTTCGGATTCCCGACTTAGTATAAACATCCCGAACATGGGAAAACTTTTATATGCCCAAGGCGGACAGAGTGAACGATAATATCGTTCTTGAATGTAGTATTGATCAATACAGGTATAATGGGTCGATGATCACGCCTGCGTGCCGTAAGTTATTACGATTCTGTAGATGAATTTCTGTTTAACCTTTTTGAAAATAAAAAACAATGATCATAGTATGTCACCTTAACCCTATTTATAGTCAGTACATAGTTTCAAAAATTTGATAGAGAGTTGTTATGTTATTATTATCAGTTTAGATTACTTCACAACTATTGATTTGTTGTAGAAGGGTAGTACAAAAAAACATTTAATCCTTTCAGCTAATATTTATAATTGTTATTACTTGTTGGGCACTCAAATGCTCATCCTTGCTTAATTTAAATATTTTTCGCTAAGTGTGAACAACCAGAAGGCTCATGCGGAAACAAAGGAAAAGGAAAGCTAACCAAATAAGATTTGTGGTATTCTATGTAATAATTAGACTTTATTATGACGATGGTACTTATTAATTATCATGTAATGAATGTTTAAAGGTCTCGTACCTGGGGATTAGACTCTGATGTATAAATTAAGTTTGATATTTATATTATTGTTATTAGTATTAGTATTATTTCGCTTATAGAAATGGTATCATGGAGCACCGAGTTCGGGTTTCAAGTACCCGGATTTCGGGGCTTTACACATGTTCTTTGAACTGTCGTAGCCGAACTTTCTTGTTGTAGGATCGAGCGATCCTGTGTTGGTGTAACTGACCATGGAAGATGGTTGCAGCTCACCTTTCATCTATTAAAGACAATTAGTGGTACTGATCTTGTCACCATTGGTCTTCTCAACACTCTGAGGGATTCCATTTCCACCTATATATGGAGCATACTTCAATGCCATAGGGTAAGGACTAGGGGGTTGCCCCAGTGGAAGTGCTCATTGACGTTCTGTAGGCTAATAGAGTCAGAGGTAACAAGTTAGGCCATCCTTTATGATTGGCAGACATCTTTTGCATGATCTTTTTGATATTCGTATTAGCCGCTTCAACAACATCATTCATCTTTGGACGATAGATGACGGAGTTAAGATGTTTGATGTGGAATTTACTGCATAACTCCTCCATCATTTGGTTATTGTGGTTTTTGGCATTGTCTGATATAATCACATTTGACTCTTTGTATCAATAAATGACATTATTTCTGATGAAACCAATGATCACTTCTGTAGTAACCCTTGGGGAGGAGGCTGCTTCTACCCATTTGGCAAAGTAATCGATCATGGTGAAGATAAACCGATGACCATTACTAGCTTTGGGTTCGATAGGCCCGATCACGTCCATTCACCATATTGATAAAAGCCAGGGTGAACTCATATTGTGGAGCTCCCTTTGAGGGGCTTGGATAACATTCCCATGAATTTTGAATTGGTAACATCTCTTGACGTGATCATCACAGTCAGCCTTAAAAGAGAGCCAAAAATGCCCTGTTCTTAGGATTTCCTTGACAAGTAGAGGGCCGCTCATGTTTGGGCTCCATACTCCACCATAGATTTCATCTATGAGCCTCTAAGCTTGGTCTTTGTCTAGGCATCTGAGAAGGCCTACTCCTGCATCTCTTTTGTAGAGTGCATCTCCTATTGGGAAAAATCTAATTACGCACAACACGCAAGTATACGTGGTCAACAAGTAATATAATAGTGAGTAGAGTATCGTTCCCACAGAGACAATTTAGTAAGAAATTTAAACTCACAATTATCAATTTCCTATTAATCCTAATTTTATTAAACTATCCAATTCAATGTTTAAAACTATTAAAACTAAATTATAATAAATATATGATCCCAAAATAATCATAAATATCAAAAACTAAAATTTCAAACAATTAATGGAGAATTAGATTTATGATTTCACCCTATGCTTCACTATGATTTTTACACCTTTATTCCAATTCAACTCATTATCCCAGTTTATTTACCAAGAACACGAATGTAGTACTAGTCACCTCTCGATGTACTAATACCGTATTAACTTAAATCCACAAATTAGATAGAAGTAAGTTAAACACCATAATCAACTAACTCACTATATCTCTATGTGAATTAAAATTAAAGAAGGTTTAAGATTAAGTTCTCTATCCGATTACATATGATGTCAAGCATATCTCTACCTTAACATTCATCAAGATTCTGTTATTCATAAAATTCAAGAACACATGCTATATTAAATAAGTCTAAACTCGTATATCCTCTCTCGATTCCATACAAATCCATAAAGAATTTTTGATCAGGCAATTCATAAATTCAAGCTCAAATTAATATAGATAAACTGGAAAATAGTTTATTGAACTAAAAATCAAAGTTATAAAACCATCGTTTCACTTAAGGATCCATCATAAGCCTAAAAAGTGAATTAGTTCATCATAAATGAAATAAAAACTGAATAATTTAAAGATAACATCCTTTCAATTACAAATATAAGATTGAGAGGAAGAATAATGCAAAACACCCTTCATGTAGGCTTAATCTGCAATCGATAAGAAAATCTCTTCAAAGTCTTCCTCCAAAGCTTGCTATGAAATTCTGGAATTAATCTCTGTAATTTGCCTTGTGTTATTCAATTCGTTGTTAGTTGCTCCATATACATCCAGCACACACGTTTTTGTCAAAGTCTTATGTCCATTAGAGCCTAAATGCAATCCAAACGCCTTGAATTCATATTCTAACAGAGTTTAAAGCAAAACAGAACACTCAACTTTTGAGACCCCCCGCCCCGGCGGGCATGGCTTATGTTAAACAATATTGAAGACCCCCCGCCCCATCGGGGGTGTATAGGCAAAATGGGCCCGCCTCGGCGAGGGTGTAACATACTAGTTGATGTTGCTTGCTTCCCTAATCGCTCCAAATGACATCCTTTCTTCGCTACTTGCCACAAAAACCACCCTACACATAAAATAACATAAAACAAGTAAAAACGAACACGGAAACAAGAAATTAACAATGATTAAGCTTAAAATGAACATCGATTCATGAATATAAAATTCACTTATTAAAATCCCCCAAACTTAAACCGTGCTAGTCCTCGAGCACAAAACAAACTACATGCTATGCAATGAAATGATATGAAATGTATCTAATCTATATGTTTTCAAATCCAACAGTGTAACAGAATCAAAATTATCTCATCGGCCTCAAGGAAAACAAGCAAACACTACAATCTTAATCACCAAAACCAATCAATAAATCCTTATTAGTTCTCAAGTCTTAAACCATTATCACTGGTATAGTGTGTGTATGTGTTCAACATCCATGATAATTGATACGGACTCAAATTCAATACACAACCAATTTCTTAGAAGGAATCATACAACGCAAACTTAAAAATTTCAAAAATAGACAAGTTCCAAATGAATTCAAACATTTACCAAGAGTAGGGGATCAAATAAGGTATTCATGCTTTCTTTTCTCTTTTTTTTTCATTTTTTTCATTGACGGGGGCCCTTTGCTTTTATTTCCCATCTTTTCTTCATACTTTTTTTATAGATGGTTGGTGAGTGCGTTTTACGCTCCATCTCACGCTTGTGTTTATGGGGAGTATATTTTCCTTAACCCACCACAAGACTCAACAAGATATTTTTTTTTTCGGAAGCTTATATACCCTACCTTTTCCCCTTAAACTTAAGTTCTTGTCTAATTTGTCGTTTTCATTGCATATTCTTGTCATTCTATGCTTTACACTCATATTATCCTTTAGAAACTATTTATGTATCAATTTGAACTAATCAGTTAACACATATGTTTTTACGTGCTACCCTTTTTATACCAGTTTCAAACAAGCAAAAGATTCGAGTCATAATTCAAAACTACATCAAAGTTATAATAATCAATACTGTATTTGTTAACTTAATCTCAATCTCATCATTGGCCCAAAATAACATGAACTACAACACTGTTGGACATATGCAAAGACAATATTTAACTATTTTTTTTAGATAAAGCCAAACATAACATAACAAAATGCAGCAATAATAAAAATAACCTAAGCTACTATGTATGCACCTAAGCTACCATGCAGCTATGTGATTACATGAATGCAACATCTCAATTCCTAAATTAATATGCAAAACTAAAGTGCAATGACAAATGCAAGCCTAACTAATGACATTATGCATGCAAACATGTAATTAAATCTCCCAAACTTAAGAATTACAATGACCTCATTGTATGGATAATCGTAATAAAATGTGTGAGGACTTCCCTGTAATCGCCTTACTCTGGGGTGGTGGTGGTTGATCTTCTTCTTCGGAGTCACTCGGCGGAACCTTGGCATTGGCATGGGTTGCTAGTATGGAAATTGGGCAGCTGGATTGAAGCTCTAGAGTGTCATATTAAGTGAAGCGAAAGACATGTTCATAGCGTCAAATATGTGGTCTTGCCTCAATGCGAGTAACCGCATCTCCCGACGTGCTGCCTTGTTATACTCATCTATTTGACGTTGAAAAGTAAGAAACTGAGGACTAGATAATGCCTCGGACTACAGTACCTACTCTATTCCTTGATCTCCCATAGTTGCATCCTCATCCTCCAAGGTGTCTGCAGCGTCAACTTCGTCCTCCGAAGCCGATGGAAAAATAAAACCCAGACCTCTAGGATGGGAATCGCCCCCATCCCATACCGAATACCGTGCAATCATTCTGGAAACAAGTAACTGAAGTGGCATCTTCTTGGGTTCATCATCTGACCATCTAACACCTACTTGGTGACACAACCCACAATGAGTGATGGGTGTGGCAAGCCGCCTGAAAAGTTTCCTCATAAGCATCAGCGAATGGAAAAACAGATTATGGCCCCGACATCAATGATGAAATCTTGCACAATCACGTATACCAGTAGTGCCTTCTCCTTGGTCACGTCTGATGTGTGTTGGGATGGATACAGTTTTGTACATAAGAAAGCATACCAAATTTTACCGTACCGACTGAGATCTTTGCTATGAAAAAATGTGCCGCCCTTCTGACCTTTGATCCATGTTATTCCCGGCTTAGTCATGTCTTTGAGTATCGCCTCATAGTCTGGATCAAAATCTTGTAGGTGAGCATATTGGCACTATTGAGGCACTCGTAACAGATAATAGGTGTTAATGGCATCGACACTGAACAGTACTAATCGACCCCACACTTAAGCATCGAAGGGGGCTTTGTCCTCAGCGTTTGCATAGAATTCCTTGACTATGTTGACAACGGCGGGCTCAGGTTCCTTGGTGAATTTGTTCCAGCCTTTTTGATAAATTTGTTACATCATTTCACCATTGCCATGATCCAGTGTCAACCCCCGCTTCGGTGTAAGAGCTTTCGTCACCATGTAGTCATATCGGTCGGTGG
This sequence comes from Panax quinquefolius, assembly GCA_020205615.1. Taxonomy (NCBI): domain Eukaryota; kingdom Viridiplantae; phylum Streptophyta; class Magnoliopsida; order Apiales; family Araliaceae; genus Panax; species Panax quinquefolius. Next base: position 128,309,265 of record CM035156.1, read on the forward strand.
CGGCGGCACTTACAAATTTACGGCGATCAAAGGTCCGTGTCAGTTGTGCGGGCCTTGAACTTTCTCCCCTTTGTCATTTTGGTGTGGGTTTCGAAGCCATTGATTTACGGATACCTTAATAACAATATCTCCCCCCAAACTTGGTTCACACAAACTGTGGAACACTTGGTGTGCACAGTGATTTCTTCCCACAACTTGATGAATTTATGGCAATTATGGTGATGGAAGATGCAGAGCTTTGAAAATAAGTTACTCACTCTTAAGTACAAGATGAATTCCCATAATACGAACCCTAATTCATTGCTTCCTAATTTCAAATTGAGTGTATGTGATGAACTTGGGTTGTGAAGGTATTTTTATATAGAGGTGGTGTGATGGAGAGGAATAGGAGTAATTGATGGAGATAATAGGTTTGTGTGTGGTAATGGGGTGAGATGATGGAGTTATACTGTCTAAATCGTGGATAAAAGTTGAAGTTGTAATGGAGGAGGAAAGAGAAGTAGTAATATGAAGTACTTGGGAAGTAGTGTGTAATTGGGAAAAAGAAGAAGAAAGCGTGTGTAACTGCCGAGTCTGTCTGTTGGGTTTCAGGACCCCCACCACGGCAGGGGGTATTAGGCGTATTAAGCCCGCCCCGGTGATTATACATTCTGTTAATTGAGTTGGGAGACCCCCGCCCAGCAGGGTGTTCAAGGTATATGAGGCCCGCCCCGGCGGGCATGCTACTACAAACTGACCTCCTTTTCTCTTCTTTTCTTTATGTTATGCCACTTAATGATTATTTTCTCATCCTGCAAGCCATGAAACATAAAAATTAGTAGATTATTGATCAATTGGAGCATGGTTGAGAGATTAACAAGACTTATAAACTATAATAACTATTTAATGAACTTATTATAACTTACTAATTATGTTAAACTATAATCTAACAGTTATGAATGAAAATACAAAAAATAAAAGTATGATTGGGTTGCCTCCCAATTAGCGCTTGATTTTAAGCCGTTCAGCTTGACTACTTCCTGTTCATGGTACGTCGGATAATGTGATGGTGATGACATCGGTGTTGGACTCACCACCCCAATAGTGCTTTAATCATTGAGCGTTGACTTTAAAAGTTTTTAGTGGATTCCGACTGTAGAGTTCAACGATGCCATGAGAGAAAACTCTTTTGATGGTGAATGGTCCCAACCATCTTGACTTAAGCTTGCCTGGGAACAATCTCAACCATGAGTTGAACAATAAGACCGATTGCCCCGGCTCAAACGATCTTTGCATGATTTTCTGGTCGTGCCATCTCTTAACCTTTTCGGTGTATAGCTTAGAGTTCTTATAGGCTTGAAGTCAAAATTCGTTAAGCTCATTTAATTGCAGTAGTGGCTTTTCCCCCACAGCTACTTGATCGAAATTAAGTTTTTGAATCGCCCAATAAGCCTTATGATATAGCTCGACAGGTAAGTGACAAGCCTTTCTGTATAGTAGTTGATATGGTGACATGCCAATCGGTGTTTTATACGTAGTCTGATAGGCCCATAGTGCATCATCCAACCTGAGCGACCAATCCTTTCGATTTGGGTTTACCACTTTTTCCAAGATTCTCTTTACTTCCCTGTTCGAAACCTCAGCTTGCCCACTGGTTTGGGGATGATAAGTCGTCGCCACCTTATGGTTGACCCCATACTTTACCAATAGAGCTGTGAACAATTTGTTGCAGAAGTGACTACCTTCATCATATATAATAGCTCTCGGCGTGCCAAATCTCGTAAAAATGTTCTTTTGCAGGAATTTGAGAACCACTTTGGCATCATTGGTTGGGAGTGCTGCGGATTCAACCAATTTTGAGACGTAATCCACTGCAAGCAAAATATACTGATTTTTAAGTGATGACGGGAATGGCCCCATAAAATCTATGCCCCATACATCAAAAATCTCAACTTTTAGAATTGTTTATAATGGCATCTCATTCCTTTTCGAAATGTTGCCCACCCTTTGACATCTATCACATGTTTTGACAAACTGGTGGGCGTCCTTAAATAGTGTAGGCCAATAAAACCCGGATTAAAGCACCTTTGTTGCTGTCCTCTCACTACCATAATGTCCGCCCTACACAGATGAGTGACACTCATGCACTATGTTCTTCACTTCATTGTAGGTCACACACCTTCTAATCATCTTGTCTGCACACTGCTTGAATAAATAAGGTTCGTCCCACATGTACCATTTGACGTCATGAAGAAACTTCTTTTTATGTTATCTTGTAAGATCGGGTGGAAGAACATTGCTCACTAGATAATTCACATAGTACACATATCATGGAAATTCTGTTGTTATCCCAAATAACTGCTCATCAGGGAATGGCTCGTTGATTACACACTTATCCTCTTTTTGTTTATCTTGATTTTCCAGCCTAAACAAATGATCGGCAACTTGGTTCTCCGTCCCCTTTCCATCCATTATTTCTAAATCAAACTCTTGTAAAAGGAGAATCCATCTGATAAGGCGTGGCTTAGCATCTTTTTTCGTAATTAAGTACCGAATGGCCGTGTGATCTGTATAAACAACTACCTTAGTCTCGATCAAGTATGCCCGAAATTTATCGAATGCATACACCACTGCAAGAAATTCTTTTTCCGTAGTTGTGTAATTCATTTGAGTCTCCATAAGTGTCTTACTTGCATAATATATCACGTGAAATACTTTCTCTCGACGTTAACCCAAAATAGCCCCAACCGCATAGTCGCTTGCATCACACATTAACTCAAAGAGCGTGGTCTAATCTGGCGCGACGATTACAAGGGTTGTAGTCAATTTCTTCTTCAACAACTCGAACACCAATTTACACTCTTCATCAAACTTGAAAACTGAATCCTTCTCTAAAAGACTGCACAAAGGTTTTGTAATTTTAGAGAAGTCCTTTATGAATTTCCTGTAGAACCCAACATGTCCCAGAAAACTTCTAATTCCCTTAACTGAACTCGGTGGAGGAAGTTTCTCAATTGTTTCCATCTTAGCTTTATCAACCTCCAATCCTTGAGCCAAGACTTTGTGCCCCAAAATTATACCTTCTTCCACCATAAAGTGGCACTTTTCCCAGTTAAGGACCAAATTCGTTTCGGTGCATCTTTGTAAGACCATTACCAAATTTTCCAAACACGCATCAAAGTTATCCCCATAGACAGAGAAGTCGTCCATGAAGACTTCCACATTCTTCTCCACTTTATCCGAGAAGATGGCCATCATACACCGCTGGAATGTAGCGGATGCATTACACAAACCGAACGACATTTTCCTGAATGAGAATGTGTCGTATGGGCAAGTAAACGTAGTCTTCTCTTAATCCTCAGGAGCGATGACGATCTAATCATAACCTGAATATCCATCCAATAAGCAGTAGTACTCATGTCCCGCTAATCTGTCCAACATTTGATTGATAAAAGGCAAAGGAAAGTGATCTTTGCTGGTTGCCTTATTCAACTTCTTATAGTCCATGCAAACCCTCCAACCAGTCAATATCCTTGTCGAAATTAGCTCATTATCATCATTCTGAACCACGATTATTCCTCCCTTCTTTGGCACATATTGCACCGGACTAACCCACTTACTCTCTGAAATCGGGTAAATGATACCCACATCCAACAATTTTAGTATTTCCTTCTTGACTACCTCTTTCATAATAGGGTTGAGCTGTCTCTATTGCTCCACTGTCGGTTTTGCATCGCCTTCCATCAAAATTTTGTACATGCAAAAGGATGGGCTAATTCCATTGATATCCCCAATTATCCATCCTATAGTCAATTTGTGGTCCCTCAACATTCTCAGCAACTTTCAAATCGTTAAGTGCAGCAGAAATAATAACATGTAAAGAATTAGAATTGCCTAAATACGCATACCTAAGGTGTTTAGGGAATGGCTTAAGCTCAAGAGTCGGTGGCTCCTCCAATAATAGTTTTATCCTTGTTGTGGCTTTATCCTCTGTGAGCAATGATTCAAAGGGTGCTTTAAATTTGCTAACTCATGGCAGGGAGTCTAGCATCTGCAAATAGTCCAAAAATTCCGGATCAATAAACTCTTCATCCCCCAATAATGTCGTTTCCAATGGATCATTAACCAAACACTTGTTCATGTCTTCGCTGATTATTTGGTTAATGATATCCATCCTAAAGCATTCTTCTTCATCCATAGGGAATTTCATGGCCTTAAACACATTAAATTTTATTTCCTGATCTTAGATCCTCATAGTAAGTTCACCTTTTTGTACGTCGATGAGTGTCCTACCCGTAGCCAAGAAAGGTCTCCCTAGGATAATCGGGATGTTTTTATCCTCCTCAAAATCCAGAATAATAAAATCCGCGGGGAATATAAACTTATCAACCTTAACCAATATGTCCTCTACAATGCCTCTCGGATGTGACTGACCTATCCGCCAACTGCAAGGAGATGTTTGTAGGCTTTGGTGCGGACAAACCCAATTCTGTATAAACTGATAAGGGCATAAGGTTCACACTCGCTCCCAAATCACACAAACATTTGTTGAATGCCATATTCCCAATCGTGCATGGAATGGTGAAACTCCCCAGGTCTTTCAATTTTGGTGGCAACTTTCTCTGTAACACCGCACTACACTCCTCTGTTAATGCCATTTTCCCGAAGTCTTCCAACTTCTTTTTCCTGGACAGAATCCCTTTCATTAACTTCCCATAACTTGGAATCTGCTCTAGGGCTTCTGCGAACGGGATGTTAATCTAAAGTTTCTTGAAAACTTCCAAAAATTTTGCGAACTGCTTATCTAATTTCTGTTTTTGAACTCTTTGCTGAAATGGTGGGGGGGGGGGGATAGACAACTGGTTCATTAACTAGATTGCTTTTTTCCACTTGTTTTTCTCCCCCCTCCTTAACCTCAACCGTTGTATTTTCTCTATCCGTCTCAACCTCCTTTGTAGCCAAATTTTTTGTTTCTTGACCCTCAAGATGTTTTCCACTTCTCAACATAATGGCTTGACATTGCTCGTGATTACCCTTTGAATTTCTTTCGGTGCCACTTGGTAACGTTCCTTGTAGTCTATTATTCAAAGCTAATGCAATTTGCCCCATCTGATTCTCTAAATTCTTGATGGCCATCTCTTATGATTTCATTGACATTGCTTGATTTTTCATAGCCACCTCATTGCTTATTATGTACTTTGTCACCAACTCCTCTAAATCTGATTTCCTCTCTTGATGTTGAGCTGGTTGTTGATGATTCTGAAATCCTTGGGGATATGATGGTCGTGGAGCTTGTTGATGCTGATTATTACTCCATGAAAAGTTTGGATGATTCCTATTCCCTTGATCGTAAGCATTCTGGTATGTATTCTGTGGAATTCTGTTAAAGTTTCCCACAAATTGTGCGGATGCTGGATTAATTGCGCATTGATATGTAGGATGCTCTCCCGCGCACAATTCACATATAATTGCCACTTGTTGTGCCTGTTGTGCTTGTACCCCTATCATAGCATCCAATTTCTTTGAAAGTACTGAATTTTGCGCTTGTATTGTCGTCACACCATCTACTTCTAACACTCCAGCTGCCTTTGCCTTTGTCAGTCTTGACGTGGGCCACTGGTAGTTGTTAGCTTCCATAGTCTATACCAATTCGTAGGCCTCCTCATAACTCTTAGCCATTAACGCTCCACCCGAAGCTGCATTAATACTGGTTCTAGGTTTTCGTTCAATCCATTATTAATGTGTTCATCTGTAACCACTTTGGCAATCCATGATGCGGGCACTTTTGAAGCAATTCTTTGTATCTTTCCCATGCCTCATACAGTGACTCCCCGTGTTGCTGTTTAAACATCGTTATCTAATTCCTCATTTGTGCATTTTTTGCTGGTGGGAAGAATTTTGCAAGGAATTTCTGAGCGAGGTCTTCCCATGTAGTTATTGAACATGGCGGTAGAGAATGTAACCAACTCTTCGCCTTGTGCCGTAAGGTGAATGGGAACAAGCGAAGTCTTACCGCATCATCTGACACCCCATTATACCTAAAAGTTTCACAAATCTCCAGAAAGCTAAATTTTGGATCATTTGAATCGTCCCAAGCTTGATTTCAAATGTGTTTACAAATGTATAACTTCATAGCGAGTTCTGGTGATACTTGATCGATTCGATCACCACCTTGGGTGTAGCAAAATCCCTCAACGCTTTTTGATCTTCAGCTGCCATTACCTCTTATTTTTTAGAGTTTTCGAATTCTTCTCTTGTTTCCTTGATCCACTTACTTAACCTCTGAAACCGTTTCTCAATATCGTCCTCAAAAGGAAGCAAGTCTGGATTTTTAGAACGCGTTTGCATAAACCACTTCAAAAACCTGAAATAAGAGGAACAAAACAGAAATAAAAATGTTTAAGAAAAACTGGACTAATTAAATTGATATCGTAAAAATATTAAAATCTATACTAAACTTGTCCCCATCAACGGCGCCAAAAACTTGTTGGGTAAAATCTAATTACGTACAACACGCAAGTATACGTGGTCAACAAGTAATATAATAGTGAGTAGAGTATCGTTCCCATAGAGATAATTTAGTAAGAAATTTAACCTCACAATTATCAATTTCCTATTAATCCTAATTTTATTAAACTATCCAATTCAATGTTTAAAACTATAAAGACTAAATTATAATAAATATATGATCCCAAAACAATCACAAATATCAAAAACTGAAATTTCAAATAATTAAAGGAGAATTAGACTTATGATTTCACCCTAAGCTTCATTCTGATTTTTACACCTTTATTCCGATTCAACTTACTATCCCAGTTTATTAATCAAGAACACGAATGTAGTACTAGCCACCTCTCGATGCACTAATACCATATTAACTTAAATCCACAAATTAGATAGAAGCAAGTTAAACACCTTAATCAAATAACTCACTATATCTCTATGTGACGTAAAATTAAAGAAGGTTTAAGATTACGTTCTCTATTCGATTACATGTGATGTCAAGCATATCTCTACCTTAACATTCATCAAGATTCTGTTATTCACAAAATTCAAGAACACATGCTATATTAACTAAGTCTAAACTCGTATATCCTCTCCCAATTCCATACAAATCTATAAAGAATTGTTGATCAGGCAATTCATAAATTCAAGCTCAAATTAATATACATAAACTGGAAAATAGTTTATTGAACTAAAAATCAAAGTTATAAAACCATCGTTTCACTTAAGGATCCATCATAAGCCTAAAAAGTGAATTAGTTCATCATGAATGAAATAAAAACTGAATAATTTAAAGACAACATCCTTTCAATTACAAATATAAGACTGAGAGGAAGAATAATGCAAAACACCCTTCACGTAGCCTTAATCTGCAATCAATAAGAAAATCTCTTCAAAGTCTTCCTCCAAAGCTTGCTATGAAATTCTGGAATTAATCTCTGTAATTTGCCTTGTGTTATTTAATTTGTTGTTAGTTGCTCCATATACATCTAATACACACATTTTTGTCAAAGTCCTATGTCCATTAGAACCCAAATGCAATCCAAATGCTTAGAATCCATATTCCAACAGAGTTTAAAGCAATACAGGACACTCATCTTTTGAGACCCCCCGCCCCGGCTGGGGCATATACTTAGAAAAGACCCGCATCGGCGGACATGGCTTCTGTTAAACAATATTGAAGAACCCCCCACCCCGGCGGGGGTGTAATCTGCTAGTTGATGTTGTTTTTTTCATGATTGCTTCCCTAATCGCTCCAAATGACGTCCTTTCTTCGCTACTTGCCACAAAAACCACCCTACACATAAAATAACACGAAACAAGTAAAAACGAACACGGAAATAAGAAATTAACAACAATTAAGCTTGAAATGAACATCGATTCGTGAATATAAAATTCACTTATCATCTCCGCTCAGGTAGAATTTCATGGCCATTAGATGGATCCGTTTTCTTTCATATTTACTCGCCCCAACGGTATAGACCCATCTTGCAGACACTCCTTGATATCCTGTTACCAAGGGTGTTAGATGGGAGGAAGCTCATCCGATACTTCTCCAATATAGGTACCGTAGGCTGGTGTCTTTTTCCAGAAAAATGTTATATTTGGCATATCTTCCTTATCCAGTATGTTGATCAAGGAGACCAAAGTTGCTAGTGCATCCGCAAAGTCATTCCTATTCCTAGGAATATGGAGGATGGATATTTCTTTAAACTCCGAAGCCATCTGGATAACCTATCAATGGTAAGGCAGCAAATGTAATTCTTTGCTGTGATAGACCCCAGTGGTTTGTCTGATTACTAGTTCAGAATCTTTAAAGATAGTTAACCATCTAACAACCATGGATTAGGATAGTTTCAACCCCATAATGTAGCCTTCATATTCAGTTGTGTTATTGGTGTTGACAAACTATTATTTGATGGCAACGGGATACTGCTTTCCTGAGATGGATACTAGAACTACTCCAGCTCTAGAACCTTCAATGTTTACAGCTCCATCAAAATACATCCTCCATGATTGGGGTGTATTATCTTGATGGTGTTGCTGAATTAGCATTACCCCTTCATTGGGGAAATATGTTTCCAAGGTTTTGAAATCCCCTAAAGGTGCAACGGCCAGTTGATCTGCCATTCTTTGACCTTTGATAGACTTTTGAGTCACGTAGACGATGTTAAATTACTGTATGATCAACAGCCATTTGGACAGTCGATATTTTAACATGGGTTTTCTAAACACATACTTGAAACGATCCATGCGGGATATGAGATAGGTTGTGTGACCATGAAGATAATGTTGTAATCTCATGGAAGCCCATGCTAAAGCACAAGTTTTCTCAATCAGAGTATACTTGTGTTCACTGATGTTAAATATTTTGTTGAGGTAATAGATAGCTCTTTCTTTGCCTCTATCATCTTTTTGTCCCAGCAAGTAGCCCATGGCACTGTCATTGATTGACAGGTACATGAACAGGGGAACACCATCCCTGGGAGGTACCAAAACATGAGCTTTAACTAGTTTCTCTTTAATGAGAATGAAGGCTTTTTGACACTCTTCATTCCATTTTTTGGAGGAGTTCTTCCTTAAAAACTTGAGTGTTGCTGTGAGTTGGGAGATGAATCTCCTGATGAAATGTATTCTGCCTAGAAATCCCCGTATTTCCCTCTCTGTATGGGGTATGGGCATTGTCAACGTCGAGATTTTTATTTGTCCCTTTCTGTTCTTGTCTTTTGGTGTTCTCATGTTAGGTGAGATTTGTTTGAAAAGGTCTGATATGTATATGTTGACGATTAGACTGTAAGAGTCGCCAGTTGGTATTTTTAAATGGTTGCACCAACTCAACCGAGTAATGGTTTGCACATAGACCTAGTGATGTAACAGTGCTTAACTAGTCTGTGGAAACGAGATTCATTAAGGTCCGGGGGCTTGATTAAGCAGAGGGAAGGTGTTAGGCACCCCCTGACTTCTGTGGTGACACGATTACCGCCACTTTTCAATTTATACTTTTATTTGAATGTGTGTGTGTAGGTCTATGTGCTATTGTCTGGAAGTAGTGCTATGCCTCGTTTGCACCTATATACAAAGGGTTTGAATTTTGTATAAAAGTTCAATTTAAACAAGATATAGCAATGATGTTTTGTAAAATAGGTTTTTCAAACCCTTGTGCTCAATAGTAATTGAGGCCTTTGATACTTCTATTTTATTACGTGTTCGGCTTGGTTGCTTTTATTATTTTCGAGATGCGAAGCATCTTCAAGAAAATAATGTACATAGCAGTGCCGAAATCCTTGTGGGCATGAGAATCATCTAAGGATATTCAAACACCGTGAATAATTTACAAGCTAGTAGCAGCTGAAAATATCCATCACGGGAACCAAATCTAGATTTAGGAACTTAATCTGTGATCATATGATTCCTAGGCTCACATGATAAAGCAATATGTGCAAAAAGTTGTAAACAGTTATATATATAAAAGCTGTAAATATATATATAATGAACAATCAATTTTTATAAAGTAAACTCCAAGCAGGACGTGAAATGTAAATATATATGTGTGTGTGTGTGTGTGCATATATATATATATATATATATATATATATATATATATATATATATATATATATATATAAGCGATAAACACACCAGATATGTAACTATCCAGGCTCATTCGAGTGTTCGAGTTCGAGAATAATATATATAAGTATTTTTATATATATAAAAGCGGTAAACGCTCTGAATATTATATTCGGGCTCAATCGAGTCATAACTCGATAATAATATATATATATATATATATATATATATGAAAGCAATAAAAGCCACGGACTGACGGTCCGGGCATACGCACACAACACGATTCTCAATGTGAATAATTGTTTGTGAGAAAAAGTGGAGAAAAGCTTTAAGAAACCTGAGATGTCTTACAGTGGGCTACCAAGAAGACTTCAGATGGCTTTAAATGAATGAATACTCGATTTCCACCAGTAAAATATATCAAAACACAAGCTCACAGGTGTTTGGAAAGAGAAAGCACTTAGTTTAAAGTGTGTACAAAGCAAAATGGACAGGGTTTCCACGCCTTTTCTATCTTGAAAATGGCCACCCCTAGCCCTTTATTTATAGAGGGGAGTCGTAGTACTGCGGCGATACCACAGTCCACTACATGGTGCCGGGGTGCCACAGGCTTCGTGGCCTCTGCCATCTCGAAGTACGTACACGCATGCAACATGTTTTCTGCTCGAACCTTCATAACTTTAAATCCGGGTATTCGATTGAGACGTATAATACCTTTCCAGAATGTTGTTATCGAGAGATACACAATGACATGGGATAAGAGGTTGTACGAAGCCGGGAAGATGGGTCCATGACCAGATCTTTGAGTCTTCAAATTCTATTCGGTGTGCTGTCTTGTGTAGTAGTCACCCGAGATTTTGAGTTATGGTTCTTGTAAGACACTTCTGTGTAGAATTTAGGTTGAAATGTTATTGTGACGGTGTGAATGTGTGATCGAGGTGGAAAAATGATGATTTTTCCCTTTACCGGGGTTATCTCCAGTTTTGGGCTTATTTAGCAGTCGTTGCTCAGGGTTATATATAAGATTGGGCTACTGTGAGTACTGAAGGTCCTCAGGGTTTGTCTCCTAGGTGATCAACCTATAGTACTCTATGTTGTACAACACTTCTTCTTTAAATGTAGTTACGTTTAAGTTTTGGCAACCTCACGTGTCTGTCGTTTAACGACAAAACGTTTGTTTATTTATACTCAGTCTTTCTTTGAAATCCATACCAAAATAGTTTGGCAAAAGATAGCAACTTTGATAACATTTCGATAGATTTATAAGAAATCCAATGAATACATTAAGTCTAGCCAAAGGAATTGGCTTCGACATCATAATACATTAACTCATGCGTAAAAGACATGAATCACAAAGCTTGTCCAGAATGAACATAGACAAGGGTTAGAATATTTGCATTTAGCATCTTCTAAAGATTAAATACTTTTCCTTTTGAGTCTTTATGGATTCTACAATACATAATCATGTAAACTACCACATTAGGTCATAATCAATCATGTAGGGTCCCTAACGTATCTTACCCTTCTTCTCAATTTAATCGATTATTAGATTTGTTTAACATTGGTTATGGTTATCGCATTGTTTCTTATTTAAGTTCAAAGTAATCTTTCATCAACCTTCACTACAAGAAAAAGGCCTAACAACGACCAATACTATTAGCGACCGCATATGCGATCGCTAATATTAGTATTAGACACCGGCATCTGCGACCGTGAGTTAATCTAGTTGCTATTGTATATCTGCAATCGCCTGCGGTCGCTGATCGGTTGCTATCATAATTTTGCCTCCCAAAATTTGGTAGGAAATGTTGGCGCCAAGGTTTTGTGCGACCAATTAAAATTAGCGACCGCATGCGTTCGCTGATAAGTCCATGTCATTAAAAATTAGCGACCGCATGCGGTCGCAGATGGAAATCGCTTATCAAACTTAATGTTATCAGTACTAGGTATTCGCTCGACATAGCACACGAAAGGAAAAGAAAAGAGGGAGCTCAGAATAGAGAGAAAAGGGAGAAAGGGGAGAAGAGAAGAAGGGAAGAAAGAGCTCGCTCACTGCCATCGCCGGCGCCACTGCCCGCTACCATCGCTACCACCGTCACTGCCCACTGCTATCTCTGCCGCCACTGCCCATTGCCATCGCTATCACCGTCACTGCCCACTGCCATCTCCGCCACCGCAAGTAACCCCCTAACTTCACTTTTTTCTGAATTTGATATAGATTTGGTATATATATTATCTATGTATATAGATTGGGTGTATATGGATTGTGGTATATAGATTTGGTGTATATATTATCTATGTATATAGATTGGGTGTATATAGATTGTGGTTTAGATGAAATTGATTTGGCAGCATAATTTTTTCCTGCTGTATCAACATAAAGCTGAATCCTCAAGTAATTTGTTTAAATATAGACCATTTATTGCAACAGACAGTAATATATTTTGGAACCAGTGGCCTTCAACACAATTATTTACTTTATGCTCGCTGAGGGTTTCTACGCAGCATTTTAACTGCCCATCTTTGATTTTATTCTTTAGCATACTGAAGCAAAAAAGCTTACTAAATTATGTTTACTCGTGTGATGTCATGCCTGTTTGGTACCCCTCCCTCCATGTTTGCCAAGCATATGTCGTCATACTAGAATCACAAAGTCTAGCATTACTGAAAAACAGATGAATAATCTGGAGTGAAACATGCATAATCAAAACCAGCATATTAAAAACAATTCCTCTTCCTTCCATTTGCAAAATTTTATAAATATAATTCTCTTCCATGTTTATTATCCCTAAATAAATTGAGTGCACATTTAGTAGTTGTGATGTAGTAAAATTGAGTTATACTAAATAGACATTATGCCATTTTATAAAATTGTCAATAGAAGTATAACTACTTCATCAAAAATGACAAAGGAGTATTATGTACACAACTATGAAACATTTGGAGGAGAAAGTGGTAAGTTTAGAGATTCACTAGTACATTTAAATGCTAAAGATTGGGTACTACAGTTTTTTAGGGGAGGCTGATGGAAACCGACTTGATGAGTGTAAATATTAACAAGTTGTTCCCTATTAACTCTGCCATGGGTTTTCTCCAATTCTGAACCCAAGGCAGAAAAATGAAATGTGCCTGCAGTGGAGAAGCCCGTGAATAGACAAAGGTAAGGTAATGTCTAAATTATCCAGCTTTCTAGTGAGGTATATTGAAATCTTAAATATCACAAGTCACAAACTCCTGTAGAAAAGTACATAGGTGGCTGACGTCTTTATCTGCTCCTCACCAACAGTGAAAACACAACTGTCATCAAACTCATACCACCGGTTATGACCATGTTGCCAAGGAACACGACAATTAGAAATGCATTGTGGATCATGATGTGATATGTAAAGCCCCTAAATCCAGGTACATGAAACCCGAACTCGGTGCTTCACGATACCATTTCTACGAGCGGAATAATACTAATAATAATAACAATAATATAAATATCAACATAATTTACATATCATCAGAGTCTAGTCCCCAGGTACGAGACCTTTAAACATTCCTTATAATACATGATAATAAATAGATATCATACTTGTCTTAATAAAGTTAACTATTACATAAAATAGTATTTCACTCATTCAGCAACCTTTACTTTCCCTTTATTCTTAGCCGAGCCTTCTGCTTGTTCACACTTAGCTGAAAATATTTAAATTAAGCAAGGATGGCCATTTGAGTACCCAAAAAGTATTAATAATTATATATATATATATATTTATATATATATATATATATAAGTTGAAAGAATTTAAATGTTTTCTTTATACTACCCTTCTAAAACAAATCAATAGTTATGAAGTATTCTGAACCGATAATAATAACAAAACAACCCTCTTTTAAATTTCTGAAACTACGTACTGACTATAAATAGGGTCTAGTGACATACTATGAACATTGTTTTCATTTTCAAAAGGTTAAATGAACTTCATCTCAGAAATCGTCATAACTTATAGACACGGGGTGATCGGCCCGTTGTACCACAGATTGATTAATACTACATTACAAGAACGATATTATCGTTCATTCTGGCTGCCTTGGGCACATAAAAATTTTCCCATGAATGGGATGTTCATACTTGTCGGGTTTCCAAACCAAAGCAATTCGGTTGGATAATGGTAAAGTTTTATCTTGTTCAACAATAATCTATAATTCAATATATATATATATATATATATATATATGTCTAACTCCTCAACTAGTAATCGGTCAACTTTGCCCCCTGTCCCAGACATAGTTAACCAGGAAACACATAGTTATGAAAATATAAGTCAAGCTTTACACAATTGGAACATACCTAGGGTTTCCCTTAAAGAAATTTATCAGTTAACCTTTTTAGATAATTTTAAAACAGATTATAATGTAAAAACTGTTGAAAAAGGTTTATGCAATTAATAAGGAATATGAAAATTGTAGTCTTTTATCTCCTGATGTTATCAAAAAACATAGGAAAAAGGGTTACAATTTTATTCACATCTGCCTTGTTCAAGTTGCAGTTAAACCATTGAATATTAAAGGAATTAATTCAAGTATCTACCTCTATCTCAGAGATGCTAAGTTCCTGAATTATTATATGAGTATGTTTGGTGCTATGGAATCAAGTTTGCACAATGGACCTATCCATTTTAATTGCTTTCCTGATTTCACTTTAAGCCTAAGTGATCAACATTTATTAAAAGCTTTGACATTAAACATTAAAACTGCTGGAGAAATTACTTATATGATTGAGGGTTCTCAGCCCATAGCTTTGATTTACAGGATTTATTATAAGACCATGAAAACGAATTTAAACGTTCATGCTCTTAATAAAAGTCCTAAAGATCAAACTGTATTAATTCAAAGTTCAACTACTGATGCTAATATTCAAATCCCGAGAACCATCCTCTAGAAGGATATTACATTGCCTAGTCAATGGACTTTACCTAGTGAAATTCCTCAACAGCCTGCTGTTAACAACCTACTAAATATTGAAAATGTTAAACAATTTTCCGATGGAACAGTTAAAATAAGTTTTAAGCGTACTAGACGGCTAGTTATTATAGAAGATTTTACTAGTTCTTCAGTATCTTAAGTTCACAGCCGAAGAGATACCGAAGTACTTAGTAACCCTTTTGTTAGGGATATTAAACTAAAGAGTATCCTTAATCAAGGTTAAGCTAGTCACCCTTGTTATACTCAAAAGGACCATGTAGAAGAGGAAGATTCTTCTTCTCCTACCCCTTCTAAGTACCCAACTCAGTCAGAATTTGAGATTCCAATTAACAATCAATTAAGAGTTATTAAAATAGAATTCAAATTAGATTGGGACAATCTTGTAAAATATTTCAACACCAAATCTAATAAAGAAAAAAGACATTTATTTAGATCTAATCATTTAACAGAAAAAGAGCGCGATGAAATTGTTAATAGATGGAAATGATTTATTACCGGTGAAAAGATAAACATTACTTTTTACGACCGGTATGATCAATATCAAGGCAAATGTAATGTTATAACTAAAACTCAATGGATTAAAGAAGATAAGTCAAAGGTCTCTTCTAGTCATCCCCCGCTAGAAACAGTCTTACTTCCAGTTAAAAATACGTCTGTTGTTGCCAGTCCTTTTAAAATATCAAATAGCAACCGTAGGAAGACAGCTAGATAGGATTGAAGAAAAATTCGAGGAAACTACTATTAAAAAACCCGATTTAAAAATTGAACATCCTCTATTAAAGTTACCAGAAAATAGAAGTAAATTAGGTTTACCTAACAAAGATGGTGAACTCACTCGAGCTATAGATAAGTTATTTAAAAAGTAAAAAATTGAGCCTGAATCAAGTGGCACCATTACAATCATTGATCAAGTTGAAACAGACAATAAAAGCAATAGCAAGTCAGATCATTCTGATACTTCTTCAGTCCCAGATTTTAATGATCAGTTAAATAAATTAACAGTTAAAAACACTAGTATAACCAGGAATTGGTACTCTAGACCTACTCCTCCGGATCTACAGTTCTAAGAGAGAAATCTAGATAAGCAATTCTCTGTTTCTTCCAATAAAATTTATGAATGGAACATTGATGGTTTCACTGAACAAGAGATTTTAAACAAGTTAAATCACATGTCCATGGTAGCAAATAGCTATATAACTAAATTCAACAATTTGACTCAGCCAGATATTGTTAAGTTAATAGCTAGAGGATTCACTGGTATTCTTAGATCTTGGTGGGAAAAACATCTCACTGAAGATACTAGATTATCAATAATTCATGTTGTCCAGTTAGACGATGACGACAATCCCATCTTTGATGAAGATGTTGGCATTGGTCCGCCAGATGGAGTTAATACTTTAATTTTCACCATAATAAACTTTTTCTTGGCACTCCTAGTAATATAACTGAGAGAATCCACGATCAGCTTAGTAATCTCACTTGTCCCACTCTAAGTGATTTTAGATGGTACAAGGATGTATTTACCTCTCGAGTTATGATGCGAAATGATAGCAATAAACCATTCTGGAAAGAAAAATTCGTCAATAGTTTACCTTCATTATTTGTACATAAAGTTCGTGAAGAGTTAAGAAAAAATTTAGGATATATTGTTTATGATAACCTGACTTATGGTGACATAATCAGTTATATTCAAAAAATTAGATTAAAAATGTGTATTAATTTTAAATTAGCCAAACAAACTAGTAAAGATAAGAAAAAAAACCAAGTATGAGTTAGGAACATTCTGTGAACAATATGGTTTACCTCCTGTTACTCCCTCTAGAAGGAAGCACTTGCATACACCTGTTTCATATTGAACCCCATATGAAACCTAAAGATGACCCAGTCAAATTGGTCGCCCAGTTATTTCCTTCTAGATGTCATTTCCAGCCCTTGGCTCCTTATAAATCCCTTGTGTATTATAAGGATATCATTGTTGAAACCGAGTCAATCTTTGTTAAACCCATTTGTGCCAATAATGATAAAACCAAAGCACTTTATCATTCATTGTATATTAAACAGTTCATTCTAATGTCGGATTGGGGAAAACATCCTTCTGACCTTATGCAGCTTTCTAGTCAGGATAACTCTTATTGTTATTATGATTATATGGAAGCCTGGTATAGAGTTTTCCTTTTTCAAAATGAGTCAAACAGTCATTCATGGTTTTTTCAGTTCGATCATAATTTCAAAAGTCAGTTCCCTCATTGGTTCTCTCACTGGTTGATGAGGTTTGGTTCCACTTATGATCTCCTTCCTGAACCATTGAAAGTTCAACTTAGTCATTTTTGCAACCACAGTAAATACAATCCAAAGTATGATGGTGTCCCTGTCATTCTTCAATTTGATAGTAAATATAAGATTCCCTGGATTCTTAAATGGCAGTATGACATTAAAACCCCAACTAAAGTAACCGATCCTCATGGTCGAGATTTTAATGTGGCGGATGCCTGTACCCTTTGTGAGTCATTCCTTCTTCTCTCTCGACAATTTTTCATCAAATGGTGGGATAAGTTTGATGTTAATAGGATTGTTAGTCAAGTTCAGTTAGAATTTCCCACCGTCCCTCTTAAGGTTCTTCCAGTCTCATTCAAAGAACCTTCAAGTCAACCAAAAGAGTCAAAACCCAAAGAGTCAAAAATCAGTCCTACTGGATCGTCTTGTTCTCGTGACATTTCTGATTTCAAGAATTGTTCTAGTAAAGAATTAAAATTAATAGCCCAAGCACTTAACAAAAGAATTGATGTGTTACATGAGGAAACTACTGTTCATTCTTCTTCCTCTTCTCAGAATGCTTCAGTTAGCTAGTTTGCAGATGATGATGGTCAGTATGATCTATATGGCACCATCAATCTACAGGATGCTCAGGACCCATTTTGCCTGACTTCCCATCCATGCACACCCCTACTTGCGCTAATCGGTTAAAAGAATCGCTTTTCCACCAAAAGCGGCTCGATCATCTTGATACACCTTGTGACCTTTAAAAGTCGAAAATGCTCTCTCTTTTCCACCAAAAGCATCTGATGAGTCAAACGTTGTCGGCCTCTTTTTCTAAAGTAGCCGAAAGCATATGTATTTAGTCAAAAGTTAGCACTATTCATCTACAGTTATTTGTCTGTAATGATTTTTGTAATAGTAACTTTGTAATAGTTGTGACGCCCCCAAAATTAGGTATACATCACCCATCTTGGGTCGCCACCTACATGGTACAGAATTTAAATACAACTTACTAACATAACTGTCGTGTACAATACAACATAAACTGTGAGTTTAAATACAAATATCGCTCTACTAGATATTATACAAACTCAAAAGGAGTCCTCATTACAATTATTATCACACTATTTCACGTAATAGTGAGGGACTACTAATGCTATCTTCAGACCATCACTTTCTTTTCCCGACTCGTCCCAAATATATTCTCATTTCCTCAAGAGAACAAAGAAAAGAAAGGGTGAGCTCAACTAGCCCAAAGAAGAAATATTATGACTAAGATAATGCGTAATAAATTATCACTAGTCTTCAACAATGTTAAACCGATAAAATACAATAGACAACCAGTTTAAGCTGCAGTGAATATGCAATCCATTAAAAGAGTCAAGTAGAAAATAAAGTCTACTATCTTTTAGGTTTTAAAAGGTTTTTCATCATGTTATATTAGAGACTCGACTTTAATAAATATTCCACATCATCGAATCACCCTCACACTACTGGCCAAGGATATTCTTTAGTATCACGACCACAATTATTCATGCACTTCTGTGCCAAGAATATTTGTGTATTCATTAATGGTCATGATCATGCCAACAATCATCCATCAATGCACTTTCTACTACCATCGAGGATTTTTACCACATCATTTGTAACATTACGGTCATGATTACACCGAATAGTCTCTCGTCATAATCATACCAAGTCCATCTATGCACTTCTGAATACCACAAATGACTTTAAAAAATATAAACATGAGGATGATGACAATGATATAAGAATTCAATAAAACAAGTTCAAGAATTATTTTATCCGGGAATTATTAACGTCCAAATTATTAATATGATCTTTTTGTTTTGTAGAGTAAAATTCAAGAATGATCGGAAGAATATTTTCATGAAAAGATCTTTGATGAAACGCAAATATCAAGGATATTCCACTAATTTCATGGAGTATATAAAGTCAAAGTTTTAACTAACCGGGTATAATAAAGAATGGAATAACAAAAGAAATCACCATGCATGCGATAGGCCAAATGCAGAATGTGTTATTCCAATGTAATAATAAATAACGGAACCAGTCGTAAAATTCACACAAGCGGGATGTTTCAATGAATAATAAAGATGGAACCAGATCCGGTGTAAAACACGTATAGGATATTCCAATGAATAATAAAGATTTTAACCAGTCCGGTGTAAAACACACGATGCATGATGTTCTAACAGAATAATAAAAGGCGGAACCAGTCCTGTAAACACCTATGATGGGATGTTCCAATGAATCATAGAAGAATGTCACCAAGTATAGGGTAAACCATTATCAAAGTTATTCCAATGAATAATAAGCAATGGAATAACAACAGCTTCTCTTCATGAATAAGAAAGAATAACACCCTTTACTTTTGGTAGGAGATTGAATCATCAGTAGCGATGTAGTAACAAAATACTCTTCTTCTTTCTCTCTTATTCTCTCTATACTTTCTCTCTCTATAGCTTGAATGAATTAAATGAAAAATAATGAAGCCCTAGGCCTCTATTTATAGAAGATTTCTAGCTTAGCACCGCCGTGTGAAAAGGCAAGTGGCTTGATATTTGGTTTGACGCTTTGTAATGTGAAACGACAAGTGGTTCGGCCGCTCAGTAATGTGAAACGACAAGTGGTTCGACGTCTGGTAAAGGTAATTACTATTAACGAAGGTAAATACTATTGACGAAGGTAAATACTATTCACAAGGGTAATTACTATTGACGAAGGTAATTACTACTATCGACGAAGGTAAATACTATTCACAAGGGTAATTACTATTGATTTGAAGGTAATTACTATTGACGAAGAGACTCTTAGATGATGACATATGAGCCCCCATAAAATAATCAACTTACCACAAATCATTTTTTTTCATCAACACATATTTAATCTTTCAACAATTATTAATCATTTATAACTTGTCGTCTCAATTATTGATTTAATACTATAACATATTATCTGAGATGATCTTGTGACAATAATTGAATCAATAATATAAGAGATATGATGCAAAGAATTATTCTTGTAGAAATAATTGAGCATAAATGAGTGACTTCTCACGTAAACATCAATAATCAATACCGCAGTGCTACTACGCAACTCACGTATTCATCGTATTTTTACCATCTAGGGTAGTTCAACAGCTTTTAACGGTAACACCTCCGTAGTTATTTTTATAAAATATTTTTGTCGTTTTCTCAATCCGAATGATAATTACATTAGGGGTCCACCAATGATTGAGCCGTTATCACGAATATTCCCTAACAAAAGAATATTCCCTTACTAAACGAAATATTTTATAACAACTTGCATACTTTGCAAAATGTATAAATATTACCCACAACTATAACATTATATCAAATTTATTCCATAATATTCAAAAATAATATTTATAGAAAAATTCATCTTTATTTATAAAAGCTGGGGTCTTACAATAGTTCCTTTCCTTATTCTATAAAAGGAATTCGAACTTAGTTTGCAAAGCAGACTTCAAAACTTAGAAAGACTCTGAGTTCCTTCTCAGACGAATCTTTGGTTTCTACCACTGTTTAGCCCATCTTAACCCCTCCTTCTCTTTCTTCTTAAATGTTCTAAGTTAAATTGTAAGTCAATTTAATTTTCAGTTTGTTTGTAAATATTTTCATTTATCAATAAATTTATTTCTATTTAGTAATTGAATTGTGTTATTTATATGCACTATTCTGTTCATCTTCTTTTCTCTTTGCTTTCGCCCCCAAATGGTAAAATTAATAGCCCAGGCACTTAACAAAAGAATTGATGAGTTACATGAGGAAGCTTCTGTTCATTCTTTGTTAATACATAATACTAAAGAAAGTATTTCCTTATTAATAGTACTGTAATTTAACTACATAGTATTCCATGCACTGGAATGGAAACGGACGATTTATACTGGGGAATTGAGAGTTAGTTTTTGCTTAAGAATTCCTCCGAATCCAACATCAGAGGCATCAATTTCAACAATTTTGAATGCAGAAACATTGGAAATACCAAGGCAGGGCAATGCCTTGACATATTTTTTAATTTGTTGAACGACAGAAGTTTGAGTGTCAGTCCACGGAGGAGGATTGTCCTACAAACGCTGAAAAAGAGGTTTGCAAATCTTCCAGAGGTTTTTATAGAACTTGCCAATGTAATTAAGCGAGCCCAGAAACCTCTGTAGTTGGGTTTTATTGGTAATTTTATATGGGAATCTGTCAGCAAATTGAATAGCTCTATTAATAGGCTGTATGAGTCCGCGATAAATATTTAATCCAAAAAAACCGAACTTTAGCTTGAAACAAGCTACATTTGAAAGGTAAGAGGACAAGTCCATTATCTTTAACTGTTTTGAAGAATGATTTCAAATGTTTAGTGTGTTGTTCAATGGAGTTGGAAAAAATGAGAATATCATCAATATTGACGACAATAAAATGACTGAAAGGGTTTATAATATTATTGAGAATATTCTGAAATTCATTGGGAGCATTTTTTAGGCCAAATGCCTGGACATTCCATTCATAGTGACCGAATGGGGTAGTGAATGTTGTTTTGTACCTATCATCTAGGTGGATTGCAACTTGCCAGAAACCAGATTTAAGGTCAAATTTACTGAAGATAGTGGCATTACTCAAACGGTTAATGAGGTCGTCTTTGTTAGGTAAAGGGTACCTAATCCACTCTTAAAACTTTGTTCAATGGCTTGTAATTAATTACTAGACAGGGAACACCTCTCTCCTTTTCTACTTCATTGTTAACATAAAAGGCGAGACATGGCCATGGGGATTTACTAGGCTTAATTAAACCTTTACTAAGAAGATCATTAATCTCCTTTTTGCATAACTCCATTTGTTCGTAATTCATTTATATGGGCCTGGCCTTAGTAGGAATCAGGTGCTCTTTGAATTCCTTAGCATAAGGCAGCCTTACTACATGCTTCTTCCGATGCCAAAAGGCATTAGGAGAATCAGAACAAAGGTTTTCTTTTAGGTATATTTTTAACTCTTCAATTTTTTCTTGAACTTCTTTATTCTAAAGTTGTTCTTCAACATGTTTGTACTTAATTTCTTCCTTTAAGAAATTTAAATGGGTAGATTTACAATTCAATAAATTTAATGATTTGGAAATAGATTCTTCTTGAATGAATTTTAAATCTCTTTCTGTAGGCTTAATAAGGAATTTAAATGTTATTCTTTTTCCTAAATGTTTACAGCTTAATTCTTCATTACTGGTAGTAAAAAGGTATAGTAAATATATAAACGGTAACCCTAAGATGATCTTATCAGTAAGATTGCGGATTAAAACAAATGATGTTTTAAAGCACATATTATCTTGACAGATATGAACTTTAGGCAG
Source organism: Panax quinquefolius (assembly GCA_020205615.1). Classification (NCBI taxonomy): domain Eukaryota; kingdom Viridiplantae; phylum Streptophyta; class Magnoliopsida; order Apiales; family Araliaceae; genus Panax; species Panax quinquefolius. The sequence goes on from CM035156.1 coordinate 128,331,918, forward strand.
TTTATATTTTATCTCCATTTGACTACCATTGGTTGAATTTAACTTTTCATTAGTTTTCTTATAATACTTAGTTGGGATTAGACCTTCTTGAATACAATTAAGATCTGCGCCAATATCAACTAGAGCAGGAAGTTGTATAGAAAAGGTTTAATCAACAACTAAGTTAATGAAGATATACCATTTTTGAATGGTGATATCTTTAATTCGTTTAAGTGAAAGACCTTGAACAAAAAGATCTGGCACTTCTTTTATTTCTGATGATTCAGGCTCATCGTGATCTTCATCACTAGAGGAGGAATCATGGACTTGAAGATCGGGTTTTTTGTCTTCAAACTCTTTTCTTAAATTAGAGACTTCTAATTTTAAGTTAGAAATTTCTTTTTTCAGTTTATTGACTTCTTGATTCAACTCTGGAAGGGTAACTTCCTTAATTGAGGTTTTAAATCTCTCAAGAGTTTTATTAAGACTAAATACTGGTTTTTCTTTAGCTTTAATAATTTTACCCTTAACTCTATTGTCTTTAGTTAATAAATCTTTTAACTGTTTAGTGTATTGAGATTTTAACTCAGGATCAGAAATCTTACTAATTAGATCAATTAGCAAAGAACTTTCTTCATCTTCTTTAGTGATTACATTAATTTGTTTATTACAACACTTCTCATTGCAATTGTTAGCACAAATAGTGACTTCGTCATTATCACAATCTGTTTCGTGGTTACTAGTACTGCTATTAAATAAATGAGGGATATCAAAACCTTCATCATTACTGATATGGTTCTCTATTCTCATTAATTCTAATAGTTGTTCAGTATCTTCACTTGAGATCTTTAATTGAGATAATTTTTTCTTAATTTTGTACTCATTTTTATAGTGCCCTTCGCTTCCTGAATTGTGGCAAACAATTTTACTTTTATCAAATTTTTTAGATGATTTTTTATTATAAATTTTTCTTGTGGGTTTGGGTTTAGTGTAATATTCATCTTGATTTTTATCTTTTTTATGACTTTGTTTATGTTTATAACGTCTGTGATTCTTATGATGATCAATATGTTTACGCAAGTGCTTCCTTCTAGAGGGAGCAACAGGAGGTAAACCATATTGTTCACAGAATGTTCCTAACTCATACTTGGCTTTTTTCTTATCTTTACTAGCTTGTTTGGCTAATTTAAAATCAATACACATTTTTAATCCAATTTTTTGAATATAACTGATTATGTCACCATAAGTCAGGTTATCATAATCAATATATCCTAAATTTTTGTTTAACTCTTCACGAACTTTATGTGCAAATAATGAAGGTAAACCATTGACGAATTTTTCTTTCCAGAATGGTTTATTGCTATCATTTCGCATCATAACTCGAGAGGTAAATACATCCTTGTACCATCTAAAATCACTTAGAGTGGGACAAGTGAGATTACTAAGCTGATCGTGGATTCTCTTAGTTATATTATTGGGAGTGCAAACAAAAAGTTTAATTATGGTGAAAATTAAAGTATTAACTCCATCTGGCAGACCAATGCCAACATCTTCATCAAAGATGGGATTGTCGTCATCGTCTAACTGGACAGCATGAATTATTGATAATCTAGTATCTTCAGTGAGATGTTTTTCCCACCAAGATCTAAGAATACCCGTGAATCCACTAGCTATTAACTCAACAATATCTAGCCGAGTCAGATTGTTGAATTTAGTTATATAGCTATTTGCTACCATTAGACATGTGATTTAACTTGTTTCAAATCTCTTGTTCACTGAAACCATCAATGTTCCATTCATAAATTTTATTGGAAGAAACAGAGAATTGCTTATCTAGATTTCTCTCTTCGAACTGTAGATCCGGAGGAGTAGGTCTAGAGTACCAATTCCTGGTTATACTAGTGTTTTTAACTGTTAATTTATTTAACTGATCATTAAAATCTGGGACTGAAGAAGTATCAGAATGATCTGACTTGCTATTTCTTTCATTGTCTGTTTCAACTTGATCAATGATTGCAATGGTGCCACTTGATTCAGGCTCAGTTTTTTATTTTTTAAATAATTATCTATTGCTCGAGTGAGTTCACCGTCTTTGTTAGGTAAACCTAATTAACTTCTATTTTTTGGTAACTTTAATAGAGGATGTTCAATTTTTAAATCGGGTTTTTAATAGTAGTTTCCTCAAATTTTTCTTCAATCCTATCTAGTTGTCTTCCTACGGTTGCTAGGTATTGATTACTAAAATTTAATTGTTCAATAATGTTTTTATCATCTTTATTGCCATTTGATATTTTAAAAGGACTGGCAACAACAGACGTATTTTTAACTGGAAGTAAGACTGTTTCTAGCGGGGGATGACTAGAAGAGACCTTTGACTTATCTTCTTTAATCCATTGAGTTTTAGTTATAACATTACATTTGCCTTGATATTGATCATACCGGTCATAAAAAGTAATGTTTATCTTTTCACCGGTAATAAATCATTTCCATCTATTAACAATTTCATCGCGCTCTTTTTCTGTTAAATGATTAGATCTAAATAAATGTATTTTTTCTTTATTAGATTTGGAGTTGAAATCTTTTACAAGATTGTCCCAATCTAATTTGAATTCTTTTTTAATAACTCTTAATTGATTGTTAATCGGAATCTCAAAATCTGACTAAGTTGGGTACTCAGAAGGGGTAGGAGAAGAAGAATCTTCCTCTTCTACAGGGTCCTTTTGAGTATAACAAGGGTGACTAGGTTTACCTTGATTAAGGATACCCTTTAATTTAATATCCCTAATAGAAGGGTTACTAAGTACTTCGGTATCTCTTCGGCTGTGAACTGAAGGTACTGAAGAACTAGTAAAATCTTCTATAATAATTGGCCGTCTAGTACGCTCAAAACTTATTTTGACTATTCCATTGGAAATTTGTTTAACATTTTCAATATTTAGTAGGTTGTTAACAACAGGTTGTTGAGGAATTTCACTGGGTAAAGTCCATTGACTAGGCAATGTAATATCCTTCCAGAGGATGGTTCTCGGGATTTGAATATTAACATCACTAGTTGAACTTTGAATTAATACAGTTTGATCTTTAGGACTTTTATTAAGAGCATAAACGTTTAAATTCATTTTCATGGTCTTATAATAAATCCTGTAAATCAAAGCTATGGGCTGAGAACCCTCACACATATGAGTAATTTCTCCAGCAATTTTAATATTTAATGTCAAAGCTTTTAATAAATGCTGATCACTTAGGCTTAAAGTGAAATCAGGAAAGCAATTAAAATGGAAATGTCCATTGTGCAAACTTGATTCCATAGCACCAATCATACTCGGTTAATAATTCAGGAACCTAGCATCTCTAAGACAGAGGTAGATACTTGAATTAATTCCTTTAATATTCAATGGTTTAAGTGCAACTTGAACAAGGCCGATGTGAATAAAATTGTAACCCTTTTTCCTATGTTTTTTGATAACATTAGGAGATAAAAGACTACAATTTTCATATTCCTTATTAATTGCATAAACCTTTTCAACAGTTTTTACATTATAATCTGTTTTAAAATTATCTAAAAAGGTTGACTGATAATTTCTTTAAGGGAAACCCTAGGTATGTTCTAATTGTGTAAAGCTTGACTTATATTTTCATAACTATGTGTTTCCGGGTTAACTATGTCTGGGACAGGGGGTAAAGTTGACCGATTACTAGTTGAGGAGTTAGACCTAAATAATCTACTCATCCTTTACAGATTTCTAAATAAATTTTTATTCAATGTTCTTCCATTCATACCCTCTTACCTTAAGTAGACTCATACCTATGTTTTATAACCTAACACTGCTCACCCAAGAGACTTACAAAGGTTAGACATGAACTAGGTGGACTACAACAAGTTAGGTGACTTTGGAACAAGAATAAAAGAGAAATCGAGAAAACAGAAAAGAAGATGAACAGATTACTGAGATCTTACTGGCAACTAGAACAAAAACAACTTGGCTCTGATACCATTTTTTCAGTTCATGGTTCGGAGGAATTGAATTGTGTTCTTTATATGCACTACTCTGTTCATCTTCTTTTCTCTTTGCTTCCGCCCCCAAATGGTATCAGAGCCAAGTTGTTTTTGTTATAGTTTCCAGTAAGATCTCAGTAATCTGTTCATCTCCTTACTGTTTTCTCGACATAATCAGTTATATTCAAAAAATTGGATTAAAAATGTGTATTGATTTTAAATTAGCCAAACAAGCCAGTAAAGATAAGAAAAAAGCCAAGTATGAGTTAGGAACATTCTGTGAACAATATGGTTTACCTCTTGTTACTCCCTCTAGAAGGAAGCACTTGCGTAAACATATTGATCATCATAAGAATCAAAGACGTTATAAACATAAACAAAGTCATAAAAAAGATAAAATCAAGATGAATATTACACTAAACCCAAACCCACAAGAAAAATTTATAATAAAAAATCATCTAAAAAATTTGATAAAAGTAAAATTGTTTGCCTCAATTGTGGGCAGAAAGGGCACTATAAAAATGAGTACAAAATTAAGAAAAAATTATCTCAATTAATCATCTCAAGTGAAGATACTGAACAACTATTAGAATTAATGAGAATAGAGAACCATATCAGTAATGATGAAGGTTCTGATATCCCTCATTCATCTAATAGCAGATAGTGATAATGATGAAGTCACTATTTGTGCTAACAATTGCAATGAGAAATGTTGCAATAAACAAATTAATGTAATCACTAAAGAAGATGAAGAAAGTTCTTTGCTAATTGATCTAATTAGTAAGATTTCTGATCCTGAGTTAAAATCTCAATACACTAAACAGTTAAAAGATTTATTAACTAAAGATAATAGAATTAAGGATAAAATTATAAAAGCTAAAGAAAAACCAATATTTAGCCTTAATAAAACTCTTGAGAGATTTAAAACCCCAATTGAGGAAGTTACCCTTCCAGAGTTGAATCAAGAAGTCAATAAACTAAAAAAAGAAATTTCTAACTTAAAATTAGAAGTCTCTAATTTAAGAAAAGAGTTTGAAGACAAATAACTCGATCTTCAAGTCCATGATTCCTCCTCTAGTGCTGAAGATCACGATGAGCCTGAATCATTGGGAACAAAAGAAGAGCCAGATCTTTTTGTTCATGGTCTTTCTCTTAAACGAATTAAAGATATCACCATTCAAAAATGGTATATCTCCATTAACTTAGTTGTTGATAAAACCTTTTCTATACAACTTCCTGCTCTAGTTGATATTGGCGCAGATCTTAATTGTATTCAAGAAGGTCTAATCCCAACTAAGTATTATAAGAAAACTATTGAAAAGTTAAATTCAGTAAATGGTAGTCAAATGGAGATAAAATATAAACTGCTTAAAGTTCATATCTGTCAAGATAATATGTGCTTTAAAACATCATTTGTTTTAATCCGCAATCTTACTGATATGATCATTTTAGGGTTACCGTTTATATATTTACTATACCCTTTTACTACCAATAATGAAGGATTAAGCTGTAAACATTTAGGAAAAAGAATAACATTTAAATTCCTTATTAAGCCTAAAGAAAGAGATTTAAAATTCATTCAAGAAGAATCTATTTCCAAAACATTAAATTTATTGAATTGTAAATCTACCCATTTAAATTTCTTAAAGGAAGAAATTAAGTACAAACGTGTTGAAGAACAACTTCAGAATAAAGAAGTTCAACAAAAAATTGAAGAGTTAAAATTATACCGAAAAGAAAAACTTTATTCTGATTCTCCTAATGCCTTTTGGCATCGGAAGAAGCATGTAGTAAGGCTGCCTTATGCTAAGGAATTCAAAAAGCAGCTGATTCCTACTAAGGCCAGGCCCATACAAATGAATCACGAACAAATGGAGTTATGTAAAAAGGAGATTAATGATCTTCTTAGTAAAGGTTTAATTAAGCCTAGTAAATTCCCATGGTCATGTCCCGCCTTTTATGTTAACAATGAAGCAGAAAAGGATAGAGGTGTTCCCCGTCTAGTAATCAATTGCAAGCCATTGAACAAAGTTTTAGAGTGGATTAGGTACCCTTTACCTAACAAAGATGTCCTCATTAACCGTTTGAGTAATGCAACTATCGTTAGTAAATTTGACCTTAAATCTGGTTTCTGGCAAGTTGCAATCCACCCAGATGATAGGTACAAAGCAGCATTCACTACCCCATTCGGTCACTATGAATGGAATATTCTCAATGATATTTTAAACCCTTTCAGTCATTTTATTGTCGTCTATATTGATGATATTCTCATTTTTTCCAACTCCATTGAAGAACACACTAAACATTTGAAATCGTTCTTTAAAACAGTTAAAGATAATGGACTTGTCCTCTCACCTTCCAAATGTAGCTTGTTTCAAGCTAAAGTTCGGTTTCTTGGTTTAAATATTTATCGCGGACTCATACAGCCTATTGATAGAGCTATTCAATTTGCTGTCAGATTCCCAGATAAAATTACCAATAAAACCCAACTACAAAGGTTTCTGGGCTCGCTCAATTACATTGGCAAGTTCTATAAAAACATCAAGAAGATTTGTAAACCTCTTTGTCAGCGTTTGCAGGACAATCCTCCTCCATGGACTGACACTCACACTTCTTTTGTCCAACAAGTTAAAAAATATGTCAAGGCATTGCCCTGCTTTGGTATTTTTAATGATTCTGCATTCAAAATTGTTGAAATTGATGCCTCTGATATTGGATTCGGAGGAATTCTTAAGTAAAAACTCACTCTCAATTCCCCAGAACAAATCCTCCGTTTCCTTTCCGATGCATGGAATACTACGCAGTTAAATTACAGTACTATTAAAAAGGAAATACTTTCTTTAGTATAATGTATTAACAAGTTTCAAAGTGACTTATTGAACCAAAAGTTTTTAGTTCGCATAGACTGCAAATCAACAAAATATTTTTTAGAAAAAGATGTTGAAAACATAGCCTCTAAACATTCTTTTGCTAGATGGCAAGCCTTATGAAGTATCTTTGATTTTGAGATTGAGTACATTAAAGGCAATAACAATTCAATTCCTGATTTTCTCACTCGGGAATTTATTAATACAGGTACTGTTCATCCAACATGAGTACTCGAGCAGCATCATCCTCTCGTGGTCCGGGTCGCCCTACTGGCCCAAGTAATCAACCAAAAGGAACATTGGTTCCTCATCCAGTAAACCCAATTTATCAAACCACCAACAAATTTACCAGTTTTGGAACAATGCCCAAGCCATACAGTTCAGCCTTAACTAGTAACCCAACTCCGGTTGATCCATTCCAGTCAAAACCCTCCGTTTCAAATCCCAGTCATCCTCCTTCTGAGTATATGCTCAAATGGACCACTCACCTATTTCATATTGAACCCCATATGAAACCTAAAGATGACCCAGACAAATTAGTCGCCCAGTTCTTTCCTTCTAGATGGCATTTCCAGCCCTTGGCTCCTTATAAATCCCTTGTGTATTATAAGGATATTCGTGTTGAAACTGAGTCAATCTTTGTTAAACCCATTTATGCCAATAATGATAAAACTAAAGTACTTTATCATTCATTGTATATTAAACAGTTCATTCTAATATCGGATTGGGGAAAACATCCTTCTGACCTTATGCAACTTTCTAGTCAAGATAACTCTTATTATTATTATGATTATATGGAAGCCTGGTATAGAGTTTTCCTTTTTCAAAATGAGCCAAACAGTCATTCATGGTTTTTTTTAGTTCGATCATAAGTTCAAAAGCCAGTTCCCTCATTGGTTCTCTCACTGGTGGATGAGATTTGGTTCCACTTATGATCTCCTTCCTGAACCATTGAAAGTTCAACTTAGTCATTTTTGCAACCACAGTAAATACAATCCAAAGTATGATGGCGTCCCTGTCATTCTTCAATTTGTTACACTACTAGAAAATCAGCCTATAGCGACGGTCGTAGGCCGATCGCTATAAACCAAAAAGACCATCGCTAAAAGTTTTAGCGACGGTGCATGTAACCGTCGCCATAGAACCCGTCGGTAAAGCTTATATGACGGTCTTTTTTGACTATATAGCGACGATTCGTGAAACCCTAGCTATAGGTCATGGCAAAATCGTATATAGATATATATATAGCGACGCAAATGACCCAATCACTATAAGCTCATACTTTATAGAACACTATAGCTACGGTCAATGACCGTCGCTATAGCCTTTTTATATTTAAAAAATAATAATTTATAATGCAAATTTATTCAACAAACACAAATACAATATAAAATAAAATATAAAAAATATTATATACATCATTTAAAATTAGTATTTATTATAACTGTTATTATATACATCATTTAAAATTAGTATGTATTAGGCATCTAAAACATCTATATCTCCTAAATTTAAACAGCACAAAAATGTAAAGTATAAATTAGACAAATGTTTACTACAGTACAGAACTAAGACCATCGACCAAACTTCAATATTCTCAACACACTAAAGATAATAAATCAACATTAAAGCAAATCGTATGCTTGAGTTGAAATATGCTTGAGCTCCTCTTGTATATGATTCTTCTGACAAACTTGGGAAGACATATGCTTGATCTGAAATAGAAGTTTGTTTGTGAATGAATTCCATGATTGATGTTGGGGACAAATCTTTCTCCAATTGTCAATCATTACGTAATGGTATTTGTCGGTTTCTTCGATGCTATTCATGCAGACTCCTCCTATATCTTGATCTTGGTCACCATGTTTAACACATTTGACGATCTCCCCTACAATTAAAAAAACTTTAAACTATAAAAGAGAATGGAAATGCAAAAGAAACTTACAATCCATCATGTTTTTAGCATAGTATTAATCATCAACTAATTTCATTCAAGGATAACTTTCATTTGTATGCATGATGTACCTAAGAACTTCCTGGAATGCTCCATATCCTAAAACAAGAAGAAATCCCTCAAACACTTGAAGATAACACATGCAATGGTAATTGAATATTATACAAAAGTATAGGTAGTCCCAAAATGAAATGCCAAATTAATGTTCTTCAATGCATATATCACAATAGAAATTACACACCTTTGCACCTCCATGTAAGATAGTACGACCAAAATAATGGGTTCTAGTACCCAACGAGAATGTGAAAAAGACAGAACACAGTTGAAGCTGCATTGTAATTAAACCCGAAAATAGCACGGAAAAATTACAACAATTAAGTAAATAAAAGGCTCATTTACACTATTACACATCCGCAGCATTCAGAAATACTCCATCTTTCCTGTAATGAGAGACTCACTATACTTTTTCTCATTTTCAGATGGAGGTAGTATGGAAAAAATAAACAAGACAAATAAAAACGAATTAATGCTCCATGGTGAAATACACGATGGCATAAACCTTGAAAACCCCAAACATCATAGAAAAACAAGTATCGAAGTTAAGTCATTAATCCACGATAGAAAGAGCTACACTTTGAGACTCAAATCAATATGAACCCAAATATTAAAAAATGAAATACAAGTATGATCAATGAAAATATTAATGAAATATTGAACCCAAATATTAAAAAATGAAAATGTTCAAATGCTGGTCATATAATGCTAACCAATTAGACAATTTTTCTTAAATGAAAAATTTTCAAAAAATTCTTTCTACCCTTGAATATAGACTTTTATCCCTTCAATTTTATTAGAAAGTGTTTAAAAAAGAAAAAAAAAGTGGTGTATGAAATCGCAACTCTGAAGCGCGTAATGTAAAGTTGCATAACACAAGAGGGAGAAGTTTAATACAACCAATCCCTTTTCCTACATAAAGAGCACAAAGTTTTATAAATCCCTTTATTTTAAAACATATACTCCCTCCGTATGCAGGTTTGAGAGTCATGGTTCAAAACTATGTTTTTGGTACGAAGTCAAAGGCATGCCATTGACACGTTTAGACAATATTACAACGTAATTGAAGAGCATTTTTTACATAGAAGACAAAAAAAGAACCCTCTTAAATTTTATGCAGCCCACTTTAGTGATGCAGTTACCTTTTCCTTTTGGGAAGCCCCCACTTTGCTTGTCATGAATTAATTCTTTGGATCCTCTTTGTTTTATATACTTGTTAGTTGAGATAGGGTCCAATCATAAAATCATCAAGAATTTTTCCAACTTTTACACAAGATTCTCACCTTCTTTTTATGCTTGCAAAAAGAAATATAGTAAGTAAGGTTGGTGGTTACTTACTTTTCTTCATGTCTAAACTAATAACCTCATGAAAAGGAAAAGAAATTAATATGGACCACTTGGGATCCTTAACACAGAATGTTCAGAAATTAAAATAAAAGGTAGTGTCGAAAATTGATCAAGAATTTCATAGGAATGGCTAACAATTTAAAAGTGATTCAAGAAAGATATATGATGTACTAACTTTGAATTGGTATAGAAGCAACTAGTCTTTGCTTCATAGCTAAAATGATGCTTGGATCACCACCCCAATCAAAAAATCAATATCCATTGTAATTTGACATTCTTTAAGGCTCAAACACGGATACAAAGTAGGTTAAGTAATTATGCACCTACAAAAGTGAAGTACGTGATACATGGTGATTCATATAGAGAAGTGTCCGATGTTAGCAACCTGAATGGCCATATATGGATGAGTTAACATAAACACAATTACAACCTCTGAACTATTAGGTTCATCTTATATGACATCAATTATTATTGAACAACCACTTAAATTATTCCTTCACAAAAATATAAGCATAAATAATTGAGAAACTAGTTTTAAGTAAATGATTAAATCATTATTACTTCTGCGGGAGTAATTGGAGCAATAAGCATAAAAACTTGAAAAACAAATACGTAGTGACTACATATGATTGATACCTTCAATCTTAGGAGGCACATTTCAAGAGACAATTTGTTTGAACTTCATCGGCGTAATTCACGGAGGTCGATATTCCTCCAATAGAGGTTCAATAGATTCCTTTATTATTGCCGTTCTTTGCTGAAAATAATCACATCCAATGATTACGATGCGGAAAGTTATAAACAAGAAACTTGAGGAATGCTGGCAAACTAGATAAAAAAAATGGCAGCATGATGCCAACGTAGATTACTTATAAAAAATCACATCACAAGATGTTAGAGAGGTCCACTATGCACAAAGACAGAACTAACCTATCCAAACTCTAGATAAGGAAGAGTATTATATAGGCATTGGCAAGAAATTGAAGAGGAGGAGCAAGATAATCCACCCTAATCAAAACCCGGCTCGAATAAAGCAAATCAAACGCATCTTTCATAACTAATGACCTTGATAATGTATATAAATACAGTAATTGAAGATTTGGAGTACTAAAGTGCCAACCTTTATAATAAGCAGCTATCTCAAACCCTAATAACATTAGAGACAACCAAAGAATGACCTTTATACAAGAATAAAACCTCCTTCTAACCGTCGAATTCTCCGAACCATCGGTGTCGGTATGCTTGGAAGCGACGCGACGACGGACGGTGGAGGAGATCTTTGAGAATCTTGGCTGACAATGGAGGTCAAGCGACGGCCAGTTTGTGGGCTTTGAGGAGGAGAACCCAAGTGAGTTGCTTGGCATTTTTGTTGTGGCGGGATTTGGATTTTGGACGGCCGGAGATGGAAACGTCGCCGTCATCCGGGAGGATAAAATTGTCATCATCCCGGCCCTCGAGCTCCACCATGGACCAGTTGTTTGAGTTCTCCATTTTCACAACCACCGGCGTTCCTCTGTGAGAAATTAAGCTCAGAGAAATGAGAGAAATGACGAATGAAATATTTGGGGGAAATATTGGAGCCAAGATACTGAAATAATTTGGGGGAAAGTGGGAGGCTTTTTCTTAAAAAAAAACTCTATACCTACGGTTCCGTGTTGACCGTCGCTATAGAGTATTTATAGCGACGGTTTCATGCCGACCGTCGCTATAGATACCCTATAGCGACGGTTCCGCGTCGACCGTCACTATAGCTCGTCGCTATATGTCGAATTTCTAGTAGTGTTAGTAAATATAAGATTCCCTGGATTCTTAAATGGAAGTATGACATTAAAACCCCAACTAAAGTAATCGATCCTCATGGTCGAGATTTTAATGTGGCGGATGCCTGTACCCTTTGTGAGCAATTCCCTCTTCTCTCTCGACAATTTTTCATCAAATGGTGGGATAAGTTTGATGTTAATAGGATTGTTAGTCAAGTTCAGTTAGAATTTCCCACCATCCCTCTTAAGGTTCTTCCAGCCTCATCGAAAGAACCTTCCAGTCAACCAAAAGAGTCAAAACCCAAAGAGTCAGAAATCAGTCCTACTGGATCGTCTTGTTCTCGTGACATTTCTGATTTCAAAAATTGTTCTAGTAAAGAATTAAAATTAATAGCCCAAGCACATAACAAAAGAATTAATGAGTTACATGAGGAAGCTTCTGTTCATTCTTCTTCCTCTTCTCAGAATGCTTCAGTTAGCCAGTTTGCAGATGATGATGGTCAGTATGATCCATATGGCACCATCAATCTACAGGATGCTCAGGACCCATTTGCCTGACTTTCCAGTCACATGCACTTGCCCCTACAGCCAATCAGTCATAAGAATCTGCTTTTCCACTAAAAACAGCTCCAATCACGCGCACCTGCCCCAGCAGCCTTTAAAGTCAAAAGATGCTCTCTCTTTTCCACCAAAAACATCTACTGAGTCAAAATTTGTCGGCCTCTTTGTCTAAAGTAGCCGAAAGCATATGTATTTAGTCAAAAGTTAGCACTATTCATCTACAGTTATTTGTCTGTAATGATTTTTGTAATAGTAACTTTGTAATAGCTCCTTTCCTTATTCTATAACAGGAATTCGAACTTAGTTAGCAAAGTAGACTTCGAAACTTAGAAAGACTCTAAGTTCCTTCTCAGACGAATCTTTGGTTTCTACCGATGTTTAGCCCATCTTAACCCCTCTTTCTCTTTCTTCTTAAATGTTCTAAGTTAAATTGTAAGTCAATTTAATTTTTAATTTGTTTGTAAATATTTTCATTTATCAATAAATTTATTTCTATTTAGTAATTGAATTGTGTTGTTTATATGTACTACTCTGTTCATCTTCTTTTCTCTTTGCTTCCGCCCCCAAATGCACTAAATAAATTTATTTCTATTTAGTAATTGAATTGTGTTGTTTATATGCACTACTCTGTTCATCTTCTTTTTCTTTGCTTCCGCCCCCAAATGGTATATATATATATATATATATATATATATATATATATATATATATATATATGGGCAATTAACAAAGGTGTATCAACATGTGATTAAATACAATGATTATCCAAGTGGGGACACTTCTATAACCATTTATAGAAATTAACGAACAAAATATATATCTTAATTACCATATACTAACATGTTGATAATAAATGAGCGTATATAATATAGGGTTAATAATATGTACAGTAATAATATAATTCTAAAACATTATTACTCATGTCCATTGCATAAAGAAAATGCAAAGGTAGGATACTTGTCTGGTCTGCTGCTTACAAAATGCAACTTAGTTTTATCTTTTTTATCACGACCTATCATTAATCAGATCATTCGTTCGATTAGAAAAATATACTATAACACATAGTACTTCATTTCGCAATCAGCACATAACCTATTCACATTATCACATATGCTCAACGGTCATTGAATCACAAACAAACATTAACACAATCAAAATATCTAAGTCCATATCAATTTTTGAAACATGTCGGTGTATCGACAGCTTTATCGGGTAATTATCGAGTCTAAGACTACACCGAAGTTCAATATCCGTAAGTATCAGTCATATTATTTTTAAATGACTTATAATAAACATTTATTATAATTTATCATGAATTTTCAAACACTGGAATCATTATCAAATGATTTAAACATTAAATAATTTTATTATCATTAATATTTAATTAATATTAAACTATTAATGAAATTATTGCCAAAATATTAAAGTTATTTATAATATCTCAAAATATTTTTAAAGTATTAATATTACCCTTAAATGATTTTTAAAACTTTTAAAATCATTTTAAATAATTACCATTAATATTAAAATATTAATGTACTATTATTCAAAAGTAACTTAAAATATTTTTTAATTCATTTATATCCTTTTTAAATGATTTTTAAATTAATAAAACCATTTTTAAACCATTTATTTAATATAATTATTAAATAAATTTAATATCATTAATATTAAATAAATATCATTAATATTAAATTATTAATGAAATTATCCTTTAAATATTAAAAGTTATATTTTATAACTTCAAATATCTTTAAACACTTTATTTTCATTTAAAATGATTTTTATAATATTAAAATCATTTTTAAACTAATATATTTAATATAATTATTAAATAACCTTAATATCATTAATAATAATTAATTAATGAAATTTACCTTTAAATATAAAAAGTTATATTTTATAACTTAAAATATTTTTAAATACATTATTATTATTTAAAATGATTTTTAATATAATAAAATGATTTTTAATTATTTTTTAATTTATTTATTAAATAACTTAATTATCATTAATATTAATTTATTAATGAATTTCATCACAAAATATTAAAAGTCATTAAAAATAACTTAAAATATTTTCTTATACCATAATATAATTTTAAATGATTTTTCAAATATTAAAATCATTTATAAATAATTTATTTAATATAATAATTAAATAAATTAAATACCTTTAATATTTCAAAAATATTAAATATTTATGAAATATATTAAAAATAATTAAAAACTATTTTTTTAGACTTTAAAATAATTTTTAATAATTTATTATGTATTTTTAATAATTAAAAACTAATTTTATATAATTATTTAATAAAGATATAATTTTTATATAGAAACTGTCGCTAAAGACCACCTATAGCGACAAAACTGTCACTATAGGTATTCTTCATGTTCATACTTAAACCTAGAACACCATGTTAGTTATCGTGTGTACTACTTTGACCAAGCATTAATCTCAAATTGTGATGTTTCATAGCATTCTTGTGGTCAGATCTTAAAGTACTAATGTAAATGTACATGTTCCAGCAACAATCATGGCCAAAAAGCTTAAATTGAGGGAGATCTAAGCCATCAAAGTGGCTGTCAGAGGCTATTTTTCATTTCTGGGTTACGCAGAAATGAAGAACAGATCGTGGGTCACACTTTGAGCCTCCACTACAGTCTGATCGTGTAATGTTTTTGTGTTCTATAAACTTTAGTGTGTAGACAACGTGTAAGGGTAGAGATCCATCACATAAAACCGATACAGGAACATCAAAATCAAAAGATATATGCTGGTCAAACCTTGTCAGAGATCACGCTCTTAAGTTTTCTAGGTTACCTAGAAAACTTAGTTCGTGATCTTCTGTCCTGGTTTGACCTTCCACTGACTTCGGTCCGTTTGATATTTAAGCGATCTAAAAGCTTAATCTTGTAGTCCATATACCAAAGTACAAATCTATTACAACAACAACAAAAAAAACTAACAACAAGCAAGATCTAGCCACAGAAAATATATCTTGTCGAAAGCATTACAGGCGATTTACGGGTTGCCCAATTGCATGGTCATGCTTGGATCAACGTAGTTTGACCACGAATAACTTACAATCTAGACTAGATATAAGCTTGATACTTGATCCAGATTAAAGATCACATTACAACTTAAAAACAACAAAAATCATAGACATGCAGAGATCTACAGCCACTGACATTCATTGTCAGACCACAAAACAATTTTTTTTCCAGATTTTAAAGAACATCAAATCCGAGCCTCTAGATGTTATGGATCTAACATCTAGCAACCCAAATCCACTATATGGACTATAAACAACATATTCTAACACTCAAACATAACATCTAACACAAGATTAAAGACAGATTTCATAGCTAGGGTTTATACCTTCTTTGATCAATCTTTGATTCTATGCTTATGATTTGCTAAAATGATCGTGGGGCTTTGTTTGTGGTGATATATCTTAATATTTTTTTGAGGTGTGGGAGCTTGAGAGAGTTAGTTTGAGTGTTGTGTGCAAAATTAAGCTAACAATGAACTTTTTTCTCTCTCTCGAATCTATATATATAAAGTGTATGATGTGTGTATGGTGAGCTTAGGGTTGATTGCTGGCATTCTAGTCACATGGAGTGATTGAAGTAGTTCACTAACTAAAGTATTATCTAAGTTGACAAGTTAGCTTCAATTATACAATAAGGGTATAATGGTCATTTGATTTGTAATTTTAATGGCATAAATGTAAACTTAGCAAACCCTTAGGATTTGACCCTTAGGGTTTAACCCTTAGGGTTTAACCCTAAGGTTTAGCACATAGCATTTGTAATATCTAGGAATTAGGGTTTGTACAATATAAAAAATTTAGTTTCTAAAATTGGTAATTAGGGTTTTCTTAATTAGGTTAGTTTTCTAATTACTTTATACAGGAACATTAGGGTTTAATATCATTAATCACAATTAACCTTGCTATTTTTAGCATTTAGGGTTTATAATTTTGGTAATTAGGGTTACCAAATCATAATTAGGGTTTATAATTCAAACATTAGGGTTTCTAGAAATTAATATATCTAAATGTTAATTAGGGTTGACCTAATTAACCATAAAATCATATAACACGGTTATATAATAGTCTTAAACTCACAATTAAGTTTCAATTTAGGGTTTTCCACAGTAAAACTAGGGTTTTCAAATACTGCACCATAATTGACCAATCATTGACAGTTCACATACATACAGTACATATTTATAACACTGAAAAATCAAAATATAATTAATATTATATTATTATTCTTATTCCTTAATCAAAATCCAAAATTAGGGTTTGGATACCATATTTAATCT
Source organism: Panax quinquefolius (assembly GCA_020205615.1). Lineage (NCBI taxonomy): Eukaryota > Viridiplantae > Streptophyta > Magnoliopsida > Apiales > Araliaceae > Panax > Panax quinquefolius. Next base: position 128,348,769 of record CM035156.1, read on the forward strand.
ATCTATCATACTTAACATTATTAAATAAGTTAAAATAATTAACTTAATAATCACATCTAAAATTCATATAATAAAATAATTATTATAATTATTCTAAAAATCATTTAATATATTATTTAAATATATATAATTATATTTTCATGGAAAATAATTAATAAAAACATTTTTACTATAAAATTAATTATTATAAGAATATAATTTATAATAATCAATAATTCTAAAATAAAATTATTTGCAATTATTCATGTAATAAATATATTTTATATTCATCACATAAATACATACACATTATCTTGGCACATAATCCCCATATTTATTTTAATAAAAAAAAAAATTATACGCAAAATTTTTAATTTATTTGTATAAAAAATATCGGGTTGTTACATTCACCCTCCCTTATAAAGATTCTGTCCCCGGAATCATCGTTTTAAAACTCATACATACTAGAGTATATAACATACACAATCATTGCGAGTAGATCTTGATCATAAATGATCGTACTGATCTTTAACTATTCATATAAAGCTTGTCTATCTTATTGAACGGAAATTTGATTTCTAAAAAAACTCAAATTCCTCCTTCAAAATTTCTTTATAAAATAATTTATTATATATAGGAAAATCATGCATAATAAAATAAAATTTATACGAATAATACACGAGTCCCATTGCCCTTTTTTAGTATCTTGGGCCGCCGTGTTGTAGACCCTTACATGATTGATTTTGTTGGCTTGCTCGATGCCGTTAGTCCTGTGATCGCTAAAGTCCCGCTGCCCATGCCAGTATTCACACTTCCTGCCTCCATTTTCCTTTTTGGGCAATCCTTCACCCTATGCTCCATCAACCCACAGATAAAACAACCAGTATTCATTCTTGGATTGGTACAGTTTGGAGAGATATGGCCCTGCTGCCCGCACTTGTAGCGAACAAACTTTCCCTTCAGACATTCCCCAGAGTGGTTCTTTCCACAATTCTTACATTGTACCGCTTGTTTCTTAACTCCTTCCTACTTGATTTGAACATTCCCAAAGTTATTCACCTTCCTCTTTTCAACCCTATTTCCACTATTATTTTCCACCTTCCCAGTTCCTACTGCCTTACCCTTGTTCTTTTTCTCCTTGTTGTAGAGGCTCATGGTCTCACTTCCTTCCTTAGCAATAATAGCCTTCTCCATGAGTGCTGCAAATGTAGGGATCTGCAACACCGCCACCTTGTTGTAGAGCCAGGGTTTTAATCCCAGCTCAAACCTTCTTGCTTTCCTAGCCTCCGTATCAACTTGATGCAGAGCAAACCTAGCCAACTCATTGAACTGTACAGAATACTCCGCAACAATCATATTCTCCTGCTTCAACTCTAAAAATTTCATCTCCATCCTAGCCTGCATACTAGCTGAAAAATAATTTTCGAAAAATAGTGTCTTAAACCTATCCTAAGTAACTACACCTTCTTCTTCCCTTGCCTGATTTGTTTCCCACCAAAAATTTGCCTCACCCTTCATCATATAGGTGGCAAAAGCAGTTTTTTGCCCCTCAGCTACCCTAGCTATCACGAACGCCTTCTCAATGTCCTTAATCCAAGTTTGGGCTTCTACAAGGTCAGTCGTACCTTTAAATTCTGGCAGTCCCATAGCCTTGAAATCTTTAAAGTTAGCTAAGTGGTTGTCCGGCTAGTTGCATGCGGCTGGTATTCCTTGTTGCATGGCCTGTGCTACCATATTCGCAAAATGCTGCATTGGGTTTGCTTGTTGTTGTCCCTCAACGTTATTGACCGATTCTTCTGCCCTTTGGTTTCGAGTTTGTCATCTTAACGGCATTATCTGTTTAAATAAACATGAATTTAACTTACATTCTAAACCTTATCATATAAGTTTAATATTTTAAACTTGTTTCATTACTCAAACTTAGATTCATATTCATTTAACGATTTCAAAATACTTTACATATCGTAGCACATATTGCTTTAAACATCAACTATCCCTTTGTGACTACAAAAGTTGGGATTTACAACCTTGATTAATACAAAAGATTTAGAATATTACATTACACGGGCATACTAAGCACATATATTACATTAAACACGCCTACACAACAGAACTTATACTACCTATTTACTAAGCCTTTTTCTTGGACAACCCTTCACCTGATGATCTTCCATTCCACAAACAAAACATGCACCTGGTTTATAGTCGGGACAATACAGAATGGTATGCCCCTCATAGCCACAAAGATAACATATTCTTTTCCCTTTCTTCTTATCAGGTTTTCCTAAGTCATGATCTTTTATCTTTCTTTTTCCATTATTTCTTGGAGCTGCACACGATGTGTTGCTTGAGGCTCCCATCTGATCAATTTGGATTTTAAGCTTATCATGTTCTTCCATTGTTTCTATTAATGCCTGACACAGTTGACTATTAAGAAGCTTTTCTGTCTCCCACAACCTTTCTAGAGAAGAAACCTTGTTCCTGAGATTCTGCACTTTCATTGATGTTTGATCAGCTTCAACTTTAGTGTCTGAATCACTATCTGTCAGTTCCACCATTTTCGGATCTGGTACTACGTTTTCCACGATAACCACCTCGTCCGAGTTGGTTTTATTGTGAGCTTCTATTTCAGCTATTGGCTTTGATATTAGCTCGGGTGAATGGATCTGATCCTTCTTCAAATTATAAGAATATAACAAGCCCTTTCCACTAGACAGCTACACACATAAATTATCCTGATTAGCATATAATATATACACACAACAAATAATAGTTTTATATAAGTTATCTTTTATTTTGTTTGACGATGAATTTATCCGATTCATCTTTTTTTTTAAACTCTATATAAGTTATTTATATTTTTATGTTTCCCTCTGTTCTAAGATTATAGCCTAAGGTTTATCCCACCTAAGGTTTCTAACCCTAAAGCTCTGCTACCAACCTGGAAAGCCCCCAAATCCAGGTACTTGAAACCCAAACTCGGTGCTTCACGATACCATTTCTATGAGCGAAATAATACTAATAATAATAACAATAATATAAAGATCAATATAATTTACATATCATCAGAGTCTAGTCCCCAGGTACGAGACCTTTAAACATTCCTTACAATACATGATAATAAATAGATATCATACTTGTCTTAATAAAGTTAACTATTACATAAAATAGTATTGCACTCATTCAACAACCTTTCATTTCCCGTTATTCTTAGTCGAGCCTTTTGCTTGTTCACACTTAGCTGAAAACATTTAAATTAAGCAAGGATGGGCATTTGAGTGCCCAAAGAAGTATTATATATATTATATATATTAGAAAAGAATTTAAATATTTTCTTTATACTACCCTTCTACAACAAAATCAATAGTTGTGAAGTAATCTGAACCAAATAATAATAACATAATAACCCTCTTTCAAATTTTTGAAACTACGTCTTGACTATAAATAGGGTTTAGGTGACATCTATGAACATTGTTTTCATTTTGAAAAGGTTAAGCGAAACTTCATCATATAAGCGAACCGTCATAACTTACGAGACGCGGGGTGATCGGCCAGATTTGTTGTACCTATATTGATCAATACTACATTACAAGAATGATATTATCGTTCCACTCTCTGTCCACCTTGGGCACATAAAAAGTTTTCCTATGAATAGGATGTTCATACTTATCGGGGTTCGAACCAAAGCAATTCGGTTGGATAATGGTAAGGTTTTATCTTGTTCAACAATAATCTATAATTCAATATATATATATATATATATATATATATATATATATATATATATATATATATATATATATATATGGAAATTAATAAAGGTGTATCAACATGTGATTAAATCAATGATTATCCAGTGGGGACACTTGTATAACTATTTATAGAAATTAACGAACAATATATATATCTTAATTACCATATACTATTATGTTGATAATCAATGAGCGTATATAATATAGGGTTAATAATAATATATGATATAATAATATAATTACGAAACATTATTACTCATGTCCATTGCATAAAGAAAATGCAAAGGTAGGATACTTTTTGATACTGCTTTTGCTTACAAAATGCAACTTAGTTTTATCTTTTATATCACGACCTATCATTAATCGGATCATTCGTTCGATTAGAACAATATACTATAACACATAATCTTGCATTTATTGCGATCGATACATAACCTAATCACATTATCACATATATTCAATGATCGTTGAATCACAAACAAACATTAACACAATCAAAATATTTAAGTCCAGATCAATTTCTGAAATATGTCGGTGTATCGACTGCATTATCGGGTAATTATCGAGTCTAAGACTACATCGAAGTTCAATATCCGTAAATATCGATCATATTATTTTTAAATGACTTATAATAATTTTAAATTTTATTATAATTTATCATGAATTTTCAAACACCTAATCATTATTAAATGATTTAAATATTAAACAATTTTATTATCATTAATATTTAATTAATATTAAACTATTAATGAAACCATTGCCAAAATATTAAAGTTATTTATAATAACTCAAAATATTTTTAAAGTGTTAATATTACCCTTAAATGATTTTTAAAACATTTAAAATCATTTTAAATAATTACCATTAATATTAAAATATTAATGTACTATTCCTCAAAATATTAAAAGTTATTAAGTATAACTTAAAATATTTTTAATTCATTTATATCCTTTTAAAATGATTTTTAAATTAATAAAACTATTTTTAAACCATTTATTTAATATAATTATTAAATAAATTTAATATCATTAATATTAAATAAATATCATTAATATTAAATTATTAATGAAATTATCCTTTAAATATAAAAAGTTATATTTTATAACTTAAAATATCTTTAAACACTTTATTTTCATTTAAAATGATTTTTATAATATTAAAATCATTTTTAAACTAATATAATTAATTAAATAACTTTAATATCATTAATAATAATTAATTAATGAAATTTACCTTTAAATATTAAAATTTATATTTTATAACTTAAAATATTTTAAATACCTTATTATTATTTAAAATGATTTTTAATATAATAAAATCATTTTTAATTATTTATTTAATTCATTTATTAAATAACTTAATTATCATTAATATTAATTTATTAATGAATTTCATCACAAAATATTAAAAGTCATTAAAAATAACTTAAAATATTTTCTTATACCATAATATAATTTTAAATGATTTTTCAAATATTAAAATCATTTATAAATAATTTATTTAATATAATAATTAAATAAATTAAATACCTTTAATATTTCAAAAATATTAAATATTTATGAAATATATTAAAATAATTAAAAACTATTTTTTAGACTTTAAAATAATTTTTAATAATTTATTATGTATTTTAATAATTAAAAACTAATTTTCTATAATTATTTAATAAAAATATAATTTTATATAAATAATATGTAAGCTAAATACCACCTATAGCGACAAAGCAAAATACGCTATAGGTGTTCTTCATGTTCATACTTAAACCTAGAACACCATGTCAGTTATCGTGTGTATTACTTTGACCAAGCTTTAATCTCAAACTGTGATGTTTCATAGCATTCTAGTGTTCAGATCTTAAAGTACTAATGTAAGTATACATGTTCCAGCAACAATCATGGCCAAAAAGCTTAAATTGAGGGAGATCTAAGCCATCAAAGTGGATGTCAGAGGCTGTTCTTCATTTCTGGGTTACCCAGAAATGAAGAACAGATCGTGGATCACACTTTGAGCCTCCACTACATTCTGATCGTGTAATGTTTTTGTGTTCTATAAACTTCAGTGTGTAGACAACATGTAAGGGTAGAGATCCATCACATAAAACCGATAAAGGAACATCAAAATCAAAAGATATATGATGGTCAAACCTTGTCAGAGATCACGCTCTTAAGTTTTCTGGGTTACCCAGAAAACTTAGTTCGTGATCTTCTGTCCTGGTTTGACCATCCACTGACTTCAGTCCGTTTGATATTTAAGCGATTTAAAAGCTTAATCTTATAGTCCATATACCAAAGTACAAATCTATTACAACAACAACAACAACAACAGAACAACTAACACCTGCAAGATCTAGCCACGAAACATCATCGAGAGCGTTACGGGCGATTTCTAGTTTTGCCCGAAATTGCATGGTCAATGTCGGTCAATGTGGTTTGACCACGAATAACTTGCAATATAGACCAGATATAAGCTTGATTCTTGATCCAGATTAAAGAGCACATAACAGACTACACATTACAACTTAAAAATAACAAAAATCATAGACATGCAGAGATCTACAACCACTAACATTCATTGTCAGACCACAAAACAATTTTTTTCCAGATTTTGAAGAACATCAAATCCGAGCCTCTAGATGTTATGGATCTAACATCTAGCAACCCAGATCAACAACATATTCTAACACTTAAATATAACATCTAACACAAGATTAAAGTCAGATATCATAACTAGGGTTTATACCTTCTTTGATCAATCTTTGATTATATGCTTATGATTTGCTAAGGGTGATCGTGGGGCTTTGTTTGTGACTGATATATCTTGATATTTTCGGAGGTGTGGGGCTTGAGAGAGTTAGTTTTAGTGTTGCGGAAAATTTAGGCTAACAATGAAGTGGTTGAAGTAGTTCACCAACTAAAGTATTATCTAAGTTTAGTCACATGGAGTAGTTAGCTTTGGTCACCAACTATACATAAAAACCTATAATGGTCATTTGATTTGTAATTTTAATGGTATAAATGTAAACTTAGCAAACCCTTAGGGTTTGACCCTTAGGGTTTAACCCTAAGGTTTAACACATAGCATTTGTAATATCTAGTAATTATGGTTTGTACAATATAAAAAATTTAGTTTCTAAAATTGTTAATTAGGGTTTTCTGAATTAGGTTAGTTTTATAATTACTTTATACAAGAACATTAGGGTTTAATATCACTAATCACAATTAACCTCGCTAATTTTAGCATTTAGGGTTTACAATTTTGGTAATTAGGGTTACCAAATCATAATTAGGGTTTATAATTCAAACATTAGGGTTTCTAGAAATTAATATATCTAAATGTTAATTAGGGTTTACCAAATTAACCATAAAATCATATAACACGGTTATATAATAGTCTTAAACTCACAATTGAGTTTCAATTTAGGGTTTTCCACAGTAAAACTAGGGTTTTCAAATACTGCACCATAATTGACCAATTATTGACAGTTCACATACATACAGTACATATTTATAGCACTGAAAAATCAAAATATAATTAATATTATATTATTATTCTCATTCCTTGATCAAAATCCAAAATTAGGGTTATCTGATCTATCTGCCATACATTATTAATTAAGTTAAAATAATTAACTTAATAATCTGTACTAAAATTCATATAATAAAATAATTATTATAATTATTCTATAAATCATTTCATATAATATTTAAATATATAATAATCATATTTTTATGGAAAATAATTAATAAAAACATTTTTGCTATAAATATAATTATTATAAGAATATAATTTATAATAATCAATAATTCTAAAATAAAATCATTTGCAATTATTCATGTAATAAATATATTTTATATTCATCACATAAATACATACACATTATCTTGGCACATATTCCCCATATTTATTTTAATAAAAAAAAAAAGTTTATATGCAAAATTTTTGATTTATTTGTATAGAAAATATCGGGTTGTTACATGATATATGAGAAGAAAAGCCACAATTATGTCCCAAGTTCACAAGCACAACAGAACAAAGTTAAAAAACAAAATCACCTGATAAAGGAAGGTGTCCACATGAGCAAATGATTTCTATATCTAAAATGACATCCCAAATTATTGTTATTTTTGTTTAAAGTAAAAATACTACTATTTCTGTCTCTACTCTCTACAAACGACCCCAACTATCTTGCTTATCTGGCCTGCTCATCCTCTTCCAATGATGTAGATTAATCTAAGAAACCACTAACTTTAAAATGATAATTCTTGAAAAGATTAGAATAACTATGGAATACTAGTTACTAGTACCACAATTGACCGGTGCTAAACTTAACACTAAATCAAACCCAGCAGCGCTTTACTTGCTAATCTTGAGGAATTTTATACTTTATATAAGATAGCTAGCAAGCAGTAATTCAAAGAACTTCTAAATATAAGCGGTAGTATATGAACCCCATCCACGCCTCCATAGTGACTACTTACCGTATATACCAATAATAATATCTTTTGATACATACATAACAACAATTACGAGTTTGCTTAAGTCATATGGTTACAAGTATACTCTCAAGTCATATGCTTACAAGTATGCTTAAATGTTAATCATATGCTTACAGGTATGCTCAAGTCATATGCTTACAAGTATGCTTAAATGTTAATCATATGCATGCTTACAAGTATGCTCAAGTCATATGTTAACATTTATAATGTTGTCTATAGTTGGTACCGTGGTATAATGGACCTCTATTCAGACCGTAGTTGGATGGCACATCGAAAGTTAAGTGCCCAGATAAGTGCTACAACTGAATTTAGAGCTGGTTGCCAAGTGTTTTTGGAGTATGCGTATAGTCACTTTCACTTGATTATAGGAATCATTGAAAGATGGGAAACCACTATAGAGATAGTGTACCCTCAAGAACAACATTACATATCCATTAACTAAAGCTTATCCAACAGCAGGATAATTGTCACTTAGAGAAGAAGAGTATGAGATACCATGGTGATTGGCTTTAGTGCAAGTGGGAGATTGAAAGTAGTATGCATACAAGCCAATCATGTTTGATGATAAAGCATATACTTTGTAACAATCTTATTCATTTATTAATAAAAAGTATTAATTTATTAAAGGCTTTTAATTATCTACATGATGTTGTTTTATAATATGTGATAAATCCATAGTTTTAAGCAATGCTTTTAGAATAATGATGATGATCATTCTAATGAGATCTAAATTCTTAGAAAGCTTAAAACTAAAATAGTTCCCAATCATTGGATTACTAAATTGGGGATTAGTGAATCCGGATAGATTGGTACATACGTTGCTTGCTCATTGGATGAGGATGATTGACCTCATGATCATTTGTGTGGAGACACTAAAGCAAGTATGTAGGTGCTTATTAGAGAATAAGTTCACTGAACGTGGCTCACTAAGGAATAACTAATGGAGTTTTACTTGCCTGTCAATAGGAATTCCTGTAGTGATAGTAGTACAAGTGATCCTTGGACTTGAGATCATCATAGTATCTTGTGTATGATGAGTTATACTTTGACTTATTCCTTAAGACTCTTAGGGTATATCAAAGGGTATGCTTGGGTATAATAAGTTGTACATGGAGATAATGTATGATCAATAAAGAATCTACCACTTATTAAAAGAAGAGAATGTCCTATGTGATTCGATAAATGACAACCCAATAGTCCTTGGCAATAGAAATGAAATTAGAAAGGAGTTTCTAATTTGCATTATTTGAGTTGTGCATTTAAGGATCGAAATACATATAATTAAATAAAATAAGACTTGACATGAATTCCATGTCTTATATTTAATTGGGACATTGTATGGTGGAAGGATTGAATTGTCACGGTAACTATTTACTCAAAGGTTCTTTTATGATTAATGTTGAAATCTATATTATCCGAAAAGTCGTTGATCGATAGGAGGCTTATCCTATTGTAGAATAAATATTATTTATTTAAATAAATTAATTATTTAATTTATTTATTTAAATAAGATTAGAATTGTTCTAATTGATTTATTCACAACCTGTTTAATATGGAGAACCTAAAGGGTCACACCATAAAAAAGAAGAATAATTATTTAAGAAGTTAATGGCATAATCATAATAATATGTTATGTATATTTAATTTAATCTATGGTGATAGAATAAATTAAATAGCTTAATATTTATTATTTAATATTTTAGAAATATTAAATATAAATTAATAAGAGGAGTCTTATTAATATTATTACAATTTTATTATTATTTTAATTTCTAAAAGAGTTTAGGAATTAATTTAATATAAGTACTCTCATTTATTCCTAATTGGATTAGGAAGGAAAATTAGTTAAAGGAGTTTAATTAATTATCCCTAATAAGATTAGGGAGCCCCTTTAATTAAAAGGGTTTAATTAAATAATACCTTATTTTTATAGGGTTATTTGATATCTTTATAAGAGGAGTCTTATATCAGATATCTAGACGACGTAATAATTCCAATGGTTGGAGAGTACGCTCCTTTTCTATAGAGATAGAAAAACTAGGGTTTAGCCAACCACCCATCTTCTTGAATCCTTCTTCTTCCTTGGTGTATCACCTCTAGAGGCCAAACACTTGGGTGGCTAACGTTGATCAAAGGAAGGAACCAAACCCGGTGAATTCAAGTTGAACGCGAAAGGATTTGGAGGTGAACTTGTACCTGAGGAAGCTCGATCTTCAAGGGTATGATTTTATTCTTTATCTTTTCGTTTAATTAATAATTATGCATAAAGGGTGATCCGGGTATATGGTTTGTAAATTTTTTTTAAACTCTGATTTTACACGTTTCCGCTTATTTATGCAATTTGATTGCGTTCTTGAATATTACAAACCTAACAGTGGCATCAGAGCCAAACCTTTATGCGAATTATTTTCATTTAATATGTATATTGATATGTGTTTTGAACAATTTAATTGGGCATAATTTTATTGTATAAAATTTAAAAAAAAAAAAAAAAAACGATTCGCGAATTCTTTTTATGTGAATCGGTAGTTCGACCAAGACCACGTGACTTACTGTTGAATGGATTCAAGGGTGATACTTTTTCATATATATATATATATATATATATATATATATATATAACTAGGATTTGCAGGATCAGTTATATATATATATATATATATATATATATGTATAATGTTACAATAGTAATCATGATAAATGCATTCTGTATTTCCTTGTTAACAGGTCCTGCAGATTCACGTGGCAAATGTTAACATGTTTCCTGTAAACTCACGAAAATATTATATATATAATATATTACGAATATATATATATATATATATATTTATATATTCTTAATTATTATAAAATTAAAATAAAAGGTTTATTTTAATATTAAAATATAAAGTTTATTTTAATTTCAAAATAAAATTTCATGCTAACTAATTAGAGTTGGAATTGGATTCTATAATAACTAATCGTAGAGTTGAAATTAGATTTCATATTTCCTAAAATAAAGGAGTTTATTTTTGAATAGAAAAGTGAATCAGTCTTTCCTTAAATAAAGGAGTTTATTTAGATATGAAATAAGATTTTATATTATTCAAAATAAAGGAGTTAATTTGTGAATAGGAAAGATAATCCGTGTTTCCTTTAATAATTTTTTTTATTACATGGAATTGGATTCCATAATTAATTAAAATAAAGGAGTTTATTTTGATTAAAGATTTTGATTAAAATAAAATAGTTTATTTTATTCAAAATTGGATAAATTAAAATAAAATAGTTTTATTTTGATTTAAATTTGGATTAAAATAAAAGAGTTTATTTTAATTCAAAATTAGATTTTATACTAACTAAATTTGCCCATTAAATGATATCAATATATATATTGAATGTTTATTATTCATCGATGAATGTTATGTATTGATGCATATGGTGATGTGTATGATAATAAATGGGATTGATTATGGATTATTGACCAATGCGATTGGATTTTATTTTAGTTGGATACATGAATGTATGGGTTTTATTAAATGGGGTTCTCATGTACCTTGTCTTCTCTAATTTTTCTTAATATAAATTCTAACTCCCTCTTATGTACTTCCCTCGATCACGATCAAGGTTTCTATTTATTTTAAATAGTTTTGTAATAGGAATAGTTAGAATTAATTTTGAAGAATTGGAGATCAAGGAGCAAGGAGCGCTTGAAGACCCGCTTGTAATGGAGCCCGGGTTTAAATGTAATAGTTATATTTAAATATTATTTCTTGCACCCAGGGTTTGACCTTTTGGTTCACTTGGTGGCTCTAGTGAACCAAACTAGAATAAAAGTCCATAATCAATCCGTAGAATATAGTATTCTATATGTGCATGCTTATACTATATATATTATATATTATGCAAACATGCTTGTGCATGTTCATTAATATAACGCGTATTTTATATATATATGTGCATGCGCGCTAAACAAGATGAGATAAATTAATAACAATCCCCTCAAAATTTTTTATATTAAGTCCTAAGAGTTCAAAGATATTTGGAATATCGAACGTCGCCTTCTAGCATGATAAAATTAATAGAGTATTAAATATTTAATATGAATTTGTTGTGTCACCACAAGGCAAGTATTAAGTATTTAAGATGTTAATTTATCACATTTTGATGCTTATAAAGAAAATTGAACAATATTGTTTTGTTGTGTCACCACAAGGATAATATTTTTCTTTTTTGAATATATGGAGTGCTAGGTTGGACTTAACTTGGATAATTTTGATTCGGATGTGCCACCACTTGATCAAAATAATCTAAGAGGCAAAATACAAGGAGTTGCATAGTTGATGTAATTGACAAGAGTTGTCTACCTATTTATTTATATATAGTTTGTTGTGTCACCACAAGGCTATATACATTTGAAATGGGATCCTTATTCTCACTAGCAAATCTTTAATTAGATTTTGCCGAACTATATATATATTGAGGGTAATATAGTTTGAAAAAAAATAGTGAGAGATACCAATTTAAAACAAGACCTAAATTATTTTGGTAATTAATAAAATAATGTATGTTAAAATGTTGTTAATTACAAATTCATTTACGAATTTTTACAATGTCTAAAATTACTATCATCTGCGAAGCATATTAGATGCTAAATTAATCGAATCAAATTAAACGGATTGGTTAAGGAATTTGAGAATAGTTCCCATGGTGAAAAAGCTATCTTATGTCCTTAATACGTCTATCCCTTGCAATGGTTGTAGACAATGCCTCGAGGAAGAGATTGCTACTTTTAGAAAGTGGCAAGATGATGCATGATTGGCTCAATGCATCATGCTCGCATCCACGAGTAACGAGCTTCAAATCGGATGAAACTATGGATGCTTCTACTATATTCCTGCACATCAAGTAGTTGATGGTGAGGAAAGTAGGACTTATAGATATCAGATATCTAAGGAGCTCTTCCGATCTAGAATGGCAAATGGCACTATAGTACAAACAAAAAGTTCTTAATATAATCAATCTGATTGATCAATTAGGACAACTGGTTTTGTCATGGATGGAGAGTTGAGCCAAGATTTGATCTTGCACTCACTCCCGGACTCCTTTCACAATTGTTGTGAATTTTGCATATGAACAAGCTAGATATCAGCCTCGCTGATTTGCTTAACATATTAAAAAATGTTAAGAGTCACTTTCCAACCAAGAAAGATCAAGTCTTACTAGTAGGGGCCAAAGGATCTTCTGAAAAGAAGAATGATTCTAAGAAGGTAAATAGAAAAGGCCAAAACAAAGGATAATAAGAACAAAACTGATATGGATAGCAAAGGAGTTTGCTTCCACCGCAATAAGCTTTGGACACGGAAAGAAAGCTCATGAGAAGCATCTTGCAGAGGCTAACCAAAGAAGCTTAGTGAAGTTTCGGTTACAAATACAAATTTATTCATTATTGAAATAAATTTTTCTTTAAGTCAAGGTTCTACTTGGGTATTGGATACCGACTTTGGTTATCATAAATATAGATTTATGAAGGGACCAAGCAGAAGTAGAAAACTAAACAAAGATAAGTAATCCTATGTGTGAGAAATGAAGCAAAGGTTGCTGCATTAGCTATAGAAACTTATAGTTTAGCACTGCCTACGGGCAAATCTATTAAGTCAATAAGTTGTTATTGTATTCCAATTCTTGGTAGAAACATTATTTCCATTTTATTGTTGGACAATAAAATTTTTGGTATTATAATTAAGAACAATTGTTGTTCTATTTATAATAATAATGTTTCGTATAGAACTGAAAGATTACTTAATGGATTTTGTATACTTGACTTACGTGAAAAATTATTTTGTAAATTGAACAAACTAGTATAAGAAAAGGAGATGATCATTCAAAGAGTTGAATGTATGTATTTGTTGAAATACAAGTGTGAATTATTTGAAAGGTTCAAAGAATTGAAGTGAAACAAATTGGCAAAAGTATTAAGATTCTTTGATTAGATCAAGGAATAAATACTTGTGCAATAAGTTTCTAGATCATCTCAAATGGTTTTTCTCATAATGGACACCTCATGATATGTAATAATTGATTGATGTATCTGAATGAAAAATCGTACTTTGTTGGACATGGTGCGGTCCATAATAATTTTACCGACATTCCAGTATCCCTCTAGGGTCATGCCCTAGAAATGGTTGCATATCTACGAAAAGGTAACCTCAAAATCCAACCCCAAGACTCCATAAAAGTTATGGACAAGGAGGATTCCTAATCTTAAGTATGTTAAGATAAGGGGTTGTCCAACTTATGTGAAAAGGTTTCAAAGGATAAGCTTGGGACAATATTTGACAAGTACAAATTTGTGGGACATCCTAAAGTAAGTTTAGGGTATATGTTCTATAATCCTACTTAGCAAAAAGGTGTTTGTTACGAAACACGCTTCCTTCTAAGATAAATGTGTTTATCATTGAAGGACTAGTGGGAGGATAATAGATCTTGAAGAGTTCAAGAACCACAAAACACTATAAGTCAAATAAGAGGAACACAGAGATGAATTCCTATTATACCACAACCTAAATCGTAAATCGAATAATCACACCAAGATACACGGGAGGTATGGATTCATCATAGATGATGATGATGAGGTACACATCATAGAAGATGATGATCCAGTTACATACGATGAGGTAAGTGTTGTAGACACTCAGAGAAATGGATTGAAGCAAGTTTCTCAAATATGGAACATTCATTTTGATGAGGCAGTCAAAAGAGTTTGATTTTATCAAAAATAAGAATGAACCTAGTGTGTACAAAAGGGTCAGTGGGAACATCGTGACATTTCTAGTACTATATGTTGATATACTACGGATAAGGAATGACATACCAATGCTACAATCAGTAAAGATAAAGTTGTCTAAATATTCCTCCATGAATGATTTGAAAGAGTATCTTAATTAGGGATATAAATCTATATAGATAGATTTAAGAGGATGCTCGACTTAACCCAAGGAACATATATTCATTTGATGCTAAAGTCGTTTAGCATGGCAAACTCTAAGAGATGTCTCATGTCGATGAGCTATGGAGTGTATCTCTCTTAATAGTCCCCACGAGACTCCACGAAAAGAGAGGTCGCATGAGTGACAATCATGTATGCAATGAAATGTCACGAGACCTAATGTTGATCAGTCATATTATGGAGAAGTTCACTATGAGTCAGTGAAAAACATCTTAAAGTGCTTAACCGGCACTAAGGATGTGATAATACATGGTGGATCTGAATTAAAACTAGAGGGCTTTACTGGACTCAAGTTTTTCGCAGACGGACAAGACACTCTAAATCCACTTTAAGGTAAAGTGTTACCTTGAACAAGATGGTGCGATTGAATTGAAAGGTTCCAAACAAAGAAAGAGTTCTTTGGTTTAGTGATAAAGACAAAGTATATAGCTATAAATGAAGCTACAATTTGATTGTTTGGATGAAAAGTTCATTACAGAACTAGGAATAGTTCCTAAGTCTCATCTTGGATCTAAACATGTGTTGTGGCACTTTCACTTGATTATAGGAATCATTGAAAGATGGGAAACCACTTAGAGATAATGGACCCTCAAGAACAACTTTAAATATCCATTAACTAAAGCTTATCCAACAGCAGGATAATCGTCACTTAGAGAAGAAGAGTATGAGATATCATGGTGATTGGCTTTAGTGCAAGTGGGAGATTGAAAGTAGTATGCATACAAGCCAATCATGTTTAATGATAAAGCATATACTTTGTAACAATCTTATTCATTTATTAATAAAAAGTATTAATTTATTAAAGGCTTTTAATTATCTACATGATGCTATTTTATAATATGTGATAAACCCATTGTTTTAAGCAATGCTTTTAGAATAATGATGATGATCATTCTAATGAGATCTAAATTCTTAGAAAGCTTACAACTAAAATAGTTTCCAATCATTGGATTACTAAATTGGGGATTAGTGAATCCGGATAGATTGGTACATACGTTGCTTGCTCATTGGATGAGGATGATTGATCTCATGATCATTTGTGTGGAGTCACTAAAGCAAGTATGTAGGTGCTTATTAGAGAATAAGTTCATTTGAACGTGGGCTCGCTAAGGAATACCTAATGGAGTTTTACTTGCTCAATAATAGGAATTCTGTAGTGATAGTAGTACAAGTGATCCTTGGACTTGAGATCATCATAGTATCTTGTGTATGATGAGTTATACTTTGACTTATTCCTTAAGACCCTTAGGGTATATCAAAGGGTATGCTTGGGTATAATAAGTTGTACATGGAGATAATGTATGATCAATAAAGAATCTACCACTTCTATTAAAAGAAGAGAAATGTCCTATGTGATTCGATAAATGACAACCCAAGAGTCCTTGGCGAAAGCGAATGAAATTAGAAAGGAGTTTCTAATTTGCATTATTTGGAGTTGTGCATTTAAGGATCGAAATACATATAATTAAATAAATTAAGACTTGACAGTAATTCCATGTCTTATATTTAATTGGGACATTGTATGGTGGAAGGATTGAATTGTACGGTAACTATTTACTCAAAGGTTCTTTTATGATTAATGTTGAAATCTATATTATCTGAAAAGTCGTTGATCGCTAGGGAGGCTTATCCCTATTGTAGAATAAATATTATTTATTTAAATAAATTAATTGTTTAATTTATTTATTTAAATAAGATTAGAATTGTTTTAATTGATTTATTCACAACCGGTTTAATATGGAGAACCTAAAGGGTCACACCATAAAAGGAAGAATAATTATTTAAGAAGTTAATGGCATAATCGTAATAATATGTTATGTATATTTAATTTAATCTATGGTGATAGAATAAATTAAATAGCTTAATATTTATTATTTAATATTTTAGAAATATTAAATATAAATTAATAAGAGGAGTCTTATTAATATTATTACAATTATTATTATTATTTTAATTTCTAAAAGATTTTAGGAATTAATTTAATATAAGTACTCTCATTTATTCCTAATTGGATTAGGAAGGAAAATTAGTTAAAGGAGTTTAATTAATTATCCCTAATAAGATTAGGGAGCCCCTTTAATTAAAAGGGTTTAATTAAATAATACCTTATTTTTAGGGTTATTTGATATCTTTATAAGAGGAGTCTTATATCAGATATCAATACAACGTAATAATTCCAATGGTTGGAGAGTACGCTCCTTTTCTATAGAGATAGAAAAACTAGGGTTTAGCCAACCACCCATCTTCTTGAATTCTTCTTCTTCTTTGGTGGATCACCTCTAGAGGCCAAACACTTGGGTGGCTAACGTTGATCAAAGGAAGGAACCAAACCCTTGAATTCAAGTTGAGCGAAAGAATTTGGAGGTGAACTTGTACACGAGGAAGCTCGATCTTCAAGGGTATTATTTTATTCTTTATCTTTTCGTTTAATTAATAATTATGCATAAAGGGTGATCCGGGTATATGGTTTGTAAATTTTTTTTAAACTCTGATTTTACACGTTTCCGCTTATTTATGCAATTTGATTGCGTTCTTGAATATTACAAACCTAACAAGGTACACATTGTCCAAAAAGTAAGTTGAAGATGTATGCACATGGGTTAAGTCTCTAAAACTACAAGATAGATATGCGTCAAACATTGCAAGGTGTGTTACAGGTGGGAAATTACAAGGGATGAAGAGTCATGACTGTCATGTGTTCATGGAGAGACTCATGCCTATAGCATTTCGAGATCTGATTGATAAACCAATATGGGATTCTTTGACGGATCTTAGTCATTTCTTCAAAGACTTATGTTCAAAAACATTAAATGAGAAGGACATGACTGTACTTGAGAAAAACATCATAGAGATCACTTGTAAACTGGATAAAATATTCTCACCTGGTTTTTTTGACACCATGGAACATTTGCAAATCCATCTTCCCTATGAAGCTAGTGTTGGGGGTCCAGTTCAATATAGATGGATGTACCCTTTCGAGAGGGTGATGGGAAACATTAAGAGGAAGGTGAAGAATAGAGCTCATGTCGAGGGGTCGATATGTGAGGCATACAGTTTCGATGAGATATCTACATTTGTCTCAGACTGTTTTCTGGACGAAGTCTTGACAAAGGCTAATCGAGTCTCGAGACATTATTGGAGAAATATTGAACTAAATGGTCGACTTTCTATATTTGGTCTATCGGGCCGCGCTTATGGAAAAGGGAAGCGCATATTCCTCTCTGAGCAAGAATTACATGTTGCACATACTTACATGCATTCTTTTCAATTGCGAGGAGATTAAGGAATTTGTGAGGTACACATGTAAACTTGAAAATTTATCCCTTTAACTTTTTTAACATGTAATATACATTCTAATATGTTAATGTTTATAAAATTGTATAGATTACAATAACGAGTTAAAAGTGAAGCATCCCGACATAACTAATAAAGATATTCAAATCAATCGTGATAAAAAAAATTGCACTTTTGCTAAAGGACAAAGTAAGTTCAATTTCTTAAGCACAACATATATATATGCTCCATATTAACTATAACTTCATTTAATAAGATGGAGTTTTTGTAGGCTTTGATTGAGGGATCAACGATTCCGGCTAATGTACAAGTCCTAGCTATGGGACCAGACAGGGACCAAGTCACCTGCAATGGTTACAAAATAAATGGTTGTGAATTTCATACAATGGCATATAGGCGAGGTAAAAGAACAACAAACTATGGAGTGTGTGTGTCCAAGGAGATTGTTACAATGAGCTTGGTCGTGCCTTTTATGGGGAGTTGGAGGAAATCATAGAGTTGTCGTACAAGGGCACGTACGGGGGTCATATTAACTTGTTCAAGTGTCGTTGCTTTGATTCAGAAAAAGGGATACATGTTGACAGACATGGAATCGTCGATACTGACCTCCATAGGTCTGTGTACTCTAACGAACTGTCTGTTTTACCAAATTAAATAGTACAAGTATACTACACTCCTAGTCTTGTTAGGAAAAGGGATAGACTGCCTACAGATTGGCAAGTTGTAATTCATACTCCCGCGCGCAGTCAGGTAGAAGTAGTTGATGGGGAGATTTATCAAGAGCAGATGCTTCATAGATAAACTATAATAAATGTGGAGGATAACAATGAAGTAATCCGGTTGGATTGTGGAGATGAACCACATAAATTAGATCCTGAGTCAATACTTGTGTCAGATGACATTGATACTGAGGAGGAAAAGTTATTGACTGAATCTAACACTGAATCTGAAACAGATGATGGTTATGAATCTGTAATACGTATACAAGATGATTCTGAATCAGAGACTGTTACTTGAACAAATGAAATGTATGTTTAGCATTACATGAGAAGCATTTTATATACTTAACTATAAACATCATTATACCACTGCCATGTTTATTGTCACTATAAGCATTTTCTGTCGTTATTGTCATTTTATATTCATATATATACAAACATCTTTATATCACTGTCATGTTTATTGTCACTATAAGCATTTTCTGTCATTATTATCATTTTATATTCATATATATACAAACATATTTATATCACTGTCATGTTTATGTACTTAACTATGTAAATGCAATTACCTTGTCATTTTGTATTCATATATACATGAAAACAAATATAACTCATACTAACATCTTGAAATTTGTAATATATAGATGGCTTTTGAAGCAGCGTAGAAAAAGTGAGGCTTGGGTAGGGGGGCTTAATCATGTGCCCAAGGCCCCTACTAATCCAGATGATCGGATTCTTATTCAGATTCATCCTCCTCCGAATAGCACGTACGTCCCGCATCATTTATATATAAGCATTTTAGATTCCATTTATACAAGATACATAACTAATGTAAATTGCTTTAATATATCTCTTTATCTTTGATGTAAATTGTTTTATATTATAGTGATTTTTTAGATAATAAGATCGTCAAGTACATATCACAGTTGTGCTTACAGAATTGGCCCACACCTGTGATTACGTGGGAGAGAACACCTATCGCCCACAAGGATGCAGTTTGGGTTGAATTTCAAGTATGTTTTTTTAATATAGTCAATTTTAAGGATAATTGTTTAGTAGTGTTAGATTATATGTTAAAAGTACCGTTTTAACATTCTAAAGATTATTTATTTACAGAAAATGTATAGATGGGAGGAAGCTCAGGCTTAACTGATTCAGACATTATTCTGGCAAAAGTGCATCGTCCGCACCAAGGACAATTTGAACAAAGAACGACAAAAAGCCCTTCACAATGCCGAGATCGACCATCCAGGCCAGGGAGAGGATTACATGCATGAGCATAGCCCCTGGTGGTGCACCCTGTGACACCACCGAATCCGGGTCCTCTGATCCCGGCTCGGTCATCACGATAAAATACAAACATCCACCTCTAAACTACATATGATAACTAAAATGCAAAAAATAATAAACGTATGTCGTTCATTCAAAAGGTGTTACTAGTCCCAAGATACGATAACCTTAATATCATCTTACAAACATACCCTAAAATAATCATTAGGGTTCATATTACATAACACTAATTTAAACTAAGTGCAAGGTAAAGTCTGCTCCTTTCCACTATTCTACATCTTTCCTTTACCCTTGTCCTTTCCCGAGGTCTCGGGCTTAGCTGCAATATATTCATAATATAGCAAGGATAAGAAACAAGTTTGCTCAACAAGTTTAAATACAACAATAAGAATATATCTTGATGAATGGAAAAATATCTGGCAATGGATTCAACAATATGAATATCTGAAGGATTCAACAATACGAATATCATAAGCAAAGATAATGATTGTTATTAGAATAACTGCTACTCGAGTAGACTTTGAACTATAACACTCTAATGGAATCAATAGCTAATTGACCCTTTGGTTACTGGCTACAAAATAAGAACTTGAGGGGATCATCCTCACGTACTATATGTATATGCATAACATTTAAATCTGTTCTTTGTATCTTATATTAGATACCTGGGGTAGTCCCTTATCATAGAAGGGGTGTTCTTTCAGTCTAAGAATCCTTACCATCAATTGGTTTGGATAGCTTTTAAAAACTTCATACGCTTGTCTGACCGAACAAAGGTTCAGACTCTATCTAACACAGTTCAAGAATTATTGAACTTTAAATGATGTACAAGTCCAAGACTATACAAACTCAAGTGCACTAAGTGCGAATATCAATAATATCGATGCGGGATAATTTGTAAAGTAATTAAACCACTTAATAGCATGCTTGGAAATAAGATTCAAGATTAAAAGAATAATTTTCAATTCAACAATAACCTGCTCAATACAATATGAGAAGGATAGGAAACTTCCACAGACTTAAAGTTGTGTAAGTTAGGAACTTGCAACACAATAAAATAGTGTTCGGATACTTGCTCAATAAAAGTAGGGTTCGAGGAACTTGCTTAATAATAATTGGAGTAAGTTTAGGGAACTTGCTCAATAAAAGAGTGAGGTTCAAGGAGACTTGCCTGTTTGCTCAGCTATAATATAATACTAGCTTTAACTAACTTGTGTTGAAACGACCTAACATTAACAAGTCGGTCTTTCAATTAGTATGTGTAAACTAATATGCATTTACTCTTACAATAATCAAGTCATCACATAACATGCTTCTTAACACATCACAAAGCATATTGGTCATACATTACAAAGTAAAGTAATCATATAAGCATGCCTTGAAACTTTAAACCAAAAATAGAATCTTGGCAAGATCACGGGATGGTACAAGCATTGCTGCTACTGGTCTAAAGCTTAGGAATAGCCAAGTTACAAGACTGCGTCCCCTGCCGCACTCAGTTGAGCTTCTACTCTCTCGACTTCAGTCCAACTCTAACACACTAATTTAACATACGTACATGCTAGAGTTTCACATATAACACATGACCATACTTAACTTCAGTATCACAAGTTTACTTACAATTTATATGGCATTAAAACATAAAAAGGTCATGTAATCATTTGTGCCTTACAACTTGATCATTCAATACTCAGTAGTCATGCTTGTATATAAACAACACGAGTATACATTACTCACATAGTTCATATTTTAGAAATTTCCTTTTTATGACTATGTGTGAATAAGTGAAAACCATACATTAACAAAATGATGTTCATGCCAATGTATCTATAGGCATAATGAGTCATAATATACATGCTTGCGTGGTCATAACGTACTTTACTCATTTTTTGATGACATTAACTTCCTCATTCTAATTTTCTTTGAATTTAACACTAAGCCAACTTAGTACATACAATGCATCTTAACATCTAACTCTCATGCATTTACAACATATACTTAAGCCACATATGCATGCTCAAATTGTAACGCCCCCAAAATAGGTATACATCACCTATTCTGAGTCGCCAAATACATGGTACAGAATACAAATACAATCTTAAATATACAACATGAGATATAAGTTTTAATACAAATATTATCTTCTAGACAGTATTCAAACTCAAAATAAGTCCTCAATAAATTTATTATCACACTATTTCATAGAATAGTGAGGACTACTAATGCTATCATCTGGACCGTCACTCCGTTCCCCGACTAGTCCCTGCTACGTTCTCATTTCCTGAAGAGAACAATGAAAGCAAAAGGGTGAGCTCAACTAGCCCAGTAAGAAATATTATGGCTAAGATAATGTAGAATAAATTATCGTTGGCCTTCAACAATGTTAAACTGATACAATATAACAAACATCAAGTTTAACTGCAGCGGGACAAGCAATCCATTAGAAGAGTCAAGTAGAGAAGAAAATCTACTATCTTCTATTAATTAAAAGGTTTTTCATCACTTTTATCGCTGAGACTCAGCTTATTAAATAAACCACGTCATCCCTGCACTACGACCAAGGATATTCATTAGTATCACGACAACAAATTATCCATGCACTACGGGCCAAGGATATTCATGTTTTCATCAATGGTCATGATCATGCCAACAACTGTCCATCAATGCACTACGGGCCAATGAGGACTTTTACCACATCATTTGTAACATTACGGTCATGATTATACCGAATAATCCCTGGTCATAATCATACCAAACCCATCTATGCACTACAAGCCACAGATGACTTTCAACATAATATAAACATGAGGATGATGACAATGACATAATAATTCAATAAAACAAGTTCAAGAATAAATTTTAAAGATTTATAAGTTAATTTATCCTGAACTCAAAAACGTCCAAATTGTAAACATGATACTGCTTTGTGGAGTAAAATTCAAGAATGCTCAGAAGAATATTTCCATGAAAAGATACTGGATGAAGCGCAAATATCTAGGATAT
This sequence comes from Panax quinquefolius, assembly GCA_020205615.1. Classification (NCBI taxonomy): domain Eukaryota; kingdom Viridiplantae; phylum Streptophyta; class Magnoliopsida; order Apiales; family Araliaceae; genus Panax; species Panax quinquefolius. The sequence continues at coordinate 128,372,293 of CM035156.1, forward strand.
TCTACTAATTTCATGGAGTATAGAAGTCAAAACTTTAACCAACTAAGTATAATAGAATATATGAAACTGCAAATAGATTTTCACCCACCATGTGGTAATCCACGTAGACAGATCATTTCCACAATTTAATAAGGAATGAATACAAAGGATCATTCACCATGCATGTGGTAATCCACATAGACAGGTTATTCCAACAGAATAATAAAGAATGAAATAACAGAAGAATTCACCATGCATGCGATAGACCGCATAAACAAGTTATTGACAACAGAATAATAAAGAATGGAACCAGGTCATGCAAAAATCCGCATGCATGTGATATTCCAATGAATAATAAAGAATGGAATAACAACGAAATTCACCAGTGTATGCGATAAACCGCAAAGACAAAGTTATTCCAATGTAATAATAAATAATGGAACCGAATCATGCATAATACGCATGCATGTGATATTCCAATGAATAATAAAGAATGAAATAACGAAAGAATTTCACCATGTATGTTGTACTTGACGTAGGCAAAGTTATTCCAATGTAATAATAAATAGTGGAACCAGGTTATGCGTAATACGCACAGATAGGATATTCCAACAGAATAATAAAGAATGGAATGACAGAAGAATTTCACCATGTATGTTGTACTTCTCATAGACAGGTTATTGTAACATAAAAATAAGGAATGGAATAACAATAGCTCTCTTCATGAAAATGAAATAAATAATACCCCTTACCTTAGAATAAAGCTGGATACTAGAATATAGAGGTAGTAGACTTCTCTTCTTCTTTCTCTCTATAATAATTGCTCTATAGCTTTAGTGAATTGGTGAGAAATGAAGGACGAATGAGCTTCTATTTATAGAAAAATATAGTTTCGATAATTACACATTTTGGGGCTCGAAATATTATAGTACAATACCTCCAACTTTTCTTTCATTTTTAATTTAGTCCTGCAAGTATTATCAAACTTGCACCACCTCCCCTAATAGTAAATAATGTGAATCAATAGTTCAATCATGTGATTCAATAGTTATAATCATGTGAAAATACGAATAACAGTATAGTACCTCCATCTATACCTCCATCTTTAACTTAGTCATGCAAGTATTATCATTCTTGTACCAACTCCCCTAATAGTACATGAATGTGAATCAATAGTACACACATAAGAACAAATAGTTATACTCATGCGAATTAATAGCAATTAATTCCTCATTTATCCGATTAATTACCCCATAACTTCCAGACATCAATTATTATCGAAATAAATGTCGATTTTCACTAACACTAATAATTCCAACAAAATGGAACTATCAATTTCATCTTTAATTAACACAAACTTATTCATCATTAATATTATAACTCGCAATATTTAACAACAAGGTCATTCCCAGGAAAAAGGGGGCTTTCCGATATGGATTTCTCCTTATTGGCGCGCAATTAGATGGCCAAACCTCTCCTTGACAGAACTTCTAGACATTGTAAATATTGCAATTTAATAATATGAATAACTTGGTCGTCTCAATTATTGATTTAAATAATATATCATATTATACAGATGATATTGTGACAATAATCAAATCAATAATATGAGAGATATGATGCAGCAATTATTGTAGCAATAATTGAGTATAACTGAATGACTTCTCACGTAAGCATCAATAACCAATACTGTGTGCTACTATGCAACCACGCATATTACTATACTTTTACTACCGGGTAGTTCAACAGTTTTAACAGTAACACTTCCGCCGTTATTTTTATAAAAAGATAATATATCTGTTGTGGGGTCCACCAATGATTGTGTCGTCGTACGAATATTCCCTATTAAAACGAATATTCCCCGACCAATCGAATATTATATAACCACTTGCTTACTTTGCAAAATTTATAAATATTACCCACAACTATAACATTATATTATATCCGCACCATAATATTCAAAAATATATTTCGAGAAAAATTAATCTTTATTCATAAAAGTTGGGGTCTTACAACCTCCCCTTCTTATGATATTTTGTCCTCGAAATTGGGGTGCGTACCTGGTATGTCGAAGAGGTGAGGATACCTTGATTTCATTTCAGATTCTAACTCTCAGGTCATTTCCTCAACATCATGGTTTCTCCACAAAACTTTAACTTGAGGTATAACTTTAGAGCGTAGAATATGATCCTTCTTATCCAAGATTTAAAATTAGTGATGAAAATATATCGAATTCCATGTCCTTTCGATGAAGATCAGCATAACTCTTTTGTCGATCTTGTGAGATTTTTATATGTTGTCAGATCGTTTGAATCTTTTTCGTAGTCATACGTACCAAATCCAGTCCTAACAATGTTGCTTCACCCACCGCATCCCAGCATACTGGAGAACGACACTTTCTTCCATACAACGCCTCAAATGGAGCCATGCTAATACTTGCTTGATAACTATTGTTGTAGGAAAACTCCACCAATGGTAAGAACTTGTCCTAACTTCCCTTGAAGTCAAGGACATAGAGTCTTAATAAATCCTCAAGAGTTTGAATAGTCCTCTCTGATTATTCTTTCGTTAGAGGATGATACGCCAAACTAAATCGTAAATCCGTGCCCATAGCTTTTTGCAAACTAACCCAAAATCTTGAAGTGAATCTTGCGTCTCGATCAGAAACTATGGATACTAGAATACCATGCAATCTTACAATATCGTTTATGTACATACTAACAAGACTTTCAAGTGTATAAGTTTCTCGTATCGGAAAGAAATGAGCAGACTTGGTCAATCTATCAACAATGACCCAAATCGCATCTATGCCTTGAGAAACCTTGGGAAGACTAGTAACGAAATCCATGGTAATGTGCTCCCACTTCCATTCTGGAATTTCAAGTGGTTGCAATGGACCTTTTGGCACTTGATGCTCCGCCTTGACTGGTTGACAAGTTAGACACCTTGAGATAAACCCCGCTATCTCTCTCTTCATATTGCTCCACCAAAATGTATGTCGAAGATCACGATACATTTTGGTACTCCCAGGATGGATTACAAACGGTGTGTTGTGCGACTCCATCATGATTTTATATTTCAAGTCAGAATCGTTCGGAACACAAAGTCTGCAGTTAACTCAAAGTATTCCTTCTTCATCTATTCTTGCTTCTAGAATAGCACCTTCTTGTACTTTCTTCCTTATACGTATCAGCTCCAGGTCTGTAGCTTGAGCAGCTTTAACTTTATAGATTAAAGTCGGTTCCACTCGTATATTCGCCATTATCACATGGGTCCCTAGAGTCTTTAACTCTATTTCCATCCTTTCCAAGTCATACACAATGGACCTTTGCGTTGACAATAATCCACTCGTGCCCGTATATGATCTTCTACTCAATGCGTCAGCTACTACGTTCACTTTTCCAAGATGGTATTGGAAGGTATGATCATAATCTTTCAACGGCTCAAGCCAACGTCATTGCCGCATGTTGAGTTCCTTTTGAGTGAAGAAATATTTGAGGCTTTTATGATCCGTATAGATCTCCACCTTCTCTCCATACAGGTAATGCCTCCAAATCTTAAGCTCAAAAATGACAGCAGCCAACTTTAAATCATTAGTAGGATAATTCCTCTCATATTCTTTGAGTTGCTGAGAGGCATAGGCTATGAATTTCCCATGTTGCATGAGAACACATCCTAACCCTTTGCCCGAAGCATCACTGTAGATGACAAATCCCTCCGAGCCAGATGGTATTGTCAATAAAGGTACTGAAATAAGTCTTCTCTTGAGTTCTTGAAAACTCTTCTCACATTCTTCGCTCCAACCGAACTTTGTATCTTTCCGAGTCAGCTGAGTTAATGGAGTAGTGATTCAAGAAAACCCTTCTACGAATCTCCGATAATAACCAGCTAAGCCGAGAAAGCTACGTACTTCGGTCACTGATTTAGGTTGCTCCCAGCTTTGAATAGCTTCAATCTTTGTTGGGTCAACAGATATTTCATGACTTGATACTACGTGCCCAAGGAATGCTACTTCCTCAAGCCAGAACTCGCATTTCTTCAACTTGGCATAAAGCTTGTTTTCACGAAGCTTTTGGAGTATCAGCCTCAAGTGTTGCTCATAATCTTTATGGCTTTTGGAATATATGAGGATGTCATCAATAAAGACGACCAGAAAGTGATCCAAATATTCCTTGAATACACGGTTCATCATGTCCATGAAGGCAGCAGGAGCATTAGTCAATCCAAAAGACATGACTAGGAATTCATAATGCCCGTACCGAGTTCTGAAGGCCGTCTTTGGAATGTCATCGGTTCTAATCTTTAATTAGTAATATCCGAAACAAAGATTAATCTTTGAAAAGAATTTGGCACCTTACAACTGGTCAAACAGGTCATCAATGCGAGGAAATGGATATCTATTTTTGATAGTGACATGGTTCAACTCCCGATAATCAATACAAAGTCGCATACTCCCATCTTTCTTCTTCACGAATAGAACAGGAGCACCCCAAGGAGATGTACTAGGATGAATGAAACTAATGTCTAACAATTCCTACAGTTGGGTCTTTAACTTCTGAAGTTCAATAGGATCCATTCGATATGGGGCTTTGGAAATGGGTTTTGTACCGGGTTCAAGGTTGATATAAAATTTAATTTCACGCTCTAGGGGTAAGCCAGGAAGTTCTTCAGGGAATATGTCAGGAAATTTATTAACAATAGAAATATCATTCAAAACTGACGTATTTTTATTTAAATCTGTGACATGAGCTAAGAAAGCTTGACATCCGTTTTTCAATAAACGAATAGCTTTATGGCTTGAGATGACAGTGATTGATTTTAATGGTTTGGTTGTTTGAATTCGCATAATAGGTTGGTTAGGAATATGAAAGCTAACAACCTTACGAAAAATAATCAATTTTTGCATGATGAGTAGTTAACCAATCAATTCCTAAAATCACATCAAATGCAAGTATTTTCAAAGAAATAAGATCAACAGGTAATGTGCGATTGCCGATTTGAACTAAACAAGTCTTATAAACAGTGGATGTAATGAAGGTTTCTCCCAATGGAGTTTCAACAGATAAGTCAAAGTCCAATTTCTCCGAAGTCAAATTAAATCATTGAGCACAAGTAGGAGAAATAAAAGAATGGGTAGAACCGGTATCAAATAAGATATAGACTTCGCTAGAGTTTATGATAAGATTACCTATGATGACCTCGTTCGGGTTCCTTGCTTTCTGGGAGGTCACAACAAACGCTCTCCCTTGAACTACCGACTTTGACTTTTCTGGGACGGCCTTTGGTGCCTCCATCCATGCTGAACTTGCCTTCCCTAAACGAAAAAATTGAGCTAGGTGACCTTCTCTTCCATAATTGTAATAGGTTTTGGACTGTTGCGTACAATTTGGACTGATATGTCCCTCCCCTCGGCATTTAAAGCATATGATAGGTGGTCATTCTCCTTCCTTAACAACGGGTGTTGATGCTGACGCCTTTCCATCATTGTTGAATCTCCTCTTCTTGAAATTTCCATTCTTATTGTTTTGGCCATGATTACTACCGAAGTGGTTACCATTTCTAGCATGTTGATTCCCTCCATGCTTATTGTCACCGCTTCGATGAATGCTATCACCGGTATTATCATTTTACCGGCTGCTCTCTTTTGGTTGGGTTGACTCATTATCGCGCTCCAATAACTGAGCCCTATTAATAACATCTGAATACAAACACAGTTTATGAGAGATAAGATATTGACGTATCTCGGGTTTCAAACCTCTTAGAAACATTCGCGTCATTCTCTCTCCTCATTATCAACCAAATGGGACGTAACCCGACAACTCGGCAAACTTAGCTTCGTCTTGTGACACTACGTTTATGTTGTTTTGCTCCCGCTTTAATGAACTCTACCTCTTTCATGTGACGAATACTTTCGGAAAGTACTTGTCGTTGAACAGTTCTTGGAACTTCTCCCAAGACATCTTCAAAGGCAAAGCAGTTGAGTACGCTTTTACAAATTCCCATCGATAATCTGCCTCGCATAAGAACATGAAGGTGGCAAAGGAAACTTTTGCTCCTGAGCATCCCAAGACATCAAATATCTTGTTGATTTGCCTTATCCATGTCTCCGCTTTTAAGTGATTTTGGCTCTCCAAAAACTCCAGTGGTCCCACCTTGAATCGCTTTAGCGTTGGACCGTCCGAGAGTTGCCAGTGTTTCCACCTGTATTTTGGACAGGAGCCGCTCTTGCCTGATGTTGCATGAATTGCATAAAGCCTCTTAACATTCCTTCGTTCATCATTTGGTCAGTGTTGTTGTTTGCATGAGGATTGTCGCCTTCCTGATGCACATTATCCTGATTATTGATCTTTGGAGACTCAATGGTCTCCTGTGCTCCATTGCTATTTTCAACATTCTCGGATGTCATTTTCAAATACTTCCACAAAACAAGGGTTAATTAGCATATCACATATTATCCCTATACTATGACTGACCAATTAAATACCAAATAAACATAGGTAGGTCATACTAGCAAAGGAATTCCCCGTCTCTCCCCTCCTAGTTCTTGTCTCACATCTCAACCAGGATCATATCCTAAGCTTTGATATTAACCGCGCGCCCCCAAAATAGGTATACATCACCTATTCTCGAGTCGTCAAATACATGGTATGTAATACAAATACAATCTTAAATATACTGATATGAAATGTGAGTTTTAATACAAATATTGTCTTCTAGACAGTATTAAAACTCAACATAAGTCCTCAATACATTTATTATCACACTATTTCATAGAATAGTGAGGACTACTAATACTATCATCTGGACCATCACTCCGTTCCCCGACTAGCCCTGCTACGTTCTCATTTCCTGAAGAGAACAATGAAAGCAAAAAGGTGAGCTCAACTAGCCCAGTAAGAAATATTATGGCTAAGATAATGCAGAATAAATTATCGTTAGTCTTCAACAGTGTTAAACTGATACAATATAACAAACCTCAAGTTTAACTGCAACGGAACAAGTAATTCATTAGAAGAGTCAAGTAGAGAATAAAATCTACTATCTTCTATGAATTAAAAGGTTTTTCATCACTTTTATCGCTGAGACTCAGCTTATTAAATAAACCACGTCATCCCTGCACTACGGCCAAGGATATTCATTAGTATCACGACCACAAATTTTCCATAGACTACGGGCCAAGAATATTCGTGTTTTCATCATTGGTCATGATCATGCCAACAACTGCCTATCAATGTACTACGGGCCAATGAGGACTTTTACCACATCATTTGTAACATTACGGTCATGACTATACCGAATAATCCCTGGTCATAATCATACCAAGTCTATCTATGCACTACAGGCCACAGATGACTTTCAACATAATATAAATATGAGGATGATGACAATGACATAATAATTCAATAAAACAAGTTCAAGAATAAATTTTAAAGATTTATAAGTTAATTTATCCTGAACTCAAAAACGTCCAAATTGTCAACATGATACTGCTTTGTGGAGTAAAATTCAAGAATGCTCAGAAGAATATTTCCATGAAAAGATACTGGATGAAGCGCAAATATCCAGGATATTCTACTAATTTCATGGAGTATAGAAGTCAAAACTTTAACCAACTAAGTATAATAGAATATATGAAATTGCAAATAGATTTTCACCCACCATGCGGTAATCCACGTAGACAGATCATTTCCATAATTTAATAAGGAATGAATACAAAGGATCATTCACCATGCATATGGTAATCCACATAGACAGGTTATTCCAACATAATAATAAAGAATGGAATAACAGAAGAATTTACCATGCATGCGATAGACCGCATAGATAGGTTATTGACAACAGAATAATAAAGAATGGAACCAGACAATGTGTGATATTCAATAAAATAAAGAATGGAATAACAACAGATTCACCGTGCATGCGATAATCAAGCATGCATAAAAGTTATTCTAACGAATAATAAATAATGGAACCAGTCATGTAATACGCATGCAGACGTGATATTCCAATGAAAAATAAAGAATGGAATAATAGAAGAATTTCACCATATATGCGGTACTTCGCATAGATAGGTTATTCCAATAGAATAATAAATAGTGGAACCAGGTCATGCGTAATACGCACAGACATGATATACCAACATAATAATAAAAAATGGAATAATGTAAGAATTTCACCATGTATGCGGTATTAGCATGATAAAGTTATTCCAACATAATAATAAGGAATGGAATAACAATAGCTCTCTTCATGAAAATGAAATAAATAATACCCCTTACCTTAGAATAAAGCTGGATACTGGAATAGAAAGGTAGCAAACTTCTCTTCTTCTACCTCTCTATAATTTCTCTCTATAATAATTACTCTATAGCTTTAGTGAATTGGTGAGAAATGAAGGAAGAATGAGCTTCTATTTATAGAAAATATAGTTTTTATAATTGCACGTTTTGGGGCTCAAAATATTACAAGTACAATACCTCCAACTTTTCTTTCATTTTTAATTAAGTCCTGCAAGTATTATCAAACTTGCACCACCTCCCCTAATAGTAAATAATGTGAATCAATAGTTCAATCATGTGATTCAATAGTTATAATCATGTGAAAATACGAATAACAATATAGTACCTCCATCTATACCTCCATCTTTAACTTAGTCATGCAAGTATTATCAATCTTTCACCAACTCCCCTAATAGTACATGAATGTGAATCAAAAGTACACACATGTGAACAAATAGTTATACTCATATGAATTAATAGCAATTAATTCCTCATTTATCCGATTAATTACCCGATAACTTCTAGACATCAATTATTATCGAAATAAATGTCAATTTTCACTAACACTAATAATTCCAGCACAATGGAACTATCAATTTCATCTATAATCAACACAAACTAATTCATCATTAATATTATATCTCACAATATTTAACAATCAGGTCGTTCCCAGGAAAGAGGGGGCTTTCTGATAAGGATTTCTCCTTATTGGCGCGCAATTAGATAACCAAACCTCTCCTTGACAGCACTTCTAGACATTGTAAATATTACAATTTAATAATATGAATAACTTTGCCATCTCAATTATTGATTTAAATAATATATCATATTATACAGATGATACTGTGATAATAATCAAATCAATAATATGAGATATATGATGCAACAATTACTATAGCAATAATTGAGTATAACTGAGTGACTTCTCACGTAAGCATCAATAACCAATACCGTGTGCTACTATGTAACCACGCCAGATTCTCGTACTTTTTACTACCGGGTAGTTCAACAGTTTTAACGGTAACACTTCCGCTGTTATTTTTATAAAAAGATAATTCTTTCGTTTTCTTTCTACGACAATATTTTTGTTGTGGGGTCCACCAATGATTGTGCTGTCGTACGAATATTCCATGTTAAAACGAATATTCCCCGACCAATCAAATATTATATAACCACTTGCTTACTTTGCAAAATTTGTAAATATTACCCACAACTATAACATTATATTAGATCCACACCATAATATTCAAAAATATATTTCGAGAGAAATTAATCTTTATTCATAAAAGTTGGGGTCTTACACAAATGGTCAAAACTTACAAGATAAAAGTCTTGGTCAAGTTCACTTTGAAAAGTCTTAAATTTTCTTATCTTTGAAATAGTCTTAACTTTCAATCATGTATGCTAGTGTGTTTAATCACTTTAGTCTTGCATCTCATGTCAATATAACTCATATTATCATGTTTATAAAGTCAGAATGCTCACATGATGTGTTCGTGATAAAGTTCATTTTTGAAACTACAATTTCCTTTCAAGACCATAAGTATTGTGTCAATCATATGTACTAACATTGTTATACTTGTTCATACCACATGCATATGCTTGTGTGTGTGTGTGCCAAAATAGTTTATATGCTTGCTCTAACCAAGTGTCAACAAGTTAGCACAACAGAAACATAATAGAACACATCAGGTCTGGTGCAGGTCTGGCGCAATTGAGTTACACCCTAGTATAATTAGGGCGCAGCTACGCCATGCATGCATCAGAGATAGTAACTTACTCTATTTTGTAGAGTATCAAACATCAACACTTCTCTTTGATTTAAACATGCTTAATACCATCATTTAAGAGTTCAAACATGTAAGGCTACTTCCTAAACACATCATGGTATGCCAAATCACTTTGATTAACAAAGAATTTCATGTAATTTCAAGAATTTGACAAAACCCATTCAAGAACACAAGTTAAGATTTTATACCTCTAGGAGCTAAATGACTTAGTTTCTTTCCTCTGAACTTGCTAGCCTCTTTTATGGACAACCCACACTCAATTTCAAATTCTCAGAGGTTCCACAGATAAATAAAATTATCAACGTCGAGATTTTTATTTGTCCCTTTTCGTTACTTATTCTTTGGTGTTCTCATGTTATGTGAGATTTGTTTGAAAAAATAAGTGAAAAAGGTCCGACGTGTATAATGTCAACGATTTGACTTTAAGAGTCGCCAGTTGGTGTTTTTAACTGGTTGCACCAACGCAACCGAAAAAGGTTTGCACATTGACCCAGTGATGTGACACTGCTAAATAGGTCTCTGAAACCGAGATTCATTTGGGTTCGGGGGCTTAATTATGCGGAGGGAAGGTGTTAGGCACCCCCCGACATCCGTGTTACCACGGTGATCGCCACTTTTCAAGAAACTGTTATATGAGTGTGTGTGTGTGTGTGTGTGTGTGTGTGTGTGTGTGTGTGTGGATCAATGTGAAATTATTTGGAAGTAGTGCGAGGCCTCGTTCACACCTATATACAAATTGTTTGAATTTGTAGAAAAATTCAATTTTAAACAGAATATTGCAATGAAGTTTTATAAAAGAGGTTTTTCAAACCCTGTGCTCAATAGTAATTAAAACCTTTTCATACTTCCATTTTATTATTAAATGTTCGGCTTGTTTACTTTTATTTTCGAGATGTAAAGCATCTTCGGGAAAATAATATACAGCAGTGCCGAACTCCTCATGGGCATGAAAGACATCTAAGGAAATCCGGACAACGTAAATAATGTACAAGTTGCTTACAGCTGAAAATGTCCATCACGGGAACCGAATCTAGATTCAGTAGACTGAATCTGTGATCGCATGATTCCTAGGCTCACATGATACCGCAATTTGTATGAAAAGAAGTAAGCAGTTATATATATATAAAAGCTGTAAATATATATATATAGACATGATCAACCACCACGAAGCAACTCCATGGGGGATCAGAAATGTAAATATATAAAAAGCGGTAAATATATATATATATATAAGGACATGATCAACCACCACGAAATAACTCCATGGGGGATCAAAAATATAAATAAAGCAGTAAATACGATCAACCGCCACGAAGTAAACTCCAGGCGGGACTAAATGTAAAGAAAGCAGTAAAGATGATCAACCGCCATGAAGTAAACTCTAGGCGGGATGAAATGTAAAGAAAGCAATAAAAGGCCACGAAGTAAACTCCAGGCCTGACAGAATATGTATATATATATATATATATATATATATATATATATATATAGAGGTAAACGCACCGGATATAAAATCTAGTGTGACAGTCCCAAATTGAAAGTAGTATGCACACAAGCCAATCATGTTTGATGATAAAGAATATACTTTGTAACAATCTTATTCATTTATTAATAAAAAGTATTAATTTATTAAAGGCTTTTAATTATCTACATGATGCTGTTTTATAATATGTGATAAACCCATAGTTTTAAGCAATGCTTTTAGAATAATGATGATGATCATTCTAATGAGATCTAAATTCTAAGAAAGCTTAAAACAAAAATAGTTCCCAATCATTGGATTACTAAATTGGGGATTAGTGAATCGGGATAGATTGGTACATACGTTGCTTGCTCATTGGATGAGGATGATTGATCTCATGATCATTTGTGTGGAGACACTAAAGCAAGTATGTAGGTGCTTATTGGAGACTAAGTTCACTGAACGTGGCTCACTAAGGAATACCTAATGGAGTTTTATTTGCCTGTCAATAGGAATTCCTGTAGTGATAGTAGTACAAGTGATCCTTGGACTTGAGATCATCATAGTATCTTGTGTATGATGAGTTATACTTTGACTTATTCCTTAAGACCCTTAGGGTATATCAAAGGGTATGCTTGGGTATAATAAGTTGTACATGGAGATAATGTATGATCAATAAAGAATCTACCACTTCTATTAAAAGAAGAGAAATGTCCTATGTGATTCGATAAATGACAACCCAAAGAGTCCTTGGCCAAAGCGCGTAATGAAATTAGAAAGGAGTTTCTAATTTGCATTATTTGGAGTTGTGCATTTAAGAGTCGAAATACATATAATTAAATAAAATAAGACTTGACAAGAATTCCATGTCTTATATTTAATTGGGACATCAGATGGTGGAAGGATTGAATTGTACGGTAAACTATTTACTCAAAGGTTCTTTTATGATTAATGTTGAAATCTATATTATCTAGAAAGTCGTTGATCGTGAGGAGAGGCTTATCCCTATTGTAGAATAAATATTATTTATTTAAATAAATTAATTATTTAATTTATTTATTTAAATAAGATTAGAATTGTTCTAATTGATTTATTCACAACCAGCTTTAATATGGAGAACCTAAAGGGTCACACCATAAAAGGAAGAATAATTATTTAAGAAGTTAATGGCATAATCGTAATAATATAAAAGATGTATATTTAATTTAATCTATGGTGATAGAATAAATTAAATAGCTTAATATTTATTATTTAATATTTTAGAAATATTAAATATAAATTAATAAGAGGAGTCTTATTAATATTATTACAATTATTATTATTATTTTAATTTCTAAAAGAGTTTAGAAATTAATTTAATATAAGTACTCTCATTTATTCCTAATTGGATTAAGAAGGAAAATTAGTTAAAAGAGTTTAATTAATTATCCCTAATAAGATTAGGGAGCTTAATTAATTAAAAGAATTTAATTAATTAAATAAAACTCAATTCCTTAATTGTTAAGGTGGGTTGCCCACATCTATAAATAAGAGGAGTCTTATTATGGGTGATGTAGTTGTTGACTTTTACAACATACGTAATAATTTCAATAGTTGGAGAGTAAGCCCTTTTCTATACAGATAGGAAAAACTAGGGTTTGAGCCAATACCCCATCTTCTTGAATTCTTATTATTCCTTGGTGGATCACCTCTAGAGGCCAAACACTTGGGTGGATAACGTTGATCAAAGGAAGGAACCAAACCCGGTGGATTCAAGTTGAACGCGAAAAGGATTGGAGGTGAACTTGCACCGAGGAAGCTCGAATCTTCAAGGTATGATTCTTGTTCTTCATCTTTTTTCGCTTAATTAATAATTGTGCATAAAGGGTGATCCGGGTTTATGGTTTGTAAATTTTTAAAACTCGATTTTACACGCTTCAAGCTTTTTTATGCAATTTGATTGCGTTCAAGAATATTACAAACCCAACAGTGGCATCAGAGCCAAACCTTTATGCAAATTATTAATTGTTTTAATTTAATATGTATGTTGATATGTGTTTACAACAATTTAATTGGGCATAATTTAATTGTATAAAATTTAAAAAAAAAAAAACTCGCAATCTGTTTTTATTTTTTTTGAAGCAGATTATGGCTGAGACATGCGTTAAATCTTGTAGTCCACGTTAACAGTTATTCATGTGATATGGGCGAATATGACTTGGTCATTTTTTTTAAAAACCAAGGTGCAGGCTTGCGAAAAGTTTCAGTTACATTACATGGATATAGTTCAATTGGTTAATATAGTATATATATAATAGTTATATATATATATTACTTAACATGCGGCCAATTTCAAGGGCATAATCACGTGGCCACCACAAAGGATTTCATGAATTCAAGTTTCAATTATTGGTATAGTTAATATTATATATATATAATAGTTATATATATAAAATATATTAACGTAATATATATATATATATATATATATATATATATATATATATTTAGTTACGGTTTATAAATTATTTTATTATTAAAATAAAATTTTAATTTAATTTTAAAATAATAAATTTATTTTAATATTAAAATAAAGGTTTATTTTAATATTAAAATAAAAAGGTTTATTTTAATCTTAAAATTAGATTTCATGCTAACTAATTAGAGTTGGAATTGGATTCCATGATAACTAATTGGAGTTGAAATTGAATCCATGTTTCCTTAAATAAAGGAGTTTATTTAGATATGAAATAAGATTTCATATTATTCAAAATAAAGGAGTTTATTTGTGAATAGGAAAGATAATCCGTGTTTCCTTTAATAATTTTTTTTTTACATAGAATTGGATTCCATAATTAATTAAAATAAAGGAGTTTATTTTGATTAAAAAATTTTGATTAAAATAAAAGAGTTTATTTAAGATATGAAATAAGATTTCATATTACCCAAAAATAAAGGAGTTTATTTTGACTTGAATTGATTCCATAATTAATTAAAATAAAGGAGTTTATTTTGATTAAAGATTTTGATTAAAATAAAATAGTTTATTTTATTCAAAATTGGATAAATTAAAATAAAATAGTTTTATTTTGATTTAAATTTGGATTAAAATAAAGGAGTTTATTTTGATTCAAAAATAGATTTTATACTAACTAAATTTGCCCATTAAATGATATCAATATATATATTAAATGTTTATTATTCATCGATGAATGTTATTTATTGATGCATATGATGATGTGTATGATAATAAATGGGATTGATTATGGACTATGTACCAATGTGATTGGATTTTATTTTAGTTGGATGCATGAATGTATGAGTTTTATTACATGGGGTCTCAAGCGTACCTCGCCTTCTCTAATTTTTTCGAATGTAAATTCTAACTCCCTCTTATGTACTTCCCTCGATCACGATCAAGGTTTCTATTTATTTTAAATAGTTTTGTAATAGGAATAGTTAGAATTAATTTTGAAAAATTGGAGATCAAGGAGCAAGGAGCACTTGAAGACCCGCTTGTAATGGAGCCCCAAGTTTAAATGTAATAGTTATATTTAAATATTATTTCTTGCACCCCTAGGGTTTGACCTTTTGGTTCACTTGGTGGCTCTAGTGAACCAAACTAGAATAAAAGTCCATAATCAATCCGAGTAGAATATAGTATTCTATATGTGCATGCTTATACTATATATATTATATATTATGCAAACATGCTTCGCATGTTCATTAATATGACACGTATTTTATATATATATATATATATATATATATTTTATGTGCATGCGCGCTAAACAAGATGAGACAAATTAATAACAAACCCCTCAATTTTTTTATATTAAGTCCTAAGCGTTCAAAGATATTTGGAATATCGAACGTCGCCTTCTAGCATTATAAAATTAATAGAGTATTAAATATTTAATATGAGTTTGTTGTGTCACCACAAGACAAGTATTAAGTATTTAAGATGTTAATTTATCACATTTGATGCTTATAAAGAAAATTGAACAATATTGTTTTGTTGTGTCACCACAAGGATGATATTTTTCTTTTTGAATATATGGAGTGCTAGGTTGGACTTAACTTGGATAATTTTGATTCGGATGTACCACCACTGATCAAAATAATCTAAGAGGCAAAATACAAGGAGTTGCATAGTTGATGTAATTGACAAGAGTTGTCTACCTATTTATTTATATATAGTTTGTTGTGTCACCACAAGGCTATATACATTTGAAATGGGATCCTTATTCTCACTAGCGAGATCTTTAATTAGATTTTGCCAACTATATATATTGAGGGTAATATAGTTTGAAGAAAATAGTGGGAGATACCAAATTAAAACAAGACCTAAATTATTTTGGTAATTAATAAAAGAATGTATGTTAAAATGTTGTTAAATACAAATTCATTTACGAAATTTTACAATGTCTAAAATTACTATCATCACGAAGCATATTAGATGCTAAATTAATCGTAATCAATTAAACGGATTGGTTAAGGAATTTGAGAATAGTTCTCATGGTGAAAAGCTATCTTATGTCCTTAATACGTCTATCCCTGCAATGGTTGTAGACAATGCCTCTGAGGAAGAGATTGCTACTTTTAGAAAGTGGCAAGATGATGCACAGTTGGCTCAATGCATCATGCTCGCATCCATGAGTAACGAGCTTCAAATACAAGATGAAACTATGGATGCTTCTACTATATTCCCGCACATCAAGTAGTTGATGGTGAGGAAAGTAGGACTTATAGATATCGATATCTAAGGAGCTCTTCCGATCTAGAATGGCAAATGGCACTATAAATGCAGACAAAAAGTTCTTAACATAATCAATCGATTGATCAATTAGGACAACTGGGTTTTGTCATGGATGGAGAGTTGAGCCAAGATTTGATCTTGCACTCACTCCCGCACTCCTTTCACAATTGTTGTGAATTTTTCATATGAACAAGCTAGATATCGCCTTCATTTGAATTGCTTAACATGTTGAAAAAATGTTGAGAGTCACTTTCCAACCAAGAAAGACCATGTCTTCTTGGTAGGGGCCAAAGGATCTTCCGAAAAGAAGAACGATTCAAAGAAGGTATATAGAAAGGCATAAACAAAGGATAATAAGAGCAAAAGCGATACGGATAGCAAAGGAGTTTGCTTCTACCGCAATAAGCCCGGACACCGGAAAGAAACTACGAGAAGCATCTTTGCGAGAGGCTAACCAAAGAAACTTAGGAAGTTTCGGTACAAATACGATTTTGTTCATGATTGAAATAAATTTTTCTTTAAGTCAAGGTTCTACTTGGGTATTAGATACCGAGCTTTGGTTATCATAAATATAGATTTATGAAGGGACCAAGCGGTAGAAAGCTAAACAAATATAAGTAATCCTATGTGCGAAATGCAAAGAAAGGTTGTCATATTAGCCATAGAAACTTATAGTTTAGCAATGCCTACGGGCAAATCTATTAAGTCAATAAGTTGTTATTGTATTCCGCTTCTTGTTAAAAATATTATTTCCATTTTATTGTTGGACAATGAAATCTTTGGTATTATAATTAAGAACAATTGTTGTTCTATTTATAATAATAATGTTTTGTATAGGACTGGAATATCACTTAATGGATTTTGTATACTTGACTTATATAAAAATTATTTTGCAAATTGAACAAACTAGTATAAGAAAAAGGAAATGATCATTCAAAGAATTGAATGTGTGTATTTGCTGAAATACAATTATGAATTATTTGAAAGGTTCAAAGAATTCAGAAATGAAACAAATTGGCAAAGTATTAAGATTCTTTGATTAGATCAAGGAATAAATACTTGTGCAATAAATTTCTAAATCATCTCAAATGGTTTTCTCATAATGGACGCCTCATGATACGTAATAATTGATTGATGTATCTGAAAGGAAAAATCATACCTTGTTGAACATAGTACGGTCCATAATGATTTTACCGACATTCCAGTATCCTTCTGGGATAATGTCCTAGAAATGGCTGCATATCTACGAAAATGGTAACCTCAAAATCCGGTCCCAAGACTCTATAAAAGTTATGGACAGGGAGGATTCCTAATCTTAAGTATGTTAAGATAAGGGGTTGTCCAACTTATGTGAAAAGGTTTCGAAGGATAAGCTTGGGACAAGATTTGACATGTACAGATTTGTAGGACATCCTAAAGTAAGTTTAGGGTATATGTTCTATAATTCTACTTAGCAAAAGGTGTTTGTTACGAAACACACTGCCTTCTAAGATAAATATGTTTATTATTGAAGGGGCTAGTGGGAAGATAATAGATCTTGAAGATTTCAAGAACCACAAAATACTATAAGTCAAATAAGAGGAACCTGTAGATAGACCTATTATACCACAAATCAATCGTAATTACGAATAGTACCAAGATACACGGAGGTATGGATTCATCATAGATGATGATGATGAGGTACACATCATAGAAGATGATGATCCAGCATACATACAATGAGGTAAGTGTTGTAGACACTCGGAGAAATGGATTGAAGCAAATTTCTCAAATATGGAACATTCGTTTTGATGAGGCAATCAAAAGAGTTTGATTTTATCAAAATAAGAATGAACCTAGTGTGTACAAAAGAATTAAGTGGGAGCATCGTGACATTCCTAGTACTATATGTTGATATACTACGGATAAGGAATGACATACCAATGCTACAATCAAGAAAAGATAAAGTTGTCTAAACATTCCTCCATGAATGATTTGGAAGAGTATCTTAATTGGGGATATAAATCTAATTAGATAGATTTAAGAGGATGCTCGACTTAACCCAAGGAACGATATTCATTTGATGCTAAAGTCGTTTAGCATGGCAAACTCCAAGAGATGTCTTATGTCGATGAGCTATGGAGTGTATCTCTTAATAGTCCCCACGCATCTCGAAAAAGAGAGGTCGCATGAGTAACAATCATGTATGCAATGAAATGTACGAGACCTGATGTTGATCACTCATATTATGGAGAAGTTCACTATGAGTCAGTGAAAAACATCTTAAAGTGCTTAACCGACACTAAGAATGTGATCATATTCATGGTGGGTCTAAATTAAAACTAGAGGGCTTAATGAGACTCAAGTTTTTCAGACGCACCAAGATGATGTAAAAATCCACTTTAAGGTAAAGCGTTATCTTGAGCAATTAGTGCAAGTTGAATTGAAAGGTTCCAAACAAAGAAAGAGTTGTTTGGTTTAGTGATAAAGACAAAGTATATAGCTATAAATGAAGTCGCAAGTTGATTTTTTTGGATTAAAAGTTCATTACAAAACTAGGAATAGTTCTTAAGTCTCATCTTGGATCTAAACATGTGTTGTGGCACTTTCATTTGATTATTAGAATCATTGAAAGATGGGAAATCACTATAGAGATAGTGGACTCTCATGAACAACATTACATATCCATTAACTAAAGCTTATCCAACAAATGTGGATAATCGCTACTTAGAGAAGAAGAGTATGAGATACCATGACGATTGGCTTTAGTGCAAGTGGGAGATTGAAAGTAGTATGCACACAAGCCAATCATATTTGATGATAAAGTATATACTTTGTAACAATCTTATTCATTTATTAATAAAAAGTATTAATTTATTAAAGGCTTTTAATTATCTACATGATGCTATTTTATAATATGTGATAAACCCATAGTTTTAAGCAATGCTTTTAGAATAATGATGATGATCATTCTAATGAGATCTAAATTCTTAGAAAGCTTAAAACTAAAATAGTTCCCAATCATTGGATAACTAAATTGGGGATTAGTGAATCCGGATAAATTGATACATACGTTGCTTGCTCATTGGATGAGGATGATTGATCTCATGATCATTTGTGTGGAGACACTAAAGCAAGTATGTAGGTGCTTATTGGAGACTAAGTTCACTGAACGTGGGCTCACTAAGGAATACCTAATGGAGTTTTATTTGCTCTGTCAATAGAATTTCAGTAGTGATAGTAGTAATACAAGTGATCCTTGGACTTGAGATCATCATAGTATCTTGTGTATGATGAGTTATACTTTGACTTATTCCTTAAGACCCTTAGGGTATATCAAAGGGTATGCTTGGGTATAATAAGTTGTACATGGAGATAATGTATGATCAATAAAGAATCTACCACTTCTATTAAAGAAGAGAAATGTCCTATGTGATTCGATAAATGACAACCCAAAGAGTCCTTGGCGGTAGAATGAAATTAGAAAGGAGTTTCTTAATTTGCATTATTTGAGTTGTGCATTTAAGAGTCGAAATACATATAATTAAATAAAATAAGACTTGACAAAGAATTCCATGTCTTATATTTAATTGGGACATTGTATGGTGGAAGGATTGAATTGTGCAGTAACTATTTACTCAAAGGTTCTTTTATGATTAATGTTGAAATCTATATTATCTAGAAAGTCGTTGATCGCTAGGGAGGCTTATCCCTATTGTAGAATAAATATTATTTATTTAAATAAATTAATTGTTTAATTTATTTATTTAAATAAGATTAGAATTGTTCTAATTGATTTATTCACAACCTTTTAATATGGAGAACCTAAAGGGTCACACCATAAAAAAGAAGAATAATTATTTAAGAAGTTAATGGCATAATCGTAATAATATAAAGTTATGTATATTTAATTTAATCTATGGTGATAGAATAAATTAAATAGCTTAATATTTATTATTTAATATTTTAGAAATATTAAATATAAATTAATAAGAGGAGTCTTATTAATATTATTATTATTATTATTATTATATTAATTTCTAAAAGAGTTTAGAAATTAATTTAATATAAGTACTCTCATTTATTCCTAATTGGATTAGGAAGGAAAATTAGTTAAAAGAGTTTAATTAATTATCCCTAATAAGATTAGGGAGCTTAATTAATTAAAAGAATTTAATTAATGAAATAAAACCCAATTCCTTAATTGTTAAGGTGGGTTGCCCATATCTATAAATAAGAGGAGTCTTATTATGGGTGATGTAGTTGTTGACTTTTACAACATACGTAATAATTCCAATAGTTGGAGAATACGCCCTTTTCTATACAGATAGGAAAAACTAGGGTTTGAGCCAATACCCCATCTTCTTGAATTCTTATTATTCCTTGGTGGATCACCTCTAGAGGCCAAACACTTGGGTGGCTAACGTTGATCAAAGGAAGGAACCAAACCCGGTGGATTCAAGTTGAACACGAAAAGGATTGGAGGTGAACTTGTACCTGAGGAAGCTCGAATCTTCAAGGGTATGATTCTTGTTCTTCATCTTTTTCGTTTAATTAATAATTGTGCATAAAGGGTGATCCGGGTTTATGATTTGTAAATTTTTTAAAACTCTGATTTTACACGTTTCCGCACTTTTTATGCAATTTGATTGCGTTCAAGAATATTACAAACCCAACACAAATCCAGGTCCCAAATAACCACGGATCTGGTACAATCATTCTATAACTATTTGCAGAAGATATAAACATAAATTATTTATACATTAAACTTACACACTATTCTCCAAGGTCGAGTAACCTTAACTTATACACGATTCATTACTTGTCTAACATACAAAGATATTATCATACATTACTGTTACAAATTAAGCCGCACACATAAACTCAAAGCTGAAACTGTCTTTAACCTTTCCTTGTATCCGAAGCATTCCTCCTAATCTGCAATGTTTTATAATGATATAGCAAGGGTGAGCATGAAGGTTGCCCAGCAATTTTAAATTTATTTAAGTATATATCATGATTGAAAGAGTCTGAATAATAAGCTGACTATAATTCATCAATATAGTTGTGAATTAGCGCGAACAAACTTTTTACTGAATAAGTATTAAACATGAACAAATATATCTGGACCGAATGAAGGTGATCAGCCTTTCATACCTGACTTATACATGTAATATATACAGAGTACAATTCTACAATGGTAATCAGCAATGATTAACCATAAGCATATCTAAATGAAACAACTCTAAGTAGAGTTAAGTAAAACTTGCCTGTTTCGTTGATTACTGCTACGCAATTTATAACGCTTTATCCGAAGACCTAATATTAGTAATATAGATCTCCAATATTAGAATAATATCATCACAATATAATACTATCATACATACATATATATATATATATATATATATATACATAGAATAACCTAAACACATAACACATAACCCTATCAGTCTACAATACACATAAGACTTAGTATCAGGTCAAACTATTTTAGTCTGACTTGAACCCGACACAAATTTGACATCCCGACGGTCTAGTCAGACTTTTATCGAGTTTAAGTTCAATTAAACTCTGGCTAAACACTTAACAATTATCTTAGATAATTTTATTATCAGTCAAAATATTTTTCATAGGCTCATAATAATTTTCAGATAATTATTATCATTTATCTTGATTTTTCAATCATTAAAATCGTATTTATCTAATTTAAATACCACAATATTCTAATATCATTAATATTTATTTAATAGTAAATATTAATGAAATACATGCCAAAATATTATAATATATTTATAATATCTCAAAGTATTTTTAATACCTTAAAATCATATTTATATGATTTTTAAACAATTAAATTCTTTATCTCGATAATTACTTTTAATATTAAAATATTAATGTTTTCATGTCAAAATATCAAAAGTTATATTTTATAACTTCAAATATTTTTATAACACTTAAATCATTTTATATGATTTTAAAGCATTAATTCTAATTTTCCATAATTTATTTAATATATCTATTAAATAAATTAATTACCATTAATATTAATTTATTAATGAATTTCATCATTTAAATATCAAAAGTTATTAAAAATAACTTAAAATATTTTCTTATACCATAATATATTTTTAAATGATTTTTCATGTATTAAAATCATTTTTAAATAATTTATTTAATATTATAATTAAATAAATTAAATACCATTTATATTCCAAAAATATTAAATATTTATGAAATATACTCAAAATAATTAAAAACTAATTTTCAGACTTTAAAATAATTTTTAGGAATTTATTTTGTATTTTTAATAATTAAAAACTATTTTTCTCAAATTTTTAAATAAAATAATTAATTTTCTAAATAAACTGTCGCTAAAAATGGCCTATAGCGACAGAACCGTCGCTATAGGTGTTCTTGAGGTTCTTGAGCCTAAACCCAGATTTCTTGTCAGTGTTCGAGTGGGCATGTTTGACCGGTTCTAATTTCTTGGTTATAAAGTTTCTGGGCTTGCTAAGACATTGATCTTGTAGTCGAAATGTAACACTACAATATGAAACCATCATTTGGTTATATCATACCATAACATGAAGATCAGGCTATCCAAACTAACTGTCAGAGCTTCCTGGGTTTTCTGGGTAACCCAGAAACCCAGGCAGTCTCGAGTACCAACTTTCTAGCTCAATTTTATATAAGTTCTAGTAATCTGTTTGTTGTTCTCATGGTCCACTCAGTTAGTACTCATGTCAAGGAACACTTATATAACATATTATCAACTTAACAACATCACGAACGCAAGATCTGGACCAGTCAAACTAGGGGTCAAGAACTGTTCTTGAACATTTCTGGGTTTTCCAGAAATGTTCTTGAACAATTTGGTCAACGATTGTTTGACCACAAATTTCTATGATTCTGAGCAAGATCATGGTGATCTAAAGGTTTTAATAGGTACTCCTCATGTCAGACTTTAAGGATCAAACAACAACATAGCCAAAACATCAAATAACAACAAGATTAAAGGTCTACAAAACTTGTCAGAAGCTTTCTGGAAAAATCTGGGCTGCCCAGATTGTAACGACCCCAAAATAGGTTCATTCCATCCAACCCATTCTGAGTTGCCAAATATATGGTACGAAAAACAACTACAACTTTATTACAACAATTGTCGTGCAAAATACAACAACACATATGCTGTGAGTTTGGATACAAATATATACCAACTGTAGCACGTCACAATGACACCTTACATAAAGGTATAGTCAAAAACTGTTTTAGAAATTAGAATCTTTGGGAAGTGCTCAAGGAAACCTTCATACATGGGAGGCCATGCTTTTAGGTTATGGTAGATATCATATGGCCACAAATTATCCTTGGTTGAATCTAATAGACCCCTAAAAGAAAAATGAGAAGATTACTATCGTATTCTTCCCAATGGTGAGTCTTCTTCTCTTGACATATCATTATCTCAACTTGTTTTTAATTGGGTATTATACTCCAAACAAACACCAAGATTATATAGGTAGTGCTTGTAAATATACTCAAAGCAAGTGGATGAGCACAACCATGCCTTATGATAACACGAGTTTGTATGTCATTAGACATCTTGTATGATAGTGACAAAACACCCTTCCAAGTTAAATTCACCTCACCCTCAACATCTATAGACCACCACTCTATTCCTCGCTATCCCCGCCGACCCAAATTTACACTTTTATTACACGAAAGGAATTGTGAAACAAAAGGGTGAGCACAACTAGCTCAATAAAGAATATTATGACTAAAGATAAATAAATTATCAATAGTCTTCATCAAGAATAAATCGTAGATTTAGAACATATGGTAGATGATAAAACTTTTCAACCATAGTTGCAATGAAATGAGCAATCCATTAGAAGAGTCAAATAGACCAAAAATCTATTATCTTCTCCATGTTAAAAGTCCACCAACAATGTTTTATCCTCAGTAACATCAATCAACAATTCCTCGTCCACAATCACGTATAACTCATAATCGTAATTGTAGTTCTAAATTCCTTTCCTCATCCAAGACAAAGATAATTTTCATCACTTGTCTTTACCCGAAACATCAAAGATCATGGTTATACCAAATCACGCCTCTGCTCATAATCATACTAATAAATTCATCTTTGCATCACGGCCAAAGATATTCATCAACAGCTTCATCTTTACACTACAGGCTAAAGATATTCAACAACGGGTCATCTTTGCATTACGAGCAAAAGATATTCATCAATAATTCATCTTTGCACTACCGGCTAAAGATATTCAACAACAAGTCATCTTTGCATTACGAGCAAAAGATATTCATCAATAATTCATCTTTGCACTCATCGGCTAAAGATATTCATCACTTAGTCATGTTCATTTAAACACTGCTCATCTTTGCACTACAGCCAAAGATATTCTTCGTAAATCATTCATCATTACATCGGTTTTATCCACGCCCAAAAATACCTCAAAAATAATCATAGTGGTGTAAAATTCAAGAATGATCAAAACATGGATACAATCAAAGCTAGTATCCGTAATAGATATTTTAGACGAAAAAGAAAAATTTTCATTTTTCTATGAATAGTGCCGATTCGTGAATAGTGTCAGATATCGTGAATAAAGTCCGTATACGTGAATAGTAACTCAGACACCAAAAGATAGAAATTCCACAAAAAAACATCTTCACGCTTCATGAATAGTACTCGTGAATAGTAACACGTGAATAGTAACTCATGAATAGTAACTCCTAATAGTAACTCATGAATAGTAACCCCGACATGAAAAAAGTTCCAAATTTGATAAAAAGTTCCAACCAATATTTCAAAGATAATGATATCAAGAAATAATATCATCCGAGAAGAAAATAACATCCCTTACCTCGAAAGACAAGATTCTAGTTGAAACACCTGATATAGTCTTTGGGAACTTGCACGAATGTCTAACAATACTCAAAGTATACTCAAAATACTCACAAGAATACGCCGATAATATAGAGAGAGAAAGAGAGAAAACTTGTTTCTCGGTGTGATTTTCAATTCTAACTTAGCCTCTATTTATAGGAAAATGTTAGCACGCCAAGCGGACTTAACTCCGCAACTCGATGGCTTTACTCGCTACTATTCCCACCCACCACATTTGAAAATTCAATTGAGCACATTTCTCACCAACCAAAAGTGGGGCCCACCAATTCTAGAATTTTCCACCAAAATCATTTATAACCTAATTTCTCAATCACCACCTCTTAAAATTCATAACAAATTATACGCTCATTTTAACGGTTCAAAATTTGTGAACATATACTCAACTTATATATGTATAACATATCCAAAAATCCCAACGATCCAACTACGATTAAAAATTATAACTCACATAATAAAGTCAGAAGAACAATCGATTTGATCTTTTAATACCTCCAATCCGGCAAAAATACCGATAAAATACCTCAACATTAATTCCTTCATTTATAACCACATAAATAAATCCATCATTTATATCCACATCAAATAAATATTTCATTGTCATATAAATCAATAATTAATTATTCATAAATAATATTATAGAATCACAATAATGACAACCGGCGCTTCCTCAGAAAGAGGGGCTTTCCAATAAGAATTTCTCCTTCGGGCGCGCGCAATTAGGTGACCAAACCTCTCCTTGATGTAACTTTCTAGACATTGCCAATAATGTTATCTAATAATATTATTCAAATAATATGAATTATTGATCCGATAATGGAGATACTGTGCGTTGACAATTCTCGAACAACAATAATATAAAATATCAACGCATCAATTATTGAATCAATAAAATATTGAATAAGAATTATCGTAACAATTATTGAGTAGTGCCTTCTTACGTAAGAATCAATAATTCAAAAATCATCGTGTAATACCGGTGCTAACATTGTGCACAACGCGTATTACTTTTATTTTACCAACCGGTATTCCAACAAAGTGTTAATTCAGTAACGATTACGCCATTATTTATAAAACTTAATTTTGTCGCTTTTCTTCATCCGATAGCTATTCATTATGGGGCCCACAAATAGTCATGCTATTGCATTTAATATTCCCTACGTAAAGAATATTCCACGACCAAACGAATATTCCCCGACAATAATGAATACTTTATACCCCCTTGCGTATTTTGAAAAAAATTTCATATATCACCCTTAACTTTAACTTTTATCAATTTAACCATTTACTGAATAGAAAAATTGAATACTTTTATTTCATAAAATTCGGGGTCTTACACAGATTCTAGACTTCGTGATCGGTCAACGATCTTTGACCAACAATAACTCTCAATCTACACATGATCTGGACTTGATTCAAATTCCAGATCAAAGACCTTATAACATACAACAAGTACAAACCTTTAAAACACCAAAACAATTAACAGAGACAGATCTAGCAGACCTGACATTTGACTGTCAGACACCATTTTTCCAGTTTTCCAGTTTTGAGAAATCTTTAAATTCGTGCATCTAGATGATATAGATATATGATCTAACCACCCAGATCACTACATGACACCCTTATACACAACTTAAAACATCAAACCATAACATATAACATAAGATACAAAATTTTGAAGTTTTAGGGTTTATACCTATTTGATGTCCCATTTTTGATTCTGATCCTACTAATTTGATATTGTCTTGCTAAGTAGTGATATTAGCTAGACTTAACACTCCCTTTCTCTCTCCATTTCTGAAATTCTTAGTGAGAGAAAGTCTTGGTTCATATGAGAAAGAAAGTGAGTCTTTTTCTCTCTCTTTAATCTTATATAATGTATGATGCAATGAATGTTGGCTAATAAATTGGCTGAGATATTTGATATATTGCACATAAAGTGGTTAGAGTTGGTCACCAACTTAAGACCATGGATAGATCTACAAGCAACCAATTAAAGAATGCGACATAAGGGCATTCTAGTCATTTTGCTTCCAATTTTAATTCTAAAATTATCATTTGATGCAACCCTTAGGGTCTAACCCTTAGGGTTTGACCCTTAAGGTTAAAACCTAAGATTTCCATAATTTACTTTTCTAGGATTTCTAGATTAGGGTTTCCAAAAATGAAAATTAACATTTGTAATTTAAGCTTACTAATTAGGATTAATTTATCCTAATTAAAAATGTTAAAAAACAATTAAGTCCACAATTATACACTAGGGTTTCAGACGGAACAATTAGGGTTTAAAAATTTTTAATTAGGGTTTGCTAATTAATTAAACTTTACCCTAATTAATAATATAATTAATTACACTTGAGCATTATAATTATCCTTTAAGTTCCCAGATTAGGGTTTCAAATTCCCAGAATCTGAAATTAGAGTTTCCAGATCTGGTATTAGTGTTTTCTAATAATCAATTAGGGTTTCAAGTAATTCATTAGGGTTTTCCCTAATAAATTATAATTAATGACGTTTATACCTTATACATAGCATTTAAATTCCCAAATTTAGGGTTTTCAATTTCTGAATTAGGGTTTCGGATTCTCGAAACCGAAATTAGGGTTTTAGAACCGATTTTAGGGTTTCTTATCAGTCGTTAGGGTTTTCTAACAGAACGTTGAAGTTCTTAATATATTACTAGGATTTGACACTGATAAAAATTATCAGGTCAACCCTTGGCCCTTAACCACATATTGTACATATATAATACCATAATCACAAAACATATACACATATACACTTAATCCTGAATAATTCACCTAAATCCTTCACAAAATTTTGAAATCCTCAAAATTCTTTCCCAAAAATATCAAACGCATACACTTATTTTCTGTCTAGGTTCTAATATTGAACCTTAAACCAATCAATTATGATTTTTAAAATTTTTCTAAATTATCGGGTTGTCACATTTACCCCTTCTTCTAAGAATTTCGTCCCCAAAATTCACCTTACACCCTAAACCATACGACTTACACGGACTTCGGTCATTGTTCGAAAGCCGGTTTCACCTGCACTCAGTCCACTCCATTTCTTTGGGATCTGTGAGATGATGATGACGCCGATGGATTGGCGGTTTATCATGGTATGGAGTTTGGAGGGATCCAAAGGTTTGTCACAAAGGGATATCACCCTTCTGCCACCAAATCCTTGTTAGGAGTCCCATTTTACACTCGAAGGCGTGACTATACGTCATGAGTCCTTTGAGCGTGGCGATACTATGGCGGGGGTTAGGTGAGCCCATACCCGATGATGTGAGAGTCAGCGATCGCATTCTTCGACGATTTTTCCTGATAATCATTAGGGGTTTCTTCATAGCTGATAACTCTTCTACGGTGTCCTTCTCTTTGATCAGCGCCACTCAACACGTGGACCGTATAGGAGATTATCATTGGGGTTCCTACACCTTCTCTTACTTCCTCAGGGGAATGCGCATGCGATCGCAGGGCTTGACCGAGGCTTGTTTAGGATTCTACCCATTTCTGCTGGTGAGTATTTCTCTTGTCGTTTCCCATGTATAGGTTAAGAGCGTTGACTGACAGCAGATATTGCCTTTGTGTTGGCAGTTTTGGGCCTATGAGAGGCTTCCATGTTTGCGTCCTGTGAGTGTGCTAGGTTTAGACACCTATCCATGAAGACGGAGATGGCATCATTCCATACTGGCGGAGGTCCCTGTTGCTGAGGGTTTCACTCATTGCCGCCTACAGCTGGAGTTGTTGACAGCAGATGTCATCACATGGGTTCCCTATTATGGGGAGCACTTGAGTGTTAGATTTGAGGATGGGTACCTGACTGGTGTCGAGCACGTGATTTCTACCCGTAGGATTTCTCTCTTCACAGATGGAGGATGGGAGCTCTATTTAGGAGAACGTGCTATCAGGAGCACTACAGGAGAGATTCCCATGCCGATCTTGCCTCCTACCAGGCGTTATTGGCCTCTTTCACAGTCACCCGTCATTGATATCCCATTGTTGGGGATTGACGATTTCACATTGTCAGAGGGTCTATGCACTCAGGAGATGTTCCCGCATTGGTGGTTCCCTCGTACCATTGGAGCCCAGTCCCGCGCCACACAGTTCATGGGGGATATGGTTCCAAGATCTGTGATAATGACAGATTGGCAAGCCTGTGTCCGAGATCCAACTCATTTGACACATATTGACAGTTTGACCCGATAGTTGGACCGGGCTCATTTTTTTGTCCGGCACTTGGGTAGAGATCCTTCAAAGGCAGATACTTTTAATCCTTCCAGCTCTGGCGCTGGCCCCTCAGGTGATCCATATGGTTTTGCCAGTGCAGATCCTCCCTTGTATAGGCCTGACATCCCTGCAGATAGAGATCCAGTGACTCAAGAGGAGTTACATCAGGTGGACAGGATTGTTGATGTAGACATTGAAACCATTGACTTCTTCTGATGTATATTCTCATTATCTCTTTTGACAGGCCTCTGTTAGACATTGGGTAGCTTCGCCCCATTCTCGCTATATCTTTCGATAGGCCTCTGTTAGATGTAGGGCAGTTTTGCCCCATTTCCCTGTATTTTAGTTGTACAGAGATGCATTAGATGATGATATACTTAGGAATGTATGTACTGTTTTCCATTCCCTATATCATATTGCTATCTATTGTATCATGCATGTTATTATGTTATGCATATGTATGTATGTCCAGAGATATTCAGCATTGACCCCTGGATAGTCTTATGACATGGCCCGTACAGATGTCTTCCTTGACAGTTAGCCGTATTGATCATACCCCACCATTATTGGTGGCATCGAGAATGCGATCGTTGTATGATAGCATGTTACCATCAGACAGGGTGACTGTAGATGGTTTATTGCAGCATACTATGACCCTATTGATGTTTCAGGTTCCTACAGGATTCAAAGAGTGTATGCTAGAGCACTGGGTATCGGAGAGGCATGTATCCTGATTTGGGACCCAGGAGTTGACTCCTACTCTGGAGGACTATGCACGTTTGACGATGCTGTCGTTGGACAGACCTTTCGTGCACATGACGATCGGAGACATGAGTAGGCAATTCATGACCCTCATCGGATTGAGGCGTAGGGTGGTACAGGATGAGATCACATCTGGCCAAGTTATATCCCAGCCTTTTCTGATTGACAGATTTGGCTCTGAGGATAGTTATGCACGACATTCCGGGGATTTTACCACACTGGAGGATCATTAGCGTTCAGCCAGAGTGGATGTACTGTTGTTATGCGTATTGTCATATATCTACATGCTACGATATATGGATGAGTTGGACATAGGGGTCATTATGGCAGTGAGAGCTCTCAGGGAGGGTCACGCCATTATACCGATGATTATGGAAGAGACTCTGAGGTCGGCCACATATTGCTGCACTTATCCAACAGGAGTGTTTACATGCAGCTCGGCCATGCTTTACGTGTGGTTTATGTCACACTTGAGATCGATTGGCACTTTCAGACGGCATGGGTATTGTTTCACCCATGATATAGCCATGTCATACTCCTTTCAGTCTTGGGGGTGTACAGATGTTGCATCTTGGTCAGCTTTTCTGGCAGGGATTAGAGATCCATTTGCTATATTGCCGTGTACAGGGCTTAGTTCACCCTACAGCTTCATTACTCATGCTCCGGGCATGGATTATCTTCCTCTGGTTGGTTTGAGAGGCATGATTACCTACCACCCGCTGGCCGAGATGTGTCAGTTTAACCAGTTTCAGGATTTCCATCCATTTGAGGGGGCATCGAGTCAGCACATCGCTTCACGCCATTTATCAGCGGAGGACAGATCCAGGTTGTATGCCTGTTGGGATCAATGAGAGTTAGCTGAGTTTTCTGTCAGTCATCCAGGTCATTCTGCAGAGTATTCCTCATAGATGGAGATAGAGACTACATCGATAGTGGTAGTATCCACAGTGCAGGAGATTGATTCCGACGATGAGGAGCCTATGGAGTAGACTGATATTCCCATCGAGGAGGACTTGACTGATGGGTTGCCATCATTTGTGATGGATTCTCCCACCACGAGTGCTACTATCATTCAACATTCAGCACAGTATTTGGAGCAGAGTCTACATCTGATGACCTTTGAGAGAGATCAAGGTAGGACCTTGATGTTGACAGCTCTTGATGAGAGAGACGCAGCTCTATTAGAGAGAGATTAGGCCAAATCAACCAGAGATGCAGTGATTGTAGAGTGGGATGCTGCCCTATCTGATTGGTATGTCTGTATAAGGTAATATTTTAAACTTTCGTATAAGTTCTGGCAGCGATTCCAGACTTGTGTGTCACAAAGGGATAGCAGATGTTTAAAGCAATATGTGTTATGGTATGTCAAGTGTTATAAATATGGATCTGTGTTGGATTAATGAAATAAGTTGGTATAAAGATAGTAATTATTTATCTGAATACTGGTTAGTACAGTGAACAAAGTTTTCAAAATCTAATATTTTGAGTACATGATTATTTAAGTAGAAAATTTCGCGTTATATGTCGAACGGATACGATAAGGCTTAGAATGTAAGTTAATATGGAATAATTTATGATAATGCTGCCAAGACGAAAGCCAAACTAAAGGGCAGAAGAACCTATCAACCAAGCTAGAAGATAACCAGACTCCAAACAGAAATTTTATTATTATGGACACTCAAGCTAGGCGGAACGGAATACCAGCCGCGGAAAATTTGCCAGATAATCGAACGACAAACGTCAAAGACTTCAAGGCAGTCGTACTGCCAGAATTTAAAGGATCAACTGACCCGGTAGAAGCGTTTGTGATAGTTGGGATAACGGAGGGGCAAAAGACAGCTTTAGCCACCTATATGATGAAAAAGGAAAGGAGATAAAGGAAAAGTTTGTGAGTGATAAGTGTAGGCAGAAGGGACGTGTCTCTCCCAACTGCCCCAATCCAAGAATGTATAGTGGATGTTTTATTTTTGAATCAATGGAGCATAAGGTGAAAGACTATCCAAGAAGGAGAAGGGGGGCAAGGAATACGAATACGGGAAATGGCAGCAGGACATTGGCGATAACGGGACCAACATCAACAAACAAACCAATGAAATCAACCGCAAACGTCTTCAACATGACCGTTCAAGATATCGTGGCAGCCGGGGATGCAACTCCAGGTATTATTCTAATCAATTTTATTTTCTTATATATGATTTTCTTATATATATAATATATTATTTTATAAATTATTTTGAAGGAGGAAATTGAGTTCTATTAGAAATCAATTTTCTGTATTAGCAGATAGATAAGCTTTATGCTGAATAGTTAAAGATCAATTCGATCAATTATGATCGAGATCTACTTGCAATGATTTTGTATACTATGTACCCTGGTATGTATAGGTTTTAAAACGGTGATTCCGGGGATGGAATCTTTATAAGGGAGGGTGAATGTAATAACCCGATATTTTCTATATAATTAAATCAAAAATTTTGCGTATAATTTTTTTTTATTTTAAAGGTAAGAATATGTGTCAAGTAATGTGTATGTATATTTGTGATAAATAAAAGTTTATTTATTACATGAATAATTTTAAATGATTTTATGTTAGAATTATTGACCATTATAAACTATATTCTTACAATAATTAATTTTATAGTAAAAATATTTTTATTAATTATTTTCCATGAAAATATGATTATTATATTATTTAAGTAATATATGAAATGATTATCAAATTATTATAATAATTATTTTATTATATGAATTTCTTTCAGATTAATTAAGTTAGTTATTTAACTTAATTAATAATGTTATATATGATAGATAAATCAGATATGGAATCTAAACCCTAATTCTGGTTTTGGAACAAGGAATAAGAATAATAATAATATATTATTATTTGTCAGTGTTATAGATGTGTACTGAATGTGTGTAATGCTAATTAGTGTCTCTTAAACCAAATTAGCAAAGTGCTAAGTAATTAAAAGCCTAATTGATTAAGAAACCCTAATTGCAATTTTTAGAAACTAAAATTTTTATTTTAAACCCTAAATTGAAATCCTACAATTTTTGTGTTAAAACTTAGGATTAAACCCTAAGGGTCAAACCCTAAGGGTTTGACAAGTTATCAAAATGCCATTAAATTTCTAAGCCAAATAACAAAAATGCCCTTATTTACATAATTGAGGCTTACTTGTGTATCTAGAAAAATTTGAGTTGGTTACCAACTCTTGACTTTCTTGTGACTGAAATTAAATGCTTGACAACAACTACAACTCAGCCAAT
The DNA here is from genome assembly GCA_020205615.1 of Panax quinquefolius. Classification (NCBI taxonomy): domain Eukaryota; kingdom Viridiplantae; phylum Streptophyta; class Magnoliopsida; order Apiales; family Araliaceae; genus Panax; species Panax quinquefolius. The sequence goes on from CM035156.1 coordinate 128,405,719, forward strand.
TCATTGCAAATTGTTGTTTATAAGGTCCAAGAGAGAGAAAAGCCTCATTTTTGCCTCATTTCTCTCCAAACACCCAACTCACTTTTCTCTCACCCAAACCCACGAAATTCTAGTGTTAGTTAAGTCACAATTCAAGCCCCACCAACACATATATCAAATCACAAAGTTAGATTCAAGGATCAAGGTGTAAAGAGGTATAAAAACATAGCTTGAAAATCATGTGATCTGTTGTTAGATGTTGTGTTTTTGTGTTAAAATATGTTGTATGTGGCACATAATGATGATCTGGGTTGCTAGATGTTAGATCCATAACATCTAGAGGCTCGAATTTGATGATTTTGCAAATCTGGAAAATTTTTAAAATGAGTCTGACAACCAAATGTCAGACCCTTTAAATCTTTGGTTGTTAATGATTTTGTGTGTTTTATGTTTTATATTTGTAGTATGTCATTAGATCTTTGTTATTAAGCTTGAATCAGGACCAAATAATGTATGGATTGAAAGTTATTCTTGGTCAAAGTCGGTTGACCGACCATGACCAAGTGATTTCTGGGTATCCCAGAAATCCTTTAACCTTATCTGACAAGGTTTTCCTGAGCCCAGATCTTGCGTTTATATGATGTTTTGATGTTGTTAGTGTATCAGGGTTATCGCTAGTTATGTTTACTATATATGCATGCTCCTAGATCACTTATATAAACAAGATAATGAAAGTAACTGATGGTCAAAGTAGCATTCTCGATCAAATTTTAAGTTTCTGAAATTTCCAAAAACTGGATGAATGTTCTTTCAGACATGGTTTGACTGGGAAATATCAAGCGATTGTGTTGTTGTTTTATTGATTTTATGTATTAGATCTCTTTATTTACATGTTGTTAACACACTGAAAGTATTAGATCACATAAAGAAAACATAGAACTCAAGATATAAGGATCCAAAGTAGCTTTTCTGAATCGTTTCTTCATTTCGGAAAACCGTATATGAAGAAATGACTTTTGACAAGGTTTTCTGAAGCCTTGATCTCTCTTATCTATTGTGTTATGGACAGGAAATGGATTGATAATGATAGTATTACAGTTATACTACAATATCAACACATCAGTAAACCCAGAAACTTAATAACCACAGATCTAGAACTGGTCAAATCTAGCTACTCGAACTCTGACTTGAAGGTTCTGGGTTTGGCCAAGAACACGAAGAACACCTATACCGACGGTTCTGTCGCTATAGGCAGTCTTTAGCGACACTTTATTTATAAAATTATTATTTTTATTAAATAAATAGAAAAAATAGTTTTTAATTATTAAAAATACATAATAAATTATTAAAAATTATTTTAAAGTCCAAAAATTAGTTTTTTTTTATTATTTTAAGTATATTTCATAAATATTTAATATTTTTGAAATATTAATGTTATTTAATTTATTTAATTATAATATTAAATAAATTATTTAAAAATGATTTTAATACTTGAAAAATCATTTAAAATTATATTATGATATAAGAAAATATTTTAAGTTATTTTTAATGACTTTTAATATTTTATGATGAAATTTCATTAATAATTTAATATTAATGATATTTAAGTTATTTATTAAGTGCATTAAATAAATAATGACTTAAAATAGAATTAATGACTTAAAAATCATTTAAAGTATTATAAAAATATTTTAAGTTATAAAATATAACTTTTGATATTTTGACATGGAAAATATTAATATTTTAATAATAATGATATTAGATTTATTTAATTTTATATTAAATAAATTAGTTTTAAAATGATTTTAATATTAAAAAATCATTTTAAATAAAAATGAAGTGTTTAAGAATATTTTAAGTTATAAAATATAACTTTTGATATTTTGACATAAAAAATATTAATATTTTAATAATAATGATATTAGATTTATTTAATTTTTTATTAAATAAATTAGTTTAAAAATGATTTTAATATTAGAAAAATCATTTTAAATGAAAATGAAGTGTTTAAGAATATTTAAGTTATAAAATATAACTTTTAATATTTAAAGGATATGTTCATTAATAATTTAATATTAATGATATTAAATTTAATTAATAATTATATTAAATAAATAGTTTAAAAATGGTTTTATTTATTTAAAAATCATTTAAAAGGGATATTAATGAATTAAAAATATTTTAAGTTATAATTAATGATTTTAATATTTTGATAAATAATACATTAATATTTAAATATTAATGGTAATTATTTAAAAATGATTTTAAATATTTTAAAAGCATTTAATGGTAATATTAATACTTTAAAATATTCTAAGTTATTATAAATAAATTTAATATTTTGGCAATGGTTTCATTAATAGTTTAATATTAATTAAATGTTAATGATAATAAAATTATTTGATATTTAAATCATTTTATAATGATTCCGGTGTTTGAAAAAAAAAATTAGAATAAATTATAATAATTGTTTAAAAATTATTGTAAGTCATTTAAAAATGTTATGACTGTTATTTAAATAGTCTAAATAGATATTGAACTTTGATATAGAGTCTTAGACTCGATAATTACCCGATAAAGTCATCGGTATGCCGACAGGTTTCAGAAATTGATTTATACTTGCATAATGTGTCTATATATGTGTTTATTTGTGATTTAATGATTGTGAAACATGTGTGACAATGCGATTAGGTTATGTGCTGACTGCAATAAGCAGTACTATGTGTTATGATATATGATTCTAATCGATAGAATGATCTTATTAATTATAGGTTTTAGTATAAAAGATAAAACTAAGTTGTGTATTGTAAGCAACAGACCAGGCAAGTATCCTACCTTTGCATTTTCTTTATGCAGTGGACATGAGTAAGAATGTTTCAGAATTATATTATTATTATGCTAGTTTATTAAACCTATTGTGATATATTCTATATCCGATCATTGTTTATCAACATGATATTATATTATATAATTCAGATATATATTATGTTCGTTATTTTCTAAACATGGTTATACAAGTGTCCCCACTTGGATAATCATTGTATTTAACCACATGTTGATATATATATATATATATATATATATATATATATATATATATATGATCCCGATATGATGAATACAAAGAAAAGTCGTCTAAGCTATTTGACCTAGCTAAACACATATTCAAAAATATCGTTGAATATGATAAAAACTTTTTTGTATCCAATCAAATTATTTTGGTTTGGATTCCTGACTAATTATGAACATCCCGAACATGGAAAATTTTTTATGCGCCAAGGCGGACAAAGGATGAACGATAATATCGTTCTTGCAATGTAGTATTGATCAATACAGGGTCCATGGGATGTACACCCCCGTGCCCGTAAGTTATGACGGTTTGCAGATGAAGTTTTGTCTAACCTTTTCGAAAATAGAAAATAATGTTCATAATCTATCGACTACCCTATATATATAGTCAATAAGTAGTTTCAAAAAAAAACTTTGATATAGAAATAATATATGGTTATGATTGGTTCAGCTTACTTCACAACTATTAATTCGTTGTAGAAGTGATGTACAAAGAAAATATTTAATTCTTTCAGCTAAATATATTTATAATTGTTATTACTTGTTGGGCACCCAAATGTTCATTCTTGCTTTAAATTTAAATGTTTTCAGCTAGGCATGATCAACCCGAAGGTTCAGACAAGAACAAGTGAAAAGGAAAGCAAACAGAATATGTTTTATGGTATCTTTTGTAATAGTTAAGCTGTATTAAGATAATGATTTGTATTATATATCATGTAAAGAATTATAGTAAAGGTTGCGTACTTGGGATTAGACTCTGATAATTGTAAGTTAAGTTTTATATTTCTATTATTGTTATTATTAGTAGTATTATTTCCGCTCATGGAAATGGTATAGTAAAGCACTGAATTCAGGTTTCAAGTACTTGAATATGGGGGCGTTACATCATGGTATCAGAGCTTTAGTGTATAAACCTTAGGTGTGATAAACCTTAGGCTATAACCTTGGGACAGAAGGAAACGTTGAAAATATAAATAATTCATATAGAGTTTAAAAAGGAGATGAATTGAATAAATTCATCGTAAAATAAAATAAAAGATAACTTATATAAAACTATTCTTTGTTGTATGTATATTTTATGTGCTAATCAAGATAGTCTGTGTGTGTAGATGTTAAATAGGAAGGATTAGGATACCCTTAGATCGTAAATAAGGAGTCAACCTCCATAACTGAGCCAATATCAAAGTCAATAGCTGAAATAAAGGCTCATTTTGAAAACAACCCTGTTAAAGTGGATATTGTGGAAAAAAGTGTAGTACTGGACCCAGAAACAATAGTGTAGCTGATAGGTAGAGTATAGTTAAGAAGAATATGTGGTCAATGTCGAGTTCTTAAACTCATATGTTTGTGGTGACTTCTTAAACTTATAGTGTTTTGTAAGTTGGACGAACTTGATATAGTTATGTGTGATTGGATATTGAGGATAATAAGAATAGATAGAATACTAAGCAATTGATCCTTAGTGAAGGCGTAGGAAATGAGTAGTATTAGTATTACTGGAATATGTTTGACTTTATGTTGTGTATATAATAGGTATGTTTGTATAAGGTAATATTTTTAACTTTTGTATAAGTTGTGGCAGCGATTCCTGACTTGTGTGTCATAAAGGGATAGCGGATGTTTAAAGCAATATGTGCTATGGTATGTCAAGTGTTATGAATATGGATCTATGTTGGATTAATGAAATAAGTTGGTATAAAGATAGTAATTATTTATCTGAATACTAGTTAGTACAGTGAACCAAGTTTTCAAAATCTAATATTTTGAGTACATGATTATCTGAGTAGAAAATTTCGCGTTATATGTCGAACGGATACGATAAGGCTTAGAATGTAAGTTAATAAGGAATAATTTATGATAATGCTGCCAAGACAAAAGCAAAACTAAAGGGCAGAAGAAACTATCAACCAAGCTGGAAGACAACCAGACTTGAAATAGAAATTTTACGATTATGGACGCTCAAGCTATGCGAAACGGAATACCAGCCGCGAAAAATTAGCTAGATAATTGAACGACAAACATCAAAGACTTCAAGGCAGTCGTACTGCCAGGATTTAAAGGATCAACTGACCCGATAGAAGCGTTTGTGATAGCTGGGATAACGGAGGGGCAAAAGACAGCTTTTGCCGCCTATACGATGAAAAAGGAAAGGAGATAAAGGAAAAGTTTGTGTGTGATAAGTGTAGGCAGAAGGAACGTGTCTCTCCCAACTGTCCCAATCCAAGAATGTATAGTGGGTATTTTATTTATGAATCAATGGAGCATAAGGTGAAAGACTGTCCAAGAAGGAGAAGGGAGGCAAGGAATGCAAGTACGGGAAAAGGCAGCAGGACATTGGCGACAACGGGACCAACATCAACAAACAAATCAATGAAATCAACCGCAAGCGTCTTCAACATGACCGTTCAAGATATCGTGGCAGCCGGGGATGCAACTCCAGGTATTATTCTAATCAATTTTATTTTCTTATATATGATTTTCTTATATATATAATATATTATTTTATAAATTATTTTGAATACGGAAATTGAGTCATATTATAAATCAATTTTCCGTATAAGTAGATAGATAAGCTTTATGCGAGATCTACTTGCAATAATTGTGTATACTATGTACCCTGGTATGTATAGGTTTTAAAATGGTGATTCCGGGGACGGAATCTTTATAAGGGAGGGTGAATGTAATAACCCAATATTTTCTATATAATTAAATCAAAAATTTTATGTATAATTTTTTTTTTTTTAAATATAAGAATATGTGTCAAGTAATGTGTATGTATATTTGTGATAAATAAAAATTTATTTATTACATGAATAATTTTAAATAATTTTATTTTAGAATTATTGATCATTATAAACTATATTCTTATAATAATTAATTTTATAGTAAAAATATTTTTATTAATTATTTTCCATGAAAATATGATTATTATATTATTTAAGTAATACATGAAATGATTATCAAATTATTAAAATAATTATTTTATTATATGAATTTATTTTAGATTAATTAAGTTAATTATTTAACTTAATTAATAATGTTATATATGACAGATAAATCAGATATGGAATCCAAATCCTAATTCTAGTTTTGGAATAAGGAATGAGAATAATAATATTATATCATTTTTTGTCAGTGTTATAGATATGTACTGAATGTGTGTAATGCTAATTAGTGTCTCTTAAACATAATTAGCAAAGTGCTAAGTAATTAAAAACCTAATTGATTAAGAAACCCTAATTGCAATTTTTAGAAACTAAATTTTTTATTTTATACCCTAAATTGAAATCCTACGATTTTCATGCTAAACCTTAGGGTTAAACCCTAAGGGTTTGACAAGTTATCAAAATGCCATTAAATTCTAAGCCAGACAAAAATGCCCTTATTTGCATAATTGAGGCTTACTTGTGTATCTAGAAAATTTGAGTTGGTTACCAAATTTTGACTTTCTTGTGACTAAAATTAAATGCTTGACAGCCACTACAACTCAGCCAATTCATTGCAAATTGTTGTTTATAAGGTCCAAGAGAGAGAAAAGCCTCATTTTTGCCTCATTTCTCTCCAAACACCCAACTCACTTTTCTCTCACCCAAACCCACGAAATTCTAGTGTAAGTTCAGTCACAATTCAAGCCCCACTAACACATATATCAAATCACAAAGTCAGATTCAAGGATCAAGGTGTAAAGAGGTATAAAAACCATAGCTTGAAAATCATGTGATCTGTTGTTAGATGTTATTTTTTTGTGTTAAAATATGTTGTATGTGGTACATAATGATGATCTTGGTTGCTAGATGTTAGATCCATTGAAAGTAGTATGCACACAAGTCAATCATATTTGATGATAAAGCATATACTTTGTAACAATCTTATTCATTTATTAATAAGAAGTATTAATTTATTAAAGGCTTTTAATTATCTACGTGATGATGTTTTATAATATGTGATAAACTCATAGTTTTAAGCAATGCTTTTAGAATAATGATGATGATCATTCTAATGAGATCTAAATTCTTAGAAAGCTTAAAACTAAAATAGTTTCCAATCATTGGATTACTAAATTGGAGATTAGTAAATCCGGATAAATTGGTACATACGTTGCTTGCTCATTGGATGAGGATGATTGATCTCATGGTCATTTATGTGGAGACACTAAAGCAAGTATGTAGGTGCTTATTAGAGAATACGTTCACTGAATGTGGCTCGCTAAGGAATACCTAATAGAGTTTTACTTGCATGTCAATAGGAATTCATGTAGTACGTGATAGTAGTACAAGTGATCCTTGGACTTGAGATCATCATAGTATCTTGTGTATGATGAATTATACTTTTACTTATTCCTTAAGACCCTTAGGGTATATCAAAGGGTATGCTTGGGTATAATAAGTTGTACATGGAGATAATGTATGATCAATAAAGAATCTACCGCTTCTAGTAAAAGAAGAGAAATGGCTTATGTGATTTGATAAATGACAACCCAGTAGTTCTTGGCCAAAGCAGAATGAAATTAGAAAGGAGTTTCTAATTTACATTATTTGGAGTTGTGCATTTAAAGATCAAAATACATATAATTAAATAAAATAAGACTTGATAGTAATTCCATGTCTTATATTTAATTGGGACATTATATGGTGGAAAGATTGAATTGTACGGTAACTATTTACTCAAAGGTTCTTTTTGAAAGTATTATGCATACAAGCCAATCATGTATGATGATAAAGCATATACTTTGCAACAATCTTATTCATTTATTAATAAAAGAATTATTTATTAAAGGCATTTATTATCTACATGGTGCTGTTTTAATAATATGTGATAAACTCATAGTTTTAAGCAACGCTTTTAGAATAATGATGATGATCATTCTAATGAGATCTAAATTCTTAGAAAGCTTAAAACTAAAATAGTTCCCAATCATTGGATTACTAAATTGGGGATTAGTGAATCTGGATAGATTGGTACACATCGTTGCTTGCTCATTGGATGAGGATGATTGATCTCATGATCATTTATGTGGAGACACTAAAGCAAGTATGTAGGTGCTTATTAGAGAATAAGTTCACTTGAACGTGACTCGCTAAGGAATACCTAATGGAGTTTTACTTACACCGTCAATAGGAATTCTCAGTAGTGATAGTAGTACAAATGATCTTAGACTTGAGATCATTATAGTATCTTATATATAATGAATTACACTTTGACTTATTCCTTAAGACTCTTAGAGTATATCAAAGGGTATGCTTGGGTGTAATAAGTTATATATGAAGATAATGAATGATCAATAAAGAATCTACCACTTAGTAAAAGGAGAAATGTCCTATGTGATTCGATAAATGACAACCCAGTGAATCCTTGGCGAGGTGGAATGAAATTAGAAAGTAGTTTCTAATTTGCATTCATTAGGAGTTATGCATTTAGGAATCGAAATACATATGATTAAATAAAATAAGACTTGACAAGAATTCCATGTCTTATATTTAATTGGGACATTGTATGGGGAAGGATTGAATTATGCAGTAACTATTTACTCAAAGGTTCTTTTATGATTAATGTTGAAATCTATATTATCTAGAAAGTCGTTGATCGCTAGGGAGGCTTATCCCAATTGTAGAATAAATATTATTTATTTAAATAAATTATTTGTTTAATTTATTTATTTAAATGAGATTAGAATTGTTCTAATTGATTTATTCACAACCTAGTTTAATATGGAGAACCTAAAGGGTCACACCATAAAAGGAAGAATAATTATTTAAGAAGTTAATGGCATAATTGTAATAATATGTTAAGTATATTTAATTTAATCTATGGTGATAGAATAAATTAAATAGCTTAATATTTATTATTTAATATTTTAGAAATATTAAATATAAATTAATAAGAGGAGTCTTATTAATATTATTACAATTATTATTATTTTAATTTCTAAAAGGTTTAGGAATTAATTTAATATAAGTACTCTCATTTATTCCTAATTGGATTAGGAAGGAAAATTAGTTAAAGGAGTTTAATTAATTACCCTAATAGGATTAGGGGAGCCCATTTAATTAAAAGAGTTTAATTAAATAAATAATACCTTATTTTAATTAAAATAGGTTACATGATATCTTTATATGAGGAGTCTTATATCGGATATCTAAAATATAATGTAATTCCTAGAGTTGGAGAATACGCCTCCTTTTTCTATACGAGATAGAAAAAACTAGGGTTTGAGCCAATACCCATTCTTCTTGAAAATTCTTCTTCTTTGGTGGATCACCTATGAGGGCCATACACTGGGTGGCTTACATTGATCAAAGGAAGGAATCAACCCAGATTCAAGGAGATCGCGAGAAGTGGGGAGGTGAACTCGTACCGAGGAAGCTCGTTTCTACAAGGGTATGATTTCATAATTTTTATTCTTCGTTTAATTAATAATATGCATAAAGGATGATCCGGGTAATTGGTTTGTGAAAAAATTTTAAAATCTGATTTTATTTCGCTTCCGCTAAATTTTAAATTTGATTGCTTCTTTGATTTTCACAAAACCTACAGTGGTATCAAAGCCAAACTTTATGCGAATTATTAATTATTTTGATTCCATATATGTTTGGGTATGAATTTAGAATTATTTATTGGGCATAATTTGTTGTATAAAATTATTATTTTATGAAAAAAAAAAAATTATTTTTTTTATGATTTCGTGGGTAATCATTTTTTTTTAAGGGCATGATCGCCGGAAAAAAAAAAGAAAAAAAAAAGAAAACCGTACATTTTGAAAATTTTGAAAACTGCAGCTTATTTGCACTTCAAGTTATCAAGATCATCCACTGAAATCATTTTTTTGGGAATCTGTGTATGGCGTTAGTACTTATAAATATATATATATATATATATATATATATATATATATATATATATTAAGTATTCCGCTTGCATATTATTATCATTTTTTGTTGCAAGTATATATTATTTATATATATATATATTATACACGCCACGCCTAAAAGCTCCAGGATATAAAGCATGGTCCTGCCATTTTTTAAATTGAGTAGGATTTTTATTATATATATATATATAATTGTTATATATATATATATATATATAATCTTAATAATTTTATAATTAAAATAAAAGAGTTTATTTTAATCTTGAAATTGGATTTCATGCAACATAAAATTACCCATTAAATGATACTCATATATATATATGAATGATTTTATTTATTGATACATATGGTGATATGTATGATAATAAATGGGATTGATTATGGACAATTGACCAATGTGATTGGATTTATTTTAGTTGGATGTTTGAATGAATGGGTTTTATTAAATGGGGTCTGCACAGACTGTCTTTTCTCGGTTTTCTTCTTGATGTAAATTCTATCTCTCTCCTATGTACTTCCCCTCGATCACGATCAAGGTTTCTATTTAAATTAAATAGTTTATGTAATAGGACTAGTTAGAATTTTTCAAGAACCGAAGATCAAGGAGCAAGGAGCGCTAAAAGACCCGCTTGTAATGGAGCCGGGTTTAAATGTAATAGTTATATTTAAATGTTTATTCTTTCCACCCTAGGGTTTGACCTTTTGGTTCACTTGGTGGCTCTAGTGAACCAAACTAGAATAAAAGTCCATAATCAATCCGGGTAGAATATAGTATTCTATATATGCATGCTAGTATTATATATATTATATATTATGCAAACATGCTTCGCATGTTTAATAATATAACGCGTATTTTATATATATATTTGTATGCGCGCTAAACAAGATGAGACAAATAATAACAAATCCCTCAAAGTTTTTTATTTATTAAGTCTTAAGCGTTCAAAGATATTTAGAATATCGAACGTCGCGTTCTAGCATGATAAAATTAATAGAGTATTAAATATTTAATATGAGTTTGTTGTGTCACCACAAGGCAAGTATTAAGTATTTAAGATGTTAATTTATCACATTTGATGCTTATAAAGAAAATTGAACAATATTGTTTTGTTGTGTCACCACAAGGGCAATATTTTTCTTTTTTGAATATATGGAAGTGCTAGGTTGGACTTAACTTAGATAATTTTGATTCGGATGTGCCACCACTTGATCAAAATAATCTAAGAGGAAAAACATAAGGAGTTACATGTTGATGTAATTGACAAGGAGTTGTCTACCTATTTATTTATATATAGTTTGTTGTGTCACCACAAAGCTATATATATTTGAAATGGGATCCTTATTCTCACTAGCAAAAACTTTAATTTGATTTTGCCGAACTATATAAATGAGGGTAATATAGTTTGAAGAAAATAGTGGGAGATACCAATATAAAATAAGACCTAATTTATTTTGGTAATTAATTAAATGAATGTTTGCTAAAATATTGTCTCTTTACATGCGAAATTTTGAAAATGTCACATTCACTAATTTCATCACGTAGCATACTTGATGCTAACAAACCGAATCAACCGAACTACACCTGGATTTGGTTAAGGAATCGAGAATTGTTCTCACTTCTTTGAAAAGATTTCTTATGTCCTAAATTACCTGCATCTACCAAAAAAGTTGCGAGATGTACCTCGAGGAAGAGATTGCTACTTTTAAATAAAGGCAAGATGATGCATCTGTGGCTCAATGCATCATGTTCGCATCCATTAGTAACAAGCTTCAGCGTCAGCATGAAAACATGGATGCTCCTACTATGCTACTGCACCTTAGAGAGTTGTATGGTGAGCAAAGTAGGACTGCTAGATATGAAATATCTAAGGAGCTCTTCCGATCTCGGATGACCGAGGGCACTACCGTTGAGACTCATGTCCTAAAGATGATCAATCTGATTGAACGTCTTGGACAACTTGGGTTCGTCATGGATGGGGAGTTGAGTCAAGATTTAGTCTTGCAGTCACTCCCAGACACCTTCTCACAATTTGTTGTGAATTTTCACATGAATAAGTTGGATGTCAGCTTGCCTGAATTACTTAACATGTTGAAAACTACTGAAGGTCACTTCCCATCCAAGAAGAACCATGTCTTACTGGTGGATGATTCTTCCAAGAAAAGGAAGAGGCCCAAGGTATCTTCTGAAAAGAAGAAATCCAAGAAGGCTAAGGAAAGGCGAAAGTGAAGGATCAAAAGAAACTGATCCAAATAGCAAAGGAATTTGCTTCCATTGCAATAAGCCGGGTCATCGAAGAGGAACTGCAAGGATTATCTCGCAGAACAAAAGCAGAAGAAGCTTGGAGAAGCTTCGAATCCTAATCAAGGTTTGTTTATGATTGAAATTAATTTTTTTGAAAGTCAATCTTCTACTTGGGTATTGGATACCGGATATGGTTCTCACATATGTAATAATATGCAGGGACTGGTCAGAAGTAGAAAGCTGAGCAAGGATGAGGTCGTCCTACGAGTGGGAAATGGAGCAAAGGTTGCTGCATTAGCTGTAGGGACTTATTGTTTAGCACCGCCTACGGCAAGTTCATTAATTTAAATAATTGTTATTTTGTTCCAAATATCATTAGAAACATTATTTCTATCTCTCGTATTGGATATGGATGGTTTTAATATTATAATAAAGAACAACAAATGTTGTTCCGTTTATAATGATAATGTTTTATATGGTGTTGGTAATTTGCGAAATGGACTTTATATACTTGACTTGCATGAAAATATATTTCAAATTGAACAAACTAAGAAAAGGAAAAGAGATGATGTTAATTATACCTTCATGTGGCAATCAGAGACTTCGGTCATATTAATGAAACAAGATTATCCAAGTTGCATAAAGATGGGCTCCTAGAGCTATCTCGATTATGAATCATATCCAACCCGTGAATCTTGTCTCATGGGTAAAATGACTAAATCTCCTTTTAGTGGAAAAGGAGAAAGAGTTACTGAGTTGTTAGCGTTAGTACACACATATGTATGTATGGACCTATGACAACGAATTTGCATTTAGAGAGGGTATTCTTATTTTATTACATTCAATCGACGACCACTCAAGATTTGGATATGTGTATTTAATGAAATACAAATCAATCATTTGAAAAGTTCAAAGAGTTTAGAAGTGAAGTTGAGAAGCAAACTGGTAAGAGTATTAAGATTCTTCGATCTGATCGAGGAGGAGAATACTTAAGTGGTGAGTTTCTCAATTGTCTCAAAGAAAATGGTATAATCTCACAATGGACTCCACCAGGAACGCCACAGATGAATGGTGTATCTGAAAGGAGAAATCGAACATTGTTGGACATGGTTCGATCTATGATGAGCTTTACCGACCTTCCAGCTTTCTTTCCTGGGATATGCCCTAGAATCTACTTTGCATACCTACTTAACAAGGTACCTAAAAAATCCGTCCCCAAGACCCCATATGAGTTATGGATAGGGAGGAAACCAAATCTTAAGCATGTTAAGACTTGGGGTTGTCCAGCTTATGTCAAAAAGTTTGAAAACGATAAGCTGCAGACTAGATCTGACAAATGTAGATTTGTGGGATACCCTAAAGAAACATCGGGGTATTATTTCTATCATCCAACTGATCAAAAGGTGTTTGTTGCGAAACATGCTGCCTTCTTGGAAAAGGAGTTTATCCTTGAAGGGGTCAGTGGGAGTAAGATATATCTTGAAGAGGTTCAAGAACCACAAAATACTACAGATCAAAGTGAGGTACCTAACCAAGTAGAGATTCCTTTTGTACAACACCCTATTCGTAAATCTGGAAGAGTACCAAAGATGCCAGACAGGTATGAACTTGTCATAGAAGATGACAATGAGGTAAGCATCATAGATGATGATGATCCATTGAATTATGAACAGGCTATGAGTAGTAAAGACTCAGAGAAGTGGCAAGAAGCCATGAAATCCGAGATGGACTCCATGTATGAGAACCAAGTATGGTCTTTGGTCTCACCACCTGAAGGCATTAAGCCTATTGGGTGTAAATGGGTTTTTAAAAGAAAGACTGGAGCAGACGGCAAGGTAGAGACCTATAAGGCCCGACTGGTTGCAAAATGTTTCAAACAAAGACAAGGAGTTGACTATGACGAAACCTTCTCACCAGTAGCAATGCTCAAGTCCATTCGAATTTTTCTTGCGATTGCAGCTTACCATGACTACGAAATCGGCGGATGGATGTGAAAACGGCCTTCCTCAATGGGAAACTTGAGGAGGATGTGTATATATGACAACCGAGGGGATTTGTTTCAAAGGTTGGAACAAATCAAGTCTCATAAGCTACAATGATCCATTTATGGATTAAAGCAAGCTTCTCGTAAGTGGAACATCCGTTTTGATGAGACAATCAAAGAGTTTAATTTTATCAAAAATGAGGATGAACCATGTGTGTACAAGAAGGTTAGTGGGAGCGCTGTTTCATTCATTGTATTATATGTGGATGATATATTACTGATAGGGAATGATATTCCTATGCTGCAATCAATTAAAATCTGGTTATCTAAACACTTCTCCATGAAGGACTTGAGAGAAGCATCCTATATTTTGGGGATAAAGATCTATAGAGATAGATCTAAAAGGATGCTTGGCTTGTCCCAAGGAACGTACATTGACTTGATGCTAAAGCGGTTTAGCATGGAAGATTCCAAAAGAGGTCTCATGCCGATGAGCCATGGAATACATCTCTCCAAGAAACAAGCCCCAAAGACACCTGAGGAGAGAAACCGTATGAGTAAGATTCCTTATGCTTCAAAGAATAGGATCTATCATGTACTGGTATGATATGTACTAGACCAGGATGTCGCTCATGCACTTAGTGTAACAAGCGAGATATCGATCCGAATCCAGCAGAAGAACACTTTGGAAGGCGGTGAAAAATATCCTAAAGTACTTAAGAAGAACTAAGGATGTATTTCTTCTTCTACTGGTGGTCCGAATTAAAACTAGAGGGCTTCACAGACTCAAGTTTTCAAATGCAGACCAAGATGACAATAAACTGCGTTTGGGTATGTGTTTACCTTAAACGGTAGCGCAGATGAGTTGAAAAGTTCCAAGCAAAGAAAACAGCTTCTTGATTTAGTGACAAAGCAGAAGAGTACATAGTCGCAAGTGAAGGCGCAAAGAAGTCGTTTGGATGAAGAAGTTCATTACTGAACTTGGTATGGTTTCTAGCATTAAAGGACCAAAGGTGCCTTTATTCTCGACAACACTGGAGTATTATGCAAGCTAAGGAACCCGTGTCTCATCGTAAATCCAAACACATGTCATGCATGATTTCATTTGATCAAAGAGATCATTGAAAGAGGAGACGCCACCTGAGCATGTGGACTCTCAAGACAATATTGCGAGATCCATTTACTAAAGCGTTAACACAATGTAAGTTTGATCGTCACTTAGAGAAGATGGGTATGAGATACCACTACGGCGATTGGCTTTAGTGCAAGTGGGAGATTGAAAGTATTATGCATACAAGCCAATCATGTATGATGATAAAGCATATACTGTGTAATCAATCTTATTTATTTATTAATAAAAGAATTATTTATTAAAGGCATTTATTATCTACATGGTGCTGTTTTAATAATATGTGATAAACCCATAGTTTTAAGCAACGCTTTTAGAATAATGATGATGATCATTCTAATGAGATCTAAATTCTTAGAAAGCTTAAAACTAAAATAGTTCCCAATCATTGGATTACTAAATTGGGGATTAGTGAATCCGAATAGATTGGTACATACGTTGCTTGCTCATTGGATGAGGATGATTGATCTCATGATCATTTGTGTGGAGACACTAAAGCAAGTATGTAGGTGCTTATTAGAGAATAAGTTCACTGAACGTGACTCGCTAAGGAATACCTAATGGAGTTTTACTTACCATCGATAGGAATTCTGTAGTGATAGTAGTACAAATGATCCTTAAACTTGAGATCATCATAGTATCTTATATATAATGAATTACACTTTGACTTATTCCTTAAGACTCTTAGAGTATATCAAAGGGTATGCTTGGGTGTAATAAGTTATATATGAAGATAATGAATGATCAATAAAGAATCTACCACTTCTAGTAAAAGGAGAAATGTCCTATGTGATTCGATAAATGACAACCCAGGAATCCTTGGCCAAGGTGGAATGAAATTAGAAAGTAGTTTCTAATTTGCATTCATTAGAGTTGTGCATTTAGGAATCGAAATACATATGATTAAATAAAATAAGACTTGACAGAAATTCCATGTCTTATATTTAATTGGGACGGGAAGGATTGAATTGTACGGTAACTATTTACTCAAAGGTTCTTTTATGATTAATGTTGAAATCTATATTATCTGGAAAGTCGTTGATCACTAGGGAGGCTTATCCCTATTGTAGAATAAATATTATTTATTTAAATAAATTATTTGTTTAATTTATTTATTTAAATGAGATTAGAATTGTTCTAATTGATTTATTCACAACCTTTTAATATGGAGAACCTAAAGGGGTCACACCATAAAAGGAAGAATAATTATTTAAGAAGTTAATGGCATAATTGTAATAATATATTAAGTATATTTAATTTAATCTATGGTGATAGAATAAATTAAATAGCTTAATATTTATTATTTAATATTTTAGAAATATTAAATATAAATTAATAAGAGGAGTCTTATTAATATTATTACAATTATTATTATTTTAATTTCTAAAAGGTTTAGGAATTAATTTAATAGAAGTACTCTCATTTATTCCTAATTGGATTAGGAAGGAAAATTAGTTAAAGGAGTTTAATTAATTACCCCTAATAGGATTAGGGAGCCCATTTAATTAAAAGAGTTTAATTAAATAAATAATACCTTATTTTAATTAAAATAGGTTTAATGATATCTTTATAAGAGGAGTCTTATATCAGATATCTAAAATATACGTAATTCCTAGAGTTGGAGAATACGCCTCCTTTTTCTATACAGATAGGAAAAACTAGGGTTTGAGCCAATACCCATTCTTCTTGAAAATTCTTCTTCTTTGGTGGATCACCTATAGAGGCCATACACTTGGGTGGCTTACATTGATCAAAGGAAGGAATCAACCCGGAGATTCAAGGAGATCGTGGAGAAGTAGGAGGTGAACTCGTACCTGAGGAAGCTCGTTTCTACAAGGGTATGATTTCATAATTTCTTATTCTTCGTTTAATTAATAATATGCATAAAGGATGATCCGGGTAATTGGTTTGTGAAAAAATTTTAAAATCTAATTTTATTTCGCTTCCGCTAAATTTTAAATTTGATTGCTTCTTTGATTTTCACAAAACATACACTTTTATGATTAATGTTGAAATCTATATTATCTAGAAAGTCGTTGATTGCTAGGGAGGCTTATCCCTATTGTAGAATAAATATTATTTATTCAAATAAATTAATTATTTTATTTATTTATTTAAATAAGATTAGAATTGTTCTAATTGATTTATTCACAACCTATTAATATGGAGAACCTAAAGGGCCACACCATAAAAGGAAGAATAATTATTTAAGAAGCAAATGGCATAATCGTAATAATAAGTTAAGTATATTTAATTTAATCTATGGTGATATAATAAATTAAATAGCTTAATATTTATTATTTAATATTTTAGAAATATTAAATATAAATTAATAAGAGGAGTCTTATTATTATTATTACTATTATTATTATTTAATTCTGAAAGAATTTGGGAATTAATTAATAAAGTACTCTCAAATATCCTAATAAGATTAGGAGGCTAATTAATTAAAAATGTTTAATTAATTATTCTTAATAAGATTAGGGAGCCTAATTAATTAAAGGAATTTAATTATTTAAAATAAAACACAATTCCTTAATTGTTAAGGAGGGTTTGAAAGTAGTATGCACACAAGCCAATCATGTTTGATGATAAAGCATATACTTTGTAACAATCTTATTCATTTATTAATAAAAAGTATTAATTTATTAAAGGCTTTTAATTATCTACATGATGTCGCTTTTATAATATGTGATAAACCCATAGTTTTAAGCAATGCTTTTAGAATAATGATGATGATCATTCTAATGAGATCTAAATTCTTTGAAAGCTTAAAACTAAAATAGTTCCCAATCATTGGATTACTAAATTGGGGATTAGTGAATCCGGATAGATTGGTACATACGCTGCTTGCTCATTGGATGAGGATGATTGATCTCATGATCATTTGTGTGGAGACACTAAAGCAAGTATGTAGGTGCTTATTAGAGAATAAGTTCACTGAACGTGGCTCGCTAAGGAATACCTAATGGAGTTTTATTTGCCGCAATAGGAATTCATGTAGTGATAGTAGATCTACAAGTGATCCTTGGACTTGAGATCATCATAGTATCTTGTGTATGATGAGTTATACTTTGACTTATTCCTTAAGACCCTTAGGGTATATCAAAGGGTATGCTTGGGTATAATAAGTTGTACATGGAGATAATGTATGATCAATAAAGAATCTACCACTTCTAATAAAAGAAGAGAAATGTCCTATGTGATTCGATAAATGACAACCCAAGAGTCCTTGGCAAGGCGTAATGAAATTAGAAAGGAGTTTCTAATTTGCATTATTTGAGTTGTGCATTTAAGAGTCGAAATACATATAATTAAATAAAATAAGACTTGACAATAATTCCATATCTTATATTTAATTGGGACATCAGTATGGTGGAAGGATTGAATTGTATTTGGTAACTATTTACTCAAAGGTTCTTTTATGATTAATGTTGAAATCTATATTATCCGGAAAGTCGTTTGATCGCTAGGGAGGCTTATCCCTATTGTAGAATAAATATTATTTAAATAAATTAATTATTTAATTTATTTATTTAAATAAGATTAGAATTGTTCTAATTGATTTATTCACAACCAGGTTTAATATGGAGAACCTAAAGGGTCACACCATAAAAGGAAGAATAATTATTTAAGAAGTTAATGGCATAATCGTAATAATATATTAAGTATATTTAATTTAATCTATGGTGATAGAATAAATTAAATAGCTTAATATTTATTATTTAATATTTTAGAAATATTAAATATAAATTAATAAGAGGAGTCTTATTAATATTATTACAATTATTATTATTTTAATTTCTAAGAGAGTTTAGGAATTAATTTAATATAAGTACTCTCAAATATTCCTAATTGGATTCGGAAGGAAAATTAGTTAAAAGAGTTTAATTAATTATCCCTAATAAGATTAGGGAGATTAATTAATTAAAAGAATTTAATTAATTAAATAAAACCCAATTCCTTAATTGTTAAGATGGGTTGCCCACATCTATAAATAAGAGGAGTCTTATTATAGGTGGTGAGGGTTGTTGATTTTTCAACATACGTAATAATTCCAATTTGTTGGGAGAGTTCACCATTTCTATAGAGATAGAAAACTAGGGTTTAGCCAACCACCCTTCTTCTTGAATTCCTATTCTTCCTTGGTGGATCACCTCTAGAGGCCAAACACATGGGTGGCTAACGTTGATCAAAGGAAGGAACAAAACCCGGTGGATTCAAGTTGAACGCGAAAAGGATTGGAGGTGAACTTCGTACTGAGGAAGCTTAGTTTCTTCAAGGGTATGATTTCATTCTTCATCTTTTCGCTTAATTAATAATTGTGCATAAAGGATGATCCGGGTATATGGTTTGTAAATTTTTTAAACTCTGATTTTTACACGCTTCCGCTAATTTATGCAATTTGATTGCGTTATGAATATTACAAACCTAACAGTGGCATCAGAGCCAAACCTTTATGCAAATTATTAATTGTTTTAAATTTGATATGTATATTGATATGTGTTTAGAACAATTTTTTGGGCATAATTTTATTGTATAAAATTTTTTAAAAAAAAAAAAAAAAAAAAAACAACAATTTTCTAAGAAGCGTGTCAATGCTACTTACTAAATAAATAATCACGATCATGCAATTAAAATAAAAAATAAAAAAAAGGTCTGATGATGCAATGAAATAACATGTACACTTGGCAAGGTATCATGCTATGGAATGCACGGTTTATATATATATATAATATATATAATGAAATCTAGAAATCATGACATACATACGACAAAAAAAAAAAAAAAAAAAAAAAACAGTTTAGGTTTTTTGTAAGGGTATGCATGGTTTTATATATATATATATATATATATATATATATATATATATATATATATATATATACGTATATATATATATATATATATATTCTAATTATTATATAATTAAAATAAAAGTTTATTTTAATTTTAAAATAAAAGGATTATTTTAATATTAAAATATAAAGTTTTATTTTAATTTTAAATAATTTTATAATTAAAATAAAAAGGTTTATTTTAATATTAAAATATAAAATTTATTTTAATTTTAAAATTAGAATTTCATGCTAACTAATTAGAGTTAGAATTGATTCCATGATAACTAATTGGAGTTGAAATTGGATTTTATTTTTCCTAAAATAAAGGAGTTTATTTGTGAATAGAGAAGTAAATCCATCTTTCCTAAATAAAGGAGTTTGTTTAGATATGAAATAAGATTTCATATTATTCAAAATAAAAGAGTTTATTTGTGAATAGGAAAGAGAATCCTAATTTCCTTAAATAAAGGAGTTTATTTAAATATGGAATAAGATTTCATATTATTCAAAATAAAGGAGTTTATTTGTGAATAGAAAAGAATATCCGTGTTTCCTTTAATTAAAGATTTTTTTTACATGGAATTGGATTCCATAATTAATTAAAATAAAAGAGTTTATTTTAATTAAATAATTTTTTTTTTACATGGAATTGGATTCCATAATTAATTAAAATAAAGGAGTTTATTTTGATTAAAATTTTGATTAAAATAAAATAGTTTATTTTATTCAAAATTGGATAAATTAAAATAAAATAGTTTTATTTTGATTTAAATTTGGATTTAAATAAAGGAGTTTATTTTTATTCAAAAATAGATTTTATACTAACTAAATTTGCCCATTAAATGATATCAATATATATATTAAATGTTTATTATTCATAGGATGAATGTTATTTATTGATGCATATGGTGATATGTATGATAATAAATGGGATTGATTATGGACTATTGACCAATGCGATTGGATTTTATTTTAGTTGGATGCATGAATGTATGGGTTTTATTAAATGGGGTCTCACGTATTGCCTTCTCTAATTTTTCTTAATGTAAATTCTATCTCCTCCTATGTACTTCCCTCGATCACGATCAAGGTTTCTATTTATTTTAAATAGTTTTGTAATAGGAATAATTAGAATTAATTTTTGAAAAATTAGAGATCAAGGGACAAGAAGCGCCAAGACCCGCTTTGTAATGGAGCCCTAAGTTTAAATGTAATAGTTATATTTAAATATTATTTCTTGCACCCTTGGGGAGTTGACCTTTTGGTTCACTTGGTGGCTCTAGTGAACCAAACTAGAATAAAAGTCCATAATCAATCCGGTAGAATATAGTATTCTATATACGCATGCTTATACTATATATATTATATATTATGCAAACATGCTTCGCATGTTCATTAATATGACGCGTGATTATATATATATATGTGCATGCGCTATAAAACAAGATGAGACAAATTAATAATAAATCCCTTTAATTTTTATATTAAGTCCTAAGCGCTCAAAGATATTTGGAATATCGAACGTCAGCTTTCTAGCATGATAAAATTAATAGAGTATTAAATATTTAATATGAGTTTGTTGTGTCACCACAAGGCAAGTATTAAGTATTTAAGATGTTAATTTATCATATTTGATGCTTATAAAGAAAATTGAACAATATTGTTTTGTTGTGTCACCACAAGGATGATATTTTTTTTTTTGAATATATGGAGTGCTAGGTTGGACTTAACTTGGATAATTTTGATTCGGATGTGCCACCACTTGATCAAAATAATCTAAGAGGCAAAATACAAGGAGTTGCATAGTTGATGTAATTGACAAAAGTTGTCTACCTATTTATTTATATATAGTTTGTTGTGTCACCACAAGGCTATATACATTTGAAATGGGATCCTTATTCTCACTAGCAAATCTTTAATTAGATTTTGCCGAACTATATATATTGAGGGTAATATAGTTTGAAGAAAATAGTGGAGATACCAATTTAAAACAAGACCTAATTTATTTTGGTAATTAATAATAGAATGTATGTTAAAATGTTGTTAATTACAAATTCATTTACGAAATTTTACAATGTCTAAAATTACTATCATCGCGAAGCATATTAGATGCTAAATTAATCGGGATCAATT
Source organism: Panax quinquefolius (assembly GCA_020205615.1). Classification (NCBI taxonomy): domain Eukaryota; kingdom Viridiplantae; phylum Streptophyta; class Magnoliopsida; order Apiales; family Araliaceae; genus Panax; species Panax quinquefolius. The sequence continues at coordinate 128,427,964 of CM035156.1, forward strand.
AAACTGGATTGGTTAAGGAAATTGAGAAAAGTTCTCATAGTCGAAAAGCTATCTTATGTCCTTAATACGCCTATCCTCGCAAATGGTTGCGCATAATGCCTCCGAGGAAGAGATTGCTACTTTTAGAAAGTGGCAAGATGATGCACAGCTGGCTCAATGCATCATGCTCGCATCCATGAGTAACGAGCTTCACGTCGATGAAACTATGGATGCTCCTACTATATTCCCGCACATCAAGTAGTTGATGGTGAGGAAAGTAGGACCGATAGATATCGACATATCTAAGGAGCTCTTCCGATCTAGAATGGCCAATGGCACTATAGTATGCATAAAAAGTTCTTAACATAATCAATTTGATTGATCAATTAGACAACTGGTTTTGTCATGGATGGAGAGTTGAGCCAAGATTTGATCTTGCACTCACTCCCTAACTCCTTTCACAATTGTTGTGAATTTTTCATATGAACAAGCTAGATATCGCCTCACCGATTTGCTTAACATGTTGAAAAATGTTGAGAGTCACTTTCCAACCAAGAAAGACCAAGTCTTACTGGTAGGGGCCAAAGAATCTTCTGAAAAGAAGAACGATTCAAAGAAGGTAAATAGAAAGGCATAAACAAAGGATAATAAGAACAAAACTGATACGAATAGCAAATGAGTTTGCTTCCACCGCAATAAGCCTGGACATCGGAAAGAAACTGCAGAGAAGCATCTTGCGCAGAGGCTAACCAAAGAAGCTTAGTGAAGTTTCGGTACATAATACATGCTTTTTGTTCATGATTGAAATAAATTTTCTTTAAGTCAAGGTTCTACTTGGGTATTGGATACCGACTTTGGTTATCATAAATATAGATTTATGAAGGGACCAAGCAGTAAGAAAGCTAAACAAATATAAGTAATCCTATGTGTGGAAAATGAAGCAAAGGTTGCTGCATTAGCCATAGAAACTTATAGTTTAGCAATGCCTACGGACAAATCTATTAAGTCAATAAGTTGTTATTGTATTCCGCCTCTTGTTAAAATATTATTTCCATTTTATTGTTGGACAATGAAATCTTTGGTATTATAATAAAGAACAATTGTTGTTCTATTTATAATAATAATGTTTTGTATAGAACCGGAATAAAACTTAATAAATTTTGTATACTTGACTTACATGAAAATAATTTGCATATTGAACAAATTAGTATAAGAAAAGGAAATGATCATTCAAAGTGTTGAATGTGTGTATTTGCTGAAATACAAGTATGAATTATTTGAAAGGTTCAAACAATTCAGAAGTGAAACAAATTGACAATGTATTAAGATTCTTTGATTAGATCAAGGAATAAATACTTGTGCAATAAGTTTCTAGATCATCTCAAATGGTTTTCTCATAATGGACGCCTCTCGATACATAATAATTGATTGATGTATCTGAAAGGAAAAATCATACCTTGTTGAACATGGTACGGTCCATAATAATTTTACCGACATTCCAAAGATCCTTCTGTGGTTATGTCCTAGAAATGGTCGACATATCTACGAAAATGGTAACCTCTAAATCCTACCCCCAAGACTCCATAAAAGTTATGGATGTGGAGGATTCCTAATCTTAAGTATGTTAAGATAAGGGGTTCCAACTTATGTGAAAAGGTTTCAAAGGATAAGCTTGGGACAAGATTTTATAAGTGTCGATTTGTGGGACATCCTAAAGTAAGTTTAGGGTATATGTTCTATAATTCTACTTAGCAAAAGGTGTTTATTATGAAACACGCCTACTTTCTAAGATAAAGGCGTTTATCATTGAAGGGGCTAGTGGGAGGATAATAGATCTTGAAAAGTTCAAGAACCACAAAACACTATAAGTCAAATAAGAGGAACCTGTAGATAGACCTATTATACCACAACTGAATCGTAATTCTGGAATAGTACCAAAGATACCTGGGAGGTATGGATTCATCATAGATGATGATGATGAGGTACACATCATAGAAGATGATGATCCAGTTACATACGATGAGGTAAGTGTTGTAAACACTCAGAGAAATGGATTGAAGCAAGTTTCTCAAATATGGAACATTCTTTTTGATGAGGCAATCAAAAGAGTTTGATTTTATCAAAAATAAGAATGAACCTAGTGTGTACAAAAGGGTCAGTGGGAGCATCGTGACATTCCTAGTACTATATGTTGATATACTACGGATAAGGAATGACATACTAATGCTACAATCAGTAATGATAAAGTTGTCTAAACATTCCTCCATGAATGATTTGGAAGAGTATCTTAGTTGGGGATATAAATCTATATAGATAGATTTAAGAGGATGCTCGACTTAACCCAAGGAACGTATATTCATTTGATGCTAAAGTCGTTTAGCATGGCAAACTCCAAGAGATGTCTCATGTTGATGAGCCATGGAGTGTATCTCTTTAATAGTCCCCATAGACTCCAAAGAAGAGAGATCGCATGAGTGACAATCATGTATGCAATGAAATGTACGAGACCGATGTCGATCACCATATTCGAGAAGATCACTTTGTAAGAGGCGTTGAAAAACATCTTAAAGTTCTTAACCCAAGACTAAGGTTGTGAGCATACATGGTGGTTCTAAATTAAAATTAGAGGGCTTTACAGACTCAAGTTTTTCGCATGCACTCAAGACGACCAAAAAATCCACTTTAAGGTAAAGCGTTATCTTGAATAAAGGTGCAAAGTGAATCGAAAGGTTCCAAAAAGAAAAGAGTTGCCGGGTTTAGTAATTAAGACAAAGTATATAGCTATAAATGAAGTCGCAAGTTAATTGTTTGGATTAAAAGTTCATTACGTAACTAGGAATAGTTCCTAAGTCTCATCTTGGATCTAAACATGTGTTGTGGCACTTTCATTTGATTATTAGAATCATTGAAAGATGGGAAATCACTATAGAGATAGTGAAATCTCATGAACAACATTACATATCCATTAACTAAAGCTTATCCAACAAAGCAGGATAATCGTCACTTAGAGAAGAAGAGTATAAGATACCATGACGATTGGCTTTAGTGCAAGTGGGAGATTGAAAGTAGTATGCACACAAGCCAATCATGTTTGATGATAAAGCATATACTTTGTAACAATCTTATTCATTTATTAATAAAAAGTATTAATTTATTAAAGGCTTTTAATTATCTACATGATGTCGCTTTTATAATATGTGATAAACCCATAGTTTTAAGCAATGCTTTTAGAATAATGATGATGATCATTCTAATGAGATCTAAATTCTTTGAAAGCTTAAAACTAAAATAGTTCCCAATTATTGGATTACTAAATTGGGGATTAGTGAATCCAGATAGATTGGTACATACGTTGCTTACTCATTGGATGAGGATGATTGATCTCATGATCATTTGTGTGGAGACACTAAAGCAAGTATGTAGGTGCTTATTAGAGAATAAGTTCATCGAACGTGGCTCGCTAAGGAATACCTAATGGAGTTTTATTTGCTCATCAATAGGAATTCTCAGAGTGATAGTAGTACAAGTGATCCTTGGACTTGAGATCATCATAGTATCTTGTGTATGATGAGTTATACTTTGACTTATTCCTTAAGACCCTTAGGGTATATCAAAGGGTATGCTTGGGTATAATAAGTTGTACATGGTGATAATGTATGATCAATAAAGAATCTACCACTTCTAATAAAAGAAGAGAAATGTCCTATGTGATTCGATAAATGACAACCCAAAGAGTCCTTGGCGTTAAGGCGTAATGAAATTAGAAAGGAGTTTCTAATTTGCATTATTTGAGTTGTGCATTTAAGAGTCGAAATACATATAATTAAATAAAATAAGACTTGACAAAGAATTCCATGCCTTATATTTAATTGGGACATCAGTATGGTGGAAGGATTGAATTGCATTTAACTATTTACTCAAAGGTTCTTTTATGATTAATGTTGAAATCTATATTATCCTGAAAGTCGTTGATCGCTAGGGAGGCTTATCCCTATTGTAGAATAAATATTATTTAAATAAATTAATTGTTTAATTTATTTATTTAAATAAGATTAGAATTGTTCTAATTGATTTATTCACAATCGGTTTAATATGGAGAACCTAAAGGGTCACACCATAAAAAAGGAAGAATAATTATTTAAGAAGTTAATGGCATAATCGTAATAATATAGTTAAGTATATTTAATTTAATCTATGGTGATAGAATAAATTAAATAGCTTAATATTTATTATTTAATATTTTAGAAATATTAAATATAAATTAATAAGAGGAGTCTTATTAATATTATTACAATTATTATTATTTTAATTTCTAAAAGAGTTTAGGAATTAATTTAATATAAGTACTCTCAAATATTCCTAATTGGATTAGGAAGGAAAATTAGTTAAAGGAGTTTAATTAATTATCCCTAATAAGATTAGGGTGATTAATTAATTAAAAGAATTTAATTAATTAAATAAAACCCAATTCCTTAATTGTTAAGATGGGTTGCCCACATCTATAAATAAGAGGAGTCTTATTATGGGTGGTGAGGGTTGTTGATTTTTCAACATACGTAATAATTCCAATTTGTTGGGAGAGTACACCCTTTCTATAGAGATAGAAAACTAGGGTTTAGCCAACCACCCTTCTTCTTGAATTCCTATTCTTCCTTGGTGGATCACCTCTAGAGGCCAAACACATGGGTGGCTAACGTTGATCAAAGGAAGGAACAAAACCCGGTGGATTCAAGTTGAACGCGAAAAGGATTGGAGGTGAACTCGTACCTGAGGAAGCTCGTTTCTACAAGGGTATGATTTCATAATTCATCTTTTCGTTTAATTAATAATTGTGCATAAAGGATGATCCGGGTATATGGTTTGTAAATTTTTTAAACTCTGATTTTTACACGCTTCCGCTAATTTATGCAATTTGATTGCGTTATGAATATTACAAACCTAACAGGGTTGCCCACATTTGTAAATAAGAGGAGTCTTATTTTAGGTGTGGTGGTTGACGTTTTCATAGAATACATAATTCCAATAGTTGAGAGAGTATACCCTTTTCTATTCTATGAGAGATAGAAAAACTAGAGTTTTACCAAATACCCATCTTCTTGAATCCTTCTTCTTCCTTGGTAGATCACCTCTAGAGGCCAAACACTTGGGTGACTAACGTTGATCAAAGGAAAGGAACCAAACCCGGTGGATTCAAGTTGAAATTAGAAAGGATTTGGAGGTGATCTTGTACCTGAGGAAGCTCGAATCTTCAAATGTATGATTCTTGTTTTTATCTTTTCGTTTAATTAATAATTTTGCATAAAGGATGATCCGGGTATATGGTTTGTAAAATTTTAAAACTCTGATTTTCCACGTTTTCGCTTATTTTATGTAATTTAATTGCGTTCATGAATATTATAAACCTAACAGTGACATCAGAGCCAAACTTTAATGCGAATTATTAATTATTTTAATTTTATATGTATATTGATATGTGTTTAGAACAATTTAATTGGGCATAATTTATTGTATAAAATTTATTTAAAAACAACGCCTTCAATTCGCGAATCATATTTCCTACGCACATTCACGCGATCTTGGATATGTTACAAGAGATTCACGGATTACAAGCAGGTTTATATTATATATATATATATATATATATATATATATATATATAAAGGTTTTCTTGGAACATGTTATCAAAAGTAATCATATAACGTTTTTATTATGAAGAACAGAAGTCAAGTGGTTATCCTCCAATGCCTTTGACAGGAACATGTTTCCAGTTATTTTTGATTACATGTTAAGAATATTAAATATATGTATATCATATATATATATATATATATATATATATATATATATATATATATATATATATTCTTATTAATTTTATAATTAAAATAATTTTTTTAAATCTTAAAATAAAAAGTTTATTTTAATTTTAAAATTAGATTTCATGCTAACTAATTAGAGTTGGAATTAGATTCCATGATAACTAATTGGAGTTGAAATTGGATTCCATATTTTCTTAAATAAAGGAGTTTATTTAGATATGAAATAAAATTTCATATTATTCAAAATAAAAGAGTTTATTTATGAATAGGAAAGAGAATCCTAATTTCCTTAAATAAAGGAGTTAATTTATATATGGAATAAGATTTCATATTATTCAAAATAAAGGAGTTTATTTGTGAACAGGAAAGAGATTCCGTGTTTCCTTTAAATAAATTAGTTTTATTTTATTTTTACTTGAATTGGATTCCATAATTAATTAAAATAAAGGAGTTTATTTTGATTAAAATAAAATAGTTTATTTTATTCAAAATTGGATAAATTAAAATAAAAGAAGTTTATTTTGATTTAAATTTGGATTAAAATAAAGGAGTTTATTTTGATTCAAAATTAGATTTTATACTAACTAAATTTGCCCATTAAATGATATCAATATATATATTGAATGTTTATTATTCATGAGATGAATATTATTTATTGATGCATATGGTGATGTGTATGATAATAAATAGGATTGATTATGGACTATTGACCAATGTGATTGGATTTTATTTTAGTTGGATGCATGAATGTATGAGTTTTATTAAATGGGGTCTGCGTACCTCGTCTTCTCTAATTTTTTCTTAATGTAAATTCTAACTTCCTCCTATGTACTTTTCCTTGACTGCTGATCAAGGTATCTATTTATTTTAAATAGTTTTTCAATAGGAATAGTTAGAATTAATTTTGAAGAATTGTAGATCAAGGAGCAAGGAGCGCGTGAAGACCCGTTTGTAATTGAGCCCAAGTTTAAATGTAGTAGTTATATTTAAATATTAATACTTGCACCCCTAGGGTTTGACCTTTTGGTTTACTTGGTGGCTCTAGTGAACAAAACTAGAATAAAGTCCATAATCAATCCGGGTATAATATAGTATTCTATATGTGCATGCTTATACTATATATATATATATATATATATATATATTATGCAAACATGCTTCACATGTTCATTAATATGACGCGTATTTTATATATATATGTGCATGCGCGCTAAACAAGATGAGACAAATTAATAACAAACCCCTCAATATTTTTTTTATATTAAGTTGTAACGTTCAAAGATATTTGGAATATCGAACGTCGCCTTCTAACATGATAGAAACAATAGAGTATTGAATATTTAATATGAGTTTGTTGTGCACACACAAGACAAGTGTTAAATATTTAAGATGTTGTTTTTATTACATATGATGTTTATAAGGAATTGAAAATTACTACTTTGTTGTGCACACACGAGGGCTGTAGTTTTCTCTTCACTTATATGGAAATGTTGGGACTGACTTAAATTCTTTTAGTTCGGATGTGCACACACTTGACCATTATGATTTAAGAGGCAAAATACAAGGAGTTACATAATTGATGTAATTGACAAGAGTTATCTACCTATTTATTTATATATAGTTTGTTGTGCACACACAAGGCTATATACATTTGAAATGGGATTCTTATTCTCACTAGCATATCATTAATTAGATTTTGCCGAACTATATAAGTGAGGGTAATATAGTTTGATAAAAATAGTGGGAGATACCAATTTAAAATAAGACCTAAATTATTTTGGTAATTAATAAAAGAATGTATGCTAAAATGTTGTTAAGTACAAATTCATTTACAGAATTTTACAATGTCAAAATTTACTATCACTGCGTAGCATATTAGATGTTAAATTAATCAGACCGAATTAAACGGATTGCAATCCTTGATACAATCCTCAATACGCCTATCCCACTACAATCAATACATTACACTATAGTACAGATAAAAGTCCTTAACATTATCAATTTGATTGATCAATTAGGACAATAGGTTTTGTCATGAATGGATAGTTGAACCAAGATTTGATCTTATACTCACTCCCGAACTTCTTTCATAATTGTTGTGAATTTTTCATATGAACAAGCTAGATTTCAGCCTCGCTGATTTGCTTAACATGTTGAAAAATGTTGAGAGTCACTTTTCAACCAAGAAAGACCATGTCTTACTAGTAGGGGCCAAAGGATCTTCTGAAAAGAAGAACGATTCAAAGAAGGTAAATAGAAAGGCAGAAACAAAGGATAATAAGAACAAAACTGATACGGATAGCAAAGGAGTTTGCTTCCACCGCAATAAGCCCGACAATTGGAAAGAAACTGCGAGAAACATCTTGCAGAGGCTAACCAAAGAAGTTTAGTGAAGTTTCGGTTACAAATACAAATTTGTTCACGATTTAAAATAAATTTTTCTTTAAGTCAAGGTTCTACTTGGGTATTGGATACCGACTTTAGTTATCATAAATATAGATTTATAAAGGGACCAAACAGAAGTGGAAAGCTAAACATAGATAAGTAATCCTATGTGTGGGAAATGAAGCAAAGGTTGCTACATTAGCCATAGGAACTTATTGTTTAGCATTGCCTATGGGCAAACCTATTAAGTCAATAAGTTGTTATTGTATTCCAGTTCTCGTTAGAAACATTAATTTTTATTGTATTCCAGTTCTCGTTAGAAACATTAATTTCATTTTGTTGCTGGAAAATGAAATTTGGTATTATATTTAATAACAATTGTTGTTCTATTTATAATAATAATGTTTTGTATAGAACTGAAATATTACTTAATGGATTTTGTGTACTTGACTTATGTAAAAATTATTTTGCAAATTGAACAAACTAGTATAAGAAAAGGAGATGATCATTCAAAGAGTTAAATGTTTGTATTTGATGAAATACAATTATGAATTATTTGATAGGTTCAAATAATTCAGAAGTGAAACAAATTGGCAAAGTATTAAGATTCTTTGATTAGATCAAGGAATAAATACTTCTGCAATAAGTTTCTAGATCATCTCAAATGGTTTTCTCATAATGGATGACTCCTGATACGCAATAATTGATTGGTGTATCTGAACGAAAAAATCATACCTTGTTGGACATGGTGTATCCATAATGATTTTACAACCATTCCTAAATCCTTCTGGGATAATGTCCTAAAAATGGCTGCATATCTACGAAAAAGGTAACCTCAAAATCCGGCCCTAAGACTCCATAAAAGTTATGGACATGGAGGATTCCTAATCTTAAGTAAGTTAAGATAAGGGGTTGTCTGTAAGACCCCAACTTATTATTAATGAAATTAATTTTCTCTATATATTATTTTGAAATAGTAAGGGTTGATTTGATTAATGTGGATAGTTAGGGTTAAATACATGCAAATATTTCAAAATAAGCAAGTGGTTATAAAATATTCATTGTTGTTTGGGGAATATTCGTTTGGTCGGAATATTCAATCTTTTGGGAATATTTATCTGACGACGCAAGACCCATGTGTGGGCCCCATAACGGAAAGCGATTGGATGAAGAAAACGACAAATATAAGTTGGTTAAAAATAACTACATGTAGTTATTACCAAGTTAAGATCGCTGGAATACCCTGTGGTTAAAATACGATGAATACGGCGTGGTTGCACAAAGAGTACTACAGTATTGCATGTGTTGTTGAATTATTGATCCTTACGTAAGAAGGCACTACTCAATAATTTTCACAAAGAGTTACCGCTCAATATTTTATTTTATTGATTCAATAATTCTTTGCGTTGATATTTTATATTATTGTTGTTCAATAATTGTCACCGATTATTATCTCCATTATCGGATCAATAATTCATATTATTTAAATAATATTATTAGATAGAATTATTGTCAATGTCTAGAAAGTTCTCATCAAGGAGAGGTTTGGTCACCTAATTGCGCCAAGATGAGAGAAATCCTTATCTGAAAGTCCCCTCTTTCCGAAACTACCGGTTGTCATAATTGTGATTCTAATATTATTTGTGAATAATTAATTATTGATATGATAAGAAAATATTTATAAACGATGGATTTATTTATTTTATGTGGTTATAATTGAATGATTTAATGTTGAGGTGTTTTATCGAGAATTTTGTTTGGAATGGAGGTATTAAAAATCAAATCAAGATTTTTACGATGTATTGCGTGAGTTATAATTTTTAATCCGACCGCTGGATCGTTGTAATTTTTGGATATGTTATACATACATAAGTTGAGTATATGTCCACAAATTTTGAACCGTTAAAATGAACGAATGATTTGTTATGAATTTTAAGAGGTGACCGATTCGTAAATTAGGGTTATAATTGATTTTGGTGGAAAATTCTAGAATTGAGTGGGCCCCACTTGTGGTTGGTGAAGAAATGTGCTGAATTTTATTTCAAATGTGGTGGGTGGCAATAGTAGCGAGTAAAGCCATCGTGTAGTAGGTCAAGTCTGCCTTGGCACGGCTAACATTTTCCTATAAATAGAGGGGGCTAAGTTAGAATTGAAAATCACACCGTAAACAAAGATTTCTCTCTTTCTCTCTATATTATTGAGCGTATTTTGTGAGTATTTAGATACTTTGAGAGTTCTTTGCTCAAGACAAGTTTCATTCAAAGATCACTTGACCTTTCCTTCCAAGTACTAATTCTTTGAGGTAAGGGATATTATTTTTTTCAGAATGATATTATTTCTTCAATATCATTATCTTTGAAATATTAGTTGAACTTTTATCAAATTTGGAACTTTTTCATGTCGGGGTTACTTATTCATGAGTTACTATTCACGAAGTTACTATTCATGAGTTACTATTCACGAAGTTACTATTCACAAGTACTATTCATGAAGCGTGAAAATGTTTTTGTGGAATTTCTATCTTTTGGTGTCGGAGTTACTATTCACGATACTAAGACTATTCACGTATACTGACACTATTCAATCTAAAATAAAATTTCTTCTTTTCGTCCAAAACATCTATTCGGATACTAGCTCGATTGTATCCATGTTTTGATCATTCTTGAATTTTACACCACTACGATTATTTTGAGGTATTTTTGAACATGGATAAAACAAAAGTACGAATCCTTAATCCTTAATCCTTGTCATTTTGTTTCACCGGATTCGCTTTCTTTAAAAATATTTTCATCATCCTCGGTCTTAAATGATGATATTATTGAATATCTTTGGCTCGTAGTCAAAGATGAATGATTTCAAGAATATCTTTGGCTGTAGTGTGCAAAGATGAACAGTGTTGAGATGAACACGACCGATCGATTAATATCTTTGGCTCAGTAGTGCAAAGATGAACAGTGTTTAAATGAATATGACCAACCGATGAATATCTTTAGCCCAGAGTGGAAAGATGAATATTTGATTCCGGATGTTTATGGATTGATGTTACAGGATAAAAGATAGATTTATAAACTTTTAAATCATACATAGAAGATAGTAGTTTGCATTCTCTACTTAACTCTTCTAATGAATTATTACTTCATCACCATGAATATTGATTTAAAATTTGTTGTCTATTGTATTCTATTAAATTTTTCCCTGTTGAAGACTAACGATAATTTGTTGTATATTATCTTAGTCATAATATTCTTTACTGAGCTAGTTGAGCTCACCCTTTTCCTTTTTGTTCCATTCTTCTCAGGAGGCGAGAATATAGCGAGTACGAGTCGGGGTATGGAATGAAGGTTTTAGAAAGGATTGTTTATTAGTCCTCACCATTTTTGTAAAATAATGTATCAATAAATATGATGAGGATTTATTTGAGTATAGATATTGTCTAGAAGATAATATTTGTATTTAAACTCACAGTTTTACTGTTGTAGTAATAAAGTTGTAGTTGTTTCTGTACCATGTATTGACAACTCAGAATGGGTGATGTATACCTATTTTGGGGGCGTCACATTGTCTAACTTATTTGAAAAGGTTTCAAAAGATAAGCTTGGGACAAGATTTGACAAGTATAGATTTGTGGGACATCTTAAAGTAAGTTTAGGGTATATGTTCTATAATCCTACATAGCAAAAGGTGTTTATTATGAAACACACTACCTTCTAAGATAAAGGTGTTTATCATTGAAGGGGCTAGGATGAGGATAATTGATCTTGATGAGTTCAAGAACCACAAAACACTATAAGTTAAATAAGAAGAACCTGTAGATAGACCTATTGTACCACAACCGAATTGTAAATTTGGAATAGTACCAAAGATACCTAGGAGGTATGGATTCTTCATAGATGATGATGATGAGGTACACATCATAATAGATGATGATCCACATACATACGATGAGGTAAGAGTTTTAGACACTCAGAGAAATGGATTGAAGCATGCTTCTCAAAAATGGAACATTCGTTTTGATGAAAAAAATCAAAAGAGTTTGATTTTATCACAAATAAAAATGAACCTAGTGTGTACAAAAGGGTCAGTGAGAGCACCGTGACATTCCTATTATTATATGTTGATATACTATGGATAAGGAATGACATACTAATGCTACAATCAATAAAGATAAACTTGTCTAAACATTCCTCCATGAATGATTTAGGAAGAGTATCTTAATTGGGGATACAAATCTATATAGATAGATTCAAGAGGATGCTCGACTTAACCCAAGGAACGTATATTCATTTGATGCTAAAGTTGTTTAGCATGGAAAACTCCAAGAGATGTCTCATATTAATGAGCCCTGGATTGTATCTCTCGTAATAGTCTCCATAGACTCATAAAAGAGAGATCGTGTGACGCCCCCAAATTCGGGTATCTTCTAACCCGACATATGGTGCTCCACTGTACTAATATCCATACAATCATTCCATTGAAACACAATAAAATGAATGTAACTACTATCTTCTTATTACAATCAAAGTATAATCCTTCCTGTGTTCATAAACCTAAGCATTCGCTCGTTGTTCATAATGTATAATACATACAAACTTACTAATCTATTACACAATGGCTAAGCATCCATCTTAGCTTTGCCCTTATCTCTCTTGGCATTCTTAAGACGCTCATCCTTAATCGCAGCTTATATAATTCACGCAAGAAGTGAAGCAAGACACCAACAAGTTTAATAAAGATAATGAGTAATACCACATTCGTGAATTATATAACAATTCCTACATAATCGAACAATAGTTATGAAGTATCATGAAACAATAATACTTTAACGATTCATAACATCAATTCCTAAAGTATAGAATAGATTAGAATTACAACCTACGATAGACCATGAATAAAATAACTTCGGTTTTCATACTTAAAAAGGATTTCACAAAGACTAAGGTTATTACATCCAGTATTATTTACGAGCACTTCTAGGTGATCAACCTATTATACTCTATGTTGATCAACACTCATTCATTAAACGATTTACGCTTAATATTTTGGCAACTTCAAGCGTGCCCATCGAATAATCGATGAAAAATACTTTTGTTTGTTCATAGACAAACCTTACCTTCACGTCCGTACCAATTACTTGGCATAGGATAGCATTAACATTTCTATATACAAAGATAAGAATCATAATCAATCTATATCTTACGAATAGTCTAGCCGAGTAAAAATTTGGCATCGACCCTTTCTTTAAAACAATCGTGCAATTCAGTTCAACGAATCACATAAAACTTGGCTAACTTGGAAGTTAGACAAGCGTTAAGAAAACTTGCCTTTCAGCATCTTCAAATAACTTAATCGACTGACCACAACCTTTACAGAATCTACATGATATACTCATATAGCACACTATAATTAGCTAACAAACAAATCTTCACATTGTTTTACCAACTTCTTTCTCTTCTATATCTTAGTTAACTTAATATTAATAATAAAGTCAACATGACTTATTACCTTTCGTCCCGGCTCATTACTCAACTAAAGTTATTAACCGGACTCGAGCATCATTGATAAAGTACCAACTTTGTTCATCATTCATAACCTATTAACATGCATTCAACTCCTAAGTTCAATAGCATATACCTTAGTATAGGTAGTATAGGAATAGCTTTAATACACTTATGAAGTGCACAAACATTACCCCTGTAGGTCCCTAAACATTTGAAGTTCGAAACCTAAGTCACTATCCAAAGCCTTACACTCATGTCATGGCAGCCTCTCTATAAGACTAGATCGGGCGCCACGACGCCTGATTAGCGATAAAGGCTTGGTCTCACTACTATGCGCGTGAGACTTTACTTAAATAGTGGCGCCGTATGCCATTTAGCGATGGCCAAATACATCTGTGTCGCTACCACATGTGACATTTAACACTACGTCAAAATATGCTTGACAGACCTCGCATCATTAAAAATTTCCAAAGTTTGAAAATTTTGCAAAATTCCCAGGGCCGTAACTTCTTCGTTATAAGCCCGATTTGGTTCGTTCAAAAGCAAACACGTCATAAATGACATACTCTACGCATTCATATAAGAATTCGACACTTTCGAATCCGATAACTCAAAATTCACTATTGAGTTCATTTTCTAAGCGTTCGTAAACGCTAATGAGCGTTCAATGCTCGTTTTCTTCGTTTTAAGTCGGAATCCGAAGATTCTCGAACCCACAAATCTTAATTACCCTATCTCACGTGTTGACATTGAAAAACAACGTTTTCAAGTCTCACGTCAACTTTCAACCTCCAATCTGGAATTTCAACATTTTTGACGTTTAACGTCTAATTTCGTGAAATTTACCATAACTTCGTTACTAATGTTCTCTAAGCCAAATCTCATGGAATACTCCATGGATTTCATATCTACATCCTAACCAAGTAAGATGCATATATTAACGTATTAATGGAGTTCAATCGTTTATAAACAATCGATCTCAACAAATAATATTTTCATGGTTTGAAACTATATCGAACCTTATGATTCCTACAATCTCATGACTTATAGAGATTGGATCTATGGTAAGTCATCTTTAATCCACTATACAAGACATATACCACCCATTTTATGATTCTCCAAGATAAAAGAAAATAAAAAGAGATGGAAATGAAAGATAAGGATTATTACCTCAAGAACTTCTTATGAACTCTCTTGGAAACTCTAAGTCAAAGCTTCCAAAGTGTATGATTTGTGTAGTCTAGCTCTCTTTCTCTCTCAAATAATCTAAGTTGGGCAATTGAAAAACTCACAAATGAACCAACCTAGCTTCTTATTTATAGGAAAATAGAATGGAGGGCATAATAGGCATTACACACAGACCTCCTTACTATTCACTCTTGGTCACCAAGTAAAATGCTTGGTGACCAAGCCTTATTCTTGGCTTGCACACCAAGGTGGTCGGCCCACCCTTGCCATGGGTCATCCCATGGGTTGCCCCATGGGTTTTACCCATTCGGTGACCCACCGGTTCGATCCACAGTTTGGTTTTCATGAATTGGGCTTAACTAAATTAACATTGGGCCTTGACTTGGGCTTAACCCAATAATCCCCTTGGGCTTGCTCATTCAAATAATTGGACTAATTATAAACCAACTCAAATGAATTAACATTAAGACTTAACTTAATTCTATAATACGAATCGTATTCTATATGTACAATTCACGTATTCTCTTCGTATACTACACATATAATAATTCGTATTGTACTTCATATTTACTCGTTGTATTATACATAGATACTAAATAATACCATAATTGTATAACACTCGCTTTAACTATAACAAAATTCTTCTACACATTTCATTTCCTTCTCAAAAATCAATATACTCAACCCTTAGGTTTTAAGTCCGTAGGCAAAAACTCTGTTTGCCATAAATGAAATATTATCAGATATTTCATTTTATCTCGATATTCTATCATTACGCGTTTCTCGGAATTTCAAAATAATTCCCCGAATAGAAACGGATGAATAGTGTTTTTACAAAATTTCTTGAAAAACACATATTTTCGTCTTGGAAATTCCAAACCATTAATTCTAGCACATAGCCAGATTACTAACCATATTAGCACATTCTAGGTTATAGAACAACCATCACATAGCTTACTCACATAATAAATAAATTAAATTCATTTAATTAACATAATTAAATAAAAATTTAATTGTCATAAAAATCTGATTTTCTCGAGCATTACAGATCACATGAGTAACTATCATGTATGCAATGAAATGTATGAGACCTGATGTTGATCAGTCATATTCTGGAGAAGATCACTGTAAGACATTGAAAAACATCTTAAAGTACTTTACCGACACTAAGGATGTGATCATATTCATGGTGGGTCTGAATTAAAACTAGAGGGCTTAACAAACTCAAGTTTTTCGATGCACTCAGACGACGAGAAAATCCACTTTAAGGTAAAGTGTTACCTTGAATCTGGTGCGATGAATTGAAAGGTTCCAAACAAAGAAAGAGTTGCTAGTTTAGTGAAAAGATAAAGTATGTAGCTGTAAATGAAGCTGGAAGTTGATTGTTTGGATGAAAAGTTCATTACAGAACTAGGAATAGTTCCTAAGTCTCATCTTGGATCTAAGCATGTGTTGTGGCACTTTCATTTTATTATAAGAATCATTGAAAGATGGGAAATCACTATAGAGATAGTGGACTCTTAAGAATAACATTACATATCCATTAACTAAAGCTTATCCAACAGCAGGATTATCGTCACTTAGAGAAGAAGGGTATGAGATACCATGGCGATTGGCTTTAGTGCAAGTGGGAGATTGAAAGTAGTATGCACACAAGCCAATCATGTTTGATGATAAAGCATATACTTTGTAACAATCTTATTCATTTATTAATAAAAACTATTAATTTATTAAAGGCTTTTAATTATCTACATGATGTTGTTTTATAATATGTGATAAACCCATTGTTTTAAGCAATGCTTTTAGAATAATGATGATGATCATTCTAATGAGATCTAAATTCTTAAAAAGCTTAAAACTAAAATAGTTCCCAATCGTTGGATTACTAAATTGGGGATTAGTGAATCCAGATAGATCTGTACATACGTTGCTTGCTCATTGGATGAGGATGATTGATCTCATGATCATTTGTGTGGAGACACTAAAGCAAGTATGTAGGTTCTTATTAGAGAATAAGTTCACTGAATGTGGCTCGCTAAGGAATACCTAATGGGGTTTTACTTGCCTGTCAATAGGAATTCCTGTAGTGATAGTAGTACAAGTGATCCTTGGACTTGAGATTATCATAGTATCTTGTGTATGATGAATTATACTTTGGCTTATTTCTTAAGACCCTTAGGGTATATCAAAGGGTATGCTTGGGTATAATAAGTTGTACATGGAGATAATGTATGATCAATAAAGAATCTACCGCTTCTAGTAAAAGAAGAGAAATATCTAATGTGATTCGATAAATGACAACCCAAAGAGTCCTTGGCTAAAGTAATAAAATTAGAAAGGAGTTTCTAATTTGCATTATTTGAGTTGTGCATTTAAGGATCGAAATACATATAATTAAATAAAATAAGACTTGACAAAGAATTTTATGTCTTATATTTAATTGGGACATTGTATGGTGGAATGATTGAATTGATTTGCGGTAACTATTTACTCAAAGGTTCTTTTATGATTAATGTTGAAATCTATATTATCTCGGAAAGTCGTTGATCGCTAGGGAGGCTTATCCCTATTGTAGAATAAATATTATTTATTTAAATAAATAAATTATTTAATTTATTTATTTAAATAAGATTAGAATTGTACGATTGATTTATTCACAACCGGTTTAATATGGAGAACCTAAAGGGTCACACCATAAAAGGAAGAATAATTATTTAAGAAGCAAATGGCATAATCGTAATAATATGTTAAGTATATTTAATTTAATCTATGGTGATATAATAAATTAAATAGCTTTATATTTATTATTTAATATTTTAGAAATATTAAATATAAATTAATAAGAGGAGTCTTATTATTATTATTACTATTATTATTATTTAATTCTTGAAAGAGTTTGGGAATTAATTAATAAAGTACTCTCAAATATCCTAATAAGATTAGGAGGCTAATTAATTAAAAGAGTTTAATTAATTATTCCTAATAAGATTTGGAGCCTAATTAATTAAAGGAATTTAATTAATTAAAATAAAACACAATTCCTTAATTGTTAAGGAGGGTTGCCTACATCTATAAATAAGAGGAGTCTTATTTTGGGTGTGGTGGTTGACGTTTTCATAGAATACGTAATTCCAATAGTTGGGAGAGTACACCCTTTTCTATTATATGAGAGATAGAAAAACTAGGGTTTTGCCAAATACCCATCTTCTTGAATCCTTCTTCTTCCTTGGTGGATCACCTCTAGAGGCCAAACACTTGGGTGGCTAACGTTGATCAAAGGAAAGGAACCCAACTCGGTGTATTCAAGTTGAAATTAGAAAGGATTTGGAGGTGAACTTGTACCTGAGGAAGCTCAAATCTTCAAGGGTATGATTCTTGTTTTTATCTTTTCGTTTAATTAATAATTGTACATAAAGGATGATCCGGGTATATGGTTTGTAAAATTTTAAAACTCTGATTTTCCACGTTTCCGCTTATTTTATGTAATTTGATTGCGTTCATGAATATTACAAACCTAACATCCATAACATCTAGAGGCTTAGATTTGATGATTTTGCAAATCTGGAAATTTTTTAAAATGAGTCTGACAACCAAATGTCATACCCTTTAAATCTTTGGTTATTAATGATTTTGTGTGTTTTATGTTTTATATTTGTAGTATGTCATTTGATCTTTGTTATGAAGCTTAAATCAGGACCAACTAATGTATGGATTGAAATTAAGTTATTCTTGGTCAAAGTCGGTTGACCAACCATGACCAAGTGATTTCTGGGTAACCCAGAAATCCTTTAACTGTGTCTGACAAGGTTTTCCTGAGCCTAGATCTTGCGTTTGTATGATGTTTTGATGTTGTTAGTGTATCAGTGTTATTGTTGGTTATGTGTACTATAGATGCATGCTCCTAGATCGCTTATAGAAACAAGATAATGAAAGTAACTGATGGTCAAAGTAGCATTCTCGATAAAATTTTAAGTTTCTGGAATTTCCAGAAACCGGATGAATGTTCTTTCTAACATGGTTTGACTGGGAAATATCTAGCGATTGTGTTGTTGTTTTATTGATTTTATGTATTAGATCTCTTTATTTACATGTTGTTAACACACTGAAAGTATTAGATCACATAAAGCAAACATAGAACTCAAGATATAAGGATCCAAAGTAGCTTCTTGAATCGTTTCTTCATTTCGAAAACCTGAATGAAGAATGACTTCTCGACAAGGTTTTTAAAGCCTTGATCTCTCTTATCTGTTGTGTTATAGACAGGAAATGGATTGATGATGATAGTATTACAGTTATACTACAATATCAACACATCAGTAAACCCAGAAACTTGATAACCACAGATCTAGAACTGGTCAAATCTAGCAACTCGAACTCTAACTTGAAGGTTCTGGGTTTGGCCAAGAACACGAAGAACACCTATATAGCGATGCATTTGCTCACTACTATAAAGCGCCTTTAAGCTTACACTTTATTTATAAAATTATTATTTTTATTAAATAAATAGAAAAAAAGTTTTAATTATTAAAAATACATTATAAATTATTAAAATTATTTTAAAGTGCAAAAATTAGTTTTTTTTTTATTATTTCAAGTATATTTCATAAATATTTAATATTTTTGAAATATTAATGGTATTTAATTTATTTAATTATAATATTAAATAAATTATTTAAAAATGATTTTAATACTTGAAAATCATTTAAAATTATATTATGATATAAGAAAATATTTTAATTTATTTTAATGACTTTTAATATTTTGTGATGAAATTTCATTAATAATTTAATATTAATGATATTTAAGTTATTTATTAAGTGCATTAAATAAATAATGAAAAATAGAATTAATGATTTAAAAATCATTTAAAGTATTATAAAAATATTTTAAGTTATAAAATATAACTTTTTATATTTTGACATGAAATAATAATATTTTAGTAATAATGATATTAGATTTATTTAATTTTTATATTAAATAAATTATTTTTAAAATGATTTTAATATTAGAAAAATTATTTTAAATGAAAATGAAGTGTTTAAGAATATTTTAATTTATAAAATATAACTTTTGATATTTTGACATGAAAAATATTAATATTTTAATAATAATGATATTAGATTTATTTAATTTTATATTAAATAAATTAGTTTTAAAATGATTTTAATATTAGAAAAATTATTTTAAATGAAAATGAAGTGTTTAAGAATATTTTAAGTTATAAAATATAACTTTTAATATTTAAAGGATATGTTCATTAATAATTTAATATTAATGATATTAAATTTAATAAATAATTATATTAAATAAATAGTTTTAAAATGGTTTTATTTATTTAAAAATCATTTAAAAGGATATTAATGAATTAAAAATATTTTAAGTTATAATTAATGACTTTTAATATTTTTATAAATAATACATTAATATTTAAATATTAATGGTAATTATTTTAAAATGATTTTAAATATTTTAAAAATCATTTAAGGTTAATATTAATACTTTAAAATATTCTAAGTTATTATAAATAACTTTAATATTTTGGCAATGGTTTTATTAATAGTTTAATATTAATTAAATGTTAATGATAATATAATTATTTGATATTTAAATCATTTTATAATGATTCCGGTGTTTGAAAAAAAAATAGAATAAATTATAATAATTATTTAAAAATTATTGTAAGTCATTTAAAAATGTTATGACTATTATTTAAATAGTCTAAATAGATATTGAACTTCGATATAGAGTCTTAGACTCGATAATTACCCGATAAAGCCGCCAGAAGTTTCAACAGTGGTTTGTAAATTGATCCTGACTTTCATAATGTAATATATATATATGTGTTTATTTGTTATTTAATGACTGTGAAACATGTGTGACAATGTGATTAGGTTATGTGTTGATTGCAATAAGCAGTACTATGTGCTATTATATGTATTTCAAATCGATAGAATTATCTTATTAATGATAAATTTCAGTATAAAAGATAAAACTAAGTTGCGTATTGTAAGCAACAGACCAGGCAAGTATCCTACCTTTGCATTTTCTTTATGCAATGGACATGAGTAAGAATGTTTCAGAATTATATTATTATTATGCTAGTTTATTAAACCTATTGTGATATATTCTATATCCGATCATTATTTATCAACATGATATTATATTATATAATTCAGATATATATTCTGTTCGTTATTTTCTAAACATTGTTATACAAGTGTCCCCACTTGGATAATCATTGTATTTAATCACATGTTGATATATATATATATATATATATATATATATATATATATATTGATCCCCAGTATGAATACAATAAAAGCCGTCTAAGCTATTTGACCTAGCTAGACACAGATTCAGAAATATCGTTGAATATGATAAAACTTTTTTGTATCCAATCAAATTGTTTTGGTTCGGATTCCTGACTAATTATGAACATCACGAACATGGGAAAATTTTTATGCGCCAAGGCGGACAAAGGATGAACGATAATATTGTTATTGCAATGTAGTATTGATCAATACAGGGTAGGGTCTGTGGGATGTACACCCTCGTGCTTGCAAGTTATGACGGTTTACAGATGAAGTTCTGTCTAACCTTTTCGAAAATAGAAAACAATGTTCATAATCTGTCTACTACCCTATATATATAGTCAATAAGTAGTTTCAAAAAAAAACTTTGATATAGAAATAATATATGGTTATGATTGGTTCAGTTTACTTCACAACTATTAATTCATTGTAGAAGTGATGTACAAAAAAAATATTTAATTCTTTCAGCTAAATACATTTATAATTGTTATTACTTGATGGGCACTCAAATGCTCATTCTTGCTTTAAATTTAAATATTTTCAGCTAGGCATGATCAACCTGAAGGTTCAGACAAGAACAAGTGAAAAGAAAAGCAAACAGAATATGTTTTATGGTATCTTTTTTAATAGTTAAGTTGTATTAAGATAATGATTTGTATTATATATTATGTAAAGAATTATAGTAAAGGTTGCGTACTTGGGATTAGACTCTGATAAATGTAAGTTAAGTTTGATATTTATATTATTGTTATTATTATTAGTATTATTTCCGCTCATAGAAATGGTATCGTAAAGCACTAAATTCAGGTTTTAAGTACTTGAATTTGGGGACGTTACAAGGTCCCCATATCATCACAATCTACTTGACGGGAAGTTAATCCGGTCTTTCAACTTGAGTGAATCTACGTGGTGCCTTTCCTGAGCCTCGTTGGAATTAGTCTCCCTACGAGTCCAGTAATCAAACACCGACAGGATAACCTCCTGGTGGAGGAGCCACACAACATACATTCACATATAATGTGTCTCACCGTTTATGAAAATGATAACATGTACGAAGTAAGTAAAATGCATTCGTACACATTTATCATAAATGTAAATGCAACATTCACACACAAGCATATAACAGTTTTGAAAAGCTTGTACTATCGGCTTAAGCCCTCTCACTGGAGTCCTCAGCAGAGTCGCCACCTGTCGACGTCGGGACTTTTATTTGTCCTTTTTCGTTACTTGTTCTTTGGTGTTCTCATGTTATATGAGATTTGTTTGAAAAAATAAGTGAAAAAGGTTCGACGTGTATAATGTCGACGATTTGACTTTAAGAGTCGCCAGTTGGTGTTTTTAACTGGTTGCACCAACGCAACCGAAAAAGGTTTGCACATTGACCCAGTGATATGACACTGCTACACGGGTCTGTGAAACCGAGATTCATTTAAGTTCGGGGGCTTGATTATGCGGAGGAAAGGTGTTAGGCACCCCCCGACATCCGTGTTGCAACGATGACCGCCACTTTTCAAGAAACTGTTATATTAATATGTGTGTGTGTGTGTGTGTGGATCAATGTGCAATTATTTGGAAGTAGTGTGAGGCCTCGTTCGCACCTATATACAAAGGGTTTGAATTTGTAAAAAAAATTAGTTTTAAACAGAAAATTGCAATGAAGTTTTGTAAAAGAGGTTTTTCAAACCCTGTGCTCAATAATAATTGAAACCTTTTCATACTTCTATTTTATTATTAAATGTTCGGCTTATTTGCTTTTATTTTCTTGATGCAAAGCATCTTCGAGAAAATAATAATAGCAGTGCCGAACTCCTCATGGGCATGAAAGTCATCTAATGAAATTCTACCACCAGAATAATGTACAAGTCGCTTATACCGAAAATGTCCATCACGGAACCAAATCTAGATTCAAAGCAGATCAAATCTATGATTGCATGATTCCTAGGCTCACGTGATACCACAATTTGTATGAAAAGCGATAAAGTAGATATATATATATATATATATATATATATATATATATATATATATATATATATATACTGACATGATCAACCACCACGAAACTTCGATGGGAGATCAGAAATGTAAATATATAAAAGCGGTAAATATATATATATATATATATATATATATGGACATGATCAACCACCACGAAGCAACTCCATGTGGGATCAGAAATATAAATAAAGCAGTAAATGCGATCAACCGCCACAAAGTAAACTCCAAGCGGGACTAAATGTAAAGAAAGCAGTAAAGACGATCAACCGCCACAAAGTAAACTCTAGGCGGGACAAAATATAAAGAAAGCAATAAAAGGCCATGAAGTAAACTCTAGGCCTGACAGAAATGTAAATATATAAATATATATATTTATAGAGTGTGAGAAGGCTTATAGTGGGCTGCCAATGCAAGCTTCTATAACTCTATATGGATAAACTCACAGCTCCCGCCGGTAAAATATAGCTATATGTGAGCTAACAGATGTTTAAAATGACAAAGCACTCAATATGGGGTGTGTACAGAGCAAATTGGACAGGGCTTCCTCACCTTTTTTTCACAAATGGCCACCCCAAGCCCTCTATTTATAGAGGGGGAGCCAGATGTACTGCGATAAATGCAAATGCATTGTCATGGTACGCCTGGCCGCCCAAGCCATGGTCCCGTCGTCTCGAAGTACAAGCACTTATGCACTGTGATATCCGCTCAAACTTGCAGAACTTCAATCTGAGCATCCAAACGAGGTGTACAAGACCTTCTTCAGACTTCTTTTATCGAGAGTTACACAATGACATGGGATTAGAGGTTGTACAAAGTCAGGCAAGGGGGACCATGCCCATGGTCTTTAAGTGAAATTTAAATAGGTACACTTAGAAGGGGGTTGAATAAGTGTAGGCACAAACTATGTCCAACTTTTGATTAAAAAATTCCTTTGGATATTTATTGCAGCAAGCGGGATTCTATATCTTTGTAAGTTTACGTATGAAAATAGGATATTGTATTTAATTCTGAGTTAACCAATTTACTGATATGAATGGATATAGAATGCAGGCTGCTGGATAGATAGCAGAATAATAAAGCACAAAATATAATCACATAAACACCGAAATTTTTACGTGGTTCAACTACTACCCTCTAGAATAGTAGCCTAATCCACGTCCAATACCAACTGGTATTGGAGACTCACTTTTATTAAACTTTTCTACTTACAATACAAGTTCTAACAATTTGAACACCTTTATTCCCTGTGCACCTATGCACTCTTAAGCACCTATGCTTTCTTCCAACTTGATTGTAAGGATACAGTAACCAAAATAGAATTACACTCAAAAGAATATTGATTGAGATACGAAAAAATAAGATACACACTAGAGGTCTAATGATTAAGCAATATATCACTAACCAATTCAAGGCTCTAGTATGAAATGATATGCAAGAAGAATATTACCAGTATGTTCTACACGACCTTCTTAGCCAAAGCTGTAAGACCCCAACTTTTTGAATAAAGATGAATTTTTCTATAATTATCATTTCTAAATATTATGGAATGAATTTGATATAATGTTATAGTTGTGGGTAATATTTACAAATTTTGCAAAGTATGCAAGTTGTCATATTATATTTGATTGGTCGAGAAATATTCTTTTTGTCAGGGAATATCCGTACGACGGTACAATCATTGGTGGACCACACAACAGAATTATTGTCGGATTGAGAAAACGACAAAAATATTTAATTGAAAATAACAATGAAGTTTTATCGTTAATACTTGTTGAATTACTCTCTAGTAGTAAAAGTACAATGTCTGCGTGGTTTCATAGTAGCATACGGTATCGATTATTGATGCATACGTGAGAAGTCACTCAATTTTGCTTATTAGTTGGACCCCCATTTACTAATTTTTCAAAATAATCTGTAGGAAGTTATTCAATGTATATATATATATATATATATATATATTGGTGGGGGCATGAGTGGGGCAAGTGTTGCCCACATGTTGGTAGAATTTGGGAGGTCTCTTGATGGTGGGAGTTAGCATTATTAGCTAGTGTTGTTATATATATATATATATATATATATATATATATATATATATATTATATATTATATATATATACGCAAATTTGTTGACATTTGGGGCATTAAGAAGAATCAAATCGTGGGAGTGTATCCCATGAGATTGTATCACATGCTATATATATATATATATATATATATATATATATATATATATATATAATTATATATAATATATTTTATTTAAAAGATTTTGCTTTAAATATGGACCGGCCGATTAAAGTAAATCAATCTGACCGCTCATGGATTAGTTACTATGCATTCCATTTTCCTATAAATAGAAGCTCATTCCTTCATTTATTTTCTTACTTAATTCACCAACTCTAGAGAGAGAAACTATAGATAAAGACTATAGAGAGATAGAAGAAAAGTTTTCTCTATACTTCACTACTCTTATATCAAGTATTATTTTATGGTAAGGGATATTATTCTTTTGTATTCATGAAGAGAACTTCATTATTCCATTCCTTATTATTACGCTGGAATAACCTCAGTATCTGCTGAATACCCTATACTTGGTGACATTCTTCTATTATTCATCCTTATTATTTTGTTGGAACATCCCGTCTGCGTGCTTTACTGGACTGGACTGGTTCCGCTCTTTATTATTCTGCTCTTTATTATTCTCATGGAATATCTTGTCTGTGTGTTTTACACCAGACCTGGTTCCGTCTTTATTATTCTCAGATTTATTATTCCGCTGGAATAACGTGTCTATCTGAAGTACCACATGCATGGTGATTTACATTCTTATTCCATTCTTTATTATTCTGCTTGGAACATCCTCTGCTTGTGTGATTTTCACCTAACTTTGGTTCCGTTATTATTATTCTGTTGGAATAACCTGTCTATGCGAAGTACTGCATGCATGGTGATTTCTGTTGTTATTCCATTCCTTATTATTTCTCAATTGGTTAAAATTTTGACTTCTATACTCCATGAAATTAATGGAATATCCTTGATATTTGCGCTTCATCCAGTATCTTTTCATGAAAATATTCTTCTGAGCATTCTTGAATTTTACTTTACAAAGAAGTATCATGTAGAAAATTTGAACGTTATTAGTTCCTGAATAACTTAATTCTTGAACTTGTTTTATTGAATTCTTATATCATTGTCATCATCCTCACGTTTATATTTTTGAAAGTCATATGTGGCCTGTAGAGCATGGATGGACTTGGTATGATTATGACTAGGGATTATTCGGTGTAATCATGACCGTAATATTACAAATGATGTAATAAAAGTCCTCATTGGCCCGTAGTGCATTGATGGACAGTTGTTGGCATGATCATGACCATTGATGAATACACAAATATCCTTAGCCCGTAGTGCATGGAATTTGTGGTCGTGACCCTAATGAATATCTTTGGCCATAGTCCAGGGATTATGTGGATTATTTATTTAGCTGAGTCTCAGCGACAAAAGTGATGAAAAACTTTTTAAATCATAAAAGATAGTAGAATTTATTCTCTTCTTGACTCTTTTAATGGATTGCTTGATCCACTGCAGTTAAACTTGATGTCTATTGTATATTATCAGTTTAACATTGTTGAAGACTAATGATAATTTATTCTGCATTATCTTAGTCATAATATTTCTTACTGGGCTAGTTGAGCTCACCCTTTCTTTCACTGTTTTCTTCAGGAAATGAGAACGTAGCTGGGACGAGTCGGGGAATGGAGTGATGTTCTGGATGATAGTGTTAGCTAGTAGTCCTCACTATTCTGTTAAATAGTGTGACAATAAATGTATTGAGGACTTATTCTGAGAGTGGATATTGTCTAGAAGGCAATATTTGTATTAAAACTCACAGCATGTATTTTGTCGTACTTTACACGACTGTCGTATAATTAAGTTGTATTTGAATTTTGTACCATGTATTGGCGACTCAAGATGGGTGATGTATACTTATTTTGGGGGCGTCACAAAAGCTCCTTCTTAATGCAATAAATAATGCTCAAAAAGAAAAACAGTTTTGTAGCTTGTATGCTTTGTGATATAATATATGTTTTTCGTATCTTTCTCGTTAATGAGACCAGCTCATTTATAGGCTTTTCTAATATATTACTGTTGCTTGTTGCCTCATTCGTGATATGATCATTAGAGACAATATGCACAAGTCACTCAATATTTAGACTGTCATCCGGAGATTGTGCCAAAGATGAAGACTCCTTAAAGTTGTACATTAGAAGAGAACACGCCATGATCAGTATATACTATACGAGTATCTTAGTGATGACTGAGGAGATTTTGCTTAATAAAGAGTCCATCATGTGAGACTATTTCTTTTATGATTTCTGCATTTAATACCCATCTTGTCATATGGTAACTTTCTATTTTGCAATTTACCGAATATAATCAATTACCATCACGTAAGTAGGTTTTCTTTAAATCAACAATCTAGTGATGTTCCTTAACTTAAGCATGATATATGATATTAGCTAGTTACCTTAGTTGATTGCACAGAATTAAAGTCATTGATTCATGAAGCACGATTTATGATGTATGATTTATGATATGCCATATTTGTTCTTACCGTGAATCAAGTTGATGAAAATGAATAATTTATGGTATTTTATTTAATCAACCATTTACTCCAGATTTCCATCTATATATATTGGTTAACATGATTTGATTCCTTAAATTATGGTGAGCCATTTCGGCCATGCATATCAGGGGCTAGAGAATCAGTATGTGACATCAAGTATGTGAATACAAGTATATATGCAATGCACATGTCCTAAAGCCTTATATTGGGAAGTAATAAATGCTAAGATCTTACATATATTCTTAGGACTCAAATTTGCTTTTCTTTCTTCAAGGATATCTCGACTTTGTAATTTCTTGCTTGATGTTCCTGAAATGTCATATCGTTCCCTGAAATGTTATATAGCATGATTAGTGGAATAATAGGGTCATCATCAAAACATGGAGTGTGACATAAGTCAACATTCTCCCCCTTTTTGATGATGATAACAAAATAATTATGACTCCCCCTAACTCCATGTATATCAAGAGAATTACGCCTCCCCCTCAATTCATGTATATCCTTACTATTTTGAATTAACTGTTGACTCCAAATGTGCAGTGTTTAATAACCCTGCATTGACTTGTTAGTCCAAAATAGGTTAAGAAAAAGGAATATAATGAACTATTAAACCATCATCCATCAAACATTTAAACCATAGTCTTTAAACCAGAAGTCATCATGCATGGAAAATAGAAAATTTTAAAAATTGTCTTGTAAGCAAGCATAATTCATCTCCTCCTTTGGCATCCATCAAAAGTAAGTGTCCAGAAAGCCAAAAGGGAATGGTTGGAGCAAGGCCTTTACTCATCCTCTTCAGCAATATGAACGTGGTTAGCTTCGCGGGCAATGAAATATGGACGGTGAAGCCGGCGCGCGGTGTTCAATCTCTTCCAGGGACATCATGTTTACAAATCTGGGAGGACGGGCAATGAAGGTAGGAGGCGGTAAAGGTAAGTCCAGGAAGTCGCCTTGGTATTCAGACATCCAATTGCACGGTGGCCACTCAGGTATGCGAGATTGGACTTGGTCTGCTTGGAGTTCTTCACTGAGATCATTCATTCATCACTCGGTAAAGTGACCGAGAGTCCAAATCTGATTGCTGATGAATTTAAGTTCAGTGCTCAATTGGCAAGCATTGAGATTCATTTTGCACTGCAGGGCTTCTACCATAGCCCGAGTATGCAATTCGAATCCTGCTTGAAGATTAATGAACTCATCCTCCATGGTGCAAAAAATAGAGTGAAGGTTACTGTGGCTGATAGGAAGTTTGCCTTTTTCAAGCACAGAAAGACGAAGTTGGATGTCTTTAACATCATCAATGACTGATGCTTGATTGGTCCCGATGGTATACAGAAGATTTAGAATCGCAGGGGAGGGAGGTAGTGAAGCAAGAGAAGTGGGATTTTGGGCAGGGGGAATGTCGGGAACAACTCGCATGAACTTTCCATTTACTAGTGAGAGATGAGAACTTTTGAGATAGATAGAGTTGATGGAATCAGTAATTTAGATGGAGCCCTCATTTTTTAGTGGAATTTAAAAGTGAGTGAATAATTTTGTGAGGAAGCAGCTGTAAGGCAAGCATTTTTTGGAATGTTTGATACAATTGACCATGTGTTTGAGCATCATGAGGGAAAAATTGAATGGTTTGCCTGTCATTATCAGAGCCACCAAAACCAAATCTTGGTAGGTAAAGTCAGCTCAACCACCAAGACGAGGAAGAAGATTGTACCTTAGTAGTTTGTGAAGGACTATGGCAATAGGAGATACTTCGGTGGTCTTTAGAAGAGTGACTGCGGACACGGTGGGGTCATCCATGATAGTGCGGAGCTGGACAATAGGAGTGAGAGGAGTATACACTGGTCCGTTAGTGTAAAGGGATAGTCTCCTGTATATGGAATGGAGAGTATGCTCCCTAAATCCAGAGCAGTAAAAAACAAAGATTTGCCTTTAATGAACGAAGTATAACTGTCCCCATTATTTTCAAGATTTGTATAAAATTGTTGGACTAATTTTGGATACACCACAGAGGGAGGAACACTTAAGGAAGCTAAACCACATGACTCGAGGAGGTTTTGAAGAGGCGAGTTTTGGTAGTGAAACATGTCAACTGATTTTTCATAAACAAAAGATTTGTGACATATAGAGGACTTAAAACGAAGCTCGAAATTGTGCCCCCTAAAAAAATATCAGGAACATCATGCAATGAAATAGATAGAGGGTTTACTATCACCAGAGGAGAGCTGGGTGAGAATTCCTTGACTGTTCATCATTTAATGACAGACGATGTCCCAATCGGTGGAGAAGAGGGTAAACTTGCTTTAGATCCGGCAGGGGAGGAGTTGCCAGAGATGGTTGTGACCGAAGGTTGCTTCCTTTTCAGTCGTCGAGTAATAATAGGATGAGGAGGTGGAGAGGGTAGTGATACCTCGTCCTCAGATTCATCACGAATTTGTCTAAAGCGCTGGGTTTTCATCTTCGCGGACTGTGTTTGAGAGAGCTGTAGAGTCTCAGAGACGATTGAAGTATTGAGAAGACAAAGAAGAAGCTTGGAAGAGTAAAGTAGTGTCTGTCTTTTCAAGGATGCGTGGTACCGAGATATGGAAAGGCGTGGCGTCGTGTTTGGAAAGAGAGATCTTGAGTAGATATAATGAGCGTAATTATGGCAACAAGATATGTCGTGTCTGTTTAATTTCTTTAAAGTATGCAGACCATATTTATATCAGTCTCATCCCGAGTTCTCGTCTTAGAGTGCATAAACGTTCCTCCCCTAAAGGTTTTGTAAATATATCTGCTAATTGGTGCTCAGTGGGGATGAATATTAATTTAATTAGTCCTTTGGACACAATATCTCTAAGAAAGTGGTGTCAAACTTCTATATGTTTCGTGCGAGAGTATAAAACTGGATTTTTAGAAATATTGATGGTACTTGTATTATCACAGTATATAGGCACATTGTCACACATAACATCAAAATCGCACAGTGTTTGACGCATCCACAAAATTTGGGAGCAGCAACTTCTTGCTACTAAATATTCACCCTCAGTAGTGGATAGGGCAACTGAAGTTTGCTTCTTGCTATGCCATGAGACAAGACTTTGCCCCAAAAATGTACAAGCAACGCTTGTACTTTTTCTATCTATTTGATAACCAGCATAGTTTGTGAGACCCCAAATTTTATGCATAAAGATTTAAATTTCTCGAAATATTTTTTTGAATATTATGGTGTGGATTTGATATAATGTTATAGTTGTGGGTAATATTTATAAATTTTTCAAAGTATGCAAGTTGTTATAAAATATTCTTTTTGTCGGGGAATATTCATACGACGACACAATCATTGGTGGACCCCACAACAGAAGTATTATCGTAGTTAGAAAATGACAAAATTATCATTTTATAAAAATAACGGTGAAAGTGTTACCGCTAAAACTGTTGAACTGCCCGGTAGTAAAAGTACAGTAATACGCATAGTTGCATAGTAGCACACGGTATTGATTATTGATGCTTACGTAAAAAGTCACTCAGTTATACTCAATTATTACTACAAGAATTGCTTTGCATCATATCTCTCTATATTATTGATTCGATTATTGTCACAAGATTATCATCGCATAATATGATATATTATTAAATCAATAATTGAGATGACAAAGTTATTCATATTACTAAATTGCAATATTTACAATGTCTAGAAGTTCTGTCAAGGAGAGGTTTGATTATCTAATTGTGCGCCAATAAGGAGAAATCCTTATCGGAAAGCCCCCTCTTTCTTGGGAATGACCTGATTGTTAAATATTGTGAGTTATAATATTAATTATGAATAAGTTCGTGTTGATTAAAGATGAATTTGATAGTTCCATTGTGTTTGGATTATTAGTTTTAGTGGAAATCGACATCTATTCCGGTGATAATTGCTGTTAGTTCACATGTGTGTACTATTGAATCACATTCTTGTACTATTAGGGGAGTTGGTGCAAGATTGATAATACTTGCATGACTAAGTTAAAAATGGAGGTATAGATGGAGGTATTATACTGTAATTCGTATTTTCACATGATTATAACTATTGATTCACATGATTGAACTATTGATTTACATTATTTACTATTAGGGGAGGTGGTGCAAGTTTGATAATACTTGCAAGACTATATTAAAAATGAATAAAAATTTGAAGGTATTGTACTGTAATATTTCGAGCCCCAAAACGTGCAATTATCAAAACTATATTTTCCTATAAATAAAAGCTCATTCTTCCTTCATTTCTCACTAATTCACTAAATCTATAGAGCAATTATTATAGAGAGAAATTGTAGAGAGAAAGAAGAAGAGAAGTCTGCTACCTCTCTACTCCAGTATCAAGTTTCTTTCTAAGGTAAGGGGTATTATTTCTTTCATTTTCATGAAGAGAGCTATTGTTATTCCATTCCTGATTATTATGTTGGAATAACTTTGTCTATCGCGATCTTTGCATACATGGTGAAATTCTTCTATTATTCCATTCTTTATTATTACATTGGAATAACCATACCTCTATTGATCTATCGCATGCACGTGAATTCTGTTGTTATTTCATTCTTTATTATTACATTGGAATATCCCATGCATGCGGTTTCTGGCATGACCTAGTTCCATTCTTTATTATTACATTAGAATATCCCCATGCATCTTTGTTACGCATGACCGGTTCCATTCTTTATTATTCTATTGGAATATCCTATTTGTGCGGTTTACGCATGACCTGGTTCTATTCTTTATTATTCTATTGGAATATCCTGTCTGTACGGTCTATCGCATGCATGGTGAATTCTTCTGTTATTCCATTCTTTATTATTCTATTGGAATAACCTGTCTATGTGGATTACCGCATGCATGGTGAATGATCCTTTGTATTCATATGAATATTATTTTCATTCAAAAGGGGTTTCTGCCAGGTAGTTTCATAATTTTTCTGACCCTCAAAAATTTTAGAAAAATTTGAAATGATAATTTGATGAGTTTTCTAGATTGTATCCAAAAATGGCGATTTTTGGATGTATAGATTAAGAGTTATGGATTTTATAGGGAAAAACTATTTTAAAAGTAAACCCTTATAACTCTTTGTGGTTAACTCCAAAATTGGTGAAATTATTTTTGGGAGTACATGTATATAACAGGAGTATACCCTGTAAATTTCGGAATTTTTGGACAAAAGTACAATTTATGATAAATGTCTAAATATTCGACAGTTTTGGCCATATGAAAAATAGTAAACGAATTCTAAAAATTCCGAGAAAAATATATGTTCAATATGGGACTATATTCTGCTAAATCCCATAAAAGAAATATTTTTGGGACTGATTTAGTATTTTTCATGAAAATGAACTAGTTATGAATAAATGAATTAAATATGTTATGTGAAGTAACAAAATTGGAAAATAGGATTTTATGGCTTGGGAATCATATATAGAGTATATGCCGATTTTTGATGCGGGATTTGATCATTGGTGATGAAATCTTATGAGTACGGTATTTTTGAATGATTAAATGCATTATTTGGTAAAGTGTAAACAATTGTAATAAATTGTTTATAAGTTTATGAAGTGATTAAAATATTGTATAATATTAAAAATATTAGATGATGAGTTTATTAAGTGATTGATAATATTTGGATAAATTTAAAGTCTTTAATATTTATCCTTGTTTTCGTTTGATTAATGCTTATATCATTGTCATCATCCTCATGCTTATATTGTGATGAAAGTCATCTTTGGCTTACGTGCATAGATGGACTTGGTATGATTATGACCAGGGATCATTCGGTATAATCATGACCTGTAATGTTATAAATGATATAGTAAAAGTTCTCAGTGGCCTGTAGTGCATTAATGGACAATTTTTGGTATGATTATGACCAGGGATTATTCGGTATAGTCATGACCATTGATGATTTAATGAATATCCTTGGCCCTTAGTGCAGGGATGATTCGATGATGTGGTTTATTTATTGTCGAGTCTCAAATGATAAAATTGATGAAAACATTTTAAATCATAGAAGATAGTAGATATCATGCTCTACTTGACTCTTCTAATGGATTGCTTATTCCACGCATTTAAACTTGATGTCATTGTATTTTATCGGGTTTAACATTGTTGAAGGCTAATGATAATTTATTTTGCATTATCTTAGTCATAATATTTCTTCTTGGGCTAGTTGAGCTCACCCTTTTTTCACCGTTCTCTTCGTGAAATGAGAATATAGGCGGGACGAGTCGGGGGAACCGGGAGTGATTCGGCCCGATGATAGCATTAGTAGTCCTCACTATTACATTAAATAGTATGATAATAAATGTAATGAGGACTCCATTGAGTGTGGATATTGTCTAGATGACAATATTTGTATTAAAACTCATAGCATATGTTTTGTCGTATTTTACGCGAAAGTTGTATAATTAAGTTTTTATTTGTATTTTGTACCACGTATTTGGCGACTCAAGATGGGTGATGTATACCTATTTTGGGGGCGTCACATAGTCAGCATCTGAATACCCAATTAGATCAAAATTGTCACATTTTGGGTAAAATAATCCTAAGTTTGTAGTACCGCTCAAATATTTAAATATTCGTTTAACAGCTTGTAAGTGGGATTCTTTGGGTTTGGCCTGAAACCGAGCACATAGACAAACACTATACATTATATCAGGTCTAGAAGCAGTTAGATATAGTAGGGATCCAATCATACCTCTATATTTTGTTACTTCTACATCCATACCTTTTTCATCTACTGTGAGTTTTATTGATGTACTCATTAGTGTGGTCTTTGAGTTTGAGTTGTCAAAGCCGAATCTCTTGAGTAACTCTTTTGTATACTTGGTTTGATGAATGAATATACCTTCATGATTTTGTTTAATTTGAAGGCCTAGAAAGTAATTGAGTTCTCCCATCAAGCTCATGTCAAACTCCTTGTGCATGCATTTGGAAAACCACTCACAAAGGAAATTATTAGTAGCACCAAATATTATATCGTCTACATATATTTGTACAATAATAATATCTTTATTTTGACGTTTAATAAATAACGTAGAGTCGATTTTACCTCGTATGAACCCATTTGATAGGAGGTACTTACTTAATCTCTCATACCAAGCCCTTGGGGCTTGTTTGAGTCCATAGAGTGCCTTCTTTAGTTTGTATACGTAATGAGGGAACTTGTCATGCTCGAATCCAGAAGGCTGTTTTACGTAGACTTCTTCATTTATGTAACCATTGAGAAAGGCGTTTTTGACGTCAATTTGGTGTATCTTGAACTTTCTGAAACAAGCAAATGCTAATAATATACGAATGGATTCCAAACTAGCTACTGGGGCAAATATTTCTTCATAGTCTATTCCTTCTTGCTGATTGTACCCTTGAGTTACTAGTCTAGATTTGTTTCTTATAATTGTTCTGTACTCATCAAGCTTATTTTTGAATACCCATTTAGTTCCAATAATGGATACATCTTTTGGAGGAGGCATCAACTCCCACACTTGAGATCTTTCAAATTGTTGAAGCTCTTCTTGCATTGCTAGTAACCAATTTTCATCAAGTATGGCTTCTTTGGCGTTCTTTGGTTCAATTTGGGATAGAAATGCTGAGAAGGCACATATATTTTGTGCTTTTCTTCTTGTAACAACTTTGTCATTTATGTTTCCAATGATGTTCTCAAGAGGATGGTTTTTGATGTATCTTGATGATTTTGGAAGTTGAATGTCATGTATTACTTCTTCAGTAGTTTCTGAATCATGGTCTTGTTGTTCGTTCATTTCAGCTTTCTGGATATGTTCTTGATTTTTGTACTCAACTTGCTGGATAGAGTCTTGGTCCTGCTGTTCTTCTGATCCATCTTACTGGATTGGTTCCATGGTCTTGCTATTTTGCTTTATGTGGTAAGCTGGATTTGCAGCAGTCTCTAAATTTCCTGCATCTTCCTCTCTTTCTTTTGGAATATCATGGTTAGATTCGTTAAATTTGATATGTATAGATTCTTCGATACACATTTTTTGCACATTATAAATGCGATATGCTCTACTATTTTGTGAGTAGCCAATAAATATTCCTTTATATGATCTAGCATCAAACTTGCCCAAGTTCCCACTAGTATCAATAATAAAACATTTAGATCCAAATACTTTAAAATAACTTATATTAGGAAGACGATTATTTAATAATTCATATGAGGTTTTCAAAATGATTGGATGAATCAACACTCTATTTAATACATAGCATGATGTGTTTACAGCTTCGGCCCAAAATTTCTTTGAGAGTTTACTTTCTTGAATTAGAGTTCTAGCTGTTTCTTGCAATATTCAATTCTTCCTTTCTACCACTCCATTTTGTTGTGGAGTTTTAGGTGCTGAGAATTCATGAGTAATTCCTTTTTGATTACAAAATATAATAAAATCCTTTTGAAATTCGGTACCATAATCACTTCTAATTTTTATAAGGTTACGACTATACTTAGTCTCCAAATTTCTAATCAGTTTTTCAAATACTTTAAATGCCTCATCTTTTGTTCTAAGAAAGAGTACCCATGTGTATCTATAGAAGTCATCGACTATCACAAATGCGTAGAATTTACCATTTAAACTAGCATGCCTTTTGGGTCCAAATAAATCGAGATGGAGTAATTGTAAGGGAGAAGAAGTTGATACCATGTTTTTGGCTGTGAATGATGTTCTTACTTGTTTTCCAAGTTGACAAGGCTCGCATATACCTTTCTTCTTGAAGTTCATTTTCGGTAATCCTCTTACTAAGTTTTTTGATGACAAATTTTTGATGAGGTTCATATGGACATGTCCCATTCTTCTATGCCATAGATTTGCTTCATCTTGAATAGTTGCAAGACATAATTCTTCCTCCTGTTGCTCAAAATCAAGAGTATATATATTTCCTTCTCTTTTGGCAACTAAAGCAGCATTATTAGTACCATGTGAAATTGTACATTTATCTTTTTCAAAAATTACTTGATGTCCATTATCCATTAATTGACTAACACTGATAAGATTGAACTCTAGTCCGTTAACAAGATGAACATTATTAATGTTAACCTTATCATTACCGATTTTACCTTTCCTAATTATTTCGCATGACCGATTATCACCGAACATGACAGTTCCTTGTTTCTTTTTAACATTTAGCTCCACAAACTTAGATTTGTCACCCGTAATGTGGCGTGAACATCCACTATCAAGAATCCAATTTTGAGAGGATACTTTGGCTTTAAAACATACCTGTTTAAGAAAGATACAATTTATCTTTTTGGTACCCATATCTTTTTGGGTCTACTTGTGTTAGTTGAAATCAAGTCACTTTTCTTTACCCATACAGCTTTACTTCGATTGTTATTTTTATTTCTTAAGTAGTTTATCTCTAGATGTCCTTTAATGCCACAATTTTTGCAGGTAGTAAAAGGTGTGCAATAATTTAATTTAAATGACGATTTAGATTTGAGCATTTCAGCTTCTTTTCTATATGTTGGGTTATAACCAATGCCTTGTTTATCATAACTGGGTCTTTGTTTTCCTAACATGACATTTATATTTTCTTCCCCATGAATAAATTCAGCTAGAGAGGTTTTTAATGTATTTCCTTTTGCGGTTCATTTGTTGGAGGTATTTTATTAACTGATTCATCACCAAATGCATCAATGCACACATCTCTCATTTTTATCTCATTTGTTAATTTTTCAACTTCATCATTTAAATTTGTTTTTACTTTTGTTGAATAGTATTTTATTGTAATTATCTAAATAATCATTTTTCGCTGCTAATGCTTTTTCCTCATTTGTGTGTGTTACTTTTTCTAATTCTTTCTTTTCATCAATTAGTGTTTCCACTTCACCCATTAGAGTGTTTACTAGATCTTTTAAGTACATATTTTTTTCTTTTAATTTTTCATTTTCCCGTTTCAAAATAATAACATCAGAAGGAGATACCTCACTAGATTCACCTTCAAGTCCCATTAAAGCATATTTGAGCCAGTTCATCGTTTGCATCTATTTCCACTTCGGATTCTTCATCGTCACTGCACGTTAGAAATGCTTTATGCTTTTTGAACTCCTTATTGCCTTGCTTTCCTTTGTTCTTGAGCTGGAAGCAGTCCTTTTTGAAGTGACCTGGTCGTCCACACTCGAAACAGGTTTCTTCGGTTTGCTTGGCTTTGTGTTTGTTTGAGTTGAATGTATTCTTTATTTGATTCTTTCTTTGAAGTAGTCCCTTAAGTCTCCTTGATATCATGGCTATTTTATCATTCGAGTTATTTTCAAGTTCTTCTTCAATTCCTACATTTAGAGCTAGCACTTTCTTTCGAGGAACTTCTTCCTTGTCATCATATCTTTTCAATTGATGTTCATATTCTTCTAGTTCACCAAAGAGAGTTAATGTATCTATAGAAGAGATATTAACAGAATCTTGAAGAGAAGTAATTTTAAATGCAAACCTTTTGGGCATAGCCTGAAGTAGCTTACGATTGATTTCGCTTTGTGGAATTGACATGTCGAGCAACTTCAAAGAATTATAAGTACCAAA
Source organism: Panax quinquefolius (assembly GCA_020205615.1). Lineage (NCBI taxonomy): Eukaryota > Viridiplantae > Streptophyta > Magnoliopsida > Apiales > Araliaceae > Panax > Panax quinquefolius. The sequence goes on from CM035156.1 coordinate 128,466,298, forward strand.
AAATCGTGCTTGAGCCATTTTGATTGTTTTGTCTCTTTCCAGTTTGAACATTTTGTAGTCATGCATGAGGATACTTAGCTTAACTTCTCGTACTTTGGAAGTTCCTTCGTGACTTACCACTAAGGTATCCCATATCTCCTTTGATGTGTTGCATGAAGAAACTTTATCTATTTCGGATTGCACCATGCCACTATGAAGAGTGTTCATTGCTTTTGAATCGTATGACACCATATATGTTTCGGTTGAGTCCATCTCGAGTAGAGTTTTTGGAGTGCCATCATCTTTCCTTGGGATTACCGGTCCATTCTCTACCACCCACCATTCCCATGGGTCTCGCTTAAGATATATCCTCATCCGAAATTTCCAGAAATTATAGTTCTCTGTTCCAAAAAGTAGTGGAGGTCAGTTTGTTGATTAACCTTCGTGATGAGCGTTTCCAAGTTGTGCCATGTCAGAATCTTTCCCTACAAATCACCTTTAAGACCAAGATAAGTAGAGCCAAGCTCTGATACCAAATGAAATTTAAATAGGTACACTTAGAAGGGGGGTTGAATAAGTGTAGGCATAAACTATGTCCAACTTTTGATTAAAAAAATCCTTTGGATATTTAATGCAGCAAGATGGATTCTATATCTTTGTAAGTTTACGTATGAAAATAGGATATTGTATTTAATTCCGAGTCAACCAATTTACTGATATGAATGGATATAGAATGCAGGCTGTTGGATAGATAGCAGAATAATAAAGCACAAAATGTAATCACATAAACACCGGAATTTTTACGTGGTTCAACTACTACCCTCTAGAATAATAGCCTAATCCACGTCCAATACCAACTTGTATTAGAGACTCACTTTTATTAAACTTTTCAAATTACAATACAAGTTCTAACAATTTGAACACCTTTGTTCCCTGTTCACCTATGCACTCTTAAGCACCTATGCTTTCTTCAAACTTGATTGTAATGATACAGTAACCCAAACAGAATTACACTCAAAAGAATATTAATTGAGATAAGGGAAAATAAGATACAAACTAGAGGTCTAATGATCAAGCAATATATCACTTACCAATTCAAGGCTCTAGTATGAAATGATATGCAAGAAGAATATTACCAGAGTATGTTCTACACGACCTTCTTAGCCGAAGCTCCTTCTTAATGCAATCAATAATGCTTAAGAAGAAAAACAGTTTTGTAGCTTGTATGCTTTGTGATACAGTATATGTTTTTCGTATCTTTCTCGTTAATGAGACCAGCTCATTTATAGGCTTTTCTAATATATTACCGTTGCTTGTTGCCTCATTCGTGATATGATCATTAGAGACAATATGCACAAGTCACGTAATATTTAGACTGTCATCCGGAGATTGTGCCAAAGATCAAGACTCCTTATAGTTGTATATTAGAAGAGAACACGTCATTATCAGTATATACTATAGGAGTTTCTTAGTGATGACTGAGGAGATTTTTATTAATAAAAAGTCCATCACGTGAGACTATATCTTTTATGATTTCTGCATTTAATACCCATCTTGTTATATGGCAACTTTCTATTTTGCAATTTACCGGATATAATTAATTACCATCGCGTAAGTAGGTTTTCTTTAAATCAACAATCTAGTGATGTTCCTTAACTTAAGCATGATTCATGATATTAGCTAGTTACCTTAGTTAATTGCCCAGAATTAAAGTCATTGATTCATAAAGCACGATTTATGATGCAGGATTTATGATATGCCAAATTTGTTCTTACCGTGAATCAAATTGATTAAAATAAATAATTTATGGTATTTTATTTAATCAACCATTTACTCCAGATTTCCATCTATATATATTGGTTAACATGATTTGATTCCTTAAATTTTGGTGAGCCATTTCGGCCATGCATACCAGGGGCTAGAGAATCAGTATATGACATCAAATATGTGAATACAAGTATATATGTAATGCACATGTCCTAGAGCCTTATATAGGGAAGTAATAAATGCTAAGATCTTACATATATTCCTAGGACTCAAATTTGCTTTTCTTTCTTCAAGGATATCTTGACTTTGTAATTTCCTCATTGATGTTCCTGAAATGTCATATCGTCCCCTGAAATGTTAAATAGCATGACTAGTGAAATAATAGGGTCATCATCAAAATATAGAGTGTGACATAAGTCAACATCAAGCTTCAAATTCTATCCGGTGTGCTGCCATGCGTAATAGTCACTCGGGATTGGAACACCTTGGCTTTTGTGGGACATTGTCATGTAGAAATGTATGTATGAAGTGTTGAAACGGTGCGCAGGGGTTGAGGTGGTAAGATGACGATTTTTCCCCTCACCGGGGTTATCTCCGGTTTGGGCTGATAGCAGACGTTGCTCAGGGTTACATCTGAGATTAGACTGCTGCAAGTGTTTGAATTCCGCAAGGTCATCTGTATGTGTGCCTGTCTTCCCGGTGTTAGCTCCGGGTCTTTGGAATGAGTGCCTCGGCAGGAGGTCTGAGATTGAAGCTGATTGCATGCATTTGAAACAAGCATTTCTGGGGTTATCGCCGGAATTGCAACATCATTCCTTGGGGTTATCTCCAAGGACAAAACTCGGGGTTATCTCTGATGTTGGAAATGATACTCTCGGTGTGTGTTCTAGGGTTGAGACTGAACTTCCGGTAGTATCCGCAATGGATGTGAGTTGTCTTCCAGGGTTATCTCCAAAAGACGAATCTGTCCTCCTACAATATTAGTAACAGGTGTGCAGAAAATTTCGAGTGTCTACAAACATCAACATAAACTCTGAGAATTGGGCTACTATTTATAGAAAAACCTTGGACTGGGAATTAGCTTTACTATTCACGGGTTACTATTCACCCAGTTACTATTCACTCAAATATTATTTACTCAGGTATTTGGGGCACTTTTCATGTCGGGGTACCATTCACCCGAAAAATATATTTCTTTTCTGTCCAAATCATTTTTGATACATAAATATTATTCTTGAATTTTACTCCACAAAGCAGTATCATGTTAACAATTTGGATATTTTTAAACTCTGGGTAAATTTAAAGTCTTTAATATTTATCCTTGATTTCATTTGATTAATTCTTATATCATTGTCATCATCCTCATGCTTATATTATGATGAAAGTCATCTTTGGCTTACGTGCATAGATGGACTGTTAATTGGTATGATTATGACCAGGGATCATTTGGTATAATCATGACCCGTAATGTTACGAATGATGTGGTAAAAGTCCTCATTGGCCCGTAGTGCATTGATGGATAGTTGTTGGTATGATTATGACCAGAGATTATTTGGTATAATCATGACCATTGATGATTACATGAATATCCTTGGCCCATAGTGCAGGGATGATTCAATGATGTGGTTTATTTATTAAGCTGAGTCTCAGGGATAAAGTTAATGAAAAAAACTTTTTAAATCATAGAAGATAGTAGATATCATGCTCTACTTGACTCTTCTAATGGATTTCTTGTTCCGCTGCAGTTAAACTTGATGTTTATTGTACTTTATCAGTTTAACATTGTTGAAGGCTAACGAAAATTTATTCTGCATTATCTTAGTCATAATATTTCTTATTGGGCTAATTGAGCACACCTTTTTGCTTTCATTGTTTTCTTCAGGAAATGAGAACGTAGCTGGGACTAGTCGGGGAATGGAGTGATGGTCCGAGATGGTGTCATAGTAGTCCTCACTATTCTATGAATTAGTGTGATAATAATTGTAATGAGGACTCCATTTGAGTTTGGATATTGTCTAGAAGACAATATTCGTGTAAAAACTCTCAGCTCATGTTGCATAAATAAGTTTGTATTTGTATTTTGTACCATGTATTTGGCGACTTAGAATGGGTGATGTATAACTATTTTGGGGGCGTCACAATAACCGCTATGTGTAACGGTTGCAATGACCCGTCCCTTCGGGAGGTATGTCATCATTGATGAAAGATATCATATAACTGTTGAATATGTGATCAACCAGATGATAGAACTCTTCAACATCAACTATTTTTGGTAAGTGGGCTTCTTTTAAGACTCTCAGTAAGACCTTCCTGTGATCTTTTGAAGAGAAAATCAAGTTCAGTACAGAAATCCATTGTGGAGTTTCTTTCAAGCTAAAAACCACCATGGCTTCATTGTGTCCCATAGTACGGAGGAATTCTTCAATCTTTTCCATGGGAACTTTCCCCTTTGACTTGATGGTAGGCTTCATCACTCGGTGGGGAAGGTATAGTGGATTTTCTTTCGACACTACAGCAGTTGTATTGGATGTGGATCCTTCAGCCTCTCCATAATTCCATGACACTTTCTTGAGGCTGACAACAAGATATTATGGCCTGAATGGAAATATGATTGGCTTTTGCTCAGCTACTTTCAAAGGATTTTCAACACCTTTGAGCTGAATTGGTTGTATTGTACGTGGTGTGGCAGTAAAATCTTCCTTAGAGGATACAACTTCTATGACATCCTTCCATTTTGTAGGAAATGTGTCCCTACTCTCAAGTAATACAACGTCATTGTCCGCCATCTGCAGTACACCACTGTTAATCAGGTTTTGAAAAAGATGGCGGAGTGCCCAACATTCCTCAGTTCTGTGACCGCGAGAGTGGGAGTGGTATTGACACACTCCATTATAATCAAACCGTCTTGAGCGTGAGCTGATGGGAGGTAACAAAATTATAATTCTTCCCTCATTGATTAGCATTCTTAATATCTCTTCCATCGATTGGCCTATATAAGTGAATTCCCTTTTATTAGCGAAGTCCCAACGGGATTTAGCTTTTGCTCATTTTGCAATTTTATCCTCCAGGGTTTCATCTTCTGGAGTAAGTGGTGGAGTACTTGTAATAAACGGAAGGAGGCTAGAATTCTCCTGGCTGAATAATTGACGTGTGACTTGGTGCTGATGAACCACCAGTTCTGCCAATTGGTTGACTTTCTCGCTAAGAGCCTTCATTTTTCGTTCCATCATAAACTGGAACAGTGCATAATCCCATTTGTCAACATTGTCCTTGCTGGTTTGGGATGATCCACCAATATAATGGGAACTCTGTCCACTGCTCCAACTAAATATGTTAACCTTTTCTTCCTTATGTTGAGGGAGAGGGTTGTCTTGCACATGGGGTTGGTTGGGTTTAGTTACCACGATCTCACCATTGTCAATTAAATCTTGGATTTTATGCTACTGGGCCCAACAATCCTGAGTGTCATGGCCAAGAGCTTCTGTATGGTAAGCGCACTTCCGGCTAGCATTAAAACACTTTCCACTCGGGTTAGCTGGTGGAAGAAGATGAGTAATTTTCTTCTGAGTTATCAGAAGTTTGAGAATGTTCTCGAGTGAGTCCCCTAAAGGTGTGAACACTCGAGTGCATTTGACTTCTCCACCTTTTGGCAATGGCAGGTCTGAAGAATGTGCTTGGAAAGGGGAGTAGTTTCTCCTCTGAATAGGCATGTTCTAACTGCCTTTTGGTCGTTATAGTATCAAGGAATCATCCTCCTTTTTCTTCTTATGGACCCTTCTGGGGTTGTTTCCATAACTTCCAGACTGGATGTGCTCAGCCATAAATTTTAATGTGGCAAGGTCTTGAATCTTCCAGACTTCAATCCCATCTCAACTAATTCTCCCTGTTTGATCATTTCAGAGAATGGTTTGCCTATACCAGCTAAGACCCTCTCATAGAAAGGAGCTTCTTGAATGTCTATGACGGTCATCACTAATTCAGACTCAGTCATAGATGGAATAACTTGAGCAGTAAGGCGCCTATACCTTTGGGCATACTCTCTGAAAGACTCATTAACTTATTTTGTGACCTTGGTAATTTGATACCGGTCTGGAGCCATCTGAGTTTGGAAACTGTACTGGCTGAGGAAAGCATGGGCTAGCTCCTCCTAGCTATGAATCTTAGAGTTGTCTAATCTGGTATACCATGTTCTGGCTTCTCCAGTCAGACTTCTCTAAAATAGATGCATTCTGAGATTTTCATCCTCGACATAATATCCAAGTTCTCCAATGAACACCTTCAAATATGTGTAAGGATCTCCCAATCCATCATACTTTTCAAAGTCGGGAGTCTTGAACTTCTCTGGATAATGAACTCCAAGAAATATGCAAAGGTCTGAATATGAAACACTCATGTGTGCTTCAATCCCTTTAATAGACCGAATGGTCACTTCCATTTGAAGAACTTTTTTCCTAATATCATCAGTGTCTGGATCTTCTCTGAGATGGGTGATTTCAGGGGTTTTGTTGGTTCTATCTAACTGAGACTCAGGTACTAGCACTTTTTTGTCCGGACCCTTGGTTCCTCCATATGTAGAGGATTCTATATGTATGGGTATTTGTGGACCCTGAGTGGACTTATGTAGTTCTTTGAGCAGAACAACCAACTCTGTAATTTGATTACTTAATCCATCGAACTCCTCACGAGAGACATGAGTAGGATTAGGCTGACCAGATGTAGCCATGCTTGGCTGTAGGCTTTTTGCCTTTTAGACTTGGAATGGGTTACCGGACCAATTGCTTCCCTATAAAAAGACTTATGTAGTTTAGTCTTAGGGAATGTAGAAATGTTACATGCTATGTAATGTGTTCGTTTTAGGAGTATTATCCTGTAAAACGGATGTTAGTTGTTTATATGACAAAATAGCATGACAAGTTTTGATATGAAAGGGAATGCATGTACACATATTCCTTTATACTTTCCATTACATTGAGATTGACAAGGAAATGAAATTATAAGTAATTGAAATTACAAGTAATTAAAATGGGAAGGTATGAAGAGACTTCCCTCCGCGTTTGTTTTATTAGAGGCTGACCTATCTTAGGTTACTCTCGCGGCTTTTTGGCATGAAGGTTCCAAGATCATCACAATTTACTTGACGGGAAGTTAATCTGGTCTTTTAACTGGAGCAAATTTGGGTGGTGCCTTTCTTAAGCCTCATTCGAATTAGTCTCCCTACGAGTCAAGTAATCAAACACCGACAGGATAGCCTCCTAGTGGAGAGACCACACATCATACATTCACATACAACGCATCTCACTGTATGGAAATGATGACATGTGTGAAGCACTAATATCACAAGCAGATATGGTGCGAAGCACTAAGTGCAGTAAGTAAATGCATTAGTGCACATTCATTCAAATGTAAATGCAACATCCACACACAAGTAGATAAAATGTTTTGAAAAGTTTTGAGTAGCGGCTTAAGCCCTCTTACTGGATGTCCCCAGCAGAGTTGCCACCTGTCGACGTCGAGATTTTTATTTGTCCCTTTCTGTTCTTGTCTTTTGGTTTTCTTATGTTAGGTGAGATTTGTTTGAAAACCCAAGTTTGAAAAGGTCCGACATGTATATGTTGACAATTGGACTGTAAGAATCGCCAGTTGGTATTTTTAAATGGTTGCACCAACTCAATTGATAAATGGTTTGCACATAGACCTAGTGATGTAACACTGCTTAACTGGTCTGTGAAACCGAGATTCGTTAGGGTTCGGGGGCTTGATTAAGGGGAGGGAAGGTATTAGGCACCCCTTGACTTCCGGGGTGACACGGTTACCACAATTTTTAATTTAAACTTTTATCTAAATGTGTGTGTATAGGTCTATGTGCTATTGTCTGGAAGTAGTGTTATGCCTCGTTTGCACCTATATACAAAGGGTTTGAATTTTGTATAAAATTTCAATTTTAACAAGATATAGCAATGATGTTTTGTAAAATAGGTTTTTCAAACTCTAGTGCTCAATAGTAATTGAAGCCTTTATACTTCCATTTTATTATGTGTTCAGCTTGATTGCTTTTATTATTTTCGAGATGCGAAACATCTTCGAGAAAATAATGTACATAGTAGTTCCGAAATCCTTGTGGGCATGAGAGCCATCTAAGGATATTCAAACACCGTCAATAATTTACAAGTTGGTAGCAGCTAAAAATGTCCATCACGGGAACCAAATCTAGATTCAGGAATTGAATATGTGATCACATGATTCCTAGGCTCACATGATTAAGCAATATGTGCAAAAAGCTATAAACAGTTATATATATAAAAGTTAAAAATATATATATAATGAACAATCAACTGCCATGAAGTAAACTCCAGGCAGGACGTGAAATGTAAATATATATATATATAAGAAGTAAATGCACCGGATGTGTCTATGCAGGCTCATTCGAGTGTTCGAGTTCAATAATATATATATATATATATATAATTATTATTCGGTCTAGATCTTAAGCTCACCCCTTATCTAACATACCTTTCTCACCTCCCTTTAGCGGCGTAGGGCGGCGATTACGATTCTATCTATTTATATATTCTGGCAATAAGCTATATGTTTATGCGTCGCTAAAAGCTAAGACGATGCTTCTATATATAACGACGGACCAAATCATCGCCCGGTCCGTCGCTAAAGGGGGGTGAGCAAGGTATGTTAGATAAGGGGTGAGCTAAAGATCTAGTCCGTATAAGTATTTATATATATAAAAAAGCGGTAAACGCTCCGAATATTTCGGGCTCAATCGAGGCATAACTCCATAATATATATATACATATATATATATATATATATATATATATGAAATCAATAAAAGCCACAGACCGACGATCCGGGCATACGCACACAATACGATTCTCAACGTGAATAATTGTGTGTGAACAAAAGTGGAGAAAGGCTTTAAGAAATCTGTGATGTCTTACAGTGGGCTGCCAAGAAGACTTCAGATGGCTTTAAATGAATGAATACTCGGTTTTCACCGATAAAATATATCAAAACACAAGCTCACAGGTGTTTGGAAAGAGAAAGCACTCAGTTTAAACTGTGTACAAAGCAAAACGGACAAGGTTTCTTCGCCTTTTCTCTCTTGAAAATGGCCACCCCAAGCCCTCTATTTATAGGGGGGAGCCGCAGGTGTACCTGCGGCTGCCTAGGGTGCCCCGGGCTCCGTGGGCCCTATCGTCTCAAAGTACGTGCACGCATGCAACGCGTTGTCCGCTCGAACCTTCATAACTTTCAATTTGGGCATCCGATTGAGGCGTATAATACCTTTCTAGAATGATGTTGTCAAGAGCTACACAATGACATGGGATAAGATGTTGTACGAAGCCGGGAAGATGGGACCATGTCCAGATCTTCAGGTCTTCAAATTTTATCCGGTGTGTTATCTTGTGCAGTAATCACTCAGGATTTGGAGCTATGGTTCTTGTAGGACACTTTTTTGTAGAATGGAGGTTGAATTATTGTTGAGACGGTGTGAATGTGGGATCGAGGTGGAAAAATGATGATTTTTCCCCTCATCGGGGTTATCTCCGGCTCTGGGCTGATTTAGCCGTCGTTGCTCAGGGTTATCTCTGAGATTGGCTACTGTGAGTACCGAATATCCTAAGGGTTGTCTCTGAGGTGTGCCTGACCTCTCTGTCGACGTCGAGATTTTTTGATGTCCCTTTACTTGTTCTTTGGTTTTCTCATGTTAATGTGAGATTTGTTTGAAAAAACAAGTGAAAAAGGTCCGACATGTGTAATGTCGACGATTTGACTTTAAGAGTCGCCAGTTGGTGTATTTTAACTGGTTGCACCAACATAACCGAAAAGGTTTACACATTGACCCAGTGATGTGATACTGCTAAACGGGTCTGTGAAACCGAGATTCATTAAGGGTTCGGGGGCTTGGTTATGCGGAGGGAAGGTGTTAGGCACCCCCCGACATCCGTGTTGCCATGGTGACCGCCACTTCTCAAAGAAACTGTTATATGAATGTGTGTGTGTGTGTGTGTGGATCAATGTGCAATTATTTAGAAGTAGTGTTGTACCTCGTTCGCACCTATATACAAGGGTTTGACTTTATAGAAAAATTCAGTTTTAACTAGATATAGCAATGAGGTTTTATAAAAAAGGTTTTTCAAACCCTGTGCTCAATAGTAATTGAGGCCTTTGATACTTCCATTTTATTATCTGAATGTTCGGCTTGTTTACTTTTATTTTCGAGATGCGAGGCATCTACAAGAAAATAATATATAGCAGTGCCGAACTCCTTATGGGCATGACAGCCATCCAAGGAAATTCAGACACTGAAAATAATGTACACGCTGCTTATAGTTGGAAAATTTCCATCATGGGAACCGAATTTAGATTCAGTAGACTGAATTTGTGATCACATGATTCCTAGGCTCACATGATACTGCAATTTGTATGGAAAGTAGTAAGCAGTTATATATATATATATATAAAAGCTATAAATATATATATATATATATATATGTGTGTGTGTGTGTGTGTGTGTGTGTGTGCATGATCAACCACCACGAAGCAACTCCATGGGGGATCAAAAATGTAAATAAAGTAGTAAATGCTATCAACCGCCACGAAGTGAACTCCAAGCGGGACTTGAAAGTAAATAAAGCTGTAAAAAGCTATCAACTGCCACGAAGTGAACTCCAAGCAGGACGAAATGTAAAGAATGCTGTAAAAAGCCATGGAGGAAACTCTAGGCCTCATAGGAATGTAAATATATATATATATATACATATATATATAAGCAGTAAATGCTCCGAATATGAAATCCAGGCTAATCGGATATGTCCAACAACAGTTATATATATAAGTATATATATATATAAGCAATTAAACGCACCGGATGTGAAATCCAGGCTCATCAGACAGAGTCTGACCACAATTTATATATATAAGTATATATATAAAAGAAATTAAACGCTCCAGACCGAAGTCTAGGCTCATCAAACAGAGTCTGACAACAGTTTATATATAAATATATATATATAAGCCAATAAACGCTCCAAACCGAAGTCTAGGCTCAATCGAGGCATAACTCGATAATGTTAGTCCGTATAAAAATATATACATATATATAAGTATATATATACAGACAGAAATGAAAACCACGGACCGAAGTCTGGGCAAACACACTCACACGAATCTCAACGTGTACAATAGTGTGTGATAATATGAGAAGAAAGCTTTATAGAATTTGAGAAGGCTTATAGTGGGCTACCAAAGTAAACTTCTATGACTTTATTTGGATAACTACTCAGCTCCTGCCAGACAAAAGATAGCTATATGTGAGCTAATAGAAAAGAAAACACTCAATATGGGTGTGTACAAATCAAAATGGACAGGGCTTCCTCGCCTTTTCTCTCTCTTCTCTCCTTCAAATGGCTGACCCCCAGCCTTGTATATATAGACGGATGGCCGTAAGTGTACCTGCGGCTGGTCATGGTAGGCCCGGGCTTTACGGGTCCCATCGTCTCAAAGTACGTGCACTCACGCACTGTAATGTCCACTCAAACTTACAGAACTTCAATCCGAGCTTCCGAATGAGGTATATGTGACCTTCTTCGGATAGCTTATGTCGAGAGTTACGCAATAACATGGATTAGAGGTTGTACGTAGTCAGAAAGAGGGGACCATGCCCATGGTCTTCAAGCTTCAAATTCTATCCAAAGTAATCATCACACGCGTAATAGTCACTCGGATTAGATATCCCGTTCTTGAAGGACATAGTTGTATGTATGTATGTATGAAGTGTTGAGACGACGCCAGTGTTGAAAGGGGCAAGATGATGTTTGACTCTTCACGGGGTTATCATAGGTTTGAGTTTGAAAAGTAGATGTTGCTCGTGGTTACATCCGAGATTGACTACTTGTTGGTATCTTTGCGATATCATCTTGTGAGAGGAAATGTTGAAGTGGCAAGATGACGTTTGACTCCTCACCGGGGTTATCGCCGGTTTGAGCGAAAAGCAGACGTTGCTCAGGGTTACATCTGAGATTGGACTACTTGTTTGTGTGCCTCATTGTCATCTGTGGGTGTGCCTGTCCGCCCGTTGTTAGCTCCGGGTCTGAGGTACGAGTGCCTCGGCAGGAGGGCTGAGATTGAAGTTGATCGCATGTGTTTGAAATAAGAATTTCTGGAGTTATCGTCGAAACTGCAATAGCATTCCATGTGTCTACAGATGTCCCTCTTTATCATATTCATGCAATGCAAGGCATGGATAGGATAAAGAATCCTAGACACTTGAAATGCAAGTGAAATAAACATGATGCTTATGTGCAGCAACATGATGCAAATGTATGATGCATGATTGTCATGTAATCCTGTTGGGATGACAATCAATGATGGCTTCGACATGCGATCAAAGTCTTCAAGGATGTTGACGTTGGGGCTATCATGAAAGTCATGAATCCTAGACACTGGCTTATATTCCATAGAGGTGCCTCTTGTATGTAAGAGATCTGTGGGGATAAAGCTTTATCTGCTTGAGGATGTGTATAACATATTCCCTCATCCTGTAGGAGTTACTGCCAATAGTCGGTTGTTGTCAGGGTTGCCTGACCTTCGTTGATGTGTGTATCACCGGATAGATTGTCAAGGTTGCTTGACCTTCATTGATGTATATATCAATGGTTGCATTGTGTTGTAACCCTCGCCGGGGATACGTGGATGTCTGACAGATGTGCGTTGTGACCCCCGCCGGGGATCCGTATATGTTTAAAACTTTGACGTTGTAACCCCCGCCGGGGATACGTATTTAATTTATAACTTCGGCGTTGTAACCCCCGTTGGGGATACGTTGATGCTCGAATTTCGTAGATTCTGCGTTGTAACCCCCGCCGGGGATAAGTCAGGGTTTCCTGACACTCATTGACGACATCGGACCTTTGTGGGGTATTGCCGAGAATGATTTATGAAAGCTGAGGCCATTGGTATCGTATACCTTGTATGCAGGTGAATACCAATGTGGAACATGTGGAGCCAGAGTTTGACACATGAACACCAGGATTTCGGGCTATTCCGCTCAATCGCGTAGCGCTTTTATTCCTGATTTGGCCTTTTCATCTTGCGAGACCTCCTTTGCAACTCTAACTGGAGCAAGTCGGAGGTGTGGGACCCATGTAAGAGTGTCACAGGTACACCTGCAGTAGCCGCAGGTGGACTTGCGGCCAACCGTGGCTGTGTAAAGCTCAAAAGTTGCTTTCATAAGTCATTTTCAAGCTGTGCGACGAAGGAAATCTGAGAGCTTCTCATCAGACTTGTTTAGTTCGGGCAACTTTCTGCATAATTTGCTACCGTACAAGCATTCTTCACTGTCCCGGTAACGTATGAAGGTATTCTTTTCCAGTTTCTATTCGTTGGAAAATGACTTATCATATGAAATGCATTTAGACACATAGTAGTGAATATGCATGCTGATATGACTTGATAAAAAATATTCAACATAGAAAATGTTAGTATTAAACCATGCTGAATGTAATGATATAAAAAATTTTGACTTTTGAAATAGTCAAATTTGCACCTTTTACTGTCATTTCTTATCCTATCTGAGGACAAATAAGTAAAGGTAGACAAGCAAAATAATCCTGGTAATTAGACTACACTTACGGATTTTTTACTGCAATGTATTAAATGCATATAGGATGTATATGACTGTGTATAGGTGTGCTACTGAATGGCCACCTAGTCATGCCTATGTGCATGTGGATAGTCCCATTTACAAAGGGTCTATGGCAAAATTTTCCCAAAATGTAGGAATGATTAGTCATACATTTTTAACTCTACTGTAGATGTATGTTAAAACAATGCATGCATGCATGTTAAAAAGCTCTATATAAGAATTTACCACACCCTTTTTGAGGTGATTTGGAGACTTATTGTCCAGATATTATGGATCCGGATCAGCCGAGTAGTTCCCGCAGGACTACTTCAGGTGTACGGAGAAGGGCTTCTGAAGAGCCTCAGCACCATTCTATTTGACAGCCTCATCGTTTGGTGGAGGCAGTGATACGTCCTATCCGGGTTGAAGTGCCGGATGTCGAGGAGGAGGAGGAGGATGTACCAGTCGAGGTTCCTGCTCCTGCTGTACTTGTTCCCCGTAGAGAATTACTAGGAATTCAAGTGGCGAACCTAGATCTTCTAGGTGACTTGAGTTGGCATCCTTCAGTATACCTGCACGCAAACGAGGTATGAAGTTAGATCTTAATCGTCCTTGTTTCCTATTGATGAGGAGTAAAGGATTCTGATGTTTATCTGTATTTGATGTCGGTTCCTGGCTTCACACAGCCTCGAGGGGATCCAGTGCCTTGTATGGGGTTTAGAGGGGATCTAGTCCCTTGTACGGTGGATATTACCCCTACTGCCATCAGATCCTTGTTGGGAGTTCCGACGGAGGCACTCAAGGGCAGGACTGTTTGTACAGGTCCTTTGAGTGTAGATGCTATAAGCGGGCTATTGAGTGAGCCCATACCCGATGATGTGAGAGTCATGGACCGCATTCTTCGGCGATTGTTCCTGGTGATCATTAAGGGCTGCTTCATCGCAGATAATTCCTCTACGGTGTCCTTCGTTTTGATTAGTGCTACTCGCCACGTGGACCATATAGGAGACTATGATTGGGGTTCCTACACCTTTGCCTACTTCCTTAGGGGAATGTGTATGCGATCGCAGGGCTTGACCGAGGCGTGGTTAGGATTCTACCCATTTCTGCTGGTGAGTGTTTCTCTTATCTTTTCCCATGTACAGGTTAAGAGTGTTGACTGACAGCAGATGTTTGCCTTTGTGTTGGCAGTTTTGGGCCTATGAGAGGCTTCCATGTTTGCATCTTGTAAGTGTGTTAGGTTTAGACACCTATCTACGAGGACGACGATGGCATCATTCCATACTGGCGGAGGTCCCTGTTGCTGAGGGTTTCACTCATTGTCACCTATAGCTGGAGTTGTTGACAGCAGGTGTCATCACATGGGTTCCCTACTCTGGGGAGCATTTGGGAGTTGGTTTTGAGGATGGGTACCCGACTAGAGTTGAGTACGTTATTTCCACCCGCAGGATTCCTCTCTTCACAGATGGAGGATGGGAGCTCTATTTAGGAGAGCGTGCTATCAAGAGCACTACAGGAGAGATCCGTATGCCGATCTTGCCTCCTGCCAGGCGTTATTAGCCTGTTTCGTAGTCACCCATCATTGATATCCCATTGTTGGGGATTGATGGTTTTACTTTGTCAAAGGGCCCCTGCACTCAAGAGATGTTCAAGCATTGGTGGATCCCTCGTACCATTGGAGCTCAGACCCGCGTCACACAGTTTATGGGGGATATGGTTCCAGGATCCGTGATGATGACGGATTGGCTAGCCTATGTCAGAGATCCGACTCATGTGACACAAATTGATAGATTGACCTAGCAGTTGGACTGGGCACATTTCTTTATTCGGCATTTGGGCAGAGATCCTTCAGAGGCAGATACTTTTGATCCTTCCAGCTCTGACGCTGGCCCCTCAGGTGACCCATATGGTTTTGTCGGTGCAGATCCTCCATTGTATAGGCCTGACATCCCTGTAGATAGAGATCTAGTGACTCAGGAGGAGTTACATCAGGTGGATAGCATCGATGATGTAGACATTGACACTATTGACTTTTTCTAATGTATTTCTCGTTATCTCTTTTGATAGGCCTATGTTAGCTGTTAGGTAGCTTCGCCCCATTCTCGCTATATCTTTTGATAGGCCTATGTTGAGTTTTTGGCTAGCTTCGCCCCATTTCCCTGTATTTTAGCTGTATAGAGATGTATTAGATGATGATATACTTAGGAATGTATGTACATTTTAATTCCCTATATCATATTTCCATCTATTGTATCATGCATGTTATTTTTATGTATATGTATGTATGTCTCAGAGATATTCAAAGATTGACCTGGATGGTCTTATGACACGGCCCGCATGATGTCTTCTTCGACGCTTAGTCAGTATTGATCATACCCCACCATTTTTGGTGGTAGCTGTATCTTACCATGGTATGATAGTATATCACCATCGATACGGTAATCGTAGATGATTTCTTTGCTGCAAAGATACTATGACCCCGTTGATGTTTGAGTTCCCACGCAATTTGTAGAGGGTCCGCTTCGAGCACTCGGGTATCGAGAGAGGCGGTTTTTTCCGATTAGGACCCGAGAGTTGACTCCTACTTTGGAGGAGTATGCACATTTGACGATCTTTGCACTTTGGACGGACCTTGCGTGCATATGGCTATTGGAGACATGAGTAGACAGTTCATGACCCTCACCGGATTGAGACATAGAGTGGTAGAGGATGAGATTACATCTAGCCACGTGATATCCCAACGTTTTCTGTTTGACAGATTTGGCTCTGAGGATAGTTATGCACGGCATTATGGGGATTTCACCACATTGGAGGACCATTGGCGTTCAGCCAGAGTGGATGTATTGCTGCTATACGTATTGTCATATGTCTACATGCCACGATATATGGATAAGCTGGATATCGGCATCATTATGGCAGTGAGAGCTCTCAGGGAGGGTCGTACCATTATACCGATGATTATTGCAGAGACTCGAGGTCGCCTACACACTTCTTCTTTATCCGTGAGAGTGTTCACAGGTAGTTTGGTCATGTTGTATGTGTGGTTTATGTCACACTTGAGACCGATTGGCACATTTAGATGGCAGGGGTTTTGCTTCACCCATGATATAGCCATGTCATACTCCTTTCACCGCTGGAGTGTCATGATGTCTTTGCGTCGTGGTCAACTTTTCTGGCAGGGATTATAGACCCATTTGCTATATTGTCGTGTTCAGGGCTTAACTCACCCTATAGCTTCATTACTCATTCTCCGGGCATGGATTAACTCCCTCTAGCTGGATTGAGGGGCATGATTACTTACCACCCACTGGCCGTGATGTGTCAGTTTGACCAGTTTCAGGATTTTCATCCTTATGAGGGGGCAGTGAGTCAGCGCTTCGCTTCACACCGTTTATTAGCGGAGGACAGATCCAGGTTGTATGCCTGTTAGGATCAGCGAGAGCTAGCTGAGTTTTCTCTCAGTCATCCAGGTTGTTCTGCAGAGTATTCCACATGGATAGAGACAGAAACTGCATCGGCTACGGCAGTATCCATAGTGCAGAGGATTGATTCTAACGATGAAGAGCCTATAGAGGAGGCTGACATTCCCATCGATGATTTGACTGCTGGGCTGCCAATATTTGTGATGGATTCTCCCACCCCGAGTTCCACTGTTACTTAGTATTCGCCATAACATCTGGAGCTGAGCTTACATCTGATGACCTATGAGAGAGATCAGGCTAGGGTTGCGATGTTGACAGCTCTTGATGGGATAGACGCCGCTCTGTTAGAGAGGGATGAGGCTAGATCAGCCAGGGATGCATTGATAGTGGAGTGGGATGCCGCCTTATCTGCTAGGGATGTGGCCATCGCAGACAGTACTTTAGTTAGATCACAGATGACTGTTAGTCTTGCCGACATAAGTGCTTACATTGATGAGCATTATGCCACCATGTAGTTAGCCTCTGATCTGCTAGCTCGTATAGATACCCTTGGGCAGGAGCTTGTAGTGCTACCTCCGTCTTCAGAGAGGGATGCCATGTTAGATCTGATAGTTCGCATATATATAGATCTGTAGATAGCCTTGTATTTTCCTGCACAGACTAACTTTGCCATTTTGTCATGTACAGCACATATGTATATATCAAACAGTATTATGTATGGCAGGGAAATATATTTTGATTCACTTCCCTTTTAGTTATGCCTTGATACTTACTTGATATTTACCTGTTTCTTCAGGGCCTTGTGATCTTGATGCATTCTAAACTTATCCTTGATAGGTGGACATTGAGACGTCGTAAGATCTCTCAGAATGGATTATTGATTTCTGTATATCCCTACCATCTTTGGTGTCTTAGGACTGGTATCTGTATGAAATGTGGAGAGGAGAATGGTTTCTTCCTCTTTGAGATTGACCGCACCACAGATTGTGGCCAATACTTCTATTTGTGAGAAACCTAGTTAATTCCATCTCTTATGGGTTGGTATTGCTCTTCGAGGAACGATAGCAGCTTAGATGGTCACCAAATCTTCTATTTGAGAAGAGGTTGGGTAATTCCATCCCTTTGATCTGAAACCGATGAAATGTGGTGAAATGAAGGTTGATCCCAGTACCGTGTGACAAATATTTTTGTTCTGGTAGGGGTTAGACTGAACCATGAATGGCTGCCTACGTAATCTTATTGAAGAGGAGATCAAGTTTGCGTAGTTCGAACCTGGTGTAAGAGGTTCAACGCTGAATGTGAAAGGCAGATAGGTGTAGAAATGTTTTTGTTATTTTTTTTTTTGAAGAAAGGGCAGAAATGTTTTTGTTATTTTTTTTTATTGCGACCGGGCCATATAGAATATGGTTGCCTACGTACTCCTATTGAAGAGGAGATCAGGTCGACGTAGTTCGCCTCGTGATGAATTGAAGGCAAAGAAAGCGTAAATCCCATGTGCGAAGCTATATCATGCGGGGAAGAAAATTTGATCCCATAATGGCGACAAACTGCAGTGTGGAAAAAGTTAGATCCCGTCTTCAGGATAAACTGCAAGCGTAGAAAAGTTTAATCCCGTCTTCAGCAGGATAAACTGCAAGTGTAGAAAAGTTTAATCCCGTCTTCAGGATAAACTGCATGCGTAGAAAAGTTTAATCCTGTCTTTAGGATAAACTGCAGGTGTGAAAGGTTCAATCCCGTCTTCAGGATAACCATAGTTTTATGAAAGATTTGAAATATGAGGTGAAACTAGGCTGCTGGTTTGAAGTGTATGTTTCCTTGAGGGGCAGAAGAGTATGTAGAAAGGAAGGGTTCAAAACCGAAATGACCGGTGATTGGATGATCAAAACCAGGATGTTTGTTTAATGGTAACTTCAGACATAGTACCGTTTCACGGTGTCCGAGTTGATAAGCTGTGGAAATTCATCGTCATCTATTTCCTGCAATCTGAGAGCACCTCCTATCAATACCTCCTTGACAACAAATGGGCCTTCCCAGTTAGGAGTGAATTTTCCCTTAGATTGATCTTGGTTGTCAATGATCTTCTTCAAAACCAAGTCATTTGTTTGAACTGTCGTAGTCAGACTTTTTTGTTGTAGGATCGTGCGATCCTTTAAAGATATAATTGACCATAGAAGAGTGTCGCGGTTCTCCTTTCGTCTATTAGAGACAATTGGTGATACCTGTCTTGTACCCATTGGTCCTCATCCAACTGAGCATCCATCAATACTCTGAGGGATTCCATTTCCACCTCTATGGGGAGCACTGCTTCCATCCCATAGGCTAACGAGTAGGGGGTTGTCCCAGTGGAAGTACGCATATAAGTTCTGTAAGCTAATAAAGTCAGAGGCAAGAGGTTAGACCATCCTTTGTGATTGGCGGACATTTTCTGCATGATCTTCTTGATGTTTTTATTAGCCGCTTCTACAGCACCATTCATCTTTGGATGGTAGATGACGGAGTTAAGGTGTTTGATGTTGAATTTACTGCATAACTCCTCCATCATTTTGTTGTTAAGGTTCTTAGCATTGTCTGACACAATGACCTCTGGTTGTCCATATCGACAGACGACATTGTTTCTGATGAAAGCAATGATAACTTCTTTAGTAACCCTGGGGAAGGAAGCTGCCTCTACCCATTTGGTGAAGTATTCAATCCTGGTGAATATGAATCGATGACCACTACTGGCTTTAGGCTCGATGGGCCCGATCATGTCCATTCCCCACATTGAGAAGGGTCGGGGAGAACTCATGTTGTAGAGCTCCCTTGGAGGGGCGTGGATAACATTCCCATGGACCTGGCATTGATAACACCTCTTGACGTGATCATCACAGTCAGCTTTGAGTGTAAGCCAATAATGTCCTATTCTGAGAATTTTCTTAAAGAGTAAGGTTCTGCTCATGTGTGGGCCACATACTCCACCATGGATCTCATCCATGAGCCTCTAAGCTTGGTCTTTGTCTAGACATCTGAGGAGACCTAATCCTGCATCTCTTTTATAGAGTGCATCTCCGCTCAGGTAGAATTTCATAGCAAGTCGATGAATCCGCCTCTTCTCAGTTAGGCTCTCCTCAGCGGGTGTAGATCCATCTCGCAGATACTCCTTGATATGCTGATACCAAGGGTGGTGGATGGGAGGTAGTTCATCCGATACTTCTCCAACGTATTTCCCATAGACTGGGGCTTTTTGCATAGCAAATATGATACTTGGCAAGTTTACCTTGTCAAGTATGTGAACCAAGGAGGCCAGCATTGCTAATGCATCCGCAAATCATTCCTATTGTGAGGAATGTGTAGAAAGGAGATTTCATTGAACTCCAAAACCATCTGTAGAACTTGCCGATGGTAAGGCAGCAAATGTAATTCTTTGGTTTGATAGATTCCCGTGGATTGTCTGATCACCAATTCGGAATCCCCAAAGACAGTTAACCGCTTGATGCCCATTGAACGGGCAAGTTTTAGCCCCATGATATAGCCCTCATACTCAGCTGTGTTGTTGGTGCTGACAAACTGCAATTTGATGGCGACGGATACCGCTCCCCGTCTCGGATATTAGAACCGCGCTCACCTCGAGCCTTCTATGTTAACAGCTCCATCAAAATACATTTTCCACGTATGGCATGTATCGTACTGATGTTGTTGCTGAATTATCATTACCCCCTCATCAGGGAAGTATGTTTCCAAGGGTTTGTAGTCCCCTGTAGGTGCAGCGGCCAGTTGATCCGCAATTCCTTGACCTTTGACAGATTTTTGCATCATGTAGACGATGTTAAATTGTTGTAGGATCAACTGCCATCTGGACAACCGACAATTCAGTATGGGTTTACTGAACACATACTTAAGCGGATCCACGCGGGATATAAGATGGGTCGTGTGACCATGGAGATAATGTTGTAATCTCATGGAAGCCCATGCTAAAACATAACAAGTCTTCTCAATCAAAGTGTACTTGTGTTCATTGGTGCTGAATCTTTTGTTGAAGTAATAGATAGCTTGTTCTTGGCCTCTATCATCTTTTTGCCCCAGCATGCAGCCCATGTGTGGCGCCCCCAAAATAGGTATACATCACCCATTCTGAGTTGTCAATACATGGTACAGAAACAACTACAACTTTATTATTACAACAGTAAAACTGTGAGTTTAAATACAAATATTATCTTCTAGATAATATCTATACTCAAATAAATCCTCATCACATTTATTGATACATTATTTTACAAAAATGGTGAGGACTACTAAACAATCCTTTCTAAAACCTTCATTCCATACCCCACTCTACTGCACTCGCTATATTCTCGCCTCCCGAGAAGAATGGAACAAAAGGAAAAGGGTGAGCTCAACTAGCTCAAGAAAGAATATTATGACTAAGATAATATACAACAAATTATCGTTAGTCTTCAACAGGAAAAATTTAATAGAATACAATAGACAACAAATTTTAAATCAATATTCGCAATGAAATAATAATTCATTAGAAGAGTTAAGTAGAGAATGCAAACTACTATCTTCTATGTATGAATTTAAAAGTTCATCGCTCTATCTTTTATCCCCAGAACATCAATCCATAAACATCTCGAATCAAATATTCATCTTTGCACTCTGTGCCAAAGATATTCATCATTAATTCATGTTCATTTAAACACTGCTCATCTTTGCACTACAGTGCCAAAGATATTAATCATCACCATGTTCATCTCAACACTGCTCATCTTTGCACTACAGCCAAAGATATTCTTCAGAAATCATTCATCTTTGCACTACAAAGCCAAAAGATATTCAATATTATCATCATTTAAGATCATGGATGATGAAAAATATTTTTAAAGAAACGAATCCAAAGGAAACAAAATGACAAGGATTAAGGATTAAGGATTCGTACTTTGTTTTATCCATGTTCAAAAATACCTCAAAAATAATCATAGTGGTGTAAAATTCAAGAATGATCAAAACATGGATACAATCAAAGCTAGTATCTATAATAGATGTTTTGGACAAAAGAAAAATTTTCATTTTTCTATGAATAGTGTCGATTCGTGAATAGTGTCAGATATCGAATAAAGGCCGATATCACGTGAATAGTAAATCCGACACCAAAAGATAGAAATTTCACAAAAACATCTTCACGCTTCATGAATAGTACTCGTGAATAGTAACTCGTGAATAGTAACTCATGAATAGTAACTCGTGAATAGTAACTCATGAATAGTAACCCCGACATGAAAAAAATTCCAAATTTGATAAAAAGTTCCAACCAATATTTCAAAGATAATGATATCAAGAAATAATATCATTTGAGAAGAAAATAACATCCCTTACCTCAAAGAATCAAGATTTCTAAGGAAAGATCTAAGTGATGTTTGAATGAAACTTGTACCTTAATAAAGAACTCTCAAAGTATCTAAATACTCACAAAATACGCTCAATAATATAGAGAGAGAGAAAGAGAAAAACTTTGTTTCGTGTGATTTTCAATTCTAACTTAGCCCTCTATTTATAGGAAAATATTAGCCCGCCAAGCGCAGCACTTGACTGCTACTCCACGATGGCTTTACCTCGCTACTATTGCCACCCACCACATTTGAAATAAAATTCAGCACATTTTTCACCAACCATAAGTGGGGCCCACTCAATTCTAGAATTTTCCACCAAAATCAATTATAAACCTAATTTCCTAATCCGACACCTCTTAAAATTCACAACAAATCATTCGTGCATTTTTAATCGGTTCAAAATTTGTGGACATATACTCAACTTATGTATGTATAACATACCCAAAAATACCACCATCCAATCCAACGGTGGGATTAAAAATTATAACCCCGCAATATATATCTCAAAACCCCGATTTGATTTTTAATACCTCCAATCCGATAAAATACCGATAAAACACCTCAACATTAATTTCTTCATTTATAACCACATAAATAAATCCATCATTTATATCCACATAAAATAAATATTTCTTTATCATATGAATCAATAATTAATTATTCACAAATAATATTACGTAATCACAATTATGACAACCAGCCGCTCCTGAAAGAGGGGCTTTCATAAGGATTTCTCCTCATCGCAATTAGGTGACCAAACCTCTCCTCGATGTAACTTTCTAGACATTACCAATAATGCTATCTAATAATATTGTTTAAATAATATGAATTATTGATCCGATAATGGAGATAATGTGCGAAGTGACAATTATTGAACAACAATAATATAAAATATCAACGCAAAGAATTATTGAATCAATAAAATAAAATATTGAATAAGAATCACCGTGGAAAATTATTGAGTAGTGCCTTCTTACGTAAGGATCAATAATTCAACAATACGTGCAATACCGTGTAAGCATCGCGGCAACCACGCCAGACATCGTATTTTAACCACCGGGTATTCCAACAATCTTAATTGAGAATAACTACGCCGTTATTTTTAACCAACTTATATTTGTCGCTTTTCCTCATCCAATCGCTTTCCATTATGGGGCCCACACATGGTCACTGCCGTCGCATTTAATATTCCCCGACAAGCATTTAATATTCCACGACCAAACGAATATTCCCCGACAACAATGAATATTTTATAACCACTTGCTTATTTTGAAATATTTGCGTATTTTACCCCTAACTATCCACATTAATCAAATCAACCCTTACTATTTCAAAATAATAAATAAAGGAAATTCCTTTTTATTTAAAAAAAATTTTGGGGTCTTACAACCTCCCCTCCTTATGAAATTTCGTCCTCGAATTGACGACGACGTGATTCTGTATTTCAAAAGGTGAGGATACCTCGCTTTCATTTCCGCTTTCCAATTCCCGTGTCATTTCCTCTATAAAGATGATTCCTCCACAAAACTTTAACTTGTGGTATGACCTTTCAGCGTAGGACATGCTCCTTCCTATCCAAGATCTTGACAGTACCTCCTCATACGTTAAGTCTTCTACTATCTCGTCCGGGTTCTAACTCTATAACATGGTTCGGGTCTTTCACATATTTACGGCAGTATGATATGTGAAACACATTATGAACACGAGACATACTTGGAGGTAATGCAAGTCTATAGGCTACATTTCCTACTCGGGTCAAGAATTTGAAATGGACCAATAAATCGTGGATTAAGCTTTCCTCTCTTCCCAAATCTTGTAACTCCTTCCATGGAGCAACTCGCAACAATACATGATCCCCTACATTAAATTCCACGCCCTTTCGATGAAGATCCGCATAACTCTTTTGTCGATCTTGTGCCGCTTTGTATACGCTTGTCGAATCATTTGGATCTTTTCTTGAGTCATACGCATTTCAACTCTCGGGTCCCAACAATGTTGCTTCACCCACCTCATCCCAACATATTGAGAGAAACGACATTTTCGTCCATATAATGCTTCAATGGAGCCACACCTATACTTGCTTGGATAACTGTTGTTGTAGGAGAATTCCACCAATGGTAAATACTAATCCCAACCGCCTTGAAGTCTAGGACACGAGTCTTAATAAATCTTCAAGAGTTTGAATAGTCCTCTCGATTGTCCGTCCGTTTGGGGATGGTATGCGTCAACTAAATCGCAAATGCGTGCCCATAGCTTTTTGCAAGCTAACCCAAAATCTTGAAGTGAATCTTGGGTCACGATTCAAACTATGGATACAGCATGCCATGCAACCTCACAATCTCATTTACGTGCATACTAGCAAGACGTTCAAGGAATAAGTCTCCGTATCGGCAAGAAATGAGCGATTTGGTTAATCTATCAACAATAACCCAAATAGCATTGATGCCTTGAAAACCGTAGGAAGACCCGTGAACGAAATCCATGGTAATGTGTTCCCACTTCCATTCCGGAATCTCAAGTGGTTGCAACGGACCCTTAGGTACTAGATGCTCCGCTTTACACGTTGACAAGTTAAACACATTGAGATAAACTTTGCAATCTCTCTCTTCATATTGTTCCACCAAAATGTATGTCAAGATCACGATACATTTTAGTACTTCCGTGATGGATTGCAAATGGTGTATTGTGTGCCTCCATCATAATCTTGTACTTCAAATCGTAGTCGTTAGAACACAAAGTCTAGAGTGGACTCAAGTATTCCTTCTTCATCAATTCTCGCCCTAATAGCTCCTTCTTGTACTTTCTTCTTCATACGCATAAGCTCCGGGTTGGTGGCTTGAGCAACCTTAACTTTTTCTATTAAAGTTGGCTCTATGCGTATACTTGACATCATCGCACTCATTCCTCAAGATATGATCTTCTACTCAACGCGTCGCCTACCACGTTCGCTTTTCCGTGATGGTATCAATAGTGTGGTCGTAGTCTTTCAATAGCTCGAGCCAACGTCGCCGCCGCATGTTGAGTTCTTTTTGAGTGAAGAAATATTTAAGGCTTTTATGGTCCGAATATATCTCCACTTTCTCCCCATATAGATAGTGCCTCCATATCTTTAAGCTGAAAACGATCACCGCTAACTCTAGATCATGAGTAGGATAATTCCTCTCATACTCTTTAAGTTGTCGCGAGGCATAAAGCATGACTTTCCCACGCTGCATGAGAACACATCCTAACCCTTTGTCCGAAGCATCATCAGAGATAACAAATCCATCCAAACCGGATGGTATTGTTAGAACAAAATCAAATAAGTCTCCTCTTAAGCTCTTGGAAACTTTTCTCGCATTCTTCGCTCCAAACGAATTTTGTATCCTTCCGAGTTAGCCGAGTTAATGGAGTAGCAATTCGAGAAAACCCTTCCACGAATCTCCGATAATAACCACTAAGCCCAAAAGCTACGTGACTGAACCACCGACTTGGTTGCTCCCAACTTTGTATTGCTTCAATCTTCACGGATCAACAGATACTCCATGTTTTGACACCACATGCCCAAGAAATGCTACTTCCTCGCCGCCCGAACTCGCATTTCTTCAATTTGACATATAGTTGGTTTTCAAGAAGCCTTTGAGTACCAACTTCAAATGGTGCTCATGATCTTCACGACTTTTGGAATATATAAGGATGTCATCAATAAAGACAACAACGAACTGATCCAAATATTCCTTGAATACTCGGTTCATCATATCCATGAAAGTCATAGAGCATTAGTTAGTCCGAAAGACACGACTAAGAATTCATAATGCCCATACCGAAGTTCTCAAGGCGCCTTTGAATATCCTCGCTTTTAATCTTCACCGATGATATCCGAATCGAAGATCAATTTTTGAAAAGAATTGTGCCCTTTGCAATCGGTCAAACAAGTCATCAATACGAGGTAGAGGATACCTATTCTTGATGGTGACATGGTTCAATTCCCGATAGTCAATACAAAAGTCGCATACTCCCGCTCTTTCTTCTTTACAAATAAAACAGAGCACCCCAAGGAGATGTACTAGGACGAAATAAAACCGATGTCCAACAATTCCTCGTAGTTGGACCTTTAACTCCTCAAGTTCAATAGAGCCATTCGATATGGGGTTTTAGAAATGGGCTTTGTACCAGTTCAAGATCAATAAAGAATTTAACTTCACGCTCGGGGGTAGACCGGAAGTTCTTCGAAATACGTCAGAAAGTCAATAACAACAAAAATATTATTCAAATTTGACGTGTCTTTATTCAAATCCATAACATGGGCTAAGAAAGCTTGACATCCGCTTTTCAATAAACGAATAGCTTTATGATTAGATATGATAGTGATTGATTTTAATGGTTTAGTTGCTTGAATTCGCATAACAGTTGGTTAGGAATATGAAAACTAACAACCTTACGAAAACAATCAATTTTGGCATGATGATTAGTTAACCAATCAATCCCTAAAATCACATCAAAAGCAAGTATCTTTAAAGAGATAAGGTCAACAGTAAGGTAATGGTGCCAACTTGAATCAAACAAGATTTATAAACAAAGGATGTGATGAAAGTTTCTCCTAACAGAGTTTCCACAGATAGGTCAAAGTCTAATTTCTCCTGAGTCAAGTTTAAACGCTGAGCACATGCAGGAGAGATAAATGAATGGGTAGCACCGGATCAAGTAAGGTATAAACTTCGCAAGAATTTATAAATAGCTTACCCGTGATCACCTCGTTTGGGTTCCTCGCATTATGACCAACACAACAAACGCTTCTTCCCTAATCGTTGACTTTGACTTTTCTTCGACAGTCTTTTGAGTCACCGTCCCCCATTGAACTAGGTTTCGCTATCTGCATAATCTCGAGCGATATGTCCTTCCTTTCCACAACTATAGCATACCTTGAATCGTTGTGGGCGCTTTGACCGATATGTCCTCTTTTCCGCATTTGTAGCATATGACCGGTGGTCGTTCTCCTCCCTTAGAACCGCTTCTTTACGCAAGACCGCCGCTGCTTCACATAGTCGTTGTTAAATCTCCTCTTTTAAAAATCTCCTCCGACTCGCTTCTTCTGCTTTTCATGACCATGATTACCACCGAGTGGTTACCATTTCATCATTCTGCTTTTTTCTCCGCAGTTATCATTATTCTGCTGATCGCTATCTCTCGGTACGATCCTCGGTTATGGTCCTCGCCGACCATACTGCGTTATCTCACTCTAATAATTGAGCCCTGCTTACAACATCTCAATAAAGAGAAAGTTTATGAGAAATGAGATACTAACGTATGCCGGGTTTCAAACCTCTAAGAAACATCCGCCATACGCTCCTCATTCTCCACCAAATGAGGTGCAAACCTCGATAACTCGCAAACTTTGCCTCGCATCGAGACACCGTCGTATGTTGTTTTGCTCTAATCTGATGAACTCCACTTCCTTCATATGACGAACACTTTCGTGAAAGTATTTGTCATTAAATAGTCTCTCAAATGTCTCCCGAGACATGCCGAAAAGTCTTGATGGGTACACTTCACGCACTCCCACCGAAGAGTCCGCCTCGCCACTTTAACATAAAGGTGGCGAATGGAACCTTCTTCTCTCCGCATCCATCCCAAGACATCGAATATCTTGGTAATTTGTTTGACCCATGTTTCCGCCATGATCGGATCTCGCTTTCCTTTAAATTCGTGTGGTCCCAACTCTTTGAATCGCTTGGGTCAGGACAACCCGTGAATTGCTATCATTTCCTCCTCAGTATTTTGAACACGAAGTCTCCTCGTCTCGATTTTGCAAGAACTGCAAAAACTTCTAAACATCCCCTCGCTCATCATCTCGCTCCATGGTGTTGTTCACAGGAGAACATTGCCACTGCTGTAACGCTCTCCCTCGCTGGTGAGTACAAAGTCTCCACGCTCTCATTTCCATTGTTAATATTCTCACGACATTCTCAATCATCGTCATAAAACAAGGGTTAATTAAGGAAATCAATATATCACATAATATCCCTTATATACTGACCAACTAACAAATAAGCTTAGGTAGGACACACTAGCGAAGGATTTACTCGTCTCTCCCCTCCTAGTTCTATTCCCCGATCTCCGCCAGAGAGATCATATCCCTAAGCTCGATACCAACCGTGGCGCCCCCAAAATAGGTATACATCACCCATTCCGAAAGTTGTCAATACATGGTACGTAAACAACTACAACTTTATTATTACAACAAGAAAAGCGTGAGTTTAAATACAAATATTATCTTCTGACAATATCTATACTCAAATAAATCCTCATCACATTTATTGATACATTATTTTACAAAATGGTGAGGACTACTAAACAATCCTTTTCTAAAACCTTCATTCCATACCCCCCTACTTTTCGCTATATTCTCGCCTCCGAGAAGAATGGAACAAAAGGAAAAGGGTGAGCTCAACTAGCTCAAGAAAGAATATTACGACTAAGATAATATACAACAAATTATCGTTAGTCTTCAACAGGAAAAATTTAATAGAATACAATAGACAACAAATTTTAAATCAATATTCGCAATGGAAATAATAATTCATTAGAAGAGTTAAGTAGAGAATGCAAACTACTATCTTCTATGTATGAATTTAAAAGTTCATCGCTCATCTTTTATCCTGTAACATCAATCCATAAACATCTGAATCAAATATTCATCTTTGCACTACAGTGCCAAAGATATTCATCACCGGTCATGTTCATTTAAACACTGCTCATCTTTGCACTACGTGCCAAAGATATTAATCGATCCTAATCATGTTCATTTCAACACCTATTCATCTTTGCACTACAGTGCCAAAGATATTCTTCAGAAAATCATTCATCTTTGCACTACAGTGCCAAAGATATTCAATATTATCATCATTTAAGACTCGCTGGATGATGAAAAATATTTTTAAAGAAACGAATCCAAAGGAAACAAAATGACAAGGATTAAGGATTAAGGATTCGTACTTTGTTTTATCCATGTTCAAAAAATACCTCAAAAATAATCATAGTGGTGTAAAATTCAAGAATGATCAAAACATGGATACAATCAAAGCTAGTATCCGTATAGATGTTTTGGACAAAAAGAAAAATTTTCATTTTTCTATGAATAGTCTTAATATTCGTGAATAGTGTCAGATATCGTGAATAAAGTCCGTATCGTGAATAGTAAATCCGACACCAAAAGATAGAAATTTCACAAAAACATCTTCACGCTTCATGAATAGTACTCGTGAATAGTAACTCGTGAATAAGTAACTCATGAATAGTAACTCGTGAATAAGAACTCATGAATAGTAACCCCGACATGAAAAAATTCCAAATTTGATAAAAAGTTCCAACCAATATTTCAAAGATAATGATATTGAAGAAATAATATCATTTGAGAAGAAAATAACATCCCTTACCTCAAAGAATCAAGATTTCTAAGGAAAGATCTAAGTGATGTTTGAATGAAACTTGTACCAACAAAGAACTCTCAAAGTATCTAAATACTCACAAAATACGCTCAATAATATAGAGAGAGAAAGAGAGAAAACTTTGTTTCTGGTGTGATTTTCAATTCTAACTTAGCCCTCTATTTATAGGAAAATATTAGCCCGCCGAAGCAGACTTGACCAAGCACCGATGGCTTTATACTCGCTACTATTGCCACCCACCACATTTGAAATAAAATTCAGCACATTTTTTCACCAACCACAAGTGGGGCCCACTCAATTCTAGAATTTTCCACCAAAATCAATTATAAACCTAATTTCCGAATCCGACACCTCTTAAAATTCACAACAAATCATTCGTGCATTTTTAACGGTTCAAAATTTGTGGACATATACTCAACTTATGTATGTATAACATACCCAAAAATTACCACAATCCAACTATTTGGATTAAAAATTATAACCCCGCAATATATCTCAAAACCCCTGATTTGATTTTTAATACCTCCAATCCGATAAAATACTGATAAAACACCTCAACATTAATTTCTTCATTTATAACCACATAAATAAATCCATCATTTATATCCACATAAAATAAATATTTCTTTATCATATGAATCAATAATTAATTATTCACAAATAATATTACGTAATCACAATTATGACAACCAACGCCGTTCCTCAGAAAGAGGGGCTTTCCAATAAGGATTTCTCCTTACTGGCGCGCAATTAGGTGACCAAACCTCTCCTTGACAGAACTTTCTAGACATTACCAATAATGCTATCTAATAATATTGTTTAAATAATATGAATTATTGATCTGATAATGGAGATAATGTGCAAAGGACAATTATTGAACAACAATAATATAAAATATCAACGCAAAGAATTATTGAATCAATAAAATAAAATATTGAATAAGAATTCACTGTGAAAATTATTGAGTAAAGTGCCTTCTTACGTAAGGATCAATAATTCAACAATACTGCAATAATACCGTGCTACATCGCGCAACCACGCCAGACATCGTATTTTAACCAATCCGGTATTCCAACAATCTTTTAACTCAGAATAACTACGCCAAGTTATTTTTAACCAACTTATATTTGTCGCTTTCCTCATCCAATCGCTTCACATGGGGCCCACACATGGTCGCACCGTCGCATTTAATATTCCCCGACAAAGATTTAATATTCCACGACCAAAACGAATATTCCCTAACAACAATGAATATTTTATAACCACTTGCTTATTTTGAAATATTTGCGTATTTTACCCCTAACTATCCACATTAATCAAATCAACCCTTACTATTTCAAAATAATAAATAAAGGAAATTCCTTTTTATTTAAAAAATATTTCGGGGTCTTACACCATGGCATTGTCATTAATGGACAGGTACATGAATAGGGGAACATCATCCCTGGGAGGTACCAAAATAGGAGCATTAAGCAGCTGTTCTTTAATTGTAAGGAAGACTTTCTGACACTTATCATTCCATTTCATGGAAGAGTTCTTCCTTAATAGCTTGAAGATGGGTTCACATGTAGCTGTGAGTTGAGAAATGAATCTGCTAATGAAGTTGATTGTTCCCAAAAATCCCTGTATTTCCTTCTCTGTCTGAGGAATGGGCATTTCCTTGATGGCCTAGATTTTGGTAGGATCCAGTTCAATCCCTTTGTGGCTGACTAGGAAACCTAACAACTTGCCTGATTTGACACCAAAGGCACACTTGGTTAGATTAAACTTCAAGTTGTACTTACGCAACCTATTGAATAGCTTCTTGAGATGGTATAGGTGGTCATCCTCCTTTCGGGATTTGACAATGATGTCATTCATATAGATCTCTATCTCTTTATGCATTAGATCATGGAAAAGAGCCATCATAGCTCGTTGATATGTTGCCCCAGCATTGTTGAGGCCGAATGACAACCGTCTGTAGCAAAACGTTCCCCAAGGCGTGATGAAAGCAGTTTTCTCATGGTCTTCCTCAGCAACCATAATTTGATGGTACCCCGCAAAGCAATCAGCAAAGGAGTACATGCCGTATTGAGCAGTATTGTCAATGAGAATGTGGATAAAAGGCACGGGAAAGCTATATTTTAGGCAAGCTTTGTTTAAATCCCGGTAATCCACGCAAACTGGCACCTTTTCTCCTGGTTTAGGCACGGGAACAATGTTAGATACCCACTCCGGATATGTAGACACCATGGTGATGCCAGCTTGAAATTATTTCACAATTTCTTCTTTGACCTTTAAACTCCACTCATGTTTCAATCGCTTGAGTTTTTGTCTAACTAGATTGAATCCCTCTTTAATGGGAAGGCGATGAAGAACAATGTCAGTGGACAAACCCACCATGTCTTCATGAGACCATGCAAACACATCCTGGAATTGGGTTAATAGTGCAACCATGTCATTCCGTTGATTTGTGGTAAGGTCTGAACCAATCTGGATTAGCTTAGGATATTCTAAGATTCCAAGATTGAAAGGAGTAGTTTGGTCAAGGTTGGGTTTAGGCTTATCTGTGACCCATTCCTTAATCTCTTGAGGTGTCTCAATGTCCTCTTGAATGTCCATCAAGTCTGTCTCCAACTTTGCATCAAAGTTACAGCCCTTGTGGAGAGAAGGCACCTCATCATCAAGCACAGGCACATCTAAATTCAGAGCCCTTAAACAAAGTATGCTTTCACTTAATATATGCAACTATTCAATCATACAAAAGTGTTAGCATGTACTTGATAAAATAACTGCTAGTACTGTAAAGAAAAGTAAGCAATTAAAGTTATCTATAGGGCAGAGGGATTTTCTGCCCGTTTTACCCTAGTCGACTAATGCATGGAATGTTGTTCCAATTGTTGAGGGCAAAGTCCTGATGGACTGCAGTAATGGAAGGATCGTCATCGTCCTCCTTCTCCCGAATGATAACCATGACATCTGGGCAATCATCGTTTGGGGTGTATCTATTTGTATGTTCATCATGAACAATGACGCGTATGCCTGCCATCATCAAGGAAAGGTCATGTTTACGTTTCCGTTCCTTTTCTTCCACTTCGGGATCAGGAATCGGCACCTCTTTTTCTTTGAAAGGTACTGGCTTGGGAAACAAAGATAGTCGAGTAAATATGTGATGGCACCTTAATCGAGATGTATGACGTTTCGTGAGGTGCAGATTGAAAACATCATCGTGTGGCGGAAGCTTGAGGAACCGACCAGTGTTTATACGGATTCCTATGATAAGAATCGGCGTAATAGCCTAGCCCGCTTTGTCCCCATTTGATCGGACATTTGAATAGGGTGCTTAATACCGCTTGTCTTTACCAAGCCCTTGTCGGCCGATAACCCAATGACATCATTTCTTGAGTAGCCGATAAACCTCTGTAAAATTTGGGTACGGAAGTGGTGGTTCAATAGGTTGATATTGAGTGTTGCTAACTTCCAAGGTATGAAAACCGCCTACTCAACTTCGAGTTGAAATCGATGATTGGCGAGATCTCCTTGTTCGAGATACTCCACTCAAAGATTAACAAAGGACTAGATCATTGTTGATAATGTATTTGAGCTGTTGATGTAATATGGAGGGAACAGCTCCAGCCATATGTATCCTTGGTCTCCCCAATAGCAGGTTGTATCCTGAATCTATCTTTAGGACATGGAAGGATACATTGAATGTATTTGGGCCAATCTCAATTGGCAATTCAATTTTTCCGACGGCACTTTGTCGGGATCCATCAAAAGCTCGGATAACCGTGTGGCTGCTCTAGATCCGCTTGAGATTGACATTCATCTTAACCAGGGTGGCATAAGGACATATATTTAGAGATGAGCCTCCATCTATCAGAACTCTAGATAGAATGTACCCGGAAGACAACACTACAATGTGTAGTGGCTGACAATGACCGGTCCCCTTGGGCGGTATGTCGTCATCAGTGAAGGATATCACATTGTTGTTGAAAATGTGATCAAGCAGATGTTGAAATCTTTCCACATTCATTGATTTTGGCAGATAGGCTTCTTGCAAAACCTGTAATAGAATATTCTGATGATCTTTGAAAGAGAAAACCAAATCCAGTATAGATATCTAGTGTGGAGCTTGTCGTAAGCTTAAAACCACATTGGCTTCATTGTGGCCCATAGTGCGGAGGAATTGTTCAATCTTCTCCATGGGAATCTTCCCCTTTGCTTTGCAAGTAGGCTTCATAACCCGTTGAGGAAGATACAGTGGATTATCCTTCGACACTGTAGCAGTAGTATGAGACATAGATCCTTCAGCTTCTCCATAATTCCATGGAACTTTGTGCAAGCTGACAACAGGATGTTGTGGTCTGAAGGGTAGAGAAATTTTCTCAGGTGCGGATACTTTCAAAGAATTGTCAGCTCCTTTGAGTTGAATTGGATGTATAGGAAATACTTTGACAGTCTCATTATCCACTTCGAATATAACTGCGATCGATTCCTTCCATTTGGTAGGACATGCATTCCCACCTTTGAGTTGCACAGTGTAATCATCTGCAATTTGCAGGACACCGCTATCAATAAGATTCTGAATGAGATGGTGGAGTGCCCAGCATTCTTCTGTGTTGTGACCGCGAGAGTGTGAATGATACTGACACACTTCATCAGAATTGAACCGTCCGGAGCGGGGATTGATTGGAGGTAGAAGGAAGGTAATTCTTCCTTCGTTGATCAACATTTGCAATTTCTCCTCCATAGATTGGCTGAGATAGGTAAATTCCCTTTGATTGGCAAAATCCCGACGAGCTTTAGCACTTGCTCTCTTTGTAACCTTATCCTTCATAGCTTCACTTTCTGAAGGTGATGGTGGAGCATTCATAACAAAGGGAAGGAGATAGGCATGCTCCTGTTTGATTAATTGGCGTGTGACTTGATGCTGATGAGTCACCAGTTCAGTCAATTGCTCTATTTGTTTACAAAGAGCTTTCATCTTTCATTCCATGGTAAACTAGAACTTTGCGTAATCCCATCTGTCATAACCGTCTTTGATGGTCTGAGATGGCACGCCAATAACACTGGAATTTTGCCCAGTGCTCCAACTGATTATGTTGACCTCTTCTTCTTTGTGTTGAGGTAGAGGGTTATCTTGTACATGAGGTTGATCGGGTTTGGTGACTATAATCTCACCGTTGTCTATCAAGTCTTGGATCTTATGTTTCAAGGCCCAACAATCTTGAGTATCATGTCCAGGTGCTCCGGCATGATAAGCACACTTCTGAGTAGCATTAAAACCCCTCCCATTAGGGTTGGCTGGTGGAAGCAGACGTGTAATTTTCTTCTGAGTAGTCAGAAGAGCAAGAAAATTCTTGAGCGAGTCCCCTAAGGGTGTGAACATTTGAGGTCGCTTTGCTTCTCCATTTTTAGGCAATGGAGGGTTTGAAGATTGTGCCTAAAAAGGGGAATAGTTTCTCCTTTGTATAGGCATGTTTTGATTGCCTTTCTGTCCTTGTAGTATCAAGGAAACATCCTCCTCTTTCTTTTTATGGACCCTCTGGGAGTTGTTTCCATAAGATCCAGACTGGATGTGTTCAGCAACAGATTTAAGAGCGGCGAGGTCTTGAATCTTCCCAGACTTCAATCCCATTTCAGCCATTTCTCCGTGCTTGATCATTTCGGAGAATGGTTTGCCAATACCAGCTAGAACTCTTTCATAGAAAGGAGCTTCCTGTACATCTATGAAAGTCATGACCATTTCTGATTCTGTCATGGAAGGAATAACTTGAGCAGCAAGGCGCCTCCACCTTTGAGCATACTCTTTGAATGACTCATTAGATTATTTCTTGACCTTGGTAATTTGGTACCGGTCAGGAGCCATCTGAGACTAAAAACTATATTGAGTGAGGAAGGCGTGAGCTAGCTCTTCCCAACTATGGATCTTTGAGTTGTCTAATCTGGTATATCATGAACGGGCTTCTCCAGACAGACTCTTCTGGAATAGCTGCATTTTGAGCTTTTCATCTTTCGTATAAGATCCAAGTTCTCCAATGAATACCTTCAAATGGGTATAAGGATACCCTATTCCGTTATACTTTTCAAAATCAGGGGTTTTAAATTTCTCTGGATACTGAACACCAAGAAATATGCAAAGGTTTGTATATGAAACACTATCGTGTGTCCCAATCCCTTTGAGAACGTGGATAGTTTCCTCCATTTGGAGGACCTTCTTCCTGATATCACCAATGTCTGGATCTCCTTTGAGATGGGTGCTTTTAGAGTCTTTGTTGGTCGTATCCAACTGATACTCTGGAATTTTTTTTTCCAGACCTTGGACTCCCCCTTGTGTAGAGGATTCTGTATGTATAGGTATCTTCGTACCCTGAGTGGACTGGTGTAATTCTTTCAGTAGAACAACCAAGTCTGTGATTTGTTTACTCAATCCGTCAAATTCTTCTTGAGAAACAGTGTTAGATTGGTCAGAAGAAGACATGATTGGCTGTAGGTTCGTGGCCTTTTTAGATTTTGAGCGGGTAATAGGCCCAATTGCTTCCCTACAAAAGAATTATGTAGTTTAGTCTTAGGGTAATGTAAATGTTATCATAACAATGTCCGTTTTAGGAATTTTGTCTTGCAAAACCGGTTGTTAATTGATAACATATCATATATGCATATAGAATAAATTACAAGTAAATGTTTTTACAAGTAATTGAAAATGGAAAGTATGAAGAGACTTTCCTCCGCGTTTGGTTTATCACAGGTTGACCTATCTTAGGGTTACTCTCGCGGCTTTTTGGCATGAAGGTTCTCAGATCATCGCAATCTACTTAAAGGGAAGTTAATCCGGTCGTTCAACTGGAGCGAATTTGAGTTGTGCCTTTTCTGAGCCCCGGGGAATCATTCTTCACACGGGTCCAGTAATCAAACACCGACAGGATAGCCTCCTGGTGGAGGGACCACACAACATACATTCACATACAACGTGTCTCACCGTTTATGCAAAATGATGACATGTGCAAAGCACTAATATCACAGATAGATATTTAGCAGTGCAGTAATTAAGATGAATTCATACACATTCATCATAAATGTAAATGCAACATTCACACACAAGCATATAAAAATTTTGAAAAGCTTGTAATAGCGGCTTAAGCCCTCTTACTGGAGTCCCCAACAAAGTCGTCACCTGTCGACGTCAGGATTTTCTGATATCCCTTTTCGTTACTTGTTCTTTGGTGTTCTCATGTTAATGTGCGATTTGTTTGAAAAAACTAGTGAAAAAGGTCCGACATGTGTAATGTCGACGATTTGACTTTAAGAGTCGCCAGTTGGTGTATTTTAACTGGTTGCACCAACGCAATCGAAAAGGTTTGCACATTGACCGAGTGATGTGTTACTGCTAAACGGGTCTGTGAAACCGAGATTCATTAGGGGTTCGGGGGTTTGGTTATGCGGAGGGTTGGTGTTAGGCACCCCCCAACATCCGTGTTGCCACGGTGACCGCCACTTCTCAAAGAAACTGTTATATGAATGTGTGTGTGTGTATGTGTGGATCAATGTGCAATTATTTGGAAGTAGTGTTGTACCTCGTTCGCACCTATATACAAGGGTTTGAATTTATAGAAAAATTCAGTTTTAACCAAATATAGCAATGAGGTTTTATAAAAAAGGTTTTTCAAACCCCGTGCTCAATAGTAATTGAGGCCTTTGATACTTCCATTTTATTATCTGAATGTTCGACTTGTTTGCTTTTATTTTCGAGATGCGAGGCATCTGCGAGAAAATAATATACAGCAGTGCCGAACTCCTTATGGGAATAACAGCCATCCAAGGAAATTCAGACACTGTAAATAATGTACAAGCTACTTACAATGGAAAATGTCCATCATGGAATCAATCTAGATTCAAGATATCTTGAATCTGTGATCACATGATTCCTAGCTCACATGATAATCGCAATTTATATGGAAAGCGATGGCGATTATATATATATATAAGTCAGAAAATATATATATATATATATGCATTATCAACCACCACGAAGCAACTCCATGGGGGATCAAAAATGTAAATAAAGCAGTAAATGCTATCAACCGCCACGAAGTGAACTCCAGGCGGGACGTGAAAGTAAATAAAGCTGTAAAAAGCGATCAACTGCCATGAAGTGAACTCCAGGAAGGACGAAATGTAAAGAAAGCTATAAAAAGCCACGCCTAACAGGAATGTAAATATATATATATATACATATATATATAAAAGAAGTAAATGCTCCGAATATGAAATCTAGGCTCATCGGATATGTCCGACAACAGTTATATATATAAGTATATATATAAGCAATTAAACGCACCAGATGTAAAATCTAGGCTCATCAGACAGAGTCGGACCATAATTTATATATATAAGTATATATATATAAAAGCAATTAAATGCTCCAAACCGAAGTCTAGGATCATCAGACAGAGTCTGACAACAGTTTATATATAAATATATATATATATAAGCCAATAAACGCTCCAGACCGAAGTCTAGGCTCAATCGAGGCATAACTCGATAATTTTAGTCTCAGATAAAAATATATACATATATATAAGTATATATATACGAGCAAAAATGAAAACCACGAATCAAGTCCGGGGCAAACACACTCACACGACTCTCAACGTGTACAACAAAGGTGTGATAATAAGAGAAGAAAGCTTTATAGAATGTGAGAAGGCTTACGTTGGGGTTTGCCAAAGTAGACTTCTATGACTTTATTTGGATAACTACTCGGCTCCGTCGGACAAAAGATAGCTATATGTGAGCTAATAGAAAGAAAACACTCAATATGGGTGTGTACATAGCAAAATGGACGGGGCTTCCTCGCTTTTCTCTCTTCTCTCTCTTCAAATGGTCACCCCACCATGTATATATATAGACGGATGGCCCCAACAGACCTGCAGCGTACCAAGCAGATTACACTTCATGGCCGGTCATGGTGGGCCCGTGGGCTTGATAGCTCCGTCGTCTCTCTAAGTACGTGCACTCACGTACTATAATGTCTGCTCGAACT
Source organism: Panax quinquefolius (assembly GCA_020205615.1). NCBI lineage: Eukaryota > Viridiplantae > Streptophyta > Magnoliopsida > Apiales > Araliaceae > Panax > Panax quinquefolius. The sequence goes on from CM035156.1 coordinate 128,504,922, forward strand.
TGCAGAACTTCAATCCGAGCTTCCGAACGAGGTATATGTGACCTTTTTCAGATAGCTTGTGTTGAGAGTTACGCAATAACATGGATTAGAGGTTGTACGAAGTCAGGAAGAGGGGACCATGCCCATGGTCTTCAAGCTTCAAATTCTATCCAAAGTACTGAAAGGGGACGCGCAGGTGTTGAAAGGGGCAAGATATTGTTTGACTCTTCACGGGTTATCATGGCTTTGAAATTTGAAAGAGACGTTGCTCGTGGTTACATCCGAGATTGGACTACTTGTTGGTATCTTCATGATATCATCTTGTGAGAGGAAGTGTTGAAGTGGCAAGATGACGTTTGACTCCTCACCGGGGTTATCACCGGTTTGAGCGGAAAGTAGACGTTGCTCAGGGTTACATCTGAGATTGGACTGCTTGTTTGTGTGCCTCATTGTCATCTGTGGGTGTGCCTGTCCGCCCGTTGTTAGCTCCGGGTCTGAGGTATGAGTGCCTCGGCAGGAGGGCTGAGATTGAAGCTGATCGCATGTGTTTGAAATAAGCATTTCCAGAGTTATCGCCGGAACTACAACAGCATTCCTTGGAGTTATCGCCAAGGACGAAACTCATGGTTATCTCTGAGGTTGGAAATGATCCTTCCGATGTGTGTTTTGGGGTTGAAGATGAGACTCTCGGTGTGTGTTTCGAGTTGAGACTGATGTTCCTGGTGTGTGTTCTGGGTTGTGAACCAATCCTTCGGTAGTATCCGGAATGGATGTGTGCTTTCTTAGAGGGTTATCTCTGAAAGACGATTCTGCCCTCCTGTAATGTTAGTAACAGTTGTGGAGAAAAATTTTGAGTGTCTACACTCTCGAGGTTATCTCCGTGGTTGGGACTGAGTGCCTCGGGGCTATCTCCAAGGTTGAAGCTGACTTCTAGGGATTAAAACAAACTTTTCTAAGGTTATCTCCGGAACTGCAAATGCATTCCTCGGGGTTGTCTCTGAGGTTGGAACTAAAACTCCCAAGGTTACCTCCGGGACTAGAACTGAGTATCTCGGGGTTGTCTTCGAGATGGAAAACTGAGTATCCCAGGGTTATCTCCGGGATTGAGCTAATATGACTTCCAAGGTTATCTTTGGAACTACGACTGCATTCCTTGGGGTTATCTCCGAGGTTGGAACTGAAACTCCCGAGGTTGTCTCCAGGACTGAAACTGAGTATCTCGGGGTTATCTCCGAGATGGAAAACTTAGTATCCCGGGGTTATCTCCAGGATTGAGCTTATTTGACCTCCAGGGTTATCTCTGGAAGATGATTCTACCCTCATGCAAGGATTGTAACAAGAATGCAAAAATTTCGAGTGTCTACAGGCATTTCATTAATGGCTTGAATTTTTGAAGGATCTAACTCAATGCCTTTGTGGCTTACCTGGAATACCAGTAACTTGCTTAATTTGACACCAAAGGTGCACTTGGCCGGGTTCAGCATCAAGTTGTACTTATGCAACTGGTTAAAAAACTTTTTGAGATGGTTTAGGTAGTCTTCTTCTCTTCGGGACTTGACAATAATATCATCCACATAGACTTATATCTCTTTATGCATTAGATCATAAAAAAGAGCCATCATGGCTCGCTGATAGGTAGCTCCGGCATTGATGAGGCCGGATGACAACCGTCTGTAGCAAAAGGTTCCCCAGATAGTGATGAATGTAGTTTTCTCACGATCCTCTTCAGTAACCAAGATTTGATGGTACCCAATAAAGCAGTCAGCAAAGTAGTACATGTCATATTAAGATGTATGGTCAATAAGTATATGAATGAACGGTACAGGAAAGCTATCTTTGAGACAAGCTTTGTTCAGATCCTTGTAATCCACGTAAACTCGCACCTTCTCACCCGGTTTAAGCACGGGGACTATATAGGATAGCCACTCAGGGTATGTTGATACCATGATGATGCCGGCTCGAAATTGTTTCACAATTTCTTCTTTGACTTTCAAACTCCACTCATGTTTTAATCGCCTGAGTTTTAGTCTGACTGGCTTGAATCCCACTTTGATGGGAAGGTGATGAATGATGATGTCAGTTGACAAACCGACCATGTCTTCATGAGACCATGCAAACACATCCTGGAATTGGGACAATAGAGTAACCATGTCATTCCTTTGGCTTGGAGTAAGGTTTGTATCAATCTAGATTTGTTTGGGGTTTTCTAAGGTTCCAAGGTTAAAAGAGGTGGTTTGATCAAGATTTAGCTTGGGTTTGTCTTCGACCCATTCTTTGATCTCCTGAGGTATCTCATAGTCCTCTTTTTCAATCTCCATCAAGTCAGAGTCCAACTTCAATTCAAAGTTGTAGTCCTTGTGAAGAATAGGCACCTCATCAGCAAGTTTAGGCATATCTAACTTTAGAGTCTTGAAACAAAATTCTTTCACTTAATATATGAAATTGTTTAATCATACAAAGTGTTAGCATAAAATGACAAAAACAACTGCTAATACTATGCAACAAAAGTAAGTAGTTATTACTATCTACAGGGCAGAGGGAGTTTCTGCCCTTTTTACCCTTTTCGACAAATGCAAGGAGTGCTGCTCCAATTGCCAAGGGTCAAGTCCTGATGGACAGTTATGGTGAAGGGGTTGTTATCGTCCTCCTTCTTTTGAATAATGACCATGACATCTGAGCAGTCGTCATCTAAGATATCCTTGTTCATACCATCGGTATATGATAGGAAGTACATCTTCGATAACCTCCTCTTAACGTCTTGTTTATGCCTTTGATTCCTTTTCTCCATGTCTGGGTCTGGAATCAGGACTTCTTTTCCTTTAATCGGTATCGGCTTAAAAAATAGAATACCTACTATAGAGGCAGGAATTTTCTGTAGAGGCCATACAGAATCAGTATCTGCAGGTTTAAGAAATAGCCTTGTAGATGAAGGAACCGGTCTATGCTTTTACGGGTTCCTGTGACTAGACCCAGAGGAGTAGCCTAGTCTGGCCTTCCCTGGTTAGCTGGGAACTTAAATTGGGCATTTGATTCCATGTTGATTCTTTCCTAACCCTTGTCCAGGTTAGAAACCCAAGGATATTATTTCTTAAGTTGCCGACATTACTTCGACGAAAACTCTATGTTTTAAAGCAGGAGCCCCCATGGGTTGGTAGTGAGTGTTTCCCACCTCAAGGGCATGGAATCTGACAGGCTTAACTTCGTCATTGAAACTGATGAGAGGTACATCACTTTGTACAGAAACTCGCTCTCGGATTTACAAATGACCATTCTTGACATCGCTGATGATATACTTGAGCTGCTAATGAAGAGTGGATTGGATGGCTCCTACCATATGAATCCAAGGTCTTCCCAATAATAAATTATATCCTGTAGTGATTTTGAGCACTTGGAAGGATATGTAAAATGTATGTGGATCGATTTCCACGGGTAATTCAATCTCTCCGACAGCATTTCGCCGAGATCCATCAAAGGCTTTGATGATTATATGGCTGTTTTGAATCCTATTGAGATTGATGCTCATTTTCTCCTATGTGGCATATGGGCAGATGTTTAGGGATGATCCTTCATTTATTAGCACTCCTCTGACCACATATCCAGAAGACATCACCGCTATGAGCAACGGTTTGCAATGACCTGTCCCTTCGGGAGGTATGTCATCATCAGTGAAGGATATCACATTACTGTTGAAGTTGTGATCAACTAGATGGAATTTTTCAACATCCACTGTCTTTGGCAAGTGGGCTTCTTCTAATACTTTCAGTAAGACCTTCTAGTGATCTTATAAAGAGAAAACTAAGTCCAGAATAGAGATCTGTTGTTGAGCTTCTTTCAAGCTTTGAACCACCTTGGCTTCATTGTGTCCCATCTTGCGGAGAAATTATTCAATCTTCTCCATAGGCTTCATCACTCGTTGAGGGAGGTATTGCAGATTTTCTTTAGACACCGCATCAGTTGTGTTTGGTGTTGATCCTTCAGCCTCTCCATAGTTCCATGGGACTTTCTTAAGGCTGATGATAGGATACTATGGCCTGGATGGCAATATGATTGGCTCTAGTTCAGCCACCTTTCCTTTGAGTTTGATTGATTGAGTTGTCAGTGGTGTGGCAGCCACATCTCCCTCAGAGGATATAACTGCTATGATTTCCTTCCATCCTTGTGACATTGGAGGAAATATATGCCCACCCTCAAGTGGTATGGTGTCATTAACTGCCATTTGTAGGTCATCGTTGTCAATCATGTTTTGTATAAGATGGCGGAGTGCCCAGCATTCTTCAATGCTGTAACCGCGAGAATGAGAGTGGTATTGACATACTCCATTAGTGTAAGACCCCAACTTTTATGAATAAAGATTAATTGTTCTCGAAATATATTTTTGAATATTATGGTGTGGATTTGATATAATGTTATAGTTGTGGGTAATAATTACAAATTTTGCAAAGTACGCAAGTGGTTATAAAATATTCGATTGGTCGGGGAATATTGGTTTTAACAAGGAATATTCATACGACGGCACAATCATTGGTTGACCCCACAAAGGAAGTATTGTCGGAGTTAGAAATTGACAGAAATATCTTTTTATAAAAATAATGGCGAAAGTTTTACTGTTAAAACTGTTTAAATACCCGGTGGTAAAAGTACAGTAATACACGTGGTTGGATAGTAGCACACAGTATTGATTATTGATGCTTACGTGAGAAGTCACCCAGTTATACTCAATTATTGCTACAGTAATTACTGCATAATATCTATCATATTATTGACTCAATTATTGTCACACTATCATCTTCATAATATTTTATATTATTAAATCAATAATTGAGACGGCAAAGTTATTCATATTATTATTTGCAATATTGACGATGTCTAGAAAGTTCTGTCGATGAGAGGTTTGGTCACCTAATTGCGCGCCAATAGGGAGAAATCCTTATCGAAAAGCCCCCTTTTTCCTGGGAATGATCTTGTTGTTAAATATTGTGAGTTATAATATTAATGATGAATACGTTTGTGTTGATTAAAGATGAATTTGATATTTCCATTATGTTGGGATTATTAGTGTTGGTGGAAATCGACAATTATTTCGATAATAATTGATTTCTGGAGGATAAATTGACCAATCGGGTAATTAATCAGATAAATGAGCAATTAATTGCTATTAGTTCACATGCATATAACTATTGATTCACGTGCATGTACTATTAGGGGAGGTGGTGCAAGATTGATAATACTTGCATAACTAAATTAAAAATGGAGGTATAGATAAAGGTATTATACTTTAACTATTTTTTTTACATGTATAGAACTATTGATTCACATGACTGAACTATTGATTCACATGAGGTACTATTAGGGGAAGTTGTGCAAGTTTGATAATACTTGCAGGACTAAATTAAAAATAAAGGAAAAGATGAAGGCATTATACTGTAATATTTTGAGCCCCAAAACGTGCAATTATCGAAACTATATTTTCCTATAAATAGAAGCTCATTCTTCTTTCATTCTCACCAATTCACTAAGACTCATAAGAGTAATTATAGAGAGAGAAGCTATAGAAAGAGAAGCTATAGAGAGAAAGAAGAAGAGATGTCTGCTACGTCACTATTCTAGTATCCACTCTTCTTCTGAGTAAGGGATATTATTTTTGTTCAGTATTCATAAGGAATAATATTTTCTTCCATACTCTGTAGTATGTGAGTAATATTATTTTATCTCATATTCCTGATTATACCCTCATTTTGTTAAAATATTGCTTCTATACTCCATGAAATTAGTAGAGTATCCTTGATATTTGTGCTTCATCCAGTATCTTTTCATGAAAATATTATTCTGAGCTTTCTTAATAATTATTGATCTTTTCATACCGGAACACTATTCATGAGTTACTATTTACAGGTTACTATTCACACGATTACTATTCACTCAAATATTATTCACTCGGGTATTGGGGCACTTTTCATGCCAGAGTACTATTCATGAGATACTATTCATGGGTTATTATTCACCCGGTTACTATTCACTCGAATATTATTCACTAGGGTATTTGGGGCACTTTTCATGCCGGGGTACTATTCATGGGGTACTATTCCCAAAGTACTATTCACGGGGTACTATTCCCAAAGTACTATTCACGGGTTACTATTCACTTGAAAAATATATTTCTTTTCTGTCCAAATTATTTTTGATACATGAATATTATTCTTAAATTTTACTCCACAAAGCAGTATCATATTGACAATTTGGATATTTTTAAACTATGGGTAAATTTAAAGTCTTTATTATTTATCCTTAATTTCGTTTGATTAATGCTTATATCATTGTCATCATCCCCATGCTTATAGTGTGATGAAAGTCATCTTTGGCTTACGTGCATAGATGGACTATTGATTGGTATGATTATGACCAGGGATCATTCGGTATAATCGTAACCCGTAATGTTATAAATGATGTGGTAAAAGTTCTCATTGGCCCGTAGTGCATTGATGGACAGTTGTTGGTATGATTATGACCAGGAATTATTCGGTATAATCATGACCATTGATGTGACGCCCCCAAAATAGGTCCATTCCATCCAACCCATTCTGAGTCGCCAAATACATGGTACAGAAATAACTACAACTTTATTATTACAACATATAAACTGTGAGTTAAATACAGATATTGCCATCTAGACAATATCCACACGAAAATAAATCCCCATCATAATTATTTATACATTATTTTACAAAAATGGTGAGGACTACTAAACAACTCTCTCTAGAACCTTCATTCCATACCCCGACTAGTACTATCTACATTCTCGCCTCCTGAGAAGAAAAATGGAACAACAAGGAAAAGGGTGAGCTCAACTAGCCCAAGAAAGAATATTATGACTAAGATAATATACAACAAATTATCGTTAGTCTTCAACGAGGAAAAAACTAATAGAATACAATAGACAACAAGTTTTTAAACCAATATTCGCAATGAAATAATAATTCATTAGAAGAGTTAAGTAGAGAATGCAACTACTATCTTCATATGTATGAATTTAAAAGTTCATCGCTCTATCTTTTATCCTGTAACATCAATCAATATACATCTGAATCAAATATTCATCTTTTGCTCTCTGAGGAAAGATATTCATCGATTGATCATGTTCATCTAAACACTGTTCATCTTTGCACTACGGGCCAAAGATATTCTTCGAAAATCATTCATCTTTTGCACTACTGGCCAAAGATATTCAATAATATCATCATTTAAGACCGAGGATGATGAAAAATATTTTAAAAAACGAATCCAATGAAACAAATGACAAGGATTAAGGATTAAGGATTAGTACTTTGTTTTATCCACGTCCAAAAATACCTCAAAAATAATCATAGTGGTGTAAAATTCAAGAATGATCAAAACATGGATACAATCAAAGTTAGTATCCGAATAGATATTTTGGACAAAAAGAAGAAATTTTATTTTTCTATTGAGTAGTAGTGTAGATATCGAATGAATAGTCAGATATCGTGAATAGTCTTGATATCGTGAATAATAACTCAGACACCAAAAGATAGAAATTCCACAAAAAAACATCTTCACGCTTCATGAATAGTACTCGTGAATAGTAACTCGTGAATAGTAACTCATGAATAGTAACTCGTGAATAGTAACTCATGAATAGTAACCCCGAAGCATGAAAAAAGTTACAAATTTGATAAAAGTTCCAACCAATATTTCAAAGATAATGATATTGAAGAAATAATATCATTTGAGAAGAAAATATCATCCCTTACCTCGAAAGACAAGATTTCTAGTTGAAACAGGATATAGGCTATGACTTGAACTTGCACCGTATAGCAATACTCAAAGTATACTCAAAATACTCACAAGAATACGCTCGATAATATAGAGAGAAAAACTTCGATTTAAATTGTGATTTTCAATTCTAACCTAAGCACCCTATTTATAGGAAAATGCTTAGAACACCAAAGTAGAAAATTTAATATAATAATAATATATATATTAATTTGTCTACGCCCACTTAGAATCATCTGAATTCAGCAACTTAGCATGTGTTAAAGATGCCCACCAAACACAAAAAACGTTTTTCTTATTTAAATTATTTTAAACTTCAAAAAATCAATTATTTCGGAGCTTCGGAACTTCAATAATTCATAATAAATAGCCTTTTATCAGAAAATTCGAATCGCGCAACTTTTTATAGGAAATTCAATTCTCTACAACTTTGCAGAAGAAAGTTTTTCCAAATTCCAAACAGAAATTGACCGAAATCCATAAACGGGCGATTTTACAAGCTATAATCAAATTTCAATCAAGAAATGGGGTCCACCGACATGTTTAACATGTTTTAAACATTTATTGCAACAAAAATACTCTTCCTCCTCGTATACTCATATATCCCACATTCGTTGTAAAAATATCACCGTTAATATATTATTAAAATAATATATTTAAATGAATTATTTTATCAGAAAAATATAAAATATTAATTTTCAACAATTGTCATTTTAAAATTTTTCTCCATCTATATCCACATAAAATTAATATTTTCCTCATCATATGAATCAATAATTAATTATTCACAAATAATATTACGAGAATCACAATATTGACAACCGAGCGGTTCCTGTGGAAAGAGGGGCTTTCCATAAGAATTTCTTCTTCTTGGCGCCGCAATTAGGTGACCAAACCTCTCCTTAGATGTAAACTTTCTAGACATTGCCAATAATGTTATCTAATAATATTATTCGGATAATATGAATTATTGCTTCGATAATAAAATCTTGTGTAATGACAATTATTGAAACAACAAAGAATATAAAATATCAACGCAACAATTATTGAATCAATAAAATAAAATCTTGAGCGGTAATTCTTGTAACAATTATTAAGTAGTGCCTTCTTACGTAAGAATCAATAATTGGTGAAATCTGGTATCTTCTTTGTTCAACAACGCAGCGTATTAGTGTGTTTTAACCACCGGGTATTCCAACAATATTAATTGGTAATAACTACTGCCAGTTATTTATAAACAACTTATATTTATCGTTTTCTTCATCCAATCGCTTTCCGTTATGGGGCCCACAAAAGATCGCTAGCGCCATCGCATTTAATATTCCCAAACAAATCTGAATATTCCACGACCAAACGAATATTCCCAAAATAATAATGAATATTTTATAACCACTTGCTTATTCAAATATTTATGTATTTTACCCATAACTATCCACATTAATCAAATCGACCCTTACTATTTCAAAATAATAAATAGAGGAAAATAAATTTCATTTATTAATAATTTGGGGTCTTCTGACCTCCCCTCCTTATGAAATTTCGTCCTCGAAATTGACGTCACGATACACTGGTGTTTTCAAAAGATGAGAATACCTCGCTTTCATTTCGTTTCCAACTCCCGTCATTTCCTCAATAGCATGGTTTCTCCACAAAACTTTAACTTGTGGTATAACCTCGGTACATATAACATGTTCTTTCCTCTACAAGATCTTGACAGTACCTCCTCGTCGTTAAGTCTTGGCTATCTCGTCCTGTTCTAACTCAATGACGTAGTTCGGTCGTCCACATATTTACGTAACATCGATCGTGAAAAGCGTTATGAACACGCGTCATACTTGGCGATAAAAAGCGAGTCTATAGGCCACGGTTCCTATTCGATCGAGAATTTTAAATGGATTAATAAATCGAAGGTTTGAGCTTTCCTCACCTCACCGATTCTCTCGCTTTTGAAATAACAACTTCTTGCACCTCCTTCTTCAAATTCATCACTCGGTTGTGTAGCTTGAAACGACTTTAACTTTATCGATTAAAATCGATTATACTCGTATATCATCACGTGGGTACCTAGAGTTTTCATCTCCATCTCTATTATTTATAAATTATTGAAATGAGTCTTTGACAATATCGTACTCGTTCTTGTATACGATCTTCTACTCAACACGTCGGCTACCACGTTAAACTTTTCCGGGATGGCATGGTGAACATGTGTTTGAAATGAGTCTCCTCTTGAGTTCTTGAAGCTCTTCCCACATTCCTTGCTCCATTCGAATTTTGTATCTCTACGAGTCACCGAGTTAATGGAATAGCGATTCGAGAATATCCTTCAACGAATCTCCGATAATAACCAACTAAGCTTGAAAGCTACGTATTTCGATTATCGACTTAGGTTGTTCTCAATCGCGACTCATATCCCAACCTTGGATAAGCGTTACAATGACACCTATCAGTTTACTATCGCACGAATATGGTGTCCCCTACGGAGAGTCTGGCTTCGGTGCATTCCACAAAGGAAGTCACCAGATAAAGGCTCAGGTACCAAATTCAATAGTTGAATTTTTTTTAACTCCTGAAGTTCAATAGGAGCCATTCGATATGAGATTTTAGAAATGAGTTTTGTACCGGGTTCAAAGTCGATACAAAATTTAATATCAGTCTTTAGGAGTAAGCCAAGAAATTCTTCAGGAAATACGTCAGGAAAAATCAATAACAACAGGAATATTATTCAAATCTGACGTGTCTTTATTCAAATCCATAACATGGACTAAGAAAATTTGACATCCGTAATAAACGAATGACTTCATGGCTTGATATGAAAATGTTTGACTACAATGGTTTGATTGCTTAAATTCGAATAACAGGTTGCTTAGGAATATGAAAACTAACAACCTTACGAAAGTAATCAATTTCGGCATGATGAGTAGTTAACCCTAAAATCACATCAAAAGCAAATATCTCTATAGAAATAAGGTTGACAGGTAATGTGATAGTGCCAACCTGAATCAAGCAAGATTTCTAAACAACGGATGTAATGAAAGTTTCTCCTAACGGAGTCTCCATAAATAGGTCAAAGTCTAATTTCTCCGTAGTCAAGTTCAAACGTTGGCCTGAAGCAAGAGATAAAAGAATGCGTAGAACCCAGGTATCTAGTAAGGTATAAACTTCGCAAGAATTTATAATTAACTAACCTGATGCTAACCGTTCGGAGTTCCTCGCATTTTGACCTGTCCACGACAAACGCTCTTCCGAGAATCGCTGACTTTGATTTTTCTCGGGACAATCTTTTGAATCACCGTCCCCATTGAACTAGGCTTTGCTACCGCATAACAATCCGGCGATATGTCCTTCTTTTCCACAATTATAGCATACCTTAAACTGTTAGGGGTGTTTGGTGATATGTCCCTCTTTCCGCATTTGTAACATACTGACCGGTGGTCTTTCTCCTCCTTGGAACCGGTTACTCTCAAGACCTGCGTCTTCACATAATCGTTGTTAAATCTCCTCTTTTAAAATCTCCTCCCGACTTCTTTCTTCTATTTTCATGACCATGATTACCACCAGAGTGGTTACCGCCTTTGTCCGTATTCTTCTTTCTCCATTGGTTATCGTTATTCTGATGACTGCTATCTTCGGTATAATCCTGGTTATGGTCCCTCGGTTGAACGTACTCGTTATCTCGCTCTAACAACCGAGCCTGTTGACAACATCCTGAATAGAGAGAAAATTTATGAGAAATGAGATCTTCGACGTATGTCGGGTTTCAAACCTCTCCCGAAAACATCCGCGTCATCGTTCCTCATTCTCCACCAAATGAGGTGCAAACTGGATAACTCCGCGAACTTTGCCTCGTCTTTGGGACACCGTCGTATTGTTATTCTGCTCCCATCTAATAAACTCCACTTCCTTCATATGACGCGAATACTTTCGGGGAAGTACTTGTCATTGAACTGCTTCTGAAACATCTCCCATGACATCTTTGAGTGCGGTTTGGATGGGTACGCTTCACGATTCCCACCAATAATCGCCTTCGCCACTAACAAAAAAAAAAGTAGCGAATGGAACTTTCATTTCCTCCGTGCATCCCAAGACATCGAATATCTTGGTAATTTGTTTGACCCACGTCTCCGCCTTAATCGGATCCGGCTTTCCCCACTCGGTGGTCCCAACTCTTTGAAGCTTGCTTGTGACCACCACGCGTGAATTGCTATCATTTCCTCCTCAGATTTTGAACACGAGTCTCCTCGTGCGATTTTGCATGAACTGCAAAAAGCTTCTAAACATCCCTCGTTCATCATCTCTTTCGGTGGTGTTGTTCACGGGAGGTACATTGCCACTGTTTAGACGTTCTCCTCGTTGGTAAGTACATGCATCTCCATGGTCTCATTTACTCCATTTGTTAATATTCTCGATTAAACATTCTCAAATCTTTGTCATAAAACAAGGGTTCATTAAGGAAATCAATATATCACATAATATCCCTATATACTAACCAACTAACAAATAAGCTTAGGTAGGACACATTAGCGAAGGATTTACTCGTCTCTCCCCTCCTAGTTCTATTCCCCGATCTCCGCCAGAGATCATATCCCTAAGCTCGATACGATACCAAGCTGTGGCGCCCCAAAATAGGTCCATTCCATCCAACCCATTCTCGAGTTGCCAAATACATGGTTTCGAAATAACTACAACTTTATTATTACAACATATAAGCTGTGAGTTAAATATAGATATTGCCATCTAGACAATATCCACACGAAAATAAATCCCCATCATAATTATTTATACATTATTTTACAAAATGGTGAGGACTACTAAACAACTCTCTCTAGAACCTTCATTCCATACCCCCACTAGTACTACTTACATTCTCGCCTCCCCGAGAAGAAAAATGGAACAAAAAGGAAAAGGGTGAGCTCAACTAGCCCAGTAAAGAATATTATGACTAAGATAATATACAACAAATTATCGTTAGTCTTCAACAGGGAAAAAAAACTAATAGAATACAATAGACAACAAGTTTTTAAACCAATATTCGCAGCGAAAATAATAATTCATTAGAAGAGTTAAGTAGAGAATGCAACTACTATCTTCTATGTATGAATTTAAAAGTTCATCGTCTATCTTTTATCCCTGTAACATCAATCAACATACATCTGGAATCAAATATTCATCTTTGCACTCTGAGCCAAAGATATTCATCGATTGATCATGTTCATCTAAACACTGTTCATCTTTGCACTACGGGCAAAGATATTCTTCAAAATCATTCATCTTTGCTACGGGCCAAAGATATTCAATAATATCATCATTTAAGGCGAGGATGATGAAAATATTTTTAAAGAAACGAATCCAAAGGAAACAAAATGACAAGGATTAAGGATTAAGGATTCGTACTTTGTTTTATCCACGTCCAAAAATACCTCAAAAATAATCATCATAGTGGTGTAAAATTCAAGAATGATCAAAACATGGATACAATCAAAGCTAGTATCCGAATAGATATTTTGGACAAAAGAAGAAATTTTATTTTTTGGTGAATAATCATCAGTATATCGTGAATAGTCCGTAGTATCGTGAATAGTAACTCAGACACAAAAGATAGAAATTCCACAAAAAAAACATCTTCACGCTTCATGAATAGTACTCGTGAATAGTAACTTTCGTGAATAGTAACTCATGAATAGTAACTCGTGAATAGTAACTCATGAATAGTAACCCCACATGAAAAAGTTCCAAATTTGATAAAAAGTTCCAACCAATATTTCAAAGATAATGATATTGAAGAAATAATATCATTTGAGAAGAAAATAACATCCTTACCTCGAAAGACAATTACTTCTAGTTGAAACAGGATATAGGCTATGACTTGAACTTGCACCAGTATAGCAATACTCAAAGTATACTCAAAATACTCACAAGAATACGCTCGATAATATAGAGAGAAAAAAAACTTGAGTTTAAATTGTGATTTTCAATTCTAACCTAAGCACCTATTTATAGGAAAATGCTTAGAACACAAAAGTAGAAAATTTAATATAATAATAATATATATATTAATTTGTCTCGCCCACTTAGAATCATCTGAATTCAGCAACTTAGCATGTGTTAAAGATGCCCACCAAACACAAAAAAACGCGTTTTCTTATTTAAATTATTTTAAACTTTCAAAAATCAATTATTTGAGACTTGAACTTCAATAATTCATAATAAATAGCCTTTTATTAGAAAATTCAATCTCGAGATGTTTTATAGGAAATTCAATTCTCTACAACTTTGCGGAAGAAAGTTTTTCCAAATTCCAAGCAGAAATTGACCAAAAATCCATAAGCCAAGCGATTTTTTAAAGCTATAATCAAATTTCGGTCAAGAAATGGGGTCCACAAACATATTTTAACATGTTTTAAACATTTATTGCAACAAAAATACTCTTCCTCCTCGTATACTCATATATCCCACATTCGTTGTAAAAATATCACCGTTAATATATTATTAAAATAATATATTTAAATGAATTATTTTATCGAGAAAAAGATAAAATATTAATTTTCAACAATTGTCATTTTAAAATTTTTCTCCATCTATATCCACATAAAATCAATATTTTCCTCATCATATGAATCAATAATTAATTATTCACAAATAATATTACGAGAATCACAATATTGATGATCGTGGTTCTCCAGGAAAGAGGGGCTTTCGATAAGAATTTCTTCTTCTTGGCGCGTAATTAGGTGACCAAACCTCTCCTTAGACGAACTTTCTAGACATTGCCAATAATGTTATCTAATAATATTATTCGAGATAATATGAATTATTGCTTCGATAATAAAAATACTTGTGTAATGACAATTATTGAAACAACAAAGAATATAAAATATCAACGCAACAATTATTGAATCAATAAAATAAAATACTGAACAGTAATTACTGTAACAATTATTAAGTAGTGCCTTCTTACGTAAGAATCAATAATTGGTGAAATACCGTGTGCTACTGTTCAACAACGCGTATTAGTGTGTTTTAACCACCGGGTATTCCAACAAGATTAATTGAGAATAACTACGCCAATTATTTATAAACAACTTATATTTGTCATTTCTTCATCCAATCGCTTTCCGTTATGGGGCCCACAAAAGATCGCTACCATCGCATTTAAATATTCCCCGACGATGCGAATATTCCACGACCAAACGAATATTCCCAAATGATAATGAATATTTTATAACCACTTGCTTATTCAAATATTTAACGTATTTTACCCATAACTATCCACATTAATCAAATCGACCCTTACTATTTCAAAATAATAAATAGAGGAAAATAAATTTCATTTATTAATAATTTGGGGTCTTACAATTGATGATTACATGAATATCCTTAGCCCGTAGTGCAGGGATGATTAGATGATGTGGTTTATTTTTTAAGCTGAGTCTCAGTGATAAAGTGGATGAAAAACTTTTTAAATCATAGAAGATAGTAGATATCATGCTTTACTTGACTCTTCTAATGGATTACTTGTTCCGCTGCAGTTAAACTTGATGTTTATAATATTTTATCAGTTTAACACTGTTGAAGACTAATGATAATTTATTCTGCATTATTTTAGCCATAATATTTCTTACTGGGCTAGTTGAGCTCACCCTTTTGCTTTCATTGTTCTTCTCAGGAAATGAGAACGTAGCCGGGACTAGTCGGGGAATGGAGTGACGGTCCGAGATGGTTATTTTAGTAGTCCTCACTACTTAGTGTGATAATAAGTGTAATGAGGATTAAATTTGAGTTTGGATATTGTCTATGAGACAATATCATGTAAAAACTCAGCTATGTTTTATCGTATTTTTACACAAAAATTATATTAAAGAAGTTTGTATTTGATTTTTGTACCATGTATTTGGCGACTCAAGACGGGTGATGTATACCTAATTTGGGGGCATCACAATTAGCATCAAACCTTTTAGATCGTGGGTTAACTGGAGGTAGCAGTGCTATGATTTTTCCCTCATTGATCAGAATCTGCAATATTACTTCCATCGGTTGGCCTAAATAGGTGAATCTCCTTTTTATTGGTGAAGTCCCGATAGGCTTTAGCTTTTACTTTTCTTGCAAAATTTTCCTCCAATGTTTCACTTTCTTGAGTAAGTGGTGGAGTACTTGTAATAAGAGAAAGGAGGTTGGCATGCTCCTGACTGAACAACTGTCGTGTGACTTGGTGTTGATGAATCACCAGTTCTGCCAGTTGATTGACTTGTTCGCCAAGAGACTTTAACTCTCGTTCCATCATGAACTAGAACTCTGAATAATCCCACTTGTCAGAATTATCCTTGTTAGTTTGGGAAGAACCACCAACATATTTGAGGTACTTGGAGCTCTCTCCACTACCTATATTGATCATGTTAACCTCCTTTTCCTTGTGTTGAGGGAGAGGGTTGTCTTGAACATGTGGTTGCTCAGGCTTGGTCACCACAATCTCACCAATATCAATTAAGTCCTGGATCTTATACTAGAGGGCCCAACAATCTTGGGTATCGTGACCTGGAGCTCCAGAATGGTAAGCACACTTTTTGCTTGTATTTAAGCCCTTTCCACTTCGATTAGCTGGTGGAAGGAGATGAGTAATCTTCTTCTACGTTGTCAGAAGTCTGAAGATGTTGTCGAGTGAATCCCCTAAGGGGGTGAACACTCTTGACCGTTTGATTTCTCCACACTTAGGTAAGGGGGGATTTAAAGATTGAGCTTGAAAAGGGGAGTAGTTTCTCCTTTGAATAGGCAAGTTTTGATTGCCTTTTTGTCCTTGCAATATCAAGGAAACATCCTCTTCTTTCTTCTTATGGACCCTCCGGGGGTTGTTCCCATAACTTCCAGATTAGATATGCTCAACTACGGCTTTTAAAGCGGCGAGGTCTTGAATCTTCCCAGACTTCAATCCCATTTCTGCCATCTCTACATGCTTAATCATTTCTGAGAATGGTTTTTCTATTCCAGCTAGGACCCTCTCATAAAAGGGAGCTTCTTGAATATCTATGAAGGTCATCACCATTTCAGACTCTGTCATAGATGGGATAACTTGAGCAGCCAGACGCCTCCATCTTTAGGCATACTCTCTGAATGACTCATTGACTTGTTTCTTGAAATTTGATACTGGTCTGGAGCCATCTGAGTCTGAAAGCTGTATTGACTAAGGAATGCATGGGCTAACTCTTTACAGCTGTGAATTTTGGAGTTATCTAATGTGACACCCCCAAAACAGGTATACATCACCCATCTTGAGTCGCCAGATACATGGTACATAAATTTAAATACAACTTAATTATACAACAGTCATGTAAAATAAGACAAAACATAACTGAGAGTTTAAACAAGAATATTGTCACCTAGACAATATCCATACTCAATGGTGTCCTCATTACAATTATTCTCACATTATTCCGTAGAATAGTGAAGACTACTAAAGCCATTTATCCTGGACCATCACTCCATTCCCCGACTCGTCCCGACTATATTCTCATTTCCTGAAGAGAACAATGAAGGAAAGGGTGAGCTCAACTAGCCCAGTAAGAAATATTATGACTAAGATAATGCAGAATAAATTATCCTTAGCCTTCAATAGTATAACAACTGATAGAATACAATAGACAACAAGTTTTAGATCAACAACTGCAGCGGAAATAAGCAAATCCATTAGAAGAGTCAAGTAGAGCATGATATCTACTATCTTCTATGATTTAAAATGTTTTCATCAATTTTATCATTGAGACTCGACAATAAATAAACCATATCATCGAATCTTCCCCTTATGGGCCAAGGATATTCATTAAATCATCAATGGTCATGACTATACCGAATAATCCTCGGTCATAATCATACCAAAAAGCGTCCATCCATCAATGCACTACAGTGCCACCGAGGACTTTCACCACATCATTCGTCACATTACGGTCATGATTATACCGAATAATCCTCGGTCATAATCATACCAAGTCCATCTATGCACATAAGCCAAAGATGACTTTCATCACAATATAAGTATGAGGATGATGGCAATGACATAATAATTCAATAAAACAAGTTTAAGGATAAATTTTAAAGATTTATAATTTAATTTATCCAGAAATCAATAATGTCCAAATTGTCAACATGATACTGGTTTGTGGAGTAAAATTCAAGAATAATATTCATGTACCAAAAATAATTTGGACATAAAAGAAATATATTTTTCAGGTGAATAGTACCCCGTGAATAGTACTTCAGGAATAGTTTCCCGTGAATAGTACCCTGACACGAAAAGTGTCCCGAATACCCGAGTGAATGATACTAGAGTGAATAGTAATCGGGTGAATAGTGACCCGTGAATAGTAACTTGTGAATAGTACTCTGACACAAAAAGTGCGTCGAATACCCGAGTGAATAATATTAGAGTGAATAGTAATCGAGTGAATAGTAACTCATGAATAGTAACTTGTAAAAAAAATACCAAAGAAAATGATATTCCATGACGAGTACAAAAGAAATGATATCTCAGACGAGTATATTAGAATATACAAAACTGCAAATGGATTTTCACCCGCCATGTGGTAATCCACGTAGACAGATCATTTCCATAATTTAATAAAGAATAAATACGAAAGGTCATTATCCATGCATGCGGTAATCCACATAGACAGGTTATTCCAACAGAATAATAAAGAATGGAATAACAGAAGAATTCACTAGGCATGTGATTGACCGCATGATAAAGTTATTCCCAATGAATAATAAAGAATGGAACCAATTCATACGTAACTAAGATGCATGACGGTATATTCTAATAGAATAATAAAGAATGGAATAACAACGAGAATTCACCGGGCATGCGATAGGCCGGGACGAGCGGAGTTATTCCAACAGAATAATAAAGAATGGAATAACAGAAGAATTTCACCATGTATGCGGTACTTTGCATAGACAGATTATTCCAACATAATAATAAAGAATGGAATAACAACCCTTACGAGTATTGAAAGAAAATAACTCTCTTCATGAATACAAAAGAATAATATCCCTTACCTCAAAAGAAGACTGGATACTAGAATAGTGAGGTAGCAGACTTCTCTTCTTCTTTCTCTCTATAATTTCTCTATAATAATTGCTCTTGTGAGACTTAGTGAATTGGTGAGAATGAGCTTCTTTTATAGGAAAATATAGTTTTAATACTTGCACGTTTTGGGGCTCGAAATATTATAGTATAATACCTTCATCTTTTCCTTCATTTTTAATGTAGTCCTACAAGTATTATCAATATTGCACCACCTCTCCTAATAGTACATGAATGTGAATCAATAGTACCCACATGTGAACAAATAGTTATAAACATGTGAATTAATAGCAATTAATTGCTTATTTATCCGATTAATTACCCGATTGGTCAGTATAACTTCCAGACATCAATTATTATCGAAATTAATGTCGATTTCCACTAACACAAATAATTCCAACACAATGGAACTATCAATTTCATCTTTAATCAACACGAACGTATTCATCATTAATATTATAACTCACAATATTTAACAACCAGGTCGTTCCCAAGAAAGAGGGGGCTTTTTCGATAAGGATTTCTCTTTATTGGCGCGCAATTAGGTGACCAAACCACTCCTTGATAGAACTTTTAGACATTGTCAATATTGCAAATAATAATATGATTAACTTTGTCGTCTCAATTATTGATTTCATAATATAAAATATTATAACAATAATTGAATAAAACTGAGTGACTTCTCACGTAAGCATCAATAATCAAAGATACTCTACATTACCGTGTGCTACTATGCAACCACGCGTATTACTGTACTTTTACTACCGGTTATTTTATGATAACTTGATTACTTTTAAAAAAATTCACATCTCACCCTTAACTTTAAACTTTTATCAATTTAACTATTTACCAAAATAGAAAAATTGAATACTTTTATTTCATAAAATTCGGGATCTCACATCCAATCTGGTGTACCATGCTCTAGCTTCTCCATTCAGACTTTTCTGAAATAGTTGTATTCTGAGCTTTTCATTCTCGGCATAGGATTCGAGCTCTCCAATTAACACTTTTAAGTGGGTGTAAGGATCTCCCAATCCATTATATTTCTAAAAATCAGGACTCTTGAATTTCTCAGGATAATGAACCCCGAGGAAGATACAAAGGTCTGAATATGAAACACTTATGTGTGTTCCAATCCCTTTGATGGACCGAATGGTCTCTTCTATTTGTAGAAACTTCTATTGAATATCACATGTGTCTTTATATTCTTTAAGATGGGTGATTTCAGGGGTTTTGTTGGTCTTTTCAATCTGAGACTAAGGTGCTTGAATTTCTTTATCAGAACCCTAGATTCCTCCATGTGCAGAGGGTTCTGTGTGGATGGATATTTGTGGACCCTGATTTGATTTGTGAAATTCTTTGAGTAGAATAGCCAACTCTATTATTTGATTGATTAAACCCTCAAACTCCTCGCGAGAGACAGGAGTAGGATTAGGCTGGCCACTTGTAGCCATATCTGGCTGTAGGCTTAGTGCCTTTTTGGACCTTGAACAGGTAACGAGATGAATCGTTTCCATACAAAAAGACTTATGTAGTTTAGTATGGGGAAACGTGGAAATGTTACATGCTATATAATGTGTCCGTTTTTTAGGAGTATTATCCTACAAAATGGATGTCAGCTATTTTAATGACAGGATAACATAACAGGTCTTGATATGCATGTTCACATATTCCATTATATTTTCCATTACATTGATATTTACAATGAAATGAAATTATAAGTAATTGAAATGGGCAAGAATGAAGAGACTTCCCTCCATGTTTGGTTTATCAAAGGCTGACCTATCTAAGGCTACTCTCGTGGCTTTTTGGCATGACGGTTCCTAAATCATCGTAATTTACTCGATGGGAAGTTAATCTGATCTTTCAACTGGAACGAATCTGGGTGGTGCCTTTCCTGAGCCTCGTCGAATTAGTCTCCCAACGAGTCCAGTAATCAAACACCGATAAGATATCCTCCTGGTGGAAGGACCACACAGCATACATTCGCATACATCGTGTCTCACCGTATAGAAATGATAACATGTGCGAAGCACTAATATCACAAGCAGATATGGTGTGAAGCACTAAATGCAGTAAATAAAGCATTAATACACATTCATTCAAATCTAAATGCAACATCCACACATAAGCAGGTAAAAGTTTTTGAAAAGTTTGAATAGCAGCTTAAGCCCTCTTACTGGTGTCCACAGCAGAGTCGCCACCTATCGACATCGAGATTTATATTTGTCCCTTTCTGTTCTTATCTTTTGTTGTTCTCATGTTAGTTGAGATTTGTTTGAAAAAATAAGTTTGAAAAGATCCGACATGTATATGTTGATGATTTGACGATAAGAGTTTCCAGTTGATTATTTTTAAATGGTTGCACAAACTCAATTGAGAAAAGGTTTGCACAAAGACCTAGTGATGTGACACTGTTTAACTGGTCTGCAAAACTAAATTTTTCTTAGGGTCCAAGGGCTTGATTAAGTGGAGGGAAGGTGTTAGTGTGACGCCCCCAAAATAGGTATACATCACCTATTCCGAAGTTGTCAATACATAGATACGAAACAACTACAACTTTATTATTACAACAAGAAAGCGTGAGTTTGAATACAAATATTATCTTCTAGACAATATTTATACTCAAATAAATCCTCATCACATTTATTGATACATTATTTTACAAAATGGTGAGGACTACTAAACAATCCTTTCTAAAACCTTCATTCCATACCCCACTAAATTTCGCTATATTCTCGCCTCCACGAGAAAAATGGAACAAAAAGGAAAGGGGTGAGCTCAACTAGCTCGATAAAGAATATTATGACTAAGATAATATACAACAAATTATCGTTAGTCTTCAACAGGAAAAATTTAATAGAATCTGATAGACAACAAATTTTAAATCAATATTCGCAATGAAGTAATAATTCATTAGAAGAGTTAAGTAGAGAATGCAAACTACTATCTTCTATGTATGAATTTAAAAGTTCATCGTCTATCTTTTATCCTGTAACATCAATCAATATACATCTCGAATCAAATATTCATCTTTTGCACTACGTGCCAAAGATATTCATCGATTAGTCATGTTCATTTAAACACTGTTCATCTTTACACTACGGGCCAAATATATTCTTGAAATCATTCATCTTTGCACTACAGCCCAAAGATATTCTTAAGAAATCATTCATCTTTTGCACTACAGGCCAAAGATATTCCATAATATCATCATTTAAGGCGAGGATGATGAAAATATTTTAAAAAACGAATCCAATGAAACAAAATGACAAGGATTAAGGATTAAGGATTAGTACTTTGTTTTATCTATGTTAAAAAATACCTCAAAATAATCATAGTGGTGTAAAATTCAAGAATGATCAAAACATGGATACAATCAAAGCTAGTATCCGAATAGATATTTTGGACGAAAAGAAGAAATTTTATTTTTCTATGAATAGTCTTGTATATCGTGAATAGTCTTAGTATCGTGAATAGTCCAGATATCGTGAATAGTAACTCAGACACCAAAAGATAGAAATTCCACAAAAAACATTTTCACGCTTCATGAATAGTACTCGTGAATAGTAACTTTCGTGAATAGTAACTCATGAATAGTAACTTCGTGAATAGTAACTCATGAATAGTAACCCAGACATGAAAAAGTTCCAAATTTGATAAAAAGTTCCAACCATATTTGATAATGATATTGAAGAAATAATATCATTTGAGAAGAAAATAACATCCCTTACCTCAAAGAATCGATTACTTGGAAGGAAAGATCGGAGTGATCTTTGAATGAAACTTATCTTGAGCAAAGAACTCTCAAAGTATCTAAATACTCACAAAATACGCTCGATAATATAGAGAGAAAGAGAAAAACTTTGTTTTACGTGTGATTTTTAATTCTAACTTAGCCCTCTATTTATAGGAAAATGTTAGCCCGCCAAAGCAGACTTGACTGCTTTACGATGGCTTTACTCCGCTACTATTGCCACCCACCACATTTGAAATAAAATTCAGCACATTTTTTCACCAACCACAAGTGGGGCCCACTCAATTCTAGAATTTTCCACCAAAATCAATTATAAACCTAATTCCGAATCAGGTCACCTCTTAAAATTCATAACAAATCATTCGTTTCTTTTTTAACGGTTCAAAATTTGTGGACATATACTCAACTTATGTATGTATAACATATCCAAAAATTACAACGATCCAACGGTTTGGATTAAAAATTATAACTCACACAATATATATCGTAAAAATCTTGATTTGATTTTTAATACCTCCATTCCGAACAAAATTACGATAAAACACCTCAACATTAAATCATTCAATTATAACCACATAAAACAAATAAATCCATCATTTATAAATATTTTCTTATCATATCAATAATTAATTATTCACAAATAATATTACGAAATCACAATTATGACAACCAGTAGTTCCGGGAAAGAGGGGGCTTTCCAATAAGGATTTCTCCTTCTTGGCGGCATGATTAGGTGACCAAACCTCTCCTTGATGAGAACTTTCTAGACATTGCCAATAATGCTATCTAATAATATTATTTAAATAATATGAATTATTGATCGATAATGGAGATAATGTGCGGTGACAATTATTGAACAACAATAATATAAAATATCAACGCAAAGAATTATTGAATCAATAAAATAAAATATTGAGCGATAACTCTTGTGAAAATTATTGAGTAGTGCCTTCTTACGTAAGGATCAATAATTCAACAATCTTTATGCAATACTGGTGTGCTTCTTTGTGCGACCACGCCAGACATCGTATTTTAACCATAAAGTATTCCAACAGATCTTAACGATAACAACTACGCCGTTATTTTTAACCAACTTATATTTGTCGTTTTCTTCATCCAATCGCTTTTTCCGTTATGGGGCCCACACATGGCATTTGCTGTGGTAAATGCGAATATTCCCACAGCATGCGAATATTCCACAACCAAACGAATATTCCCAAACAATAATGAATATTTTATAACCACTTGCTTATTTTGAAATATTTGCGTATTTAACCCTTAACTATCCACATTAATCAAATCAACCCTTACTATTTCAAAATAATAAATAGAAAAAATTAAATTTCATTAATAATAAGTTGGGGTCTTACAACCTCCCTCCTTATGAAATTTCGTCCTCGAAATTGGCGTGACGATACTGTGTGTTTCAAAAGATGAGGATACCTCGCTTTCATTTCCGTTTCCAATTCCCAGTGTCATTTCCTCTATAGCATGATTCCTCCACAAAACTTTAACTTGTGGTATGACCTTTCTTGCGTAGGACATGCTCCTTCCTATCCAAAATCTTGACAGTACCTCCTCATCGTTAAGTCTTGACTATCTCATCCGGTTCTAACTCTATAACGTGGTTGGTCTTTCACATATTTACTGAAATACGGATATGTGAAACACATTATGAACACGAGACATACTCGTAGGTAACGCTTGAGTCTATAGGCTACATTTCCTACTCGGTCAAGAATTTGAAATGGACCAATAAATCGTGGATTGAGCTTTCCTCTCTTCCCAAATCTTGTAACTCCCTTCCATGGAGCAACTCGCAATAATCATGATCCCCACACTAAATTCCACGTCCTTTCGATGAAGATCCGCATAACTCTTTTATCGATCTTGTGCCGTTTTGTATCGTTGTCGAATCATTTGGATCTTTTCGGTGAGTCATCACGTCTTAACTTTCGGGTCCCAACAATGTTGCTTCACCCACCTCATCCCAACATATTGGAGAACGACATTTTCGTCCCATATAATGCTTGAATGGAGCTACACCTATACTTGCTTTGATAAGCTTTGTTGTTGTAGGAGAATTCCACCAATGGTAAATACTTATCCCAACCGCCCTTGAAGTCTAGGACACGAGTCTTAATAAATCTTCAAGAGTTTGAATAGTCCTCTCTCGATTGTCCGTCCGGTTTGGGGATGGTATGCTTAACTAAATTGCAAATCCGTGCCCATAGCTTTTTGCAAGCTAACCCAAAATCTTGAAGTGAATCTTGGGTCACGATCCGAAACTATGGATACAGGCATGCCATGCAACCTCACAATCTCATTTACGTACATACTAGCAAGGCGTTCAAGGAATAAGTCTCCGTGTCGGCAAGAAATGAAAGCAGATTTGGTTAATCTATCAACAATAACCCAAATAGCATTGATGCCTTGAGAAACCGTAGGAAGACCCGTGCTTGAAATCCATGGTAATGTGTTCCCACTTCCATTCAGGAATCTCAAGTGGTTGCAACGGACCCTTAGGTACTAGATGCTCGCCTTTACACGTTGACAAGTTAAACACATTGAGATAAACTTTGCAATCTCTCTCTTCATATTGTTCCACCAAAATGTATGTCGAAGATCACGATACATTTTAGTACTTCCGGGATGGATTGCAAATGGTGTATTGTGTGCCTCCATCATAATCTTGTACTTCAAATCGTAGTCGTTAGGAACACAAAAGTCTAGAGTGGACTCAAGTATTCCTTCTTCATCAATTCTAAGCTTAGGAATAGCTCCTTCTTGTACTTTCTTCTTCATACGCATCATTTCAAGATTGGTGGCTTGAGCAACCTTAACTTTTTCTATTAAAGTTGGCTCTGTCGTATACTTGACATCATCGCTTTTCGTTCCGCATATGATCTTCTACTCAACGCGTCGGCTACCACGTTCGCTTTTCCGGGATGGTATTGAATAGTGTGGTCGTAGTCTTTCAATAGTTCGAGCCAGCGTCATTGCCGCGTGTTGAGTTCTTTTTGAGTGAAGAAATATTTAAGGCTTTTATGGTGCGAATATATCTCCACTTTCTCCCCATATAGATAGTGCCTCCATATCTTTAAGCAGCAAAAGCATTGCTTTGCCAACTCTAGATCATGAGTAGGATAATTCCTCTCATACTCTTTAAGTTGTCGCGAGGCATAGGCTATGACTTTCCCACGTTGCATGAGAACACATCCTAACCCTTTGCACAAGCATCATTTTGTAGATAACAAATCCATCCAAACCGGATGGTATTGTTAGAAACAGTCTTAGAAATAAGTCTCCTCTTAAGCTCTTGGAAACTCTTCTCGCATTCTTCATTCCAAACGAATTTTGTATCCTTCCGGTTAGGCTGAGTTAATGGAGTAGCAATTCGAGAAAACCCTTCCACGAATCTCCGATAATAACCATTAAGCCCAAAAAGCTACGTGCTTGATCATGCGACTTGGTTGCTCCCAACTTTGTATTGCTTCAATCTTTCTTGGGATCAGCGGATACTCCATGTTTCGATACCACGTGCCCAAGGAATGCTACTTCCTCAAGCGAACTCGCATTTCTTCAATTTGGCATATAGTTTATTTTCACGAAGCCTTTGGAGTACCACTTCAAATGGTGCTCATGATCTTCACGACTTTTTGGAATATATAAGGATGTCATCAATAAAGACAACAACAAAGCCCGATCCAAATATTCCTTGAATAATCGGTTCATCATATCCATGAAAGCCGCGAGGCATTAGTTAGTCCGAAAGACATGACTAAGAATTCATAATGCCCATCTGGGAGTTACGAAGGCGGTCTTTGGAATATCCTCGATTCTAATCTTGGTGATGATATCCGAATCGAAGATCGATTTTTGAAAAGAATTGTGCCCCTTAATCTGGTCAAACAAGTCATCAATACGAGGTGAGGATACCTATTCTTGATGGTGACATGGTTCAATTCCCGATAGTCAATACAAAGTCGCATACTCCGTCTTTCTTCTTTACAAATAAAACAGGAGCACCCCGAGGAGATGTACTAGGGACGAATGAAACCGATGTCCAATAATTCACAGTAGTTGGACCTTTAACTCCACGAAGTTCAATAGGAGCCATTCGATATGGGGTTTTAGAAATGGGCTTTGTACCGGGTTCAAGATTAATAAAAATTCAACTTCACGTTACGGGGTGAGGCGGGGAAGTTCTTGAAATCGTCGGAAAAGTCGATAACAACAGAATATTATTCAAATTTGGCGTGTCTTTATTCAAATCCATAACATGGGCTAAGAAAGCTTGACATCCGTTTTTCAATAAGCGAATAGCTTTATGATTAGATATGATAGTGATTGATTTTAATGGTTTAGTTGCTTGAATTAAATAACAACGGGTTGGTTAGGAATATGAAAACTAACAACCTTACGAAAACAATCAATTTTGGCATGATGAGTAGTTACCAATCAATCCCTAAAATCACATCAAAAGCAAGTATCTTTAAAGAGATAAGGTCAACGGTAAGGTAATGGTGCCAACTTGAATCAAACAAGATTTATAAGCGATGGATGTGATGAAAGTTTCTCTAACGGAGTTTCCACAGATAGATCAAAGTCTAATTTCTCCGAGTCAAGTTTAAGCGTTGAGCACATGCGGGAGAGATAAATGAATGGGTATGCACCGGTATCAAGTAAGGTATAAACTTCGCAAGAATTTATAAATAGCTTACCCGTGATCACCTCGTTTGGGTTCCTCGCATTATGACCGATCACAACAAACGCTCTTCCGAAATCGTTGACTTTGACTTTTACGAGACGATCTTTTGAGTCACCGTCCCCATTGAACTAGGTTTTTACTGCGTATAATCTCGGCGATATGTCCTTCCTTTTCACAACTATAGCATACCTTGAATCTGTTGTGGGCGGTTTGGTGATATGTCCCTCTTTTCGCATTTATAGCATATAACCGGTGGTCATTCTCCTCCCTTAGAACCGATTCTTTACTTAAACCTTTATCGTCTTCACATAGTCGTTGTTAAATCTCCTCTTTTAAAATCTCCTCCCCGACTTCGCTTCTTCATTTTCATGACCATGATTACCACCGAGTGGTAACCATTTTATCCGTCTGTTTTTTCTCCGTTGGTTATCATTATTACATTGATCGCTATCTCTGCAGTGCGATCCTGGTTGTGGTCCTCAATTGGCCGTACTTCGTTATCTCGTTCTAATAATTGAGCCTGTTTTACAACATCTCGAATAAAGAAAAGTTTATGAGAAATGAGATACTAACGTATGCCGGGTTTCAACCTCTAAGAAACATCCGCGTCATCGTTCCTCATTCTCCACCAAATGAGGTGCAAACTGGATAACTCTGCAAACTTTGCCTCGTCTTTGAGACAAAATCGTGTTGTTTTGCTCTAATCGATGAACTCCACTTCCTTCATATAGACGAACACTTTTAGGAAAATATTTGTCATTAAATAGTCTCTGAAACGTCTCCCAAGACATGCTTTGAAAAGCGGATGGAGTGCGCTTCACGAGACTCCCACCGATGTCTGCCTTTCCACGGAACATAAAGGTGGCGAATGGAACCTTCTGTTCCTCCGTGCATCCCAAGACATCGAATATCTTGGTAATTTGCTTGACCCATGTTTCCGCCATGATCGGATCGGCTTTCCCTTAAATTACGGTGGTCCCAACTCTTTGAATGCTTGCATTTGTGTGACAACCCGTGAATTGCTATCATTCCTCCTCTGTATTTTGAACACGAGTCTCCTCGTCGATTTTTTGCATGAACTGCAAAAAAGCTTCTAAACATCCCCTCATTCATCATCTCTTTCAATGGTGTTGTTCACAAGAGGAACATTGCCCGACTGTTACCGCGTTCTCCTCGTTGGTGAGTACTGAGCGTCTCCACGATCTCATTTCCATTGTTAATATTCTCGATCGACATTCTCAAATCATTGTCATAAAACAAGGGTTAATTAAGGAAATCAATATATCACATAATATCCCTATAAACCTTGACAACTAACAAATAAGCTTAGGTAGGACACACTAGCGAAGGATTTACTCGTCTCTCCCTCCTAGTTCTATTCCCGATCTCCGCCAGAGATCATATCCTAAGCTCGATACCAATCATGACCTCATGGTGCTTCAACCACAACACCTCACAACTGGCAATTTACCTATCGGTTTGCCACCAAAAAGCGACGTCCCCTACGGAGAGTCGGCTTCGGTGCATCCCCATAAACAGAAGTCACCAAATGAGACTCTGGGGCTTTTTACTTATGGCTCGATACCAACTGTGGCGCCCCCAAAATAGGTATACATCACCTATTACGAGTTGTCGATACATGGTACGAAACAACTACAACTTTATTATTACAACAATAAAGCGCGTGAGTTTGAATACAAATATTATCTTCTGGCAATATTTATACTCAAATAAATCCTCATCACATTTATTGATACATTATTTTACAAAAATGGTGAGGACTACTAAACAATCCTTTCTAAAACCTTCATTCCATACCCAGGCTAAGTACTCGATATATTCTCGCCTCCACGAGAAAAATGGAACAAAAGGAAAAGGGTGAGCTCAACTAGCTCGATAAAGAATATTATGACTAAGATAATATCTGACAAATTATCGTTAGTCTTCAACAGGGAAAAATTTAATAGAATACTGATAGACAACAAATTTTAAATCAATATTACATGTGAGTAATAATTCATTAGAAGAGTTAAGTAGAGAATGCAAACTACTATCTTCTACATGTATGAATTTAAAAGTTCATCGTCTATCTTTTATCCTGTAACATCAATCAATATACATCTGGAATCAAATATTCATCTTTTGCTCTGAGGCCAAAGATATTCATCGATTAGTCATGTTCATTTAAACACTGTTCATCTTTGCACTACGGGCCAAAGATATTCTTCAAAATCATTCATCTTTTGCACTACTGGGCCAAAGATATTCTTAAGAAATCATTCATCTTCGCACTACTGGGCCAAAGATATTCCATAATATCATCATTTAAGGCGAGGATGATGAAAAATATTTTTAAAGAAAGCGAATCCGGTGAAACAAAATGACAAGGATTAAGGATTAAGGATTAGTACTTTGTTTTATCTATGTTAAAAAATACCTCAAAATAATCATAGTGGTGTAAAATTCAAGAATGATCAAAACATGGATCTGATCAAAGCTAGTATCCGAATAGATATTTTGGACGAAAAGAAGAAATTTTATTTTTCGGTGAATAGTGCCGAGTATCGTGAATAGTCTTGAGTATCGTGAATAGTCTTCGATATCGTGAATAGTAACTCAGACACCAAAAGATAGAAATTCCACAAAAAACATTTTCACGCTTCATGAATAGTACTACGTGAATAGTAACTCGTGAATAGTAACTCATGAATAGTAACTCGTGAATAGTAACTCATGAATAGTAATCCCGACATAAAAAAGTTCTAAATTTGATAAAAGTTCCAACCAATATTTCAAAGTAATGATATTGAAGAAATAATATCATTTGAGAAGAAAATAACATCCCTTACCTCGAAAGAATCGATGTACTTGGGAAGGAAAGATCGGAAGTGATCTTTGAATGAAACTTATCTTGAATAATGAACTCTCAAAGTATCTAAATACTCACAAAATAAACTCGAATAATATAGAGAGAAAAGAGAAAACTTTGTTTACGGTGTGATTTTTAATTCTAACTTAGCCCTCTATTTATAGGAAAATGTTAGCCCGTAGCAAAGCAGACTTGACACGCTACACGATGGCTTTACTGCTACTATTGCCACCCACCACATTTGAAATAAAATTCAGCACATTTTTTCACCAACCACAAGTGGGGCCCACTCAATTCTAGAATTTTCCACCAAAATCAATTATAAACCTAATTTCCGAATCAATCACCTCTTAAAATTCATAACAAATCATTCGTTTCTTTTTAACGGTTCAAAAATTTGTGGACATATACTCAACTTATGTATGTATGTATAACATATCCAAAAATTACAACGATCCAACGGTCGGATTAAAAATTATAACTCACATGATATATATCGTAAAAATCTTGATTTGATTTTAATACCTCCATTCCAAACAAAATTCTTGATAAAACACCTCAACATTAAATCATTCAATTATAACCACATAAAACAAATAAATCCATCATTTATAAATATTTTCTTATCATATCAATAATTAATTATTCACAAATAATATTACAGAATCACAATTATGACAACCAGTAGTTCCGGAAAGAGAGGGCTTTCCATAAGGATTTCTCCTTACTGGCGCGCAATTAGGTGACCAAACCTCTCCTTGTCAGAACTTTCTATACATTGCCAATAATGCTATCTAATAATATTATTTAAATAATATGAATTATTGATCGATAATGGAGATAATGTGCGTTGACAATTATTGAACAACAATAATATAAAATATCAACGCAATGACAATTATTGAATCAATAAAATAAAATATTGAGCGGTAACTTCTTGTGAAAATTATTGAGTAGTGCCTTCTTACGTAAGGATCAATAATTCAACAATCTTTATGCGTCTGGTGTCTTCTTGTGCGACCCACCACGCGTATTCTTGTGTATTTTAACCACCGGGTATTCCAACAGTCTTAACGGTAACAACTACGCCATTATTTTTAACCAACTTATATTTATCGTTTTCTTCATCCAATCGCTTTCCGTTATGGGGCCCACACATGGTTTGCTAGTAAATATTTAATATTCCCAAAAGATCGAATATTCCACGACCAAACGAATATTCCCCGACAATAATGAATATTTTATAACCACTTTCTTATTTTGAAATATTTGCGTATTTAACCCTTAACTATCCACATTAATCAAATCAACCCTTACTATTTCAAAATAATAAATAGAGAAAATTAAATTTCATTAATAATAAGTTGGGGTCTTACAGTTAGGCACCCCCCGACTTCTGTGATAACACAGTTACCACCACTTTTCATTAACTTTTAGGTTTTCAAACCCTTATGCTCAATAGTAATTGAGGCATTTGATACTTCCATTTTATTAATTGTTCGGCTTGATTACTTTTATTTTCGAGATGAAAG
The DNA here is from genome assembly GCA_020205615.1 of Panax quinquefolius. NCBI lineage: Eukaryota > Viridiplantae > Streptophyta > Magnoliopsida > Apiales > Araliaceae > Panax > Panax quinquefolius. The sequence goes on from CM035156.1 coordinate 128,536,626, forward strand.
GAATTTTTGAGAAAATAAGATACATAGCAGTGTCGAACTCCTTGTGGGCATGAGAGCCATATAAGGAAATTCAGACACCATGAATAATTTACAAGCTAGTTGCAGCTAAAAATGTCCATCACGGGAATCGAATCTAGATTCAGAAGTTGAATCTGTGATTACATGATTCCTAGGCACACATGTGAAAGAAATATGTACAAAAAGCTAGAAAAAGAACTAGATTTGAGTAAATCTAAACTATTTCAGCTTCAACGGTTCCAGTTTAATCACCATGAACTGGTCCAAGTGAGAAATAACCAGATTTAAACAAATCTAGCCCGCATGCTGAATAACAATGGGCTGCCAAGAAGACTTCAGATAGCTTTAAACGCCTGAAAACTCGGTTTCCAATGGTTAAATTTCAATATATAGAAAAACATGAGCTTACAAGTGTTTAGAAAGAAGAATCACTCAGATTAGAGCACTCTAGAATTGTTTACGGGCTGAAATGGATAGAGTTTTCTCTCCTTTTTTGTCTTTTTTCTTTTTTTTAATGAGCTACCTAAGGCTCTTATTTATAGACCTAGGAGCCACGGGTTTACCTGCGGTTGCCCGGGGTACCCCGGGCTCTATGAGTCTTGTCATCTCGAAGTACGTGCACTCATGCAACACGTTGTCCGCTCGAACCTTCATAACTTTTAATTTAGGCATTCTATAAAGGCATGTTGTACCTTTTTGGAATGATGTTATCGAGAGCTACGCAATGACATGGGATTAGAATTTGTATGAAGCCGGGAAGATGGGTCCATGACCAGATCTTTAAGTCCTCAAATTTTATCTGGTATGTTGTCTTGTGTAGTAGTCACTCAAGATTTGAGCTATGGCTCTTGTGGGATACTTCTTTATGAAGTGTTGATTGAAATGTGTTGAGATAACGTGAATGTAGTATCGAGGTGGTAAAATGATGATTTTCCCCTCACTAGGGTTATCTCTGGCTCTGCGCAGATGTAGCAGTCGTTGCTCAGGGTTATCTCTGACATTGGGCTGTTGTGAATGTTGAATGTCCTCAGGGTTATCTCTGAGGTATGATTGACCACCCGGGGTTATCTTCAGGGTTAAAACTGAGTGCCTCGAGGTTGTCTCTGAGGTTGGAACTGGCTTTTCCGGAGTTATCTCCAGAACTGGAACTACATCCCTCGAGGTTGTCTTTGAGGTTGGAACTGAATCTCCCAGGGTTGTCTCCAAGATTGAAACTGTATATCTCGGGGTTGTATCCAAGAATAAAAATTGAGTATCCCGGGGTTATCTCCAGGATTGAGCTGATTTGACTTCCAGGGTAATCTCTGGAAGAAAATTTTTCTCTCCTGCAGGGTTATTAACATGAATGAAAAATTTTGAGTGTCTTAAAACTAGACTTCTGATTCCTTGCTGACTCTTCCCTAACCCTTGTTCAGGCCAAAAACCTAAGCATATCATTTCTCTACTAGCCACCATTACTTTGGTGGAAACTCTGGGCTTTAAAGTTGGGGCCCCAATAGGTTGGTACTGAGTGTTGCTCACCTCAAGGGCTTGAAAATTGACAGGCTAAACTCTCTCATTGAGACTGATCATAGGCTATCGCTTTGTATATGGACAGGATATTCTGGTTGGGCATTGACAGTTATCAGATTGCCATTAATGATATACTTGACTTATTGATGAAGGGTGGATGAAACTGTTCCTGCCATATAGATTCACGGTCTTCCTAATAATAAATTATATCCAATGGTAATGTTTAGCACTTGGAAGGATACGTATAAAGTATAGGGACCAATCTCTAACAGAAGTTCAATTTCTCCTCCAGCCTCTCGCCGAGATCCATTAAAAGCCTTTATGACTACATGACTAGTCTGGATTTGATTTGGGTTAATCTTCATTCTTTCCAACGTTTTATGGGAACAAATGTTCAAGGACGATCCTCCATATATCAACACACCTCCTACCACATATTCTGAGGACATCACTGCTATGTGCAATAACTTATAATGACCCGTCCCTTCTGATGGTATGTCATCATTAGTGAAAGATATAACATTACTGATGAAAATATGATCTATCAAATGATGAAACTTCTCAATATATCTATCGTCTTTGGTAGGTGAGCTTCTTCTAGTACTTTTATTATGACCTTGTGATGATCTTCCGAAGATAAAGCCAAATCCAGAATGAATATCTGTTGAGGTGTCTCCCTTAATCTATGCACTACCTTAGCATCATTATGCCCCATTTTGTTTAGGAATTCTTCAATTTTCTCCTTGGACACTCTTCTCTTGGATTTAATGACTGACTTTATTACTCGCTTAGGTAGATACAACGGGTTTTCCTTTGATATAATAGCAATGTGGTTTGATGTTAATCCCTTATCTTTCCCATAGTTCCATGGGACTCTCTTCAAGTTGATTACAGGATACTGCAGTCTAAATGGCAACATTAGAGGCTAGGGCGCAGCCACTCTCATAGGATTCTTTCCCTCTTGGTTCCCTTTTCCTTAAATTATCAGGGGTGTTGTAGGCAAAGCTCCTTCAGAGGATACGACTGCTATAACTTCCCCCCATCTCTGTGTTCTAGGGGGAAATATGTCATCTTCTTCAGGCAGGGTTTTACCACTATTTACCATTTACAGGTAACTGCTATCGATCATATTTTGGATCAAGTGACGAAGTGCCCAACAACTCTATGAGCCATGGCCAGGAGTGTCAGAGTGATATTGTCATATCCCGGTAGCATCAAATCTCTTAGAACGGGAATTGATTGATTAACATCTGTAGGATCTCCTCCATTGATTGACCTAAAATAGTGAATTTTCTTTTATCCGCATACTCTCAACGAGCCTGGGATCTAACTTTCCTTGCAAGTTTTTCTTCCCAAGTTTTATTCTCTTGGAATTGTTGTTGATCCCTTGTTATGATGGAAAGGAGATTTGTTTATCCTTGATTAATCAGCTATCGAGTTACTTGGTGCTAATGTACCATTAGTTCTTCCAGTTGATCAATATGTTCCTTTATAGACTTTATTTCTCATTCTATCAGAAATTACCTTCTTGAATATTCCCAATTGTCCAAGATATCTTTGTTTGCTTGGGAGGACTTACCTATGTACTGGAGGTATTTGGAACCTTCTTCGTTTCACATACTGATCCTATTGACGCCCTCTTCATTGTGTTGAGGTAGAGGATTATCTTGAACATGTGGTTGTTCTTGTGTTATCACCATAATTTTCCCATTGTCTATCAAATCCTATATTTTGTGCTTGAGAGACCAACAATCTTGAGTACCATGGCCCAGAGCTCCAGAATGATAAGCACATTTCTTACTTAAGCCAAAATTCCTTCCATTTGGATTAGCTGGGGGAAGGAGCTGCACAATCTTCTTTTGTGTAGTCATAAGTTTTATTACATTTTCCAGTGAGTCCTCTAAGGGTGTGAATGTTCTACGACGTTTAACTTCTCCAGTTTTTTAAGTCAGAGGATTTGAAGATTGTGCAAAAGTTTGGAAAGGAGAATAATTTCTCCTTTAAATGGGCAAGTTCTGATTGCCTCTCTGATTTTGTCCTTGCAGTACCAAGGATACATCATCTTCCATCTTTTTATGAACCCTTTGAGGGTTATTCCCATAGCTTCCAGCCTAAAAGTGCTTAGCCATGGCTTCTAAAGCAGTAAAGTCTTTAATCTTTCTAGACTTCAACCCCATTTCAGCCATTTCTCTATGTTTAATAATTTCTGAGAATGGTTTTCCTATACCTTCTAGGACCCTCTCGTAAAATGGAGCTTCTTGTATATCAATGAATGTCATTACCATTTCTGTTTCTATCATTGGTGGAATGACTTGGGCAGCCAGGCGTCTCCACCGTTGGGCATATTCACGAAAAGATTCATTGCTTTTCTTCTTAACCTTGGTGATTTGATACCTATCTGGAGCCATTTGTGATAGGAAATTGTATTGATTTTAGGAAGGCATGTGCTAGCTCCTCCCAGTTGTGGACTTTGGAATTGTCCAGTCCGGAATACCATGCTCTAGCTTCTCTTGTCAAACTTTTCTGAAACAACTGCATCCTTAGTTTCTCATCTTCGGCATAGGATCCAAGTTCTCTAATAAACACTTTCAAATGAGTGTAAGGATCTCCTAATATATCATATTTCTTTAAATCCAGAGTTTTGAACTTTTCAGGATACCGAGCCCCGGGAAAGATGCAGAGGTCTGAGTAGTTAACACTACCATATGCTCAAGTCCCTTTGATTGACTGGACGGTTTCTTCCATTTGCTGAACTTTCTTTTGAATATCACGAGTTTCTAGATCTTTTTTAAGATTGGTGATTTCAGGGGTCTGGTTGAGTGGGTACTTGCTTACCCTGAGTACTTTTGCTCTATTTTTTTTAAGAAGATAGCTAATTCTGCTATCTAATTTATGAGTCTTTCAAACTCTTCTCGAGACACAAAACTTGTCCCCTGTTGGGTACTTTCTTCCATATTAGTGGATAGGCTCTGAGTCTTCTTAGATTTAGACCGGGTAGTGGGACCAATCTTTTCCTAAAATAAAAGTAGGTATATTAATTTTGATATATATATATATATATATTAACAGGATGCATGCTATGCAATGTGTCTTTTTTTGAGGTTTTTTAATGTTTTCCTGCAAAATAGTTAGTTATTTTGTTGACAGGATAACATGACATGATTTAATATTCATACAATAATAACATTGATAAGGAATGGAAATGATATTCACATTTTTTTTCTTTTCTTTTTCTTTACATTTACATAGAATCGTAATTTACATTGAATCAAAATTTACATGGAATTAAAAGAGAATGCCATGAAGAGACTCCCCTTCGCATTTGGTTTATCAAAGGTTGACCTATCTTAGGCCACTCTCGTGGCTTTTTCGGCATGAAGGTCCCCAAATCATCGGAATTTACTAGATGGGAAGTTAATCTAATCTTTTAATTAGAGCAGATCTGAGTAGTGCCTTTCCCGAGCCTCGTAGGATTAGTCTCCTTTGAGTCTAGTAATCAAATGCTAATGGGTTCGCCTCCTGGTGGAGGAATCACACAACATACATTCACATGCAATACGTCCCACCGTATGTAATGATGACATTGTGTGAGGCACTAATATAAAGTAGTAAAATATTTATTTACATCCATTCAATGTAAAGATAACATCCGCACACAGGCGATAAAAAGAGAATTTTGAAAAGTTTGAAAAGCTGCTTAAGCCTTCTACTGTCCCTAGCAAAGTCGCCACCTGTCGACGTCGGGGAAAAAATTCTTGTTTAATTCCTATTTTAAATAGTTTTTACCCTTTATTTTTTCTGTGTGGTTTAAATCTTATTGAAAGGGTGAAATTGGCAAAAGAGTTTGACATAAAATGTCTACAATTAGAAAAGATTTTAATTTTTACAGAGTCGCCAATTGGTAGAAGTGAAATGATTGAACCAACTCAACCGAATAATGAATTTTTTTGCAAAAGGCCTAATTATTGGACTCTGTTTAACAGGCCTTGGAAACCGAGATTCATAGAGTTTGGGAGATTGGCTTATGCGGGAGGAAGGTGTTAGGAACCCCTTACTTTAGTCATGTCCTGCCCGTATTTTAGTCATGTCCGGGAGTCCGAACAGGATCATCTCTCTCTCTCTCTCTCTCTCTCTCTCTCTATATATATATATATATATATATATATATATATATATATATATTAAAGTAAGTAAAAACTTTAGATTTGAAAATATCTTACAATGTGTAGCGAGGAGGGCTTTAGCCTGCTTTTAAAGCTTGAAAATTAGTTTCCATTGGTTAAAACTTGATATGTTGTAATATATGTATAAAAGTGTTTATAAATAAGAATATCGAAGTTTAGAACACTATTGGAGTGGTTAAGAGGTGAAATAGGCGGAATTCCCTCTCTTTTTTTCTTCTATTTTAAAAATGGCTGATGATCGGGTCTATTTATAGACCAAATTAGCGGCGGGTCAACTCGTGTCAGCCACGGGTCTACCTGTGGCAGACCCAGGTGGGCCCAGCCCCGTGGGTACATTTTTCTCGAAGTATGTGTACTCTAATTAATATGGTATCTGCTCGAACCTTTATATCTTTCAATTCGGGATCCCGATGGAGGCGGGTCATATCTTTTTGGAAAGCCCTTTCCGAGAGCTACACAATGACATGGGATTTGTCCTTTTCAGAATCTGGGAAGATGGGTCCATGACCAGATCTTCAAGTCTTCGCAGTCCATCCGTTGAGCTGTCTTGTGCTATTTTCACTCGGGATTGATGTTATGGTTCTGCATGACCTTCATGGTAGTGATTTGACTTGATTTGATGTTGAATTGGAAAAATTACTCTTTTCCCTCCTGGGTTGGGTTCGGGCTTGACATAGCGACATCTACCTTCCTCGGGGTTATCTCCGAGGTTTGACTGCTAATGCTTTATGCATGTATTCAGGGTTGATTTGATGATTTCCCGAGATTATTTCTAGGATTCGATTTGATCTCCCAGGGTTATCGCTAGGGTTTGTCTTTATTTTCAAGGTTCTCATCGGGATTTGGCTTGATATCCCAAGATTGCCACCAGGGTTTGGTTTGATCTCTTGAGGTTATCATCGGGGTTTGTCTTGATCTCTCAGGGTTTTTACAGGAGATTATCTTAATCTCTCGGGGTTATCAATAGGGTTTAACTTGATGATTTTTACTTCTAGGGTTGTCTCTAGAAGACAAAAGATGATTTTGCCCTCCCGCATGGTTAGTAACAGAAATACAAAATTTTGAGTGTTTACACTAAACATTTTGATGGCTATGAATATCCCCTATCTTAGTTAGTAAAAAGGGTTGCTTCATTTTCTATTTATAAGTCTCCAAAAAAACTTGAGAGCAAAATACATATAGAAAGAGAGAGTAAGGGGTTCTCGAGCACCTTAGGAGGAGAAAAGAAGATGAAGTATTAGCAAGCTCTAACAATGAAGAAGGAAGTAAAAAGAAGAACATTAAAGGTTTAAAAGTTTTCTAAATCCTAAACCTAACTATATCTATGTATTTTCTTGTGGTTATTTTTAAATAAATGATGATCTTATGTTCTTAAAACATAGGGTAGTAGATATGTATGATATAGGATGTTTTATGCTTAGATCTTTCCATTTTAAGGGTTAATGAGATTGAACAAAGAAGAAGATCAAAAACATTTTTTAGGCATAAAACTTTAATTTTCAGTCCACTTTAGACCTTTACCATTTTAAATGTGTAAATTATTTTTGACATTCGTCAAAGATAAGAGTTAGATACATGAGTTATCTAATGAACCCAAGTGGAATCACTCAAAAATTTTAAATGAGCCGACCGTGGTGTGATTTTTAGCAAAACACTTCTTGCCGACAAAATCTAGAAAAACCGAAAAACAATCTTTCCAAAAATTTCAAGGGGCATTTTCAGCCATTTAATTATTAAAATAAATTCAGGCCTTTTGGAACATGAAAATATGATATAATGTAGCTCATGTCCAAAGATGAGTTTATTCCGACTTAAATCGATTGAGTTATAGCCATTACAATTTTAGGGTTTTTTCGACGGAAATGGCTATAACTTGAGTTCTATATGTAGCGTCCCCAAATCCGGGTCCCAAATCACCACGGATCTGGTATACTTTCATTCTATTTCTATATCTATTGCAGAAGGTATAAACATAAATTGTTTATACATTAAACTTACACATTACTTCCCCAAGGTCGAGAACCTTCACTTAATACACAATTCATAACTTATTTGACTTACAATAACATTAATATACAATATTGTTTCAAACTATATATGCACATATAATCCAAAGCTGGACTTGTCTTTATCTTTTCTTGTGTCCGACGTATTCGTCTTAATCTGCAATGTTTATCATGATATAGCAAGGGTGAGAATAAGTTTGCCCAACAAGTATAAGTTTATTTAAGGATATATCATGATGGAAAGAATTGAACAATAAGTTGGCTATAATTCTATAATATAATTGAGAACTAACATGAACAAACTATCATAGCTGAACGAACATTGAACATGAACATAGCAATTATATCTGGGCCAAATGGTAATGAAGGTGATCAGCCTTTCATACCTGATGAATACATGCAATATGCACAGAGTGCGAATAAATAATTCATAGACATGGCAATCAGTAATGATTAACCACAAGTATATTTGAATGAAACAACTTGAAGTCGAGTTAAGAAAAACTTGACTGTTCGGTCGATTATTGTTACGCAATTTATTTATCTTTGTCTGAAGACCTAATATATAAATAATATCGATATACAAATTAGAATAATATCATCACATTATAATACTATTATATATAATCGTAGAATAACCTAAACACACAACACATAACCATATAACTCTATACAACACATAAGACTTAGCATCAAGTCAGACTATTTTAGTCTGAGTTGAATCCAGCACAATTTTAACATCCCGACGGTCTAGTCGGACAATTATTTAGTCTAAAATCATTAAGACTCGGTATAAACTGGTTCACAAATATTTTAGATAATTTATTATCAGTCAAAATATTTTTTTTATAGGCTCGTAATAATTTTCAGATAATTATTACCATTTATCATGATTTTTTAATTATTAATATCGTATTTATATAATTTAAATATCATATAATTACTTTATCATTAATATTTATTTAATATTAAATATTAATAAAATTATAACATAATATTATAATATATTTATAATATCACAAAGTATATTTTAATACCTTAAAATCATATTTATATTATTTTTAAACAGATTAAATCCATTATCGATAATTGTTATTAATATTGAAATATTAATATTTTCATGGCAAAATATCAAAATTTATATTTTATAACTTAAAATATTTTTATAACACTTAAATCATTTTTATATAATTTTAAATCATTAATTCTATTTTTCCATAATTTATTTAATATATTAATTAAATAAATTAATCACCATTAATATTAATTAATTAATGAAATTCATCACAAAATATTAAAAGTCATTAAAAATAACTTAACATATTTTCTAACACCATAATACAATTTTTCATGTATTAAAATTATTTTTAAATAATTTATTTAATATTATAATTAAATAAATTAAATACCATTTGTCGACGTCGGGATTTTTATTAGTCCCTTTTCGTTACTTGTTCTTTGGTGTTCTCATGTTATGTGAGATTTGTTTGAAAAAATAAGTGAAAAAGGTCTGACATGTATAATGTCGACGATTTGACTTTAAGAGTCGCCAGTTGGTGTTTTTAACTGGTTGCACAAACGGAACCGAGAAAAGGTTTGCACATTGACTCGGTAATGTGACACTCCTAAACGGGTCAGTGAAACCGAGATTCATTTGGGTTCGGAGGCTAGATTATGCGGAGGGATGGTGTTAGGCACCCCCCGACATCCGTGTTACCACGGTGACCGCCACTTTTCAAGAAAATATTATATGAATGTGTGTGTGTGTGTGGATCAATGTGCAATTTATTTGGAAGTAGTGTGAGGCATCGTTCACACCTATATACAAAGGGTTTGAATTTATATGAAAAAATCAGTTTTAAACAAGATATAGCAATGAAATTTTGTAAAAGAGGTTTTTCAAACCATGTGCTCAATAGTAATTGAGACCTTTTCATACTTCCATTTTATTAATAAATGTTCGGCTTGTATGCTTTTATTTTCGAGATGCGAGGCATCTTCGAGAAAATAATATCTGACGATCTTGGAACTCCTCACGCAGGCATGAAAGCCATCTAAGGAAATTAAAACACAAGTAAATAATTTACAAAGTCGCTATAATGGTGAAAATGTCCATCATGTGAATCCCCAATCTAGATTCAATGAGATGAATCAGTGATCACATGATTCCTAGGCTCACATGATCTTAGTAGTTTATATGAAAAGCGATAAGCGAGATATATATATAAAAGCTGTAAATATATATATATATATATATATATATAGACATGATCAACCACCACGAAGCACCTCCATGGGGGATCGAAAATGTAAATATATAAAAGCGGTAAATATATATATAAGGACATGATCAACCACCACGAAGCAACTCCATGGGGATCGAAATGTAAATAAAGCCATAATGTATCAACCCCACGAAGTAAACTCCAAAGGGACTAAATGTAAATAAAGTAATAATATCGATCAACCACCACAAAGTAAACTCCGAGCGAGACAAAATGTAAATAAAAGCAATAAAAGGCCACAAGTAAACTCTGTGCTGACGAATATATATATATATATATATATATATATATATATATATATATAAAAGCGATAAACGCATTGATATATAAAACCCGGGCACATCGAATGAGTTCGACAATGATTCATATATATATATATATATATATATATATATATATATATATATATATATTTAAGCAATAAACGCTCCGAATGTAAAATCTAGGCTCATCGATGAAGTCGACAACAGTTTATATATATAAGTATATATATATAAGCAAGTAAATGCTCCAAACATAAGATTAGGCTCAATCGAGGCATAACTCGATAATGTTAGCCAATATATAAATATATATATATATATATAGTATATATATACAGACAGAAATGAAAACCATAGACCAAAGTCCGGGCATACACACATAACACGACTCTCAATGTGAAGAATAGTGTGTGCAAAGATGAAGAAAAAGGCTTTATAGAGTGTGAGAAGGCTTACAGTGGGCTGCCAATGCAGGCTTCTATGACTCTAGATGGATAAACACTCAGCTTCCGCCGGTAAAATATAGCTATATGTAAGCTAACAGGTGTTTAAAATGAAAAAGCACTCAATATGGGGTGTGTACAGAGCAAATTGGATAGGGCTTCCTCACCTTTTTTTTCTTATAAATGGCCACCCCAAAGAGCTTGGAGCCAGAAGTGTACCTACGGCAGCCGCAGATGCACCTGCGGCTGCCCGGGATCCGCGGGTCCTGTCATCTCGAAGTACGTGCACTCATGCACTGTGATATCCGCTTAAACTTGTAGAACTTCAATCCGAGCATCCAAATGAGGTGTATAAGACCTTCTTCGGACAGCTTTTGTCGAGAGTTACACAATGATATGGGATTAGAGGTTGTACGAAGTTAGGAAGAGGGGACCATGCCCATGGTCTTCAAGCTTCAAATTCTATCTAGTGCGCTGCCACGCGTAATAGTCACTCGAGATTGGAACTCTTTGGCTCTTGTGGGACATTGCTGTGTAGAAATATATGTATGAAGTGTTGAGACGACGCACGGGGGGTTGAGGTGGCAAGATAACGATTTTTTTCCTCACCGGGGTTATCTCTGGTTTGGGCATTAGCAGACGTTGCTCAAGGTTACATCTGAGATTGGACTGCTGCAAGTGTTTGAATTATGCAAGGTCATATGTAAGTGTGCCTGTCTTCCCGGTGTTAGCTCCGAGTCTTTGGAATGAGTGCCTCGGCAGAAGGTCTGAGATTGAAGCTGATTGCATGCATTTGAAACAAGCATTTCCGGAGTTATCGCAGGAACTGTAACAGCATTCCTTGGGGTTATCTCCAAGGAAGAAACTCGGGGTTATCTCCGAGGTTGGAATTGATACTCCCGGTGTGTGTTTCGGGTTTGAGACTAAACTTTCGGTAGTATCTGGAATGGATGTGAGCTGTCTTCTAGGGTTATCTCCGAAAGACGAATATGCCCTCCTGCAATGTTAGTAACAGGCGTGCAAAAAAAATTGAGTGTCTACAGATGCCCCTCTTTATTATATTCATGCAATGCCAGGCATGGATAGGATAAAGAATCCTAGACACTTGAAATCCAACAAGATAAACATGATGCTATGTGCAGCAACATGATGCAAATGTATGATGCATGATGGAATGATTGTCAGTCCCCCAATAATCCTGTTGGGATGACAATTAGTGATGCCTTGGACATGCGATCCAAGTCTTCCAGGATGTGGACGTTGGGGCTATCACTAAAGTCCTGGATCCTTGATACAGACCTTTACTCCATAGAGGCGCCTCTCGTGTACAAGAGATCTGTGGGAATAAAGCTTTGTCTGTTTGAGGATGTGTATAACATATTCTATCATCGGTCCTCTCCGATGAGGATGGTCTTTTCTGGTTTGTGTCACCAGCATATACCATAGTCTTTGTTGGAGTTACTACCAACAGTATGTATCGTTAGGGCTGCCTGACCTTCGCTAATGTGTGTATCACCGGATAGATCCCTATTGGACGAACTGTCAAGGCTGCTTGACCTTCATTGATGTGTGTATCAATGGTTGCATCGCGTTGTGACCACCGCCGAGGAGTATGTCAAGGTTGCTTGACCTTCATTGATGCGTATATCAACGGTTGCATTGCGTTATGACCCCCACCGGGGATACATGGATGAATGAAATCTGCGTTGTGACCCCCGCCGGGGATACGTGGATGAATGAAATCACGTGACCCCCGTCGGGGATACTTTATCAACGATTGCAATTGGCATTGTGACCCCCGCCAAGGAAGGTGTTTTAAAGCTATGACCCTGCACTGACAGCATCAAACCTTTGTGAGGTATTGCCGAGCATGACTTGTAAAAGCTGAAGTCACTGGTATAGTATACCTTGTATTTAGGCGAATACCAACGAGTGATATGTGGAGCCAGAGTTTTTGAAAGTAGTATGCACACAAGCCAATCATGTTTGATGATAAAGCATATACTTTGTAACAATCTTATTCATTTATTGATAAAAAGTATTAATTTATTAAAGGCTTTTAATTATCTACATGATGCTGTTTTATAATATGTGATAAACTCATAGTTTTAAGCAATGCTTTTAGAATAATGATGATGATCATTCTAATGAGATCTAAATTCTTAGAAAGCTTAAAACTAAAATAGTTCCCAATCGTTGGATTACTAAATTGGGGATTAGTGAATCCGGATAGATTGGTACATCGTTGCTTGCTCATTGGATGAGGATGATTGATCTCATGATCATTTGTGTGGAGACACTAAAGCAAGTATGTAGGTGCTTATTAGAGAATAAGTTCAATTGAACGTGGCTTGCTAAGGAATACCTAATGGAGTTTTATTTGCTGTCAATAGGAATTCTGTAGTGATAGTAGTACAAGTAATCCTTGGACTTGAGATCATCATAGTATCTTGTGTATGATGAGTTATACTTTGACTTATTCCTTAAGACCCTTAGGGTATATCAAAGGTATGCTTGGGTATAATAAGTTGTGCATGGAGATAATGTATGATCAATAAAGAATCTACCACTTCTAATAAAAGAAGAGAAATGTCCTATGTGATTCGATAAATGACAACCCAAGAGTCCTTGGCGGCGGGGATGAAATTAGAAAGGAGTTTCTAATTTGCATTATTTGGAGTTGTGCATTTAAGAGTCGAAATACATATAATTAAATAAAATAAGACTTGACAAAGAATTCCATGTCTTATATTTAATTGGGACATTGTATGGTGGAAGGATTGAATTGTATGCAGTAACTATTTACTCAAAGGTTCTTTAATGATTAATGTTGAAATCTATATTATCCGAAAAAGTCGTTGATCGCTAGGAGAGGCTTATCCTATTGTAGAATAAATATTATTTAAATAAATTAATTGTTTAATTTATTTATTTAAATAAGATTAGAATTGTTCTAATTGATTTATTCACAATCGGTTTAATATGGAGAACCTAAAGGGTCACACCATAAAAGGAAGAATAATTATTTAAGAAGTTAATGGCATAATCGTAATAATGTGTTATGTATATTTAATTTAATCTATGGTGATAGAATAAATTAAATAGCTTAATATTTATTATTTAATATTTTAGAAATATTAAATATAAATTAATAAGAGGAGTCTTATTAATATTATTACAATTATTATTATTTTAATTTCTAAAAGAGTTTAGGAATTAATTTAATATAAGTACTCTCATTTATTCCTAATTGGATTAGGAAGGAAAATTAGTTAAAAGAGTTTAATTAATTATCCCTAATAAGATTAGGGAGCTTAATTAATTAAAAGAATTTAATTAATTAATTAAAACCCAATTCCTTAATTGTTAAGATGGGTTGCCCACATCTATAAATAAGAGGAGTCTTATTATGGGTGGTATGGGTTGTTGACTTTTACAACGTAATAATTCCAATTTGTTGGAGAGTACCCTTTTTCTATAGAGATAGGAAAAACTAGGGTTTGAGCCATAAACACCCATCTTCTTGAATTTTCTTCTTCCTTGGTGGATCACCTCTAGAGGGCCAAACGCTTGGGTGGCTAATGTTGATCAAAGGAAGGAACCAAACCCGGTGGATTCAAGTTGAGCGCGAAAAGGATTGGAGGTGAACTTGTACACGAGGAAGCTCGATCTTCAAGGGTATGATTCTTATTCATCTTTTTCGTTTAATTAATAATTATGCATAAAGGATGATCCGTATATGGTTTGTAAATTTTTTAAACTCGATTTTACACGCTCAGCACTTTTTATGCATTTGATGATTGCGTTATGAATATTACAAACCTAACAGTGGCATCAGAGCCAAACCTTTATGTAAATTATTAATTGTTCAGATTTGATATGTATATTGATATGTGTTTAGAACAATTTAATTGGGCATAATTTAATTGTATAAAATTTAAAAAAAAAAAAAAAAAGTGAAAACGACTTAGAATTAATATTGGCATTTACGGAAAACAAAACATGAAAATGAAAACAGGATAGCAAAAAGCAAGGCACGGTTCAAAATTTTGATGAAAACCGAAGCAACTTGATGATGCACGGTTTCCGAGAAGCAACTTGATGATGCACGGTTTTCGAAAAGCAACTTGATTAAAGGAATTATTATATATATATATATAATAATATATATACCGTAGTATATATATATATTGTATTCGGTATTAATATATATATATATATATATATATATATATATTATTCTCAATAATTTTATAATTAAAATAAAAGGTTTATTTTAATTTTAAAATAAAAGGTTTATTTTAATTTTAAAATAATAGGTTTATTTTAATTTTAAAATTAGAATTTCATGCTAACTAATTAGAGTTGGAATTGGATTCCATGATAACTAATTGGAGTTGAAATTGATCTTTCCTTAAATAAAGGAGTTTATTTAGATATGAAATAGATTTCATATTATTCAAAATAAAAGAGTTTATTTGTGAATAGGAAAGAGAATCCATGTTTCCTTAAATAAAGGAGTTTATTTAAATATGAAATAAGATTTCATATTATTCAAAATAAAGGAGTTTATTTGTGAATAGAGAAAGAATATTCGTGTTTCCTTTAATAAAAGATTTTTTATATATATATATATGGAATTGGATTCCATAATTAATTAAAATAAAGAAGTTTATTTTGATTAAAATTTTGATTAAAATAAAATAGTTTATTTTATTCAAAATTGGATAAATTAAAATAAAATAGTTTTATTTTAATTTAAATTTGGATTAAAATAAAGGAGTTTATTTTGATTCAAAATTAGATTTTATACTAACTAAATTTGCCCATTAAATGATATCAATATATATATTAAATGTTTATTATTCATATGATGAATGTTATTTATTGATGCATATGATGATGTGTATGATAATAAATGGGATTGATTATGGACTATTGACCAATGCGATTGGATTTTATTTTAGTTGGATGCATGAAGTATGGGTTTTATTAAATGGGTCTCTGCGTACCTCGCCTTCTCTATTTTTCTCGAAATGTAAATTCTATCTCCTCCTATGTATTTCCCTCGATCACGATCAAGGTTTCTATTTATTTTAAATAGTTTTGTAATAGGAATATTTAGAATTATTTTGAAAATTAGAGATCAAGGGACAAGAAGCTTGAAGACCCGTTTGTAATGGAGCCCGGGTTTAAATGTAATAGTTATATTTAAATATTGTTTCTTGCACCCAGGGTTTGACCTTTTGGTTCACTTGGTGGCTCTAGTGAACCAAACTAGAATAAAAGTCCATAATCAATCCGGGTAGAATATAGTATTCTATATGTGCATGCTTATACTATATATATTATATATTATGCAAACATGCTTCGCGTGTTTATTAATATGATACGCGTTTTATATATATATATGTGCATGCGTGCTAAATGAAGATGAGACAAATTAATAACAAACCCCTCAATTTTTATATCAAGTCCTAAGCGTTCAAAGATATTTGGAATATCGAACGTCGCCTTCTAACATGATAAAATTAATAGAGTATTAAATATTTAATATGAGTTTGTTGTGTCACCACAAGGCAAGTATTAAGTATTTAAGATGTTAATTTATCACATTTGATGCTTATAAAGAAAATTGAACAATATTGTTTTGTTGTGTCACCACAAGGATGATATTTTTCTTTTTGAATATATGGAGTGCTAGGTCGGACTTAACTTGGATAATTTTGATTCGGATGTGCCACCACTGATCAAAATAATCTAAGAGGCAAAATACTGAGGAGTTGCATAATTGATGTAATTGACAAAAGTTGTCTACCTATTTATTTATATATAGTTTGTTGTGACACCACAAGGCTATATACATTTGAAATGGGATCCTTATTCTCACTAGCAAATCTTTAATTAGATTTTGCTTAAACTATATAAGTGAGGGTAATATAGTTTGAAGAAAATAGTGGGAGATACCAATTTAAAACAAGACCTAAATTATTTTGGTAATTAATAAAAGAATGTATGTTAAAATGTTGTTAATTACAAATTCATTTACAGAATTTTACAATGTCTAAAATTACTATCACTGCGAAGCATATTAGATGCTAAATTAACCAGACCAAATTAAACGGATCGGTTAAGGAATTTAAGAATAGTTCTCATGGCTGAAACCTATCTTATATCCTTAATATGCCTATCCCTGCAATGGTTGCAGACAATGCCTCTGAGGAAGAGATTGTTACTTTTAGAAAGTGGCAAGATGATGCACAGTTGGCTCAATGCATCATGCTCGCATCCATGAGTAACAAGCTTCAAATCGACGATGAAACTATGGATGCTCCTACTATATTCCCGCACATCAAGTAGTTGGTGGTGAGGAAAGTAGGATGATAGATATCGATATCTAAGGAGCTCTTCCGATCTAGAATGGCCAATGGCACTATAAGTACAGATAAAAGTTCTTAACATAATCAATTTGATTGATCAATTAGACAACTGGTTTTGACATGGATGGAGAGTTGAGCTAAGATTTGATCTTGCACTCACTCCCCTAACTCCTTTCACAATTGTTGTGAATTTTCATATGAAACAAGCTAGATATCGACCTCACTGATTTGCTTAACATATTGAAAAATGTTGAGTCACTTTCAACCAAGAAAGAACAAGTCTTACTTGGTAGGGGCCAAAGGATCTTCCGAAAAGAAGAACGATTCAAAGAAGGTAAATAGAAAGGCATAAACAAAGGATAATAAGAACAAAATCGATACTGATATAGCAAAGGAGTTTGCTTCCACCGCAATAAGCCCTGGACACTAGAAAGAAACTCTGCGAGAAGCATCTTGCGAGAGGCTAACCAAAGAAGCTTAGTGAAGTTTCTTAAAATACAATTTTGTTCATGATTTAAAATAAAATTTTCTTTAAGTCAAGGTTCTACTTGGGTATTGATACCGACTTTGGTTATCATAAATATAGATTTATGAAGGACCAAGCGTAAGTAGAAAGTTAAACAAAGATAAGTAATCCTATATGTGGAAAATGAAGCAAAGGTTCTTTGCATTAGCTATAGAAACTTATAGTTTAGCACTCCTTACGGCAAATCTATTAAGTCAATAAGTTGTTATTGTATTCCAAAGACTTGTTAAAATATTATTTCCATTTTATTGTTGACAATAAAATTTTTGGTATTATAATTAAGAACAATTGTTGTTCTATTTATAATAATAATAATGTTTTGTATAGAACTCGAATATTACTTAATAAATTTTGTATACTTGACTTACATGAAAATAATTTTGCATATCGAACAAATTAGTATAAGAAAAGGAGATGATCATTCAAAGAGTTGAATGTGTATATTTGTTTGAAATACAAGTATGAATTATTTGAAAGGTTCAAAGAATTCGTAAGTGAAACAAATTGACAATGTATTAAGATTCTTTGATTAGATCAAGGAATAAATACTTGTCTTGAATAAATTTCTAGATCATCTTAAATGGTTTTCTCATAATGGACACATCATGATACGCAATAATTGATTGATGTATCCGAATGAAAAATCGTACTTTGTTGGACATAGTGCGGTCCATAATGATTTTACCGACATTCCAAATCCTTATGGGATAATGTCCTAGAAATGGTCGCATATCTACGAAAAGGTAACCTCAAAATCCTACCCCAAGACTCCATAAAAGTTATGGATAGGAGGATTCCTAATCTTAAGTATGTTAAGATAAGGGGTTGTCCAACTTATGTGAAAAGGTTTCAAGGATAAGTTTGGGACAAAATTTGACATGTCTGATTTGTGTGACATCCTAAAGTAAGTTTAGGGCATATGTTCTATAATCCTACATAGCAAAAAGGTGTTTATCATAAACACGCCGCCTTCTCTAAGATAAAGGTGTTTATCATTGAAAGGGCTAGTGGGAGGATAATATATCTTGAAAAGTTCAAGAACCACAAAACACTATAAGTCAAATAAGAGGAACTCGTAGATAGACTGTTATACCACAACCTAATCGTAAATCGAATAGTACCAAAGATACCTAGAGGTATGGATTCATCATAGATGATGATGATGAGGTACGCATCATGAAAGATGATGATCCGAGTTACATACGATGAGGTAATAGTTCTAGTGTGTACAAAAAGGGTCGATGGGAGCATCGTGACATTCCTAGTACTACATGTTGATATACTACTGGATAAGGAATGACATACCAATGCTACAATCAAGAAAGATAAAGTTGTCTAAACATTCCTCCATGAATGATTTGGAAGAGTATCTTAATTGGGGATATAAATCTATATAGATAGATTTAAGAGGATGCTCGACTTAACCCAAGGAACGTATATTCATTTGATGCTAAAGTCGTTTAGCATGGCAAACTCCAAGAGATGTTTCATGTCGATGAGCTATGGAGTGTATTTCTCTTAATAGTCCCCATAAACTCCAAAGAAGAGAGATCGCATGAGTGACTATCATGTATGCAATGAAATATACGAGACCTGATGTGGATCAGTCATATTCTGGAGAAGTTCACTATGAGTCAGTGAAAAACATCTTAAAGTGCTTGACCGGCACTAAGGATGTGATCATATTCATGGTGGGTCTAAATTAAAACTAGAGGGCTTAACAGACTCAAGTTTTTCAGACAGACCAAGATGACGGAAAAATCCACTTTAAGGTAAAGTGTTATCTTGAACAGTGGTGCAGTGAATTGGAAAGGTTCCAAACAGCAAAGAGTTGCTGGTTTAGTGATAAAGACAAAGTATATAGCTATAAATGAGCTGCAAGTTGATTGTTTGGATTAAAAGTTTATTACAGAACTAGGAATAGTTCCTAAGTCTCATCTTGGATCTAAACATGTGTTGTGGCACTTTCATTTGATTATTAGAATCATTGAAAGATGGGAAATCACTATAGAGATAGTGGACTCTCATGAACAACATTACATATCCATTAACTAAAGCTTATCCAACAAATAGGGATAATCGTCACTTAGAGAAGAAGAGTATGAGTTACCATGACGATTGGCTTTAGTGCAAGTGGGAGATTGAAAGTAGTATGCACACAAGCCAATCATGTTTGATGATAAAGCATATACTTTGTAACAATCTTATTCATTTATTAATAAAAAGTATTAATTTATTAAAGGCTTTTAATTATCTACATGATCTTGTTTTATAATATGTGATAAACTCATAGTTTTAAGCAATGCTTTTAGAATAATGATGATGATCATTCTAATGAGATCTAAATTCTTAGAAAGCTTAAAACTAAAATAGTTCCCAATCGTTGGATTACTAAATTGGGGATTAGTGAATCCGGATAGATTGGTACATACGTTGCTTGCTTTCATTGGATGAGGATGATTGATCTCATGATCATTTGTGTGGAGACACTAAAAGCAAGTATGTAGGTGCTTATTAGAGAATAAGTTCACTTTGACGTTGGCTTGCTAAGGAATACCTAATGGAGTTTTATTTGCTGTCAATAGGAATTCTCAGTAGTGATAGTAGTACAAGTAATCCTTGGACTTGAGATCATCATAGTATCTTGTGTATGATGAGTTATACTTTGACTTATTCCTTAAGACCCTTAGGGTATATCAAAGGGTATGCTTGGGTATAATAAGTTGTACATGGAGATAATGTATGATCAATAAAGAATCTACCACTTCTAATAAAAGAAGAGAAATGTCCTATGTGATTCGATAAATGACAACCCAAAGAGTCCTTGGCGAAAGCGTGATGAAATTAGAAAGGAGTTTCTAATTTGCATTATTTGAGTTATGCATTTAAGAGTCGAAATACATATAATTAAATAAAATAAGACTTGACAAAGAATTCCATGTCTTATATTTAATTGGGACATTGTATGGTGGAAGGATTGAATTGTCTGAGTAACTATTTACTCAAAGGTTCTTTAATGATTAATGTTGAAATCTATATTATCTAGAAAGTCGTTGATCGCTAGGGAGGCTTATCCAGATTGTAGAATAAATATTATTTAAATAAATTAATTGTTTAATTTATTTATTTAAATAAGATTAGAATTGTTCTAATTGATTTATTCACAACTCGGTTTAATATGGAGAACCTAAAGGGTCACACCATAAAAGGAAGAATAATTATTTAAGAAGTTAATGGCATAATCGTAATAATGTATTATGTATATTTAATTTAATCTATGGTGATAGAATAAATTAAATAGCTTAATATTTATTATTTAATATTTTAGAAATATTAAATATAAATTAATAAGAGGAGTCTTATTAATATTATTACAATTATTATTATTTTAATTTCTAAAGAGTTTAGGAATTAATTTAATATAAGTACTCTCATTTATTCCTAATTGGATTAGGAAGGAAAATTAGTTAAAAGAGTTTAATTAATTATCCCTAATAAGATTAGGGAGCTTAATTAATTAAAAGAATTTAATTAATTAATTAAAACCCAATTCCTTAATTGTTAAGATGGGTTGCCCACATCTATAAATAAGAGGAGTCTTATTATGGGTGGTATGGGTTGTTGACTTTTACAACGTAATAATTCCAATTTGTTGGAGAGTACCCTTTTTCTATAGAGATAGGAAAAACTAGGGTTTGAGCCATAAACACCCATCTTCTTGAATTTTCTTCTTCCTTGGTGGATCACCTCTAGAGGCCAAACGCTTGGGTGGCTAATGTTGATCAAAGGAAGGAACCAAACCCGGTGGATTCAAGTTGAACGCGAAAAGGATTGGAGGTGAACTTGTACCTGAGGAAGCTCGATCTTCAAGGGTATGATTCTTATTCATCTTTTTCGTTTAATTAATAATTATGCATAAAGGATGATCCGGGTATATGGTTTGTAAATTTTTTAAACTCTGATTTTACACGCTTCCGCACTTTTTATGCAATTTGATTGCGTTATGAATATTACAAACCTAACAGTTTTGGCCCATGAAATCCTGGATTTCAGGCTATTCCGCCTAATCGGGTAGCGTTTTTATTCCTGATTTGGCCTTTTCAGCTTACGAAACCTCCTTTGCAACTCAAACTAAACAGAGTCGGAGGGGTGGGACCCATATATGGATGCCACAGGTACACCTGCGACAGCCGCAGGTGGACCTGCGGCCAACCGTGGGTATGAAAGGCCTGCAGGTTGCTTTCATAAATCACTTTCAAGTTGCACCGCAAAAGAAATTCGAGAGCTCTTCTTCAGACCTGCTATGTTTAGGCGACTTTCTACAAATTCTACTACCGCACAAGTGTTCTTCACTGTCCTGGTAACGTATGCATGTATTTTTTTCTACTTTCTATCCGTTGGAAAATGATTTATCACATGAAATGCACTTAGACACATAGTAGTGAATATGCATGCTGATATGACTTTATAAAAAATATTCAACACAGTAAATGTTAGTATTAAACCATGCTGAACATAATGATGCGAAATTTTTTTTCTTTTGAAACAGTCAAATTGGCACCTCTTACTATCATTTCTTATCCTATTTGAGAACAAATGAGTAAAGGTAGAAAAGCAAAATAATCCTGGTAATTAGACTACACTTACGGATTTTTTACTATGATGTATTAATGCATGTAGGATGTATATGACTATGGGTAGATGTGATACTAAATGGCCACCTAGTCATGTCTATGTGCATGTGGGTAGTCCTATTTACAAAGGGGACTATGACAAAAATTTTCCAAAACGTAGGCATTGGGTAGTCATGCATTTTTAACTCTATTGTAGATGTAGTTATAAAATGCATCTTAAAAAGCTCCAGATAAGAATTTACCACACCCTTTTTCAGGTGCTTTGGAGATTTGTTATCCAGATATATGTATGCAGATCAGCTAAGTAGTTCCCGCATGATCACTTCTGGTGTACGAAAAAGGGCTTCTGAAGTGCCTCGACCTTGTTCTATTAGATAGCCTCGTCGTTTGGTGGAGGCAGTGATACGTCCTATCCGGGTTGAAGTGTCGGATGTAGAGGACAAGGAGGAGGATGTACCAGTTGAGGTTCCTACTCTTGCTGCACTTGTTCCCCGTAGGGATTTGCCAGGTATTCAAGTTGCGAACCAGAGCTTCTGGGCGACTTGAGTCGACACCCTTCAGTTTACGTGCACGCAAATGAGGAATAAAGTTAGATTTTAATCTTCCTTCTTTCCTATTGATGAGGATTAAAGGGTTCTGATGTTGATCTGCATTTGGTGTAGGTTCTCGGATTTACACAGCCTCGAGGGAATTGGTTCAGCACCCACTCTATGTATCAGGCTTTGCATGATGACTATAGAGCGATTGTACATGGCTGGGGATTCGGGACATTCTTTTCCATTCTTCCCTGCCGTTGTCCTTGGGGTTACCTCAGGGCATTGTCTGAGCGCTGGTTTCACTAGACTCAGTCACTCTATTTGCTGGACTTTGAGGTGATGATGACGTTTTTGGATTGGCAGTTTATCATACGTATGGAGTTTGGAGGGGATCTAATGCCTTGTACGGCGGACATCACCTCTACTACCGTCAAATTCTTGTTAAGAGTTCTAAACGGAGCACTCAAGGACAGGACTGTATATATATGTCCTTTGAGCATAGATGCTATAAGCTGGCTGTTGAGTGAGCCCATACCCGATGATGTGAGAGTTACGGATCGCATTCTTCGGCGATTGTTCCTGATGATCATTAGGGGCTGTTTCATAGCTGATAACTCTTTTATGGTGTCCTTCGCTTTGATCAGCGCCACTCGACATGTGAACCATATAGGAGATTATGATTGGGGTTCCTACACCTTTGCCTACTTCCTTAGAGGAATGCGTATGCGATCGCAAAGCTTGACCGGGGCTTGGTTAGGATTTTACCCGTTTCTGCTGGTGAGTATTTCTCTTGTCTTTTCCCATGTATAGGTTAAGAGTGTTGACTGACAATAGATGTTGCCTTTGTGTTGGAAGTTTTGGGTTCCTTATTCAGGGGAGCACTTGAGTATGGGTACTCGACTGGAGTTGAGTACGTGATTTCCACCCGTACGATTCCTCTATTCACAGATGGAGGATGAGAGCACTACTTAGGAGATCGTGCTATCAGGAGCACTACAGGAGAGATTCTCATACCAATCTTGCCTCCTGCTTGGCGTTATTGGCCTGTTTCGCAGTCACCCGTCATTGATATACCATTGTTGGGTGTTGACGGTTTTACACTGTCAGAGGGTCCTTGTACTCAGGAGATGTTCCAGCATTGGTGGTTCCCTCGTACCATTGGAGCCCAGACCCGCGCCACACAGTTTATGGGGGATATGGTTCTGGGATCCATGATAATGACGGATTGGCTAGCCTATGTCCGAGATCCGACTCATTTGACACAAATTGACAGTTTAACCTGGCAGTTGGACCGGACACATTTCTTTATCCGGCACTTGGGTAGAGATCCTTCAGAGGCTGATACTTTTGATCCTTCCAGCTCTGGCACTGGCCCCTCAGGTGACCCATATGGCTTTGCAAGTGCAGATCCTCCCTTGTATAGGCCAGACATCCATGTAGATAGAGATCCAGTAACTCAGGAGGAGTTACATCAGGTGGACAAGAATGACGATGTAGACATCGATACCATTGACTTCTTCTGATGTATAATCTCATTATTTCTTTTGATAGGCCTCTGTTAAATGCTGGGTTGCTTTGCCCCATTCTTGCTATATCATTTGATAGGCCTCTGTTAGTTGCTAGGTAGCTTCTCCCCATTTCCATGTATTTTAGCTGTACAGAGATGTATTAGATGATGATATACTTAGGAATGTATGTACAGTTTTCCATTCCCTATATCATATTGCCATCTATTATATCATACATGTTATTATGTTATGCATATGTATGTTTGTCTAGAGATATTCAGCATTGACCCCTGGATTATCTTACAACACGGCCCGTACAGATGTATTTTTTTGACAGTTAGCCGTATTGATCATACCCCACCATTATTGGTGGCATCGGGTATGCGATCGTGGTATGATAGCATGTCACCATCAGACAGGGTGATTGTAGATGGTTTGTTGCAGCATACTATGACCCTGTTGATGTTTCAGGTTCCTGCAGGATTTATAGAGGGTATGCTGGAGCATTGGGTATCGGAGAGGCAGGTTTTCCGATTTGGGACCCAGAAGTTAACTCCTACTCTAGAGGAGTATGCATGTTTGACGATGCTATCATTGGACAGACCTTGCATGCACATGGCGATTGGAGACATGAATAGGTAGTTCATGACCCTCACTGGCTTAAGGCATAGGGTGGTGCAGGATGAGCTCACATCTGGCCACGTTATATCCCAGCATTTTCTGTTTAACTGATTTGGCTCTGAGGATAACTATACACGACATTCCGGGTATTTCACCACACCGGAGGATCATTGGCGTTCAGCCAGAGTGGATGTACTGCTGTTATGTGTACTGTCATACGTCTACATGCCATGGTATATGAATGAGTTGGACATAGAGGTCATTATGGAAGTGAGAGCTCTCAGGGAGGGACAAACCATTATACCGATGATTATGGTAGAGACTTTGAGGTCGGCCATATACTGCTACACTTATCCGACAGGAGTGTTTACAGACAGCTCGGTCATGCTGTACGTGTGGTTTATGTCACACTTGAGATCGATTGGCACTTTTAGATGGCATGGTTATTGTTTCACCCATGATGTAGCTATGTCATACTTCTTTTAGCCTGTGGAGTGTACAGATGCTGCATCTTAGTCAGCTCTCTTGGCAGGGATTGGAGATCCATTTGCTATATTGCCATGTAGAGGGCTTAGCTCACCCTACAGCTTCATTACTCATGCTCCGAGAATGAATTATCTCCCTCTGGCTGGTTTGAGGGGTATGATTACTTACCATCCACTAGTCGTGATGTGTCAGTTTGACTAGTTTCAGGACTTCCATCCATTTAAGGGGGCATCGAGTCAGTGCTTCACTTCACGCCACTTATCACCGGAGGAGAGATCCAGGTTGTATGCCTATTGGGATCAGTGAGAGTTAGCTGAGTTTTCTGTCAGTCATCTGGGTCGTTCTGCAGAGTATTCCGCATAGATGGAGACAAAGATTGCATCAGCTGCAGTAGTATCCATAGTGCAGGAGACTAATTCCAACGAAGAAGAGCTTATGGAGGAGACTGATATTCCCATCGAGGAGGATCTGACTACTGGGTTGCCAACATTTGTGATGGATTCTCCCACTACGAAAAGCTCTTGTCATTCAACATTCAAGATCAGATTTGGGCAGAGTCTACATCTGATGACCTTTGAGAGAGATCAGGCTAGGACCTTGATGTTGACAGCTCTTGATGAGAGAGACGCAGCTCTATTAGATAAAGATAAGGCCAGATCAGCCAGAGATGTAGTGATTGTAGAGCGGGATGCTGCCCTATCTGCTCGGGATGTGGTCGTCACAGACAGTACTTTAGTGAAATCCCTTACGACTGGTATCCTTACCGATATAAGTGCATATATTGATGAGCATCATGCCCCCATACAGTTGGCCTCGGATTTGCTAGCTCGTGTAGATACCATTGGGCAAGAGCTTGCAACGTTACCTCCTTCTTCGAAGAGGGATGCTATATTAGATTTAATAGTCCGCATACATACAGATCCGTAGATAGCTTTGTATTTTCTTACACAGACTAGCTTAGCCATTTTGTCATGTACAACACATATTGTATATATCAAACAGTATTATATATGGCAGAGAAATATATTTTGATTTACTTCCCTTTTAGTTGTGCCTTGATACTTGCTTGATATTTGTCTGTTTCTTCAGGGCTTGTGATCTTGATACATTATGAACTCATCCTTGATGTGTGGACATTGAGATGTCACAGGATCTTGCAGAACTGATCATTGATCTGTGTGTATCCCTACCATCTTGGTGTCTTGGGACTAGTTTTTGTATGGAAATATGGAGAGGAGTGTGGCTTTTCCTCTCTAAGATTGACCGCACCACAGATGGTCGTCAGTACTCCTATTTGTGAAGAGCCTAGTTAATTCCATCTCATATGGATTAGTGTTGCTCTTTAAGGCACAATCGCGGCTTAGATGGTCGTCGAATCTCCTATTTGTGAGGAGAGGTTAGGTAGTTCCATCCCTTTGGTCTGAAGCCGATGAAATGTGGTGGATTGAAGTTTGATCCCAGTACCGTGTGACAAGTATTTTAGTTCTGGTAGGGGGTTAGACCAAACCATAAATGGCTGCCTACGTACTCCTATTGAAGAGGAAATCAGGTCTGCGTAGTTCGAACATGGTGTAATAGGTTCAACGTTGAATGTGAAAGGCAGAAGGGTGTATAAGCTTTATTGATGAAGAAAGGTGTAGAAGTATTTTTGTGGTTTTTGTCTTTTGTAGAGAAAGGGCAGAAATGTTTTTGTGTTTTTTTTATTGCGAGCGGGCCATATAGAATACAGTTGCCTATGTACTCCCGGGTATCAGGGAGATCAGGTCGACGTAGTTCGCCCTTCAGGATGAATTACAACCGAAGAGAAGTATGAGTTCCATTTGCAGGCTATACTGTGGGGAGAATAAAGTTTGATCCCATGATTGGGACAAATGGGATCAAACTGCAGGTCTGGAAAAAGTTTGATCCCGTCTTCAGGACAAACTATAAGCATAGAAAAGTATAATCCCGTCATCAGGATAAACTACAGGTGTGAAAGGTTCAATCCCGTCTTTAGGATAACCGAAATTGTGTGAAAGGTTTGAAATGAGGTAAAACCAGGCTGCTGGTCTGATGTATATGTTTCCCTGAGGGGTAGAAGAGTTTGTAAAAAGGGTTTGAAAATCAAAATAACTGGTGATTTGGTGATCAAAAACCAGGATGTTTACTTGACGATATCCTCATACATAGTACCGTTTCACGGTGTCCGAGTTGATAAGTTGTGGAAATTCATCGCCATCCATTTCCTGTAGTCTGAGAGCGCCTCTTGTCAATACCTCCTTGACAACAAACAGGCCTTCCCAGTTAGGAGCGAATTTTTCCTTAGATTGATCTTTGTTGTCAATGATCTTCTTCAAAACCAAGTCATGTTGTTTGAATTGTTGTAGCTGGACTTTCCTGTTATAGGATCTTGCGGTCCTTTGCTGATATAACTGACCATGGAAGATAGTCGCGGTTCGCCTTTCGTGTATTAGAGACAATTGGTGATACCTGTCTTATATCCATTGGTCTTCATCCAACTGAGCATCCATCAACACTCTGAGGTATTCCATTTCCACCTCTATAGGGATCACTTCTTCCATCCCATAGGCTAATGAGTAGGGGGTTGCCCAAGTGGAAGTACGCATGGAAGTTCCGTAGGCTAATAAAGTTAGAGGCAAGAGGTCAGGCCATTCTTTGTGATTGGCGGGCATTTTCTGCATGATATTCTTGATGTTTTTATTAGCCGCTTCAACAGCACCATTCATCTTTGAACGGTAGATAACGGAGTTATGGTGTTTGATGTGGTATTTACTGCATAACTCCTCCATCATTTTGTTGTTGAGGTTCTTAGCATTGTCTGACAAAATAACCTCTGGTTGTCCATATCGACAGACATCATTGTTTCTGATGAAAGCAATGATGACTTCTTTGATAACCCTGGGGAAGGAGGCTGCTTCTATCCAT
Organism: Panax quinquefolius; assembly: GCA_020205615.1. Taxonomy (NCBI): domain Eukaryota; kingdom Viridiplantae; phylum Streptophyta; class Magnoliopsida; order Apiales; family Araliaceae; genus Panax; species Panax quinquefolius. The sequence goes on from CM035156.1 coordinate 128,564,953, forward strand.
TTGGTGAAGTACTCGATCATGGTGAATATGAATCGATGTCCATTACTTGCTTTGGGCTAGATGGGCCCGATCACGTCCATTCCCCACATTGAGAAGGGCCATGGCGAACTCATGTTGTGGAGTTCCCTTGGAGGGGCGTGGATAGCATTCCCATAAATTTGGCATTGATAGCACCTCTTGACGTGATCATCACAGTCAGCTTTGAGCATAAGCCAATAATACCCTGTTCTGAGGATCTTCTTGACAAGTAGGGGTCTACTCATGTGTGGGCCACATACTCCACCATGGATCTCATCCATGAGCCTCTGAGCTTGGTCTTTGTCCAGACATCTGAGGAGACCTAATCCTGCATCTCTTTTGTATAGTGCATCTCCGCTCAGGTAGAATTTTTATAGCAAGTCGATGGATCCGCCTCTTTTCAGTCAGGCTCACCTCAACGGGTGTAGATCCATCTCCCAAATACTCCTTGATATGTTGATACCAAGGGTTGTGGATGGGAGGTAACTCATCCGATACTTCTCCAACATAGTTCCCATAAGCTGGGGCCTTTTGCAGGGCAAATGTGATGCTTGGCGTGTTTTCCTTGTCATGTATGTAAATCAAGGAAGCCAATGTTGCTAGTGCATTCGGAAAATCATTCCTATTACGAGGAATGTGTAGAAAGGAGATTTCTTCGAACTCCAACGCCATCTATAAAACTTGTCGATGGTAAGGCAGCAAATGTAGTTCCTTGGTTTGATAGATTCCCGTGGATTGTTTGGTTACCAATTCAGAATCCCCAAAGACAGTTAACCGCCTAATGCCCATTGAACGGACAAGTTTTAGGCCCATGATACAGCCTTCATACTCAGTTGTGTTGTTGGTGCTGAAAAACTATAATTTGACAGCGACGGGATACTGCTCCTCCGTATTGGATATTAGAACTGCTCCAGCTCAGGAGCCTTCTGTGTTAACAGCTCCATCAAAATACATTGTCCATGTACGGCATGCATCGTACTGATGGAATTACTGAACTGCCATTACCCCTTCATCGGGGAAGTATGTTTCCAAAGGTTTGTGACCCCTGCAGGTGCGGTGGCCAATTGATCTATAATTCCTTGACCTTTGATATACTTTTGTGTCACGTAGACGATGTCAAATTGTTGTAGGATCAACTGCCATCTGGACAGCCAATAATTTAATATGGGCTTACTGAACACATACTTGAGAGGATCCACGCGGGATATGAGATGGGATGTATGACCTTGGAGGTAATGTTGTAACCTCATGGAAGCCCATGCTAAAGCACAACAAGTCTTCTCAATCAAAGTGTACTTGTGTTCACTAGTGCTGAATCTTTTGCTTAGGTAATTGATAGCTCGTTCTTGGCCTCTATCGTCTTTTTACCCCAGCATGCAGCCCATGGCATTATCATTAATGGACAGGTACATGAATAGGGGAACACCATCCTTGGGTGGTACCAAAACACGAGCGTTAACCAACTGCTCTTTAATGATAAGGAAGGCTTTCTGACACTCATCGTTCCATTTCATAGAGGAGTTCTTCCTTAACAATTTGAAGATGGGTTCATAGGTTGCTGTTAGTTGAGATATAAACCTGCTAATGAAGTTAATTCTTCCCAAAAATCCCCGTATTTCCTTCTCTGTCTGAGGAATGGGCATTTCCTTGATGGTTTGGATTTTGGTGGTATCTAGCTCAATCCCTCTGTGGCTGACTAGAAAACCTAGCAACTTGCCTGATTTAACACAAAAGGTGCACTTGGTTGGATTCAACTTCAAGTTGTACTTACACAACCTGTTAAAAAGCTTTTTGAGATGGTCTATGTGGTCTCCCTCCCTTCGGGACTTGACAATGATGTCATCCACGTAGATCTCTATCTCCTTATGCATTAAATCATGGAAAAGAGCCATCATAGCTTCGCTGATAGGTTGTCGCAGCATTGATGTGGCCGAATGACAACCGTCTGTAGCAAAATGTTCCCCAAGGCATGATGAAAGCAGTTTTCTCACGATCCTCCTCAGCGACCATAATCTTATGATACCCCGCGAAGCAATCCATGAAGGAGTACATGTCGTATTGAGCAGTATTTTCAATGAGAATGTGGATAAAGGGTACAGGAAAGCTATCTTTAAGGAAAGCTTTGTTAAAATCCCGATAATCCACGTAAACTCGCACCTTTCCTCCTGATTTAGGCACGGGAACAATGTTGGATATCCACTCCAGATATATAGACACCATGATAATGCCAGCTTGAAATTATTTCACAATTTCTTCTTTTACCTTTAAACTCCACTCAGGTTACAATCGCCTGAGCTTCTGCTTGACTGGCTTGAATCCCTCTTTAATGGGAAGGCGATAAAGGACAATGTCAGTGGACAAACCCACCATGTCTTCATGAGACCATGCAAACACATCCAAGAATTGGGTTAATAGCGCAACCATGTCATTCCGTTGGTTTGGGGTGAAGTCTAAACCAATCTGGATTAGCTTAGGTCTTTCTAAGGTTCCAAAATTGAAAGAAGTGGTTTGGTCAAGGTTTGGTCAAGGTTGGGTTTAGGTTTGTCTTTGACCCATTCCTTAATCTCTTAAGGTATCTCAATGTCCTCTTATGCTTCCATCAAGTCTGAGTCCAACTTTGCATCAAAGTTACAGTCCTTGTGGAGAAAAGGCACCTCATCAGCAAGTACAGGCACATCTAAATTCAGAGTCCTGAAACAAAATATGCTTTCACTTAATATATGAAACTGTTTAATCATACAAAAGTGTTAGCATGTACTGATAAAATAACTGCTAATACTATATAGAAAAGTAAGCAATTAAAGTTATATACAGGGAAGAGGGATTTCTGCCAGTTTTACCCTCGTCGACCAATGCATGGAGTGCTGCTCCAATTGTCGAGGGCAAAGTCCTGATGGACTGCAGTGAGGGAAGGATTGTCATCATCCTCCTTTTCCCGAATGATAACCATAACATCTTGGCAATCATCGTCTGGGGTATATCTATTTGTATGTTCATCATGTACAATGATGTGTATTCCTGACATCATCAGAGCAATGTCATGTTTACATTTCTGCTCCCTTTCTTCCACTTCGGGATCAAGAATCAGCACCTCTTTTGCTTTAAATGGTACTGGTTTGGGAAACAACATAGCCATAACATGGGCTGGCACCTTTACTGGAGACTTTATCAGCTCATGCGGTGCAGATGGAGAAAATCGTCGTGTGGCGGAAGCTTGAGGATTTTGCTTGTGTTTATGAGGATTCCTATGAATAGAACTGGCAGAATAGCCTAGTCCAACTATCCCAGTTTGACTGGACACTTGAATAGGGTGCTTAATACCCTGCTGATTTTTACCAAGCCCTTGTCCAGGCTGATGACCCAATGACATCATTTCTTGAGTGGCCGACATAACCTCGGCAGAAATCTTGGATATGGGAATTGGTGCTCCAATAGGTTGGTATTGCGTGTTACTTGCTTCTAAAGTATGAAAACTGGTCGGCTCAACTTATGAATTGAAGCTGATGATTGGTAGATCTCCTTGTTCAGGACATTCCAGCTCAGCATTGACAGTGACTAGGCTATTGTTGACAATGTATTTGAGTTGTTGATGTAGTGTAGAAGGAACGGCTCCAGCCATGTGGATCCATGGTCTCCCCTATAGCAGGTTGTATCCTAAATCTATCTTGAGGACATGAAAGGATACATTGAATGTATTTGGGCCAATTTCAATTAGCAACTCAATCTTTCCGACAGAATTTCGTCGGGATCCATCAAAAGCTTTGATGACTGTATGGCTGCTTTGGATCCATTTGAGATTGATGTTCATCTTTACCAAAGTGGCATAAGGACAGATATTTAGAGATGAACCTCCATCTATCAGAACTCCAGCTAACATATATCCGGAGGACAAAACTGCGATGTGCAATAGCTTGCAATGACCAGTCCCTTCGGGTGGTATGTCGCCATCAGTGAAGGATATCACATTGTTGTTTAAAATGTGATCAACCAGATGTTGAAATTTTTCCACATCCACTAATTTTGGTAAGTAGGCTTCTTCCAAAACCTTCAATAAGATCTTCTTGTGATCCTCGGAAGAGAAAACCAAGTCCAGTATTGAGATTTGATGCGGAGCTTCTCTTAAGCTTAAAACCACCTTGGCTTCATTATGGCCCATAGTGCGGAGGAATTTCTCAATCTTCTCCATGGGAATCTTCCCCTTTGCTTTGATGGCGGGATTCATCACCCTCTGCGAAAGATACAGTGGATTTTCCATCGACACTGTAGCAGTAGGATGAGATGTGGATCCTTCAGCTTCTTCATAATTCCATGGGACTTTGTGTAAGCTGACAACAGGATATTGTGGTCGGAAAGGTAAAGAAATTGGCTCTGGTGCAGCCACTTTCAAATGATTGTCAGCTCCTTTGAGTTGAATTGCTTGTATGGGAAATGGTTTGACAGTCTCATCAGCATCATCGGATATAACTGCTACTGATCCCTTCCATTTGGTAGGACATGTATTCCCACTCTCAAATAGCACAGTTTCATCATCTGCCAATTGTAGGACACCGCTATCAATTAAATTCTGAATAAGGTGGTGGAGTCCCCAGCATTCTTCTGTACTATGATTGCGAGAATGTGAATGATATTAACAAACTCCATCAGAGTTAAACCATCTTGAACGGGGATTAATTGGAGGTAGAAGGGAGGTAATTCTTCCTTCGTTGATTAGCATTTGAAATATCTCCTCCATAGGTTGGCCCAGGTATATAAATTCCCTTTTATTGGCAAAATCCCGACGAGCTTTAGTATTTGCTCTCTTTGTAACCTTATCCTCCATAGCTTCACTTTCTGAAGGTGATGGTGGAGCATTCATAACAAAAGGAAGGAGATAGGCAGGCTCCTGACTAACTAACTAGCGTGTGAGTTGATGCTGATGGGTCACCAGTTCTGCCAATTGTTCAATTTGCTTACAAAGAGCCTTCATCTTTTGTTCCATAGCAAATTGGAACTTTGCGTAATCCCATCTGTCAACACCATCTTTGATGGTCTGGGATGATTCACCATTAAAATTGGAACTCTGCCCAGCGCTCCAACTAATCATGTTGACCTCTTCTTCTTTGTGTTGAGGAAGAGGGTTGTCTTGCACATGAGGTTGATCTGGTTTGGTAACCACGATCTCACCATTGTCTATCAAATCTTGGATCTTATATTTCAAGGCCCAACAATCTTGAGTATCATGTCCAGGTGCCCCGGCATGATAAGCACACTTCTGGGTAGCATTGAAACCCCTCCCATTAGGGTTGGCTGGTGAAAGAAGATGCGTGATTTTCTTCTGATTAGTCAAAAGAGTAAGAATATTCTCAATTGAGTCCCATAAGGGTGTAAACGTTCGAGGGCACTTTGTTTCTCCACTTTTAGGCAATGGAGGGTTTGAAGATTATGCTTGGAAAGGGGAGTAGTTTCTCCTCTATATAGGTATGTTCTAACCGCCTTTTTGACCTTATAGTATCAAGGAAACATCCTCCTCTTTCTTTTTATGGACCCTCCAAGGGTTGTTTCCATAAGATCCAGACTGGATGTGTTCAACAACTTCTTTAAGAGCGACTAGGTCTTGAATCTTACCTGACTTCAATCCCATTTCAGCCATCTCTCCGTGCTTGATCTTTTCAGAAAATGGTTTGCCAATACCAGCTAAAACTCTTTCATAGAAAGGAGCTTCCTGTATGTCTATGAAAGTTATGACCATTTCTGACTCCGTCATAGAAGGAATAACTTGAGCAGCAAGGCGCCTCCACCTTTGAGCATACTCTATGAAAGACTCGTTGGACTGTTTCTTGACCTTGGTAATCTGATACCGGTCAGGAGCCATCTGAGATTTAAAACTGTACTGAGTGAGGAAGGCGTGAGCTAGCTCTTCCCAGCTATAAATTTTTGAGTTGTCTAATCTGGTATACCATGAACAGGCTACTCCAGTCAGACTCTTCTGGAATAGCTACATTCTAAGCTTCTCATTTTCTACATAAGATCCAAGTTCTCCAATGAACACCTTCAAATATGTGTAGGGATCCCCTAATCCATCAAACTTTTCAAAATCAGGGGTTTTGAATTTATCTGGATAATGAACACCAAGGAATATGCAAAGGTCAGCATATGAAACACTTCCATGTGTTCCAATCCCTTTGAGCGAACGAATGGTTTCCTCCATTTGAAGGACCTTCTTCCTAATCTCACCGGTTTTTGGATCTCCTTTGAGATGGGTGTTTTTAGGGTCTTTGTTGGTCGTATCCAACTGTAGTTCTGTAATTATTTTATCCAAACCTTGAGCTCTTCCTAGTGAAGAGGATTCTGTATGTGAAGGCATCTTTGTACCATGAGTAGACTGATGCAATTCTTTAAGCAAAACAGCCAAATCTGTAATTTGTTTACTTAATTCGTCAAATTCTTCTCGAGAAACGGGATTAGACTGGTTAGAAGAAAACATGATTGGTTATAGGCTCGTGGCCTTTTTGGATTTTGAGCGGGTAACATGCCCAATTGTTTCCCTACAAAAAGATTTATATAGTTTAGTCTTAGGGATAATGTAAATGCTATCATAATGTGTCCATTTTAGGAAAATCATCCTGCAAAAAACGAGCGTTATTTGATAACATGTCATGTATGAACAAATATTCTTCATATTTTCCATTACATAAAGATGAACATGGAATGAAATTACAAGTAAATGCTTTTACATGTAATTGAAAATGGAAAGCATGAAGAGACTTTCCTCCGTGTTTGGTTTATTAGAGGTTGACCTATCTTAAGGTTACTCTCGCGGCTTTTTGGCATGAAGGTCCGCAGATCATCGCAATTTACTTAACGGGAAGTTAATCCGGTCTTTCAACTGGAGAGAATCTGGTTGGTGCCTTTCCTGAGCCTCATTGGAATTAGTCTTCCTACGAGTCTAGTAATCAAACACCGACAGGATAGCCTCCTGGTGGAGGAACAACACAACATACATTCACATACAACGTGTCTCACCGTTTATGAAAATGATGACATGTGTGAAGCACTAATATCACAGATAGATATATTGCAGTGTAGTAAGTAAAATGCATTCATACACATTCATCATAAATGTAAATGCAACATTCACACACAAGCATATAACAGTTTTGAAAGGCTTGTAATAAGCGGCTTAAGCCCTCTTCTTTGGAGTCCCAAAAGAAAGTCGCCACTTTGTCGACGTCGAGATTTTTATTAGTCCCTTTTCGTTACTTGTTCTTTGGTGTTCTCATGTTATGTGAGATTTGTTTGAAAAAACAAGTTAAAAAGGTCTGACATGTATAATGTCGACAATTTGACTTTAAGAGACGCCATTGGTGTTTTTTTATCGGTTGCACTAACGCATTATGAAGAAAAGGTTTCACACATTGACCCGGTGATGTGACACTACTAAACGAGTCTCAATGAAAAACGAGATTCATTTGGGTTCGGGGCTTGATTATGTAGAGGAAGGTGTTAGGCACCCCCAGACATCCGTGTTGCCACAGTGATGCTTTTTCAAGAAACTATTATATGAATGTGTGTGTGTGTGTGTGTGGATCAATGTGCAATTTATTTGGAAGTAGTGTGAGGCCTTATTCGCACCTATATACAAAGGGTTTGAATTTATATTAAAAAATCTATTTTAAACAAGATATAGCAATGAAGTTTTGTAAAAGAGGTTTTGTCAAACCCTGTGCTCAATAGTAATTGAGACCTTTTCATACTTCCATTTTATTAATAAATGTTCGTCTTGTTTGCTTTTATTTTCGAGATGTGAGGCATCTTCGAGAAAATAATATACAACAATGCCGAACTCCTCATGGGCATGAAAGCCATCTAAGAAAATTCAAATGCCGTGAATAATTTACAAGTCGCTTCAATTTGAAAATGTCCATTACGGAACAGAATCTAGATTCAATGAGTAATCATTATCACATGATTCTAGGATCACATGATGCCATGATTTATATGAAAAGCGATGGCGATTATATATATAAAAGTCAGAAAATATATATATATATATATATATATATATATATAGACATGATCAACCACCACGAAGCACCTCCATGGGGGATCGAAAATGTAAATATATATATATATATGGACATGATCAACCATGATCAACCACCACGAAGCACCTCCATGGGGGATCGAAAATGTAAATATATATATATATATATATATATATGGACATGATCAACCACCACGAAGTAACTCCACGGGGGATCAAAAATGTAAATACAGCAATAAATGCGATCAACCGCCACGAAGTAAACTCCAGGTGGGACTAAATGTAAATAAAGCAATAAATACGATCAACCGCCACGAAGTAAACTCTAGGCGGGACGAAATATAAATAAAGCAATAAAAGGCCACGAAGTAAACTCCAGGCCTGACAAAAATGTGTGTGTGTGTGTGTGTGTATATATATATAAGCGGTAAACGCACCGGGTATAAAACCCAGGCTCATCGAACAGAGTTCGACAAGAGTTCATATATATATATATATAAGTATATATATATATATATAAAAGCAATAAATTCTTCGGATGTAAAATCCAAGCTCATCAGACAGAGTCTGACAACAATTTATATATGTAAGTATATATATATCAGCAAGTAAATGCTCCGGATGTAAAATCCAGGCTCATCAGACAAAGTCTGACAACGGTTTATATATATATATAAGCAGGTAAACGCTCCAAACATAATTCTAGGCTCAATCGAGGCATAACTCGATAATATTAGTCCATATATAAATATATACATATATAAGTATATATATACAGATAGAAATGAAAACCACGGACCGAAGTCCGGGCATACACACACAACACGACTCTTAATGTGAAGAATAGTGTGTGTAAAGATGAAGAGAAAGGCTTTATAGAGTGTGAGAACGCTTACAGTGGGCTACCAATGCAGACTTCTATGACTCTAGATAGATAAACACTCAGCTCCCGCCGGTAAAATATAGTTATATGTGAGCTGCTAACATGTGTTTAAAATGAGAAAGCACTCAATATGGGGTGTGTACAGAGCAAATTGGACAAGGCTTCCTCATCTTTTTTCTCTTACAAATGGCCACCCCAAGCTCTATATTTATAGAGCTGGGAGCCGAGAATATGTACTACTGCAGCCTGTGATGCACTGCTGCGCCTGCCCGAACTCCATGAGTCCGTCATCTTAAGTACATGCACTGCGTGCCTTTGTGATGTCTGCTCGAACTTGCAGAACTTCAATCCGAGCATCCAAAGGACGTGTATAAGACCTTCTTCGGACCGCTTTTATCGAGAGTTACATAATGGCATGGGATTAGAGGTTGTACAAAGTCAGGAAGAGGGGACCCTACCCATGGTCTTCAAGCTTCAAATTCTATCCAGTGTGCTGCCACGCATAATAGTCACTCGGGATTGGAACTCCTTAGCTCTTGTGGGACATTGCTGTGTAGAAATATATGTATGAAGTGTTGAGACGACGTGTTGGGGGTTGAGGTGGAAAGATGACGATTTTTCTCCTCACCAGGGTTATCTCCGGTTTGGGCTGATAGCAGATGCTGTTCAGGGTTACATCTGAGATTGGACTGCTGCAAGTGTTTGAATTCCACAAGATCATTTGTAAGTGTACCTTTCTTCCCGGTGTTAGCTCCAGGTTTTTGGAATGAGTGCCTCGACAGGAGGTCTTAGATTGAAGCTGATTGCATGCATTTGAAACAAGCATTTACAAAGTTATCGCCGGAACTATAACAGCATTCCTTGGGGTTATCTCTAAGGATGAAACTCGGGGTTATCTCCGAGGTTGGAATTGATACTCCCGATGTGTGTTCCAGGTTTGAGACTGAACTTCCGGTAGTATCCGGAATGGATGTGAGCTGTCTTCCAAGGTTATCTCCGAAAGACGAATCTGCCCTCCTACAATGTTAGTAACAGGCGTGCAGAAAATTTCGAGTGTCTACACCATTATTGTTCCAAAATATTAAATATTTATGAAATATATTCATAATTATTAAAAACCTATTTTTGGACTGTCGACATTGGGATTTTTGAGTGTCCCTTTTCGTTACTTGTTCTTTGGTGCTCTAATGTTAATGTGAGATTTGTTTGAAAAAACAAGTGAGAAAGGTCCGACATGTATAATGTCGATGATTTGACTTTAAGGGTCTCTAGTTGGTGTATTTAACTAGTTGCACCAACGCAACCGAAAAGGTTTGCCCATTGACCCAATGTTTTGACACTGCTAGACGGGTCCATGAAACCGAGATTCATTTTGGGTCTGGGGGCTTGATTATGCGAAGGGAAGGTGTTAGGCACCCCCCGACATCCGTGTTACCATGGTGACCGCCACTTTTCAAAGAAATTATTATATGAATGTGTGTGTGTGTGTGTGGATCAATGTGCAATTATTTGAAAGTATTGTGAGGCCTCGTTCACACCTATATACACAAGGTTTGAATTTTATAGAAAAATTCAGTTTTAACCAAGATATATCAATGACATTTTTGTAAAAGAGGTTTTTTAAACCCTGTGCTCAATAGGAATTGAGTCCTTTTCATACTTCCATTTTATTATTAAATGTTAAAACATTTGCTTTTATTTTTTGAAATGCGAAGCATTCTCGAAAAATAATATCTGACGATGTCGAACTCCTCATGGGCATGATGACCATCCAAGGAAATTCGAGACCTTTGTAAAATAATGTACAGTACATTTTACATCCGAAAAATGTCCATCATGGGAACCGAATCTAGATTCAATGAATCAACTTGTGATCACATGATTCCTAGGCTCACGTGATCTTGCAATTTGTATGGAAAGCGATAGCGATTATATATATATATATATATATATATATATATTTATATATATATAATCTGTAAATATATATATACAGACATGATCAACCACCACGAAGCAACTCCATAGGGGATCGGAAATGTAAATATATAAAAGCGGTAAATATATATATATGGACATGATCAACCACCACGAAGTAAACTCCAGGTGAGACGAAATGTAAATAAAGCTGTAAAAGCGATCAACTGCCACAAAGTAAACTCGAAAGCGGATTGAAATGTAAATAAAAATTTATATAAAAGGCCACGAAGTAAACTCCAGTAGGACGAGAAATGTATATATATATATATATGTACAAATATATATATAAAAGCAGTAAACGCACCGGATGTGAATCTAGGCTCATCGGATATGTCCGACAACAATTATATATATATATACTTATATATATAAATTGTGGTCAAACTCTGTCTATATATAAGTGTATATATATATAAGCAATTAAACGCTCCAGACCGAAGTCTAGGCTCAATTGAGGCATAACTCGATAATGTTAGTCCATATATGAAATATATACACATATATATAAGTATATATATACATACAGAAATGAAAACCACGGACCGAAGTCCAAGAAAACACACTCACACAACTCTCAACGTGTACAACAGTGTGTGCTAATATGAGAAGAAGGCTTTATAAAATATGAGAAGGCTTACGTTAAGTACGCCAAAGTAGACTTCTATGACTTTAAATGGATAAACACTTAGCTCCCGCCGGATAAAAGATAGCTATATGTGAGCTAACTAGTGTTTAGAAGTGAGTTAACACTCAAAAGATGTGTATGCAGAGCAAAATGGACAGGGCTTCCCCGCCTTTTTCCCTCCCTCTTCTTCTCAAATGGCTGACCCCAAGGCTTCTATATATAGATGGATGGCCACAGGTACACCTGCGACAGCTGAAGTTGTACCTGCGGCTGGTCGTGATGCATCCGAGCCTCGCAGGTCCCGTCGTCTCGTAGTACGTGTAGTCATGCACTGCAATGTCCGCTCGAACTTGCAGAACTTCATTCCAAGCATCCGAACGAGGTATATCTGACCTTCTTCGGACCGCTTGTGTTGAGAGTTACGCAATGACAAGGATTAGAGGTTGTACGAAGTCAGGAAGAGGGGTCTATGCCCATGGTCTTAAAGCTTTAAATTCTATCCAAAGTACTACCACGTGTAATAGTCACTCGGGATTGTCAATCCTCAGCTCTTGTGGGACATTGTTGGATATATGCATGTATGAAGTGTTGAGACGACGTGCCATTGTTGAAGGAACAAGATGACGTTTGACTCCTCGCCAGGATTATCGCCGGTTTGAGTTGAAAGTAGACGTTACTCAGGGTTACAGCTGAGATTGGACTACTTGTTGGTATGCCACGATATCATCTTGTTGAGATGGTAAGATGATGTTGTGACTCCTCACCGGGGTTATCGTCGGTTTAAGCGGAAGCGAGCGTTGCTTTCGAGGTTACAAAATCGTGAGATTGGATTCTTTGCTTATTTGTATGTAGCACTGTCATCTGTGGATGTTCCTGTCTGCCCGTTTGTCAACTCCAGGTCTGAGGTGTGTGTGCCTCGATAGGATGTCTGAGGTTGAAGCTGATTGCATATGTTTGAAACAAGCATTTTCGGGGTTATCGTCGGAACTGCAATGGTATCTCTTGGGGCTATCACCAAGGATGGGGTTGCTACTCCCAGTGTTTCTCTGGGACTGGAACTGAGCGTCGCGATGTTACCGCCGAGATAGAACTGTCCTCTCCGGTGTTGTTGCCGGTCTTTTGATCTACATATCTCGGGGTTATCTCCGAGATTGGAAATGAGATTCCCGGTGTATGTTTCGGGTTTGAGATGATGTTCCCGGTTTGTGTTCCGGGTTGGAAGTGAACTTCCAGTAGTATCCGGAATGGATGTAAGCTGTCTTTCAGGGTTATCTCCAAAAGACGAATCTACCCTCCTGCAATGTTAGTAATAGGAGTGCAGAAAATTTTGAGTGTCTACAGATGCCCCTCTTTATCATATTCATGCAATGCAAGGCATGGATAGGATAAAGAATACTAGACACTTGAAATGCAAGCAAGATAAACATGATGCTTATATCTGTGAACATGATGCAAATGCATGTAGAATGCATGAATGTTTGTCAGGTAATCCTGCTGGGGTGACAATCAGTGATGGCTTGGACATGCGATCCAAGTTTCTAAGGATGTTGACGTTGGGGCTATCACCAAAGTCTTGAATCCTAGACACTGGCTTATATTCCATAGAGGTACCTGTTGTGTGTAAGAGATCGGTGGGGATAAAGCTTTATCATTTTTGAGGATGTGTATAACATATTCCCTCATTACGTTGAAAGATTCTTGCCAACAGTTTTATTGTTATTAGGGTTTGCTGATCTTGATTGATGTGTATCACCGGATAAATCATTCTTTGGATGCATTGTCAAGGCTGCTTGACCTTCATTGATGTATGTGTCAATGGTAGCATTGCGTTGTAGCCCCCGTCGGGGAAGGTTGCTTCGATGGGTTTACTTGCCATCGGCTGACATGATGTCAAGGCTGCTTGACCTTCATTAATGTGTGTATCAATGGTTGCATTGCGTTGTAACCCTCGCCGGGGATACGTAGATGCTTGAAAGATGTGCGTTGTGACCCCCTTCAGGGATACATAGATGTTGATAACTTCGGTGTTGTAACCCCCGCCGGGGAGGTTTGATATGTTGTGGTTTTACGTTTTAACCCCCACCGGGGATACGTCAGGGTTGCCTGACACTCATTGACGGCATCGGACCTTTGTGGGGTATTGTCGAGCATGATCTGTGAAATCTGAGCTCATTGGTATAGTATACCCTGCATTCAGGCGAATACCTTTGAGACGACGGGAGTTTAACTCTGACCGACGAGAAACTAGGATTTCAGCTATTAAAACTCAATCGCGTAGCACTTTTATTCTGATTTGGCCTTTTCAACATGAGACCTCTTTTGCAACTCTAACTGGGCGCGAGCCAAGGTGTGGGACCCATGTAGGAGTGCCGCAGGTGTACCTGCAAGAGCCACAGGTTAGCCTGCGGCCAACCATGCCTATGTATAGGCGATTAGTTGCTTTCATAAGTCATTTTCAAGTTGCGCGTGATGAAGAAATCAAGAGCTCTTCTTCGATTCTGTTTGAGTTAGGGTAATTTTTCTGCATATTACCTTGCCAATCGTATGGCGTTCTTCAACATCACAGTAACACATGCATGTATTTTTTTTCCAATTTACGTCCCGTTGGAAAATGACTTATCACATGAAATGCATTTAGACACATAGTAGTGAATATGCATGCGATATGACTTGATAAAAAATATTCAACATAGCAAATGTTAGTATTAAACCATCTTGAATATAATGATGTGAAAAATTTTGACTTTTAAAGCGATCAATTGACACCTTTTACTTTCATTTCTTATCTATATGAGGACAAATGAGTAAAGGTAGACAAGCAAAATAATCCACAGTAATTAGACTACACTTACAGATTTTTGACCTGATGTATTGATGCATCTAGGATGTATATATTTGTGTATAGGTGTGTGTGCTCTTGAATGGCCACCTAGTCAATGCATATGTGCGTGTGGATAGTCCCATTTACAAAGGGGCTATGGCAAAATTTTCCCCAAATGTAGGTATTGGGTAATCATGCATTTTTAACTCTACTGTAGATGTATGTTAAAGCAATGCATGCATGCATGTAATCATAGAATGAATTTTGAAAAGACTCCAGGTAAGAAATTACCACACCCTTTCTAAGGTGATTTAGAGACTTGCTGTCCAGATATCATGGATCCAGATTAGCCGAGTAATTCACGCAGGACCACTTCTGGTGTACGGAGGAGGGCTTTTGAAGAGCCTCGGTAGCAGATTACATTAGACGACCTCGTCGTTTGGCGGAAGGCGGTGATCGTCTGATTCGAGTTGAAGTTCAGAATGTCGAGGGCGAGGAAGAGGATGCCTGCCGTCGAGGTTCCCGCTCTGCATGCGTGTTCCCGTGAGGGAATTGCGAGTATTCAAGTGGCGAACCCGGATCTTCTAGTTGACTTGAGTAGACATCCTTGGTATACACCGCACCTGAAGCGAGGTATGAAGTTAGATCTTTAATCTTCCTTATTTCCTATTAATGAGGAGTCGAGGAGTCGATGTTGATCTGCATTTGATGTAGGTTCTCGGCTTCACGGACCTCGAGGGAACTGGTTTAGCATCCACTCTATGTATCGGGCCTTGCATGATGACTACTGAGCGATCGTCCATGGTAAGGGGATTTAGGGAGGTTCTTCTCCATTCTACCCGTCGTTGTCCACAGGGTTACCTCGAGGCATTGTCTGGCGGTGGTTTCACGGACTCGATCCTCCATTTGCTAGACTGGTAGGTAATGATGACGCCGATGGATTGGTGATTTATCACAGGTATGGAGTTTGGAGGGGAGCCGGTGCCTTGCACGACGGATATCACCCCTACTGTCGTCAGATCTTTGTTGGGAGTTCCAGTGGAGGCGCTCAAGGGCAGGACTGTTTGTACATGTCCTTTGAGCGTAGATTCTATGAGCGGGCTGTTGAGTGAGCCCATACCCGATGATGTGAGAGTCAGGGATTGCATTCTCCGGCGATTGTTCCTGATGATCATTAGGGGCTGCTTCATAGCAGACAATTCTTCTACGGTGTTTTTCTTTTTGATCAGTGCCACTCGACACGTGGACCGTGTAGGAGAGTATGATTGGGGTTCCTACACCTTTGCCTACTTCCTTAGGGGAATGCGCATGTGATTGCAGGGCTTGACCGAGGCGTGGTTAGGATTCTACCCATTTCTGTTGGTCAGAGTTTCTCTTATTTTTTCCCATGTATGGGTTAAGAGTGTTGACTGACAGCAGATGTTTGCCTTTGTGTTAGTAGTTTTGGGCCTATGAGAGGCTTCCTTGTTTGCGTCCTGTGAGCGTGTTAGGTTTAGACACCTATACACGAGGACGGAGATGGCATCATTCCATCTTGGCGGAGGTCCCCTTCTTTGAGGGTTTCACTCATTGTATACTTCTGACTAGAGTTATTGACGGTGCGTGTCATCACATAGATTCCCTACTCTGGAGAGCATTTGGGAGTTGGTTTTGAGGATGGGTACCCGATTGTAGTTGAGTACGTCATTTCCACCCGCGGGATTCCTCTCTTTATAGATGGAGGATGGGAGCTCTATTTAGGAGAGTGTGCTATTAGGAGCACTACAGGAGAGATACGTATACCGATCTTGCCTCTTGCCAGGCGTTATTGGCCTGTTTCGCGGTCACCCGTCATTGACATCCCATTGATGGGGATTGACGGTTTTACATTGTCAGAGGGCCCCTGTTCTTAGGAGATGTTCGAGCATTGGTGGATCCCTCGTACGATTGGAGCTCAGACCTGTGCCACATAGTTTATGGGGGATATGGTTCCAAGATCTGTGATGATGAGGGATTGGCTAGCCTGTGTCAGAGATCCGACTCATATGACACAAATTGACTCGGCAGCTGGACCGGTCACATCTTTTTATTCGGCATTTGGGCGAGAGATCCTGCGGTAGATACTTTTGATCCTTCGACTCTGGCTTTGGTCCCTCGGGTGACCCATATGGTTTTTGCCGGTATGAGATCCTCCTTTATATCGACTGACATCCTTGTAGATAGAGATCCGATGACTTAGGAGGAGTTACATCAGTGGACAGGATCGATCGATGATGTTGAACATCGACACTCTTGACTTTTTCGATGTATTTCTCGCTATCTCTTTTGATAGGCCTCTATTGTATGTTGGGTAGCCGCCCCATTTCCACATATTTTTAGTTTGTCTGAGATGTATTAGATGATGATATACGTAGGAATGTATGTACGTTTTCCATTCCTATATCATATATTGCCATCTATTATATCATGCATGTTATTATGTTATGCATATGTATGTATGTCCGAGAGATATTCAACATTGACCTGGATGGTCTTATGACGGCTTTGTCTGATGTCTTCTTGACGAGTTAAGCGTATATTCATCATACCCCACCATTTGTGGTGGTATACGGTATGAGCTCATGGTATGATAGTATATCACCATCGAACATGGTGATCGTAGATGATTTCTTTGCGACATCTTATGACCATGTTGATGTTTGAGTTCCCATAGAGGATTTGTAGAGGGCATCTTTGAAACCTTTGGGTATCGGAGAGCGAGGTTTTTCGATTTGGGACCCGAGAATTGACTCTACTTTGGAGGATATGCACGCGAGTTGATGATGTTGTCATTTGGACGGACCTTGCGTGCGTATGGCTATTGGAGACATGAGGCGATTCATGACCCTCACCAGATTGAGGCGTAGAGTGGTCCAGGACGAGATTACATCCGGCCACGTGATATCCCAACGTTTTCTGTTTGACAGGTTTGGCTCTGAGGATAGTTATGCACGGCATTCCGGGGATTTCACCACACCGGAGGATCATTGGCGTTCACCGGGTAGATGTCTTTCTTATCGCGTATTTTCATACGTCTTCATGCCGCCATGTACATGGATGAAGCTGGATATCGGCGTCATTATGGCGGTGAGAGCTCTCGGGAGGTCATACCATTGTCTGGATGATCATTGCGAGACTACGAGGTCGACTACATATTCTTTGCACTTATCTAGTAGGAGTGTTCACGGTGTAGCTTCGATGCGTATTGTATGTGTGTTTTATGTCACACTTGAGACCGATTGGCACATTTAGACGGCAAGGGTTTTGTTTCACCCAGGAGATAGCCATGTCATACTCCTTTCATCCTGCAGAGTGCACAGATGCTGCATCGTGGTCAGCTTTTCTGGTAGGGATTAGGGATCCGTTTGCCGTATTATTGCGTGTTGGGGTTTAGTTCACCCTACAGGTTCATTACTCATGCTCCGGGCATGGATTATCTCCCTATGGCTGGATTAAGGGGCATGATTACTTACCACCCATTGGTAGTGATGATGTGTCGGTTTGACCGATTCGAGAGATTTTCATCCGTATGAGGGGCGATGATCGTCGCCAACTTCGCGTTACTGCAGTTTGTCGGCGGAGGACGAGATCCGGGTTGTATGCTGTTGGGATCGATGAGAAATGGTTGAGTTTTCTGTCGACCATCCGGGTTATTCTGCGAGTATTTCGCATGGATGGAGCGAGAGCGCATCGGTATGGGCGGTATCCACGGTCGAGGATTGATTACGATGATGAGGAGCTATAGGGGAGGCTATTATTCCCATCGATGATTTGGCTATTTGCCAAAGATTTGTGATGGATTCTCCCACCTCGAGTGCCACTTTGTTACTCGATATTCGACCAACATTTGGAGCGAGCTTACATCGATGACCTATGAGAGAGATCGAGGCTAGGGCGCGATGTTGTGACTCTTGATGAGAGATATCTGGCTTTCTGTTAGAGAGGATGAGGCTAGATCATCCGAGGATGCATTGATAGTGGAGGCGGGATGCCGCTTATCTGCTAGGGATGTGGCCATTCTGAGCAGACGCACTTGATGAGATCCCGGATGGTATCGGTCTTCTTTGGCGTGAGAGTGCTTACATTGATGAGCATTATGCCACCATGCGGTTAGCCTCGATCTGCTAGCTTCGTGTAGATACCCTTGGGCGGGGAACTTGCGATGCTTCCTCCGTCTTTAGAGAGGATGCTATGTTACATCGATAGTCCGCATATATCTGAATCTGTAGATAGCTTTGTATTTTCTTGTCTGAGACTAAACAGCCATTTTGTCATATACATCACATATGTATATATCAAAACGATTATTATGTATGGCGGGAAATATATTTTGATTCACTTCCCTTTTAGTTATGCCTCGATACTTTCTTGATGTTTGCTGTTTTCCGGGGCCTTGTGATCTTGATGCATTACGAACTTATCCTTGATAGATGGACATTGAGACGTCATGAGATCTCTTAGAATGGATCATTGATTTACATATATCCTACCATCTTTGATGTCTTGGGGTGTTTGGTATCGTATGGAAAAGTGGAGAGGAGGGTGGTTTCTTCCTCTCGAGATTGATGTACTTCCACAATGGTCTTGATACTTCTATTTGTGAGAAGCTAGTTAATTCCATCTCTTATGGGTTGGTATTGCTCTTTGAGGCACGATCGTAACTTAGATGGTCACCGAATCTTCTATTTGTGAGAAGAGGTTGGGTAATTCCATCCCTTTGATCTGAAACCGATGAAATGGGGAAAATTAAAGGTTGATCTCAGTACCGTGTGACAAGTATGTTGTTCTGGTAGGGGTTAGACTGCACCATGAATGGCTGCCTACGTACTCCTATTGAAGAGGAGATCAAGTCTGGGTAGTTCAAACCTAGTGTAGGAGGTTCAACACTGAATGCGGATGGCAGATGGGTGTAGAAGTATTTTTGTTATTTTTGTTGTTTTGTAGAGAAAGGGTAGAAATGTTTTTGTTGTTTTTCTTTATTGCGGCCAAGACCATAGAGAATATGGTTGCCTACATACCCCGGGTGTCGGGGAGATCGGTCGGCGTAGTTAAGCCCCTCGGGGGCGAATTGAAGGCGAAGAAAGTGTGAATCCCATGTGCGAGCTATCTCTGCGGGGGAGAAGAAAGTTTGATCCCATAATGGGAACAAACTGCAAGTGTGTAAAAAGTTTGATCCCGTCCTCAGGACAAACTGCAGGCGTAGAAAAGTTTAATCCCGTCTTCAGGATAAACTGCGGGTGTGAAAGGTTCAATCCCGTCTTCAAGATAATTGAAATTGTGAGAGGTTAAATCCCATCTTCAGGATAACCGAGGTTGTATGAAAGGTTTGAAATGAAGTAAAACCAGGCTGCTGGCTTGAAGTGTATGTTTCCCTGAGGGATAGAAGAGTATGTAGAAAGGAAAGGGTTCAAAATCGGAATGACTGGTGATTTGAGCATCAAAACCAGGATGTTTATTTGATGGTAACTTCAGACATAATACCGTTTCACGGTGTCCAAGTTGATGAGCTGTGGAAATTCATCGCCATCCATTTCCTGCAATCTAAGAGCACCTCCTGTCAATACTTCCTTGACAACAAATGGGCCTTCCCAGTTAGGAGTGAATTTTCCCTTAGATTGATCTTAGTTGTCAATGATCCTTTTCAAAACTAAGTCATGTTGTTTGAATTGCAGTAGTCGGACTTTTTTTGTTGTGTAGAATCGTGCGATCCTTTCTTTGATATAATGACCATGAAAGATTGTCGCGGTTCTCCTTTTAAATATCGAGAGAGACAATTGGTGATATCTCATCTCTTGTACCCATTGGTCTTCATCCAATGAGCATCCATTAATACTACGAGGATTCCATTTCCACTTATGGGGAGCATTGCTTCCATCCATAGACTAATGGTAGGGGTTGCCCTAGTGGAAGTTCGCATGGAAGTTACGTAGGCTAATAAAATCGAGGCAAGAGAAGCGAGGGCCATCCTTTGTGATTGGCGGACATTTTCTGTATGATCTTTTTGATGTTTTTATTAGCCACTTCAACAACACCATTAATCTTTGGATGGTAGATGACGGAGTTGAGATGTTTGATGTGGAATTTTCTACATAACTCCTCCATCATTTTGTTGTTGAGGTTCTTAGCATTGTCTGACACAATGACCTCTGGTTGTCCATATCGACAGACGTCATTGTTTCTGATAAAAGCAATGATGACTTCTTTGGTAACCCTGGGGAAGGAGGCTGCTTCTACCCATTTGGTGAAGTAGTCGATCATGGTGAATATGAATCGATGTCCATTACTGGCTTTGGGCTCGATGGGCCCGATCACGTCCATTCTCCACATTGAGAAGGGTTATGGCGAACTCATATTGTGGAGTTCCCTTGGAGGGGCATGGATAGCATTCCCATGAATCTGGCATTGATAGCACCTCTTGATGTGATCATCATAGTCAGCTTTGAGTGTAAGCCAATAATGTCCCGTTTTGAGAATTTTCTTGACAAGTAAGGGGCCGCTCATGTGTGGGCCACATACTCCACCATGGATCTCATCCATGAGTCTCTGAGCTTGGTCTTTGTCCAGACATCTGAGGAGACCTAATCCTGCATCTCTTTTGTAGAGTGCATCTCCGCTCAGGTAGAATTTCATAGCAAGTCCATGAATCCGCCTCTTCTTAGTTAGGCTCGCCTCAGCGGGTGTAGATTCATCTCGTAGATACTCCTTGATGCATTGATATCGAGGGTTGTGGATGAGAGATAGTTCATCCAATAATTCTCCAATGTAATTCCCATAGACTGGGGCTCTTTGCAGAGTAAACGTGATGCTTGGCATGTCTTCCTTGTCCGGTATGTAAACCAATGAGGCCAACAATGCTAATACATCTGCAAAATCATTCCTATTACGAGGAATGTGTAGAAAGGAGATTTCTTTGAACTCTAAAGCCATCTGTAAAACTTACTTGGATGGTAAGGCGCGAAAATGTAATTCTTTGGTTTGATAGATTCACGTGGATTGTCGATTACCAATTGAAATCCCCAAAGGCAGTTAACACTTTGATGCCCATTGAGCGGGCAAGTTTTAGCCCCATGATCTGACCTTCATACTCAATTGTGTTGTTGTGCTTGACAAACTAAATTTGATTTAATGGCGACGGATCTCGCTCCCCGTCTGGGATATTAAAGCTGCTCGACTCTAGAGCCTTACAGTAATATGACTCCATCAAAATACATTCTCCACGTCTGGCATGTATTGTCTTGATGTTGTAGGCTGAATTATCATTTACCCTTCATCGGGGAAAGTATGTTTCTAAGGGTTTGTAATCCCTACTTGTGCGGCTGACCAGTTGATCCGCAATTCCTTGACCTTTGACAGACTTTTGCGTCACGTATAGCGATGTCAATTGTTGTAGAATCAAGCTGCCATCTGGACGATCGATAATTGATATGGGCTTCTTGAACACATACTTGAGAGGATCCATTCGGGATATGAGATGGGTTGTGTGACCATGGAGGTAATCTTTGTAACCTCATGCAAGCCCATGCTAAAAAACCAACAAGTCTTCTCAATCGAGTGTATTTGTGTTCATTGATCTTTGAATCTTTTCTTTGAGGTAATAGATAGCTCGTTCTTGGCATCTATTGTCTTTTTGCTGACAAGATCTGACCCGTGGCATTGTCATTGATGGGCGGATACATGAACAGGGAACATCATCCTTGGGAGGTACCAAAAAGCAGGAGCGTTAATCGGTTGCTCTTTAATGGTAAGGAAGGCTTTACGACACTCATCGTTCCATTTCATGGAGGAGTTCTTCCTAATGACTTGAAGATAGGCTCACGAGTTCTTTGTGAGTTGAGAAATGAATCTGCTAATAAAATTGATTCTTCCCAAAAATCCCCGTATTTCCTTCTCTGTCTGAGGAATGGGCATTTCCTTTATGGCCTGGATTTTGGTAGGATCCAGTTCAATCCCTTTGTGGCTAACTAGGAAACCTAGCAACTTGACCTGACTTTACACCAAAGGCGCACTTAGCGGGATTCAACTTCAAGTTGTACTTACGTAACCTGTTGAAAAGTTTTGTGAGATGGTCTAAGTGGTCATCCTCCTTCCGGGATTTGACAATGATGTCATCCACATAGATCTCTATCTCTTTGTGCATTAAATCGTGGAAAAGAGCCATCATAGCTCGCTGATAGGTTGCCCCGGCGTTAATGAGGCCGAATGACAACCGTCTGTAGCAAAAGGTTCCCCAAGGCGTGATGAACGTAGTTTTCTCACGGTTCTCCTCAGCGACCATAATTTAATGGTACCCCGCAAAGCAATCAGCAAAGGAGTACATGTCGTATTGAGCAGTATTGTCAATAAGAATGTGGATAAAGGGCACGGGAAAGCTATCTTTAAGGCAAGCTTTGTTCAAATCCACATAATCCACGCATGAACTTCGCACCTTTCCCCCTGGTTTAGGCACGGGAACAATGTTGGATATCCACTCCGGATATGTAGACACCATGATGATGCCAACTTGAAATTGTTTCACAATTTCCTCTTTGACTTTTAAACTCCATTCAGGTTTCAATAAATTTGAGCTTTTGCTAACGGCTTGAATCCTTCTTTGATGGGAAGGCGATGAAGAACAATGTCGATGGACAAACCCCACCATGTCTTCATGAGACCATGCAAACACATCCACGGAATTGGGTTAATAGTGCAACCATGTCATTCCGTTGATTTGTGGTAAGGTCACGAACGATCTGGATTAGTTTAGGGTTGTCTAAGGTTCCGAGATTGAAAGGAGTGGTTTGATCAAGATTGGGTTTGGGTTTGTCTGCGACCCATTCCTTAATCTCTTGAGGTGTCTCAATGTCCTCTTGGATGTCCATCAAGTCTGAGTCCAACTTTGCATCAAAGTTACAACCCTTGTGGAGAGAAGGCATGTCATCAGCAAAGACAGGCACATCTAAATTTAGAGTCCTGAAACAAAAGATGCTTTCACTTAATATATGCAACTGTTCGATCATACAAAAGTGTTAGCATGTACTTGATAAAATAATTGCTAGTGTTGTAAAGGAAAGCAAGCAATTAAAGTTATCTACTGGCGGAGGATTTTACGCCCATTTTACCTCGTCGACCCGATGAATGGAGTCTTTGCTCCAATTGTCGAGGGCAAAGTCTTGATGGACTGCAGTGATGGAAGGATCGTCATTGTCCTCCTTCTCCCGAATGATAACCATGACATCTGGGCAATCATCGACTGGGGTGTATCTATTTGTATGTCATCATGAACAATGACGCGAATGCCTGCCATCATCAAGGCAAGGTCATGTTTATATTTCCACTCCTTTTCTTCCACTTCGGGATCAGGAATCAGCATCTCTTTTGCTTTGATTGGCATTGGTTTCGGAAACAGCATAGCTACGACATGTGCTGGAACCTTTACTAGAGATTCCATTAATTCATGAGGATTCTTGAGGAACCTACTTGTGCTTATGAAGATTCACATGGCTGGGAGCTGGAAGAATAGCCTAATCCGCTTTGTTCGATTTGTTGGACATTTGAATAGGGTGCTTAATACCACCTTTTCTTTACCAAGCCCTTGTCGGGTTGATGACCTAATGACATCATTTCTTGAGTGGTGAACATAACCTCGGCGAAATCTTGGAATGCAGGAAGTGGCGCTCCAATAGAATGGTATTGCGTGTTACTCACTTCGAGTATGAAAAGCGGCCGGTTTCGACTTCGAATTGAAGGCGATAATTGGTAGAGTTCCTTGTTCGGGACAATCCCAACTCGGCGTTGACAATGACTAGATTGTTGTTGATAATGTATTTGAGTTATTGATGTAGCGTGGAGAACGGCTCCGGCCATGTGTATCCATGGTCTCCCCGATAGCGGGTTGTATCCTCGAGTCTATCTTGAGGGCGTGGAAGGATACATTGAATGTATTTGGACCAATCTCGATTGGCAACTCAATCTTTCCAGCGAATTTTTGTCGGGATCCATCAAAAGCTCGAGGCCGTGTGGGTGCTTTGGATCCGCTTGAGATTGATATTTATCTTTACCAAGGTGGCATAAGGACATATATTTAGATATGAGCCTCCATCTATCAATACTCCTGCTAACATATACCCGAAAGACAAAAAAGCGCAATATCTGAAAGCTTGCGTTGACCAGGTACCTTCCGGGAGGTATGTAAATCATCGATGAAGGATATCACATTGTTGTTGAAAATGTGATCAACCAAATGTTGAAAATTTTCCACATCCAATTTTGGCAAATAGGCTTCTTCAAAACCTTGACAAGATCTTAGATGATCCTCGGAAGAAAACCAAATCCGATATTGAAATCGGTGTGGAACTTCTCATGACTTAAAACCACTTTGGCTTCATTGTGGCCCATAGTGCGGAGGAATTTTTCAATCTTCTCCACGGGCAATTTCCCCTTTGCTTCGCAAGTAGGTTTAATAACCCGTTGAGGAAGATACAGTGGATTTTCCTTCGACACTATAGCAATAGTATGAGACGTAGATCCTTCAGCTTGTCCATAATTCCATAGAACTTTGTGTAAGCTAACAATAGGATATTGTGGTCTGAAAGATAAAGAAATTGGCTCTGGTGCGGCCACTTTCAAAGAATTGTCAGCTCCTTTGAGTTGAATTGGTTGTATGGGAAATACTTTGATAGTCTCATCATCCACTTCGGATATAACTGCTACTGATCCCTTCCATTTGGTAGGACATGCATTCCCACCCTTGAGTTATACAGTGTAATCATCTGCTATTTGCAAGACACCGCTATCAATGAGATTCTGAATAAGATGGTGGAGTGCCCAGCATTCTTCTATGCTGTGACCGCGAGAATGTGAATGATATTGACACATTTCATTAGGATTGAACCGCCCTGAACGGGGATTGATGGGAGGGAGAAGGAAGGTAATTCTTCCTTTGTTGATCAACATCTGTAATATCTCCTCCATAGATTGGCCCAAATAGGTGAATTCCCTCTGATTGGCAAAATCCTGACGGGCTTTAGCATTTGCTCGTTTCACAACCTTATCCTCCATAGCTTCGCTTTCTGAAGGTGGTGAGGAGGCATTTGTAACAAAAAAAAGGAGATAGGCATGCTCCTGCCTGATTAATTGGCGTGTAACTTAATGCTGGTGGGTCACCAGTTTTGCCAATTGCTAAATTTGTTTGGCAAGAGCTTTCATCTTTCGTTCCATGGTAAACTGGAACTTTGCATAATCCCATTTGTCATCACCGTCTTTGATGGGTTGGGATGATTCGCCGTTAGAATTGGAACCTTGTACAGTCACTACAAAAAAATGGTCCTTTAGCAACGATTTTTCGGACAACGACTTTATAAGTCGTTGCTAAAAGTATATGTTTAGCAACGAAATTTGTCCTTCGTTGCAGATTGTGTCAGGCTTTCACTTTTTGCAATGAAATTCATAAGTCGTTGCAAAATTTCGTTGCTAATTCATTGGCGAGGAAAAATTTCGTTAGAAATTCGTTGTAAAATTTTTGGCCACTTGATTTCCCATCATCGTGGGCAACGAAAGTTTTTTTGTTGCTAAAAATGGGGCTTTAGCAACAATTTTTCAGGCAACAACTTTATAAGTCATTGTTAAAAGTGTATGTTTAGCAACGAAACTTGTCCTTCATTGCAGATTGTGTCAGGCTTTCACTTCTTGCAACGAAATTCATATGTCGTTGCAAAATTTGGAAAAAAAATTCGTTAGAAATTCGTTGCAAAATTTCTAACCACTTGATTTCTCCTCATCGTGGGCAATGAAAGTTTTTTGTTGCTATATTTCGTTGCCTAATATGGACCACATTCATTGGCAACAATTTTTATTTTCGTTGCATATTCTATACAACTTTTTGCAACGACTATTAAAATGTTGCCTTAAATTAAGATAATCCCAATAAGCATGTTTTTGTAAGACTTCGGAGAATTGTCAAAAAATATTCGTATTTAGTATTTAAAAATCATGTCCAAATGCGGAACATATTCGAACATATGACCTATCATTTGAAACTTTGGTCATTTAACCGCTGGAGCAACACAAGTTATCTGTTAATATCTTGCAAGGATTAATATTTATATCAAAACATGAGATTTCTCCCATATATTCCTTTCTTCTCCTTCACTACATAACATTAATATAATCTTACGAAGTTATATACTACAACAACAACAACAACAACAACAACAACAATAATAATAATAATAATAATAATAATAATAATAATAACAATAACAATAATAATAATAATAATTAATAAATAAATAAATAAAAATAATAACACTATAATTTACGCTTATATATGTCAAATACTTACAAATTTATGAAATTTATCTTATGTTTCTTTAATTTATTTATTTTGCCTTGGAATATAGTATAAGTTATTTTTTTCAATTATCTTCTTCTCTTGCAGCAAATAATTAATGGGCGATTGAACACTTTTTTGATGGAAATTGGTAATAAAATAATTAAATGACATATCGATGATCATACATTATCAATATATAGAAGATTATAACGTAAATTAATAGCCAAGTTAATTAATTAGTTTTTTAATATTGGACATTTTAAAATAAGGAATAATTAATGCTATTATTTCCTGAAAATCTACTGCTTTTTTATTTTGTAAAAAAAAAACGAACTGATATAATAATTAGCGCTTGTGGAAAAAAGGGAAAAAAGAAGAAGTCAAACTGGTCTTTCCATACTAACGATCTTATATATCACATAATAAAACGACAAATTAGTGTGTTATTATTATAAGATAATATATTTGTATTTCATGCAATAATTGTTGTACAAATTATAAAACGTATAACCATATATGTATATATATATATATGGGAGCCCTTTCATATAATAGGTTCTTTATGAGTCTTATCTGAAACACCCCCTTTTGGATAGTTGATAAATTGAATAGATGGTGAGATTGAAACATAAATATACCCAGTAAGACAAGCTTTTCACTTTCTAAGCTTTTATTTTAATATATTGCATTGGATGGTCAACTGTTGTCATTTTAATAATTTTAAAATGATTTTTTAATATTAAAATACTCCAGCCGGCATAGCTTGTACCGGCCGGGTATTATTTTTTTTACGCATTTTTTCCTTTTTATGGGATGACTCGGCATATTAAAATTACATTAAAATAATAAAAAATAATCCAGCCGACACAGCTTGTGTCGGCCGGGTAATTCTTTTGAAAACATATTACTAATATATATGCATGCAGTAGTACATATTACTAATATTAAGTATTACTATACTAATATTAAGTATTACTAATATTATTAATACTTAATATTAGTAATACTTAATATTATTAAAAAATAATATTATTAATATTTTATTACTAATATTAAGTATTAATAATATTATTTTGTAATAATATTATAAGTATTACTAATATTTTGTAATAATATTATATTTAATATTATAAGTATTAATATTTTGTAATAATGTTATACTAATATTAAGTATTACTAATATTATTACAAAATAATATTATTAATATTTTATTACTAATATTAAGTATTAATAATATTATTTTGTAATAATATTATAAGTATTACTAATATTTTGTAATAATATTATATTTAATATTATAAGTAATACTTAATATTAGTAATATACTATCTGCATTTATATATATTAGTAATATGTTTTCAAAAGAATACCCTACCAAGCACATATTTGTGTCATTGGATTATTTTTATATTAAGTATTAATATTTTATAATAATGTTATACTAATATTAAGTATTACTAATATTATTAATACTTAATATTATTACAAAATAATATTATTAATATTTTATTACTAATATTAAGTATTAATAATATTATTTTGTAATAATATTATAAGTATTACTAATATTTTGTAATAATATTATATTTAATATTATAAGTAATACTAAATATTAGTAATATGTACTACATCGCATGCATATATATATAGTAATATGTTTTCAAAAGAATTACTTACTTAAGTATTTGGTATACACTTGATTATTTTTATTATTTTAATGTAATTTTAATATTTAGTCATCCCATAAAAAGGAAAAATGCGTAAAAAATAATACCCTACAAGATAAGCAATGCCTACCGAGTATTTATTAAAAATCATTTTAAAATTATTAAAATGACAACAATTGACCATCCAATGCAATATATTAAAATAAAAGTGAAAGTTTCAATACCGGTATATTTATGTTTCAATCTCAACCATCTATTCAATTTATCAACGGTCCAAAAGGGGTGTCAAGATAAGACTCATAAAGAACCTATCTATATATGGAAGGCTCTCTATATATATACGAGAATGCCAAATATATAAAGAAAAGTCAAAAGATGGCACGCGACCGAAAATTTTCGTTGAACATTCGAGCCGAAGCCAATCAAGACTTTTATTCATTCAACTTAAGGTTGCGTTTGTTCCCCGGAAAGCTTAAATCAAGATGGTCGGGACCAATAACACTCAAGCAAGTATTCCCTCACGGTGCAGTTGAAATTTACAGTCGCAATCCACTCGAAACATTCAAAGTCAACGAACACCGTCTAAAGCATTACTGGGGTGGAGAAGCTAACACCGACGTGATCGCCATCACATTGGTGAAACCTGACTTAAGCGAGAAGTAGTCAGGCTGAACGACTTAAAATCAAGCGCTCATTGGGAGGCAACCCAATTTTTAGCTCTTTATCGTATTTTTCATTCAAATTTGCTTAATTATAGTTTTAGTAAGTTACTAGGTAGAAGAATAAAATAAAATTCTCGTTAATCTCTCCACAACATAACATGATATCAGCGACTCACTAATTTTCATGTTTTATGTTATGTAGGATGGAAAAAGGATCATCAAGCGAATATATTGTAGCAAAGTGAGCTACATTGAAGCAAAACATGAAAGCCAGACAGTGACCAAGCCCGCCGGGGCGGGGGTCCTTAACATCAAAAATCAGGGGCCTAGCCCGTCGGGGCGGGGGTCCTGGAATTTTGACAGACGTTGGCAGTTGGTTGGTCTTCTATTCTTCCTAATAACCCCCCACTTTCACACTTCCCCACTACCTCATTACTCCATAACCACCACCCACTTTCCCCACATTCTCAACATTCCATTACTTTCTCCACCTCCCCACCTCCTCACTACACCAATGCTAGCCTTCCCTCTCCATCTATAAATACCACAACATCTCTTCCAAACTCCTCCACCACACTTCATAAAAGGCAAAAAGAGAGCATAATTGTGAGCTAGAAAGATACTATTAAAAAGTTTTGGGGAGAGTTAGGGAAAAACCAGCAATAGGGAGAAATGGCTTCACCATCCTCGTCTAAACGCCAATGGGGGGAGAGTTCACGACCATCCCAACCTATCCGCACCTTCGATCGTCGAAAATTTGCAAGTGTCGCCGCCATGTATGGCATGACTTCACATGCTCACCAAAGCCCTTACACCGAGCGGGGTTGTACCGGATCCTAATGATGGAGAGCTCATCGCCAAAATTTACCAAAAAGGATGGACAAAATTTATCGAGGAGCCGAAACCAGCAGTTGTCAACATTGTCAAGGAGTTTTACGCAAATGCAGTGGACAAGGAACCATTTCAAGCATTTGTGCGAGGACGATTGGTTCCATTTAGTGTCGACGCCATCAACACATACTACCAACTGTGGGTGCCTCGCCATTGCCAGTATGCGCACCTTCGTGATTCTGATCCTGACTAGGATGCCATAATCATGGAGATGACAAAGCCGGGAACGTCATGGACGAAAGAGTGGAAGGGCGGCACCGTGTTCCCCAGCAAGACCCTTAGCAGGTATGGAAAAATCTGGTATGCCTTTCTCTGCGCGAAAATTACTTTCGTCCCAACATACCTCGGACGTCACAGGCATTGCTGTTGTACGCCATCGTGCAAGATTTTATAATTGATGTCGGGGCTATCATTTACTTCTCCATCCGTCGATGCCTACGTGGGAATTTTTCTGGAGGCTTGCCACACCCATCACTCATATGTGGGTTGTCTTGCCAAATCAGCGTGTTAGATGGTGCGATGACGAGCCCACTCTCAAATCTTTGCTCGCGTTCTTTGGATTCAAGAATGATAGCGTGTTACTCTGTATGGGCAGGAGGTGAGTCACACCCGCGTGGAGTGGGGTTCATTTTTTTGTCATCATCGGAAGATGATGTGGATGCTATAGAGGCATCGGGGGACGATGATAACGCAATGGGCAATCAAGGAGACGAAGAGATACCGCAGGCTGCGGCTATATCCCGATCTCAATTCCTTGAATTATAAAATCAAATGAGTGCACACACCAAGGCAACTCGTCGGGAGATGCGCCGATTGGTAATGAGGCAAGAGCACATGTTCGACGCCATGCATACATCTTTTGCCTCATTGAACACAACTCTTCAAAGTTTTAACTCGGCGGCACAATTTCCATATCAACAGCCCGGTCCAATGCCAAGGTTCCCACCGAGTGACTCCGATGAAGAAGAAGAACAACAACCACCTCCTCAAGCTTAAGTATTGACAGGAAAGTCCTCACGTACTTATTTTGATCAATTATCCAATGAGGACATTGTATTGTTTAAGTTTGGGGGATTTAAATTCATGTTTGCATGCATTATAGCTTTTAGGATTCATTGGATTTAAATTTATGTATTGCATTTTATTTTCAGTATTGCATGATAGCTTAAGGCATTCATGGTAGTTTAGGTTTTGCATAGTAGATAATAGTGTAACGCATTTTGTTATCCGCATTTTGTTATTCACATCTATATATATATATATATATATATATATATATGTTAATTAGTAATTATTGTGTTATTTAAGTCTATAAATGTTGTGTTTCATGTTATTGTGGGCCTATGATGTGATTGTCAAATAAGTAGCAAATACAGTACTGAGTATTAGAACTATGACACAATGATCGTTTATGAATCGAATCTCGAGTTGTTTGAAACTGGTATAATAGGATAGCACGTTTAACAAACATCTGTGTTAATTGGTTAAGTTCAAACCGGTACCTAAATGGTCTCTATAGGATAATGTTAGAGTGAATGATAAAATGACAAGGATGGCTGGTAAAGGCTAAAGTTAAGCAAGAACTTAAGTTTGGGGGATGTTATGTGGGGTATATAAGCTTATGAAAAAAAAGTATGAATAAACACCATGGCGTGCTTGTCTAGTTTTGTGGCCTTTGTTACTTGAGCAAGTAAGCTTGGGGATTGTCTTTACACCTAGCGCCCTAAGGTCTTAATGGTCTGGGAGTCATTGGTTGAAAGCTAGTTAAGGTAGCATTGAAAAGCCTAAGGGAATAAGACATTGCATAGCTATGTGATCTATATATCTAAAAAAAATGAATAAGACAGGAAATAAGAGTAAAAAGCCCCCGTAGATGAAAATAAAGCATAAGTACCCCGCATGAACCTTTGAGATTTGTGATTGCTTGATTTTAGTTGGAATTATCTATTTTTGAAATTTTTAAGTTTGTGCTGCATGATTCCTTCTAAGAGACTGGTTATGTATTAAATTTGAGTCGGTATTAGTTATCATGGATGTTACACACACACACACACTATACAAGTGATGATGGCTTGAAATTCGAGGATTAACGTGATTTGTAGATTGGTTTTTGATGGGTGATATTGTATAGTTGCTTATTTTCACTGAGGCCATTAAGATAATTTTGATTCTGTGATATTGTTGGATTTGATAAGTAAATTTGTATTCATATCATTGCATTGCATGTAGTTGATTTGTGCTCGAGGACTAGCACGGTTTAAGTTTACAGGATTTTGATAAGTGTATTTTATATACGCATTTTAATATCCAATTCATGCTTATTTGTTGCTACAATCTTGTGATTATGTTCAATTTCACTTGTTTTATGTTAATTCATATGTAAATTGGTGGTTGTGGCATTCAACGTACAATTGGTGATATTCGGTGTGATTGGAATTGAATGGAGCATATTTGGAAGCAATTCAGCATAGCAACAAAGTCAGATAACAGAAGGTACCCCCGATGGGGCAAGTATTGACAGCTTATATACCCTATAAATGTAGGGGTCTTCAATCGATTAAGCGAAACAAAGCCCATGGTATGGGGCATTTTAGACTACACTCCCCGTAAAAGTGAGGTCTTCATTCGAGCAAAACAGAAAGCAAGCTTCATGGGGCGGGCGTATATAGTATCAAACCCGTCGAGCAGAAGGTGGAAAATGTTGAGTGTCCTGTTTCGGTTATAATTACTCTTGAGTTCGAATTTTAGCTTTTTGCATGTCAGTATAACTCTATTGGATAGAAAATTCGACTGGAGCTTTATAGGAGATATCTATTACTCTATCAAAAACAACGAGGAGATTAGAGAGAGCAATATTATGAAGATCTAAGCTGAGTTTTTGATAGCAAGTGTGGAGGAGTATTTCGAGGAGGTTTTCAAGACGGTTGCAATCTTAGTTTTCGTGAAGGGTGTTTTCTAATATTCTTTTTGTTAGATTATTTATTGTAATTGGAAGAATGATTTCTATGATTTATTAAGTGTTTATTTCGTTTATTATGAACTAATTCACTTTTTAGGCTTGTGATGGATCCTTAAGTGAATCGATGATTTGGTAAACTTTGATTTTCAATTTAATAAGCTATCTCCAGTTTATCTATATTAATTTGTGCTTAAATCTATGAATTTTCTGATCAACAATTCTTTGTGGAGTTGGATGGAATCGAGAGAAGATATTCAAATCTAGACCTAGTTGATATAGCATGTGTTTAGGATTTTGTTAGTAGCTTAAACTTGATGAGTGTTAAGGTAGAGATATGTTTGACGCCGCATGTAATCGGATAGAGAACTTATTCTTCAACCTTCTTCAATTGTAATTCACATAAAGATATAGTGGGTTAGTTGATTAAGGTGTTTAACGGATTTCTATTTTAATTGTGGATTGAAGTTAATATGGTATTAGTGCATCTAGAGGTGGTTAACACTACGTTCGTGTTCTTGATTAATAAATTGGGATAGTGTGTTAAATTTGGATAAAGGTGTTAAAATCAAAGTGAAGCTTAGGGTGAAATCATAAGTCTAATTCTCCATTAATTGTTTGAAATTCAGATTTTGATATTCGTGGTTGTTTTGAGTTAATTTAATTATTCTAAATTTTAGTTTTGCTAATTTAAATTATTGATTTGATTTGTTTAATAAAATTAGGGTTAATAAAAGATTGGTAATTGTAAGTTAAGGTGTTTGCTAATTTATCTCTGTGGGAACGATACTCAACTTATCACTTTATTACTTGTTGACCACGTATACTTGCGTGTTGTGCGTAATTAAATTTTACCCAACAGGTTCAAAGTCCAAATTTTTGAATAGAAAGGGGCTCAGTTTCCGTTGACCAGAAGAAAGGGGAACAATACCCAAATATCAGAAAAGTTCAGTGGTCGACTTTGCATTTAACCCCACAATATAACGAAAACCAAAATTGAAAACCAAAACATCATAACTCTGCGAGGCTAAACCCGATAACGATTGCCCAAAAACAAGTACCACAACTTCATAAACTTATAATAACTTCTCAAATTCGCAAAAACCAAATGCATATATGGTGTCCTTTTTTCATATTCTTACTCGAATTAAAGTGATATATTATAATGATATCACTTAAAATTAATCAAATTATTATTATAAATATTATCATTAAAATATATATATTTAAAATTTATCTAATAAATTATTTATAAATTTAGTTGTATTTTTCACTAGTTATTGAACTTATTTATTAAAAAATAAAGTTTAAGTTTCTTTAAATAAACTATAATGAAGAGATTTTATATCTAGTTGTTCTATTATATCAATAATTGGTGATTATCGAGAGCATAAGTTAAAAGCTATGAAGAGCTCTTGAGGAAAGTGTATACAAGTATTAGGCTATATTTATTTACGTCTGAATGCATCTGAATGAGTTTGAATTTGACCGAATAAGTCATTTCGGACTATTTGTTTTATATTTTTTAAACTCTAAATGTGTACAATGATTCGAATACAAAAATTGTGGCTAAATTAGTAAAGTAGTAGTGCTAAATGATGTTTTTACTTGCATTTTCTCACCAAATTTTGTTATGTCTGATTGCATTTGATTTTTCTTTAATAAATTAGTAACCAATTTAATGAAAGTTGTTATAATCTTTTGTTTTAATTTTATGGACCGATAAAATGTTAGTACTATTTTTAGTTTTTTTCCTAAAATATTTATGTTGGAATTATTTTAATAAAATTAAAATAATATTTATGTTGGAATTAGTTTTTTTATTAATTTTCTAAGCTTTTTCTCATTTACTTAATTTTAAAAACCCAACAAGGTGTTAGATGAGTTTATTTTTTATTTTATGCGAAATGTATTTCTTTCTTTTAAAAAATAAAAATTACTATTTTAAGGAAAATTTAATACACTTATAAATTGACTTAAAAATTAATAATTATTTTATATATGGACTATATATTTGATTAAAAGAGAGTACTATTTTTATATGTATTTTAATATTTTCACATGATTTTTCTTCACATAAAGATGAAATTCACTTGTATACTCATGTAAAAATATTTAAAATAGAGTAATATGTAATTGAAGGAAAATTTAACACTTTTCTACATGTTTGTCTTTTAGAATATTAGAGATGAAAATTATTTTTTTTCTCGTTATATACATGATATTTATAAAAATACATAACAACGTTTTTAATGTATTATATCTAAATTATTATTTTTAAATAGTTAGTACTCCCTCCGTCTCATAATAAACATAAAAATTTTACTTTCATAGTCAAATTGATCATTTTATAAATTAACAAATCTTAAAAAAAATCAAAATATACGTTAAGTGAATACTACAAGTGTCATGTTTTGAAATTTGAAAATTCTATATAAATATTTTTAGTAAATAATTCTAAAAATTAACAATTTGACCATGAAAGTCAAATTGGGACGTTTATTATGGGACGGATGGAGTATTATTTAAATGATTAGTATTAGTTAGTATTAGAACTACTTGTATGGAATCTAGAGGTGGTAACGGTGATAGTGAACTACGTCGCACTATGTTGGAGGTTTTAAATCAATTGGATAGCAGATTTTGAAACTTCTTTGCTAAGTGCTGGATAAAAGTTGCTCTGTAATTGCACTATGTATTTATGTTTGATATATTACAACCTATTTTCAATGTTATACCAGAAATAGTTTCAATGTTATAACATAAAAATTATTATTTGAAATAAAATTTTATTTTCAACAATTAAATAAAATTACATTATAATTTGAATTGTAGAATCTCATAAATTAACAAAAACATACTCAATGAAACCTTTTTTTTGGAACGAAGGAGTAACATTTTAGTATTCTCCACAAATCATATTTTATTATCTATCATTATTTATTTATTAATCATATAGATGTATCTACTTTTCTAATTAGATATATGAAATAATTATCAAACACATATCATGTAAGAGTTTCTATTTTGAATTTCTACACCGATGATACTTATATTTTCCATTTTTCTTGTAATGCATAATGTGTGTGTGTGTGTGTATATATATATATATATATCATTTATATATATATATAATCTAATTAATTACAAAGGTGTATTTCCTTGTTTTAGCTCAAATATATGAAATAAAAATTTTAATAAAAAATATCATTAATTATTCATTTTATTTTCTACGTTCACACTCATAATTTCATTTATTAATATTTTACAAAATTATACAATTGTTCATAAACTCTATAAATAATTTTGATTCCTTTAAAAAAGAGTTCCAATTACAAAGTTTGCGAATATTAAAATGAGAATGTATACCCTAAAAATAATAAATTATATTAGTCTAATAGATTGATACGATAAAAACTATGATTACAAATTTTAGTATATCGTATCATTTTATACAATTATATCTATCAAGAAAAATGAGAATGTTCTAGCAAGAGAATAATGAAAAGAAAAATAAATCAATGATAATATATTTATTAGCGAAAGAAACATTTTTCACAAATTATTTTTTGCTTTTGTAAAACTGAGGCGATAGAAAATAGTTGTCACTGCCGTTTTTACGGTGAAATTTTATAAAGAAAAATATTATCTACGAATGAATTATTACTCGTTATGTAGTATTATTGAGTTTTTTTTTTTGCAAGAGATAATTCTTTCACTATTTTGTAAAAAATGAATTTCTTAGAATTAATTGTGAAAAATATTTCCTTTAGAAATACTAAAATATTATTCATCCTTTCAATAAAAAGAGTTTTATTGAGTTTTTTTTTGTTAATTTATGACATCCTAAATTTTAAATTGTAAAAACAAATTTATATGTTTATTTGAATAAAAAATTTATTTTTCTTTTTCCTTTTAAGTGTTTAAATCTATCAACTACATTATTAATCAATTATCTCATATAAAAAAAATATAAAATCCAATACATATGTGAATAGGCTTAATAGATCTGAGTTACGCGTTTTGCCCAAATAACCCATAGCTTCTCTACAACTTCGATCGTTTGGTTCTCCTCTCGATTTTCCATCGCCACTTTCTCTTCTTTGCTTACCTTTAATGCAGCTTTGATTCGTCTCCATCTCCACCGCAGCTTCGATATGAACGAAGGAGCACCACCCCCGCCATCACACTGCGATCTATCCCCATATATAGACAACCTACGCGGCAACGAAGGAGCACCACCGCCGCCATCTCCATCTCCATCTCTG
The DNA here is from genome assembly GCA_020205615.1 of Panax quinquefolius. Lineage (NCBI taxonomy): Eukaryota > Viridiplantae > Streptophyta > Magnoliopsida > Apiales > Araliaceae > Panax > Panax quinquefolius. Next base: position 128,602,076 of record CM035156.1, read on the forward strand.
CCGCTGGTAACCGCCATCTTTTCCTACCTCCTTTCTTGGGTGAGTCCCTTCAAGTCCTATTTTTTTTAATTTTATGGAATTTCAAATTGATTTGGGTATTTTTAAAACTCTTAACTATTTTAGGGATCTAATGTGTGAAAATTGGGGATTGAAATTGTGTTTTGGAAAATTAACTCATCGAGATGTAAATTATATAATATTTTGGAACATCTAATTGATTTGAAAGGTGAGTTTAGTTTTAAATTGAATTGGGTATATATTTTGGCTTGGTATAGTTATGGAAGAATATTGGATAGTAGTGCAACAATGCGCATTTAAGATACACAAATGTCTTCAACCCACGATCCATTTTAGATTGTAAATGAGGAGATTCAAGATTCTGCAAGTTCATTCCAAATTCCTACTATTTTAAACATTAACTTTTAAATTGAAATGTTTAATCTATAGAGTGGTGCATCACATTAAGGGCCTAAAGGCATGAAAACTGCAAATTACTGTATGTTATTCTTAGATTTCAAAAATAAGAGAGGAAATTTCTACTTTATTCTCTCATTCAGTTTCTAGTCTTGGCTGCCCTACCTGATCATGTGTATAGGTTCTCAACTAATTTACTTATATTTGCTTATGTAGCATGCATTAATTCATGTTTATAATAATAGAATTATTTGCTAATGAAATTGAATGTATTTTAGATACTATGTATTAGCCAATATTAATTAATTGTGTCAAAGCTTATTCTTTTCATATTTTATATTTCTTTTATCTATGAGGTAAAGGTTATTTATCCCCCCACAAAATTTAGTTCATTAATTTTATGCACACAGTATCAAAATAACCCTTGTTCGGAGTTGTAATATTTGCAAATGGAACTCTTTTCCCTTAAACAGTACAAACAAAAATGTGATTATTGTGTCAATGTATTTAGTTTATAAAAAAAGTGAAATGTTATTACAGATATCATCATTTAAATTTAAATAATCTCCTGACATCATTGTTAGTATTTGTTATATAACTTAACTACTTAACCATTTTTTCTCATTTTCTTTTTCCTACCCGTGTTTTCTCTTTGGCATTTAAAAAATAATAATAATTAAGAGAAGTTTAAAAACCAAAAAAAGGAGTTCAAAAAACTATTAAAATAGATAATAAATTGGCACAACATAGGTGCATAACCACTCACAGGAGCCAATGGATATCTGAATAACACAGAACAGGAGTCGATGGAGGACGGAGTGAAATTTGAACTCATGCCAAATGAGATGAGTGGTTGGTCATCAACCGCATCCTCTTATTGAATGTTGAAATGTTTAATAGTATTATAGTACCACAAAACAAAAATCTAAATTGCCAACCACATATATTGTTTCAGAATAACATATTGTACTGTAACAGGTTTCCATAATGCAAGTGCCTCATGATTCCAAATTGAGGGAACAAAGTAATGGCTACAAGAAAATAATAACCATAATAATAATAAACAACAATAAAAGGAATGGTGTGCCAGCAGAGTTTCTTTGCCAATTTGCCTTTAGGATATCGTAATCTAAAGACTTTTTTTGAGTAGTGAAAGTGATACCATCACGGAACAATAGGTTTGATCTCCCAAGCTTCTCTTGCTTCTAATAGTTCTGGACAATATCTCTGTGCCAGAATTTCAACTTGGTCAGCAAAAGACTTGTTCCCATGTAGGCCTATGTGTCGCACCATTTGGTGCCAACGCTCCCGACATACATCTCCAGACCTGTGCTCCAGAAGATTATCCCAATCCACATCTTCTATGCAGCATTCATCCAACTTGAAAAGGGCATCAACCAGGCGATAATCATCAGAATCAGCCCATACATGTCCCCTTCTCATGTAGACTGTCAGTTACATGGTGCTTAATGTAGACTGTCAGTTACATGGTGCTTAATGTAATTTTTCTGATGTTTCTCTTCACTCTAGGCTAAATGCCTGGAAACCGGAGAAACTGTGGCAATAAAGAAGGTTTTGCAAGACAGAAGATACAAGAATCATGAATTGCAGTTGATGCGCACCATGGATCATCCAAATGTAGTTGGTCTTAAGCATTGTTTCTTTTCAACTACCAGCAAAAATGAGCTGTTTCTAAACTTAGTAATGGAATATATTCCTGAGACCATGTATTGGGTTTTGAAGCACCATAGCAATGCAAACCAGAGAATGCCACTCATATATGTGAAACTTTACACGTATCAGGTTTGTGTGGTTCGTCCACATTTAATGTAATAATCATTACCATTTCTCCTACTGATCTTAACTGGGGAATATTTTCCAGATTTTCAGGGGACTGGCATATATGCATGTTGTTCTTGGAGTATGTCATAGGGACTTGAAGCCTCAGAATGTTCTGGTATGCACCTTTCAAACTGTGACTTGAGATTAAGAGTTGTAGCTGTTTTTTGACGTCAACGTTGGCTTTCCACAGGTTGATTCTCTTTCACACCAGGTCAAAATTTGTGACTTTGGAAGTGCAAAAATGCTAGTATGTTCACTTCTTTAAATTCCATTTCCTAACCAGTGGCTTTTTGATATTTAATTAAACTTTTTCCAAGCATATTACTGTTTTTTATCATTGCATGTGTTCATCTGACTGTGTTAAAACTATTTATCAAAATATATATATATAACTGCCTTGTGTTGAAACTGATGGCAGGACATCATTAGCTATGCAACTTTGAAAATTGTTCTATTCTTGCATTAATTTATTCGCTCAATGAGTCAATTATGTTATCTGTAAATTTAGTTGGTATCCTGTTCTAATTTTTAATAATCCATTTTCTTGGTTCTACTATATACAGCGAGAATCATATTCCTGGAAGTTTATTGAAAGTTCTCACTGCATAACTATGATGGAGGCCATTAACCATGGAAAGGATAAGAGCAAGAGGATGGTTATTCCTGGGGTATGATAATTGCTGCAATTCCTTTTTGTTCTTTTACTCAATATTATTTTTATTACTTTGATTTCTCCTCTATGCATTCAAATTATAAGAAAAGGATAAATGTCCGTTTTTCTCAATCTCTCGTCATTTTCTTAGGCATTCTAAAAGCTTAGCTGACATTATTACTAGAACTGCTATGGTATTAATTACTAAAAAACATAATAAGGTTAAAATATTTAAAAATATTTGCTGCTGTTTTTTTTTAAATTAAGATATGTTAACATGTAAACTCTCCCATATATGAATTTGAAAAATAGGGGAAATTTGACTCATAAAATCAATCATAAATTTTAATCTTTTTATTGGAATCCTATTTCAAAATTCCTTAACCCAAGCAAATTTTTAATTGTGGTGTAAAGATCGACTCTTCAAGTTAAACAGTAAAGAAAAGAACAAGTACTATGTTTCACCTAAAGGTGGGAGAGATGGCAGAAGTCTTGAGGAATAAGTTCAAGGTGGTTTCAATCCCCATAAAAAAATAACAAAGCAAATACCATTTAAATAAAAAAGAAGGTACTTTGTTTTCTTTCTCTAGGATTACCTTTTAAGTGCCATTATTAAACTAAGTGCCCAACCTATTATGTGGGCATAGTGCGAGATCGGTCGCAAACGTTGACGAGTTGAAAAAAATTAGGATTGGGAGCATTGCCATTGGCTGTATTGATACTGTCATATTATTTTCTCCTGAGCATTTTATATACTCATGTGCATGGGTCTGTCCATGTTTTGACAGTTTCTTTTATAAACTATTTTTGTTTATCCAAAATGAATCTGATTTTTCAAGGACTTTTTTTAATATTGTTATTATGAACTTTTGATTTTAAGATATACTTGGTTTGGCTAATAAAAATTTAAAGAAACATTTGTACCAAGAATAACGTGTTTGAAAGAAAGTTATACGAGTGATATAGGATGTGTTTATTACAACTTCAAATTCAATTGTATACGATAATATGAAAAAAATAGAAAATAAGTGTTTTGTCAGTGGTGGTCAATTGCTAGTCTTTACTCTCATGTCTTTTTGCAATTTCTTAAGGTCATTTTGAATTGATTTTACATAAGGATCAATGCTTTGTGCTTTGTATCAAAATTCAAAGACCACTATGAATGACTTTAACAATGTGCAACGTTCACAATACACAATTTTTACGATGCAACAGTCAGCCATGAATTTGCACTAAATGTGCCGGATTGGGGCCTCAGTGTGTGATTAGATCAGTTGGTTACTACCTGTGTCCTCAAAAGGATGTCTAAGAGTACATGGGATGATAAATTTAAGGTTGGCAAATTAGAGGAGAGAGAATAAAAACTGTCCCAATAATATTTGGACCCACACAAATAGCGTAATTAACTTGAGAGTGAAATGTTCTTACGGGGATATGTGCACTTTGGGTTAAATTATTATGCATGTCATATTTCACATTTAGTTTGTGAACTTTAGACTTTTTTTAGGACAAAATCTTGGTGTATTTCTGGACATGCTTTAGACTTTAGACGTCCGAGGTCGCTTTATTTCTCCACTTTTAGGCAATGGAGGGTTTAAAGGTTGTGCTGGAAAAGGGGAGTAGTTTCTCCTCTGCATAGACATGTTTGGATTGCCTTTTTGTCCTTGTACTATCAAGGAAACATCCTCCTCTTTCTTTTTATGGACCCTCCGGGGGTTGTTTCCATAAGATCTGGACTGGATGTGCTCAAGAATGACTTTAAGAGCTGTTAGGTCTTGAATTTTCTCGGACTTCAATCCCATCTCAACCATCTCGCCGTATTTGATCATTTCAAAAAATGGTTTGCCAATACCAGCTAGAACTATTTCATATAAAGGAGCTTCCTGTACATCTATGAAGGTCATGACAATTTCTGATTCCGTCATGGAAGGAATAACTTGAGCAGCAAGGCGACTCCACCTTTGAGCATACTCTCTAAATGACTCATTAGACTGTTTCTTGGCCTTGGTAATTTGGTAACGGTCAGGAGCCATTTGAGATTGAAAACTGTATTGAGTAAGGAAGGCGTGAGCTAGCTCTTCCCAGCTATGGATCTTAGAGTTGTCTAATCTGGTATACCATGAACGGGCTTATCCAGTTAGACTTTTTTGAAACAGCTGCATTCGGAGCTTTTCATTTTCTGCGTAAGACCCAAGTTCTCATATGAACACCTTTAAATGTGTATAAGGATCCCCTAATCCGTCATATTTCTCAAAATCAGGGGTCTTGAATTTCTCTGGATATTGAACACCAGGAAATATGCAAAGGTCTGTATATGAAACACTGCCATGGGTTCCAATCCCTTTGAGAACGCGGATAGTTTACTCCATTTGAAAGACCTTTTTCCTGATATCACCGGTGTCTGGATCTCCTTTGAGATGGGTGTTTTCAGGGTCTTTGTTGGTTGTATCCAACTGATGTTCCGGAATTATTTTTTCCAGACCTTGAACTCCTCCTTGTGTAGAGGATTCTGTATGTGTAGGTATCTTTGTACCCTGAGTATACTGGTGTAATTCTTTTAGTAGGACAACCAAGTCTGTGATTTGTTTACTCGATCCACAAATTCTTCTGAAAAGCAATTAGACTTATCGAAGAAGACATGATTGGTACATGAGCTCATGGGCCTTTTGGACCTTGAGCAGGATGCAATGAGCCCAATTGCTTCCCTACAAAAGACTTACATGGTTTAGTCTTAGGATAATATAAATGTTATCATAACATGTCCGTTTAGGAATTTTATCCTGCAAAATCGGTTGTTAATTGATAACATGTCATGAATGCACAGATATTCTTTATATTTTCCATTACATATGAATGAAAATGGAATAGAATTACAAGTAAATGTTTTTACTGGTAATTTAAAATGGAAAGTATGAAGAGACTTCCCTTCGCGTTTGGTTTATCAGAGGCTGACTTATCTTAAGGTTACTCTCGCGGCTTTTCGGCATGAAGGTTCCCAGATCATCATAATCTACTTGATGGGAAGTTAATCCGGTCGTTCAACTGGAGCGTATCTGAGTGGTTCCTTTCCTGAGCCTCGGGGAATCATTCTTCACACAAGTCCAGTAATCAAACACCAACAGGATAGCCTCCTGGTGGAGGGACCATACAACATACATTCACATACAACGTGTCCCACCGTTTATGAAAAATGATGACATGTGCGAAGCACTAATATTACAGATAGATATTTAGCAGTGCAGTAATTAAGATGCATTCGTACACATTCATCATAAATGTAAATGCAACATTCACACACAAGCATATAACAATTTTGAAAAACTTGTAATGGCGCTTAAGCCCTCTTCTTTGGAGTCCCAATGATCGCCACCGTCGACGCTTCGAATTTTTGAGTGACCCTTTTTGTTACTTGTTCTTTGGTGTTCTCATATTAATGTGAGATTTGTTTGAAAAAACAAGTGAAAAAGGTCCGACATGTATAATGTCGACGATTTGACTTTAAGAGTCGCCAGTTGGTGTATTTAACTGGTTGCACCAACGTAACCGAAAAAGGTTTGCACATTGACCCAGTGTTTTGACACTGCTAGATGGGTCTATGAAACCGAGATTCATTTTAGGTCCGGGGGTTTGATTATGCGGAGGGAAGGTGTTAGGTACCCCCCGACATCCGTGTTACCACGGTGACCACCACTTTTCAAAGAAATTGTTATATGAATGTGTGTGTGTGTGTGTGGATCAATGTACAATTATTTGAAAGTAGTGCGAGGCCTCGTTCACACCTATATACACAAGGTTTGAATGTTATAGAAAAATTCAGTTTTAACCAAGATATAGCAATGACATTTTTGTAAAAGAGGTTTTTCAAACCCTGTGCTCAATAGGAATTGAGACCTTTTCATACTTCCATTTTATTATTAAATGTTTGGCTTGTTTGCTTTTATTTTCGAGATGCGAAGCATTCTCGATAAAATAATATCTGATGAGTGCCCAACTCCTCATGGGCATGACAACCATCCAAGGAAATTCGAGACCTTTGTAAAATAATGTATGCAGTTTGCTTACAATTTGAAAAATGTCCATCATGGGAACCGAATCTAGATTAAGTAAATCCCGAACACGTGATCACATGATTCCTAAAGCTCACGTGATCTGCAATTTGTATGGAAAGCGATGGCGATTATATATATATAAAAGTCAGAATATATATATATACACATGATCAACCACCTAGAAGCAACTCCATGGGGATCAAAAATGTAAATATATAAAAGCGGTAAATATATATATATATATATATATATATATATATATATATATATATATATATATATATATATATATATGGACATGATCAACCACCACAAGTAAACTCAAGTGGGACGAAATGTAAATAAAAGTCATAAAAGCGATCAACTATCACACAAAGTAAACTCCAGTTAGGACAGAATGTAAATATATATATATATATATATATATATATATATAATATATATATATATATATATTAAAGCGATAACGCATGCTGGATGTGAATCCTGGCTCATCGGATATGTCCCATAAATGAATAATTATATATATAAGTATATATATATATATATATAAAAAGCAATTAAATGCCTTTGGATATAAAATTGGGCTCATGGGCGAGTCGACCACAGTTTATATATATAAGCAATTAAACGCTCGGGCCAAGTTCAGGCTCAATCGAGGCATAACTCGATAATGTTAGTCCATATATGAAATATATGCATATATATAAGTATACATATACAGATAGAAATGAAAATCACGCATCAAGTCCGGCAAACACACTCACACAACTCTCAACGTGTACAACAAAGTGTGCTAATATGAGAAGAATGCTTTATAAAATATGAGAAGGCTTACGGTGAAACCGCCAAAGTAGACTTCTATGACTTTAAATGGATAAACACTCGGCTCCCCACCGGGATAAAAGATAGCTATATGTGAGCTAACTAGTGTTTAGAAGTGAGAAAACACTCAAAAGATGTGTATCTGAGCAAAATGGGCGGGGGCTTTCTCGCGTTTCCCTCCTCTTCTTCTCAAATGGTGAATTCCAAGGCTTATATATATGAGCGGATGGTAGCAGTACACTGTGGCAACCGCAGATTGTACCACTACAAGGTCGTGTGATGCATTCGAGCCTCGTGGGTCCCCTCATCTCGTAGTACGTGCAGTCGTGCACTGTAATGTCCGCTCGAACTTGTAGAACTTCAATCCGAGCATCCGAACGAGGTATATCTGACCTTTTTCGGACCGCTTGTGTCAAGAGTTACGCAATGACATGGATTAGAGGTTGTACGAAGTCAGGAAGAGGGGTCTATGTCCATGGTCTTCAAGCTTCAAATTCTATCCAAAGTACTGCCACGCGTAATAGTCACTCAGGATTGTCAATTCTTGGCTCTTGTGGGACATTGTTGGATTTATGTATGTATGAAGTGTTGAGACGATGTGCCATTGTCGAAGGAACAAGATGACGTTTGACTCCTCGTCAGGGTTATCGCCGGTTTGAGTTGAAAGTAGACGTTGCTCAGGGTTACAACTGAGATTGGACTACTTGGTGGTATGTCGCGATATCATCTTGTTGAGATGGTAAGATAACGTTGTGACTCCTTACCGGGGTTATCGCCGGTTTAACCGGAAAGCAGACGTTGCTCAGGGTCTTGTTTGTATGTATCACCGTCATCTGTGGATGTTCCTGTCTGCTCATTTGTCAACTTCGAGTCTGAGGTGTGTGTGCCTCGACAAAATGTCTGAGGTTGAAGCTGATTGCATATATTTGAAACAAGCATTTTCGGGGTTATCATGGAATCGCAATGAACATCTCTTGGGGCTATCACCAGGATGGGGTTTCTTACTCCCAAAGTGTTTCTCGGGACTAGAATCGAAAGGCGTCATGGTGTTATCACCGAGACGAAACTCGCCCTCTCCGATGTTGTTCTTGGCCTTTTGATCTGCATATTTCGGGGTTATCTTCGAGATTGGAAATGAGATTCTCGGTGTGTGTTCCGGGTTTGAGATGATGTTCTCGGTTTTTGTTCCGGGTTGGAAGTGAACTTCCGGTAGTATCCGGAATGGATGTAAGCTGTCTTTCAGGGTTATCTCCAAAAGATGAATCTACCCTCCTGCAATGTTTCGAGTGTCTACATGGACTTTAAAATAACTTTTAGGAATTTATTTTTTATTTTTAATAATTAAAAACTAATTTTATTTAATTATTTAAATAAAATAATTAATATTCAAAATTAACTGTCGCTAAAGGGCCCTATAGCGACAAAATTGTCGCTATAGGTGTTCTTGAGCTGATCTTTAGCCTGCTCAGAAACCCATGTCAATCACAAGGGTGCTAGGTTTGACCAAGTCTAGATTTATGTTCCAGTTGATTACAGGGCTTGTATTGGTATCAAGATTATAATATTTATGTAATACTACATACACTAACTCAGATAATGGCCAAACAACAACATCACAGAGAGATCGAAGCCTCCAAATATCATGTCAGAGGTTGTTTTCATTTCTAGGTTTTTTAGAAATGAAGAACAGTACGAGGGTGCTACTTTGGATCCTTGTAACATGCCTACTGAGCTTTCTTTGTGTGGTATGAAGGTTCAAATATGTAGTATAGATGTTAGTGTACAATGTTATAACAACAGATCATCATAACAACAACGAATTCTAAGAGATCATGGCCGGTCAAACTCTGACAGAAAACATGCTCTTGAAGATTCTGGGTTTTCCAGAATCTTCATCCGGGCATTCGGCCAACCCTTGTTTGACCACAAATAACTTTGATTCTACAGTTAATATAGTGATCGAATAGCATGTACTTGTAGTTCATACTCCATTCTACAACATCAAACCAACAACATGACCTAAAACATAAACTACAAGCAAGATCAAGGCCCGCAAAAACACTGTGAGACAAGATCTGGGTTTCTGGGTTGCCCAAAAACCCATTTTCGTGCTCGGTCAACGCAGTTTGACTGCTTATAACATGAAATCTAGACATGATCCAACCCTGATTCAAGTTGCAGAACAAAGACCACATAACATACTACAAGTTCAAACATTAATTTAAAACACAAAAACCGTTAACAGACACCGTTCTATGAAGTCTGACATTTGCTTGTCAGACGATGTTATACAATTTTTCAAGATTTAAGAAATCATCAATTTCGAGCACTTTGATGTTATGGATCTGGGATCTAACAACCCAGATCACTAACTGACACCCTCTAACATAACTTTAAATAAAAAACATCAAACAACATGAATCACATGATTTTCAAAATTTAGGGTTTATACCTATATTTGATGTCCCATTTTTGATTCTGATCCTACTGATTTGATCTTGTCTTGCTAAGTAATGATATTAGCTGGACTTAACACTCCCTTTCTCTCTCCATTTCCGAAATCTTAGAGAGAAAAAGTCTTGGTTCATATGAGAAAGAAAGTTAGTCTTTTTCTCTCTCTATAATCTATCAAATAATGAATGAAAAGAATTGGCTGATGTATATAGTCAATAAGTGGCTGATTGTTGTGATATAAGCACAAGGAGTGGTTAGAGTTGATCATGCACTCAATATTATGGCAAGACTTGTACATTTTCTAATTAAAAATGCAAGAAGGGCACTTTAGTCTTTTTGCTAGCAAATTTAATAGCATTTTGGTCTATTGATTCGACCCTTAGGGTTTGACCCTAAGGGTTAAAATCTAAGGTTTTCAAAATAGAAATTTAATATTTCTAAATTATAATTAGGATTCTATAATTATACTAAGATTTTCTAATCATAATTCAAGCTTGCTAATTAGGATTAATGATTCCTAATTAAAATTAAAATTACCTAATTACCAATTAGGGTTTCTAATTTACAAATTGGGGTTTCTAATAATTAGGGTTTCTAATTATTAGAATTTCTAATTAATCATTAGGGTTATCCCTAATTAAACTGTAATTAATACACAAAAACCTTATTCGTAGCATTTAAATTCCCAGATTAGGATTTTAATATACCGAATTAGGGTTTTAAATCCCCAGAACTAAAATTAGGGTTTTCGAACGCATCGTTAGGGTTTATAACAGTTCGTTAGATTTTTTTAACTTAAACATGACGTTTTTAACCTAACTTTAGGGTTTACTAAAGTTATTAGTTATCCAATAAATTCCTTGATCTTAAATCATAACTGCACACATAAAATCTCTAATTAGGGTTTAATAACTGAACGTTGACGTTCTTAAGATATACTTAGGGTTTGACACTGATATAATTTATCTGGTCAACTCTTGACCCTTAACAACATTCTGAACACATAAATGACCATACACACAGAACATATACACTTATATACTTAATCATGAATAATTCACCACAAAAATTTTTAAATCCACAAAATTTCTTTCTAGAAATGTCAAATCCATTCACTTATTTTCTGTCTAGGTTCTAATATTGAACCTTAAATCAATCAATTATGATTTTAATTTTTTTTTAAATTCTTGGGTTGTCACATTCACCCCTTCTTCTAAGAATTTCGTCCCCGAAATTCACCTTACACCATACTGCTTACACCATTCGTACACATCATTACATGTTACCCAATACACCACTTACAAGAGTAAAAATTTTCAAATTGTGCTGAGGAGTCATATAGACTATGATTTTTCATTTTCGCAAAGGTTTTATGAAAATTCATCCAAAACCGTCTCTTACCACGAAGACTAGAGGGTGATTAGCCCAGTATGCCCGATCTTGCCCCAAGATGTCTTTGGTTTTATCTGCTTTCTAAATCCTTTGCCGTAGGCACAAAAATTTTACCTCAGTCTTATTGGATTCCGCACCAAAACAATTTGATTCGGGAATTTTTTTATTCAATGAACACTTAGAGTTTTCATAAACATTAGTCTAGCTGAATTGAATAGCGTAGACTCATATCAATAATCAATTTCAATCGATATACAAATGTGTATAGCGAAACGTCATTGGCAAATTAATTTTTGTAAATATTTTTGAGAATGACGTTATGATACCGTACTGTATTAACAGTCCGTTTGAGGATGCCGTTATTGTATGACTTTGTCTTAACACATCATACAATAGTGGAACAATGATTTTTTTTAGATCGAATTCACACTAAGTATTCCTGTATTTATAACTCTATCAACTTTTTATCATCTTTGCACCAGGTTACATAGTACATAAGTGATAAATAAAAATATATTTTGATATTTTAAATCATTATCGTCTAGCCGAAACAAATAGCATAGATTATACTTTAAACCGTTCAAAAATCATTACAAATATATATATATATATATATATATATATATATATATATATATATATATATTTAAAAGCACATAATGCGTATTTAGCTTGATGTCAAAATTTCGAAGTCTAGAATAGCTAGGAAATTTGGAAAACCTATGTCTCCACTAATAATCATTTGCTTAAACAGTCTATCTATTCCTATTATCCTCAATTCTTCATTCATACATGGCTATTCCCAATTCGTCAAACCACACTCATGATTTCAGGAACTTTCCACAGTCATATGAGTTTAAGAACTTGTCCTAGTTAGACCTTTGACATCCATTCGCTGAGGGGTTCATAAACATTTCATAAAATCATGAGTCACGTACGTAACATAAGTATGAGTTTTAAGAACTCGTACTTAACCTTATATTCTCTACCTATAACTTATCTATCTGTTATACACATGAGAAAGGAATCACCCTCTTAACATGCATATAGCAAATAACGCGACACAAACATTCCCACTTAATCCTAACTCCATTCTCAATACGAATTTCATTTAATCCGTATTCATAATCCTTTCCTGAATCTGTACCAATTCATAGTACAACTAACACACAACAATCTTGCTGTAAACTTTTGAATCATTCACTTGATCCTTTTCCATACTATAACCTTATCTGATCACGGGTTGATCTCATCGTATATATTATGATTCATTTCTATGCTATGATCGTTTTGCTTTACGATCTCCTATCCCGGTCCTTTTAGTCTTTTATACTCTATCTATTCACCACTACTTTTTAACTTTATTATCAGAGTTAGGGAACTCCATATCATTATAACTCACCGAGATTCATCTTTGAATCTTACCGACACACTAACTCTATTTGAGCTAGTACTTATCCTAATTACTGTGGTTATTGGTCTCAGGTATTCCTACCTAAGGTTTATAACCAACAGTTTTGATACCAACTGTAGCGTCCCCAAATCCGGGTCCCAAATCACCACGAATCTGGTATACTATCATTTGATTTCTATATCTATTGTTGAAGATATAAACATAAATTATTTATACATTAAACTTACACATTATTTCTCCAAGGTCGAGAATCTTCACTTAATACACAATTCATAACTTATTTGACTTACAATAACATTAATATACAATACTGTTTCAAACTATATCTGCACATATAATCCAAAGCTAGACTTGTCTTTATCTTTTCTTGTATCCGACGTATTCGTCTTAATCTGTAATGTTTATCATGATATAGCAAGGGTGAGCATAAGTTTGCCCAGCAAGTATAAGTTTATTTAAGGATATATCATGATGGAAAGAATTGAACAATAAGCTAGCTATAATTCTACAATATAATTGAGAACTAGCTTTGACAAATTTTCATAGCTGAACGAACATTGAACATGAACATAACAATTATATCTGGGCCGAATGGTAATGAAGGTGATCAGCCTTTCATACCTGATGAATACATGCAATATGCATAGAGTGCGAATAAATAATTCATAGACATGAAAATCAGTAATGATTAACCACAAGTATATTTGAATGAAACAACTCGAGGTCGAGTTAAGAAAAATTTGCATGTTCGGTCGATTACTGTTACACAATTTATTTATCTTTGTCTAAAGACCTATTATATAAATAATATCGATATACAAATTAAAATATTATCATCATAGTATAATAATATTATATATTATCGTAGAATAACCTAAACACATAACACATAACCCTATAAGTTTATACAGCACATAAGATTTAGCATCAAGTCAGACTATTTCAGTCTGAGTTGAATCTGACATAATTCTAACATTTCGACGGTCTAGTCGGACGATTATCGAGTTTAAAATCATTAAGACTCGGTCTAAATTGGTTCACAAATATTTTAGATAATTTATTATCAGTCAAAATATTTTTTTATAAGCTCATAATAATTTTCAGATAATTATTATCATTTATCATGATTTTTCAATCATTAATATCGTATTTATATAATTTAAATACCATATAATTCCTTTATCATTAATATTTATTTAATATTAAATATTAATGAAAATCATAACATAATATTATAATATATTTATAATATCACAAAGTATATTTTAATACTTTAAAATCATATTTATATGATTTTTAAACGATTAAATCCATTATCCGATAATTACTATTAATATTTTCATGGCAAAATATCAAAAGTTATATTTTATAACTTAAAATATTTTTATAACACTTAATCATTTTTATATAATTTTAAATCATTAATTCAATTTTTCTATAATTTATTTAATATATTAATTAAATAAATTAACCACCATTAATATTAATTAATTAATGAAATTTATCACAAAATATTAAAAGTCATTAAAAATAACTTGAAATATTTTCTAACACCATAATATAATTTTTCATGATTTTTCATGTATTAAAATCATTTTAAATAATTTATTTAATATTATAATTAAATAAATTAAATAACATTATTGTTCCAAAATATTAAATATTTATGAAATATATTCAGAATAATTAAAAACCTATTTTTGGACTTTAAAATAATTTTTAGGAATTTATTGTATTTTTAATAATTAAAAACTAATGTTTTTGTAATTATTTAAATAAAATAATTAATTTTCAAAATTAACTATCGCTAACGGGCCCTATAGCGACGAAACTATTGTTATAGGTGTTCTTGAGCTGATCTTGAGCCTGCTTTGAAACTCATGTCAGTCACAAGGGTGCTAGGTTTGAGCAAGTCTAGATCTATGTTCCAGTTAATTACAAGGCTTGTATTGGTATCAAGATTATAGTTTTTATGTAATACTACATACACTAACTCAGATCATGGCCAAACAACAACATCACAGAGAGATCGAAGCCTCCAAATATCATATAGGAGGTCGTTCTTCATTTAATGGGTTTTCCGAGAAATGAAGAAAAGATCTGAGGTGCTACTTTGGATCCTTATAACATGCATACTGAGCTTTCTTTGTGTGATATGAAGGTTCAAATATGTAGTATAGATGTTAGTGTACAACGTTATAACAACAGATCATCATAATAACAACGAATTCTAAGAGATCATGGCCGGTCAAACTCTGACAGAAAACATGCTCTTGAAGATTCTAGGTTTTCCAAAATCTTCATTCGGGAAGTCAGTTAACCCTTGTTTGACCACAAATAATTTTGATTCTGCAGTTAATATAGGTGATCGAATAGCATGTACTTGTAGTTTATACTCTAGTCTACAACATCAAACCAACAACATGACCTGAAACATAAACCACAAGCAAGATTAAGGCGTGCAAAAACACTGTCAGACAAGATCTGGGTGTTTGGGTTGCTCAAAAACCCATTTTCGTGCTCGGTCAACGCAGTTTGACTGCTTATAACATGAAATCTAGACAGGATCCAACCCTTATTCAATTTGCAGAACAAAGACCACATAATATACTACAAGTTCAAACATTTAAAACACTAAAACCGTTAACAGACACCAATCTATGAAGTCTGACATTTTCTTGTCAGATAATGTTCTACAATTTTTCCAGATTTAAGAAATCTTCAATTTCGAGCACTTTGATGTTATGGATTTGGGATCTAACAACCCAGATCACTAACTGACACTCTCTAACATAACTTTAAACAACAAACAACATCAAACAACATGAATCACATGATTTTCAAAATTTAGGGTTTATACCTATTTGATGTCCCATTTTTGATTCTGATCCTACTGATTTGATCTTGTCTTGCTAAGTAATGATATTAGCTGGACTCAACACTTTCTTTCTCTCTCCATTTCCGAAATCTTAGAGAGAAAAAGTCTTGGTTCATATGAGAAAGAAAGTGAGTATTTTTCTCTCTATAATCTACCAAATGTTGAATGAAATGAAATGGCTGATGTATATAGTCAATAAGTGTCTAATTGCTGTGATATAAGCATATGGAGTGGTTAGAGTTGATCACCACTCAATATTATGGCAAGATTTGTACGCTTTCTAATAACAAATTCAAAAAGCGCACTTTTGTAAGACCCCAACTTTTATGAATAAAGATTAAATTTTCTCGAAATATATTTTTGAATATTATGGTGTGAATATGATATAATATTATAGTTGTGGGTAATATTTACAAATTTTGTAAAGAAAGCAAGTTGTTATAAAATATTCGATTGGTCGGGGAATATTCGTTTTAATAGGGAATATTAAATGCGACAAGATAATCATTGGTGGACCCCACAATGAAGATCTCTTGTCATAGTTAGAAAATGACGAAATTATATTTTTATAAAAATAGCGGCGAAAGTTTCTTTATTAAATTGTTGAACTATCCATTAATAAAAGTACTGATGTCTGGCGTGGTTGCGTAGTAGCTACAGTATTGATTATTGATGCTTACGTGAGAAGTCACTCGCTTATACTCAATTATTGCTTTGATGAATTGTCTTTGCATCATATCTCATATTATTGATTCAATTATTGTCGCGAGTATCATCTGCATAATATTTTATTTATTATGAAATCAATAATTGAGACGATAAAGTTATTCATATTATTATTTGCAATATTGACAATGTCTAGAAGTTCTGTTAATGGGATGTTTGGTCACCTAATTACACGCCAATAAGGAGAAATCCTTATCGGAAAGCCCCTTTTTCCTGGGAACGACCTGGTTGTTAAATATTTTGAGTTATAATATTAATGATGAATAAGTTCGTGTTGATTAAAGATGAAATTGATAGTTCCATTGTGTTGGGATTATTAGTGTTGGGAAATCGACATTTATTTTGATAATAATTGATGTTTGGAAGTTATATTGACTAATCGGGTAATTAATCGGATAAATGAACAATTAATTGCTATTAATTCACATGATTATAACTATTTGTTCACATGTGTGTACTATTGATTCACATGTATGTACTATTAGGGGAGGTGGTGCAAAATCGATAATACTTGTATGACTAAATTAAAAATGGAGGTATAGATGAAAATATTATACTATAATTATTTTTTTCACATGTATAGAACTATTGATTCACATGAATGTACTATTAATTCACATGATATACTATTAGGGGAGGTGGTGCAAGTTTGATAATACTTGCGGGACTAAATTAAAACCGAAAGAAAAGATGAAGGTATTATCTTTGTAATATTTTGAGCCCCAAAAAGCGTCTGATTATCGAAACTATATTTTCCTATAAATAGAAGCTCATTCTTCTTTCATTCTTACCAATTCACTAAGACTCACAAAAGCAATTATAGAGATAGAAGCTATAGAGAGAGAAGCTATAGAAGAAAGAAGAAGAGAAGTCTGCTACCTCACTATTCCAGTATCCAGTCTTCTTATGAGGTAAGAGATATTATTTTTTTAGTATTCGTAAAAATAATATTTTCTTCCATACTCTTTAGTATGTGAGTAATATTATTTTGTTTCGTATTCCTAATTCTACACTCATTCTGTTAAAGTATTGCTTCTATATTCCATGAAATTAGTAGAATATCTTTGATGTTTATACTTCATCTAGTATCTTTTCATAGAAAATATTATTTTGAGCTTTCATGATAAATATTGATCTTTTCATACTGAAATACTATTCATGAGTTACTATTTACGAGTTACTATTCACCCAATTACTATTCACTCATATATTATTCACTCGGGTATTCGAGGCACTTTTCATGCCGGAGTACTATTCACGAGTTACTATTCATGGGTTACTATTCATCCAATTACTATTCACTCGAATATTATTCACCCAGGTATTTGGGGTACTTTTCATGTCGGGGTACTATTCATGAGGTACTATTCTTAAGTACTATTCACGAGTACTATTCACGAGTACTATTCACCAAAATATATATTTCTTTTACATTCAAATTATTTTTGATAGATGAATATTACTCTTGAATTTTACTCCACAAAGCAGTATCATGTTGACAATTTGGATATTTTTAAACTCTGGATAAATTTAAAGTCTTTAATATTTATCCTTGATTTCGTTTGATTAATGCTTATATCATTGTCATCATCCTCATGCTTATATTGTGATGAAAGTTATCTTTGGCTTATGTGCATAGATGGACTGTTGATTGATTATGACCAGTGATCATTTGGTATAATCATGATCCATTATGTTACAAATGAAGTGGTAAAAGTCATCATTGGCCCGTAGTGCATTGATGGACAGTTGTTGATATGATTATGACCAGGGATTATTCAGTATAATCATGACTATTGATGATTACATGAATATCCTTGGCCCGTAGTGCAGAGATGATTCGATGATGTGGTTTATTTATTAAGTTGAGTCTCAGTGATAAAGTTGATGAAAATCTTTTTAAATCATAGAAGATAGTAGATATCATGCTCTACTTGAGTCTTTTAATGGATTGCTTGTTCCGCTGCAGTTAAACTTGATGTTTATTGTATTTTATCAGTTTAACACTATTGAAGGCTAATGATAATTTATTCTACATTATCTTAGTCATAATATTTCTTACTGGGCTAGTTGAGCTCTCCCTTTTGCTTTCATTGTTCTCTTCAGGAAATGAGAACGTAGCCGGGACTAGTCGGGGAACGGAGTGACGGTCTAGATGGTTGCATTAGTAGTCCTCACTATTCTATGAAATAGTGTGATAATAAATGTATTGAAGACTTCATTGGAGTTTGAATACTGTCTATGAGACAATATTTGTGTAAAAACTCTCAGCTACGCTATTGTCGTATTGTATAAAAGAAGTTGTATTTAATTTTTGTACCATGTATTTGGCGATTCAGAATTGGCGATGTATACCTATTTTGGGGGCGTCACAACTTTAGTCTTTTAGCTAGCAAATTTAATGGCAATTTGGTCTATTGATCAAACCCTTAGGGTTTGACCCTTCGGGTTAAAACATAAGGTTTTCAAAAATTCAATTTTCTAGGATTTCCAACTTAGGTTTTCAAAATAGAAAATTAATATTTCTAAATTATAATTAGGATTGTATAATTATACTAAGATTTCCTAATCATAATTCAAGCTTGCTAATTAGGATTAATGATTGTTAATTAAAATTAAAATTACCTAATTACCAATTAGGGTTTTTAATTTACAAATTAGGGTTTCTAATAATTGTGGTTTCTAATTATTAAAATTTCTAATTAATCATTAGGGTTATCCCTAATTAAACTGTAATTAATACACAAAAACCTTATTCATAGCATTTAAATTCCCAGTTTAGGATTTTAATATACTGAATTAGGGTTTTAAATTCTCAGAACTAAAATTAGGGTTTTCGGACGTATCGTTAGGGTTTCTAACAGTTCGTTAGATTTTTCTAACTTAAACATGACGTTTTTAACCTAACTTTAGGGTTTATTAAAGTTATAACTTATCCAATAAATTCCTTGATCTTAAATCATAATTGTACACATAAAATATCTGATTAGGGTTTAATAACTGAACGTTGACGTTCTTAAGATATACCTAGGGTTTGGCACTGATATAATTTATCTGGTCAACCCTTAACCCTTAACCACATTCTGAACACATAAATGACCATACACACAGAACATATACACTTATATACTTAATCTTGAATAATTCACCACAAAAAATTTTTAATCCATAAAATTTCTTTCCAGAAATGTCAAATCTATTCACTTATTTTCTGTCTAGGTTCTAATATTGAACCTTAAATCAATCAATTATGATTTTAATTTTTTTTTAAATTCTCGGGTTGTCACACTATAGCTCTGATTTCCATAAAATTTAACTGGAAGTTCATGTTAGTATGTGTAAGATTTTGCCAAGAGTTGGAAATTTTTGGAGTTGAGCATGATATAGCTAATTTTCTTAAGTTACGAACTAAAAACGGACTTTTGAAAAATACTAAAGGAAATTGAAAAATTCCAGAAAAATTATTTTTGTGTATGGAATATATGTATATATGTGCGGACAGAATTTTTTTTTGTTTAATTAGGTATTTTTCATACCTATGAATGAGTTAAGAATAAATGCGAAAATTAAGTTATATTAAGTTATAAAGCTTGTAAATATGATTTTATTGATTAATAATCATTATATGATGTATTAAGACTATTTGAGGGTAATTTGGTCATTTTTGATAAAATGATTTATACATGGCATGATATATGTTTTAAATAAATTAAATAGTAAGAGATAAATAAATAAATTAAATTGTTTATAAATAATTAAAATATTATTAAATAATTAATATTATTGCTAAATAATTAAAATATTATTAAATGATTAATAATATTAGTAAGTGAATAAAATATTATTAAATGATTAATAATATTATTAATTGATTAAAATATTATTAAAGGACTAATAATATTTATAAATGATTAAAATATTATTAAATGATTAATAATATTAATAAATGCTTAAAATATTATTAAATGATTAATATTATTAATAAGTAATTAAAATATTATTAAAGTATTAATAGTATTTGTAAATGATTAAGATATTATTACGTGATTAATAATATTAAGAAGTGGATAAAATATTTTTAAATGACTAATAATATTAGGCGATAGTTTTAAGATGATGATTAAGTGATTTAAATATTATCAAAAGACGATAATATTACTAATAAATTAAGAAATTATCTAATATTTTATTATGTGGCTAAATATTAGATAATTTATTTTAAGAATAGTTGTTTTATGAGTTAAGATTTGTTAAGTTAATTGAAAGATCAATCGTATTAATGATAGGTCTTTTCTAAGAGAATAAATTAGATTACTTGGCAGTAATCGTCGGAGCATGCAAGTTTTATAATTCAAACTAGAGTAATTATTTTTCAAGCATGTTAGTGGAATAATTATTGTCAATTATTCCACATAAAAGATAATTATTGTTATTCGCACTTAGTTTCAGTTTCATATGTCCATCAAGTATGAAAGGCTGATCACTTTAATTACCAAAGTATTTGTTCATGGTCATTGTTGGTTGTGACGCCCCCAAATTCAGACACTAATATCTCGAATTCGATGCTTCGCGATCTAATTCTAAGAATGCACTAATAACTCATACAACGGAATAATAGAATAACTTACATTGATTTATTATAATTATTCTTGTCTCAAGGTTTCACAACCATTACTAGTAATATTACATAACTTAAGTTCAAACATAAATTAGTACATAATATTAAATAAGTCTTATTCCAATCGGATAATAATAAACTTCTAACTTAAAAGAACAAAGCTACTCCATAGCCTTGCCCTTACCCTTATCCTTGCCTGCTGTTTCACCACATTCTGCCTTTACTGAAAGGTGTAAAGAAATCAATAATGGGCAATAAATTTGCCCAACAAGTAATATAACAATAAGGGTGAATAAGTATAAAGTTCAAATTTCAAGGGTATAACAGTAATGATAGTTCAAGAATAACAAGAAATATCAATTGTTCTACATAAGAGTCGCTATGGACTGAAAGATATCATCATGATTTCAAAGTTCAAGAAGAATGAACACTAAGTAGTCATAATGGACTAAGAGCTCCTGCTAGAATTAACAGTATTATGCTGAGAATCAAATCCAAATAAGTACAATAGGTGATCAGCCTAAAGTACCATACGTTATGCATAACATTTAAACATGCTTGTATGTGCGCTGATGAGTGGGTTTCATACCTACAAATCGGATGCCTATTCGAACTTAAATAGTGCCTAATCCATCTATTTTTATATCGTTTTATGCATTTTTTGTTTGTTTGTGTGCAAGTTTGGTACGTATTGGCTAAGGCAAGGATGGTGGTAATGTGGCAGGGAATCAGCAGGCAAAGCAAGAAAATCAGTAAAGATGTAGAGGAAAGCCCGCCGGAGCGGGCCTTTATAAACTAAAACACCCCGCTGGGGTGGGGGTGCACATTATTTAGAAGCTTAATACCCCGCCGAGGCGGGGGTTTCCATGCATAAAAAGCCCGCCATGGCGGGAGTACACGGCTAGAAAAGTAGATATCTGATGCAATTTCACTACTGTGGTGGTGTGGCTTGGTGGAGTTTGGACGCGATTAGGACTAAAAAGAGGACGTATCCAGTTACAATATGAGGGACTTAAGCAACTCTAATGATTCATTGAAGATTCAATCAATCACAACAACTTTTAAGCCCTAATTTTGAGGATTTTTGGAGGAACATAGCAAGGAGCAAGGAACACAAAGATTGCAGATTGAAGTAAAGAGAAGGGTGGTTCTATTACTGTTCTTGTTCTTTAATTTCATTTTTTTTAATTGGGATGTTGATTTCTTTGACCTATTTAGTGTTTATTTCATTAATTATGAATAAATTAACCTATTAAGTCTATGATGGATCTTTATGTGTAACAAGGATTATCATGCTTTGATTTTAATTCAATGATGCTATTTTTCAGTTCAACTATTATGATTTGTACGTAATTTATAAGTTGCTTGATCACCAAATCTATGTGAACTTGTATGAATTCAAGAGATGAAATATATAGTTTAGACTTGGTTATAATAGCATGTGTTTGTGATTTCTGTGTTTTGATGGAATTCATAATTTATTTTTAGGACAGAAATATACCTATGTATCGCATGTAATTGTATGAGAATTTGGATTTAAACCTTCTTTAATTGCAACTCACATAGAGATATAGTGAATTCGTTAATTAGGGTGTTTGGCTTAATTATATCATCTGTGGATTTACGTTGATATGGGTTTAGTGCATCGAGAGATGGCTATTTCTACTTTCGTGTTCTTGATTAATGAACTGGAATAGTTGAATTAGATTAAATAGAGGCATGATAATCTAAGTGAGGCATAAAGTAAAGTTATAGGCTTAATTCTCCATTATCTGATTAAAATTTGTGGTGGTTAGTTGATTTAAATATATTTAGTAGTTTTTCATTTATTACATCATTAAATCGGTTAGTTTAATAAAATTGAGATAATACAAAGCTGGTAATTGTTAGATTAAATTGTTATTTGTCTCTGTGGGAACGATACTTAACTTATCGTTATATTACTTGTTGATCACGTATACTTGTGTGTTATAACGACCCCAAATCCGGGTCCTAATTGCCACGGATCTGGTATACTATTTCTATAATTAATTGCGGAAGATATAAACATAAATTGTTTATACATTAAACATTACACACTAATCCCCAAGCTCGAGTAACCTTAACTTGTACACAATTCATAACTTATTTGACTTACAATGTCATTAATATACAATACTGTTACAAACTTTATTTGCACATATAATCCAAAGCTAGACTTGTCTTTATCTTTTTCTTGTATTCGACGTATTCATTTTAATCTGCAATGTTTATCATGATATAGCAAGGGTGAGGAAAAAGGTTGCCCAGCAAGTATAAATTTATTTGAGGATATATTATGATTGAAAGAATTTGAATAATAGCTGGCTAACATTCAACAATATAGTTGTGAACTAGCATGAACAAATTTTTATAACTGAACGACCAAGTCAATAGGATTTGAATTGTCAAGAAAGAACATGAACAGTTTATAACTGGACTAGATGGTAATGAAGGTGATCAGCCTTTTATACCTTATAAACACATACATTATTTGCACAGAAAGCTATTTAACAATTTATAGACATTGTAATCAGCAATGATTAGCCATAAGCATAATTGAAAGAATAACTCGAGGTCGAGTTTAAGAAAACTTACACAATAATTAAAAGTTCAAGGTTAGAAACTTACATGTATCACCGAATAATGCTACACAGTTTATATCGTTTTTATCCGAAGACCTAATGTAAATAATATCGATCTCCAAATATTATAATAATATCATCACAGTATAATACTATTATATATAAACATAGAATAACCTAAACACATAACACATAATCCTATCAGTCCACAAACTACCTAAGACTCTGTATCAAGTTAAACTATTTCAGTCTCAGTTGAATCCGACACAATTCAAACATCCCGATGGTCTAGTCGGATAAATCTCGAGCATAATATTACTAAGACTCGGTCCAAACACTTAACAATTAACTTAGATAATTTTATTATTAGTCAAAACATTTTTCAAAGACTCGTAATAATTTTTAAATCAGACTTTGTGATCGGTCAACGAGGTTTGACTTCCTATATTTTGAAATCTACGCATGATCTGACCCTATTTTCAGTTCCAGATCATAGTCCACATGGCATACTACAGATCTATAACTTAAAACACCATAAATCATTAACACACAAGGATCTGTGAGCCCTGACATATGGCTGTCAGACCATATTTTAGGGTTCATAGTCAGTTCTTAAAACTTGACTTTCTAACACCTAGATGTTATGGATCCTTGATGTTACATCATGGATCACTAAATAACATCCCTTAACCCAACTCTAACCATCTAACAACAACATATAACATAAGATCACATAGATTTTTATAAGGCTAGGGTTTTATACCTTTATGTTTTGATTCTTGAACTTTTGATCCTTAATCTGTTCTTGGAAGGCTAAGAGTTGATCATAACTTTGGTTCTCAATCTTTCTCACTCTAAATTCAAAATTTAGGAGAGAGAAGGTCTAGGTTGGTTTTCTTAGGAAAGTAAGTAACTTTACTTACTTTAATCTTTGATTTCTTTGATTCAATGTATTAAGTTGGTATAGGTGGCACACATATCTGATCTTGGAAGATTTGGAACACATGGAATAAACATAGAGTAGTGAGTCACCAAGATTTACAAAATCTTTTACTTAAAGTTTAAGTAAAAGTGTATTTTGGTCATTTCGCATTCACTAGGGGCAATTTGGTCTTTTTCCCTATAATTTGAAGGGCAATTTAGACATTTCCTTTTTATCCCATAACATTTAACACTTAGGCTTTTATACTTGGCTTTTGAATCCCCAAATTAGGATTTTGAATATCCGAATTAGGGTTTCAGATTCTCGGAACTAAAATTAGGGTTTCCGACCCTATCGTTAGGGTTTCTAAACAGTTCGTTAGAGTGTAATAACTTAACCTTGACATTCTCTCATAACTTTAGGGTTTGCTAAAGTTACAACTTATCTGATAAACCCTTGATCCTAAATCACAAACTGAACACATAAATAATTAATGTACACATAAAATCACATACATAGCTTCTTATACACTTAAATACTTAACCCTGAAAATTCTTCACCAAAAGATTTTAAACCTACCAAAATCCTTCATAGAATTTTGAAATTCTTAATATTCCTTTACAGAACTGTCAATTCCATACACTTATTTTCAGTCTAGGTCCTAATATTGAACCTTAAATCAATCGATTATTATTTTAATAATTTTCTAAATTCTCAGGTCGTCACATGTGTCGTGCTTAATTAGATTACACCCAACAAGTTTTTGGCGCCGTTGCCGGGGATAATTATTGATTTTATTACTTTCAATATCAGTTTCATTAGATTAGTTTTAGTTAAACATTTTTCTTTTTATTTTTGTGTTATTTCTTGTTTCAGGTGCTCTCGGTCAAAGAAACCAGATTTACTTCCTTACGAGGATGACATCGAAAGAAGTTTCAAAGGTTGAGTAAGTGGATTAAAGAAACTAAGGAGAATTTTGATAAGCAAGAAAGTATGGCTGCGAAGGATCAAAAAGCACTTAGGGACTATGCCACGCCTAGGGTAACTGAAATTCAGTCGAGCATCACCAGGCCTGCAATTACTGCGAATAATTTTGAGATTAAGCCTGACACAATTCAGATGATACAGAATTCAGTACAATTTGGGGGATTGGCTAATGATTATCCGAACGAGCATCTCGTGAGCTTTTTGGAGATATGTGATACTTTCAAGTACAATAGGGTATCTGATGATGCAGTTAGGCTTCAATTGTTTCCATTCACACTGCGAGACAAGGTGAAGAGCTGGTTACATTCACTACCGCAAGGATCAATCTCTACTTGGGATGACCTAGATTAAAAGTTTCTAGCCCAATTCTTCCCACCAGCAAAGACTGCTAAGATGAGGAATGAAATTATAATGTTTGAATAGCAGCATGGGGAGTCTCTATATGAAGCTTGGGAAAGATATAAGGAATTACTGAGGAAATGCCCGCATCACGGATTGCCTAAGTGGTTGTAGATGAACACCTTCTATAACGAGCTGAATAGTAATCTTAGGACTAGTATAGATGCAACATCGGAAGGAGCATTTATAGCTAAAAGATTTGAGGAAGTGTATGACTTGATTGAAACAATGGTAGCTAACAACTACCGGTGACCAACAGCAAGAATAACACAACCTAAGGTAGCTAGAGTGTTAGAGGTAGATGGAGTGACGGCTTTAGCGGCTCAGATTTCAGCACTGTCAAAGAAAATGGATGCCCTCACGGGAGTGCAGGTTCAACAAGTGGCGTATATGTGTGAATTGTGTGTGGGGGAACATCCAACAGAGTAGTGTGCTATCAATCCAGCAGCAGTTCAGTTTGTAGGTTGTTATAATAGACCTCCTAATCTATATCAGAATACCTACAATTCGGGGGCAAGGAACCATCCAAATTTCTCGTGGAGTAACAATCAAAATTAGCAAGCTCCACGACCATGTTATCCCCCCTGTTTCCAAAATCAACATCAACAGTTAGCTCCGCAACATGAGAAAAAGTCAGATTTGGAAGAGTTATTGTTGAAGTATATATCCAGTAATGAGGCAGCTATGAAAACACAAGCGGCGACGATTAAAAACTTGGAAAATCAGATGGGATAGCTTGCGTTGGCATTGAATAATAGACCTCAAGGAACTTTACCATGTGACACTGAGAAAAATTCAAGGGGAAATCAAGAGCAGTGTCAAGCTATCACGCTACAAAGTGGAAAATATTTAGAGGGGCAAAGTGCAGAAAATTTGTCAAGGAAAGATGTTAGGGAAAAAGAAGAAAAAGTAAGTGAAGAGAAACAGGGTGACGACAGACAAGCGGATAAAAATTAGGCAGATATTGAACCATATGTCTATCCTCCACCAGCGTTTCAGCAGAGAGTTCAAAATCAAAAGTTAGACAAACAGTTCTAAAGGTTCTTAGAAATCTTCAAGAAGTTACAGATTAATATTCCTTTTGCAGAAGCCCTAGAACAGATGCCAAGCTATGCAAAGTTTATGAAGGGTATTTTTTCGAGGAAGAAGAAGTTGGAAGATTATGAGTGTGACGCCCCAAAATAGGTATATATCATCCATCTTGAGTCGCCAAATACATGGTACAAAATTCAAATACAACTTAATTATACAACAGTCGTGTGAAATACGATAAAACATAATCTAAGAGTTTTAATAAGAATATTGTCATCTAGACAATATCCACACTCAATGGAGTCCTCATTACATTTATTATCACACTATTTAACAGAATAATGAGGACTACTAATGCTATCATCTCATCAACCCGTCACTCCGCTCCCCGATTAGTCCTGCCACGCTTCTCATTTCACAAGAGAACAATGAAAGTAAAAGGTGAGCTCAACTAGCCCAATAAAAAATATTATGACTAAAATAATGCAGAATAAATTATCATTAGCCTTCAACAATGTTAAACTGATAAAATATAATAGACATCAAGTTTAACTGCAGTGGAATAAGCAATCCATTAGAAGAGTCAAGTAGAGCATGATATCTACTATCTTCTATAATTTAAAATGTTTTCATCAATTTTTATCGCTGAGACTCAGCTAAATAAATAAACCATGTCATCAAATCATCCTTGCACTACGGGCCAAGGATATTCATTAAATCATCAATGGTCATGACTATACCGAATAATTTCTGGTCACAATCATACCAAAAACTAACCATCAATGCACTACAGGTCGTTGAGGACTTCTACCACATCGTTTATAACATTACAGGTAATGATTACATCGAATGATCCCTAGTCATAATCTTACCAAATCCATCTCTGCACGTAAGCCAAAGATATACAACTATAAAATCAATAATCAACAGTCCATCTTTGCATATAAGCCAAAGATATACAATTCAATAATCAACAGTCCATCTTTGCACGTAAGCCAAAGATAACTTTCATCACCATATAAGCATGAGGATGATGACAATGATATAAGCATTAATCAAACGAAAATAAGGATAAATATTAAAGACTTTAAATTTATCCAAATATTATCAACCACTTAATAAACTCATAATCTAATATTATTAATATTATAACAATATTTTAATCACTTTTTAAACTTATAAACAATTTATTTCAATTGTTTACACTTTACCAAATAATGCATTTAATCATTCAAAATGCCAAACTCATAACATTTCATCACCAATGATCAAATCCTCATCAAAATCTGCGTATATACCCTATATAGGAATCCCAAGCCATAAAATCTTATTTTTCAATTTTGTTACTTCACATAACATATTTAATTCATTTACTCATAACTAGTTCATTTTCATGAAAAATACCAAATCAAATCCCAAAATATTTCTTTTAAGGGGATTTACCGAATATAGTCCCATATTGAATATATATTTTTATCTGAATTTTTAAAATTCATTTACTATTTTTCATATGGCCAAAACTGTCAAATATTTAGACATTTAACAGAAATTGTACTTTTATCCAAAAATACCAAAATTTACAGGGTATACTCCTGTTATATATATGTACTCCCAATAAAAATTTCACCAATTTTGGAGTTAACCACAAAGAGTTATAAGAGTTTACTTTTAAAATAGTCTTTTCCCATAAAATCCATAACTCTTAATCTATACATCCAAAAATCGCCATTTTTGGACACAATCTAGAAAACTCATCAAAATATCATTTCAAATTTTTTTCAGAATTTTTGAGGGTCGGAAAAATTATGAAATCGCCTCGCGTAAAACCCTTTTGAATGAAAAAATACTATTCATATGAATACAAAGGATCATTCACCATGCATGCAGAATCCACACGCATGAAGTTATTTCAATGAATAATAAAGAATGGAATAACGTAAGAATTCACCATGCATGCGATAGATCGCATGCATGTGTTATTCTCAATGTAATAATAAAGAATGGAACCAGTCGCGCGTAATCCGCACAGCATGTGATATTTCAACAAAATAATAAAGAATGGAATAATGTAAGAATTTCATCATGTATGTGGTACTTTGCATAGACAAAGTTATTCAAACATAATAATAAAGAATCAATAATGAAGCTCTCTTCATGAATACGAAAAAAATAATACCCTTACCTTAGAATAAAAATTTGATATCGGAATAGAAAGGTAGCAGACTTCTCTTCTTCTTTCTCTTTATAATTTCTCTCTATAATAATTGATCTATAGCTTTAGTGAATTGGTGAGAAATAAAGGAAGAATGAGCTTCTATTTATAGAAAAATATAGTTTTGATAATTGCACGTTTTGGGGCTCGAAATATTACAGTACAATACCTCCAACTGTTGAGACTGTTGCACGTTGAGACTGTTGCATTGATGGAGGAATGTAGTGCTGTATTGTAGAGGAAGTTGCCTCCGAAGTTGAAGGATCCGCGGAGTTTCACTATTCCTTGCATAATTGGGAACATGGCCTTCAACAAATGTTTATGTAATTTAGGTGTGAGTGTGAATCTCATGCCATTATCTGTGTTTACTCAGTTGGGTTTGTCGACACCGAAACCAATGAACATATCATTAAAGCTGGCAGATAGGTCAGTTACTTATCCGAGGGAAATTATTAAAGATATCTTGGTAAAGGTGGATAAGTTCATATTTTCAGCGGATTTCATCATTCTTGATTATGAAGACGATAATAACATCCCAATTATCTTAGGGAGACCATTCTTGGAAACTGGGAGGACTCTTATTGATGTACAAAAAGGGGAGTTAACAGTGAGAGTACAAGACCAAGAGATGAAGTTCAATGTGTTAAAAGCTATGAGATTCCCTACGGATGATGAAGAGTGTTTCAGAATGGATGTGATCGAAAAAATGGTTAGTGAAGATCTGATGCGAGGTTTGGACAGGGATCCGTTGGAAAACACTTTGCTGGGAGATGTCGACTTGGATGATCTAGAATTTGTGGACTATTTGCATATGTTGGATGCATTGCCTAGAGTGAGTAGATTCAAAGTGTCATTCAAGCCATTACATACGGAACCACCTACTCTTGAGCTAAAGCCTCTTCCTAAACACCTCTGGCATGCATTTTTGGGTAGTTCAGATACTTTACCTGTTATTATTGCATCTGCGCTTAACAATTTGCAGGAAAGTAAGTTGTTGAGGGTTCTCCGAGAGTACAAATCTATGATTGGATAGACAATTGCTGACATTAAGAGGATAAGCCCTTCATTTTGCATGCACAAGATACTCTTGGAAGTTGAGGCAAAACCGATAGTGGAACAACAAAGGAGGCTCAACCTGATTATGAAAGAAGTTATGAAGAAAGAGATTCTAAAATGGTTAGATGTTGGGATAATCTACAATATCTCAGACAGTTCATGGGTGAGCTCAGTGCAGTGTGTGCCAAAGAAAGGTGGGATAATGGTTGTAACTAATGAAGATAATAAATTGATACCGACTAGGACAGTGACTGGTTGGAGGGTATGCATGGATTACAGGAAGCTCAACAAGGCAACCCGGAAGGATAACTTTCCTTTACCTTTTAGCGATCAGATGTTGGACCGTTTGGCCGGACATGAGTACTATTGCTTGTTGGATGGGTATTTAGGGTATAATCAGATAGTCATTGCACCGGAAGATCAAGAGAATACGTCGTTCACGTGCCCATATGGCACCTTTGCCTTCAGGAAGATGTCATTTGGACTGTGTAATGCACCGGAGACCTTTCAGAGATGTATGATGGCGATATTTTTGAATATGGTGGAGTACAACGTAGAGGTTTTATGGACGACTTTTCAGTATATGGGAATACATTCGACAGATGCCTAGAGAATTTGGTTATGGTACTAAAAATATGTGTGGAAACCAATCTCGTGCTAAACTGGGAAAAATGCCATTTCATGGTCGACGAAAGAATCATCTTTGGGCACAAAGCCTCTGCAAAAGGGTTGGAAGTAGACTGGGCAAAGTTGAAAACAATTGAGAATCTTTCACCTCCGACATCAGTTAAAGGAATTCACAGTTTTCTTGGTCATGCTGGATTCTACTGCCAGTTTATCAAAGACTTCTCAAAGATTGCAAAACCATTATGTAGTCTTTTAAAAAAAGAGGCAATTTCAAATTTGATGAAGAATATTTGAAAGCTTTTGAAAAGTTAAATAAGAAGTTGAAAATAGCTCCCGTAATTATAGCACTGGATTAGATGATGTCGTTTGAATTGATGTGTGATGCTAGTGATTATGTGGTAGGGAATGTTTTGGGACAACGTCGAGATAAGATCTTTCATGCTATCTACTATGCAAGTAAAACACTCACGGATGCTCAATTGAATTACACAACTATTAAGAAGGAGTTACTTGTGGTCATGTATGCCTTTGACAAATTTTGCTCATACTTGATAAGAACAAAGGTTGTTGTATACACGGACCACTCGACGATTCGATATCTAATTTTCAAGAAAGATGCAAAGCCTAGACTTATTTGTTAGATTCTACTCCTTCAAGAGTTCGATTTGGAAATCAATGATAGGAAGGGGACAGAAAATCAGGTAGCTGATCATCTTTCAAGGTTGGAAAATCCGAACAAGGACAAGGCGGATAAGTGTTTGATCAACGAGTCATTTATGGATGAACAGTTGTTTGGAATAAGTTTAGAATTTCCATGATATATGGATTTTGCTAACTACTTGGTGAGCAAGATCCTTCCTCCAAACTTGACACGTCAGCAGAAAAAAAAATTCCTACATGATGTCAAGTGGTACATGTGGGATGAACCATATTTATTCAGACAGTGTGCGAATAAGCTGATTCGTCGATGTGTGCCCTACAATGAAGTGAATAACATCTTGCACGCATGCCACACATCTGCATATGGGGGACACTATGGAAGTGAGCGAACAGCGGCAAAGGTTCTTCAAGTAGGATTCTACTGGCTTACTTTGTTTAAAGATGCCCACCAGTTTGTAAAAAGTTGTGATAGATGTCAAAGGGTGGGCAATATTTCAAAGAGGAATGAGATGCCGCTTAACACAATCTTAGAAGTGGAAGTCTTTGATGTATGGGGGATTGACTTTATGGGACCTTTTTCGCCTTCATACAATAATCTATACATCTTGCTATCTGTGGACTATGTGTCGAAGTGGGTTAAAGTTGTGGCACTCCCTACAAATGATGCCAAAGTTGTTTTGAAATTCCTACAGTAGAATATCTTCACAAGATTTGGCATGCCAAGAGCAATTATAAGTGATGAGGGAAGTCACTTCTGCAATAAGTTCTTTACATCTCTCTTAGCAAAATATGGGGTCAATAATAGAATTGTGACGACCTATCATCCCAAATGAGTGGCCAAGCCGAAGTCTCAAATAGAGATGTGAAAAGAATTTTAGAGAAAGTAGTGAATCTGAACAAAAATGATTGGTCTCTGAAATTGGATGACGCTTTATGGGCTTATCCCACAGCATACAAGACACCAATTGGTATGACTCCGTATCAACTTGTCTACGAAAAAGCGTGCCACCTCCTAGTTAAAATTCAGCACAAAGCATACTAGGCTATTCAAAAGTTGAATTTTGATCAAACAGCTGCGGGTGTGAAAAGATTGCTACAACTTAACGAGTTAGATGAATTTCGTCTACAAGCTTATGAAAACTGTTGTATAAAGAAAAGGTCAAGAAGTGGCACGACCAGAAAATTTTGAATAGAAAGTTTTAACCGGGCTAAGCGGTATTATTGTACAACTTGGGATTGAGATTATTTCTCGGGAAACATAAATCAAGATGGTCGGGGCCATTCACCATCAAAACAATATACCTACACGGCGTCGTTGAACTCTATAGCCAGAATCTACTAGAAACATTCAAAGTCAACGGGCAACGTCTAAAGCACTATTGGGGTGGTGACGTCGATCATTAAGCCACCACAATCATTCTTCTTAGATCTTGCCACTTATTACGAGGAGTAGTCAAATGAAAGTCTTAAAAACAAGCGCTCATTGGGAGGCAACCCAATTTTCTTATTAATTACAGTATTTAGTTTCACATTGGATAATTCAGTAGCTTAGTTATTAATGTTAGTATTTAGTAGTTCCAATTTTTGCAAATCAAAGGTTAATAGTTAGTTAGTTTATTATTTAGTAATTGTGTGGTTACTTACACTGTTCTTACTCAATCTCCGTGTAATCAACTTAAATCTTGAGTTTTAATGGATTTCAGGAACAAAGGAGGAAGTTGTACATGCGTGCAAGTCAAAACAGAAATAAATCAAAGTTGGTGCATGACATATATGCCCGCCCCAGCGAGCCCAATTATAGCCTGGCATGCCCGCCCCAGCTGGGGGGTCTCTATATATGCTCGCCCCGACGGGGGTATGGGAGTCCATAATTTAAAAGATTTTTACAGATCGTGCCCATCCACTTCATCTCGCATAACCGAAGCTCAAGACACCTAAAACCCACGATTTTGCCCCATAACCTCCCACTTCACACCAAATTCGTCCTCTATTTCAAACTTATATAAACCCAACTCCAACCTCATCCATTCCACACCAAATACACATCAAATTTTTAGATTTACATCACAAAACCTAGGGTTTCTCACCAATAAAAGTTTCCAGGCAAAGAGTGAGGGGAAAGCTCTGTAATTGGAAGTACACTCCTACTTTATTATCAAATAGTAACGCAATCCAGTATAGGTAAGCATCTTCAGTCATTCTTCATCGTAGTTGGAAATTGTTCTTTAATTGGGGATATTGTGGTTCTCTGTGACATTATAAAAATGCCAAGTGTTTGAGGAATTGCACAAATGAAAGTTTGGGGGGAATTTTGAATTGAATTGATATACTATTGTGACGCCCCCAAAATAGGTATACATCACCCATTCTGAGTCACCAAAAATATGGTACAGAAAACAACTACAACTTTATTATTACAATTGTCGTGCAAAATACGACAACACATACTGTGAGTTAAAATATAAATATTATCTTCTAGATAATATCCAAACCCAAATAAAGTCCTCATTACAATTATTGATGCACTATTTTACAAAAATAGTGAGGACTGCTAAAACAATTGTTTAGGTCCAACACTCTATACCCCGACTGGTTCCTGCTATATTCTCGCTTCTTGAGAAGAAAAATGAAACAAAAAGGAAAAGGGTGAGCTCAACTAGCCCAGTAAAGAATATTACGACTAAGATAATATAAAACAAATTATCCTTAGTCTTCAATAAGGAAAAATCTGATAGAATATAATAGACAACAAGTTTTACATCAACAACTGCAGCGAAAACAACAATTCATTAGAAGAGTTAAGTAGAGAATGAAATCTACTATCATCTATGAATTTAAAAGTCCATCATCAATATTTTATCCCTCAGAACATCAATCAATATACATCTTGAATCAAATATTCATCTTTGCACTTACGCCAAAGATATTCATTTAGATCACCAATTGGTCATGTTCATCTCAACACTGCTCATCTTTGCACTACGAGCCAAAGATATTTATCGAGTAATCATTCATCTTTAATCTTCATGAAAGCCAAAAAAGATATTCATCAAGTATCACCATTAAGGATTGAGAATGATGAAAAATATTTTAAAGAACGAATTCAGTGATATAAAAGAACAAAAATTAAGGATTCGTACTTTAGATAATCCAAGTTCAAAAATATTCCTAATAACAATAATGGAGTAAAATTCAAGAATGAAGATCAAAACATGGATACAATCAAAGTTAGTAACCATAATAGACATCTCACGGGAAAAAAGAAAAAATTCATTTTTCTATGAATAGTCTTGCGTATTCGTGAATTGTCTTTGTATCGTGAATAGTGCCTTATACGTGAATAGTAACCCCGACACAAAAAGGTAGAAATTCCATAATAAAATTCATATCAATATTTTGACATAATGATATTAAAGAAAATAATATCATTTACGAAGAAAATAACATCCCTTACATCAAAATAACAGTATTTCTGATCGGAATATCGGATGTAAAGCCGAAGGAAACTTGCACTGAATAGCAACTCTCAAAGTATCTAAATACTCACAAAATACGCTCGATAATATAGAGAGAAAGAAAACTTATTTCTGGTGTGATTTTCAATTCTAACTAAGCACCCTATTTATAGAAAAATGCTAGAACGCCAAAGGAGACTAAATTAATAAAATATTATTATTTTTCTTACGCATGTCAAGCTAGACCAAAACTTCAGCCACCACAAGTGGGGCCCACCAAAAAATAGCCACTTTTCCCCAACAACCAAAAGTGGGTCCCACGTTCTAGAAATCTCCACCAAAATATAACAATTTCTGAATCAGTCACCTCTTAAAATTCATAACAAATCATGCGTTAATTTTTAACGGTTCACAATTTGTGGACATATACTCAACTTATATATGTATAACATATCCAAAACTCACAACTATCCAATGGTCGGATTAAAATTTATAACTCACGCAATATAGCTTAAGAACACTGATTTTTCGGACTATGAGTCCTTTGAACCAGTTTCATTCAAACAGTCACCATGAAAAATCCAAAAAGAATTTTTGGGTGATTCCAATTTCTACGGTTAGCTTACTTCCCGGGCTTTCTTTTGATATATGGTTCATCTCCTAACTCATTATACACAAAGAGTTATGGATTTTACAAAATCAAGTAATAAACTAATTTTTCTGAAAATTCCATATTTTGTTCTTCATTTCGACAAAATACTGATAAAACACCTCATCATTAATTCCTTCATTTATATTCACACAAAATAAATATTTTCCTATCCATCATTTATGTCCACATAAAATAAATATTTTCTTATCATATAAATTAATAATTAATTATTCACAAATAATATTACAGAATCATAATTATGAAAACCAAAGTTGTTCCCGGAAAGAGGGGCTTTTCGATAAGGATTTCTCCTTCTTCGGCGGCAAGATTAGGTGACCAAACCTCTCCTTGAAGCGTAACTTCCTTAGCCATTTGCTAATAATGCTATCTAATAATATTATTCAAATAATATGAATTATTGATCCGATAATGGGAAATCTTCGTAGTGACAATTATTGAAATAACAATAATATAAAATATCAACGCAACAATTATTGAATCAATAAAATAAAATATTGAATAAGAATTACTTAATAATAATTATTGAGTAGTGCCTTCTTACGTAAGAATCAATAATTCAAAATACTATGCAATCTTGTGTCTTCTTTGTGCAACCCACGCAGCATTCATCGTATTTTAACCACCAGGTAATCCAACAGTGTTAACGGTAACAATTACGTCGTTATTTATAAAAATTCAAACTTGTCATTTTCTTCATCCGACAGTTATTCTATTATGGGGCCCACAAATGACTGCGTCGTTGTATGGATATTCCCGATAAAAAGAATATTCCACGACCAAACGAATATTCCCCGACAACAATGAATATTTTATAACCACTTGCTTATTTTGCAAAATTTGCACATTTCACCCATAACCAAAATATTATATCAAATTAACTCCTTATTATTTCAAGATAATTAATAAAGGAAATTCAATTTTATTTATAATAAGTTGGGGTCTTACAACCTCCCCTCATGAAATTTTGTCCTCGAAATTAACGTACGTACCTGGTGTTTCGAAAAGGTGAGGGTACCTCGCTTTCATTTTTGATTCCAACTTCCATGTCATTTCTTCAATAGCATGGTTCCTCCACAAAACCTTAACTTGTGGTATAACCTTTGTGCGTAGGACATGCTCTTTCCTATCCAAGATCTTGACAGGTACCTCCTCGTATGTTAAATCATAGGCTATCTCGTTTGGTTCTAACGCAATAATGTGGTTTGGGTCGTCCACATATTTACATAACATCGATACGTGAAAAACGTTATGAACATGCAACATACTTAGCATTAAGGCGAGTCTATAGTCCATAATTCCTACTCGGTCGAGGATTTCAAATAATTCGAAGGTTTCAGCTTTCTTCTCTTCATCGACTCTTACTTCTAGAATAACACCTTCTTGCACCTTCTTCTTTATATTCATCAGCTCCGGTGTGTAGCTTGAGCGATTTTAACTTTATTAATTAAAGTCGATTCTACTCATATATTTAACATCATAACGTGGGTCCCTAGAGTTTTTAACTCTATTTTTATCGTTTGTAAATTATACAAAATAGGTCTTTGTGTTCAACAATATCGCACTCGTACTCGCATACGATCTTCTACTCAACGCGTCAGCTACCACGTTCGCTTTTCCAGGATGGTATGGTCAGAACAGGTGTCGAAATGAGTCGCCTCTTGAGCTCTTGGAAAATCTTCTCGCATTCCTTGCTCCATATGAATTTTGTATCTTTCCGAGTTAGCTAAGTTAACGAATTTTGGAAAATCTTCTCGCATTCCTCGCTCCATACGAAAGATATGTACTTTGGTCACCGACTTTGGTTGCTCTCAACTATGATTCATATCCCAATCTTGGATAGCATGTCACAATGACACCTATCATTTAACCACCACACAAATATAGAGTCCCCTACAGAGAGTCTGGCTTTGGTGCATTCCACAAAGGAAGTCACTAGATAGAGGCTCGGGTACCAACTCTTGTACTTGGGTTTTTTTGTCCTGAAGTTTAATAGGAGTCATTCGATATGAGATTTTAGAAATGGGTTTTGTACCGGGTTCAAAGTCGATACAAAATTCAATATCACACTCTGAGGGTAGGCCAGGAAATTCTTCAGGAAATACGTCAGGAAATTCACTAACAATAGAAATATCATTCATGAAATGGGTTAAGAAAGCTTGACATCCGTTTTTTAATAAACGAATGGCTTAATGGCTTGATATGAAAGTGTTTGACTTCAATGGTTTGGTTGCTTGAATTCGCATAACAGGTTGGTTAGGAATATGAAAACTAACAACCTTACGAAAATAATCAATTTTGGCATGATAAGTAGTTAACCAATCAATCCCTAAAATCACGTCAAATGCAAGTATCTTTAAAGAGATAAGATCAACAGGTAATGTGATTGTGCCCACTTGGATCAAACAAGATTTATAAATAGTGGATATGATAAAATTTCTCCTAACGGAGTCTCCACAGATAAGTCAAAGTCTAATTTCTCCGGAATCAAGTTTAAACGTTGAGCACAAGCAGGGGAGATAAAAGAATGGGTAGAACCAGTATCTAATAAGGTATAAATTTTACAAGAATTTATAATTAACTATCCCGTGATACCTTCGTTCGGGTTCCTCGCATTTTGGGCAGTCATGATAAATACTCTTCCAAAAATCGCCGACTTTGTTTTGTCCGTATCCGCCTTTGGTGCCACCGTCCCTACTGGACTTGATTTTGCTACAAGACAAAATCAAGCTATATGGCCGTTTTTTCCATAACTAAAACATACCTTAGAAGGCTGTGAACAATTTGGACTTATATGTCCCTCCTCTTCGCATCTGTAGCATCTAACTGGCGGTCGTTCTCCTCTCCTAGAATTTGTTGCTGGTGCTGGTGCTGCTGCCGACGTCTTCCTGTCATCGTTAAATCTTCTCTTCTTGAAATTTTCACTTCAATTATTTCTTCTATTATCTTGGCCATGATTACCACCGAAGTGGTTACTATTTCTGGCATGATAATTTCCTCCACGATGGTTATCATTGTTCACGATGGCCGATTTGCCTTCGATACGATTATCATCGAGTTGTTGGTCGTTATTCTTTGGTTGAGCTAACTCATTATTGCGCTCCAATAACTGAGCCCTATTCACAACATCTGAATATAAACATAGTTTGTGAGAAATGAGGTATTGACGTATTTCGGGTTTCAAATCTCGCAGAAACATTCGTGTCATTCTCTCCTCATTATCAACCAAGTGGGATGCAAATCGGACAACTCAAAGAAACTTAGCTTCGTCTCACGACATCGTTCATATTATTTTGCTCCACTGATGAACTCTACCTCTTTCATGTGATTTAATACTTTCGGAAAGTACTTGTCATTGAATAGTTCAAACATTTCCCAAGACATATTGAGTCACGACGAGTGGAGTGCAACTTCACGATTTCCACCAATGAATCGCCTCACCACGAAGCATAAAGGTGGCGAATGGAACCTTCTGTTCCTTCGTGCATCCCAAGACATCGAATATCTTGGTAATTTGCTTAACCCACGTTTCTGCCTTGATCGAATTCGGCTTTCTAAAGAATTCTGGTGGTCCCAACTCCTTGAACTGCTTGGTTGTGACAAACTGCGCGTTGCTATCATTTTCACCCGTATTTTGTACACGAGTCTCCCTCGTTTGATTTTGCATGAACTGCAAAAAGTTTCTAAACATCCCATCATTCATCGTTTGCTCGTTAGTGTTGTTTACAAGAAGAATATTACCATCCTGTTGCACGTTCTCCTGGTTGGTGACTAAAGGTGTTTCCACAGTCTCATACACTCCATTGTTAACGTTCTCAGCTGCCCTTCTTAAATACTGCCATAAAACAAGGGTTAATTAAACAAATTAACATATCACATATTATCCCTATATTATGACCGGCCAACAAATAAGCTTAGGTAGGACACACTAGCGAAGGATTTACTCATATCTCCCCTCCTAGTTCTATTCCCCAATCTCCGCCGGAGACCATATCCCTAAGCTCTGATACCAACTGTGACGCCCCCAAAATAGGTATACATAACCCATTCTAAGTCGCCAAAAACATGGTACATAAAACAACTACAACTTTATTCTTACAATTGTCGTGCAAAATACGACAATTATAACCTGTCTATGCGAAGTACCGCATTATTATGTTGGAATAACCTGTCTATGTGAAGTACCGCATGCATGGTGAAAACTTTATTATTCTCGTTGAATATCTCATGCATGCGGATTACGCTTGACTCGATTCCATTCTTTATTATTCGCTGGAATAACCTCGTCTGCATGCGCCTATCGCATGCCTCGTGAATTCTGTTGTTATCCCATTCTTTATTATTCTGCTGGAATATCCTATCCATGCGGTTTCTGGCGTGATCCGTTCCATTCTTTATTATTCTCATTGGAATATCATATGCGTGTGGTTTTACGTACGACCGGTTCCATTCTTTATTATTCTCTTGGAGTATTCTCTCTGCATGCGGTTTACGCACGACTGCTTTTCATTCTTTATTATTACATTGAAAATAACCTCGTCATGCGATTATCGCGATGCATGGTGAATTCTTCCATTATTCCATTCTTTATTATTCATTTGGAATAACCTATCTATGTGGATTACTGCATTTGCGTGGTGAATGATCCTTTGTATTCATATGAATAGTACTTTCATTCAAAAGGGGTTTCTGCCAGGGGCAGTTTCATAATTTTTCTGACCCTCAAAAATTCTAGAAAAATTTGAAATGATGATTTGATGAGCTTTCTAGATTGTGTCAAAAAATGGCGATTTTTGGATGTATAGATTAGGAGTTATGAATTTTATGGGGAAAGACTATTTTAAAAGTAAACCCTTATAACTCCTTGTGGTTAACTCCAAAATTGGTAAAATTTTTATTGGGAGTATATGTATATAACGGTGAGAGTATACCTCAGAAATTTCGAAATTTTTGGACAAAATTATAATTTATGATAAATGTCTAAATATTCTGCGAGTTTTGCCACATGAAAAATAGTAAATGAATTTTAAAATTTTAGAAAAATATATGTTCAATATGGGACTATATTCTATTAAATCCCGAAAAAAATATTTTTTGACCGATTTGGTATTTTTCATGAAAATGAACTAGTTATGAGTAAATGAATTAAATATGTTATGTGAAGTAACAAAAATAAAAAATAGGGCTTGGGAATCCTATATAGGGTATATGCAGATTTTTAATGAGGGATTTGATCATTGGTGATGATATCTTATGAGTATGACATTTTTGAATGATTAAATACATTATTTGGTAAGGTGTAAACAATTGAAATAAATTATTTATAAGTTTAAGAAGTGATTAAAATATTATTATAATATTAATAATATTAGATTATGAGTTTATTAAGTAATTGATAATATTTGGATAAATTTAAAGTCTTTAATATTTATCCTTGATTTCGCTTGATTTGATTTCATTTGATTATTGCTTATATCATTGTCATCATCCTCACGCTTATATTGTGATGAAAGTCATCTTTGGCTTACGTGCGTAGATGGACTTGGTATAATTATGACTGAGGATTATTCGGATAATCATGGTCGTAATGTAACGAATGATGTGGTAAAAGTCCTCATTGGTAGGTAGTGCATTGATGGACGCTTTTTGGTATGATTATGACAAGGGATTATTCTTGTATAGTCACGGCCATCGATGATTTAATGAATATCCTCGACCTCGTAGTGTAGGGATGACTCGATGATGTGGTTTATTTATTAAGTTCGAGTCTCGTGATATAAAATTAATGAAAACATTTTAAATTATAGAAGATAGAAAATATCATGTTCTACTTGACTCTTCTAATGGATTGCTTATTCCGCTGCAGTTAAACTTGATGTCTATTGTATTTTATCAGTTTAACACTGTTGAAGGCTAATGATAATTTATCCTACATTATCTTAGTCATAATATTTCTTACTAGGCTAGTTGAGCTCACCCTTTTGCTTTCATTGTTATCTTCAGGAAATGAGAACGTAGCCGGGACTAGCCGGGGAATGGAGTGATGATCCGAGATGGTGTCATAGTAGTTTTCACTATTCTATAAAATAGTGTGATAATAAATGTAATGACGACTCCATTGAGTGTGGATATTGTGTAGATGATAATATTTGTATTTAAACTCACATCATATGTTTTGTCGTATTTTACACGACAGTTATATAATTAAGTTTTTATTTGTATTTTGTACCATGTATTTGGCGACTCAAGATGGGTGATGTATACCTATTTTGGAGGCATCACATTAGACATCTTGTATGATAGTGGCAAAACACCCTTCCAAAGTTGGGTTCACCTCACCCTATTCGGTTCACCAAAATTAAATATCAAATGACGTATACAATACGACACACTTATCTAAAGTTCTCAATAAAATTATTTCTATACTATTTAGGGAGAACCTCAACAGCTATAGACCATCGTTCTATTCTCCTGTTACCCCCGCTCGACCCAGCTACACTCTTATTACCTGAAAGTGAAACAAAAAGGGTGAGCACAACTAGCCCAGTAAAGAATATCATGACTAAAGATAATTTACATCATCAATAGCCTTCATCAGTAATAAATCAGAGATTTAGAACATATGGTAGATGAAAAAAAATTTCATCACCTATCTTTACCTGAAACATCAAAGATCATGGTTATACCAAATCACAATTCCTGTTTACAATCATACTTAATAAATTAATCTTTGCACTACATCTAAAGATATTCATTATCATTTCATCTTTGCACTACAGGCCGAAGACATACAATTGTATTTTAGAAGAGTCAAGTAGAGCATAATATTTACTATCTTTTACGAATTTAAAAGTTTATTATCAATATTTTATCGCTGAGACTCAGTTTAATAAATAATCCACATCATCGAATCACCCCTGCACTACGGCCAAGGATATTCGTTAATATCACATCCATGAATTATCTATGCACTACGGGCCAAGGATATTCATTATTATCACATCCATGAATTAATATTTCATTGCTGAGACTCAGCTCAATAATTAATCCACATCATCGAATCATCCCTGCACTACAGGTCAAGGATATTCGTTAATATCACGACTACAAATTATCTATGCACTACGGGACAAATATAATCGTGTTTTCATCAACGATCATGATCATACCATAAAATAATTCATCTTTGCACCCTTGGCCGAAGAGAATCCATGGCCATAATCATACCAAAAACTATCCATCAATGCACTACGAGCCAATGAGGACTTTTACCACATCATTTGTAACATTACGGTCAAGATTATACCGAATAATCCCTGGTCATAATCATACCAAGTCCATCTATGGACTACAGGCCATATATGACTTTCATTATAATATAAGCATGAAGATAATGACAATGATATAAAAATCAATCGAATGAGATAAAGGATAAATATTAAACATTTATAATACAATTTATCCAGCGTTCAATAATAACCAAATGTTATCAATCACTTAATAATCTCATAATCTAATATCATTAATATTATAACAATATTTTAATCACTTCTTAAACTTATAAATAATTTATTTGAATTATTTACACTTTATCAAATAATGCATTTAATCATTCAAAAATGCCATACTCATACGATTTCATCACCAATGATCAAATCCTTCATCAAAAATCTGCATATTCCTTATATAGAATTCCCAAGCCATAAAATCCTATTTTCTAATTTTGTTACTTCACATAACATATTTAATTCATTTACTCATAAGTAGTTCATTTTCATGAAAAATACCAAATTAGTCCCAAAAATATATCTTTTCTTGGATTTAGCAGAATATAGTTCTATATTGAACATGTATTTTTCTCGAAATTTTTAAAATTCATTTACTATTTTTCATATATATTAAAACTCTTTAATATATTTAGACATTTATCATAAATTGTACTTTTGTCCAAAAATTCTAAAATTTACAGGATATACTCCTGTTATATATAGTCTGCAACTCTATAATGCCAAATATGACTTGTCTTCATCGAAAACCAACGTTTCCGAGTTCAAACACAAAATACGACTTCCATTTTGAGAATTTCACGAATTAGACGATTATCGTCCAATCGTGTGAATTCCGGCGAATCTTCATTACTAAGGATTTGATTAACGTTCTAAATGGATTCTAACCATCACATGAACATTTTAAACTACTTATTACATCAACTTATTTTCAAGTTAGGTTTTAACTTATTCTTCATAAGTTCATGACTTAACAACTTATAAACTACAATTCTCATTTCTTATGACTTATTATTGATTTAAGTCCTTTAATCAATGTTCTCACATCTTATCAAACATACTAACTTCATATGACAATCATATGACAATTTCATCATAAGTTATCAACTTATTTAGATTCAAGTTACTTATTCATGACTTATTAGAACTTTTAAGTCCATTCATTAATCAATTCTTACATGTTCTTAGCATACAAGTTCATTAAATTACACTTCTCTTATCATCCTACAATGATAGAGATGGAAGATATTAGACAAGAGTCTTACCTCAAGAACTAGTACTTATCTTCTTTGAAAATCTAACAAAGGTTATCTTGACATATATGTGCTTATTCTCCCTAACACTTAAGTTACTTTGTATATGGAAGTTGTTAGTG
Source organism: Panax quinquefolius (assembly GCA_020205615.1). Classification (NCBI taxonomy): domain Eukaryota; kingdom Viridiplantae; phylum Streptophyta; class Magnoliopsida; order Apiales; family Araliaceae; genus Panax; species Panax quinquefolius. Next base: position 128,646,624 of record CM035156.1, read on the forward strand.
TTTTGAATAATGAACAAATGTCTAGCAAACTTCCTCTATTTATAGGCTTGACAAAGTTAGGGTAGATTAGTCTTTTAGGCCCTTCCACCTCCTTACTAACCCCCTTACTAACTCCCTTACTATTCCTTTGCTTTAGCCCTAAGTAAACTTGCTCATCACATAACATATCATATACTTGATCACCATATAAAGTACTTGGCCATTACTTCACCCATGGGTTGCTCCATGGTTCAAGCCTAACCCATTGGATCTTGACATTGGGCTTAACTTAGTCAACTTAGCTTATTACTATTGGGCTTGCATCTTAATTCATATTGGACTTATACATCCTACATAATCCATTCATTTATTCACAATTGGCTTAAAGCCTTAGTACATATTATATATATATATAATTCTCGTATTCTAGTTCAGTATACTAATTAAGTAATATACGTTACTCCACTCTCCATACATACTCATATAATACTTTATATTATACTTGCATTCAATACCTCGTATAATACCTACGTATCATACGATCAATATAATCTCTTCTTAACGCTTAAAATTATTAACATGTTCAAATTAAGTCCACATGCGAAATATTACATTTTTCATACTTAGATTATTATTACATAATCCATTTCACCTTGATATTATACGTTACGTGTTTTTCAGAATTTCAAACACTTTAATTCTTCCACGTAGTTAAAATACTACGACTTTCTGACGTTTTTAGGTTATAGAACAACATTCATCTTACTAACACATATTAGTAATAAATAATATTATTTTATTCATTATTAAAAGTATTTACAAAAGGTTCGATTTTCTGGGGCGTTACACTCTCTCCCCCTTATAAGGATCCTGTCCCCAGAATCTCGTTATATAAAAAAAATTTACACAAACAAATAAGGGATATTCTTTTTCATCTTTTCTTTCAATTCCCACGTTGCTTCTTCTGCATCGTGGTTCTTCCATATCACTTTTACTGAAGGTATTACTTTGTTCCGCAGAACTTGTTCTTTCCTATCAACAATTTGAATCGGCGTTTCTTCGTATGTTAAGTCCTTCTCGATATGAATAGGCTCATATTCTATCGCGTGCTTATAATCCGGCTTATAAGGACGTAACACAGATACGTGAAACACATTATGTATATGTTCTAGGTCTGGAGGTAATGCTATCATATAAGCTACCTCACTTACCCGTTTTAATACCTCAAAAGGTCCTCTGAACCTTGGACTTAACTTCCCCTTCTTTCCAAAGCGTATCTTTCCTTTCTAGGGAGATACCTTCAGAAATACGTAAGAGCCTACTTCAAATTCTCTATTTTCTTGATGTGAATCCGTAAATTTCTTCTGTCTGTCTTGAGCTGCTAAGAGACGCATTTGTATTATTTTGACAATATCCACTGTGTTATGTACTAGTTCTGGTCCCAGCATTCGGCATTCTCCTACTTCATCCCAATACAATGGTGTTCTGCATTTCCTTCTATACAAAGCTTCGTAAGGCGACATACATATGCTTGCATGATAACTATTGTTATACGCAAACTCTACTAATGGTAGATGATCATCCCAACTACCCTTGAAATCCATGACGCGAGATTTTAACATATCTTCCAACGTCTGAATTGTTCTCTCACTCTATCCATCGGTTTGTGGATGATATGCCGTACTTAGCTTCAACTGCGTTCCCATCTGCTCTTGTAAACTTCTCCAAAAGTTCGATGTGAATCGTGGATCATGATCTGACACTATCGATATTGGTACTCCATGTCTAGAAATTATTTCTGAGTCTAGCTAACTGATCTAAGTTATACTTAACCCTAATTGGCAAAAAGTGAGCCGACTTTGTCAACCGGTCTACTATTACCCAAATCGCATCATACCCTTTCGTTGTAGTCGGAAGTCCCACCACAAAATTCATCGTGACATGCTCCCATTTTCACTCCAGAATCTCCAATGATTGTAACAAGCCACTTGGTCATTGATGTTCGGCCTTAACTTTCTGACAAGTTAAGCACCTACTTACATACTCCGTTATTTCTCTCTTCATGTTCGGCCATCAAAAACTCTGTCGAAGGTCTTAATACATCTTAGTACTACCAGGATGAATCGAAAACCTCGAACTGTGAGCATCTTGTAACACCTACTTCTTTAATTTCGTCTCATTCGGAACCCAAATTCTTCCTTCAAATATTAATAATCCCTCATTATCAAGACTGTACTTAATATCTTTTTCATTGGCTAGCCGCTCCTTTATCCGGTCACACTCATCAGTTTTGAGTTTCATCTCCTTAACTCGCTCTACGATGGTAGATCAGATCTCCGTCGCAAATGCAAAGATTGGTCCCGCTCACTTGGCAACTTCACTTCTAATTCCATCCTAGCCATCTCTGTTATTAACTCAATTTGAGCCGTTAACAAATACAACTTTTCCCGACCCTTTCTACTTATGGCGTTGACAACTACATTGGCTTTTCTAGGGTCATACAGGATTTCACAGTCGTAATCCTTTATCAACTCCAGCCATCTCCTCTGCCTCATATTCAAATCCTTCTGTAAGACCCCAACTTTTATGAATAAAGAATAATTTTCTCGAAATATATTTTTGAATATTATGGTGTGGATTTGATATAATGTTATAGTTGTAGGTAATATTTACAAATTTTGCAAAATAAGCAAGTGGTTATATAATATTCGATTGGTCGAGGAATATTCGCTTTTAACAGAAATATTCGATGATTTATGGCACAATCATTGGTGGACCCCATAACGGAGTATTATTGTAGTAGTAAGAAAAAAGCATGTAATAATATTTTTATAAAAATAACTACGGAAGTGTTATCGTTAAAACCGTTGAACTACCCTAGTAGTAAAAGTACAATGAATATGTCTGGCGTGGTTGCGAGTAGCACTTGACGGTCTTGGTTATCGATGCTTACGTGAAAAGTCACTCGCTTATACTCAATTATTGCTACAATGAATTGATGATCATATCTCTCATATTATTGATTTAATTATTGTCACAATATCATCTCGCATAATATATATTATTAAATCAATAATTGAGATGACAAAGTTATTCATATTATTATTTGCAATATCGATGATGTCTAGAAGTTCACATCGATGAGAGGTTTGGTCACCTAATTGCTTGCCAATAAGGAGAAATCCTTATCGAAAGCCCCTCTTTCTCAGGAACTACCGGTTGTTAAATATCGTGAGTTATAATATTATCATGAATAAGTTCGTGTTGATTAAAGATGAAATTGATAGTTCCATTGTGTTGGAATTATTAGTGTTAGTGGAAATCAACATTTATTTCGATAATAATTGATGTCTAGAGGTTATATTGACCAATCGGGTAATTAATCGGATAAATGAGGAATTAATTGCTATTAATTCACATGATTATAACTATTTGTTCACATGTATGTACTATTGATTCACATTCTTGTACTATTAGGGGAGGTGGTGCAAGATTGATAATACTTGCATGACTAAGTTAAAAATGAAGTTACTATACTGTAATTCGTATTTTTATTTGATTATAACTATTGATTCACATGATTGAACTATTGATTCACATTATTTACTATTAGGGGAGGTGATGCAAGTTTGATAATACTTGCAGGACTAAATTAAAAATAAAGGAAAAGAGGAAGGTATTATTCTGTAATATTTCAAGGCCTAAAACGTGCAATTATCGAAAAAATATTTTTCTATAAATAGAAGCTCATTCTTCCTTCATTTCTCACCAATTCACTAAAGCTATAGAGCAATTATTATAGAGAGAAATTATAGAGAGAAAGAAGAAGAGAAGTCTGCTACCTCACAATTCTAGTATCCAGTTTTTTCTAAGGTAAGGGGTATTATTCTTTCGTATTCATTCCTTATTAAATTGTGAAAATGATCTGTCTACGTGGATTATGGCATGGCGGGCGAAAATCCATTTGCAGTTTCATATATTCTATTATACTCAGTTGGTTAAAGTTTTGGCTTCTATACTCCATGAAATTAGTAGAATATCCTCGGATATTCAAGGCTTCATCCAAAGATCTTTTCATGGAAATATTCTTTCAAAGATTCTTGAATTTTACTCCACAAAGAAGTATCATGTTGGCAATTTGGGCGTTATTGATTTCTGGATAAATTAAAATTATAAATCTTTAAAATTTATCCTCGAACTTGTTTTTATCAATTATTATGTCATCATGTCATCATCCTCATGCTTATATTGTGATGAAAGTCATCTACATGACTTACGTGCGTAGATGGACTTGGTATGATTATGACCGAGGATTATTCGGTATAATCATGTAATCAAAATGTGAAGAATGATGTGGTAAAAGTCCTCATTGGCTTTGTAGTTCATTGATGGACAATGTTGGTGTGATTATGACCGTGGATTATTCGCTATAGTCACGTGACCATTGATGATTACATGAATATCCTTGGTAGTGATGCGGGGATGATTCGATTTTATTTATTAAGTTGAGTCTCGTGATAAAGTTGATGAAAACTTTTAAATCCTAGAAGATAGTAGATTTTATGCTCTATTCGACTCTTCTAATGGATTGCTTGTTCACGTCTTTATTAAACTTGTTTGCATTATTAATTCTATCAGTTTAACATTTTTGAAGGCTAATGATAATTTATTCTGCATTACCTTAGTCATAATATTTTTTACTGGGCTAGTTAAGCTCACCCTTTCTTTCACTGTTCTCTTCAAGAAATGAGAACGTAGCCGGGACTAGTCGGGGAACAGAGTGACGGTCCAGATGATAGCATTAGTAGTCCTCACTATTCTATTAAATAGTGTGACAATAAATGTAATGAGGACTCCATTGAGTGTGAATATTGTCTAGATGATAATATTCTTATTTAAACTCTTAGATTATGTTTTGTCGTATTTTACATGACTATTGTATAATTAAGTTGTATTTGAATTTTGTACCATGTATTTGGCGACTCAATATGTGTGATGTATACCTGTTTTGGGGGCGTCACAGTTGGTATCAGAGCTTAGGGATATGATCCTTGGCTGAGATGAGAGACAAGAACTAGGAGGGGAGAGACGGGGAATTCATTCGCTAGTATGACCTACCTAAGTTTATTTGGTATTTAATTGGTCGGTCAGAGTATAGGGATAATATGTGATATGTTAATTAACCCTTGTTTTGTGGCAGTATTTGAAAATGGCATCCGAAAATGTTGAGATAAGAAATGAAGCACATGAGACCGTTGAGTCACCACAGATTAATACCCAGGATAATGTGCAATAGGAAGACAATAATTCTCAGGTAAACAACAACGATCAAATGATGAACGATGGGATTCAGAGGTTTTATACAATTCATGCAACATCAGGCGAGGGTGGCTCCTGTCCAAAATGCAGGTGGAAACACTGACAACTCTCGGACGGTCACCGCTAAGCAGTTCAAGGAGCTAGGACCACCGGAGTTTTTTGGAGAGCTAAAACCACTTAAGGCGGAGTCGTAGATAAAACAGATCAACAAGATATTTGATGTCTTGGGATGCTCTGAGGAGCAAAAGGTTCCCTTTGCCACCTTCATGTTATGAAAGCGAGGCGATTCTTGGTGGGAATCAGTAAAGCGTACTCAACTTTCCGCCTGATCAAGATGTCTTGGGAGAAGTTCCAAAACTATTCAACGACAAGTACTTTCCCGAAAGTATTCACACGTGAAGGAGGTAGAGTTCATCGAAGCTTGAAGCAAAACAATATGACTAGTGCGATCTGAAGCTAAGTTTGCCGAAAGTTATCTTGGTTTTCGTCCCACTTGGTTGATAATGAGGAGAGAATGGCGCGATATTTCTAAGAGGTTTGAAACCCGAGATATGTTAATACCTAATTTCTCACAAACTGTGTTTGTATTCAGATGTTGTGGATAGGGCTCAGTTATTGGAGCGCGATAATGAGTCAACCCAACCAAGAGAGAGCAGTCGACAAGTCGATAACACCAGCGGTAGCAGTCATCGAAGTGTTGACAACAAGCGTGGAGGGAATCAACATGCCAGAAATGGTAATCACTTCGGTGGTAATCATGGCCATGACAATAAGAGTGGACATTTCAAGAAGAGGAGATTCAACAATGATGGAAAGACGTTAGCACCAGCACCTGTTGTTAAGGAAGGAGAAGGACACATCAGTCCAAATTGTGCGATGTAGTCCAAAGCGGGTTACAATTTTGGAAAAAAAGGTCACCTAGCCCAATTTTGTCGTGCACCAAAGTCAAGTCCTGCTGGGATGGAGGCATCAAAGGGTGTCCCAGACAAGACAAAACCGGTAGTTCAAGGGAGAGCGTTTGTCGTAACCTCCCAAAAAGCGAGGAATCCGAACGAGGTGATCATGGGTAACCTAATCATAAACTCTAGCGAAGTATATACCTTATTTGATACCGGTTCTACCCATTCTTTTATTTCTCCTACTTGCGCTCAACGTTTAAATTTGACTCCGAAAAAATTAGACTTTGACTTATCTGTTGAAACTCCGTTGGGAGAAATCTTCACTACATCAACTGTTTATAAGTCTTGTTTGATTCAAATCGGCAACCGCACGTTACCTGTCGATCTTATTTCTTTAAAAATACTTGCATTTGATGTGATTTTAGGGATTGATTGGTTAACTACTCATCAGGCTAAAATCGATTATTTTCATAAGGTTGTTAGCTTTCATATTCCTAACCAACCTATTATACGAATTCAAGCAACCAAACCACTAAAATCAATCACTGTTATATCAAGCCATAAAAAGCTATTCGCTTATTGAAAAAGCGGATGTCGAGCTTTCTTAGCCCATGTCACGATTTAAATAAAAATACGCCGATTTGAATGATATTTCTATTGTTATTAAATTTCCGACGTATTCCCTCAAGAACTTCCTGCCTACCCCGGGCGTGAAATTAAATTTTGTATCGACTTTGAATGCTGATGCACGAAACCCATTTCCAAAGCCCCATATCGAATGGCTCTATCAAGTTCGGAGTTAAAAACCTAACTACAGAAATTGTTAGACACGCCGGTTTCATTCGTCTAGTATGTCTCCTCGGGGTGCTCTGTTCTATTCGTGAAGAAGAAAGATGGAAGTATGTGACTTTGTATTGATTATCGGGAGTTGAATCATGTCACCATCAAAATAAAATACGTCATTGCCTCGCATTGATGACTGTATTGACCCGGGTTAAAGGAGCCAAATTCTTTAAAAGATTGATCTTAGATTAGGATATCATCGATTGAAGATTAAAACCGATGACATTCCAAAGATCGCTTTCAAGATTTCTAGACGCGAGCATTATGAATTCCTAGTCCATATCTTTTGGATTGACTAATGCTCATCTTTAGCCATGGACATGATGAACCGAGTATTCAAGGAATATTTGGATCACTTTGTGGTCGCCTTTATTGATGACATCCTCATATACTCCAAAACCCTATGAAGACCATGAAAACACTTGAGGTCGATACTCTAAAAGCTTCGTGAAAACAAGCTATATGCCAAGTTGAAGAAATGCGAGTTACGGCTTGAGGAAGTTGCATTCCTTGGGCACATAATATCACATCATGGAATATTTGTTGACCCGACAAAGATTGAAGCAATTCAAAGTGGAGCAACAACCTAAATCGATGGCCAAGTACATAGCTTTCTCGCTTACTTATTTTGGTTATTATCGGAGATTCGTAGAAGGTTTTCTCGAATTTCTACTCCATTAACTCACGTTAATGATATTGTCTAGAAGACAATGTTCGTATTAAAACTCTCAGATTTTGTTTTGTCGTATTTTACACGACAGTTGTATAATTAAGTTGTATTTGAATTCTGTACCATGTGTCTGGCGACTCAAAATGGGTGATGTATACCTATTTTGGGGGCGTCGCAGTTGGTATCAAAGCTTAGGGATATGATCCCTGGCTGAGATGTGAGACAAGAACTAGGAAGGGAGAGACGGGAAATTCCTTCGCTAGTATGACCTACCTAAGTTTAATTGGTATTTAATTGGTTGGTCAGAGTATAGGGATAATATGTGGTATGTCAATTAACCCTTGTTTTATGACAGTATTTGAAAATGACATCCGAGAATGTTGAGAATAGCAATGGAGCACAGGAGACCGTTGAGTCACCACAGATCAATACCCAGGATAATGTGCAATAGGAAGACAATAATCATCAAGTAAACAACAACACCGATCAAATGATGAACGATGGGATGTTTAGAGGCTTTGTGCAGTTCATGCAACACCAAACGGGAGAGATTCATGTTCATAATGCAGGTGGAAACAATGGCAACCCACGGTTGGTCACCGCTAAGCAGTTCAAGGAGTTGGGACCACTGGAGTTTTTGGGAAAGCCAGAACCACTTAAGGCAGGGACATGGATAAAGCAGATCACCAAGATATTTGATGTCTTGGAATGCTCAGAGGATCAAAAGGTTCTATTCGCCACCTTTATGTTGCGTGAAGATGCAGATTACTAGTGGGAATCTGTAAAACGTACCCAGCTTGACGCACTCAAGATGTCTTGGGAGAAGTTCCAAGAATTGTTCAACGACAAGTACTTTCCTGAAAGTATTCGTCACATGAAGAAGGTGGAATTCATCAAGCTGGAGCAAAACAATATGACCGTGTCACAGTACGAGGCTAAGTTTGCCGGGTTGTCTCAGTTTGCATCCCATTTGGTAGATAATGAGGAGAAAATGACGCGAATGTTTCTAAGAGGTTTGAAATCCGAAATACGTCAATACCTCATTTCTTACAAACTTTGTTTATATTCAGATGTTATGAATAGGGCTCAGCTAGTGGAGCGCGATAATGAGTCAGCACAACTAAAAGGCAACGACCAACAACAGGATAATAATTGTACCGGTGGCAACGGCCATCGGAACAATGATAACCATCGTGGGGGAAATTATCATGCCAAGAATGGTAACCACTTCGGTGGTAATCATGGCCAAGATAATAGAATTGGAAATTTCAAGAAGAGAAGGTTCAATAATGATGGAAAGACAGTAACACCAACACCTGTTTCCAAGGAAGAAGAATGACCATCGGTCGTATGTTTCAAATGCGGATAGGAGGGACACATCCGTCCAAACTATACGCAGCAACCCAAAGCGTGTTTCAATTGCGGAAGAGAAGGTCACCTAGCTCGATTTTGTCGTGTAGTGAAGTCAAGTCTTGCTGGGATAGTGACGCCAAAGGATGTCCCTGACAAGTCAAAGCCAGTAGTTTAAGTGAGAGCGTTTGTCGAGGAACCCGAACGAAGTTATTGCGGGTAAGTTAATCAAAATTTTTGCAAAGTCTATACTTTATTCAATACCGGTTCTACCCACTCTGTTATTTCAATTAGTTGTGCTCAACGTTTAAATTTGACTCCAGAGAAATTAGACTTTGACTTATCTGTTAAAACTCCGTTAGGAGAAACCTTCGTTACCTCCACTGTTTATAAATCTTGTTGATTCAAATCGTCACCCTCACAATCTTATCTCTTTGAAAATACTTGCATTTGATGTGATTTTAGGAATCGACTTGTTAGCTACTCATCATGTTAAAATTGATTATTTTCGTAAGGTTGTTAGTTTTCATATTCCTAACCAACCTATTATGCGAATTCAAGTAACCAAACCACTAAAGTCAATCCCTGTCATATCAATCCATAAGTAAAGAGCCCCAAACCTTTCGCTGGTGGCTTCCTTATGTGGAATGCACCTAAGCCAGACTTCCCGTAGGCGACGCCGTGAATAACGGTAGAAAGTTGATAGGTATCAATGTGACGTGCTATCCAAGTCTTGGATGAAAGTCACAGTTTTGAATGTTATTTCTATCATTAATAAATTTCCTGACGTATTTCCTGAAGAAATTCTTAGCCTACCCTAGAGCGTGAAATCGAATTTTGTATTGACCCAAGTACAAAACCCCATTTCTAAAACCCTCAAGTATTTCTTCACCCAAAAAGAACATATTATGCACTGAAGACGTTGGCTCGAACTGTTGAAGATTACGACCATACCATTCAATACCGTCCTAGAAAAGCGAATGTGGTAGCTGACGCGTTGTGTAGAAGATCGTATGCGTTTACGAGTGAGAATATACGAACCTACATAAAGATAGCGAATATACGATTAGAACCGACATTAATCGATAATGTTAAAGTCGCTCAAGCTACAGACCCGGAGCTGATGAACACGAAAAAGAAGGTTCAAGAGGGCATTATTCTAGAAGTAAGAGTCAATGTAGAGAGGAAATCTCAACCCTCGATTTAATTGGCCCATTTAAAATCCTCGATCGAGTAGGAACTATGGCCTATAGACTCATTTTACCGCCAAGTATGTTGCGTGTTCATAACGTTTTTCACGTATCGATGTTACAACGACCAGAACTACATTATTGATTTAGAACCGGATGAGATAGCAGAAGATTTAACGTATGAGGAGATACATGTTAAAATCTTGGATAAGAAGAAATATATTCTACGCTTAAAGGTTATACCTCAAGAATTAGAATCTGACGAGGTATCCTCACCTGTTCGACATACCGGGTACGTACATAAATTTTGAGGGCAACATTTCATAAGGAGGGGAGATTGTAAAACCCCAAATTTTATGAATAAAGATTTAATTTTTTCGAAATATTTTTTTAAATATTATGGTGTGGATTTGAGATAATGTTATAGTTGTAGGTAATATTTATAAATATTGAAAAGTAAGCAAGTGGTTATAAAATATTTGATTGGTCGAGGAATATTATTTTTGTCGGGAAATATCCGTACGATGGCACAATCATTGGTGGACCCCACAACGAAATTATTGTCGGAATAAGAAAACGACAGAAATATTTTTTTTATGAAAATAATGGCGAAAGTTTTACCGTTAAACTATTGAACTACCCTAGAAGAAAAAGTACAAGAATGTCTGCGTGGTTTAAGAGTAGCACTAGATTGATTATCGATGTTCATGTAAGAAGTCACTCAATTTTTTTCAATTATTGATACAATTCTTGCGACAAGTATCTCACGTTATTTGATTCAATTATTGTCAATATTTTATATATTATTAAATCAATAATTGAGACGATATATGTTTATTCATATTATTATTTGCATATTTAACAATGTCTAAGTTCTCACGAGAATGAGGTTTGGTCACCTAATCATGGCTTAATAACGAGAAATCCTTATCGGAAAACCCCCTCTTTTTTGGAAACAACCTAGTTGTTAAATATTGCGAATTATAATAATGATGAATAAATGTTGTTAAAAATATTGAGGGATTTTATGAAATATTTGTTGTAAATTTTGCTTATTATATGGACCCCCACTTACCCAGTTTTTAAAATAATCGGTAGAAGATTATTCTGTATATATATTATATGGGATCTGTTAGGTTTGTAATATTCATGAACGCAATCAAATTGCAAAATTAAGCGAAAACGTGTAAAAATCAGAGTTTTAAAAATTTTACAAACCATATACCCGGATCACCCTTTATGCACAATTATTAATTAAACGAAAAGATATGAAGAACAAGAATCATACCCTTGAAGATTCGAGCTTCCTCAGGTACAAGTTCACCTCCAATCCTTTTCGCGTTCAACTTGAATCCACCGGGTTTGGTTCCTTCCTTTGATCAACGTTAGCCACCCAAATGTTTGGCCTCTAGAGGTGATCCACCAAGGAAGAAGAAAGATCCAAGAAGATGGGTATTTGGCTCAAACCCTAGTTTTCTATCTCTATAGAAAAAGAGCGTACTCTCCAACAATTGGAATAACGTATGTTGTAAAAGTCAACAACCACTCACCCATAATAAGACTCCTCTTATTAATAGATGTGGGCAACCCACCTTAACAATTAAGGAATTGGATTTTATTTAATTAATTAAATTCTTTTAATTAATTAAGCTCCCTAATCTTATTAGGGATAATTAATTAAACTCCTTTAACTAATTTTCCTTCCTAATCCAATTAGGAATAAATGAGAGTACTTATATTAAATTAATTCCTAAACTCTTTTAGAAATTAAAATAATAATAATTGTAATAATATTAATAAGACTCCTCTTATTAATTTATATTTAGTATTTCAAAAAATATTAAATAATAATATTAAGCTATTTAATTTATTCTATCACCATAGATTAAATTAAATATACATAAAATATTATTACGATTATGCCATTAACTTCTTAAATAATTATTCTTCCTTTTATGGTGTGACCCTTTTGGTTCTCCATATTAAACCTAGGTTGTGAATAAATCAATTAGAATAATTCTAATCTTATTTAAATAAATAAATTAAACAATTACTTTATTTAAATAAATAATATTTATTCTACAATAGGGATAAGCCTCCCTAATGATCAACGACTTTTCGGATAATATAGATTTCAACATTAATCATAAAAGAACCTTTGAGTAAATAGTTACCGTCAATTCAATCCTTCCACCATACAATGTCCCAATTAAATATAAGACATGGAATTCTTTGTCACAAGTCTTATTTTATTTAATTATATGTATTTCGACTCTTAAATGCATGAACTCCAAATAATGCAAATTAGAAACTCCTTTCTAATTTCATTCTACCTCGCCAAGGACTACTGGGTTGTCATTTATCGAATCACATAGACATTTCTCTTCTTTTAATAAGTGGTAGATTCTTTATTGATCATACATTATCTCCATGTACAACTTATTATACCCAAGCATACCCTTTGATATACCCTAAGGGTCTTAAGGAATAAGTCAAAGTATAACTCATCATACACAATCTACTATGATGATCTCAAGTCCAAGGATCACTAGACTACTATCACTACAAGAATTCTATCGACAGCAAGTAAAACTCCATTAGGTATTCCTTAGCGAGCCAATGCTCAAAGGTGAACTTATTCTCTAATAAGCACCTACATACTTGCTTTAGTGTCTCCACACAAATGATCATGAGATCAATCATCCTCATCCAATGAGCAAGCAACGTATGTACCAATCTATCCAGATTCACTAATCCCCAATTTAGTAATCCAATGATTGGGAACTATTTTAGTTTTAAGCTTTCTAAGAATTTAGATCTCATTAGAATGATCATCATCATTATTCTAAAATCATTGCATAAAACTATGGGTTTATCACATATTATAAAACAGAATCATGTAGATAATTAAAAGCCTTTAATAAATTAATACTTTTTATTAATAAATGAATAAGATTGTTTCAAAGTATATGCTTTATCATCAAACATGATTGGCTTGTGTGCATACTACTTTCAATCTTCCACTTGCACTAAAGTCAATCGCCATTGTATCTTATACTCTTCTTCTCTAAGTGACGATTATCCTGTTGTTGGATAAGCTTTAGTTAATGGATATGTAATGTTGTTCTTGAGAGTCCACCATCTCTATAGTGATTTCCCATCTTTCAATGATTCTTATAATCAAATGAAAGTGCCACAACACATGTTTAGATCCAAGATGAGACTTAGGAACTATTCCTAGTTCTGTAGTGAACTTTTAATCCAAACAATCAACTTGCAGCTTCATTTATAGCTATATACTTTGTCTTTATCACTAAACCAAAGAACTCTTTCTTTGTTTGGAACCTTTCAAATTCACTACACCACTGCTTCAAGGTAACACTTTACCTTAAAGTGGATTCTTGATCGTCTTGATCTCATCTGAAAAACTTGAGTCAGTAAAGCCCTCTAGTTTTAATTCGGACCCACCATCAATATGATCACATCCTTAGTGCTTAAGTTAAGCACTTTAAGATGTTTTTCAATCGACTCATAGTGAACTTCTTGAATTATGATCGATCAACATCGTGTCTCGTACATTTCATTGCATACATGATAGTCACTCATGCGATCTCTCTTTTGAGTCCGTGGGGACTATAAAGAGAGATACACTCCATAGCTTATCAACACGAGACATCTCTTGGAGTTTCCATGCTAAACGACTTTAGCATCAAATGAATATATCGTTCCTCAAGTTAAGTCGAGCATCCCGTTGATATCTATCTATATAGATTTTATCCCCAATTAAGATACTCTTCCCAAACCATTCATGGAGGAATGTTTAGACAACTTTATCATTACCGATTGTAGCATTAGTATGTCATTCCTTATCCGTAGTATATCAACATATAATATTAGGAATGTCACGGCACTCAACGTCCCCTTTTGTGTACACTTCAGAACTCTTACCTCATCGTATGTAACTCGGACCATCATCTTCTATGATCGTACCTCATCATCATCATCATCCATGATGAATCCATACCTCCTGGTATCTTGATACTTATTTCGTGATTTGATTCGGTTGTGAAATGAATGGTTTTATCTACTGAGTTCCTCTTATTTGACTTATAGTGTTTTGTGGTTCTTGAACTTTCAAGATCTATTATCCTCCCACTAGCCCCTTCAATAATAAACACCTTTATCTTAGAAGGCAGCGTGTTTCGCAACAAACACCTTTTGCTAAGTAGAATTATAGAACATATACCCTAAACTTACTTTAGGATGTCCCACAAATCTGTACATGTCAAATTTTGTCCCAAGCTTATCCTTTGAAACCTTTTCACATAAGTTGGACAACCTCTTATCTTAACATACTTAAGATTAGGAATCCTCCCTGTCCATAACTTTTATGGAGTCTTGGGGCCGGATTTTGAGGTTACCATTTTCGTAGATATGCAGCCATTTCTAGGACATTATCCCAGAAGGATACTGGAATGTTGGTAAAATCATTATGGACCGTACCATGTCCAACAAGGTACGATTTTTCATTCAGATACATCAATCAATTATCACGTGTCGATGTGTCCATTATGAGAAAACCATTTGAGATGATCTAGAAACTTATTGCACAAGTATTTATTCCTTGATCTAATCAAAGAATCTTAATATTTTGCCAATTTGTTTCACTTCTGAATTCTTTGAACCTCTCAAATAATTCACACTTGTATTTCAACAAATATATACATTCAACTCTTTGAATGATCATCTCCTTTTCTTATACTAGTTTGTTCAATTTACAAAATAATTTTTCACGCAAGTCAAGTATACAAAATCCATTAAGTAATCTTTCGGTTCTATACGAAAACATTATTATTATAAATAGAACAACAATTGTTCTTAATTATAATACCAAAAAATTTATTGTCAACAATAAAATGGAAATAATGTTTCTAACAAGAATTGGAATACAATAACAACTTATTGACTTAATAGATTTGCCAGTAAGCGATGCTAAACTATAAGTTTCTATAGCTAATCAAAGAAACTTTTGCTTCATTTTCCACACATATGATTACTTATCTTTGTTTAACTTTCTACTTACGCTTGGTCCTTCATAAATCTATATTTATGATAACCAAAGCTCGGTATCCAATACCCAAGTAGAACCTTGACTTAAAGAAAAAATTTTTTTAAATCATGAACAAATTTGTATTTGTAACCAAAACTTCACTAAGCTTCTTTGGTTAGCTTCTAAGATGCTTCTTGCAGCTTCTTTCTAGTGTCCAGTGCTTATAGCGGTGGAAGCAAACTCCTTTCTTATCCGTGACGCTTTTGTTCTTATTATCCTTTGTTTATGCCTTTCTATTTTCCTTCTTTGAATCGTTCTTCTTTTCGGAAGATCCTTTGGCCCCTACCAAGAAGACATGGTCTTTCTTGGTTGAAAGTGACTCTCAACATTTTCAACATGTTAAGCAAATCAAAGAAAACTCGATATCTAGCTTGTTCATATGAAAAATTCACAACAATTGTGAAAGGAGTCCGGGAGTGAGTGCAAGATCAAATCTTAGCTCAACTCTCCATCCATGACAAAACCAAATGTCTAAATTGATCAATCAAATTGATTATGTTAAGGACTTTTTCTGCATCTATAGTGCCATTGGCCGTTCTAGATCTAAGAGCTCCTTAGATATCTCGATATCTATCTCGTCCTACTTTCCTCACCATCAACTACTTAATGTGCGGGAATATAGTAGGAGCATCCATAGTTTCATCTTGACGTGAAGCTCGTTACTCATGGATGCGAGCATGATGCATCGAGACAGACAATCAGTGCATCATCTTGCCACTTTCTAAAAGTAGCAATCTCTTCCTCGGAGGCATTATGCGCAACCATTGCGTAGGATGGGCGTATTAAGGACATAAGATAGCTTTTTCACTATGAGAACTATTCTCAAATTCCTTAACCAATCCGCTTAATTCTTATGCAGTTAATTTAGCATCTAATATGCTTCGCATTGATAGTAATTTTAGACATTGTAAAATTACAGTAAATGAATTTGTAATTAACAACATTTTAACATACATTCTTTTATTAATTACCAAAATAAATTAGGTCTTGTTTTAAATTGGTATCTCCCACTATTTTCTTCAAACTATATTACCCTCAATATATATAGTTCGGCAAAATCTAATTAAAGATTTGCTAGTGAGAATAAGGATCCCATTTCAAATGTATATAGCCTTGTGGTGACACAACAAACTATATATAAATAAATAGGTAGACAACTTTTGTCAATTACATCAACTATCAACTCCTTGTCTTTTGCCTATTAGATTATTTTGATCAGTGGTGGCACATCCGAATCAAAATTATCCAAGTTAAGTCCGACCTAGCACTCCATATATTCAAAAAGAAAAATATCATCCTTGTGGTGACACAACAAAACAATATTGTTCAATTTTCTTTATAAGCATCAAATGTGATAAATTAACATCTTAAATACTTAATACTTGCCTTGTGGTGACACAACAAACTCATATTAAATATTTAATACTCTATTAATTTTATCATGCTAGAAGGCTTAATGCGTTCGATATTCCAAATATCTTTGAACGCTTAGGACTTAATATAAAAAAAAAGAGGGTTTGTTATTAATTTGTCTCATCTTGTTTTAGCGCATTTATTATATATATATATAAAATACGCGTCGTATTAATTAACATAACTGCTAAGCATGTTTGCATAATATATAATATATATAGTATAAGCATGCACATATAGAATACTATATTCTACCTTGATTGATTATGGACTTTTATTCTAGTTTGGTTCACTAGAGCCACCAAGTGAACCAAAAGGTCAAACCTTGGGGGGTGCAAGAAATTATATTTAAATATAACTATTACATTTAAACCCTGCTCCATTACAAACGGGTCTTCAAGCGCCCTCAGCACCTTGATCTCCAATTTTTCAAAATTAATTCTAACTATTCCTATTACAAAACTATTTAAAATAAATAGAAACCTTGATCGTGATCGAGGGGAAGTACATAGAGAGATAGAATTTACATTAAAAAAATTAGAGAAGGCGAGGTACGCAGACCCCATTTAATAAAACCCATACATTCATGCATCCAACTAAAATAAAATCCAATCACATTGGTCAATTGTCCATAATCAATCTCATTTATTATCATACACATCATCATATGCATCAATAAATAACATTCATCTTATGAATAATAAACATTTAATATATATATTGATATCATTTAATGGGTAAATTTAGTTAGTATAAAATCTAATTTTGAATCAAAATAAACTCCTTTATTTTAATCCAAATTTAAATCAAAATAAAACTATTTTATTTTAATTTATCTAATTTTGAACAAAATAAACTATTTTATTTTAATCAAAATCTTTAATCAAAATAAACTCCTTTATTTTAATTAATTATGGAATCCAATTCCATGTAAAAAAAACTTTTATTAAAGGAAACACGGATTTTCTTTCCTATTCACAAATAAACACCTTTATTTTGAATAATATGAAATCTTATTTCATATCTAAATAAACTCCTTTATTTAAGGAAAGATGATTCTTTTTCCTATTCACAAATAAACCTTTTTATTTTGAATAATATGAAATCTAATTTCATATCAAAATAAACTCCTTTATTTAAGGAAAAATAGAATCCAATTTCAACTCCAATTAGTTATCATGGAATCCAATTCCAACTCTAATTAGTTAGCAAGAAATTTAATTTTAATATTAAAATAAACCATTTTATTTTAAGATTAAAATAAACATTTTATTTTAAAATTAAAATAAAATTTTATTTTAAAATTAAAATAAAATTTTATTTTAATTATAAAATTATTAAGAATAATATATATATATATATATATATATATATAACTATATATATATATATAATATAAACCGAATAAATATATATATATATAGTTAATCGTTAACATATTATAACTATATATATGTATATATATAATGTTAATATATATATTATATATATATATATTAACATAGATAAACGTGCATACTTTACATAGATAAAGCGACCAATGTATATCGTAATGGATAAACGTGCCTTTGTTATTTGTTAAGCCATGATTTAGTGGATAATTTCTATCCTTTTTTTTTTTTTTTTTTTTAAAAAAAAATTTATACAATAAAATTATGCCCAATTAAATTGTTCTAAACACATATCAATATAGATATTAAATTAAAACAATTAATAATTCGCATAAAGGTTTGGCTCTGATGCCACTGTTAGGTTTGTAATATTCATGAACGCAATCAAATTGCAAAATTAAGCGGAAACGTGTAAAAATCAGAGTTTTAAAAATTTTACAAACCATATACCCGGATCACCCTTTATGCACAATTATTAATTAAACGAAAAGATATAACGAACAAGAATCATACCCCTGAAGATTCGAGCTTCCTCAGGTACAAGTTCACCTCCAATCCTTTTCGCGTTCAACTTGAATCCACCGGGTTTGGTTCCTTCCTTTGATCAACGTTAGCCACCCAAATGTTTGGCCTCTAGAGGTGATCCACCAAGGAAGAAGAAAGATCCAAGAAGATGGGTATTTGGCTCAAACCCTAGTTTTTTATCTCTATAGAAAAAGAGCGTACTCTCCAACAATTGGAATAACGTATGTTGTAAAAGTCAACAACCACTCACCCATAATAAGACTCCTCTTATTTATAGATGTGGGCAACCCACCTTAACAATTAAGGAATTGGGTTTTATTTAATTAATTAAGCTCCCTAATCTTATTAGGGATAATTAATTAAACTCCTTTAACTAATTTTCTTTCCTAATCTAATTAGGAATAAATGAGAGTACTTATATTAAATTAATTCCTAAACTCTTTTAGAAATTAAAATAATAATAATTGTAATAATATTAATAAGACTCCTCTTATTAATTTATATTTAATATTTCAAAAATATTAAATAATAAATATTAAGCTATTTAATTTATTCTATCACCATAGATTAAATTAAATATAGATAACATATTATATTACGATTATGCCATTAACTTCTTAAATAATTATTCTTCCTTTTATGGTGTGACCCTTTAGGTTCTCCATATTAAACCGGTTAGAAATAAATCAATTAGAACAATTCTAATCTTATTTAAATAAATAAATTAAACAATTACTTTATTTAAATAAATAATATTTATTCTACATAGGGATAAGCCTCCTAGCGATCAACGACTTTCCGGATAATATAGATTTCAACATTAATCATAAAAGAACCTTTGAGTAAATAGTTACCGCATACAATTCAATCCTTCCACCATACAATGTCCCCAATTAAATATAAGACATGGAATTATTGTCAAGTCTTATTTTATTTAATTATATGTATTTCGACTCTTAAATGCACAACTCCAAATAATGCAAATTAGAAACTCCTTTCTAATTTCATTCTACCTGCCAAGGACTCTTTGGGTTGTCATTTATCGAATCACATAGGACATTTCTCTTCTTTTAATAAAGTGGTAGATTCTTTATTGATCATACATTATCTCCATGTACAACTTATTATACCCAAGCATACCCTTTGATATACCCTAAGGGTCTTAAGGAATAAGTCAAAGTATAACTCATCATACACAAGATACTATGATGATCTCAAGTCCAAGGATCACTTGTACTACTATCACTACAAGAATTCCTATTGACAAGTAGTAAAACTCCATTAGGTATTCCTTAGCGAGCCACGTTCGATGAACTTATTCTCTAATAAGCACCTACATACTTGCTTTAGTGTCTCCACACAAATGATCATGAGATCAATCATCTTCATCCAATGAGCAAGCAGCAACGATGTACCAATCTATCCGGATTCACTAATCCCCAATTTAGTAATCCAATGATTGGGAACTATTTTAGTTTTAAGCTTTCTAAGAATTTAGATCTCATTAGAATGATCATCATCATTATTCTAAAAGCATTGCTTAAAACTATGGGTTTATCACATATTATAAAACAACATCATGTAGATAATTAAAAGCCTTTAATAAATTAATACTTTTTATTAATAAATGAATAAGATTGTTTCAAAGTATATGCTTTATCATCAAAGTATATGCCAATAACGAGAAATCCTTATCGGAAAGCCCCCTCTTTTTTGAAAACAACCTGGTTGTTAAATATTGCGAATTATAATAATGATGAATAAATGTTGTTAAAAATATTGAGGGATTTTATGAAATATTTGTTGTAAATTTTGCTTATTATATGGACCCCCACTTACCCAGTTTTTAAAATAATCGGTAGAAGATTATTCTGTATATATATTATATGGGATCCACTTGTGATGGTGATATAATGGTGGAGGGAACATGTGGGGCCCACGTTGGAAGAAAAGAAATTGTGTGGGGAGGAAAAAAATTGAGGTTCACGGGTGGATGGTGGAATAATAAAATGGTGGATTTGGTGGAAAAAGTGAAATGAAGTATATATATATATATATATATATATATATATATATATATATATATATAATGTGCATGTGTTTATTTGGTGTCTGTGTGTGTGTATGGTGATTAGATGAATTGATGGGGGGAGAAGAAATGGAAACTCGCGGATGGAATAAGGGAGGTGGAAATGGAGTACCATTATTAGTGTTATTATGACGCCCCCAAAATAGGTCCACACTACCCATTCTCGAGTCGCCATATATCATACTATAAAAATCAAATACAAACTTCATTTATACAACTGTTGAACGTAAATGCGAAATCGACCACAATTAAATTGTGAGTTTTAATACAAATGTATGTAACTCTCATGGTGCCTCGACCACAACCTTACAATGGTACTTTACATAAAAAGTACAAATATCGATAACCATTTTAGAAATTAAAATCTTTGGAAAATACTCAAGGAAACCTTCGTACATGGGAGGCCATGCGTCTATGTTATGATAGATATCACATGTCCACAGAATTATCCTTGGTTGACCCAATAGTCCCCAAAGAAAAACAAGAAGATTGCTATCATCTTCTTACCAATGGTGAGTCTTCTCTTGACATATAATTATCTCCGTTGTCTCCGAGTGATTATTATATTTCAAATAAACTCTAAGATTATATAGGTAGTGCTCGTAGATATACTCAACAAGTGGATGTGCACAACCCTGTCTTATGAAAACACGAGGTTGTATGTCATTAGATGTAAGACCCCAAATTTTAAGAATAAAGATTTAAATTTCTTGAAATATTTTTTTTAATATTATGGTGTGGATTTGATTTAATGTTATAGTTGTGGGTAGTATTTATAAATTTTGCAAAGTATGCAAGTTGTTATAAAATATTCGTTTGGTCGTGGAATATTCTTTTTTTTCTGGAATATCCGTACGACGGTACAATCATTGGTGAACCCACAACAGAAGTATTGTCGTAGTAAGAAAAACGACAGAATTATCATTTTATAAAAATAACGGCGAAAAGTGTTACTGTTAAAACTGTTGAATCTGTCCGGTAGTAAAAGTATAATAATCTGGCGTTAGTTGCATAGTAGCCTACGGTATTGGTTATTGATGCTTACGTGAGAAGTCACCAGCTTATACTCAATTATTGCTATAGTAATTGTTGCATCATATCTCTCATATTATTGATTCAATTATTGTCACAAATTATCATCAGTATAATATGTTATATTATTAAATCAATAATTGAGACGACAAAGTTATTCATATTATTATTTGCAATATCGATGATGTCTGAAGTTCATCGAGGAGAGGTTTGGTCACCTAATTGCTACCAATAAGGAAAAATCCTTATCGGAAAACCCCCTCTTTCCTGGGAACGACCTGGTTGTTAAATATTGTGAGTTACAATATTAATGATGAATAAGTTCATGTTGATTAAAGATGAATTTGATAGTTCCATTATGTTGGGATTATTAGTGTTAGTGGAAATCGACATCTATTTCGATGATAATTGATGTTTGTGGGTTATATTGATAAATCGGGTAATTAATCGGATAAATGAGCAATTAATTGCTACTAATTCACATGCTTATATAACTATTTGTTCACATGTGTGTACTATTGAATCACATTCTTGTACTATTAGGGGAATTGGTGCAAGATTGTTAATACTTGCATGACTAAGTTAAAAATGGAGGTATAGATGGAGGTACTATACTGTAATTCGTATTTTCACATGATTATAACCACTGATTCACATTTTGAACTATTGATTCCCATTTTTACTATTAGGGGAGGTGGTGCAAGTTTGATAATACTTGCAAGACTAAATTACAAATGAAGGAAAAGTTGGAGGTATTGTACTGTAATATTTCGAGTCCCAAAACGTGCAATTATCGAAACTATATTTTCCTATAAATAGAAGCGCATTCTTCCTTCATTTCTCACCAATTCACTAAAGCTATAGATCAATTATTATAGAGAGAAATTATAGAGAGAAAGAAGAAGAGAAAGCTCGCTACCTCTCTATTCCAAAGATCCAACTTTATTCTAAGGTAAGGGGTATTATTTCTTTCAGATTCATGAAGAGAGCTTCATTATTCCATTCTTTATTATTATGTTGAATAACTTTGCTACATCAAAGTATCGCGTGCATGGTGAAATCTTTATTATTCCATTCTTTATTATTTTGTTGGTATATCCTCATGCATGCGGATTACGCTAGACACGGTTCCATTCTTTATTATTCTGCTGAAATAACTTTTATGCATCTCGATTATTTGCACGCTGGTGAATTCTCGTTGTTATCCCATTTTTATTATTCTCATTGGAATATCACATGCATGCGATTTACGCATTTACACGATTCCATTCTTTATTATTCATTGGAATATCATCGTATGCATGCGGTTTACACGACGTTCGTTTCCATTCTTTATTATTCTCTTGGAATATCCTCTTTGTATGCGGTTTACGCATGACTGGTTCCATTCTTTATTATTACATTGAGAATAACTTTTTGCATGCGCTTCATCGCATTTACGGTGAATTCTTCCGTTAATTCATTCTTTATTATTCTCGCTGGAATAACTTTGTCATGTGGATTACCGCATTTATGATGAATGATCCTTTGATTCATATGAATATTATTTTAATTCAAAAGGGTTTTCGCTGTAGGCGATTTCATAATTTTACGACCTAAAAAATTCTAGAAAAATTTGAAATGATGATTTGATGAGCTTTTCAGATTGTGTCAAAAAATGGCGATTTTTGGATGTATAGATTAGGAGTTATGAATTTTATGGGAAAAGATTATTTTAAAAGTAAACCCTTATAACTCCTTGTGGTTAACTCCAAAATTGGTGAAATTTTTATTGGGAGTTCATGTATATACTGAAAACATTTTAAATTATAGAAGATAGAAGATATCATGCTCTACTTGACTCTTCTAATGGATTTCTTATTCCGCTGCAGTTAAACTTGATGTCTATTTTATTTTATCCGTTTAACATTGTTGAAGGCTAATGATAATTTATCCTGTATTATCTTAATCATAATATTTTTTACTAGGCTAGTTGAGCTCATCCTTTTGCTTTCATTATTATCTTCAGGAAATGAAAACGTAGCCGGGACTATTCGGGGAACAGAGTGATGGTCCGAGATGGTGCCATAGTAGTCCTCACTATTCTATAAAATAGTGTGATAATAAATGTAATGAGGACTCCATTGAGTGTGGATATTGTGTAGATGACAATATTTGTATTTAAACTCACATCATATGTTTTGTCGTATTTTACACGACAGTTATATAATTAAGTTTTTATTTGTATTTTGTACCATGTATTTGGTGACTCAAGATGGGTGATGTATACCTATTTTGGGGGCATCACATTAGACATCTTGTATGATAGTGGCAAAACACCCTTCCAAAGTTGGGTTCACCTCACCCTATTCGGTTCACCAAAATTAAATATCAAATGACGTATACAATACGACACACTTATCTAAAGTTCTCAATAAAATTATTTCCATACTATATAGGGAGAACCTCAACATCTATAGACCACCGTTCTATTCTCTTGTTACCCCTGCTCGATCCAGCTACACTCTTATTACCTGAAAGTGAAGCAAAAAGGGTGAGCACAACTAGCCCAGTAAAGAATATCATGACTAAAGATAATTTACATCATCAATAGCCTTCATCAGTAATAAATCAGAGATTTAAAACTTATGGTAGATGATAAAACTTTTCAACCATAGTTGCAGCGGAACGAGCAATCCATTAGAAGAGTCAAACAGACCAGAAAGTCTATTACATTCTCCACGTTTAAAAGTCCACCAACAATGTTTTATCCCTGTAACATCAATCAACAGTTCCTTTCCACAATCATATGAATAACTCATAATCATAATTGTGATTTTAAATTCCTCTTCGCACCCAGGACAAAGATAATTTTCATCACCTATCTTTACCTGAAACATCAAAGATCATGGTTATACCAAATCACAATTCCTGTTTACAATCATACTTAATAAATTAATCTTTACACTACGGCCAAAGATATTAATTATCATTTCATCTTTACTTTCTGATCAAGACATAAATCTGTTGTTTTTAGAAGAGTCAAGTAGAGCATAATATCTACTATCTTCTACGAATTTAAAAGTTTATTATCAATATTTTATCGCTGAGACTCAGCTTAATAAATAATCCACATCATCGAATCACCCCTGCACTACAACCAAGGATATTCGTTAATATCATATCCATGAATTATCCATGCACTACCGGCCAAGGATATTCATTATTATCACATCCATGAATTAATATTTCATTGCTGAGACTCAGCTCAATAATTAATCCACATCATCGAATCATCCCTGCACTACAGGCCAAGGATATTCGTTAATATCACGACCACGAATTATCTATGCACTACGGGCCAAGATAATCGTGTTTTTCATCAACGGTCATGATCATACCATAAAACAATTCATCTTTGCACCCTTGGCCGAAGAGAATCCATGGCCATAATCATACCAAAAACTATCCATCAATGCACTACGAGCCAATGAGGACTTTTACCACATCAATTGTAACATTACGGTCAAGATTATATCGAATAATCCCTGGTCATAATCATACCAAGTCCATCTATGCACTACAGGCCACAGATGACTTTCATCATAATATAAACATGAAGATAATGACAATGATATAAAGAATCAATCGAATGAGATAAAGGATAAATATTAAACATTTATAATACAATTTATCCAGCATTCAATAATAACCAAATGTTATCAATCACTTAATAATCTCATAATCTAATATCATTAATATTATAACAATATTTTAATCACTTCTTAAACTTATAAATAATTTATTTGAATTGTTTACATTTTACCAAATAATGCATTTAATCATTCAAAATGCCATACTCATAAGATTTCATCACCAATGATCAAATCCTTCATCAAAATCAGATATTCCTTATATATAGATTTCCAAGCCATAAAATCCTATTTTCTAATTTTGTTACTTCACATAACATATTTAATTCATTTACTCATAACTAGTTCATTTTCATGAAAAATACCAAATTAGTCCCAAAAATATTTCTTTTCTTGGATTTAGCAGAATATAGTTCTATATTGAACATATATTTTTCTCGAAAATTTTAAAATTCATTTACTATTTTTCATATGGCCAAAACTGCCGAATATTTAGACATTTATCATAAATTGTACTTTTGTCCAAAAATTCTAAAATTTACAGGATATACTCCTGTTATATATAGTCTGCAACTCTATAATGCCAAATATGACTTGTCTTCATCGAAAACCAACGTTTACGAGTTCAAACACAAAATACGACTTCCATTCTGAGAATTTCACGAATTCGACGATTATCGTCCAATCGTGTGAATTCCGGCGAATCTTCATTACTAAGGATTTGATTAACGTTCTAAATGGATTCTAACCATCACATGAACATTTTAAACTACTTATTACATCAACTTATTTTCAAGTTAGGTTTTGACTTATTCTTCATAAGTTCATGACTTAACAACTTATAAACTACAATTCTCATTTCTTACGACTTATTATTGATTTAAGTCCTTTAATCAATGTTCTCACATCTTATCAAACATACTAACTTCATATGACAATCATATGACAATTTCATCATAAGTTATCAACTTATTTAGATTCAAGTTACTTATTCATGACTTATTCGGCTTAAGTCCATTCATTAATCAATTCTTACATGTTCTTAGCATACAAGTTCATTAAATTACACTTCTCTTATCATCCTACAATGATAGAGATGGAAGATATTAGACAAGAGTCTTACCCTTGAAGAACTAGTACTTATCTTCTTTGAAAATCTAACAAAGGTTATCTTGACATATATGTGCTTATTCTCCCTAACACTTAAGTTACTTTGTATATGGAAGTTGTTAGTGTTTTGAATAATAAACAAATGTCTAGCAAACTTCCTCTATTTATAGGCTTGACAAAGTTAGGGTAGATTAATCTTTTAGACCCTTCCACCTCCTTACTAACCCCCTTACTATTCTTTTGCTTTAGCCCTAAGTAAACTTGCTCATCACATAACATATCATATACTTGATCACCACATAAAGTACTTGGCCATTACTTCACCCATGGGTTGCTCCATGGTTCAAGCCTAACCCATTGGATCTTGACATTGGGCTTAACTTAGTCAACTTAGCTTATTACTATTGGGCTTGCATCTTAATTCATATTGGACTTATACATCCTACATAATCCATTCATTTATTCACAATTGGCTTAAAGCCTTAGTACATATTATATACGTATAATTCTCGTATTCTAGTTCGTATACTAATTCATAATATACGTTACTCCACTCTCCATACATACTCATATAATACTTTATATTATACTTGCATTCAATACCTCGTATAATACCTACGTATCATACGATCAATATAATATCTTCTTAACGCTTAAAATTATTAACGTGTTCAAATTAAGTCCACATGCGAAATATTACGTTTTTCATACATAGATTATTATTACATAATCTATCTCACCTTGATATTATAATGTTACATGTTTTTTAGAAGTTCAAAAATAATTCCCGAGCGGAAGTCGATGAATAGTGTTTTTTAGAAAATTTTTCGGAAAACTTTTATTTTTGTTTTAGAATTTCAAACACTTTAATTCTTCCACGTAGTTAAAATACTACGACTTTCTGACATTTTTAGGTTATAGAACAACATTCATCTTACTAACACTTATTAGTAATAAATAATATTATTTTATTCATTATTAAAAGTATTTACAAAAGGTTCGATTTTCTGGGGCGTTACACTCTCTCCCCCTTATAAGGATTCTGTCCCCAGAATCTCGCTATATAAAAAAAATTTATACAAACAAATGAGGGATATTCTTTTTCATCTTTTCTTCCAATTCCCACGTTGCTTCTTCTGCATCGTGGTTCTTCCATAGCACTTTTACTGAAGGTATTACTTTGTTCCGCAGAACTTGTTCTTTCCTATCAACAATTTGAATCGGCGTTTCTTCGTATGTTAAGTCCTTCTCGATATGAATAGGCTCATATTCTATCGCGTGCTTATAATCCGGCTTATAAGGACGTAACACAGATATGTGAAACACATTATGTATATGTTCTAGGTCTGGAGGTAATGCTATTATATAAGCTATGTCACCTACCCGTTTTAATATCTCAAAAGGTCCTATGAACCTTGGACTTAACTTCCCCTTCTTTCCAAAGTGCATCTTTCCTTTCCAGGGAGATACCTTCAGAAATACGTAAGAGCCTACTTCAACTTCTCTATTTTCTCGATGCGAATCCGTAAATTTCTTCTGTCTGTCTTGAGCTGCTAAGAGACGCATTTGTATTATTTTGACAATATCCGCTGTTTGATGTACTAGTTCTGGTCCCAGCATTCGGCGTTCTCCTACTTCATCCCAATACAATGGTGTTTTGCATTTCCTTTTATACAAAGCTTCGTAAGGCGACATACATATGCTTGCATGATAACTATTGTTATACGCAAACTCTACTAATGGTAGATGATCGTCCCAACTACCCTTGAAATCCATAACGTAAGATTTTAACATATCTTCCAACGTCTGAATTGTTCTCTCGCTCTATCCATCGGTTTATGAATGATATGCCGTACTTAGCTTCAACTGCGTTCCTATCTACTCTTGTAAACTTCTCCAAAAGTTCGATGTGAATCGTGGAACATGATCTTACACAATCGATACAGGTACTCCATGTCTAGAAATTATTTCTGAGTCTAGCTAACTGATCTAAGTTATACTTAACCCTAATTGGCAAAAAGTGAGCCGACTTTGTCAACCGGTCTACTATTACCCAAATCACATCATACCCTTTCGTTGTAGTCGGAAGTCCCACCACAAAATCCATCGTGACATGCTCCCATTTCCACTCCAGAATCTCCAATGACTGTAACAAGCCACTTGGTCATTGATGTTCGGCCTTAACTTTCTGACAAGTTAAGCACCTACTTACATACTCCGTTATTTCTCTCTTCATGTTCGGCCACCAAAAACTCTGTCGAAGGTCTTGATACATCTTAGTACTACCAGGATGAATCGAAAACCTCGAACTGTGAGCCTCTTGTAACACCTACTTCTTTAATTCAGTCTCATTCGGAACCCAAATTCTTCCTTCAAATATTAATAATCCCTCATTAACAAGACTGTACTTAATATCTTTTTCATTGGCTAGCCGCTCCTTTATCCGGTCACACTCATCAGTTTTGAGTTTCACCTCCTTAACTCGCTCTACGATGGTAGATTGCATCTCCGTCGCAAATAGTATTGGTCTTGCTTCACTCGACAACTTCACTTCTAATTCCATCCTAGCCATCTCTGTTATTAACTCAATTTGAGCCGTTAACAAAGACAACTTTTCCCGACCCTTTCTACTTAAGGCGTTGGCAACTACATTGGCTTTTCTAGGGTCATACAGGATTTCACAGTCGTAATCCTTTATCAACTCCAGCCATCTCCTCTGCCTCATATTCAAATCCTTCTGTAAGAGCCCAACTTTTATGAATAAAAAATAATTTTCTCGAAATATATTTTTGAATATTATGGTGTGGATTTGATATAATGTTATAGTTGTGGGTAATATTTACAAATTTTTCAAAATAAGCAAGTGGTTATATAATATTCGATTGGTCGAGGAATATTCGTTTTAATAGGAAATATTCGTACGATGACACAATCATTGGTGGACCCCAAAACGGAAGTATTATCGTAGTAAGAAAACGACAGAATAATCTTTTTATAAAAATAACAGCGGAAGTGTTACCGTTAAAACTGTTGAACTACCCGGTAGTAAAAGTAAATGCGATGTCGTGTGGTTGCGTATAGTAGCACACGGTCTTGGTTATTGATGCTTACGTGAAAAGTCACTCGCTTATACTCAATTATTACTACAAAGAATTGATGCATCATATCTCTCGTATTATTGATTCAATTATTGTCACAAGATTATCATCGTATAATATATATTATTAAATCAATAATTGAGACGGCAAAGTTATTCATATTATTATTTGCAATATTGATGATGTGTCTAGAAGTTACATCGATGAGAGGTTTGGTCACCTAATTGCATGCCAATAAGGAGAAATCCTTATCAGAAAGCCCCCTCTTTCCTGGGAACGGCCTGGTTGTTAATAATTGTGAGTTATAATATTAATGATGAAAAAGTTCGTGTTGATTAAAGATGAAATTGATAGTTCCATTGTGTTGGAATTATTAGTGTTAGAGGAAATCGACATTTATTTCGATAATAATTTATGTCTAGAGGTTATATTGACCAATCGGGTAATTAATCGGATAAATGAGGAATTAATTGCTATTAATTCACATGATTATAACTATTTGTTCACATGTATGTACTATTGATTCACATTCTTGTACTATTAAGGGAGGTGGTGCAAGATTGATAATACTTGCATGACTAAGTTAAAAATGGAGGTACTATACTGTAATTCGTATTTTCACTTGATTATAACTATTGATTCACATGATTAAACTATTGATTCACATTATTTACTATTAGGGGAGGTGGTGCAAGTTTGATAATACTTGCAGGACTAAATTAAAAATAAAGGAAAAGAGGAAGATATTATTCTGTAATATTTCGAGGCCTAAAACGTGCAATTATCAAAACTATATTTTCCTATAAATAGAAGCTCATTCTTCCTTCATTTCTTACCAATTCACTAAAGCTATAGAGCAATTATTATAGAGAGAAATTATAGAGAGAAAGAAGAAGAGAAGTCTGCTACCTCACAATTCCAGTATCCAGCTTTTTCTAAGGTAAGGGGTATTATTCTTTCGTATTCATTCCTTATTAAATTGTGGAAATGATCTGTCTACGTGGATTACCGTATGGCGGGCGAAAATCCATTTGCAGTTTCATATATTCTATTATACTCAGTTGGTTAAAGTTTTGGCTTTTATACTCTATGAAATTAGTAGAATATCCTGGATATTTGCGCTTCATCCAGTATCTTTTCATGGAAATATTCTTCTGAGCATTCTTGAATTTTACTCCACAAAGAAGTATCATGTTGACAATTTGGACGTTATTGATTTCTGGATAAATTAAAATTATAAATCTTTAAAATTTATCCTTGAACTTGTTTTATTGAATTATTATGTCATTATCATCATCCTCATGCTTATATTGTGATGAAAGTCATCTTTGGCTTACGTGCATAGATGGACTTGGTATGATTATGACCAGGAATTATTCGGTATAATCATGACCGAAATGTGAAGAATGATATGGTAAAAGTCCTCATTGGCTTGTAGTTCATTGATGGACAGTTGTTAGTGTGATTATGACCAAGGATTATTCGGTATAGTCATGACCATTGATGATTACATGAATATCCTTGGCCGTGATCTGAGGATGATTCGATTTTATTTATTAAAATTTGAGTCTCGTGATAAAGTTGATGAAAAACTTTTAAATCATAGAAGATAGTAGATTTTATGCTTTATTTGACTCTTCTAATGGATTGCTTGTTCATTTTCTTTGTTAAACTTGTTTATACATTATATTCTATCGCTTTAACATTTTTGAAGGCTAATGATAATTTATTCGCATTACCTTAGTCATAATATTTCTTCTTTGGGCTAGTTGAGCTCACCCTTTCTTTCATTTGTTTCTTCTTGAAATCGAACGTAGCTTGAGACTAGTCGGGGAACAGAGTGATGGTCCGGATGATAGCATCGAGAGTCCTCATTATTCTATTAAATAGTGTGACAATAAATGTAATGAGGACTCCATTGAGTGTGGATATTGTCTAGATGACAATATTCTTATTAAAACTCTTAGATTATGTTTTGTATTTTATTTTACCGACTATTATATAATTAAGTTGTATTTGAATTTTGTACCATTTATTTAGCGATTCAATATGGGTGATGTATAACTATTTTGGGGGCGTCACAATTGGTATCAGAGCTTAGGGATATGATCCTTGGGTTTGAGATGAGAGACAAGAACTAGGAGGGGAGAGGCGGAAATTCCTTATTAGTATGACCTACCTAAGTTTATTTGATATTTAATTGGTCTCGTCGAGTATAGGGATAATATGTGATATGTTAATTAACCCTTGTTTTATGGCGATGTTGAAAATGGCATCCAAAAATGTTGAGATAAGCAATGAAGCACATGAGACCGTTGAATCACCACAGATTAATACCGGTGATAAAGTCAACAGCGGAAGATAATAATCCTCGTAAACAACAACGATCAAATGATGAGCGATGGGATGTTCGGAGGTTTTATACAATTCATGCAACATCGGTGAGGGTGGCTCTCGTCCAAAATGCGGTGGAAACACCGACAACTCTCGGACCGTCACCGCTAAGCGATTCAAGGAGCTAGGACCACCGGAGTTTTTGGAGAGCTAAAACCACTTAAGGCGAGACGTGGATAAAGCGGATCAACAAGATATTTGATGTCTTGGGATGCTCAGAGGCAAAAGGTTCCCTTGGCACCTTCATATTTACGAGTAGAAGCGATTCTTGGTGGGAATCAGAAAAGCGTACTCAACTGCTTGACCGAAGATGTCTTGGGAGAAGTTCCAAGAATCGTTCAACGACAAGTACTTTCCTGAAAGTATTCGTCACATAAAGGAGGTAAAGTTCATCAAGCTTGAGCAAAACACTATGACCGTGGTGTAGTACGAAGCTAAGTTTGCCGAGTTGTCTCGGTTTGCGTCCCACATGGTTGATAATGAGGAGAGAATGACGCGGATGTTTCTAAGAGGTTTGATACCCGAGATATTTCAATACCTAATTTCTCACAAACTGTGTTTGTATTCAGATGTTGTGAATAGGGCTCAGTTATTGAAGCGCGATAATGAGTCAACCCAACCAAGAGAGAGCAGTCGACAAGTCGATAACACCAGCGGTAGCAGTCATCGAAGCATTGACAACAAGCGTGGAGGGAATCAACATGCCAGAAATGGTAATCACTTCGGTGGTAATCATGGCCATGACAATAAGAGTGGACATTTCAAGAAGAGGAGATTCAACAATGATGGAAAGACGTCAGCACCAGCACCTGTTGTTAAGGAAGGAGAAGGACACATCAGTCCAAACTGTGCGATGCAGTCCAAAGCGTGTTATAATTGTGGAAAAAAAGGTCACCTAGCCCAATTTTGTCATGCACCAAAGTCAAGTCCAGCTGGGATGGAGGCATCAAAGGGTGTCCTAGACAAGACAAAACCGGTAGTTCAAGGGAGAGCGTTTGTCGTAACCTCCCAAAAAGCGAGGAATCCGAACAGGGTGATCACGGGTAACCTAATCATAAACTCAAGCGAAGTATATACCTTATTTGATACCGGTTCTACCCATTCTTTTATTTCTCCTACTTGCGCTCAACGTTTAAATTTGACTCCAGAAAAATTAGACTTTGACTTATCTGTTGAAACTCCGTTAGGAGAAATCTTCACTACATCAACTGTTTATAAGTCTTGTTTGATTCAAATCGGCAACCGCACATTACCTGTCGATCTTATTTCTTTAAAAATACTTGCATTTGATGTGATTTTAGGGATTGATTGGTTAACAACTCATCAGGCTAAAATCGATTATTTTCATAAGGTTGTTAGCTTTCATATTCCTAACCAACCTATTATGCGAATTCAAGCAACCAAACCACTAAAATCAATCACTATCATATCAAGCCATAAAGCTATTCGTTTATTGAAAAACGGATGTCAAGCTTTCTTAGCCCATGTCACGGATTTAAATAAAATTACGTTAGATTTGAATGATATTTCTATTGTTAATAAATTTCTTGACGTATTCCCAGAAGAACTTCCTGGCCTACCCCCAGAGCGTGAAATTAAATTTTGTATCGACCTTGAATCCCAGACAAAACCCATTTCCAAAGCAAATGTCGAATGGTTCCTATTGAACTTGAGGAGTTAAAACCCAACTCTGAGAATTGTTAGACATCGGTTTCATTCGTCTGGTATCGTCTCCTTGGGGTGCTCTGTTACTATTCGTGAAGAAGAAAGATGGAAGTATCGACTTTGTATTGATTATCGGGAGTTGAATCATGTCACCATCAAAATAGGTACCCGTGCCTCGCATTGATGACTGTTTGACCCGATGGCAAGGAGCCAAATTCTTTAAAAGATTGATCTTCGTTAGGATATCATCAGTTGAAGATTAAAACCGATGACATTCCAAAGATGACTTTTCGATTTTCTAAGATGCGAGCATTATGAATTCCTAGTCATATCTTTTGGATTGACTAATGCTCATGCTGCCTTCATGGACATGATGAACCGAGTATTCAAGGAATATTTGGATCACTTTGTGGTCGTCTTTATTGATGACATCCTCATATACTCCAAAACCTGTGAAGACCATAAGCAACACTTGAGGCTGATACTCCAAAAGCTTCGTGAAAACAAGCTATATGCCAAGTTGAAGAAATACGAGTTTTGGCTTGAGGAAGTTGCATTCCTTGGGCACATAATATGACATCATAGAATATCTGTTGACCCGACAAAGATTGAAGCAATTCAAAGCTGGGAGCAACCTAAGTCGATTATTTGAAGTACATAGCTTTCTCGAACAGCGAGGTTATTATTGGAGATTCGTAGAAGGGTTTTCTCGAATCACTACTCCATTAACTCACGTTAATGATATTGTCTAGAAGACAATGTTCGTATTAAAACTCTCAGATTTTGTTTTGTCGTATTTTACACGATAGTTGTATAATTAAGTTGTATTTGAATTACATGCCATGTATGCGGTGACTCAAAATGGGTGATGTATACCTATTTTGGGGCGTCATGATTGGTATCAAAGCTTAGGATATGATCCTGGTGAGATGTGAGACAAGAACTAGGAAGGGAGAGACGGGAAATTCCTTCGCTAGTATGACCTACCTAAGTTTAATTAGTATTTAATTGGTCGGTCATAGTATAGGGATAATATGTGGTATGTCAATTAACCCTTGTTTTATGACAGTATTTGAAAATGACATCCGAGAATGTTGAGAATAGCAATGGAGCATAGGAGACCGTTGAGTCATTACAGATCAATACCCAGGATAATGTGCAATAGGAAGTCAATAATAATTAGGTAAACAACAACACCAATCAAATGATGAACGATGGGATGTTTAGAGGCTTTGTGCAGTTCATGCAACACCAAACGAGAGAGATTCCTGCTCATAATGCAGGTGGAAACAATGGCAACCCACGGTTGGTCACCGTTAAGCAGTTCAAGGAGTTGGGACCACGAGTTTTGGGAAAGCCGAACCACTTAAGGCGAGAGACATGGATAAAGCGGATCACCAAGATATTTGATGTCTTGGAATGCTCGGAGGAGCAAAGGTTCCATTCGCCACCTTTATGTTGCGTGAAGAGGCGATTCTTGGTGGGAATCAGAAAAATGTACCCTGACTTGACTTTCAAGATGTCTTGGGGAGAAGTTCCAAGAATTGTTCAACGACAAGTACTTTCCTGAAAGTATTCGTCACATGAAGGAGGTGGAATTCATCAAGCTGGAGCAAAACAATATGACCGTGTCATAGTACGAGGCTAAGTTTGCCGGATTGTCTCAGTTTGTATCCCATTTGGTAGATAATGAGGAGAAAATGACGTGAATGTTTCTAAGAGGTTTGAAACCTGAAATACGTCAATACCTCATTTCTCACAAACTTTGTTTATATTCAGATGTTATGAATAGGGCTCAGTTAGTGGAGCGCGTTAATGAGTTAGCACAATTAAAAGGCAACGACCAACAACACGATAATAATTGTACCGGTGGCAACGACCATCGGAACAATGATAACCATCGTGGGGGAAATTATCATGCCGAGAATGGTAACCACTTCGGTGGTAATCATGGCCAAGATAATAGAAGTGGAAATTTCAAGAAGAGAAGGTTCAGTAATGATGGAAAGACAGTAACACCAGCACATGTTTCCAAGGAAGAAGAACGACCATCGGTCGTATGTTTCAAATGAGGACATGAGGGATACATCCGTCCAAACTATACACAGCAACCCAAAGCATGTTTCAATTGCGGAAGAGAAGGTCACCTAGCTCGATTTTGTCGTGTAGTGAAGTCAAGTCTTGCTGGGATAGTGACGCCAAAGGATGTCCCTGACAAGTCAAAGCCGGTAGTTTAAGTGAGAGCGTTTGTCGAGGAACCCGAACGAAGTTATTGCGGGTAAGATAATCAAAATTTTTGCGAAGTCTATACCTTATTCAATACCGGTTCTACCCACTTTGTTATTTCAATTAGTTGTGTTTAACGTTTAAATTTGACTCCAGAGAAATTAGACTTTGACTTATCTGTTGAAACTCCGTTAGGAGAAACCTTCGTTACCTCCACTGTTTATAAATCTTGTTGATTCAAATCAACACCCTCACGATCTTATCTCTTTGAAAATACTTGCATTTGATGTGATTTTAGGAATCGACTTGTTAACTACTCATCATGTTAAAATTGATTATTTTCATAAGGTTGTTAGTTTTCATATTCCTAACCAACCTATTATGCGAATTCAAGTAACCAAACCACTAAAGTCAATCCCTATCATATCAAGCCATAAGTAAAGAGCCCCAAACCTTTCGCTGGTGGCTTCCTTGTGTGGAATGCACCTAAGCCAGACTTCCCATAGGCGACGCCGTGAATAACGGTAGGAAGTTGATAGGTATCAATGTGACGTGCTATCCAAGTCTTGGATGAGAGTTACAGTTTTGAATGTTATTTCTATCATTAATAAATTTCCTGACGTATTCCCTGAAGAAATTCTTGGCCTACCCTAGAGCGTGAAATCAAATTTTGTATTGACCCCAGTACAAAACCCCATTTCAAAAACCCTCAAGTATTTCTTCACCCAAAAAGAACATATTATGCACTGAAGACGTTGGCTCGAATTGTTGAAGATTACGACCATACCATTCAATACAGTCCTAGAAAAGCGAATGTGGTAGCTGACGCGTTGTGTAGAAGATCGTATGCGTTTACGAGTACGAATATATGAACCTACGTAAAGATAGCGAATATACGATTAGAACCGACATTAATCAATAATGTTAAAGCCACTCAAGCTACAGACCCGGAGCTGATGAACATGAAAAAGAAGGTTCAAGAGGGCGTTATTCTAGAAGTAAGAGTCAATGTAGAGAGGAAATCTCAACCCTCGATTTAATTGGCCCATTTAAAATCTTCGATCGAGTAGGAACTATGGCATATAGACTCATTTTACCGCCAAGTATGTTGCGTGTTCGTAACGTTTTTCATGTATCGATGTTACAACGACCCGAACTACATTATTTATTTAGAACCGGACGAGATAGCGGGAGATTTAACGTATGAGGAGATACATGTTAAAATCTTGGATAACAAGAAATATATTCTACGCTCAAAGGTTATACCTTAAGAGTTAGAATCTGACGAGGTATCCTCACCTGTTCGACATACCGGGTACGTACATAAATTTCGAGGGTAAAATTTCATAAGGAGGGGAGATTGTAAAACCCCAAATTTTATGAATAAAGATTTAATTTTTTCGAAATATTTTTTTAAATATTATGGTGTGGATTTGAGATAATGTTATAGTTGTGGGTAATATTTATAAATATTGAAAAGTAAGCAAGTGGTTATAAAATATTTGATTTGTTGGGGAATATTCTTTTTGTCGGGGGAATATCTGTACGACGACACAATCATTGGTGGACCCCAATAAATGGAATTATTGTTTAATGAAAAACGATGAAATATTTTTTTATGAAAATAACGGCGAAAGTTTTACTGTTAAACCGTTGAACTACCCTAGAAAAAAATGCGATGTCTGGCGTGGTTGCGTAGTAGTACTGCAGTATTGATTATTGATGCTTGCGTAAGAAGTCACTCAATTTTTTCAATTATTACTACACAATAATTCTTTGCATAGTATCTCACGTTATTTGATTCAATTATTGTCAATATTTTATATATTATTAAATCAATAATTGAGATAATACTGATTATTCATATTATTATTTGCATAATTAACAATGTCTGAAGTTACGTAGAGCGGGTTTGGTCACCTAATTGCGCTATGATAAAGAAAATCCTTATCTAAAGCCCCTCTTTTTTGGAAACAACCTGGTTGTTAAATATTGCGAATTATAATAATTATGAATAAATGTTGTTAAAAATATTGAGGAATTTTATGAAATATTTGTTGTAAATTTTACTTATTATATGGACCCCCACTTACCCATTTTTTAAAATAATCGGTAGAAGATTATTCAGTATATATATTATATGGGATCCACTTGTGATGGTGATATATTGGTGGAGGGAACATGTGGGGCCCACATTGGAAGAAAAGAAATTGTGTGGGGAGGAAAAAAATTGAGGTTCACGGGTGGATGGTGGAATAATGAAATGGTGGATTTGGTGGAAAAAGTGAAACGAAGTATATATATATATATAAATATATATATATATATATATATAAAATGTGCATGTGTTTATTTGGTGTCTGTGTGTGTGTATGGTGATTAGATGAATTGATGGGGGGAGAAGAAATGGAAACTCGCGGATGGAATAAGGAAGGTGGAAATGGAGTACCATTATTAGTGTTATTGTGACGCCCCCAAAATAGGTCCACACTACCCATTCCAAGTCGCCATATATCATACTATAAAAATCAAATACAAACTTCATTTATACAACTGTTGAACTGTCGTGAAGAATACGACCATAATTAAACTGTGAGTTTTTAATACAAATGTATGTAACTCTCATGGTGCCTCGATCACAACCTTACAATGGTACTTTACATAAAAGTACAGTCAATAACTGTTTTAGAAATTAAAATCTTTGGAAAATACTCACGGAAACCTTCGTACATGGGAGGCCATGCGTCTATGTTATGATAGATATCACATGTCCACAGAATTATCCTTGGTTGACCCAATAGTCCCCAAAGAAAAACAAGAAGATTGCTATCATCTTCTTACCAATGGTGAGTCTTCTCTTGACATATAATTATCTCCGTTGTCTCCGAGTGATTATTATATTTCAAATAAACTCTAAGATTATATAGGTAGTGCTCGTAGATATACTCAACAAGTGGATGTGCACAACCCTGTCTTATGAAAACACGAGGTTGTATATCATTAGATGTGAGACCCCAAATTTTAAGAATAAAGATTTAAATTTCTCAAAATATTTTTTTTTACTATTATGGTGTGGATTTGATATAATGTTATAGTTGTGGGTAATATTTATAAATTTTGCAAAGTATGCAAGTTGTTATAAAATATTCGTTTGGTCGGGGAATATTCTTTTTGTCGGGAATATCTGTACGACGGCACAATCATTGGTGAACCCACAATGAAAGTATTATGTAAAGTAGTAAGAAAAATGACAAATTATCATTTTATAAAAATAACTAGCGAAAGTGTTACCGAATTAAAAGCTGTTGAACTACCCATTAGTAAAAAAATAAAGATGTCTGGCGTGGTTGCATAGTAGCACCGCGGTATTGGTTATTGATACTTTCACGTGAGAAGTCACTCGCTTATACTCAATTATTGCTACTGATAATTGCTTGCATCATATCTCTCATATTATTGATTCGATTATTGTCACGATATCGTGGCATAATATGATATATTATTAAATCAATAATTTAGACGACAAAGTTATTCA
Source organism: Panax quinquefolius (assembly GCA_020205615.1). NCBI lineage: Eukaryota > Viridiplantae > Streptophyta > Magnoliopsida > Apiales > Araliaceae > Panax > Panax quinquefolius. The sequence goes on from CM035156.1 coordinate 128,686,094, forward strand.
TATTATTAAATTCCAATATTTACAATGTCTAGAAGTTCTGTCAATGAGATGTTTGGTCATCTAATTGCGCGCCAATAAGGAGAAATCCTTATCGGAAAGCCCCCTCTTTCCTGGGAACGACCTGGTTGTTAAATATTGTGAGTTATAATATTAATGATGAAGGCGTGATGAAAGCAGTTTTCTCACGATCTTCCTTAGCGACCATAATCTGATGGTACCCTGTGAAGCAATCCGCAAAGGAGTACATGTCGTATTGAGCAGTATTGTCAATGAGAATGTGGATAAAGGGCACGGGAAAGCTATCTTTAAGGCAAGCTTTGTTCAGATCTCGGTAATCCACGCAAACTCGCACCTTTCCTCCTAGTTTAGGTATGGGAACAATGTTGGATATCCACTCCAGATATGAAGACACCATTATAATGCCAACTTGAAATTGTTTCACAATTTCTTCTTTTACTTTTAAACTCCACCCAGGCTTCAATCGCCTAAGTTTCTGCCTAACTAGCTTGAATCCTTCTTTAATGGGAAGGCGATGAAGAACAATGTCAGTGGACAAACCCACCATGTCTTCATGAGACCATGCAAACACATCCTGGAATTGGGTTAATAGCACAACCATGTCATTCCGTTGGTTTGGGGTAACGTCTAAACCAATCTGGATTAGCTTAGGGTTTTCTAAGGTTCCAAGATTGAAAGAAGTGGTTTGGTCAAGGTTGGGTTTAGGCTTATCTCCTAAGGTATCTCAATGTCCTCTTGTATGTCCATCATGTCTGAGTCCAACTTTGCATCAAAGTTACAGCCCTTGTGGAGAGAAGGCACCTCATCGGCAAAATGCTGAGCACATCTACATTCGAGTTACGAAATCAAAAGATGCTTTCACTTAATATATGAAAAACATTTTAATCATACAAAGTGTTAGCATGTCTTGATAAAAAATAACTACTATCTTGTATAGAAAAAGTAATTAATTAAAGTTATCTACGAGGCGGAAGAATTTTTCGCGTTTTATCCTCGTCGACGACGATGTATGGAGTCTTACTCCAATTGTCGAGAAGCAAAGTCTGATGGATTTGCGGTGATGGAGGGATTGCCATTGTCCTCCTTCTCCCGAATGATAACCATGGCATCTGGGCAATCATCTTCTGGGGTATATCTGTTTGTATGTTCATCATGAACAATGATGCGTATGCTGGATATCATCAAAGCGATGTCATGTTTGCATTTCTGTTCCCTTTCTTCCACTTCGGGATCAGGAATCAGCACCTCTCTTTCTTTGAATGGTACTGGCTTGGGAAACAGCATAGTCATAACATGTGCTGGCACCTTAACTGGAGACTGTATCAGCTCATGTGGTGCAGATGGAAAACATCTCCAAGTGGCGGAAGCTTGAGGAACCTGATTATGCTTACGAGGATTCCTATGACGGGAAATGGAAAAATAGCCTAGTCCGGCTATTCCAATCTGACTGGACACTTGAATAGGGTGCTTAATACCCTGCTGATTTTTACCAAGCCCTTGTTCAGGCTGATGACCCAATGACATCATTTCTTGAGTGGTCGACATAACCTAAGCTGAAATCTTGGGTACGGGAAGTGATACTCCAATAGGTTAATATTAAGTGTTACTCACTTCCAAGGTATGAAAATTGGTCGGCTCAACTTTAGAGTTGAAACTGATAATTGGCAGATCTCTTTGTTCAGGATACTCCGGCTCAGCGTTGATAGTGGCTAGACTGTTGTTGAGAATGTACTTGAGTTATTGATGTAATGTGGAGGGAATGGCTCCAGCCATGTGTATCCATAGTCTCCCTAATAGCAGGTTGTATCCTGAGTTTATCTTGATGACGTGGAAGGATACATTAAATGTATTTGGACCAATCTCAATTGGCAGCTCAATCTTTCTAACGGAATTTCACCGGGATCCATCGAAAGCTTTGATCACTGTATGGCTGCTTTGGATCCGTTTGAGATTGACATTCATCTTCACCAAGGTGGCATAAAGACAGATATTCAGAGATGAACCTCCATCTATCAACACTCCAACTAACATATACCCAGAGGACAAAACTGTAATGTGCAATGGCTTGCAATGACCGGTCCCTTTGGGCGGTATATCGTCATCAGTGAAGGATATCACATTGTTGTTGAAAATGTGATCAACCATATGTTGAAATTTTTCCACATCCACTGATTTCGGTAAGTAGGCTTCTTCCAAAACCTTCAATAAAATCTTTCGGTGATCCTCGGAAGAGAAAACCAAGTCCAGTATTGATATCTGATGTGGAGCTTCTCTTAAGCTTAAAACCACCTTAGCTTCATTATGGCCCATAGTGCGGAGGAATTTTTCAATCTTCTCCATGGGAATCTTCCCCTTTACTTTAATGGCGGGATTCATCACCCTCTAAGGAAGATATAGTGGATTTTCCTTCGACACTATAGCAGTAGTATGAGATGTAGATCCTTCAGCTTCTCCATAATTCCATGGAACTTTGTGTAAGTTGACAACAGGATATTGTGGTCTGAAAGGTAAAGAAATAGGCTCTAGTGCGACCACTTTCAAAGGATTGTCAGTTCCTTTGAGTTAAATTGCTTGTATGGGAAATGCTTTGACAGTCTCATCATCCTCATCAGATATAACTGCTACTGATCCCTTCCATTTAGTAGGACATGTATTCCCACCTTCAAGTTGCACAGTGTTATCATCTGTCATTTGCAGGACACCACTATCAATAAGATTTTGAATGAGATGGCGGAGTGCCCAGCATTCTTCTGTGCTGTGACCGTGATAATAGGAATGATATTGACACACTCCATCGGAGTTAAACCGTCCTGCACGGGGATTGATTGGAGGTAGAAGGGATGTAATTCTTCCTTCATTGATCAGCATTTGAAATATTTCCTACATAGGTTGGCCCAGATAGGTGAACTCCCTCTGATTGGCAAAATCCCGACGAGCTTTAGCATTTGCTCGCTTTGCAACCTTATCCTCCATAGCTTCGCTTTTTGAAGGTGACGGTGGAGCATTCATAACAAAGGGAAGTAGATAGGCATGCTCCTGCCTGATTAATTGGTGTGTGACTTGATGCTGAGGGATCACCAGTTCTGCCAATTGCTCAATTTGTTTGCAAAGAGTTTTCAACTTTTATTCCATAGTAAACTAGAACTTTGCGTAATCCCATCTATCAACACCATCTTTGATGGTCTGAGATGGCTCACCATTAAAATTAGAATTTTGTCCAGTACTCCAACTAATCATGTTGACCTCTTCTTCTTTGTGTTGACGAAGGGAGTTGTCTTGCACATGAGGTTGATCTGGTTTGGTGACTACAATCTCACCATTGTCTATTAAATCTTGGATCTTGTGTTTCAAGGCCCAACAATCTTGAGTATCATGTCCAGGTGCTCTAGCATGATAAGCACACTTCCGAGTAGCATTAAAACCCTTCCCATTAAGGTTGGCTGGTGGAAGCAAACGTGTGATTTTCTTCTGAGTAGTCAGAAGAGCAAGAATATTCTCGAGCGAGTCCCCTAAGGGTGTGAACGTTCGAGGTCTCTTTTCTTCTCCACTTTTAAGCAATGGAGGGTTTGAAGACTGTGCTTGGAAAGGGGAGTAGTTTCTCCTCTGTATAGGCATGTTCTGATTGCCTTTTTGTCCTTGTAGTATCAAGGAAACATCCTCCTCTTTCTTTTTATGGACCCTCCAGGGGTTGTTTCCATAAGATCCGGATTGAATGTGCTCAGCAACGGCTTTAAGAGCAGCTAGGTCTTGAATCTTACCAGACTTCAATTCCATTTCAGCCATCTCCCCATGTTTAATCATTTCAGAGAATGGTTTGTCAATACCAGCTAAAACTCTCTCATGGAAAGGGGCTTCCTGTACATCTATGAAAGTCATGACCATTTCTGAATCCGTCATGGAAGGAATAACTTGAGCAACAAGGCGCCTCCACCTTTGAGCATACTCTCTGAATGACTCGTTAGGCATTTCTTGACCTTGGTAATTTAGTGCCGGTCGAGAGCCATCTGAGATTGAAAACTGTATTGAGTGAGGAAGGCATGAGCTAGCTCTTCCCAGCTACAGATCTTTGAGTTGTCTAATCTGGTATACCATAAACGGGCTTCTCCAGTCAGACTCTTTTGGAACAGCTGCATTCTGAGCTTTTCATTTTTCATATAAGATCCAAGTTCTCCAATGAACACTTTCAAATATGTATAAGGATCCCCTAATCCGTCATACTTTTCAAAATCAGGGGTTTTGAACTTTTCTAGATAATGAACACCAGGGAATATGCAAAGGTCAGTATATGAGACACTTCCATGTGTTCCAATCCCTTTTAGAGCACAGATAGTTTCCTCCATTTGAAGGACCTTCTTCCTGATATCATCGGTGTCTAGATCTCCTTTGAGATGGGTGTTTTCAGGGTCTTTGTTGTCAGTATCCAACGAGGTTACGGAATTGTTTTTTCAAACCTTGGGCTCCCCCTTGTGTAGAGGATTCTGTATGTGTAGGCATCTTTGTACCCTGAGTAGATTAATGCAATTCTTTCGTGAGCAACGACCAAATCATGATTTTTTACTCAATCCATCAAATTCTTCTCGGAAATGATGATTAGGTGGTCGGGAAGAAGACATGATTGGTTGTAGGCTCGTGGCCTTTTGGATTTTGAGCGTGTGTGAGCCCAATTGCTTCCTTACAAAAGACTTATGTAGTTTAGTCTTAGGGATAATGTAAATGTTATCATGATTTACCCGTTTTAGGAATATGGTCCTGCAAAAACGGTTGTTAATTGATAACATGTATGCACAGATATTCTTCATATTTTCCATTACATATAGATGATCATGGAATGAAATTACAAGTAAATGCTTTTACAAGTAATTGAAAATGGAAAGCATGAAGAGACTTTCCTCCGCGTTTGGTTTATCAGAGGTTGACCTATCTTAGGTTACTCTCCCAGCTTTTTGGCATGAAGGTTCCCAGGTCATCGCAATATACTTGACGGGAAGTTAATCCGATCTTTCAACTAGAGCAAATCTGGGTGGTGCCTTTCCTAAGCCTCGTTGGAATTAGTCTTCCTACGAGTCCAGTAATCAAAAACTGACAGGATAGCCTCCTGGTGGAGGAACCACACAACATACATTCATATACAATGTGTCTCACCGTTTATGCAAAATGATGACATGTGCGAAGCACTAATATCATAGATAGATATTTAGCGATCACAATAAAGTAAAATGCATTCGTACACATTCATCATAAATGTAAATGCAACATTCACACACAAAGCATATAACAGTTTTGAAAAGCTTGTAATAGCGGCTTAAGCCCTCTTCTTTGAGTCCCGTGATGCCACCACTGTTGACGTCGGGATTTTTAGTTGTCCCTTTTCGTTACTTATTTTTTGGTGTTCTCATGTTAATGTGAGATTTGTTTGAAAAAACAAGTGAAAAAGGTCCGACATGTGTAATGTCGACGATTTGACTTTAAGAGTCACCAGTTGGAGTTTTTAACTGGTTGCACCAACACAACCGAAAAGGTTTGCACATTGACCCAGTGATGTGACACTACTAAACGGGTCTGTGAAACTGAGATTCATTAGGGTTCGGGGGCTTGATTATGCGGAGGGAAGGTGTTAGGCACCTCCCAACATCCGTGTTGCCATGGTGACTGCCACTTCTCAAAGAAACCGTTATATGAATGTGTGTGTGTGTGTGGATCAATGTGCAATTTATTTAAAAGTAGTGCGAGGCCTCGTTCGCACCTATATACACAAGGTTTGAATTTATAGAAAAATTCAGTTTTAACCAGCATATATCAATGAAGTTTTATAAAAAGAGGTTTTTCAAATCATGTGCTCAATACGAATTGAGACCTTTTCATACTTCCATTTTATTATGAAATGTTCGGCTTGTTTGCTTTTATTTTCGAGATGCGAGGCATCTTCGAGAAAATAATATACAACAATGCCTAACTCCTTATGGGCATGACAGCCATCCAAGGAAATTCGTACACTGTAAATAATGTACAAGCTGTTTATAGCTGAAAAAGTCCATCACGAGAACCGAATCTAGATTCAGTAGACTGAATATGTGATCACATGATTCCTAGGCTCACATGATACTGCAGTTTGTATGGAAGCAATAAGCGATTATATATATAAAAGTCAGAAATATATATATATATATATATGATCACCACCCACGAAGCAACTCCATGGGGGATCGAAAACGTAAATAAAGCAGTAAATGCTATCAACCGCCATGAAGTAAACTCCAGGCGGGACTTGAATGTAAATAAAGCTGTAAAAGCGATCAACCGCCACGAAGTAAACTCCAGGCGGGACGAAATGTAAATAAAGCTGTAAAAGGCCACGAAGTGAACTCCAGGCCTGACAGGAATGTATATATATATATATATATATATAAAGTAGTAAATGCACCGGACATAAAATCCAGGCTCATCGAATATGTCTGACAACAATTATATATATAAACATATATATATAAGCAATAAACGCTCCGAATATAAAATCCAGGCTCATCAGATATGTCTGACAACAATTATATATATAAGTGTGTGTATATATATATATAAGCAATTAAACGCTCCAGACATAAGTCTAGGCTCAATCGAGGAATAACTCGATAATGTTAGTCCATATAAAAATATATACATATATAAGTATATATATACAGACAGAAATGAAAGCCACGGACCGAAGTTCGGGCATACGCACACAACACGACTCTCAATGTGTAGAATAGTGTGTGCAAAGATGAAGAAAAAAGCTTTATAGAGTATGAGAAGGCTTATAGTGGGCTGCCAATACAGACTTCTATGACTCTAAATGGATCAACACTCAGCTCCCGCCGGTAAATGTATAACTGTATGTGGGCTAACAGGTGTTTAAAAAGAGGAAAAACTCAATATAGGGTGTGTACAAAGCAAATTGGACAGGGCTTCCTCACCCTTCTCTCTTTTAAAATGGCTACCCCAAGCCCTCTACCCGCGGTTCCCTGGGTTCCGCAGGTCCCGTCGTCTCGAAGTACGTGCACTCGTGCACTGTAATGTCCGCTCGAACTTGCAGAACTTCAATCCGAGCATCTGAACGAGGTATATAAGACCTTCTTCAGACTGCTTGTGTCGAGAGTTACGCAATGACATGGATTAGAGGTTGTACGAAGTCAGGAAGAGGGGACCATGCCCATGGTCTTCAAGCTTCAAATTATATCCGGTGTACTGCCACGCGTAATAGTCACTCGGGATTGGAACTCCTTGGTTCTTGTAGGACATTATTGTATGTATGTATGTATGAAGTATTAAGATGACGCGCAAGTGTTGAGGTAGCAAGATGACATATGACTCCTCACCGGGGTTATCGCCGGTTTGAGTTGAAAGCAGACGTTGCTCAGGGTTATATCTGAGATTGGACTGCTGCAAGTGTTGAATGCCGCAATGTCATCTGTAAGAGTGCCTGTCTACCCGGTGTTAGCTCCGGGTTTGAGGTTTGAGGTATGAGTGCCTCGGCAGGAGGTCTGATTGAAGCTGATAGCATGCATTTGAAACAAGCATTTTCGGAGTTATCGCCGGAACTGCAACAGCATTCTTTGGGGTTATCGCTAAGGACGAAACTCGGGGTTATCTCTGAGGTTGGAAATGATCCTTCCGGTGTGTGTTCCGGGGTTGGAAATTGATACTCCCGTCCAGGGTTGAAACTGAACTTCTGGTAGTATCCGGAATAGATGTGAGTTGTCTTACAGGTTATCTCAGAAGACGAATCGCCCTCTGCTGAATGTCGATAATAAAAAAGTAAAAAATTTTGAGTGTCTACATTTATAATTAAAATAAAAATTTTATTTTAATCTTAAAATAAAAAGTTTATTTTAATATTAAAATAAAGAGTTTATTTTAATTTTAAAATTAGATTTCATGCTTACTAATTTAGTTATAGTTGGAATTGGATTCCATGATAACTAATTGGAGTTAAAATTGGATTCCATGTTTCCTTAAATAAAAAAGTTTATTTAGATATGGAATAAGATTTCATATTATTCAAAATAAAGGAGTTTATTTGTGAATAAAAAGAGAATTTATATTTCCTTAAATAAAGGAGTTTATTTAGATATGGAATAAGATTTCATATTATTCAAAATAAAGGAGTTTATTTGTGAATAGGAAAGGAATCCGTGTTTCCTTTAATAAATGAGTTTTTTCTTTTACTTGAATTGGATTCCATAATTAATCAAAATAAATGAGTTTATTTTGATTAAAATAAAATAATGTATTTTATTCAAAATTGGATAAATTAAAATAAAAGAGGTTTATTTTGATTTAAATTTGGATTAAAATAAAGGAGTTTATTTTTATTCAAAATTAGATTTTATGCTAACTAAATTTGCCCATTAAATGATATCAATATATATATTGAATGTTTATTATTCATGAGATGAATGTTATTTATTGATGCATATAGTGATGTGTATGATAATAAATGGGATTGATTATGGACTATTGACCAATGTGATTGGATTTTATTTTAGTTGGATGCATGAATGTATGTGTTTTATTAAATGGGGTCTGCTTACCTTGTATTCTCTAATTTTTTTCTTAATGTAAATTTTGTCTTCTTCCTATGTACTTCTCCTTAATTGCTGATCAAGGTTTCTATTTATTTTAAAATAGTTTTGTAATAGGAATAGTTAGAATTAATTTTAAAGAATTAGAGATCAAAGAGCAAGAAGCGTTGGAAGACCAGTTTGTAATGGAGTTCGGGTTTAAATGTAATAGTTATATTTAAATATTAATTCTTGCACCCCTAGATTTGACCTTTTGGTTCACTTGGTGGCTCTAGTGAACCAAACTAGAATAAAGTCCATAATCAATCTAGGTAGAATATAGTATTACTATATATGTACATGCTTTATACTTTATATATATATATATATATATATATATATATATATAACATGTCAGATAATTAATTAATATGACGCGTATTTTATATATATGTCCATGCGCGTTAAACAAGATGAGACAAATTAATAACAAACCCCTCAAATTTTTTATTTTAAGTCCTAAGCGTTCAAAGATATTTGGAATATTGAACGTCGTCTTCTAGCATGATAAAAATAATAGAGTATCAATTAATTATTATAAGTTTGTTGTGTCATCACAAGGCTATATACATTTGAAATGGGATCTTTATTCTCACTAGCAAATCTTTAATTAGATTTTGCCGAACTATCTAAGTGAGGGTAATATAGTTTGAAAAAAATAGTGGGAGATACCAATTTAAAACAAGACCTAATTTATTTTGGTAATTAATAAAAGAATGTATGCTAATATGTTGTAAATTACAAATTAATTTACAGAATTTTACAATGTCTAAAATTACTATCATTGCGTAGTACATTAGATGCTAAATTAATCGAATCGAATTAAACTGATTGGTAAAGGAATTTGAGAATAGTTTTCATGGCTGAAAAGTTATTTTATATCCTTAATACACCTATCCCTGCAATGGTTGCAGACAATGCCTCTGAGGAAGATATTGCTACTTTTAGAAAGTGGCAAGATGATGCACAGTTGGCTCAATGCATCATGCTCGTATCCATGAGTAACGAGCTTGACGTCGACATGAAACTATGGATGCTCTTCTTATACTTACATACATCAAGTAGTTGATGGTGAGGAAAGTAGGACTAATAGATATCAGATATCTAAGGAGCTCTTCCGATCTAGAATGACCAACGACACTACAGTACAGACACATGTCCTAAACATGATCAATTTTATTGAATAATTAGGACAACAGGTTTTGTCATGGATGGAGAGTTGAACCAAGATTTGATCTTGAAGTTACTCCTGGACTCCTTCTCACAATTATTGTGAATTTTTCATATGAATAAGCTAGATATCAGCCTCAATGATTTGCTTAACATGTTGAAAATGTTGAGAGTCACTTTCCAACCATGAAAGACCAAGTCTTACTGGTAGGGGCTAAATGATCTTCTAAAAAGAAGAACGATTCTAAGAAGGTAAATAGAAAAGGAAAAAACAAAGGATAATAAGAACAAAACTGATACGGATAGCAAAGGAGTTTGCTTCCACTGCAATAAGTCTGGACACTGGAAAGAAACTGCAAGAAACATCTTGCAGAGGCTAACTAGAAGAAGCTTGGTGAAGTTTCGGTTACAAATATAGTTTTTGTTCATGATTGAAATAAATTTTTCTTTAAATCAAGGTTCTACTTGGATATTGGATATCTGCTTTGGTTATCATAAATATAGATTTATGAAGGGACCAAGCAGAAGTAGAAAGCTAAACAAAGGGTAAGTAATCCTATATTTGGTAAATGAAGCAAAGGTTGCTATATTAACCATAGGAACTTATTATTTAGCATTGCCTACGGGCAAGACTATTAAGTCAATAAGTTGTTATTGTATTCTAGTTCTCGTTGGAAACATAATTTTCATTTTGTTGTTGGACAATAAAATCTTTGGTATTATATTTAAGAACAATTTTTGTTCTATTTATAATAATAATGTTCTGTATAGAACTGGAATATTACTTAATGGATTTTGTATACTTGACTTACATGAAAAATTATTTTATAAATTGAAAAAACTAGTATAAGAAAATGAGATGATCATTCAAAGAGTTGAATGTTTGTATTTAATGAAATACAAGTATGAATTATTTGAAAGGTTCAAAGAATTCAAAAGTGAAACAAATTGGCAAAATATTAGGATTCTTTTATTAGATCAAGGAAGGAATACTTATGCAATGAGTTTCTATATCATCTCAAATGGTTTTCTCACAATGGACGCCTCCTGATACGCAATAATTGATTGATGTATCTGAAAGGAAAAATCGTACCTTGTTGGACATGGTGCGGTCCATAATAATTTTACCGACATTCTAGTATCCTTCTAGGGTCATGACCTAGAAATGGTTGCATATCTACGAAAAAGGTAACCTCAAAATTCTACCCCAAGACTCTATAAGAGTTATGGACATGAAGGATTCCTAATCTTAAGTATGTTAAGATAAGGGGTTGTCCAACTTATGTGAAAAAGGTTTCAAAGGATAAGCTTGGGACAAGATTTGACAAGTACATATTCGTGGGACATCCTAAAGTAAGTTTAGGGTATATGTTCTATAATCCTACTTAGCAAAAGGTGTTTGTTGCGAAACACGCTACCTTCTAAGATAAAGGTGTTTATCATTAAAGGGGCTAGTGGGAGGATAATAGATCTTGAAGAGTTCAAGAACCACAAAAAACTATAAGTCAAATAAGAGGAACATGTAGATAGACCTATTGTACCACAACCGAATCGTAAACCTGGAATAGTACCGAAGATACCTTGGAGGTATGGATTCATCATGGATGATGATGATGAGGTACGTATTATAAAAGATGATGATCTGGTTACATACGATGAAGTAAGAGTTGTAGACACTCAAAGAAATGGATTGAAGTAAGCATCTCAAAAATGGAACATTCGTTTTGATGAAATAAATCAAAAGAGTTTGATTTTATCACAAATAAGAATGAACCTAGTGTGTACAAAAGGGTCGGTGGGAGATCCATGACATTCTTAATATTATATGTTGATATACTATGGATAAAGAATGACATACTAATGCTACAATCAGTAAAGATAAAGTAGTCTAAACATTCCTCCAAGAATGATTTGGGAAGAGTATCTTAATTAGGGATACAAATCTATATAGATAGATTTAAGAGGATGCTAGACTTAACCCAAGGAACGTATATTGATTTGATGCTAAAGTTATTTAGCATGGCAAACTTCAAGAGATGTCTCATTTTGATGAGTCATGGAGTGTATCTCCCTTAATAGTCCCCATAGACTCGTAAAAGAGAGATCGCATGAGTAATTATCATGTATGCAATGAAATGTACGAGACCTGATGTTGATCAGTCATATTCTGGAGAAGTTCACTATGAGTCGGTGAAAATATCTTAAAGTACTTAACCAAAGACTAAGGATGTGATCATATTCATGGTGGGTCTAAAATAAAACTAGAGGGCTTAACAGACTCAAGTTTTTCAGACAGACCAAGACGACAGAAAATCCACTTTAAGGCAAAGCATTACCTTAAACGGTGGTGCAGTGAATTTGAAAGGTTTCAAATAGCAAAGAGTTGCTAGTTTAGTGATAAAGACAAAGTATATAGCTATAAATGAAGCTACAAGTTGATTGTTTGGATGAAAAGTTCGTTACAGAACAAGGAATAGTTCCTAAGTCTCATCTTGGATCTAAACATGTGTTGTGGCACTTTCATTTGAATATAGGAACCATTGAAAGATGGGAAATCACTATAGAGATAGTGGACTCTCAAGAACAACATTACATATCCATTAACTAAAACTTATCCAACAGCAGGATAATCGTCACTTAAAGAAGAAGGGTATGAGATACAATGATAATTGGTTTTAGTGTAAGTGGGAGATTGAAAGTAGTATGAACACAAGCCAATCATATTTAATGATAAAGCATATACTTTGTAACAATCTTATTCATTTATTAATAAAAAGTATTAATTTATTAAAGGCTTTTAATTATCTACATGATGCTATTTTATAATATGTGATAAAACCATAGTTTTAAGCAATGCTTTTAGAATAATGATGATGATCATTCTAATGAGATTTAAATTCTTAGAAAGCTTAAAACTAAAATAGTTCCCAATCATTGGATTACTAAATTGGGGATTAGTTAATCCGGGATAGATTGAGTACGTCGTTGCTTTCATTGGATCGGGATGATTGATTTCATGATCATTTGTGTGGAGACACTAAAGTAAGTATATAGGTGCTTATTAGAGAATAAGTTCACTGAACGTGGCTCGCTAAGGAATACCTAATGGAGTTTTACTTGTCTGTCAATAGGAATTCTTTTAGTGATAGTAGTACGAGTGATCCTTGGACTTGAGATTATCATAGTATCTTATGTATGATGAGTTATACTTTCACTTATTCCTTAAGACCCTTAGGGTATATCAAAGGGTATGCTTGGGTATAATAAGTTATACATGGAGATAATGTATGATCAATAAAGAATCTACCGCTTCTAGTAAAAGAAGATAAATGTCCTATGTGATTCGATAAATGACAACCCAGTAGTCCTTGGCCAAAGCAGAATGAAATTAGAAAGGAGTTTCTAATTTGCATTATTTGGAGTTGTGCATTTAATTAAATAAAATAAGACTTAACAGTAATTCCATATCTTATATTTGATTGGGATATTGTATGGTGGAAGGATTGAATTGTACGGTAACTATTTACTCAAAGGTTCTTTTATGATTAATGTTGAAATCTATATTATCTGGAAATTCGTTAATCGCTAGGGAGGTTTATCCCTATTGTATAATAAATATTATTTATTTATTTAAATAAGATTAGAATGTTCTAATTGATTTATTCACAACTGGTTTAATATGGAGAACCTAAAGAGTCACACCATAAAAGGAAGAATAATTATTTAAGAAGTTAATGGCATAGTCGTAATAATATGTTAAGTGTATTTAATTTAATCTATGGTGATAGAATAAATTAAATAGCTTAATATTTATTATTTAATATTTTGTAAATATTAAATATATAAATTAATAAGAGGAGTCTTATTAATATTATTACAATTATTATTATTTTAATTTCTAAAGAGTTGGAAATCAATTTAATATTAGTACTCTTATTTATTCCTAATAAGATTAGGAGGCAAATTAATTAAAAGAGTTTAATTAATTATCCCTAATAAGATTAGAGAGCTTAATTAATTAAAGGAATTTAATTAATTAAATAATACCCTATTTTCTAATTAGATTAGAAGGGTTAATTGATATCTTTATAAGAGGAGTCTTATATCAGATATCTATATACGTGATTCTAATTATTGGAGAGTACGCTCTTTTTCTATGAGAGATAGAAAAACTAGGGTTTTGTCAAATACCCATCTTCTTGAATCTTTTTTCTTCCTTGGTGGATCACCTCTAGAAGCCAAACACTTGGGTGACTAACGTTGATCAAAGGAAGGAACCAAACCCGGTGGATTCAAGTTGAACGCGAAAAAGATTGGAAGTGAACTTGTACTTGAGGAAGCTCGAATCTTCAAGGGTATGATTCTTGTTCTTTATCTTTTCGTTTAAATAATAATTGTGCATAAAGGATGTGACAACACGAGAAATTAGACAATTTATTAAAATCTTAAATGATGGATTTAAGGTCAAATAATAGACCTAGACAGAAAATAAGTATATGCGTTTGATGTTTTTTGGAAGGAATTTTGAGGATTTCAAAATTCTATGTGGGATTTTGGAGAATTATTCAGGATTAAGTGTATATGTGAATATGTTCTGTGTATTTGGTTATGTATGTGTTCAGAATGTGGTTAGGGGTTAAGGGTTGACCAGATAAATTTTATCAGTGTCAAACCCTAAGTATATATTAAGAACGTCAACGTTCAGTTAGAAAACCCTAACGTTTAATAAGAAATCCTAAAAACCGGTTCTAGAAACCCTAATTTTGGGTCCAGGAGTCCGAAACCCTAATTCAGAAATTTAAAACCCTAGTTTGGGAATGAAAATGCTGGTATAAGGTTTAAACGTCATTAATTATAATTTATTGGGGAAAATCCTAATGAATTACTTGAAACCCTAATTGATTATTAGAAAACCCTAATACCAGATCTGGAAACTCTAATTTCAGATTTTCGGTAATTTGAAACCCTAATCTGAGAACTTAAAGGAGAATTATATTGCTTAAGTGTTATTAATTACATGATTAATTAGGGTAAAGCTGAATTAATTAGCAAACCCTAATTTGAAACTTTTAACCCCTAATTATTCTATCAAAAACCCTAATGTGCAATTATGGATTTAATTGCTAAATTAGCAATTTTAATTAGGAAATATTAATCCTAATTAACAATCTTGAAATTATGATTAGGAAATCTTATTATAATTATAGAATCCTAATTATAATTTAGAAATATTAAATTTCTATTTTTAAAACCTAATTTGGAAATTTTAGAAACTAAAATGTAAAACCTAAGGGTTGAACCCTAAACCCTAAGGGTTAATGTAAGACCCCAACTTTTATGAATAAAGATTAATTTCTCTCGAAATATATTTTTGAATATTATGGTGTGGATATAATATAATGTTATAGTTGTGGGTAATATTTACAAATTTTGCAAAAAGTAAGCAAGTGGTTATATAATATTCGATTGGTGGGGAATATTCATTTTAACAGAAATATTAAATGCAATGGCACAATCATTAGTGGACCCCACAACGGAAGTATTGTTGTAGTTAGAAAAGCAGCATAATTATCTTTTTATAAAAATAACGGCGGAAGTTTTACCGTTAAACCGTTGAACTACCCTAGTAAAAAATGCGATGTCTGGCGTGGTTCTTGTATGTATGCACCGGTATTGATTATTGATGTTTACGTGAGAAGTCACTCAGTTTTATTCAATTATTGCTACAGTAATTGCTGCATCATATCTCTCGTATTATTGATTCAATTATTGTCACATTATCATCTGCATAATATGTTATATTATTAAATCAATAATTGAGACGACAAAGTTATTCATATTATTAAATTGCAATATTTACAATGTCTAGAAGTTCTGTCAATGAGAGGTTTGGTCATCTAATTGTGTGCCAATAAGGAGAAATCCTTATCGGAAAGCCCCCTCTTTCCTGGGAATGACCTGGTTGTTAAATATTGTGAGTTATAATATTAATGATGAATAAGTTCGTGTTGATTAAAGATGAAAGTGATAGTTCCATTGTGTTGGAATTATTAGTGTTAGTGGAAATTGACATTTATTTCGATAATAATTGATGTCTAGAGGTTATATTGACCAATCGGGTAATTAATCGAATAAATGAGGAATTAATTGTTATTAATTCACATGATTATAACTATTTGTTCACATGTGTGTACTATTGATTCACACTCTTTTACTATTAGGGGAGGTGGTGCAAGATTGGTTCAATATTCGCTTGAAATAATATTTTCTTCCATACTCTGTAGTATGTAAGTAATTTTATTTCGTTTCAGATTTTGAATTTTATACTCGTTTTGTTAAAGTTTTGGCTTCTAAACTCCATAAAATTAGTAGAATATCCTGGATATTTGCGCTTCATCCAGTATCTTTTTATGAAAATATTCTTCTGAGCATTCTTGAATTTTACTCCACAAAGCAGTATCATGTTGACAATTTGGACGTAATTGATTTCAGGATAAATTAACTTATAAATCTTTAAAATTTATTCTTAAACTTGTTTTATTGAATTATTATGTCATTGTCATCATCCTCATGCTTATATTGTGATGAAAGTCATTTATGGCTTACGTGCATAGATGGACTTGGTATGATTATGACCAGGGTTCATTCGGTATAATCATGACCTGTAATGTTATAAATGATGTGGTAAAAGTCCTCAGTGACCTGTAGTGCATTGATGGACAATTTTTGGTATGATTGTGACCAGGGATTATTCGGTATAGTCATGACCATTGATGATTTAATGAATATCCTTGAATCCGTAGTGCGAGGATGACTTCGATGATGTGGTTTATTTATTAAAATTTGAGTCTCAAATGATAAAATTGATGAAAACATTTTAAATCATAGAAGATAGTAGATATCATTACTCTAATTGACTCTTTCTAATGGATTGCTTATTCAAACGCAATTAAACTTGATGTCTATTGTATTTTATCAGTTTAACATTGTTGAAGGCTAATGATAATTTATCCTGCATTATCTTAGTCATAATATTTCTTCTTAGGCTAGTTAAGCTCACCCTTTTGCTTTCATTGTTCTCTTTAGGAAATGAGAACATAGCTGGGACTAGTCGGAGAACAGAGTGATGGTCCGAGATGGTGTTATAGTAGTCCTCACTATTCTATAAAATAGTGTGATAATAAATGTAATGAGGACTCTATTTGAGAGTGGATATTATCTAGAAGGCAATATTCCTGTTTAAACTCTCAGCTATGTTTTGTCGTATATTACACGACGTTTGTATAATTAAGTTTGAATTTGTATTCTGTACCATGTATTTGGCGACCCAAGATGGGTGATGTATATCTATGTTGGGGGCGTCACAGTTAAACCCTAAGGGTTAAAACTTAAACCCTAAAGGTTGTAGCAATTGTCAATTGTGCCATTAAAATTAAATGTCAAATGACCTTAATGCCCTTTAGCATTCTTTAATAGGTTAGAGTGTAAATCATGCCAAAATATTGTAACAAAGTTGTAGTGTGTTGTATGAACTATAGATCCATGTTTTTTGACCTTTCAAAACATCACAATATCAAATGTAGTGAGTGGTCAAACCAGGTCACTCGGTCATATTGTTCAGTTTCTAGAATTTCCAGAAACCAGATGAACGTTATTCCTGACAAGCTTTGACCGATCTGTATCTGATGATTTATATGTTGTTGAACTGATTTGTTGTAATATAAATGTTCACTGACATAAGGACTATAAACCGAAACCATAAAACCACTAAACTAATGACCAGAACCCTTAGATAATTGAGCTCAAAATGGGACACCCGAACTGCTTTGGGTTTCTGGGTTACCCAAAAAACTCAGGCATGGTCTGACAGTATCTTTCGGAGACCAGATCTTCATATCATGATGTTGTATGATTGAGTTGTTGATTGTTAATGGTACTGTTGCAAACCTACTACAACATAAACGTTTAAACAAGTCCAGAAACATATTAATCAAAGATTTATCACTGGTCAAACTTAGCTTCTCAGTAGTCTGACATGAAGGCTCAAGAACACCTATAGCGACGATTCTGTCGCTATAGGGCCCCTTTAGCGACATTTAATTATTCAAAATTATTAAATTATTAAATAAATTGAAATAAATAGTTTTTAATTATTAAAAATACATAATAAATTATGAAAAATTATTTTAAAGCCTGAAAAATAGTTTTTAATTATTTTGAGTATATTTCAAAAATATTTAATATTTTTGGAATATAAAAGGTATTTATTTATTTAATTATAATATTAAATAAATTATTTAAAAATGGTTTTAATTAATGAAAAATTATATTATGATATTAGAAAATATTTTGAGTTATTTTTGATGACTTTTAATATTTTGTGATGAATTTCATTAATAATTTATTATTAATGGTAATTAATTTATTTAATAAATATATTAAATAAATTATGGAAAATAAATTAATATTTTAAAAATCATATAAAAATGATTTAAGTAACTTTTGATATTTTTTTATGAAAATATTAATATTTTAATATTAATATCAATTATCGGATAATGAATTTAATTTGTATAAAAATCATATAAATATGATTTTAAAGTATTAAAATACTTTGTGATATTATAAATATATTATAATATTATGTTATGATTTTCATTAATATTTAATATTAAATAAATATTAATGATTATGGAATTATGTAGTATTTAATTCATTTAAATATGATATAAGTGATTGAAAAATTATGATAAATGATATTAATTATCTGAAAATTATTACAAGCCTATGAAAAATAATTTGACTGATAAGAAAATTATCTAAGATATTGTTAAGTGTTTAGGCAGAGTTTAATTGAACTTAAACTCGAGTATTGTCCGACTAGACCGTCGGGATGTTAGAATTTTGTCGGATTCAACTCGGACTTAAATAGTCTGACTTGATGTTAAGTTTTATGTGTTGTATAGACTGATAGGGTTATGTGCTATGTGTTTAGGTTATTCTATATATATATATATATATATATAATAATATTATATTGTGATGATATTATTCTAATATTGGAGATCTATATTACTAATAATTGGTCTTCAGATAAAGCCGTATATGAATCGCGTGAATTCTTGAATCAATCTGTTCGAGTAAGTTTTACTTAACTCTACTAAGAGTTGTTTCATTCGGATATGCTTATGGTTAATCATTGTTGATTATCATATGTAGAATTGTACTCATGTACATATTAAATATATAAGTCGGTATGAAAGGTGATCACCTTCATTCTGATTCGGTCCAGATATATTTGTTCATGTTTAATACTTGTTCAGTCAAAAGTTTGTTCGTGCTAATTCACAACTATATTGATGAATTATAGCCAGCTTATTATTTAGACTCTTTTAATCATGATATATCCTTAAATAAATTTAAACTTGTTGGGCAACTTTCATGCTCACCCTTGCTATATCATGATAAACATTGCAGATAAGGCGAATGCGTTCGGATACAGGAAAAGGATAATGCCAAGTTCAGCTTGGGATAAAATGTTCAGCTAGTTTGTAATAATATAGTTTGATAATAATGTTATGTGTTAGATAGTTTATGAATTATGTATGAGTTAAGGTTACTCGATTTTGGGGAAATAGTGTGTAAAGTGTATTGTATAAACAATTTATGTTTATATCTTCCGCAATAGTTGTAGAATGATTGTACCAGGTCCGTGGTGATTTGGGACCCGGATTTAGGGCAGTCACAGTTGGTATCAAAGTTGTTGGTTATGAAGCTTAGGTAGGAATACCTGAGACCAATAACCGCAGTGATTAGGATAAGATCTAACTCACATAGAGTTAGTCGGTCGGTAAGATTCAAAGACGAATCTCGGCGAGTTGTAAAGATACAGAGTTCCCTAACTCTGATAATAAAGTTGAACAGTAGTGGTGAATAGATAGAGTCTAAAGGACTAAAAGTGCAGGGATAGGAGATTATAAAACAAAACGATCAAGACATAGAAATGAATCGTAATATATATGATGAGATCACTCCGTGATCTGATAAGGTGATAGCAGGGAGAAGAATCAATCGTTTTAATTCATGAAAAATCATGAAAAATTATATTATGATATTAGAAAATATTTTAAGTTATTTTTGATGACTTTTAATATTTTGTGATGAATTTCATTAATAATTTATTATTAATGGTAATTAATTTATTTAATAAATATATTAAATAAATTATGGAAAAATAAATTAATGTTTTAAAAATCATATAAAAATGATTTAAGTAACTTTTGATATTTTGTCATGAAAATATTAATATTTTAATATTAATATCAATTATCAAATAATGAATTTAATTTGTTTAAAAATCATATAAATATGATTTTAAAGTATTAAAAATACTTTGTGATATTATAAATATATTATAATATTATGTTATGATTTTCATTAATATTTAATATTAAATAAATATTAATGATTAAGTAATTATGTGGTATTTAATTCATTTAAATACGATATAAGTGATTAAAAAATTATGATAAATGATATTAATTATCTGAAAATTATTACAAGCCTATGAAAAATAATTTGACTGATAAGAAAATTATCTAAGATATTGTTAAGTGTTTAGGCAGAGTTTATTTGAACTTAAACTCGAGTATTGTCCAACTAGACCGTCGGTATGTTAGAATTTTGTCGGATTCAACTTGGACTTAAATAGTCTGACTTGATGTTAAGTTTTATGTGTTGTATAGACTGATAGGGTTATGTGCTATGTGTTTAGGTTATTCTATATATATATATATAATAGTATTATATGTGATGATATTATTCTAATATTGGAGATCTATATTACTAATATTAGGTCTTTGGATAAAGCGATATAGAATGTGTAACGGTAATTAACGGTTCAGGCAAGTTTTACTTAACTCTACTAAGAGTTGTTTCATTCAGATATGTTTATGGTTAATCATTTCTGATTGCCATGTAGAATTGTACTCTGTACATATTAAGTGTATAAATCGTGTATGAAAGGTGATCACCTTGATATCGTTCGGTCCGATATATTTGTTCATGTTTAATACTTGTTCACCAAAAGTTTGTTCGTGCTAATTCACAACTATATTGATGAATTATAGCCACTTATTATTCGGACTCTTTCAATCATGATATATCCTTAAATAAATTTAAACTTGCTTGGCAACTTTCATGCTCACCCTTGTTATATCATGATAAACATTGCAGATAAGGTGAATGCGTTCAGATACAGGAAAAGGATAATACCAAGTTCAGCTTAGGATAAAATGTGCAGCTAGTTTGTAATAGTATAGTTTGATAATAATGTTATGTGTTAGATAGTTTATGAATTGTGTATAAGTTAAGGTTACTCGATTTTGGGGAAATAGTGTGTAAAGTGTATTGTATAAACAATTTATGTTTATATCTTCGCAATAGTTGTAGAATGATTGTACCAGGTCCGTGGTGATTTGGGACCCGGATTTGGGGCTGTCACAAATGATGATCCGGGTATATGGTTTGTAAAATTTTAAAACTCTGATTTTTCACGTTTCCGCTTATTTTATGCAATTTAATCGTGTTCATGAATATTACAAACCTAACAACTTATACCTGAGGAAGCTCGAATTTTCAAGGGTATAATTCTTGTTCTTTATCTTTTCGTTTAATTAATAATTGTGCATAAAGGATGATCCGGTATATAGTTTGTAAAATTTTAAAACTCTATTTTTTCCATACTTCCGCTTATTTTGAGTAATTTGATTGCGTTCATGAATATTGCAAACCTAATAAAAAGATGGTTTGACAATTTTACCTTTCAATATACCATGAATTTTTTAAAAATGTTTGAAATAACTTTTTTTAATTACACATAAGCTGAAGATGGGCCACTCAAAAATCCATATAATCAATTTATGACATGACAAGTACAATTGGAGGAATATAGAAAAAATTAATAGTTTAATAATCTAATTGATAAAATTGAAAGGTGAATGAAGTGAAAAAAGGTAATAGTTTATGTAACGCCCCCAAAATAGGTCCACACAACCCATTCTGAGTCGCCAAATATACGGTACAAAATTCAAATACAAACTTAATTATACAACTGTCGTGTAAAATACGACAATACATAATCTGAGAGTTTAAACATGAATATTGTCTCGTAGACAATATCCAAACTCATATGGAGTCCTCATTACAATTATTATCACACTATTTTATAAAATAGTGAGGACTACTATAGCCACCATCTGGAACGATCACTTCGTTCCCCGACTAGTCCTAACTATATTCTCATTTTCTGAAGAGAACAATGAAAGCAAAGGGTGAGCTCAACTAGCCCAGTAAAGAATATTATAACTAGGATAATGTAGAATAAATTATCATTAGCCTTCAACAGTGTTAAACTGATAGAATACAATAGACAACAAGTTTAACTGTAGCGGAACAAATAATCCATTAGAAGAGTTAAGTAGAGCATGATATCTACTATCTTCTATGATTTAAAAGTTTATCATAAATTTTATCGCTGAGACTCAGCTCAATAAATAATCCACATCACTGAATTATCCATGCACTACGGGCCAAGAATATTCGTTAGTATCACATCCATGAATTATCCATGCACTACGGGCCAAGGATATTCATTATTATCATCAGTGGTCATTATCATGCCAAATAACAATTCATCTTTGCACTCTTAGCCGAAGAGAACCCATGGTCATGATCATACCAACAACTGTCCATCAATGCACTACAGGCTAATGAGGACTTTTATCACATCATTTGTAACATTATAGGTCATGATTATACCGATACATAGTCATAATCATACCAATCAACAGTCCATCTATGCACTACAGGCCAAAGATGATTTTCATCACAATATAAGCATGAGGATGATGACAATGATATAAGATTCAATCAAGTGAGATTAAGGATAAATATTAAAGATTTTAATTTTTTAGAGTTTAAAAATGTATAAAGTGTCAACATGATAACTGCTTTGTGGAGTAAAATTCAAGAATAATATTCATGTATCAAAAATAATTTGGACAGAAAAGAAATTAATTTTCTGGGTGAATAGTACCCCGTGAATAGTACCCAAGTGAATAGTTTCCCGAGTGAACAGTACTCAAGTAAATAGTACCCCGAATGAATAGTACCTGAGTGAATAGTACCCCGACACAAATAGTATCCTGCCATTTAATAAAAAAGTTCAAACCAATAGTGAAAATACTAGATGAAGCACAAACTATTAAGAATATTCCACTAATTTTAATGGTTTTCACTATTTAATAATAAGGTTATAGAAACAAACAATAAATTTGTACCATAAATGAAGAAATAAGAAGAAGACGATATCCATTGATGAGTACAAAAGAAATGACATCTCATACGAGTATAAAAGAATATACGAAACTGCAACTGGATTTTCACCTGTCATGCGGTAATTCGCGTAGACAGATCATTTTCATAATTTAATAAAGAATGAATACGATGGGTTATTCACCATGCATGCGGTAATCCGCGTAGACAGGTTACTCCTGCAGATTAATAAAGAATGAATACGAAGGGTCATTCACCATGCATGCGGTAATCCGCGTAGACAGGTTACTCCCGCAGATTAATAAAGAATGAATACGAAGGGTCATTCACCATGCATGCGATAATCCGCATAGATAGGTTACTCCCGCATATTAATAAAGAATATAATATAAAGGGTCATTGTGACACCCCTAAATCCAGGTACTTCAATTCTCACGGGATTTGGTGTCACTATCTAAACATTATGTATCTATCTACCCATAATAAATGAAAAACCATAAATAGATAGAAATAAATCCTCTCCTTATGGAGTTACAACATCTGAATATAAATACAATCAATCCCAGGTCATACTAACCTTAAATCTCAAATGCGGAAACATAAACAAATATTAAGTCTTACACAACTTAAACATAAGTCTGAAACATAACATAACAAATAAACAATAAGTCTTCATCACTTGTTAACTTTGCCCTTACCTTTGCTAGTAGAAGGCTCGTCGGACCTTTCGTTCTTAACTGCAATGTTATTATTACGCAAGAGTGAGCACGATTGCCCACAAGTATAATAATATAACAATAAAATAATAACATGCGAGTGAATCAAAAACTTCTGTAACAAGAAAAACTCGGCTTTTGAATCAAGAATGAATAACGAGAATCAAAAGAACTTCTGAGGGTCATAAGACCTTGAACTATGTCCTAGGTTGTCAAGTGTTTATACTTGAAACCTTTAACAGTCATAAGATTATGGACTCTTCTTCTCGTACTTAGGGGGATCAGCCCTTAGTACCATACTATGCATAATATCTTAACGCTAAAACATAATTAATCCCCTATAACAGGGTTGTTCATCCCAGTTTGACATTAGAGTCCGCACCAAAGGAAGTTTGGTTTGGATAAGCTCAACAATGATTCTGAAATTTAGAACGTTCATCAACTATGGACTAGTCGAATCAATAAAGGTTCACTAGTCTTACAAGGTTCAACAATAATTGATATTCAATTTGAATAATAAAATTCAATATGTATACAATCGAATAAGTATTGTATAATAGGAATCATGCTTTTAAAGAATGATAGCATCTAATATGAAATCTTGACTTGAACAATAATAAACAAGATAGAATAAGGAACTTGTTTTATGTAAAGAAACAAGGTTTAAGAACTTGCACTTCGTCATGTAGGCTAAACGATTATTACTTAGTTCACCGTAAATCCTACACACATACCATATGTATTCACGACATTCATTAGTTACATTTTCACTTAATTATTTAATATAAACTCCACTTTATTTAACAAATCATTACCCTTCTAATTTAATTACTCAATTAAATTATAATATTTTCATTCCTTTACTATTATTACACTCGAATAAATTATTTCATAATAATTTTCATTGAATATTTATTTTATTCCATAAATATTTCAACTAAAATATTTATTTTATTTGATAAATATTTTAATAATAATTTCCATCGAATATTTATTTTATTCCATAAATATCTCAATTAAAATATTCATTTTATTTTATAAATATTTTAATAATAATTTCAATCGAATATTTATTTTATTTCATAAATATCTCAATTAAAATATTCATTTTATTTGATAAATATTTTAATTAATAATTTTCATCGAATATTTATTTTATTCCATAAATATCTCAATTAAAATATTCATTTTATTTCATAAATATTTAATTAATAATTTTCATCGAATATTTATTTTATTCCATAAATATCTTAATTAAAATATTTATTTTATTTGATAAATATTTTAATTAATAATTTTCATCAAATATTTATTTTATTCCATAAATATCTCAATTAAAGTATTCATTTTATTTGATAAATATTTTAATTATTATTATTATTATTATTTATTATTATTATTATTATTTTTTATTTTTTTATGCTCGCTGTATGGTAATTTAGTTTAACGCTTCACCGGGGAGGGGTTACCAGACTTTGGCTTTCTACAGTTCATAACATAATACGGCCAAATTAGGCCAAAAAATCTCTCACAAGTTCAACTATACGTTCTGTGAAGAACACAAAATATAGTCATAACTTCCAATTTCCTTGTCCATACATTAATTTAAGCATACTCAAATATTATAATTCATATATGATCATTAACCAACCTTTCTAACATGATTTTAACAACTTAATTCATGCAATTATTGGAATCAAATCATATAATTTCACTGTTCTTATGAAAAACTCTATTTTTAACATTATTAACGAAATCAACCACTGCGAACTCATTTTTCGACCAAATCAGTCCGTTTAAGTTTCGTTCTTTTTGTTTTTACATGTATAAACGTAGTCATTCATTAATTTACCGATTAATACGCAATTTAAACATACATTTTTGTACTAATAAGCCATATTCATATATTTTCTCTGTAAAACTATAAAACTCCAATTTGAACATGATTCCATGGATTAATTATTCTAAAACACATATAGATCATATATAATTGAATTATACAGGTTAATAAACATATACAACATCGTAGATTTAACAATTAGCCATGAAAATTCAATTACAAAAAGTTAAAAGCCAATTTTCATGAAAAACTTAAATAACGTAAATTAAAACTTGAGTTTAAAGGTTTATCCTTGATTACTCTGCTTGGATTACACAAGGACAATAATAACTTCTTTAATTTTTCACACTTCTTCTTCTTCAATCTCAGTAACCCTCAATTTCTCTCTTTTTTTTTTCTCTGAACTTGTTTTCCAAACTTAAAAAGAAAATAAAAGAATGCGTATATAATTATAGATAAACTGACGTAGGGCTACGTTTGGCTAGCTAGCCTTTAAAAGGCTCATTTTTATTTATTTTAATCAACTTATTTATTATATAGTTTAATAATGTCACACCTATTTAACCAATTAATCAATATCTTATTTAATTCAATTAAATATAATAATTTCACATTAAATCACATAGTCACATAATTAAATTCTCATTTATTAATTATGTCAATTATTGAATCTCTAATTAATTATTAAATTAATTAGAATAATATTATGCTTATTAATTAATTTATTTAATCAAATAAGCTCAATTAAATACATATTTTAAATATAAAATATTCCACATTAATTTAATCAATGTAACACATATAATAAATTAATCTACCACAAACTCATCAATTAATTATTTAACTCAATAATTAAATCATCAAAAAATATTTATTTAATTTAATAAATATTTAAATTAAATTACAAAAATCTCGTTTGTCACAGTCATTCACCATGCATGCGGTAATCCGCGTAGACAGGTTACTTCCGCAGATTAATAAGGAATAGAATGACAACCGTTATGAGTATTGAAAGAAAATAACATTTTTTACGAATACGAAAGAATAATACCCTTTACCTTAGTAGACGATTGGATACTGCAATAGTGAAGTAGCAGAATACTTTTCTTCTTTCTCTCTATAGTTTCTCTATCTAGAGTTTCAGTGAATTCGTAAGAAATAATGAAGGAATGAGCTTCTATTTATAGGAAAATGGACTAAATAGTAACTAATTCATGAACGGTCCATATTGATTTACTTTTAAACAGACGATCCATATTGATTTACTATTAAAACTTAAAGTAACGGTCCATACTGATTTACTATTAAAACTTATAGTAGCGATCCATATTGATTTACTATAAAACTTTAAACCAGCGATCCATATTGATTTACTATTATAACTTCAACCAACGGTCTGAAAAATTACCACATCCCAAGCTTATAACAAACGCCTCATAACAAACCCCTATATAACGCCTCATAACAAACCCCTATATTTATATCAAAAATTAAATAAATATTTACCATAAATCATTTATCTTTAATCAACATATTTTTAATCTTTCAACAATTATTCATCATTTAATATTATAATTCACAATATTGACAACCAGATCGTTCCCAGGAAAGAGGGAGCTTTCTGATAAAGATTTTTCCTTATTGCCGCGCAATTAGATGACCTAACTCCTTTTCTCGACAGAACTTTCTAGACATTGTCAATAATGCAAATAATAATATGAACAACTATGTCATCTCAATTATTGATTTAATAAAATAAAATATTGTGCATATAATACTGACAATAATTGAATCAATAATATGAGATATTATGCAGTAACTACTGTAGCAATTATTGAATATAACTGAGTGACTTCTCACGTAAGCATCAATAATTAAAGATATTGTCTCAATCTGTGTACTACTTCTTATCTGACCACAGCGTATTAATGTACTTTTTATCACCGGTATTTCATGCAATTAACGGTAAAACTTTTGCCGTTATTTTTAAAAAGGTTATTTATGTAGCTTTATATCCCAAGCGATTTATTCCGTTATGTGGTCCAACGATGATTTCCTTAAATGGATATTCCCCGACAAAAAGAATATTTCACGACCAAACGAATATTTTATGACCACTTGCTTACTTTGCAAACTTTTCACATATCACCCTTAACTTTAACTTTTTTTAATTTAACCATTTACTAAATAAAATAATAAATATAAAAAAAAATTGAATACTTTTATTTCATTAAATTCGGGGTCTTACAATTTATGCTAGTAATTTATATTTAATCCTTTTTATATATTACTAGTTGATAACCCGTGCAATGCACGGGCTAGTTTGAATAATGATTTTAATAATTTGTCAGGTATTCATGTCAAAATAAACAATGCATAATTTAATAATTATTTTTACCTATAAGCGCCTAATAACACTAATCAAATAGTGATATTTGAGTTTAATTGGAATACTAATACTAATTCCTAATAAATTTTTGTGCTAAATTAAATTGATTATAGTAATATTTGAGAAAGAAAACCTACACTATATATTTTAATTAATTAATTTAATAATGGTATTTTCAAATTTTTAATTGGTTATATCTAAAAATTGAACATCTTAATAAAATTATAATAATTAAATTATCTTACATAAAATTGGTCAAGATATATTATCTTAAACAAATTTTTAATAAAAAATATTATAATAAGTTTGGTAGAACGAAAAATAAAAAAAATATTTTAGACTTATCTTCTCTTGTTATAAAATAAAAATAAAAAAATTATTTATGTGTATCATCATTTATGTGTATTTATATATAAGAATAGAAGAATAAATGAGTTATCAAATTAAGTGAGTTAACTCACTTAATTAATTAAGAGTTAACTCACTATTCGGCTCAGTAGGTAAATATCATGACCCAACAGTTGTGATGCCTTTATATATAAGATATAATTATTAAGTGGAATTGTCAATTTGAATAATTTAAAATAGACCCGACCCGATCTGACCCGACGAATAACTAATAAGCATATAAAACGTTCAAACGAAGACAGGGAAGAGGGTGAGGATTTATATTTCCAAAAATTTCATGGAACGAGACCAAATGGAATCGCTACCAGAAGAAAAAAGTCCACGAGAAAATCAAATCCCGAATTCTGGTGCCGCTTCTGCATTTTCCTCCGTCCCTAATCGCCCCCCTACACAGTGAGTTCCCTGTTTATTCCATCTTATTCAATTATTATATGATCACGATCTTCAAGTTTATACTTTCTCAACTCATAAACACTTTTTTTTATATTTCATTTTAAATTGAATTTTAACTATTTTGGATTCGAAATAATTAGGGTACAGAAGATAAAATTGTCCAAGAAATTGCTGTTTGATTTTCTTTTGAAATTGCAAGGTGAGAGTTGTGTTTTGAAATCTCAAATGTCAGGTTTTGAAAACATTGGGAAAGAGAAGAAGCATTTGTTTGTAGGGAATGGAGAGGGAAAAGTATGTTAAATGTACAAAATCGTAAGAGGTGGTTAACATCTCATTTGACTTAATTTCAGCAGGATGCAAAAATTGGAAGTCTAAAATGTTTAAGAAGTTGGAGTGATGTTCAGTACGAGGGTATTTTCTCCTTTTTTGGTTTTCATTTCCTTCCATCATGCCAAAATAGAGAAGATTTTTTTTCTTCAAATTTTAATATTCAGATTGGCTGAATTTACATATACTTCTTGTGTAGATAACACTATTTGAGAACCTAGATAAGTTTCTAAGAGATTATCTTTTTTTAGGGGAAAGGGATGAGAATAGGGATATATTGATACACTGCAAGAAGGTCGAAGCAAGAGGGAGGTTTAGGGCTTAGTAATAGTAACTTGGTCCTAAAGAAAGTTGCTTTGGTGGTAAGTAGCTCTGGAGGTTTTCCCTAAAAGATAATTGCTTTTCGCATAGGGTCATCAGAGCAAATTTGATATGCAGGTGAATGGGTGGGATGCTAAACTTTGGCCTTATGTTACTCATGTGAGTCCTTGGAAATTAATTTCCAAGGTTCTGACTCTTTTTTGCCTCATTTGAGATGTGCGAAGGGGGTAGGAGACATCATATTTGTTTCAAAGAAGACACATAGGTGGGTAGGTTTAGATTTTGACACTTTTAATTGTTTTTTTGGATACCCTCTTTGCATATTTCTCTTTTCTGATTTTTATTGTTCGTGAAGGTGATTCCTGTCTTGATATTTTCATTATTTCAAAAATCTCTCTGATCATAATGATAATGAGTAGGTGTCAATGAGTAATTTGCGGAACCTAATATTGATTTTCTCCTCTCTCGATAATCGAGTTTCGACTCTGGACTGTTTTGATATTTTTTGTAGGAGCTATTTCTGTTTATTAACTCGCTTTTGTAATTCAAATCCTTTTCTTTTTGCTTCTATAATTTGGAAGGCAAAGGTTCCTCCCAAAAGCAAGGCATTTATTTGGTCTCTAGTTTTAGAAAGACTGAACACTTGATCTTTATCCGCTTTGCGGGTCCTACAAATCCTTATCTCCAGAAACTGTGATTTATGTAATCAGAATGATTACTCGCTTTCTTTTTTGCTTGGTCCTATGGCTTGGGGTTATGAAATTCTATTGTTGGAGTGTTGGGAGAATACTGGGTGTGTGTTTCTTGCCTCAGTGGAAGACTTGCTGCTTATTTAGTTTAGAAGTTTTGGAGGAAGAAAAGATGCTCAGATACTTTGGAAGTGAGTGGTCTTTTCTGTTTTGGGGGGATATGAACTGAGCATAGCATAATGTTTGCTTTTTTAAAGAAAGATTTTATATCTTTTGCATTTTTTTGATAAGATCTTTCCCTTTTCTTTTCTTTTTTACTTCTCTATGGGTATTGATGTGTTAAAATTATGTATTGCAAGTGCACAACGTTTATTGTAGATTTGGCAAGTGCAGGTCGAACTAGAGACTAGATTAATTCTTTAATAATTAATATTTAGGCAAATTAAAAATAAATATAGTGGAGATGATTAACTAACTAAATTATGCAAACTAAAAATATTAATGATGAAAACTAGTAATGGGAAAAACTACCTAGGAATCCGAATCTACCAAATATTAACATAATAAATAATTTCTTCTTTTTCAAATTATTTCCCAAATTATTTCCCCTTTCCTTTAAAAATAACGATTCATATAATTAATATGGACAAACTTAAGTTATGAAAAATTCACAGATTAACTATAACATATAAAAACCTCTCAATCAATATAAGAACCATATGCAATTTGTGCGAAGGAAAATATGAGTGCGAAAATAATTAGGCACTAATTCCGGAACAGAAAGAAAATATTATTATGAAATACCTAGTTTCATCTTCATCTTAGGTATTAGAAATTTAGTTAGTCATGAAATCAAAAATTAGTACTACTAATTGCATGAAATAAGAACAATAATTAAAAAGAGAATTTCTATTAAATCAATAAAAGAAAGTTACAAATACCCACTAACATTAGTACCACACATGATTGAAATAAGAGGAAAGACAAAAGCTCTCAATTGCTAAATATCTCACTCCCTTCCGCAACAACGAAAAACTAAGGAAAAGAAAATAACAAGTGGTGTTCCTTCTCTCTAAAACAAGATGCCTATTTATAGGGAAAATAAATTTGTGCCATAATTTAGGTTCCTTGAACTTGAACACTTTTGTTTTCTTTTTATCCTCCTCTTTCCTACTTGATATCAATCTCTATATGGTAATCCTCCAAGATTCCTTTTTCATCTTTAAAAGCGGGATATAAATCCTTTACTTGCTCCCCAAGAAAAATAAATGTTATTTCCTACAAAATAAAATAAAATAAAATGTATTAGTTAAATAAAATGATAAATATGGAAATATTAAAATTATGAATTGTGTGTCTATTAAATACCCTCATATCTAGCTTTTGCTTATCCTAGAGTAAAATATAAAGAAAATAAAACAAAATAAAATCTAAAATTACCCAATTTTCGCAGGAAACACGATTGCAATTAGCATGTGCAATAAGCCTTTAAACCCCAAGGTTACCCCAAGTAGACGAGTTGTGTCTCGTGAGAGTTTGTAGTGAATATACACACAAAATTCAACTTAAAATATTTTTGAATTCAACCAATTATGAAATCGAAAGAAAACTTCTAAGTATACACGGACATTATATAAGCAAGATTAAATTCAAAATCACATTTTAACCTTATTAAACATACTCTATCTTCATTCTAGGCACCATCATTCATAAAATTAATTCCATGTGATGCATGCGTGGGTATATGATGTAACTCTTAGTAGGGATTTTTACCATGAAAATCAAGCAAACTCATTTTTCTTTTCTTTTTTTGCCATTTTTTTTCTAGACTTGTGCAATGTCTCGTTTTCTTAGGTTTTTCAGAGTTATCCATGTAGCGAGCGTTGGACCAATGACTCTCAAATCAGTTGGTTTTAGGGCACTAGGTGTAAAGCTACCCCTAAGGGCTTACTTGTTAGGTTTGTATATAGCGCGATTACGTAATCAAATCACATAAACATAGCGAAAGCGCGATAAAATGGAATTCAAAATTTTCATACAAACCGTCACCATTATCATGCTTTATAATTTACTAACAATTAACAGAACTAAGGAGATCATATTCATACCCTTGCAGACACAATCTTCCTCAGGTACGAGTTTACCTCCAAATTCTTTCGCGTTCTCCTCGAAGTCACTGGGTTTGATTCTTTCCTTTGTTCAACGTTAGCCGGGTACCCAAGTGTTTGGCCTCTAGAGGTGATCCACCAAGGAAGAACATGTATTTAAGAAGATGGGTGTATGGCAAAATACTAGATTCTATCTATATAGAATTATGTGTACTCTCCCAACTCTTGGAATAAAGTGCGTAACCTTAATCCATAATAAGACCTTATTTATAGATATAGGCAACCCTCCTAAACCATTTAGAATATGGTTTTGATTTAATTAATTAGGCTCCTAATCCAATTAGGAATATTTGAGAGTATTTTTATTAATTAATTCCCAAACCCTTTTAGGAATTAATTAACTTAATAATAATAGTAATAATAATAATAATAAGACTCTTTTTATTAATTTATATTTAATATTTCCAAAATATTAAATATTAAATATTAATCTATTTAATTTATTCTATCATCATAGATTAAATTAAATACACTTAACTTATTATTACGATTATGCCATTTACTTCTTAAATAAATATTTTTCTTTTATGGTGTGACCCTTTAGGTTCTTTATATTAAACCTTGTGAATAAATCAATTAGAACAATTCTAATCTTATTTAAATAAATAAATTAAACTATTAATTTATTTAAATAAATAACATTTATTGACGGGGATCGATGATTTAGTTGCCTTATTTATTTATTTATTTTGTTTATTTCATTATTTCATTATTATGGACTTGTTTTAATTAGTTAGGGTAATTTAATAACTTGTTTTAGTTGGTTGGGTTATTTTTGTCTTTTTTGTTTTTTTGGTCTCCAAATTCAATTTAGGGTGGTTTTGTTATAAATACCGGTGTAATGCTCCTTGGGAAATTATTCTGGATATATAATTTGTATTAGCTTTTCTTATATCGTGGAGATGTTTTCTAGAGTTAATAGACGTTGAGTTGAAACTCTAAACCCTACAATTTAAGCGTAGAGTTTAGATTCTAGATTTATTCATACATCAATCAATTGCAGAATTCAATTTTTAATTTGTCCTACATCATTTGTGGTATCAAAGCCAAACCTTGGGAATCGCTTCGAAATCATTGTCCATCGTCAACAAACATCACTAGAGAAGTCATCGCGCTACTGTCAACATCGAATCAGATCCACAACGCCTTGTCCTCCTTTGTCATCATTAACAAATCCAGCCGCTGCCACGATCGGGCAAACCTCAATCACCGTCACTGCATCAACAACAATTCGGGTTAATCCAAATCGAACCCGACCCGACCCAGATAAAGACACAACAGTGCCGCCATCAACAACATTAGCAAAAATCGCGACCAACAACATAGCCATCAACAACGACCATCCATTATCGATCAACAACATCGATCGACCATCACCATCACTATTAGAAATCGACTCGTTATCACAATCAGAGCAGAGAAACGGAACAGAGAGAGAAGGAAGGGACAAAGAGGAAGAAAAAGAAAAGCAAAAAAAGAAAGGATAGGGAATCGGAAGGAAATATAAGGGAAGAAGAAGACTTATTGTCGCATTGCCATCGCCGCCCTCGCGCCGCCATTGCTAAGATTCTCGTCGTCGCCATCTTCGTCGTCGCTGCTACGAGTGTTCGGGAACAAGGGAGGTAACCCTGGCCTTTCCTATTTTATACGCTACTTTCGTAATTCGTGAAACACAACAGTTTATACCGAAGTCTATATTCACTTGCTCAAATACGACTTTACTCTCATTGCTTCTAGCAAATTCAATTTACACCCTGATCTGTCCCTTGAACTTGTAATCTTTACAATTTTCACCCCGTTTCACATTCCATAATCAGTTAGATCCCGAAAAAAAAAAGTACAAAAGCTGCCGTTAAAATTTTTCGCAAAATGTAGGGTAAATACTTCAATTACTTGGATTTTCTTTACCCATTGCATAGTACTAAAATTTTCCAAAACTCGTTTGGTTTTATTCCTTTACACTGCACATTATTCATACTAGTGGGACATCATTTAGTTGTGATTGTTGATATTTTGGAAACTGCGATTGCATTTGCCGTAAGGTATAATTTAATTGCTACAATTAATTATCTCAATATTGCATTTGCATATCATGATAACCCGTAGTGGAACCCAATATGGCCAAACAATGAACGACAAATTAGACCTCTTGCTTATTGAAATGGCTAGTATGGAAAATCATATGGCTAATTTGGAAAACCACATGGATGATAGGTCTGAGGAACTTGTCATGTTATCTGGGAGGGTTCGAGTTGTTGAGCGACGAACACAACATTTACCTGAGCCTGTAGGGGAAAATGCGGGAAATGATGACATTCCCGTTACTGAAGATATACCTGAGAGAGAGGCTGAGCTGAATAGGAAAAGGGACCATCTTGAGCTTAGAAATATTGAGTATCAAAACCTTGAGCCTCGAAATATTGATTATCCCGAGAGACAAGACCGTAGACATCGAGGCATCGGGTATGGTGAACGTAGGGATGATGGCTACCGTGAGCCTAGAGATTATGGATATCGTGGACCTAGGAATGTCGACCCTTTTATGACTGAGGGTATGATGATGACACTAGAAAAATTAAGGTCGATGCACCTGAGTTTGATGGTAGGTCTGATCCTAATATTTTCCTTGATTGGTTGTCCAGTATGGATAACTTTTTCGATTGGTACGACATGTCCGATTAGCGTAGAGTTCGCTTTGCCAAAATGAAATTAGTTAAACAAGCAAGTTTGTACTGGGCTCGTGTTGAGAGAGACATCGAGCGTTTGAGGGATCCACCTATTAGGCACTGAGCAGAAATGAAAGCACGTCTCCGAAAATATTATCTACCCACCGGTCACAAGGATAAGATGCTTGAACAGTTGACAAATCTGAAGCAAGGCAATCTGTTTGTCTCTGAATATGTCAGTAGGTATAGGGAGTTAATTGTAAAACCCCAACATTTATGAATAAAGATTTAATTTTCTCATTAAGGCGTGGATTTGATACAATGTTATAGTTGTGGGTAATATTTACAAATTTTGCGTAAGTTATAAAATATTCGATTAGTCGGGGAATATTTTTTTTGTCGGGGAATATTCGTATGACCGCACAATCATTGGTGGACCCCACAACGGAATTACTGTCGGAGTTAGAAAATGACAGAAATATCTTTTTATGAAAATAACGACGAAAGTTTTACCGTTAACTGTTGAAATACCCGGTGATAAAAATACAGTAATACGCGTGGTTGCATAGTAGCACACGATATTGATTATTGATGCTTACGTGAGAAGTCACTCAGTTTTATTCAATTGTTGTCACAGTAATTGCTGCATAGTATCTCACGTTATTGATTTAATTATTGTCACAATATTTTATATTATTAAATCAATAATTGAGACGACAAAGTTATTCATATTATTATTTGCATTATTGACAATGTCTAAAAAGTTCTGTCGATTTGGTCACCTAATTGCGCGCTAATAGGGAGAAATCCTTATCGGAAAGTCCCCTCTTTCCTGGGAATGATCTGGTTGTTAATATTGCAAGTTATTTTATTGATGAATAAATGTTGTTAAAAATATTGAGGGGATTTTTATGAAGTATATTATATATTATAAGTTCTATAATATATATATATATATATATTATAATAAGTTTTGTTTTATATGAAAAATATAATATATTATATTTTATTATGCATAGTGTCTGCATAGTGGTTGCATAGTGTTTGCATAGTGTTTTTACTATGCAGCATAGTGCTATGCTGCATAGTAAATTATGTGAATTTCAGAAATCGTCCGTGAAAACTTCCTGTGCAGTCCGTGATTTTTCCTTTACTGTGTATCCAAATAGTATTCAGCCATTCTCCTATAAATAGGATGCTCAGTTTAGAAAAGAAAATCACACCAGAATCCGAGAATTCTTCTATAATATTGAGCGTATTTCTTTTAAGTTTAAGGAAGCTTTGAGTGTAGAAAATAGTAAAAGTTTTTTTCAAAAATATATCCGCTATACCAGTCGGAATTGCTCTCTTTTGGAGGTAAGGGGTATTATTTTTTTCATATTCGCTTACGATATTATTTTTCATATTCGTAAGAAATTTTATTTCGTTCAATATTCGCAAGAAAATATTATCTTCGTTTAATATTCGTAAGGAATATTATCTTCGTTCAATATTCGTAAGAAATATTATTTTTGTTCAACAGTTGTAAGAGATTATTTTTGTTCAATATTCATAACAAATAATATTTTCTTCCATACTCTGTAGTATGTAAGTAATATTATTTTGTTTCAGATTCCGAATTCTACACTCATTTTGTTAAAGTATTACTTCTATACTCCTTGAAATTAGTAGAATATCCTTGAAATTAGTAGAATATCATTGAAATTTGCGTTTCATCTAGTATCTTTTCACGGAAATATTATTCTGAACATTCATGATAATTTTTAATATTTTCATGCCGGGGTACTATTTACGGGGTACTATTCCTGAAGTACTATTCACCCGGGGTACTATTCATGATAAAAATTAATTTCTTTTCCGTCCAAATTATTTTTGATACAATATTATTCTTGAATTTTACTCCACAAAGCAGTATCATGTTGATAATTTGGACATTATTGAATTCTGGATAAATTAAATTATATATCTTTAAAATTTATCCTTGCTCTCATTTAATTGAATTCTTATATCATTGTCATCATCCTCATGCTTATATTGTTGATAAAAGTCATTTGGCCGTAGTGCGTAGATGGGACATTGATTGGTATGATTATGATCAGGGATTATTCGATTTAATCATGACTTGTAATGTTACAAATGATGTGATAAAAGTCCTCATTGGCTCATAGTGCATTGATGAACAGATGTTGGTATGATCATAACCATGTGTTCTCTTCGACCAAGGGTGCAAAGATGAATTGTTGTTTGACATGATCATGACCATTGGTGAAAACACGAATATCCTTGACCCGTAGTGCATGGATAATTCGTGGTTGTGATACTAATGAATATCCTTGGCCCGTAGTGCATGGATAATTCAGTGATGTGGATTATTTATTAAGCTGAGTCAGCGATAAAATTGATGATAAACTTTTAAATCATAGAAAATAGTAGATACTATGCTCTACTTGACTCTTCTAATGCATTGTTTATTCCGCTGCAGTTGTTGATCTAAAACTTGTTGTCTATTGTATTCTATCAGTTGTTATACTGTTGAAGGCTAAGGATAATTTATTCTGTATTACCTTAGTCATAATATTTCTTACTGGGCTAGTTGAGCTCACCCTTTTCTTTCACTATTCTCTTCGGGAAATGAGAATATAACTAGGACTAGTCGGGGAATGGATTGACGGTCCAGATGGTTGCTTTAGTAGTCCTCACTATTCTGTGAAATAGTGTGATAATAATTGTAATGAGGACTCCATTTGAGTTTGGATACTGTCTAGAAGACAATATTCGTGTTAAAACTCTCAGCTTATGTTACACAACAGTTGTATAATTAAGTTTGTATTTAAGTTATGTATCATGTATTTGACGACTCAGAATGGGTGATGTATGCCTATTTTGGGGGCTTCACAGTTGGTATTAGAGCTTAGGGATATGATCTCTGGCTGAGATGTGAGACTAGAACTAGTAGGGGAGAGACGGGTAAATCATTCACTAGTATGACCTACCTAAGTTTATTTGTTATTTAATTGGTCGGTCGGAATATAGGGATAATATGTGGCATGTCAATTAACCCTTGTTTTGTGACAATAAAATGACATCTGAAAATGTTGAGATAAGCAATGGAGCACATGAGACCGTTGAGTCACCGACGATCAATAACCATGATAATGTGTATCAGGAAGGCAATAATCCTCGTGTAAATAACAACACCGACCAAATGACGAACGATGATATGTTTAGGACTTTCTAGAATTAATGCAAAACCAAACGAGACTCCTGTTCAAAATGCAGGTGGAAATACTGGCAACTCACGGCTGATCACCGCTAAGCAGTTCAAGGAGTTAGGATCACCGGAGTTTTTGGGAAACCCAGAACCACTTAAAGCAGAAACGTGGATAAAGTAAATCACCAAGATATTTGATGTCTTGGAATGCTCAGAGGAGCAAAAGGTTCCCTTCGCCATCTTTATGTTGCGTGAAGAAGCAGATTACTGGTGGGAATCTGTAAAGAAGATTACTGGTGGGAATCTGTAATGAGGCTTTTGGTTTAAAGACTTTTCATTTGATTCATAAGATGTGGTTTGATCATTTTTTGACACATGTTTAGTGGATGGGCCTACTGACTCAGAGTTTGTGGGCTTTTTAAGCTGGGTTGGCTTTGAAGATGGATTGTTAGATTTAACATTAAAATTTTTCTCTTCTTCATTATCAATGCCAACATGATTGTTAAAATAATTTCCAAACCTTAAAGAGATTACAAAATTCACATGATTTACTTGGTTGTTTTCAAGTGAATTAGCATGATAAGGTTTTTTGATTCGGAACTGGAAATTTTGGTTTGGTTTCGGGTTGACTAGAAAGCTTACCCTTCTCTCTTTCACTAACTGTAGTGGCCAATTGACTCATTTGGATCTTGGTTAGTGCTTTGCATGAAATTATTATGAGATTTTATTAAAGTTTTTATGCTATTCTCTAAAGTGTTAAGTCTCTTCTCACTTTTATTTTCTCACTTTCATTAGAAAAACCTGGTGGATATTGAGTTGCTGAATTTGAATTTTGGTACGGACCATGATTTGACTTTTGGTAAGGTTGAAAATATTGATTTAAATACTGATTGACCTGATTTGAAGAGTTATTTGGGTAGGGACCTTTGTTCCATGCAAAATTAGGATGATTTCTCCAACCTGGATTATAAGTGGGTGCAAATGTGTCATTCCTAGGTCTTTGAATCATTGTATTGACTTGTTCATATTCTTCAGTCATGACTCTAGGACATTCCTCTATCACATGATTTGGTGAATTACACCTTAAATACAAAGGTGTTTGCGTTGAGACTTGGTTCACATGTGATGGTCCCCAAGTTTCTAAAGCTTCAAGTCTTTTAAGTACACCAACCAACTTAGCTTTGGTGACAATTGAATAGTCAAATGTATGAACACCCCTAGATGAGCTAGGTTTATCGGTCTCTCGGGTGGTTTCTCATTGCATGGTTTTTCTGCTAAGTCTTCTAAAAACTCCCAAGCCTTTTCCTCGTCCTTGTTCAGAAAATCCCCTCGACACATCGACTGTAACATTGTTTTAGCGGGATAGTCTAAACCTTCGTAGGCAATTTGACATAATTGCCATTTCTCAATTCCATTGTGTATTGGTGTGGACACTGGGATAACATTTTTAAATCTATCAAAATATTTTCAAAAGGATTCTTTTTCAAGTTGACAATATTGATGAATTGCGTCCTAATTTTAACAGTTTTATGATTTGGAAAGTATTTTTTAGAAATGTAACAAACCCAAGTTAATATGAAATTATTTGGTTGGCTATATAATCACTTTTTAGCATTATCTTTTAAAGCAAATGTGATAAATCTTAGACTAATTGAGTCATCAGATAATTGTTGAATTTTCATTAAAGCATAAACTTCCTCAAATTCCTGAATGAATAAATATGGATCTTTTAAATCAGTGAACCTAGGTAACATTTATAAAATGCGGATTATGTTCAAAATTGTTACCAGTTACTGGTGGTAGGCTGATGCATGAAGGTTGGGCAGAGCGGGAAGGATAACATCGATCCCTTAAAGAAACGGTTTGTGTGACCTCCATTTTCTTAAAGTGAGATTTTTTAAAGTGAAATCCGAAAAATTAGATGTTCTCACTAATCGGGATGTTTTGTTCCTGATCCACACTTTCTACATACACTACTCAGCAAATAACCAGATAAACACACAAAAACAAATAAGAGAAAATAATAATAAATTAAAAAAAAATACTTCTATGGTAACCTAAATAAAATCTAGACAACTCCTAACTATTCTAAGTTATACCTCAAGGCTCACCAAATTTGAAATTAATCACACCACTAGTCAGGTAAGTGTAAGAAAGGTGGGAGTCTCTCCGTAGGTAGGTGACTAATTGAATAACCACACCTTTTTAGGCGTTTGTCTTTTTGAACCACTTGCCTAGACATCAGTAATTTGATTAATTTAAAATTTAGACTACTCTTAGAGTTTCTTGTCCTATTGAGCTCAAGGGTCCTAGGGGCCAACGTCTACTTTATTTAATTAGGTCAAGGTTATGCAAAATGCAAGTTGGGTTGTTTGTGGGCCAAGGAAGGTTGATGAAATCCTCACCGTATCTTGTTACATATGTTTGCTCTTAATGTTAGATTTAAGATGAAAATGCACAAATAAAATAAAAAAATAGTAAACAAATAAAATGTCCTAAGACTGTGAATTACGAAAGACAGTTTATATTTGACAAAAAAACTAAACAGGATGTGTTCTACGTGAGTGAATGCATGAATGCGGCAAATAAAAAACAATAAAACCTAGACTACAAATATTTATTTAAAAAAATATGGAGATACGAAGTACCAAAGAAAGTGCTAACAAAATCTTTATCTTTTCGCTCCTTTGATATGCTTTAATAATCCTGGAAAAAAATATAAAAATATTAGAGTTAAAAACTAATTCGAATAAATAAAAATTAAGGAATAAAAAATTAATCCTAGTCCCCGACAACGATGCCAAAAAATTGACGTGTTAACATTATGTACTGCAAGTGCACAACGTCTATTGTAGATTTGGCAACTGCAGGTCGAACCACAGAGGCTTGATCAATTCTTTAATATATTCTTAATTAATATTTTAGGTAAATTAGAAATAAATATAGTGGAGATGATTAACTAACTAAATTATGCAAACTAAAAATAATAATGATGAAAACTAGTAATGGAAAAAACTACCTAGGAATCCGAATCCACCAAATATTAACATAATAAACAATTTCTTATTTTTCAAATTAATTCTCAAATTATTTTCCCTTGCCTTTAAAAATAATGTTTCATATAATTAATATGGGCAAGCACAAGTTATGAAAAATTCACAGATTAATTATAACTTATCAAAACTTCACAATCAATATAAGAACCATATGCAATTTGTGCAAAAGAAAATATGAATGCGAAAATAATTAGGCACTAATTTCGAAACGAAAAGAAAATATTATTATGAAATACCTAGTTTCATCTTCATCCTAGGTATTAAAAATTTAGCTAGTCATGGAATCAAAAATTAATACTACTAATTGCATGAAATAAGAACAATAATTAAAAAGAGAATTTTTGTTAAATCAATAAAAGAAAGTTACAAATACTCTCTGACACTAGTACCACACATGATTGGAATAAGAGGAAAGACAAAAACTCTCAATTGCTAAATATCTCACTCCCTTCTGCACCAGCGAAAAACTAAGGAAAATAAAATAACAAGTGGTGTCCCTTCTCTCTAAAACAAGAGGCCTATTTATAGGTAAAATAAATTTGTGCCTTAATTTAGATTCCTTGAACTAGTACACTTTTGTTTTCTTTTTATCCTCCTCTTTCTTTCTTGATTTCAATCTCTATGTGATAATCCTCCATGATTCCTTTTTCATCTTTAAAAGCAGGATATAAATTTTTTATTTGCTCCCCAAGAAAAATAAATATTATTTGCTACAAAATAAAATAAAATGTATTAGTTAAATAAAATAAGCCTATAAAATAATAAATATGGGAATATTAAAATGTATGAATTATGTGTCTATCAGGCCTCCAGCAGGACTGCCTTTAGTTAGGGTCTGCTTTTATGATGGGTGAACTCAGTCCCCATATGCTCGTATTCACTCTTTCCGTCTAATGAAATTCCTTCTTCTTTTTTCATTAAAAAATGAAAAACCATACGAGAGGATTGGACAATTTGTTCACTGTAAAATGTCCCATGTGTTCAACAACAGTTTTGGTGCTGTATTCATTAAACACATGTAGAAGTACTTGCTCAAATGTGCACAGGTAAGAAATTTAGTAGTTTTCATGTATCTTGTAGGTCTGTTGATGTCTAAAACTTTGTGGATTATTGTAGATGGCAGAGTTTAATTTATATCCATACTGCCAATAATAACATGATTAACATCATTAAGTTTTATGTTACTCGATGCATCTATGTTGCTGATTGCTTAAGATGTTAATTCCATATAATCTAATGCTTAACTTTTTCCTTCTATTTCCTTTGTATAGTTATCCTGTTATGTTTAAATGGAGATTACCGTCTCACATTTACTTTTTGCTCTTGTAGGGCAGCGTTACAAAAGTACTCACCTTTAGATTGGTCTGTCTATTTTGACCAAGAGGATGATGTTTGCATCCCAGATTCCAACAATGTTGGTGACATCTTTCATTTGACATGAAATATTTTCATTTTCCCCTTTATCTTCTTTTACTATACAATGTGTTTGTGAGCTTTATTTTGGGGAGAAGAGAAAGGAAAGTTGGGCGCTTTATTTTCCAATTTTAGAAAGAAAGTGATCAGCTTTCCCTTCCCTTTACTTCCTCCCAAAATAAAAATCACAAACACACCAGTGATTGTATTATTCAGTACTGTGCCTTATGAAAACCCTAAAAATAAAAGTATCCACTAATGTTCTTTGTCATTTAGGTTTTTCACATATACATGGCAGGAACAGAAGGACCAGTTGTCTTTTGTCTACATGGAGGTGGTTATTCAGGGTATGACTGATACACATGATGTGTAATTTTACATTTGTATCTTATATTCTAGCAATCTTCTAGTGCGCGATATTTGAATAGTAATATCTAGTTTAATGTGAGACCTTGCAAGATTGTGGTGCTGGTGCATATAATAGGTCAGTGATTACATCACATTTTATTTTATTTTTAAATGCCCAGAAAAATATAGAATCACTTAAATAGCATTTGAAAATTTAAAATAAAAATTACGAAAGGTCAATAACTCTGAGTAAGCATATGTATAAAGATTTAGCTTTCTAATGATCTGTGTAAGGAAGAGATGGTTTGATTTTTGGTTATTGGCTTTTTGGAATTTCTGGAATATTGACGAATTTGTTGTATCTTTATTTTTGGGGTCTTGGTATAAATTATTTATTGTTTTTTTTTGGCTGATTCAGGATCTTGAGATTAAGTATCTTATTGATGATTGGAGGTTGCTTCTGTATTACTTATTGGAAAAAAGTAAAAGAAAAAAAGGCTGCTTCTCTACCGAGTGTTGTTGCCTTATTTTTTAGCTTTCTCTTTTTTTTCCCTCTTCCTGCTTCTTTTTATAGTTTTCATTTGTCAAAGAATTGTGACCCCACTTTT
The DNA here is from genome assembly GCA_020205615.1 of Panax quinquefolius. Classification (NCBI taxonomy): domain Eukaryota; kingdom Viridiplantae; phylum Streptophyta; class Magnoliopsida; order Apiales; family Araliaceae; genus Panax; species Panax quinquefolius. The sequence goes on from CM035156.1 coordinate 128,729,767, forward strand.
GGTGCCCTTTTTAGTTTTATTTTTTTAGTTATAAAGAGAAATTAGCTTATTAATACTGCTTCTTTAAAATAGTGTTATTTTATTAAGGTATTTAAGGGTGGATTTACAGTTCACTTTTGCTTCAGTATTTGTGTATGGCATTCTGAGTTCAACCGTAGTCAGTTTGAGCGCAAAGGAAAAAAAATGTTTTGTGGTATTCTCTAATGGCCACATATTGTCTGGATGGTTAAAATTTTCTACTTCTGATAAACCTTGTTTACTTTGGTAATGCCAGATATATAAATGAATATAGACTCTATCATGGTAAAATATTACTACGGTCGTAGTTCCAAAAAATAAATCCTAACTTTATTATAGAATTCCTTTTCTTTTTTTTTCTTTGATAAGTAAAGAATATCCTCTTTTTCTCCTATGACATTTTCCTTCTTTTGATTGTAGCTACATGACTAGATCAATCTATTGAAAATTCTAAGATATCTGAGGAGTTTCAATCATGCTCTTTAACATCGATATGATTGCCTGATTAAGGTGTTATGATTTATTAGGTAATGATACTCTAATCCTTCCGTCCCACTTTACTTTCCTTCCTTTCCTTTTTTTGGCCATCTTAAAACTAAGCTTCACTCATCTTGTTTTATATCAATTACTCATTTCTTCTTATTCTGGGAGTACTATTTAATAGGGTCGGGTCCAGCGGGGTAGTTTTGCAACTTCAATTATATTTTACACGGTTCTCCAACTCTCTTAAAATGTGTGTAGAAAGTAGAAACAAAGGAAGCAAGTAAAGTTGGACAGATGAGCAGTAATTTTATTGTATTAATGACATTTTAATGTTTCTGACTTGTGGATATATCTTCACATGCTGACTATAACATTGTTGTATTAACATGTTTTGTTTACTACCTAAAATATTCTTCTGTTTTCCTAGATTTTGTGCGATGTTGTGAATTTTGTTTGTGCCTTAGTTTCTTTCAAGTTCTTGCTTAAAATGTCCCTAAACTTTCAAAGTAATGTACAACTGTCAATTGTTTATAAACATTGATGTAATGTATAAATGTCGATTGTTTGTAAACATTGATGTCTATATCATGTGCCTCGGTCCGCCTAACAATTTTTAGAACACTAATTATATATATATATATATATATATATATATATCCGTAAACATTTATTATTTTTTTGATAAGTTGCTATATTCATATATAATATAATAGTTAAACTATTTCAGAGATGATGAAAAAAAATAATGTATAAATATGCTTTTGGAATGTCCTAAAGACCCCAAAAAATGGGACATCCTTGAATGATGGAAGTTATATTTTGTAAGGAACCTAGAAGTGCTGTGTGTTCTTTTAGCATTCTGGCCAACCACAGTCTATAATAATAACAGAAAAAACGCAAACTTCTTTCACTCTTAGTAGTTATGGATGTGAAATATTCTAATATATTTCAGAGAGAATGAAATAATCCACATAGTCTATAATAATACACTAATTGACTTATTGATAACCCTAGATTGTTTACACTTTACATTAACAAAATTATTAAGAACCACGCGTATCTTGTTGGTTGTATGTCCTCATTCATGAGATACCGACATTACTTGGAGACCAAGGTTATTTCTTGTAGGAAAAGGCTTGGTGGCGACTAATAAAATAAGGCTTAAGATAACTTTAGCTGAAAATTTTGGTAGGAGCATCAGAGAGGACAAAAAAGTTTTGGTACAAGCCGAACAAAGCAAATTGAAAGAGAGATTTCAACATTGGTTTATTTAATTAAAGTTTGTGTCTTTAATTAAATAGGGTTTTCTCCATTCATTTGAATGGTGTTCTTTGGTAAGGTTAATTAGGTTGAAGGTTTCTCAGCCTAATTAAATGTTAGTTTTCTACTCTCTCAATTTAGTTGTGATATCTCAAGTTTTAGGGCGTAAAACTTGAGAAGGTTATTGTAAGTCCGTTATTATTGGTATAGTAGAGATTTAGAGTTTGACCCCGTGGTTTTTCCATGTTAAATGATACGTCTTACCTGTGGATATTTTTGGTTATGTTCTCTATTGGGTTTGTTGATTTCTTATTTAATGGCACAAAGAGGGAAAAGTATTTCTTTGGATTGCTATTATTTAGGATCACTTTTTCCACCATTTCTTGCTCTTTTGTGTATATAGAAACTATGTACCCATAATTACTTATATAAGTGACCTCTGTAATTCTTCAAGGCTTTCATTTGCGATAGCAGCAAGTAAAATTAAGGATAAAGCAAGGGTAGTAGCCATGGACATGCGAGGACATGGAAAGTCATCCACAGAGAATGATTTAGACCTGTCAATTGAGGTATATATGCTTGTAAATTATCTGATTTATTTATCAAGTATTCCCTCATTTTCACAAAAAGAGTTGCATTTTCATGTTTACCCCTAATATAAAAAGGTGTTAGTTAAGTAATGGATTGGTCGCATGATAATGAAATTATGGTGACCGTGGACCATTTTTTTATTTTATTTTATTTATATGTATTTATTATACAAATGAGACTCTTATTATGGAATAGAGGGAGTAATATCTTTGCATCTCTTTGGTTTCAAGAGACACTTCTTACTATTTCTTTCTCTGAGTTGAAGCGGGATTTTTAATTGCAGACTTTATGTGGTGATGTTATAGCTGTTTTGAAGACTATGTATGGAGATTCTCCTCCTGCAGTTGTGCTTGTTGGCCACAGGTTGGTTCCCCTTGCAATTGCCTACTACAGTTCAAGTTATTTGTTGTCTAATTACAGGTTAAATGTATCTTTCGTTACTCAAATTTAGTGAGCAGACCTAAAGTTTTTTGAATCAAATCCTGAACCAAAGTATTCACTCTGTTAATAAATTGGATCATATTGACAGAAAAGTCATCTTTAGGCACATGACAAGTGAGGATGCTGGGGGTGGATACATAGTTAATGTAATTAATTTTAAATTATAGCATCTGATAGCCAAACATCCACTTAAAACTAAAGCCATTAGCTTCATTTTCTCTCTCTCTCTCTCTCTCTCTCTCTCTCCATTCTTTTTAACAAATATCACCACTATCAAATTCCACGGTAGATTCAAACCCCCACTGCAGTGTTGGTTGTGACACCCAAATTTGGGTACTTCAATTCCACATATTTGGTGTTCATTGACCAACATAACCACATCTAACTACCTATAACAAAGGATAATAATAATAAACTCAATAAACCATCATCCATTAAAGGGTTACATAAATAAAATCCCAGGTCATCTAACCTTTATTACATCATTTGCGGAATAAAACATAATAATAAATAAGTCTGATTACATATGCTTTCCAACATAATATAAACTTAAACTTCATTATTTGTTCGTCTTGCCTTTGTCCTTGCTTGTAGAGGGTTCCTCAGGCTTCTCGATCTTAGCTGCAATGTTTTTATGCAAGAGTGAGCAAAATATTTGCTCACTAGGGTATAATAAATAATAACAACATATGAATCATCAAAGAATAAGATTTAATTGAATAGCATAACTTTTTCTGATAACAGTCGATGATAGTCAAGAACTGTAAGCTCAATGTAAAACTTAGCTTTCGAATCAACAATATAAATTGAGATCAATAATATAACTGAGGGTCACAAGACCACGAATTATGTCCTAAGTTAACAAGTATCTTTACTGTAACTTTTAACAGTCTTGTAAACTATATGGACCATCCATCTCATACTCCGAGGGATCAACCCTTTGTACAATGGATTGTGCACAAACAGTTTAACACTATTGCGTTATATAATCCTCTATTCTAGGGTTGTTTATCTTAGTTTTGACATTAGAATTCTCACCAAAGGAAGTTTGGTTTAGATTAGTTTCAAGGGAAATTTGGATCTTCAAAACGCTCATCAACTAAGGTTTAGTTGAATAATGAAGGATTCGGTAATGTTCAAGAGTTCGATAACAACGTAATATTGTAAAGGAGTACTTTAACAATGATAGGATAACAATAAATCACAGGTGGATAAAACATTATATATCGAAGTCATGCTTTCATAATGAATTAGAAAGTTTAATCAAAACATAGGCATTGAACACTATAAGAAACCTTGCTCAACAATAAGCTAAGATCATAAACTTGCCCAATAAAGAAGTAGAGTTAGGAAACTTGCCTTGTGCATTAGCTAAACAATTACAACTCACGTTCTCCAATATCGTACATATACCATAAGGATCACAATACCAATTAGCTACATTACAACTATGTCTATTGGTTTAAATTCCGACTTTAGTTCAACTTAGTATCCTAGTTCATAATCTGAACTTCTTAACTAACCACATACCATAATCTGAAATCCTCACTAACATAAAACATGAGACTTAGCATTCTAATTCTTACGAACAACACATTCAAGACTTTCATAGCTTATTAGTTCTATCTCAACTTATTACAATATGATATTATGCTTTATAACATGTTTTACACTTTGCTAGAAACATCTAAAGAGGTTATATAAACATCCCCTAGACAGAACAAATGAGAATCAAATTCTGGGTCTGACTGCTCACTGGCGCGATCGCGCCACAATAGGCCTAAGGAATGGCGTGACAACGCCCAAAATGGCTTGCATACCAGCGCGGCAGCGCCGCGACGCAGTCCAGCCACAACAGTTCAGTTTCCAGACTCCGTTCTTGACCAAAAATCTCATTCCAAAACCAAATTAACTAATTTCAAACACTAAACTTATTAAACACAATACAACCCACTTACATAACCAATTGAACATCTCCAATAACTTCAACAACCAATTTTAAGAACTAAAAATCCCAAGTTCATGCTCTATTTTCATATCTCAATATAATTAGATCATCCCATCACTACGAATTCGTTAATCAACCAAATTACAGGGACGAAACCAACTCATGGCTGCAGGGCCATGCCCCCCCAAGATGTGAATAACTAGTAGTAGCATGGTAGCAATACAGAACTGACCTATACAGAGCAGAGCAGTAGCATGGTAGCAATACAGAACTAGTAGTAGCATGGTACCGTGAATAACTAGTAGTAGCATGGTAGCAATACAGAGCAGAGCCCAAGCATTTTTTTTGTTGCTAAGTGATGTGAATAATTTTTTAGGCCCACTTGTTCAATACACGCTATATTATTTTAGTTATTGGCCTGGCCCAATAACTACTATATTATTTTCATTATACACGTTCGTCCCTCAGTATATCTATTTCTCCCTCAGTCCCTCTATTATTTCACGAAGATATGTTCTAAAAGACTTTTTTTGTTATGTTTTGTTGTCTTCGGTAAAGCAAATCTATTACTACATTATCTTTGTTTTAGTAAAAATATGTTTTGTAATGCTGAAACTTTACTTTTTAATGATGAATATATATTATGTTGTTAAAAATTTTTTTGGCCCCCCCAAGATCAAATCCTGGTTTCGTCCCTGCCAAATTGGTCCATTTAACTTTTTCGTATTTCAACATACTAACCACATCCAACACCAATTTACAGTTAATTACATGAATTCCTAACCAATTTTAGTCTCAAAGTAAGCCAAAATATACATATAACATCATAACTCAAAATTTTCATTTTAAAACATGCTTAAATGAATTTAAACCCTCCAAAATCCTTTATAGATGCTATATAGCAGATTATACACATCCATTAACATATATAAACCATTATATCAACAATCAACCACAGAAACCCATTACAGAGAACTTAAAACACAAAAATTAAAACTAAGAATTTAGAGTTTACCTTTGATTAGCTAGAGGATTTGCAAGCTTTGATTAAATCTTCTTCTTCTTCTTGATCCTACAGAATTTCTCTAAGTTCCACAAAGAATTTCTTCTCTTCCTCTCTCAATTTCTCTCTTCTTCTCTGTTTTCTAACTCTCAGACTTATGTAAAACTAAACTGGTGAAATATAACATTACGCGCATCAGTTAAAAAACACAAAAGGGTTTTATCAATTAAATAAACCAAGAGTCACAAGGCCATGTTTGGCTAGCCACTAAAGCACCCTTTTAATTTATTTTTATTTCCTTACCATATGGTTCATATATGTCACATCTATTAACCAATTAAATTAATTTAATATTAATTCATTAATAAATCCAATTAAACCTTAATATAATTATAATTTTCATTTAGCCATTAAAATTATTTAACAAATTATTAAATCTCTAATTTAATTATTAAATTAAATTAGAAAATCACCATTACACAATATTGTAATTATTTAACAATTCACTAACTCCTTTAATTTAATTATTTAATTAAATTAAAATATTACCACCACATTAGCGTAATAAAATACGCACTTCAATTAATAATTTATTTAACACCAATTTAACTAATATCACCACACTTAAATAAATTCTTCCATAATAACTTGCATCAATTATTTATTTCATTCAATAAATAAACCAACTAAAATATTTATTTAATTCGATAAATATTTTAAATTATTAAAATTATTAAATTAAATTAGAACATTACCATTACACAATATTGTAATTATTTAACAATTCACTATCTCCTTTAATTTAATTATTTAATTAAATTAAAATATTACCACCACATTAGCGTAATAAAATACGCACCAGTTAATAATTTATTTAACACCAATTTAACTAATATCACCACACATAAATTCTTCCATAATAACTTCCATCAATTATTTATTATATTCAATAAATAAACCAACTAAAATATTTATTTAATTCAATAAATATTTTAAATTATCACAAAAATCACATTCTTTACATTGGTCCCCAATCCTAATACCTCCATTGTTGAAAATAATTGCCATCGTCACCACTCACCCCAATGCTGAAAACTGCCCAATAAATCCCCAAATCATCACTATTAATTACTGACTACTACAGCCCAGCCTCCAACACCATTTTATTTCTTCCTTTTCAATCTCAGTTATAATTATTTTTTGAAAAAAGTTAATCATATATCTCTGTAAACTGGCAGCACTTGCATAATCATAAATCTATATTTATACTTGCATATTTATTATTTGATTCAAAAATTGTTTTAAACTTAAGAAAGATTAGAAACTTAGAGATTACCATAAATATACTTGTGTATATAAACCAAAGTAATTGAGACAAAATTAATTAAGGAATTGATAATCAGAAACTTTGTTCCTTGCTTTCTACATGGAATCAAAGCACGCTTAGCAGAAAACTAGTTCTTAGTTTTCTCTTCACGCTGCAATCGTATTTTCCTTAAGAAACGTAGTAAGACAAGTTTGTATGTAGAAATTGAGGCCATGAAAGGACTCTACTATGCCAGGAGACCACCACCAGAGAATCATCTACTGTACCCACTGCCCTACGCGCCCTCACGCGCCTATTGCCGACGCCACACGCCTCCCTCTGCCGGCGCGTGGTACTTTCTTTGCTGACAGAGCTTGGTCTGGAATGTTCGCCTCTCTCTCCTCTTCTCATTTACAGTAGTTGTGCCTTAGTTGATTCAGGTTTCTTCAATTTTAGGTCTCCCTAATGGTGTTCTGTTCTAGATAACTCACTGCCATTACTTTTTGAGCCTTTAAATCATCCCTGTTGATATTTTCTGGGATATTCTTGTTTCTCTTATTACCTTATCATGGCATAATCAAGTTCTATTAATAGTGGTGGTACTATTAAAATAAATAAAGGGCAATTGGTTAGAAATCATTATCTTAACTCTGCCTTGGTTCTTAGTCTATTTAAGTTGGATGAAAATAATTATCTAGCTTGGTCTAACCGTACGCAACATTTCATCAATGGTACGACAACCATGCCTACACAAGCAGGTGTATCCCAAGAAGAATGAAAATCTGATAACTCCATGGTAAAAACATGGATTTTTAATTCAATGGAACCTAGTATGCGGAGTAGTTATATGTTCTTAGACACTGCCTATGAGCTTTGGGAGCCTATCTCTCAAACTTTCTTTGTTTCTGGTGATATGTCTAAGGCATATAACATTCGTAAACGAATCCGTGAGAAGGGTCAAGGGGAGAAGACTGTGACACAGTATTTTGCAGAGATTAATGCTCTTTGGCAGGAGCTTGATCATTACCGGGTGTTTTCAGCCAAATGTCTAGAAGATGCAGCTGCTTATCAAGAGTTTGTTCACTATGAACACATCTAAATTACTATGGGAGAGCTGCTCGATTTGTTGCATTTCTTATAAATGTACTTCCTTCTGAAATTCTTGGAGACAGAAGTCCCATCTCTTTCCTCCAACACACAACAAGTCCATCTCCTTTGCCTCGAATTTTTGATTTTGTGTATGTTATGTTCATGATAAATCTCCCACTCGGGGAAAACTAGATCCGAAGTCTCTTAGATGTGTTTTTATTGGGTATTCTCCAACCCAATAGGTGTATCCCAAGAAGAATGAAAATCTGATAACTCCATGGTAAAAACATGGATTTTTAATTCAATGGAACCTAGTATGCGGAGTAGTTATATGTTCTTAGACACTGCCTATGAGCTTTGGGAGCCTATCTCTCAAACTTTCTTTGTTTCTGGTGATATGTCTAAGGCATATAACATTCGTAAACGAATCCGTGAGAAGGGTCAAGGGGAGAAGACTGTGACACAGTATTTTGCAGAGATTAATGCTCTTTGGCAGGAGCTTGATCATTACCGGGTGTTTTCAGCCAAATGTCTAGAAGATGCAGCTGCTTATCAAGAGTTTGTTCACTATGAACACATCTAAATTACTATGGGGAGAGCTGTTCTGACTGTTGCATTTCTTATAAATAGACTTCCTTCTAGAATTCTTGGAGACAGAAGTCCCATCTCTTTCCTCCAACACACAACAAGTCCATCTCCTTTGCCTCGAATTTTTGATTTTGTGTATGTTATGTTCATGATAAATCTCCCACTCGGGGAAAACTAGATCCGAAGTCTCTTAGATGTGTTTTTATTGGGTATTCTCCAACCCAATAGGTGTATCCCAGAATGAAAATCGATAACTCCATGGTAAAAACATGGATTTTAATTCAATGGAACCTAGTATGCGGAGTAGTTATATGTTCTTAGACACCTTTATGAGCTTTGGGAGCCTATCTCTCAAACTTTCTTTGTTTCTGGTGATATGTCTAAGGCATATAACATTCGTAAACGAATCCGTGAGAAGGGTCAAGGGGAGAAGACTGTGACACAGTATTTTGCAGAGATTAATGCTCTTTGGCAGGAGCTTGATCATTCTACGGTGTTTTCAAATTAAAATGTCTAGAAGATGCAGCTGCTTATCAAGAGTTTGTTCACTATGAACACATCTAAATTACTATGGGGAGAGCTGTTCTGACTGTTGCATTTCTTATAAATAGACTTCCTTCTAGAATTCTTGGAGACAGAAGTCCCATCTCTTTCCTCCAACACACAACAAGTCCATCTCCTTTGCCTCGAATTTTTGATTTTGTGTATGTTATGTTCATGATAAATCTCCCACTCGGGGAAAACTAGATCCGAAGTCTCTTAGATGTGTTTTTATTGGGTATTCTCCAACCCAATAGGGTTATTAATGCTATCATCCTCCTTCACACAATATTTTTCACTCGGGATGTAACTTTTTGGGAATTAGAACCTTTTTATTCTCCCTCACCTTCTCCTCAGGGAGAGGATGTTATTGATGAGTAGAAGCTTCCTTCTGAGGCTGGTATTACAAGTAGTACTATACTATCTTATCATGTTCCTGTTGTACCATCTTTTCCTGTTTCTGTTGTTGGTGTCTCTGATGAATCTAGACAGGGGGAGTCATATGCAAGACAGGATGAGCCTGAGTTAAGGACATATGTTCGAAGAAGCAAGAATAAGGTCACTATTTCTGCACCACTACACCAACCCTGCTTAAAACCTAGTCCAGATAATGCTAATGGTGAGAATCCTAATTCTACTGGTTCTTCTGATCCTGACCTTCTTATTGTTCTTAGGAAAGGGGTTAGATCTTGTACTCAACATCCTATCTCTAATTTTTTAGCCTATAATAAATTATTTGCATCCTACCATTCCTTTGTTTTTTCCTTGTATTCAATATTTGTTCTTCAGGGGTGGAGAGAAGCAATTAGTGATGAGAATTGAAAACAAGCTATGATAGAGGAGATGAATGCCCTGAAAAAGAATGATACATGAGAACTTTATTACTCTTCGTTATGGAAAAAAACTAGTTGGTTGCAAATGGGTATATACAGTCAAACAGAAGCCAGATGGGACAGTTGAGAGACTCAAAGTCAGACTAGTTGCAAAATTGTATACTCAAACCCATGTGATTGATTAGCAGGAGACATTTGCTCATGTGGCGAAGATGAACTTTGTTTGTACCATAATCTCACGTGCATCAAACTTCGGCTGGGATCTTCAGCAATTGGATGTAAAAAATATGTTACTTCATGGTGACTTGGAAGAAGAAGTATACATGGGACGTTATACAGTTTGAAGCAATCTCCCAGAGCTTGGTTTGGTAGATTCCACAAAACAATGATAAGATTTGAGTACAAGCAGAGTCGAGCAGATTATACTCTATTTGTCAAACAGATGAAAGATAAGTCTACCATTCTTATTGTTTATGTTGATGACATTGTGGTGACAGGGGATAATAGTGAAGAGATAATTAATCTCAAAGTAAGACTGACCAAAGAGTTTGAGATCAAAGATCTTGGTCTTTTGAAATATTTTATTGGTATTGAAGTTGCAAGATCTTTCGATGGGATTTTTCTATCTCAAAGGAAATATGTACTTGATCTTCTATCAGAAACAGGCATGTTGGAATGTAAGCTTCCTGATTCTCCTATTGAAGTTAATCATCATCTAATAGGTGGCACAACAACTATGGTTGATAAAGAAAGATATTAACGTTTGGTGGGATGATTGATATACCTTTCTCATACTAGACCTTATATATCATATGTTGTGGGAATAGTGGTATATGCATGATCCTCAATATTGTCACATGGAAACTGTTTACAGAATTATGAGATATCTCAAGTCTGCTCCTGGGAAAGGTTTATTGTTTGCACCACATGGTCATATGAGAGTTGAAACATTTTCCGACTCAGATTGGACTGACTTTATAGAGGATCGTTGTTCTACTTCTAATTATTGTTCATCATTTGTTGGAGGCAATCTCGTTACTTGGTGCAATAAGAAACAATCTGTGGTGGCAAGATCCAATACTGAGGCCGAATATCGAGCTATCGCCTTGGGTATATGTGAACTAATGTCGCTTTGAACCTTGCTAGAAGATACAGGTGTTACAATTAAAAGGCCTATACAGTTATTTTGTGATAATAAGACAACCATTAGTATTGCAAACGACCCAATGGTCTTCTTTGCTTACTTTTCGTCAAAACAGAACATCAATTTGCTGATATTTTGACTAAGGATCTTAGTAGTAAGATGTTTCATCCACTATGTTTCAAGTTGGGTATGCGAGACATCTATACACCAACTTGAGGAGGAGTGTTAGAAGATATGGTTTCCATAATTATAATTAGTCTTTCATAATTAGTGTGTAAATTAGAGATTACCATAAATATATTTGTGTATCAATGTAATTGAGACAAAATTAATCAAGTAATTGATAATCAAAAACTTTGTTCCTTCCTTTCTACAGTTTTGATGTGCATATACAATGAGAAGATCTGATTATTGGATATAGAAAGTGAATATAGATGAAAAAGGATAATAGTGGTGGTGGTGGTGGTGGACCGGTGTCAGGCTGAACAAGAAAGGAGGAGAGAGAAAAGAATAAGAAATGAGAGAAAAAGCATAACTAAATGAGAGTCCTTATTGTAACTAGCTGATGGACCTAAGGGTTCTTGTAGCTGATGTGGTAAAACCATTTCATATAATATGTATACATGTCACTTGTCCACTTGAACACATCCAACCTTTTCCTATTTTACTAAAATGTAATTTTAACAGATTTAAAGGATTTGTTTTGGTTAAATATTTGATTGGAAATAATGGAGGTTTGGTTACTAAAATTCTAAAGGGTTCCTGTTTGGTTACAAAATAATCATTTAATCTGTCTAATTACCATGCTTAGTTATCTAAGGGTTTAGGCAAGATAATTCTCACTAAAGAGAAGTTCTAACACTGAAATAGATGAAAGAATTTTATTCTGGAGAAAGGAAACTACACGATGGGGGTAGGAAAAAAGTAGAAGGCAAACGTACAAAGTCCTTATTGAAGAATTGCCTGCCAATTCCTTATGAATATAAAAGAAAACAGCCACGTTAAACACGCCCATAGCAGGGGTTCTAAGCGAATCAAGGAAGGTCACTCTGAGGGGTAGAAGGTAAAGAGAAGACTAGGGTCATTAAGTATCTTGATATTCCTCTTCATCCAATGCCTCAAAAAAAGAGAAACTCTTGCAGCTCCATAGGACACATCCTAACCCTTTTTCAAACCCCTAATCGGTAACAAGCTTTCCAGAGTTAAATGTTAATAAATGCAATCTGCATAATGCAAATCCCAAAGTTCCATAGGCTCCAAGCAATTTAGCATTCGAGAATAGAGAAAGAATTCGAAATGGATTAGTTGTCTACATGAACATAACACAAATACATGGGCACAAAGAGTTGTTAGGCTTTCATATCCAAAGCAAGCTGTTGATACTGAGCTTTTAAAAGATGGAAGACCAGTCAGAATCCTTATTTTTAAAAGTGGCCGTTGGAATTCCAAGTGGAGGACCGGACAGAATAGATTAAGAGAACAGTTACAACTAAAAAGACAAAGGAATTACAGGAGATTATGTGTCTGAGGACCAAATTCTCCTCTTAAAGACGAGAAAAAGGAAAAGGAATTAAGGAGCAATGAAATCCAGTCCTTAGGTTCCTTATCATTCAAGTTGTAAAAGACATGAAATTTGAAAAAAAATACAATCCTTGCATGCAGAAAGAAGTAATATTAGCCTCCTAACTTTCATTTTTTAAGACGATCAAAGCTTAGTAAAAATAAAGATCTTTTCTCAAGTCTATAGCACTTTATTTGATTCTTCTTTCACCCTCTTAATTTAAATATTTGAATTTTCATTGTTGTAATGGAATGCAGCATGGGAGGTTCAATTGTGGTACATGTTGCAGCTAAGAAAGCATTACCTAGTTTGGCTGGGCTGGTTGTCGTGGACGTAGTTGAAGTTTGTTCCCAACTAATTACCTTTCAAGGTTGCATTCTGTGATATTATCAATTGTAAATTAGGCATTGCTGACAACTAATTAGAATTTCAGGGTACAGCCATGGCTTCATTGATTCATATGCAGAACATTTTGTCAAACAGAATGCAATACTTTTCTACCATTGAGAAAGCGGTAAGTGTTTCCTTATGACTTTAATTCTTTCTGTATACAAGTTAGTATTATTTTCTTTGTAATTGAGGCTTGCAGCGTAAGTTTTCTAATATTCTTTTGTCAATCATTTAGTGAATTTTTTAATTTATTTTTACCGCTTATGATGTTGAATAAATTCAGAGTTTAATTAGGCGCCCCTGTAAAAAGTATATATGTGAGTCAATATATAAGAGTTATGGATTTACATTTTAATTGTGGTTGGATATGCTTTCTTTTTGAATTTACCCATATAAATCTCGTTGTGAACTTCTCTTTTTCTTATGCATTTGATAATTTGCTTCTGAGTTTATGCGTTCACTGTAATATTCCGAATCATTATAAGACTTGTAATGTAACCTTATATGATTAATAAAGGATGTTTCTGTGATTGAAATTACGTGTTATGTGATTGAATGTGTATGGTTTCATTATAAGTACAAGTATAGAAATTTTTTGTAAAACTTAACTAGGAAATCACTATTCATGAAAATGCTAAATCACTATTAATGAAACGTAAAGTTAACTTTGAGAAAGCAATAATTTTTTGCTAACCGGGTTAGTTAGGAAACCTAACTAGAAGACTAATTAGAAAGTAAACTAAGTTGGATTAACCAAACTAGGTGGAGTTTGGTTAGGGTGTAGAGAAAGTGAGGCATTTTTGGCCATTATGGAAGTATGTAATACTTACAAACTTGTAATTGTTACTTGCTTTGAAGAGTTGGTCATCAATTTGGCTTTTGCTTGCTTTAATGTGTTGTCAAGCCTAGGATGGTGAGATGTGTAATAACCCGATATTTTCTATATAATTAAATCAGATATTTTGCGTATAATTTTTTTTTTAAAGGTGAGAATATGTGCCAGGTAATGTGTGTGTATATTTGTGATAAATAAAAATTTATTTATTACATGAATAATTTTAAATAATATTAGTTTAAAATTATTGATCATTATAAATTATATTCTAATAATAATTAATTTTACAGTAAAAATGTTTTTATTAATTATTTTCCATGAAAATATGTTTATATATTATTTAAATAAATATATGAAATGATTATAGCATTATTATAATAACTATTTTATTATATGAATTTATTTCGATTAATTAAGTTAATTATTTAACTTAATTAATAATGTTATATATAATGATATAAATCGATATGGAATCCAAACCCTAATTTTGGATTTTGATCAAGGAATGAGAATAATAATATAATATTAATTATATTTTGATTTTTCATCTTATAAATAAGTCTTTGTATGTACGCATTGTTAATGATTGGTCTTGGTGGTGCAGTATTTGAAAACCCTTGTATTATTGGTAAACCCTGGTTTGGAAGTCAAACGAGACTTCAAAATCTGTTAAGTCACTGTGTTATGTGGTATATAATTTGTATTATAAATGTTAACGCTAATTTTGCAAAAACCCTAATTAGTGATTTAAACCCCAAATTTCTCAAATTAGAAACCTTAAACAATAACTAACTAATTGCTAAGTGGAAACCCTAATTTGAAACTCAATTATGAGTTCGAGAGTGTTATATAACTGTGTTATACGATGTATGTTGTGTATTATATAATTTTATGATTAAACCCTAATTAATATTTAAAAATATTAAAATTTAGAAAACCCTAGTTCACGCTGTTAAGCCCTAATTTAAAACTCAAGTTGAGTTCGAGACTGTTATGTAACTATGTTGGTATGATTAAGGTTAAGTATTATAGAATTTTATATTGATTAGGTAAACCCTAATTAATATTTAGAAATATAAATTTCTAGAAAACCTATTATTTAAATTAATAACCCTAATTGTTAGAATTAGTAACCCTAATTATCTAATTGGAGCCCTAATTGCTAAATTAGCAATCTCAATGATAATTAGTGAAACTTAAATCTAATTTTCAATTCTATGAAATTAGATAACCTATGTTAATTAAAGAAACCCTAATTACAATTTTTAGAAACTAAAATTTTATATTTTAAACCCTAACTAGAAATCCTACAATTTTGTGCTCAACCTTAGGGTTAAACCCTAAGGGTTGGCCATGTTACAAGATTGCCATTAAATTGGTTAGCCAAATGACAAAAATGCCCTTATTGCATTATTGGACATTACTTGTGTATCTTGCCAAGATGGGGGTTGGTAAACAAATCCAACCACCCCATGTGACATTAAATATCAAAGATCAGCAGCGAATCTCAGCCAAACTCATTGTATATCAATATATATATAGAATTGGAGAGAGAAAAGACCATTTTCATGCTCATTTGATCACAACTCTCTACCAAGTCCCTCTCTCTCTCCAACATACGAATTCTCTTAGTATTTCAGTTCCAAAATAAAGCCCCACCATCACCCATAACACATCTAAAGCTCAGATTCAAGAAATCAAAGCATAAAGGTATAAACCCTAGAATTTAAAATTCTTATAATCTGATGTTAGATCTAGTTGTTTGTTGTTTAATGTTGTGTAATAAGATGTTATTTAGTGATATGAGTTGTTAGATCCCAGATCCATAACATCAAAGTGCTCGAAATCAAGTTTTAAAAAAATCTGGAAAAAGTTTAAGAACATGGTCTGACAACGAATGTCAAACCCTGTAAATCTCATTTTGTTATGTGTTTTTGTTGTTTAAATGTTTTAACTTGTAGTTTGTTATGAGATCTTTAATATGTAACTTGAATCAGATCCATATCTGTTGTAGATTAAAAGTTATTCGCACTTAAACAACGTTGACCAGCATTGACCAACTGGTTTCTGGGCAGCCCAGAAACCCATAATGGTCTGGCAGTCGTTTTTGAAGCCTTTAATCTTGCTACTGTTAATTGTTTAGGCCATTTTGTTGTTTGGGACTTGTAAACTGACATATATTCCACACATACATGCCATAACATCACTTATATCTTTCACAGAATCAAAGAAAACGTTGGTCAAAGTAGGTTGTTTAATCACGGTTTGGGTTTTCTGGAAATTCCAGAAAACCGTATGCTCAAGTTTTCTGGCCTACTTTGACCGGACATGATCTCTTAGATTTGATGTTGTTAGCTCGATAATATGTATTATATATGTTGTCTTGCATGTTATCTACAAACTGAAACCATAAGAACACTAAAACGTTACCAGGATTGCAAGTTATGGAGATCAAAAGTAGCCATCTGGAACTGTTCTTCATTTCTGGAAAAACCCAGAAATGAAGAACAACTTCTGACATGTTTTGTGAGGCTCGAATATCTCTGTTGTGTAATTATTTGGGCATGATAGTTGTTTATGGTTGTAATATTACATTATTACTATAAACTTAATACCCTAGTAAGTCAGAAAACCTTAAGGGCAATAGAGTCAAACATACCACCATGCTAACTGGGTTTGAAGGTTCTGACATGCTCAAGAACACCTATAGCGACAGTTTCATCGCTATAGGGCCCTTTAGTGACAAATATTTTCGGAAATTAATTATTTTAATTAAATAAATAGAAAAAAATAGTTTTAAATTATTAAAAATACATTATAAATTATTTTAAAGTCCAAAAATTAGTTTTTAATTATTTAAAATATATTTCATGAATATTTAATATTTTTGGAATATTAAAGGTATTTAATTTATTTAATTATAATATTAAATAAATTATGTAAAAATGATTTTAATACTTGAAAAATCATTTAAAATTATATTATGGTATAAGAAAATATTTTAAGTTATTTTCAATGACTTTTAATATTTTGTGATGAATTTCATTAATTAATTAATATTAATGATATTTAATTTATTTAATAAATGTATTAAATAAATTATGAAAAATAGAATTAATGATTTGAAAATTATATAAAAATGATTTAAAGGTTATAAAAATATTTGAAGTTATAAAATATAACTTATGATATTTTATCATGAAAAATATTAATATTTTAAGGGTTAAGTTCAGATGACCACCTAGGGTTTGGGCGGTTTTCCACTTAACCACCTGTAGTCAGTAAACCTACATTTAAACACCCGACTTTTTGAGTTGAAGTGAAAACGTTACATTTTCCATCCAATTTAACTGTGCGTGTATGTCAGACGCCAAAAAGCGCGTGAAAAGGGGCTTTAACGATTAAAAATGACTAAAATAGCCCCTTCTTCCTCTTGACTTTTAAAAGACATTCCTTCTTCAACCTCTTTTGCAGATCTAGGAAGACATCTCCTGCCCTCTCTCTCCACTTCTCATGCTTGGTGACTGTTCGGCTTTTTTTGGCCCGAGTATGGGAACCTTCCCAAATTTTGTGGCGATGATAGGTTTTGGGTTTTGGGTTTTGGTTTTGGGGTTCAATCTTGGTGGTTTTTTGGGTTTGAGATGTTAGGGAGTGAGGGATTTGTTTGGATCCGGTTTATTTTTGGATTTGATCGGTGATGGCTTTGGGTTCTCTCGCTCCGGTTTGGTGGGTTATTTGCTCAAGATTTTGATATCGGTTCCACCAAGGATCGATTAATCGATCCGAGTTAAAAGACTTGAAGGATTCTTGAAATATGAGATAAGGAAGTTATATTCTTTGGTTAAGGTGTGCGGCAAGTCGCATGACCGAGACAAAAATTCACCGTTGCAAATCCCATGGTATGAACATAGACTTTGATTTGAATCCTGGGTTGGTGTCTCAAAACGGTTTTACCTCAGATTCGTACTGGCAAACTGCACCAAAGGATTCGAAAAATGGGCTGAATTCTCTGTTTATAAATTTCTGGAATGTAATGTTGATAATTCAATTTTGGTTGCAGGAAGAATTAAAGGTTAATGGTCCTTCTCCTGCCGAGGGTGAAGCATTCATATTCAATGGCAGAAACCAAGTTCTGTTCACTAATTGGAATTTGATTCAAGTGAATTAATTTTCAGTTTATCAAGTGCTATTTGGTTCAATTTGATGGCACAATTGTTGAAATTCATTTAAGAGATTTTGGGTTATTTGTGTGAATTTGGGTGTAAAATTTTGAAGAATGGCAAGAGCTTGTATATTCTTTCTTTCCAAAGATTCTTGTTTTCCTTTTGTATTCATCGCTGCTCATTTGTTTTCTATTGTTCTCTCGTGAGTCGTGTTCTGCGCATTCTTACAAAGGAATCCAATTTTTAGTTTGAACATATTAGTGGCAACATTTATTCTCTCGTGAGATTTATTTGATGAAAACATTTATATATAACGAGGAATTATTGTTTATTTGCATTTGAGTTGATTAAAGGTGTTTACTCTGCTTTTTGTTTGTTAGAAAAAGCAGAGAGAGAGATGAACAAGCATACGTCTTTTATATAGTAGGAGGGTAATTAAGTCTTTATACAATTTAACTAACAGAGTTATGACAGAAAACACTTTTTCACTTTACCTCAAAAGGTCGGGTGTTTAAATGTAGGTTTACTGATTACAGGTGGTTAAGTGGAAAACCGCCCAAACCCCAGGTGGTCATCTGAACTTAACCCATATTTTAATATTAATGATGCTAGAGTTATTTAATAATTATATTAAATAAATTAGTTTAAAAATGATTTTTAATATTATAAAAATCATTTTAAATGAAAATAAGGTGTTTAAAGATATTTTAAGTTATAAAATATAACTTTTAATATGTAAAGGATAATTTTATTAATAATTTAATGTTAATGATATTAATTTAATATTAATGATATTAAATTTATTTAATAATTAGATTAAATAAATAGTTTTAAAATGGTTTTATTAATTTAAAAATCATTTAAAAGGGATATAAATGAATTAAAAATATTCTAAGTTATACTTAATGACTTTTAATATTTTGGGAATAGTACATTAATATTTTAATATTAATGGTAATTATTTAAAATGATTTTAATTGTTTTAAAAATCATTTAAGGTTAATATTAATATTTTAAAAAATACTTTGAGTTATTATAAATAACTTTAATATTTTAGCAATGGTTTCAGTAATAGTTTAATATTAATTAAATGTTAATGATAATCGAATTGTTTAATATTTAAATCATTTAATAATAATTCCGGTGTTTGAAAATTCATGATAAATTATAATAAATGTTTAAAAATTATTATAAGTCATTTAAAAATAATATGACTGATACTTACAGATTTTGAACTACATGATAGAGTCTTAGACTCGATAATTACTCGGTAAAATCGTCGGTACACCGACATGTTTCAGAAATTGATCCGGATTTAGATATTTTGACTGTATTAATGTCTGATGGTGATTCAATGATTGTTGAATATGTGTGACAAGGTGATTAGGTTATGTCTTTGTTCGCAATAAGCGGTACATGTGTTATAAGATGTTATTCTAATCGATCAAATGATCTTATTAATGATAGGTTTCGGTATAAAAGATAAAACTAAGTTGCGTATTGTAAGCAGCAGACCAGACAAGTATTCTACCTTTGCATTTTCTTTATGCAATGGACATGAGTAAGAAAGTTTTAGAATTATATTATTATTGTACCAGATTATTAACCCTATTGTTATATATATATCCGATCATTGTTTATCAACATGATATTATATTATATAATTCAGATATATATTCTGTTCGTTAATTTCTAAATATGGTTATACAAGTGACCTCACTTGGATAATCATTGTATTTAAACACATGTTGATATATATATATATATATATATATATATATATATATATATATATATATAGACCCTGATTTAGACATGATTTAGAAATATCGTTAAATATGATAAAACCTTTTTGTATCCAATCAAATTGTTTTGGTTCGGATTCCAGACTAAGTATGAACATCCCGAAAAAGGGAAAACTTTTATGCGCTCAAGGCGGACAGAGTGAACGATAATATCGTTCTTGCATGTAGTATTGATCAATACAGGGCCCATGAGATGTACACCCTCGCGCCCATAAGTTATGACGGTTTGCGGATGAAGTTCTGCTAAACCTATTCGAAAATTGAAAACAATGTTTATAGTATGTCAACTAAACTCCATTTATAGTCAATACGTAGTTTCAAAAATTTGAGATAGAATTGTTATGTTATTATTATCGGTTCAGTTTACTTGACAACTATTGATTTGTTGTAGAAGTGATGTACAAAGAAAACATTTAATTCTTTCAGCTAATTATATTTATAATTGTTATTACTTGCTGGGCACCCAAATGCTCATTCTTGCTTTAAATTTAAATGTTTTCAGCTAAGCGTGATCAACCCGAAGGTTCAGACAAGAAGTGAAAAGGAAAGCAAACAGAATATGTTTAATGATATCTTTTGTAATAATTAGACTGTATTAAGATAATGATATGTATTATATATCATGTAAAGAATTATAGTAAATGTTGCGTACTTGGGATTAGACTCTGATAAATGTAAGTTAAGTTTGATATTTATATTATTGTTATTATTATTAGTATTATTTCCACTCATAGAAATGGTATCGTAAAGCACCGAGTTCGGGTTTCAAGTACCTGAATTTGGGGGCGTTACAAGATGTGGCTTATTAATTTGCTTGGGGGGTTGGCTTGTTTTAAGAAGTGAGATGTGGCCTCATTTTTTGCTTGTGGTGTTGGCCACTTTGGTTGGTTGTGGTTAGATGACCCTTATGCCCTAGGTCTTGCTTACCTATAAATAGAAGCCTTATGCCATGTTATTTTCCTTCACCAATTCACAAGAATTATTAGAGAGAACTATAGTAAGATCAATTGCTAATTGAAGGAAGGAGTTTAAAGTCTTGCATAATCAAGTTAAATGTACAACCTCAAGAGGCTGTACGAAGGACGAAATTTAGCGTAAACATATTATCCGTTTTCAGGCAAGTTCTAACTCCTATTTGATTGGCATATTTGTGTAAAATTTTTTGACTATGTTCAAGTTTCTAACTGTTTTTATGTGTAGCAATGTGCTATAAAACTGTTTTGAATTTCAGTTGTTGTGTGAAGTTAATTGTGATATGTGAATTACTTGTATAACTTGAGTATTGTGAACTCTATAACTTGAGGATTGTGCCCTATAACTTGGGCAGTGTGAACCCTATAGCTTGAGTAGTGTGAACTCTATTATATGTTTAACTTGAGTAGTGTGAACTCTATTATCTGTATAAACTTGAGAAGTATGAAATGTGTTATTTGTTAGACTTGCTGAGCATTTGTGCTCATTCTTGCGAATAATATTTTATTTGCAGTTAAGGAAGAATTATCAGCAGAATCTGACAGTAAAGAGAAAGTGAAAGAAGAGTAGTTAGGTCAAGAGAGATTATTATTGTTATTTTCTTTTCATGTAATAGAAGTTAAAGTTGTCATAACTTTCTAGATATGATTAAAAGAGTTGGGATTATTATAAGAATGTATTGTTTGTGTACTGTACCTTTACGCTAGAGATGTAGGAGTCATTTAACTATGCTAGATTAACATTATTGACAATGTCTAGAAAGTTCTGTCAAGGAAAGGGGTTAGGTTATCTAATTGCGCGCCAATAAGGAGAAACCCTTATTGGAAAGTTCCTTCTTTCATGGGAACTGACTGGTTGCTAATATTGAAAGTTTAGAATAGATAAATGGTGCTGAAGTTGAGAATAAGGGTTTAGTGTTGGATTGAAATATATGGATTACTCATAAGAATGTAGTGTTGGAAAGTTGCATAATCAATGTATTAGAATAAGTCATGATTTATATGATTTTGGTATGTAATAGAAAATTGTAAAGTATAGGATTCTGGAATAAGATTATGTTGTAAAGATTTAAATAAACGAGTTTTTACCAAGTATATTGTTGGTGAATGTTATGGAATATGATGATTGGTACGCACATGATCCTCTGTGGAAAGCACTCGGATTTTGGGGGCGTTACATTCACCAAAAGAGATAGGTAGAAGGAAACAATGCTTAGCATATAAAACTCTTAAGTCATCAAGAAATTGCATGATCAGTTGAATATGTGGAGTCAAATAAAGAATGTTAAGATGGATGAGTGGCCCGTAAAACAGAAGGAATCATGGACAAGGTGACTGTAATTTGAGAAAGTACAAGATGGTAAAAGAAAAATAACTGATAAATGCTCATCATGGACAAGATGGGTGTAATTTGAGAAAGTGTGAAATGTAAGTTTATTCTGACACTGATCCTCATTCAAGCGGGTTATTTGGGGAAGTCAATGTGTTGATGAGTAGTATTTAATCTCTTTTAATGCAGTACTTGAAGCAATTAGAGTTGGATATGTTATGAAGCAGATGTTGACAAAAATAAATTGGCTCCTTGTCCATGTGACATGACAAGGACTCCCTTATCATCTTGAAGATCCTAACACTATATGCTGGCTGTGGTGTGGGATCTGAGTCAGATCTGACATTCTAAAGTTGGATATGACTGAATCATACCAGAGTGAATCAAAGAAGATGAAAATAATGGTGAAGCAGATGTAGAACTGAAGAATTTAATATAGAAACGAAGAATAAGAAGAAATAGAAGAAGTCAAGAAGTATATCTCTTGAACTAAGCACAAATAAGACTATAATGTGATATAGATATATCAACACAACATTTTCCAAGGAAGGAAAAAGAAAGATATGGATACGCTTGTTTGTTAATTTTAAAACAATAAATCTTATATGTAGAATTACCTTTTAGATAATTTAGAATTTTGATGATTGTATTATGTAAAACTAGATGATTTCATATTAATTTTGAATTCAAAAATATTCAAATGGACTTCAAAAAATCAATATCGATCCTTTATTTTTGAACGAAGGGAGTATATTATATATATATATATGTATGTATGTATGTAGGGAATGATCCTTATATAACATTAGCTATGGGTACTATTCTAACTAGTGCATTTATCACCGCACAAAGGAAAGATTATACGACCCGGATTAAAAAAGAAAAATTTCAAACCTTAAGGGTTAGGAAGTGAAACTTCAAGTCTCGAAAACTAATTTGCGGAAAATTACTAAATCACCCCCAAAAATAGCTTGAAGAAAACAAATTAACACTTTCAAGGTCTTAGACCCCGGTTGGTAAGCAACCAATTTTTCTAACTTTTTTTTCGTCCTCTTCTTTGTTCTTTTCTTAGGGAAAAAAATCTATAAAATGTAGTAATAGACTACTAGTGGGCTGGATTTCCTTCCTCTTTCCTACATGAAAACAAAATCATTGACCCAATTAAATTTTGATTATTTCGTTGAAAAGTAATGTATGCTTGGTTAGTTTGGTTTCAAAAAAATATATATACTCCATATATTAAATGCACTAAATGGAATAGTACTCATAGTTAATGCTAGCTGGAATAGTACTCGTAGTGTATCTAGGACCGTCTAAAGAAAGATATACGGGCAGAGGAAAAATTACCTTTTTGACCATATTGTTATAAATAAAGTAAGCAAAAGGCTTGTATTAATTGTGGCTTGCATTAATTATGATTTTGGGGGATTTCAAAATCCCAACTATATTTGAAATGCTTGTGAATCAATGCAATCCGTAGTATTCTAAAATGCTTTTTAATTTATCTGAGTTTTAATTTATTTTTCTTAAATGCATTTT
Source organism: Panax quinquefolius (assembly GCA_020205615.1). Lineage (NCBI taxonomy): Eukaryota > Viridiplantae > Streptophyta > Magnoliopsida > Apiales > Araliaceae > Panax > Panax quinquefolius. The sequence continues at coordinate 128,753,605 of CM035156.1, forward strand.
CCCTTCATAAATAAATAATTATGTGCCAAAACCATGGCTACCCATGCATAGTCTCACATAATTTTAGAAATATAAGATATCTAGCATGCACAACATCGCGGTTTAATGATGCAAATAATATCTTTCCAAGAACAAAAAGGATGTAAGCTTTGGTGTAGGTCACCACCGTTTCCATGTCTGCATCTTTTGAAAGTTGACAAAATCTAGTACCCAACCATAACAATAGAATACCCCCTCGATTGTAAACCTTCTCTCCAATCACTATGTATCTACTAAATTCACTTTGTTCAAAAAGTTGTTTTGGATTTATTATTAATGTACATGTAATAGGTGTACCAATAACTGACAATCCTAAAATGAAAAAAAAGACTTTTAAAGTAATTGTCATCTCACTCACGGGGAAGTGAAATGTATTTGTCTCATTCCGCCAACGCTCCACCAATATTTATATTAATGAAGCATCTAATTGATTACAAACATTAGTGTTTCTGAATACCCCAAAACCCCAATACTCTAGTAATTGTATTTGGGCATCATTTAAAATCCAAACATCCAAAGAGTGTCCACTCTCATCTGTTCTTAAGGAACGTGAAAATGGTGATTATTTCATACAATAGTAGAAATGTGATTATCTTGATTCCACAACTGTGTATTATCGTTCGGTTTGGAATTGAATTCCATTTCTAACTAACACAAACAAAATAAACATATATCAAAAAGGCATTAATGCGATTATTATTACATATCAAAATTACAAATAAAATCATAAATCAAACCCTATATTCAATCATAATAAATCCAACGCAACAATAATGTTTTTTTGTCGTATACAACAAATGTTTGTAGCCAACAAGTCTTTGTATACAACTACTTTGGAGTTTGTATACAACAAAGAACAATATATATATATATATATATATATATATGTGATAAATTTATAAGATTTACATTAGTTGGATTTTGCAAAGATGTAAGCTTGTAATGGTTGTATTGCCGATCTCCTTTTGCTTGGTTTACTTTTCTCTCAAAATTGTTATGGGTATTTAGATCTCAGATGGCGAAGAAGGAACAACTAGGTATCTGCTATAGACGGATTCACCTTCCGCACTTGGGTGATATCCCAAAAACGGTGTCGTTTGGATTATTATATAATAAAATGGGATTTTTTGTACGGTCCCAATCCACATAAATAAAGTGCGCACAGTAGAATGGTATTTTGATCACTTTTCCTATCCGCAGAACTAAATTGCGGGCGCCCCCATATTAAATTGCGGATTGGAGTTCCTCTATACTGCTCGATCCGCAAATGGATGGCTGAGATCTGTTGTAAGGATAATATTATCCTTACAACGTTAGCTATGGATCGGTCCCCATATATATAATACTTTTGACTTGTTAAAAAAGTTGCATTAGTCACTAATTTTCCTTTATTTCAAAAGGAACTCTCTAACTTCAAATTGTGTTAACTAAATTCCTTGCCATTTTAAACGTCTTGTTGTATAATTTTATTTTTAATACACCCAAAGGTGGACGATGTGTCCCCATACCGTTAGTTGTGGAATATTTTTTTTACCTATCTACATATCATAAAATTTGGGGAACATAAAAATTTGTACTACTGGAGATGCACCCACAACTAATTACTGCACCCGTTATAGGGAGACCAATTGCTGCAACAGCTCCCTGTAGAAAAACCTAGTTGACCAAGTATTTACTTTGCTGACTAAAAATATTCAGAATATTGATCACTTGAATGTTTTATCTACCACTTCGGTTTTCTATTATATTATGTATCGTTCCCCAGGACACATAATTTTTCTATTAGCTCTTCTTTGGTCATCATTATTGCTTCAATTATTGCATGTATAACACATGATAAAATAGTAAAAAGTAAAACAGCATGATGTTTTGAAATTTTGATCTTTAATTTTTTATTAAAAGGCTTTCTGATGATATAAATCGCCTTTCTATCTTAATTATATAGTGTTTCTCACCCATTTGGTGCAAGTTGTTGCGCTATTATTACCATTTACCTGTGGAATTGTAATTGTAAATAAAATATTCATGCTTTAGCATGTCTTCCAATGTAGGATGAGCCACTCTTATGTCTGTGAGATTAAAGTAGTATTATGTTAATATGGTAATTTCTAGCCTTAAAATGTTTCAATCTTTAAAGTTTGGTTGTTATATTGAATTATCTGAATAGGTTGAATGGAGTGTTAAAGGAGGTTCTTTAAGAAACATCGAGTCTGCACGTGTATCAATTCCAGGCACACTAAAGTACGATGATTCAAAAAAGTGGTAAGTGTGATTAATAAAGTTTCTATTTGTTGCTTCTGATCTTTCTGGTTCTCTTAGAAGGGATTGCGTATTATATATGTATGAGCTTTAATAATCTTTTCATCAAACCTTTATTGGGTTCAGTTGTCAACCTCTATCAACTTCAGCAATAACTCTCTCTGTTCATAGTTGAATTTGATTGTGATATTTGCAGTTACATCCACAGAGCACGATTGATGGAAACAGAACAATATTGGAGAGGCTGGTATGACTTAGTTTTCTACTATATGCATTAGTGGGGATGTTTTCATGTAACTCTGTCCATAATTCAGGGCAAAGCTATAGTTGTTTAAGAGTATCATGGTTAGTTAGATGTAGCTATAGGCTAGAGTTTGTTTTTCTCTAGAAGTAGCAAACTAAAATGATGTCAACCTCCATTTGATTTCTTAATGCTCAATTCTTTGTCTACTTCTGGTACTTCTTCATACTTTTTTGATTGAGGGAATATATTAACTTTTTCTGGAGAGGGATAGTGGTGGTGGTTGGAAGGTTGAGGACTGAGAATAAATCCATACTAAATGATTTTATTATGCTCCAGTTTTTATCATTTGTTTCTGATCTCTCACCTTTTCTATTGTATGATTCTAAATGCATTTAAGATTAGAATATTTACGATTTAGTTTTCTTGAAGTTTTGGGTAAAAAAAGAACTCTTTTCCTCTTGTATTAAATCCTCAGCCATATATGTAGTGATATTCTGACTTGATCATTGATAACTTAAAGGAAGGCAGTAGATGAAGCACTATCTATTAATTCAATATTTTTTTAAAGAAATACTCTCTCCATCTCACTTGGTAAGCAAGCTCTTTCTACGTTGGTATGTATCCGTTTAAGTTACATTTGGGATTGGAAGGCTTTAGGTTGGGGGATTGGAAGGCTTTAAGTTTGAGGGTTAGGTTCTAGGTGGGTTGACATTCTACTGCCATTTGCATTTATTGAACTCTCATATTATAAGTTTTTGATTCCAAGTGCATATAAAATTGATGTTTGAGACATAGTTTTCTCAAACATTTGAAAAATAAAAAGTAAAGGAAAATCTCATTTTCTCTTGTTATAACCTCATACATACTGATGTGCAAACTATATATATTCTGACCGATGTGACTTAATCATTAGTAATTTCATAGAAATCAGTATCAAATTCAATAGTTGTGCCACTATTTATTAATTAAAGGTTTCTTTACTAAGTATTCCCTCCATCCCAACTTAAGTAACCTTTTTCTACCATGTGTTGTCCCAAGTTAAATGACCTTATTACACATATCAATGCATTAATTATCAATTTGACTATGTTACTCTTACTTTTATAATATACTCCCTTCATTCCTATCTATTTGACGTTTTAGAGAGCAAATTTTGTTCTTATTTAAATTGACGTTTGTAGATTTCTAGGAGATATTGATTACATTACTTCCTAAATTACCCCTAAACAGTTAATACTCTCCTTAATTCTCTCCTACTTTTCTAAGGCTATTTTTTCTCCCTCTTTTAATATCTTAATGGTATACTCTCTTTCTCTCTTATAATTCCTATATTTTCTCAATCCTCTAACAATATGTCTCTCTCATCTTTATCATCTATAATTTGGCTTTTCATTTATCTATGCAAGGGTGTTTTTGGTAATACATAGTAATTTTTGTCGAGTAATTATAGGAGTTTTAACTTCCTTAATAGTTGTGCAAAGCTCCAAAACGTCAAATAATTAGGAATGGAGGGAATAGTTGAAACTTTGTGGACCCCATTACAATATCAATGTATTACCTTAAGGGTATAGTAGGAATTAATATTGAGATCTTGGAAATACTCCTTTCTCAATTTATGTGCCAAGTGAAAAGGGGAGTTGAAATAAATGGAGTAAAGACAAATTTACATTTAGTTAGTTGGTAACATTATAACTAATAAACTCTGAGAAGTACAAGTAGCCAAGTAGGTAAAATAGGCATACGAACCACTTTGTCTTGGACTCTGTTGGAAGACAGTGTAGGAGGAGGCTCATAAGCATGGCAATAAACCCATCTTCGTATAAAAATGGATACTGTTTTACACCATTACCTATATTTTAGTAAGGTAATAAAAAGCACTATATATTTTATTAATGTAGTAAATAAATTTTTTGAATAAAGAAAGGGGATAGAATCATTTATAACTTAGATAGGGATGATATAATTTCCTTTTTTCCTATGAGTGCACTTTAAAAGGAGAAAATTGTTTTTCCCTAATAAGGCACTCAATCTCCCTTGTAAATGTTTCTTCTTAAGATAAGTTTAGTTGTTTGCCTAGTTTCGACCTAGCAATTAAACGCAAGTATACGTGATAAAATAACAATATAATGGCAAGCAAGGTAGCGTCCCACAGAGAATTGTGAATAATACTATCAACTAACAATTTTATATTAAATCGATTTTATCAAACCAATATCTTAAGTTGTTGAATTTTGAAAGTACATTAACTAAATTAATTATTCACTAACTACCTAGAATTGATTTCAGATTTAAAAGGGCTCAAGATTACAGTTTCCCTTAATGTTTCGTTTCAATTATATCACTTCCTGTTAATTACGTCTATTATGTTGAATTGTTAACCAAGAACTCATCAATATTCATAAACACCTCTCGATGATCTTATGAACCAATATTCTTAAATCCACAAAAGATAGAATTAGAAAGAACACCCTAAATAATTAACTCACTATACCTCTATGTGAATTAGAATTAAACAATATTTCAAACACAGGTTCTCTTAAGATTACATACGGCATATATATATATATATGCTTTACACAAATTATGAATCCTACGAAAGCAGAAAACACAATCATGTGCTATTATATTAAGGTATAAATCTATAATCTGTCTCTCAATTTCATATAGATTACCACGGTAATTGTTGATCATGTTATTAATCAATTAAAGCACAAGATATAATAATCCAATTATAACCAACAATAATTAACAAAGAAGCAAATGAACTAAAACTACAAATCAAGTTCCATTATAATCTTAAAAGGAAATTTAATTCATCATTGAATTAAAAATCATCATCCACAAAGTATTCATGATGCAAGAATTACTAAAATAAAAGAGTATGAGGAGAAATAAAACTCTGTTAATGAAATCTTGAATCTCCTTCTTAGCCTTCTATCTTGTTCCTCCTTCTATCTTGTTTCTCCTTTGTGATCAACTCCTTGCTTCAAGCCTTCTAGCCTTCTTCCAAATCCAGAGTTCGCAAAAAGTGCAAAAAAGATTGTTTCCAATTCGCTATGATGATGTATTTATAGTCCCCCCATCTGAAGTTTTAACCCTCCAAGACATAATCCTAGTCCCAATCAAAGTCTTTAAAAATTACATAACATAAAAAACTCTGCAGCCGACCTGGTGTAGCCGCGCCAGGTTTTATACTAGGACCAGCTGATGAGGGACCAACAGCCTGCTCAGGTGTATCCATCGGCTCATCATCATCCTGCTGCTGTCACAACAAATCCCGCACCTCTGGGATGTGAAACTCCTCCATCCCAAACCTTGTATCGTTTGATCGTCGCATGGTCAATAATAGACACGGGGGGATGTACCAACTCATAAGCACCCCACTGAACCCTGTCTGTCGGCACAATCCAATAATCAGTGAAACATGTGGAGTTGCACCCGATGTACTTCCTCGTAGATACTTCGCAATTGACGCATTAATAACACTTCCCACAACAACCTTCTTACCAATGACTATAACATACAAAAGAACAACTCTCTCCTTGGTAACATCATTTTGATGCCTAGTTGGCATCAAATTCACGCAAATGAAGCTATAACAAGCTTTCCCATAGTGACTTAGGGCAGTGTGCGGGAAACTCACTTTCTTGTTTGTGCCTTGCTTCAATGTTCATGTGGTACCCGACTTACATAGCTTCCAAAGCACGACATTCAAGTCATGATGATGAGCGTCATACCAATAAGGATCGTTCTCCGCAGTATCTTGCAAAAAATAATAAGATTGATCGCTGTACGGGTATATGACACCGGTCAACCCCGAACTTGCACAACACAATTCTCCACCTCCCGTGCATTACATAAAATTTCTTGACAATTGAAATAACTGCACGGCCTGGTGGCTCAGTTAAGTCGAACCAATTCCTCTCCATGATCATAACACTTATCTCCCCATCTTGGTTTGCATCTGGTCTAAGCCCCCTCTCAAGCACAAATGTTTTCCCAGTCAACACCTCATGGAAGTACTCTGACACATCCGCACTCACAAACCTAGATTTATCATATTCCCGGGAAGATTGTGATCCTTCACCTCGTTGATGCATAGGAGCCATTATGATGAATGCCATACAATTGCTCAACAACTCACAAGTCAAATCCAACACCCAACCACCACAAGTGCAATTAAAGTTTCACTTAAACAATTTGTCACACACTTAGTGTGCACAACAAATATTTAACCTTAAGTTCAATGTATCACAAGCAACTACCCAATACAAATGCACGTCCACCCAAACAAGCAATGTAGTTATATACCACAAGCAAATCCTAACTTTGAATAATGAAGACATTAACCCCCACGTTCAATTGTAACCATGACCATCACATGCAATTTCTTCTTCACTTAATACCCAATTAGCTTGAATTTTCAAATCATTGAATTATACTTACTTGAATCGGAGTAATGTTGTTCACTACTTGCTAAATTGATGAAAAACTTACTGAAGATGCTTTTCCCTTAGATCACTGAGCCTAGCGGCGGGGTTGCTTCCATCCACTTTGATACATAGTCCACTGCAACTAGAATGTATGCATTGTTGAAGGACGAAGGAAAAGGGCCCATAAAGTCAATGCCCCATACATCGAAAATATCTACCTCTTAAATTGTGTTAAGAGACATCTCGTGTCGTTTTGATATGTTACCTACCCGTCGACATCGATCACACTTTAACACAAACAAATGGGCATTAAACAAAGTAGGCTAGTAGAAGCCTGCTTGAAGTATCTTTGCAGCTGTTCTTTCCCCTCCGTAGTGTCTTTCATACGGTTAAGCATGACAATGATGTAAGATACTCTCCATTTCTTCTTGCGGAACGTACCTTCTTATCATCTAATTTGGACATTGCCTGAACAAGAATGGTTCATCCCACATATAATGTCTTACATCGTGCAGAAATTTCTTTGGTTTATCAAATCCGGAGGAAACACTTTACCTACGATGTAGTTGACAAAATCTACATACCATGGAACCTCTATTTTGATAACGAACAATTGCTCATCTAGAAAGAACTTGTTCACCATTGCCTCATCTTCCTTTCCTTGCTCATGATTCTCTAATCTCGATAAATGGTCCGCTACTTGATTTTCTGTACCCTTTCTATCCCGGATTTCCAAGTCGAGTTCCTGAAGTAGAAGAATCCATCTAATCAACATCGGCTTCGCATCCTTTTTCGATTTACTTGATTACAGAATGGTCCGTAAAGACAACCACCTTGGTTCCAATGAGGTAAGAACGAAACTTCTCAAAAGCATACACAATTGCAAGCAATTCCTTCTCGGTAGTGGTACAGTTCAATTGGGCATCCCACAATAATTTGCTAGCATGATATATATTGCATGAAAAACTATATTCTTGTGTTGGCCTAAAAATGCACCAATCGCGAAGTCACTAACATCGCACATGATTTCGAATGGCAACGTCCAATTTGGTGCAACAATCACAGGAGCGGTGGTTAACTTCATTTTCAACACTTCAAATGCTTCTAGGCATGCCTCATCAAACTTGAACGAGACATCCTTCTCCAAAAGATTGCATAGCGGCTTCGTGATCTTTGAGAAGTCTTTGATGAACCTTGTATAAAAGATTGCATGTCCAAGGAAGTTTCACATCCCTTTAATCGATGTTGGAGGCGGTAAATTCTCAATTGCCTTAATTTTGGCTTTGTCCACCTCTATTCCCTTAGCTTAAACCTTATGCCCTAGGATGATCCCCTTTTGAAACATGAAGTGGCACTTTTCACAGTTAAGTACCAAGTTGGTTTACACACCTTTTCAACACTAAAACAAGATTCTCCAAACATAAGTCAAAAAACCTTCTAAATACCGAAAAGTTTTCCATGAACACTTCTACGTTATGCTCCACCATATCGGAAAAAATTGTCATCATAAACCTTTGAAAAGTTGCAAGTTCATTACATAATCCAAAAGACATTCTTCTAAATGCAAACGTACCAGGAATGACAATTTGGTTATACCCCAAATAACCATCCAAAAGACAATAGTACTTGTGCCCCACCAATCGATCTAGCATCTCTTCAATTAAGGGAAGAGGAAAGTGATTCTTGTGAGTAACCTTATTGAGTTTTCTGTAATCCATGCACCCCCGCCATCCGGTCATTGTCCTTGTTGGTATCAACTCGTTCTCGTTGGACACCACTGTCATTCTGCCCTTCTGCCCTTTTGCCCTTTTGCCCTTCTTGGGAACACACTGTACTGGACTCACCTGTGCACCTATCGGAAATCGGGTAAATTATTCATGCATCGATTGGATTTAACCTCCTTTGTTTCTCAATGGTCGGTTTCACATCATCTTGCAAGAGGATCTTATGCATACAAAATGAAGGACTTATCTCCTTGATATCCGCAATGGTCCATCCAATAGCTGTTTTGTACTCCCGAAGAATTCTCATAAGCTTATTTTCCTGTAATTCGTTAAGTGCAGAAGAAATAGTAATACGTAAAGTAGATGAATTACCCAATATGCGTACCTGAGATGATTAGGCAAAGGTTTGAGTTCCATGATTGGGGGTTCCTCCAATCATGATTTGGCACGAATTGTAGAATCTCCCAAATAGTCCAAGGTCTCAAATAATATAATTAATATGCTCACCCTTGGCGATACATCCAAGATTTGCATGTATTCCAGCACTTCCAGGTCATCCGAATCTTTGTCAACCACCAAAGAATTTTCTAGAGGATCAGATCCAAGTATGTCCATGAGCTCATCATCCATTGCCTCTTCCACCATGTCCACTCGAAAACATTCATCCACATCCTTGAGAAATTTCATTGCTTTGAATACATTGAAAGTTACCTCTTGGTCTTGGACTCGCATAGTTAGTTCACCCTTTTGCACATCGATAAGAGTCCTGCCCGTAGCTAAGAATGGTCTTCCAAGGATAATCGGAATGTTGCGATCTTCCTCATAATCCAACGCAATGAAATCTGCTGGGAATATAATTTATCCACTTTGACGAGTACATCCTCCCTAATTCCCCTCGAGTAAGTCAAAGATCAATCCGCTAGCTGCAACGTCACATTAGTAGGCATTGACTCCTTTAAACCCAGTTGCTGATAGACCGATAATGGCATCAAATTTATTCTTGCCCCCAAATCACAGATACCGGCTGAAAAACTGGCTCCCGATGGTGCAAGGAATAGTGAAGCTACTTGGATCCTTGAGCTTTGGTGGTAACTTCTTTTGCATTATTACACTGCATTCATTTGTAAGAGCCACTGTTTCAAAATAACCTAGCTTCTTTTTCCTTGATAAGATATCCTTCATGAATTTAGCATAGCTAGGCATTTATTCTAATGCGTCTGCGAATGAGATGTTGACTTGCAATTTCTTGAACACCTCTAGGAACTTGGAAAATTGCTCGTCAAGTTTCTGTTTTTGGAAATAGTTGAGGGAACGATACTGGTGGCAGAATTGAAGTTTGCTTTTCATCTTTTGAGCGCACTATTGGTTCGTCACCAGTTTTCACCTCCTCATCTTTATTCTCAACTACCTCTTCCTTGTCACTTGGCACCTTCTTTGTATTTTCTGCATCGGCTTCCTTTAATTCATTTCCACTTCGCAACGTGACAACTTTACAATGCTCCTTACCATTGCCTTTAGGATTAGCTTTGGTATTGCTTGGCAAGGCACTCTGAGGTCGACTATTCATCATATTAGCCATTTACCCCATCTGGTTCTCGAGATTGCGAATAGATGTTGATTGACTCTTCAAATTTACATCAATTTGAGTCATGAACTTGGTCAAGACTTCCTCAAGATTGATCTGCTTTTCCGGCTGTGGAATGGGCAGATGTTGATTTTGGAATCTGGGCGGATAGGTTTGCCTTGGAGCCTGATGTTGATTTTGATTGTTGCTCAATGAAAAGTTAGGGTGATTTCCCCACCTCGGATTGTAATAGTTCTGATTGTTGTTTTGCCGCCTGTTATAATTCTCCATGTACTGCACCGACTCTGAATTAATAGCGCACTGATCACTTGGGTGTGCTCCAGCACATAACTCGCACACTATTGCCACATTCTGTATGTTTTGGCCCCCAAGTGCAGAAATCTGTGCCGATGTAGCTGTAACTAAATCCACCTCTAGTACCCCTGCTGCTCTTGGTTGTTGCATCCTAGTAGTAGACCACTGGTAATTATTGGCTACCATGGTTTGTAACAAGTTGTAGGCATCATCAAAATTCTTCGTCATCAATGCTCCCCCAACCGCTACATCAATGTTGGTCCGTGTACCACTAAATAGCCCATTCTAAAACGTCTGTACTTGTAACTACTTGGGAAGTCCATGGTGTGGACACCTTCGCAATAACTCTTTAAACCTTTCTCAAGCTTCATACAATGACTCCGAATCATGCTGAGCAAAAGTATTGATGTCGTTCCTCATCTTTACAGTTTTGGCAGGTGGGAAAAACTTTGCTAGAAATTTTTGAGCCAAGTTATCCCATGTCGTGATTGAGCTAGGTGGAAGTGAGTGTAGTTAGCTCTTTGCCTTGTCTCCAAGTGTGAAAGGAAATAACCGGAGCCTAATTGCATCTTCCGTAACTCCGTTATACTTGAACGTTTCCCAAATCTCCAACAAACTCACCAAGTGTTTATTCGGATCATTGTTAGCCAATCCACCAAATTGCATCGAGTTTTGAATCATTTGGATTGTGCCCGGTTTAATTTCAAAAGTATTGGCAGTGATTGCAGGCCTTGAAATGCTCAACTTGATCTCATCCATTTTCGACATCGCATAGTCCCGCAGAGATTTTTGCTCCTCGTTAGCCATTCTCTCTTGCTCTTGTGTTTCTTTACAAAACTTTAGCAACTGTTGAAACCTTTTTTCGATTTCGTCCTCGTATGGAAATAGTTCCTACTGTTTCGATCGAGTTTGCATACACGAATCAAGAGAACCTGAAACAGAAAAAAAAGTGTTTAACTAAGATCAATTTAATTGAAATTAATATTGACATATATTAACACAATTCCCCGGCAACGGCGCCAAAAAACTTGTTTGCCTAGTTTCGACCTAGCAATTACACGCAAGTATACATGATCAAATAACAATATAATGGCAAGTAAGGTATCGTCCCACAGAGTTGTGAATAATACTATCAACTACCAATTTTATATAAAATCGATTTTATTAAACAAATGTCTTAAGTTGTTGAATTTGAAAGTACATTAACTAAATTAATTATTCACTAACTACCTGGAATTGATTTTAGATTTAAAAGGGCTTAAGATTACAATTTCCCTTTATGTTTCGTTTCAATTATATCACTTCTTGTTAATTACGTCAATTATGTTGGATTGTTAACCAAGAACTCATCAGTATTCAAAAACATCTCTCGATGATCTTATCAACCAATCTTCTCAAATCCACAAAAGATAGAATTAGAAAGAACACCCTAAATAATTAACTCACTATATCTCTATGTGAATTAGAATTAAACAGGATTTCAAGCACACGTTCTCTTACGATTACATAAGATATATAGGTATATCACTATCCTATACACAAATTATGAATCCGACAAAAGCGGAAAACACAATCATATTTCGTTATATCTAGGTCTAAATCTATAATCCGTCTCACAATTTCATATAGATTACCATGATAATTGTTGATCAAACAATTAATCAATTAAAGCACAAAATATAATAGACAATTCAATTATAACCAACAATAATTAACAAAGAAGCCAATAAACTAAAACTACACATCAAGTTCCATTGTAATCTTAAAAGGAAATTTAGTTCCTCATTGAATTAAAAATCATCATCCACAAAGTATTCATCATCCAAGAATTACAAAAATAAAAGAGTAAGAGAAGAGAAATAAAACTCTATTAAAGAAATCTTGAATCTCCTTCTTAGCCTTCTATCTTGTTCCTCCTTTGTGATCGACTCCTTGCTTCAAGCTTTCTAGCCTTCTTCCAAGTCCAGGGTTAGCGAAAAGTGCAAAAAAAGATCCCTTCCAATTCTCTATTATGATTTATTTATAGTCCCCCATCTGAAGTCCTAATCCTCTTAAGACAATGAATCCTAGTCCCAATCAAAGTCTTTAAAAATTACATAACATAAAAAACTCTGTAGCTGACCTGGCGCTGCCGTGCCAGGTTTTATACTAGGACCGGCGCTGCCGCACCATAGGTCCAAACCGGATTCTGAGATAGAAGTCTGGCGCTGCTGTACCAGATTTGAACTGTCCAACGGTACTGCCCCGCCACCCTTCCTGCAGGCTTGCCTTTTGCTTCCTTCTCTTCTGCTTTGACTCCAGATCCAACAGTTCCATATCCCACACAATGCAGTCTACAAAACACACATGCATCAAAAGTAACACAAAACACTTGAGAATAATCAAAAATTCAAATCCAAATGCACTCGATTCGTAGGTATAAAACCTACTCGTCATTAGTATAGTTCAAGCAAATTTTGAGAAGGTTTACTAGTAAATTAGTTCGAGATTCTAATCTAAAATAAGAATGAAGTGGATTAAGGCCTGATGGTTTTCTATCAATCTTCTTTCTTTTGGTGATGGTCGACACGAAGGCTATATATATTTTTTGAATGATTTATGGCTTAAGGGAGAGAGACCCTTTTTGTACTTTTGTTTTTTTCATTCTAGTACTTAATGTTTTGAGTAGGATGCTTCTAAGACGTGTGGAGGATGGATGTATTATAATGTGCGAAGTAGGGCTACAAAAGGTTCTTGTCTAATGAAGGGGGCACCTGTAATAATCTTTTACCCCTTTAGTTTTTTTTATTGTATTTCGATCCTGGGAATTACTATGCCCAACCTTACTGGTTTTTAAGTGCGATTCCAATTGCTTTTGGGTTTTGCCTTTTAAGTGGGGTATATCATTCAGATTGGCATCTTTTGTCTTGCTTAAAAAGAGTGACATCATTTCCATGGGAGATCAAATTTTACTGCCTTGGAAATTAATAATACACATGATATCTTTTTAAACTTTAGCTAGTAGCATTTGAGCAAGCCATAACCTTTGACTTCTTACCAAATTAACCAACTTAAATGAGGCAAATTTTATTATGCGTTATGGATTATAAATCAAGTTTAGATGCTTTACATATGATTTGTGGCTTTGTTCATCAATTGTAAATTCAATTATTTTTACTGCATAAAAGTATTTTTGTCAATCTTCTATCTGCGGCTTCTGAAATTGGTATCTTTGATAAAGTAAATCCACTAAAAATGGCTTCATACTTGTATTGCAGGTATGAAGGCCTTTCAGAAAAATTTTTGTCATCTCCTGTTCCAAAGATTTTGCTGCTAGCTGGAACAGATAGACTTGACAGGTTTTCTTTATGAAACTGCTTGAAATAACATGCTTGAGTTTCATGATATTATCAAATATCAATAGTCTAAGTCCTCATTGTCTTCTTGAAATCTATAAAGCAATGGGTAATTGAATGGCCATCATGATGTATTTAAAAGAAGTTTGAAAATCTTAGATTCCGGGCATTCTTTCCTAAATAGTAAAGACTCACATTCCGCATAGTCTTACGTCTCCTTTACAATTCCACAATGAATTATCAAGGAAAGAGCCGGCTCTCTGTAGAATCTAACAATCGGATAAATATCTTGCATTTTACTTATCAGATATAAAATATTAACATCTTCCCCTTTCCATATCTCCTTTTAAATGTCTGCAGTTATGGGATCATTTGAGTTCGGAGTTATCCTTAAACTAATATTAGAACTCAGTATGGAATATGGATGTATATTTAACAGCGGTCCTAATAGTTTTCCTTAACATAACAAGAAACAATAGATTACTCCAGTAAAGAAATATTTGCCAATGGAATGCTCTTCACTGGTTTTTAACTCTCATGACACACAAGCACTAGCCTTACAGTCTACGGCTCAACACATTAGGTTGCAACAGTCTTGGCCAGTGGGTCAAAACTCTTTCTGGAGTACCACCCACGCTTGGGTACTTGTATATTCAATTCAATGATCATGGAAAACGACCATAGGAACATTTTATGCCAACCCTCTTAGAAGCAGGGATGCTTCTGTAGTTTGGCGAACAGGAGATATGGGGATTTCAGGAATTCGACAGGATTTGGTCTGGGATTCTTCCAAACTTTTTAAAAAATAAAATAAAAAAATTAATTAAATCATAAGAATTGATTATTTAATTAATTATACTAATTAACATAATTTCTTTATATACTAATACTATCAATAAAATTTAGTATCAGAAGTTAATTAGTATGTATATAAAATTTTGTTTTTTTAAATGTTTTAACATTTTATAATGAATTATTATTTATTGGTATTGAAATATTAATGTATGTGTATTCTGTGTATATACACACACACATTTATATGTACATAAATAATTTTATTTACACTTAAATATGTACAGAATCCCCATTTCCTGAGGGGGGGCCCGAATCCTTGCTTCTTAGCTGACCCTGAAGCCAAAACCAAGGACAGAAATAGACTACATACCCTTAATGAGACCTAACTACTTTTCCAATTGCCCTGAGCTTAGGCCAGCTACCTTACTCATAACAACCAATCACATAGTAGGCTCTTGATCACTGAGCAGGCATGTCTCGGTGGACACACAGGAATCCCTACCGGTTGCCCACTGATGCTAATGCTCCTCACACACGTCACTGCTATAAATTCTCTAACAGAGCTAAAATTTTTATACTAATAAAGTGCTTAGTTTTTATAATATTGCTTCATATTACAATTTTATCATCATAATCATTTTTTAGTACATATATAAGTTTTAGATGCTAGACAAGTTATTTGTTATACATTTTCTTGGTTGGTTGTTTCTTGAAGTAAACGACACTTTATTTGATTTAATTACCAAAACTACTCTTCAAAAAATCTACCCTTCAATTGTTGGTGGACTATTTTGTTTGTGTTGAAAGTTAAGGACCATTTTGTATACTTGAAGGGTAGTATTTGTACTTAAAAGATTTTATTTGGTGGTTTGCAGAAAATGAGCTGATGGAAACCCAGATTTTTTTTTTTTTTTTTTCCCTTTTCAAATTTTATTATTTAAGAAATTGCAATGAATATATTTGTGCAATGCTACAGAACTCTTACTATTGGTCAAATGCAAGGGAAATTTCAAATGGTGGTAGTCAGACATACTGGCCATGCTATACAGGTCTATGACATTTAATTTCATGAACTTTGTTGCTTTACTCTTTTTAGTAATATTCTTCTATTTTCTTGGTTCTTAATTGTAAGCATTGGTAATCTATTTATTTCAGGAAGATGTACCTGATGAATTTGCCACACTTGTTCTCAATTTTATTTCACGCAACAGGATAGGCCCAAACGGCATTGAGGTTGGTCACTATATTTCCATACTTAGTTATTACAACACCTTTATGTTATTCTTCAGAAGGTTTTCATCTTGTCCAAGATCCAAGCATGTCTTTTTGTTCAATTTTATAAGTAATGACTTCAGCGTTATCCTTATGTAGTTTTATCGCATCCTTTCACTTTATGCATTTAAGAAAATTAAATTTTGTAAGTTACTTGTACCAGGTAAAGTCTTATGACGTTCCTAGTCAATCTAAAGAGAACACTCAAATTCCTAAAACTTTACAATAGGACTCAGAGAAGTTAGTACTGTCGTTACCGACAAAACGTAAATTTAACAAAAATGAGTAGACATGTGGCTTCTGATATGCCCTTGCCATTTTGGTAGAGGCAGCTGATCCTTTGAGGAACGTTATGACAGCCATGGGTTGATGCAATCATAATTCTCTCGACTTTATGGCCTTGGTTGGGAGCAGAGCTGAAGATAGGCTATGCGTGCCATAATGGGGTGTGCATGGTCTCTATTTGCCATAAGCCCCTCAACGATTGATTTACTCTTTTGGTTGTCTAAGCTGCATTGGTATTGGGCTAATATGTTGCGGCTAAGAATGTGTCAATGACGTAATCTTATGCCTGGGATCAACTTCCCTAGCCAAGTGGAAGTGCTTTGGGGTTTCAATTTCTTTTGCTCTATGTGTAATTTCATATGTACTATTTTTTGAAGTCTCTCAAAGTATTATGCTTAGTAATATATATTTACTAATTGTTCATCTTCTCCTCAATATTTTATCCTATTCGAAATAAATAAATATTGTTTCTGTATATGTCTATGCTTTCTTTTCTACATACAGCGGCATTCATAGTGTTCATTTAGTAAATCTTGTTGCAGATACCGGGACTCCGTCGACCACTGCAGTCACAACCTTAACCAGATGCTGGAAAATCTAAAGCTGACATGCTGCAGTGTGATGATTATTAGTTGTCCAACTTTATTAAACCGTATATCCAATTTCCTTAATTTCTGAACTTTCAAGACTCGGAAAAAACGTTTGAGGATGATTGCAATCATGCAATAGTATGCAAGATCAGTTTGTATGCAAGCCTCTTGAGTAGTTTTCTGTTTTTCTTTTGCAAATAAACATAGTTTGAGTGAAAACCACTATGATTATATGATAGCTATAAATGCCATATGTGATTGACTAATCAATTTTGTACTGCATACTGCATACTGCATACTGCATACTGCATACTGCATACTGCATACTGCATATACTGCATACTGATCAAAGAGCACCAGGTTTGTATTTTAGTTACTAGATGCAACTATCATGTACTCTTGGGAACAGTATTTGTACATGCATATTTGATATTTCTACAAGTTTTCTCTCACATACGAGTGGAGTGGGTTCATGAGAGAGGAGCACATGTGGTAATATTAGATATGTATACCCTCAATTTTAAAATATAAATTTGAGACATTTTGAGACTAAAATTTGATATAGATTTTTTTAATTTTAGTCAATACTATGATGGATATTATATATTAATTTAAAAGTATTAGTAATTATAAGATTTTTTGTTTTGTAATTTTTAATGAATTTTATCAGTTTGAAAATGTCTAAAATACTCTAAAAAGTTAATAAATTTTTACGGGAACTTTTTTAGACTGCTTCGATTTTCTTATAACTTTATTCAGAGTTGTGAGGACATCCTGCAATAGGTATCAGCCTCTTTTACCGTCTTCAGGAATACCCTACAGTGCTCTGCTCTCTTTCTCATCTTAATCTGGTTCCCTGATTAACTTCTTGGCCTAGTTCCTGTAGAAAGTTATTGTAAGATTATATAAAGTGCATTTTCTGGCAAGGTGCAATTTTTCTTATTTTAACTACACAAGTATGCGTGCCCCCAAGGTATGAGCTATTTTTTAATCTGGCCCAGTACAAAACTTTAACTTCCCTTTCCTTTTTTTTTTTTTTTTTTTTAATAAATAACTTGGTCACCATTCCATAAATGCATAAACACCAGCCATCATCTACTAACATAAGCACCTGCCAACACCACTAGCCACCATCTTCTGTATTTTTTTGAACCATAAACACCACTACCATCCGCAACCATCATCCATTTACAAATCTACTTTCAAAATAGAAAAATATTTGGTGAAAAAGAACCACCACCAACGTCACTCACCACCGCCCACGACCATGCACCGCCTCCAACCACTACAATTGCACCGCTCGCCATTAACACCTCCACCCAAATTTACAAATCTGTTTAAAAAGAGAATTTGTTTAAAAAGAGAATTTTGGGGAAAGGAACCACAGAAAAAGATGGAGAGGAGAGGAGAAGATAGAGGAAGAGAGGGAAGAGAAGATCAGAAGTAGACTGACCCAGCGCTGCAAAAAATAATTTAATTAATATAAAAGCCTCCAAAACAAAGTCGTTTTAGAGGCCAGTGCATGCCACTATATGTATGCAGTACACTTCATCTCCTCTTTTCATTAACTTTTTAGATATTTTTGTTTTAATAAATAACAAATAATCGTTGCAAGTATTTTAACGTAAACACAGTTTTTTCTGGTGTTATGTTAATGTGGTTTTAATACTTAAATCTTGGTGATGTTTTTAGCATTCCTTCCGTTTTAAATTATAAATTATAAATTTAAAATTAATTTAAAATATTTTAAATTTAAAATTAATATAATTCATAAACAATTAAGAAGCAATAAATCTTACGAAACCAATATCAAGCTGAAATTAAAAGTGGTTGAGGAGATGGAAGCGTAGTTAAGAATATGTATTGTGAGCACCAGTAGATATGTACCTGTTAACGTCAAGATCCTTTGTCACATTCCAATTACATAAGACACGTCCAGATTCTCGCGATAAACACACACCACCACCAAAAGTTTAATGAGTTTTAGACCTTCTGAGGAATAGCTCGGCGTGAGAGTCGATCTGACGATTACAAGGTTAACAATGGAGGATAAAAATATCTAGTGTTTTTAGAGAGAAAAATCAGTTACCTTTCCTTGTATGACCTCCATGCTATTATATACCCTCATTTCCGGTTTACCGTGCCACCCACTCCTCACTGACACAGTCCCCCACTTATGGCGATCTCAGTCGACTGCTTGCAGCACTTGCCACATCCCATCACTGTTTACCACCGCCGGCCGATTGAATCCCATCCACATTAATACCTTGCAGACATATCGGTCAACTGTTATCTTTTTCATCATTACAAGTCAAAGCCCACGTGAAGATATTTAATCATCTGTTGGGTTAACCCACTAATCCGGACCAATACTTTTAAGATCCAACCAAGGTGACCCACTGACTTGACTTAACTGGCCAAGCCTAATAGAGAGGACCTATGGAATTAACCAAATAACCCGGCCCAATTCATTCGGCCCAGTACATGAAATATCATGGCCCAACATTGCCCCCCAGTCTTTTATTAAACAGACTGTTTAATGAAAGAATATAAAGGGTCCTTGGTCCATGACAAAAGAATGTGATAAGGTCATTAAAGGCCCAAAATGAAACCAACCGAAACCCATTCGGTATATATCATAAAGCAAGGTATATTAAAATCGAAAGCCCAAGTGAGAAGCCCAATTATCATTTGAGACTTAAATCAGACGCTACCTGTTTGAATTCTCCATCATGACTACCAATTAAATGTGCCGCCCTCGTGTATCGTGTAACCGTCAGTATAAAAAGAAAATTTCCCCCAAATTGATAGTTTTACCTGCCAATTCAAATTTCAGACGTCTCTTGCCTTTCTTCTCCCTTACGAGCTCTCATCCTCTCTGCACATCTCTAACAATGGCATCCCAAGATTTTGACCAAGGTACTCCCATCCTTGTAACCCCTATTAGTTTTGTTCCACCGAATCCAAGCCCTACTCAAGAGGCTTCGAGTTCCAACCCCAAAACTGCAACTCCTAGTATAAAGGCACCACCTCCAAAACCTCTCCCTAACCCTTCTGAGTTTTTCAGGAATAAGGAACAATACTCTCATGCCAATACCCCCTCCACTGTTACAAAGATCGAGTTACGAAGGATTCAGACTCGCTATCAAATCCCTGACACCCACCTGGTGAGGGCCCCTAGGTCTGATGAGAGAATGTACTAGCGGCCGAAAGGTTGGATGGCCGTCCCAGTAACTTTTCTCGAGAAGGGGGTTCAATTCCCTCTTCATGTTTTCCTCGTCACCCTTCTAGGGTTCATTGGCGTTGGGTTCGCCCAATTAGTTCCGAACTCGTATATTCACATCCTCGCCTTCATCGCATTCTGCCATGAAGTAGGTGTCGAACCTACTCTCGACTTCTTCTTCACTGTTTACAAAATCGGTCAATCCCGAGAGAAGGGGTTCAAGGCTATAAGCAAATAGTCACCAAAGGCAGGCGAGAAGTTTGAGAGGCGTTCCTTGGTCTCCACCCCTTCCAGCAACAAAGGATGGCACAAGGGGTGTTTCTTCATCAAAGGACCAGAGATTGCTTCTTTGCCGAACTGGGGGCCACTCATGAGAAAATTTCTACAGACTTCGGTGATATCCCTGAAGAACGCGTGAATGAAATGGTAGAACTTTTTGACAACTTTCCGAAGGATGAGTGGAACTACGAACTCCTAACCAAGCAAGCGTGGTTGTACAACCATAAATGTAAGTTATGAACTGTTCTATTGTACAATTATTAGAAATCTTTAATGATATGGATTCTGATATGTGAGTTTTTACTCTCTGCAGTATCTTTGATTAAGCCAACATCTTCGGATGAGAGAGATTTGGAAGACTTTCTGGCTGGAAAATCTTCAGAAGCAGTTACTGAAACTCCACTTTTGGACGCTCCTCCTAAAGATACTTCCCCTATCGAAATACCAACTGCCGAACCCCAAACCGACGATCCATAAGCTGATGACCTCCCTCCACCTGAAGAATCTACTCAACCCCGTCGAAAGAAGAGGGCTGCTCGAAAACCCAGATCCACTCCAATAGAGACAGACCCTGAACCTTCCACAGATCCTGAACCGACCACCCATCCAGTACCTGCTAGAGGGAGCTTACTTGACATGCCTTTAAATGAATGGACTCGAGTCCTTCATGTAAAAAAGTTGAGAACCAAAATTAACCCTCTTTCTGCCGATGCCCTTCGGGTGCCCTCTTCTTCAGCCGATCTCCCCCCAGTAGTCCTTGTAGAGATTCGGGTTTCTGATGATGACGAGCCCGTTGAGCTCATTCCCTCACTTTCTCGAAAAAGAAAACAACCATCTGATAGCCAGCCAAGCTCAGAATTTATCCATTCACCACCCCATGAACCAATTTACGCTCGATCCCCATCTCCTGAGAACATTTACACTAATCCAATACCAACGTTGAACGACCCATGCCTTCTCCCTCGAAACCTTCTTCTACTGAATTCCAAAATGAGGCCATGGCATCACCAATGCTATGGCCCAAATTTAACGCCAACTTCCCCTTTAAACTCTTTGATACCTTCGTTCGGGATACTGATGACCACCGCTTTGGCAACAGCTCGGTCCTGGATCTGATCGACGAAGGCATGAGGTACCAGGCAAAGGTAAATAACTTTCCCAATTTCTATACTTATCCTCATGCTTAAATATTTGAAATTGATTGAATAATGCTGAACATGTGCGAGCAATCTAAAATCTTTGGGGCGTTCGCCCCAAATATAAAGAAGTTTGAAGCAAGAGAGGAGGCGAAGAAAAAAGAGAACGCCATATTGCAGTCGACCTTGGCGAAGGCGAAACATGAATGTGACGTTGCGCTTTTCAATAACGAGTGCCTTCGGAAGGACCTATCTCAGACTAAGGAGGAGATGAAGACCTCCAAGGATGAGTTGAAGACACCCAAAGCCAATCATAAAGAAATTGTAAATATGAACGTTGATCTGGTCCAAAGGAATGAGATTATGATGGCCAAGAATGAAGATCTAGCTAAATCCAACAAGAGCCTGACCAGACTAGTGGAGAAGCTCGAGATCAAAGAGGCTCGTCATCTGAAGAGGCGCCAAAAACATGAAGAAGAAATTCGAGAACTACGGGCTCTTCGGGATTTAGGTCCACCCTTAACCGAGGAGCTTCGTAAGCAAATTCAAGAAGACTACCGGAAATCAGATGCCTTGAACAAGGAAATCGTCAAGTTGTACTCCGAAGGCTATGAAATTTGCCGAAACAGAAGCAAAGCGAAGCTTGTTGCAGCTAAAGTAGATCTGGCTATTCTTGACTCTTCAGATGGCGAGGACGATGCTTAGTAATGATATCTCTTTTTCCTAGTCTGAGGATTTTTTGTAAAGAATTTTTATCTTTTATGTAATTAGTTATTATCAATGAAATATCAACTTTGTTCCTCATGACTTCTGTGTTAATCCTTTCTTGTCAATAATTCAGTATCAATCAACTTGAAAAATGTACAAACTTCTTTTGAACTTAACTTAAACTATTAATCAATAAGCAAGCCAATCATATGACAATTAAGAACACTAATAATATAATCCGAACTCAACACTTGAACAAAATAAAGTAATACATACTTATCATTTACCGAAGTATGAGACAGATTATGTAAAAGATTAATCCAGCCGAACCTCCTTGCACCATTGGGAATTTGTTTACCACGCAGGGTATAACAAGTTTATAAGGACATTTGTTTACCGCACAGGGTTTTAACAAATATATAAGGACCACCTTTCGAAGAGGCTACCATCGAATGGTCAGCGAGTCCACCCGAACCTCCTTTCAACCATAAGATTTGTTTACCACACGGGGTTCTAACAAATTCATAAGGACCACCTGCCAAATAGGCTACCATCGAATGGTCAGCGAGTCCACCCAAACCTCCTTTCAACAATGAGATTTGTTTACCACACGGGGTTCTAACAAATTCATAAGGACCACTTGCCAAATAGGCTACCATTGAATGGTCAGCAAATCCACCTGAACCTCCTTTCAACCATGAGATTTGTATCAATGAAGAGTAGAACAATTGAGAAAAAATGAATCTTTTATTGATGATGATCCAAATATTTATAGACTCCGGTAAACTGACTCAATCTCTACTGAAAATACTTTCGAAGCCTACCAGCATGCCAAGTATTCTTGATTTCAGACCCGTCCAATGCCCTTAACCAATAGGTCCCTGACTTTGATACTTCAATGACTTCATATGGACCTTCCTAGTTCGGCATTAGCTTTCCCAAATTCTGAGGCATAGATGCTTCGACTTCTCTGAGGACAAAATCTCCTACTTCAAATCTTCGAAGTTTTACCCCTTTATTGTAGTGCTTAGCTACTCTTCGTTGATAGGCTGCCAGCTTTATCAAAGCTACTTCTCTGACTTCTTCTAGCAGATCCATATTGATCTTCAGCCCTTCATCATTGTAGATCTCTTTAAACTGACTAACTCGAAGACTGGTAGATCCAATCTCAACAGGGACTAAGGCATCAGTACCATAAGCCAACCTGAAAGGTGAATCTCCCGTAGTAGTCCTCATTTATGGCGATAAGCCCATAACACATTGAAAGCGACTCTTGAGCCACCTTCCCTTAACCTCATCCAATCTACGCTTAATCCCATTCAGAAGCGTCCTATTGGTTAGTTCGACTTGTCCGTTAGACTGTGGATGAGCTACCGAAGTCTTTCATCCCACAAATTGGCGTCCGTTGTCCGATATTACCACCTTCGGAATGTCGAAACGAAACACTACAGATTCCTTCAGAAACTTTAGACATTCTTGTTTCGTTATCAGTCTAAGTGGTTTTGCTTATACCCATTTGGTCATATAATCAATGGCAACTATAACAAAACTGATCTGACCTTTAGCTTTCGGCAATGGACCCAGTATATCTACCCCCCAGACAGCAAAGGGTATAGGAAATAGAATCGAATATAGCTCTTCTGGTGGCTGATGTGGGATAGGACTATTCAATTGGCACTTTGGATACTTCTTCAAGTACTTGGTAGCTTCCTTAAAGATGGTAGGCCAATAGAACCCCTGCCAAAGTACTTTGTAGGCTAATGACTTATCAGCTATATGGTCGCCACAAATACCTTCTTGAATCTCTCGAAGAGCATATTCGATTTCGGATGGAACCAGACACTTCAACAGTGGCGACGAAAAAGCCCTTCGATAAAGATCCCCATCCATAAGAATAAAATTGGCACTTTTGTACTTAATCTTCTTGGCCAACATCTGATCTGAAGGAAGGACACCATCTTCTAGATATTCCAGATAAGGAGTCAGCCAACAGTTAGAACGCTTAATGCACATCACCGCTTCATGTTGGATACTAGGCTGCTGCAGAATCTCCAAGTAAACTAACCCATCAAAGTTGTTAGCATCCATAGTAGCCAGTTTTGATAATGCATCGACAATAGAATTATCATTACGCTCTACGCCCTGAAACTCATAGGAGATGAAATACTGAAGCCGATCTTTCAATTCTGCCAAGTACTTGATCATTCTTGAACCTCGAGCTTCATACTCCCCCAAGACTTGCTTAACGACTATCTGAGAGTCACTATAAATAATCAACTTCTAAACTTCCAGACTCTTTGCCAATCGAACTCCTGCCAGCACTGCTTCGTACTCTGCCTCGTTGTTCGTCGCTCTGAACTCAAATCTGATGGTCTGCTGCACCTTGAATCGCTCCGAACTTGTCAAAATAATCCCTGCTCCACTGATGTTCGAAGTAGAGGACCCATCTGCATACAGCGTCCATGAACCCTGATTATGCTGAAGCACTGCAACAGCTCGGTCAGACACTTCAGCTTCTGCCAAATCTTCATCAGCTTCTAAAAATGAACACTACACCATAAAATCGGCCAAAGCTTGACCCTTTATAGCAGTTCGGGGATGATATTCTATGAAAAATTTAGAAAAATCCATTGTCCATGTAGCAAGTCTCCCCGAAACTTCAGGCTTGCTCATAACCTTCTTCAAAGGCTGATTAGTGTAAACCACCCAGAGCCGACCTTGAAAATATTGCCTAAGCTTTCGACTAGCTATCATCAAAGCAAAGGCAAACTTCTCAATATTCGGATACCTAGTTTCAGCATCCCTAAGAACATGGCTTACATAGTAAACTGGATGCTGCTTTCCCCCCACCTCTCGAACTAAAACCGCTCCCACTGCTAACGAACTAGCTGCCAGATATAAGTATAATGGCTTAGCAGGGACTGGCTTTACCAGCAAAGGTGCCGAAGACAAATATGCCTTTATTCCCTGGAAGGCGTCTTCACATTATGAAGTCCATTGAAACGTCTTTGCATTCTTCGGCCCTTTCAACGTGTCGAAGAACGACAAACATCTTTCTGCCGATTTGGACATGAATCTTCTTAAAGCTGAAATCCTCCCAGTCAGACGTTGAACATCTTTGAATGATTGAGGAGTCTTCATGTTCAGAATAGCCTGGATCTTCTCTGGATTGGCTTCAATGCCCCTCTAACTGACTAGATAACCCAGGAACTTCCCTGTACCGAGCCCAAAGGTGCATTTGGTGGGATTTAACCTTAAGTGATGATGACGGACCATCTGAAAGCATTCCTCTAGATCATCCAAGTGCATCTGAATGATCATGCTCTTTACTATCATGTCATCAACATATACCTCCATATTCCTCCCTAATTGCTTCTGGAAAATGAAGTTCATCATCCTTTGATAAGTAGCTCCTGCATTTATCAGGCCAAATGTCATCTTCTTATAGGCATATACCGAACGGTGTGTAATGAATACTGTCTTCGGTATATCCTCTTTACACATACAGATCTGGTGATAACCTGAAAAAGCATCCATAAAGCTTAGTAGTGCATACCCCGAAGTCGCATCAATGAGCTGATCGATGTGAGGAAGAGGATAGAAGTCCTTCGGGCAAGCTTTGTTCAGGTCCGTATAATCAATGCAAACTCGCCATTTCCCATTCTACTTTTGCACCAGCACCATATTAGCCATCCACTTCGGGTAATCTATCTCAAAGATGAAATCTGCAGCCAACAACTTTGCAATCTTCTCATCGATGATCCTTTGACGCTTAGGTGAAAAAATTTGCCTTTTCTGCTGAACTGGCTTCTTGGAGGGGTCCACATCCAGCCTGTGTTCTGCTATCCTTCAGCTCACTCTGGGCATATCTTTAGGCTCCCATGTGAAGATGTCCGCATAACACCGAAGAAGTTCTATAAGGTTTGTCCGGAGAGGTTCCGGCAGACCCGAACCTATCTTCACCGTTCTATCCTTCTTGCTGGGAATCAGCTCGAACTCCTCCGTTTCTTCAGCTGGCATGACCAATGGCTTCGAACTGCTTTCGGTAAAGGGCTCGATCTCTATCGCCATAGTCTGCGCTTACCTTCTTCGATGCCTACTCCAAGCAAGCGATCATTCTGATTTACGATAGCGTCAGCCAAATCCAAGTCTCCTACTACCTCACTAACTCCATGCGTTGTCGGGAACTTGATCTTGAAGTGAGGAATTGATGTCACAACGTGCAAAGCAGTCAAGGTAGGTCTACCCAGTATGACGTTGTAAGCCGAATCTACATGCACAACATAAAATTTACACATTATTTCTACTTGCTGAGGAGCTGTGCCGAAGATAACTGGTAGCTCAATAGCGCCTTCAACTTTGACTGGATCATTGCTAAATCCGTATAAGGGGGCCTCCTGCCCTACCTCCATCTTTCGCCCATCAAGATGCATCCTCTGATAAGCATGGGCATACAGAATATCCACAGAAGTCCCATTATCAATCATCATCCGCTTCATGTCCACCGAACCCACTTGTGCGGTAATCACCAGTGCTCCTTCATGGGGTTCGATGGGCTCCGAAGGATAATCTGCATCAGTAAAGGATATTACCGTTCCTGGATACGGTCTGTCGGTCTTCGGGAGAACACTCGCCACAGACATAACCGAGTCCAGATATTCCCGCCTCTTCTTTCCTATCAATTTTCCTGCCGTCCCACCAATAATTACATCAACGACGTGCCTTGGTGGCTGATTAGGAGCAGATTGCACAGGTTGAACCACTTGAACAGTTCGATCATCATTTGGTTGGTCCTGCTGATGATCCCTTTTGGCCACATATTGAACCAAAACACCACTCTGAACCTTCCTTTCCACAAAGTCCTTCAGACTACAACATACATTCGTGTCGTGACCCGCTGCCTGATGATAAACACAAAATTTCCTAGTATTACCCTGTCCAGGCTTAATATTGTCACGTGGTGGTTCAAAGTAAGGCTAATTCCTGATCTGATCCAAAATTATAGCCCTATTCGTATTCAGTTTGGTGTATACCTTATTCACCTTCTAGGTGGGAGCAGGTGGGCGATTACCTCCTTGACGCCAATTGTTGTTGTACTTCTTTGAACTACCCTCCGGCCGATCATTATTCCCTCCTCCTTTCCTTTGATCGCCGTCAGCTTTATTGGTGTCTGTCTCCTTCAGCCTGTCCGAAGAAGGACGCTTCAAGCTATTCATAGCTTCCTCCACCACAATATAACCCTCAACTTTATCAAAAGCTTCGGCCAAACTCTTCGGATGGTGAAACATCAGCTTCTTCACCAGCTTCTCATACTTCACCAAATCCAAGCCATTCTGAAACAAACCAATAGCTTGAAGATCATTAAGATCAGTCACCTGGCCAACTGCTTCCCTAAAGCACTTCACATATTGACCCAAGGACTCGTTCGAAAATTGTCGAACTTGAGCCAAAGAACCCGTAAGCTTTCCTCTCCTTCGATTGCTCCCAAAGTAAGCATGAAATTTGCTGCATAACTCAGACCACGATGAGACTGAATATAAAGGTAAAGTTCTCATCCACTGCCTTACATCCTTCCTCAGCGTCACAAACGTATGACACTTAGCAGCATCGGTAAAGTCATAATAATCCATCAGTCTGTCAAAAGCCTGGCTGTGGTTATAGGGATCTCCAGATCCATCGTAACTCTCCACGTGGGGAAACATTTTGGTAGGATTAGCTTTCTCCTTTAGAATATCTGAAGAAAAAGGAGATGCCTTCTTCCCCGGAGTGTCCTTCACCTGCTGGACTTCAGCTAGTTGCTTCCGAAGCTCTTTCAACTCCTTAACCAGAAACTCTACCCCTTCCGACTGTGAGGAGACTTCTTTCTCCAGAGAAATTCTCTTCTTATGAGTGGATCGACCTTTTCTATTAGAACCTCTTGCTCTCAATGGACTCCTCTGATGATGAGTATCCACAAAGCAATGTGCTTTAAGTGGATTCTCAGGAGTATAACTTCTGGATCTACTTCGGCGTGGTGCTCTGTCCTCGTGGTGAGAATACTCAAGTCGATGTACCTTCTTTTTAGTCTCTGGAATATACTCTCCAAATCTACTTCTTCGTCTACTGCCACCATGACCCCGAGAACCGATAGGGTGAAGTGCTTTCTTTGATAGCTCAGGAGTTCTACTTCTTGATCTCCTTCGATCCTGAGGACGGCCTCGAGATACATGACCAGAGTACATAGGCTCCTTCCCTTCTTTTCGTTGTACATCCTTGGGCTTGCTACGTCTTTCAGATTGAACATAACTGGACGTCTCATCCTTCAGCTCTGCCATTCAAAGGATCTGCTCAGCTATATCTTCTCTCTGTTTCAGAAGAACCTCCGAAGCTTTATCTTCTTCGTCTTCCATCTTCGCCAGCTTGGTGGCCTTGTCATCCTGACCACTTCGGCGCTGAGTTCTAGGCGGTGTGCCTTCTACCCGCTTTCGACCATGATCACATTCTTTGTCAGCATCAAAGACCAACCTCCTTTTGGCTTCACCATGGGCTCTCGAACGAGAACCCACTGAGTCGTGCTTGGAAGCCGTGCTATGTCATGAGCACTCTTTGAAGGACCCAAACAATCCTTGACAGAAATACGCTGCAAAGACGAACTCATAGCCATCGGCTGTCCCTCTGGCGTAACATTTCTACTCCTTACCATTACCTCTGATGTAGAACAACTGAATAGATTGTGATTGAAAACTCAAGAACACTAGAACAAAGCCCTCCTTCTAGCGCCAATGTTAACGCCAAGATCCTTTGCCACGTCCCAATCACATAAGACACGTCCGATCCTACACAGTAAACACAACAACACCAAAAGCTTGACGGCTTCGACCGTCGGGGGATAGCTCCGGCATGAGAGTCAGTATAGGCGATCACAAGGTTAACAATGGAGGATAAAAATATCCAGTGTTTTTAGAGAGAGAAAAATCAATTACCTTTCCTTGTATGACCTCCATGCTATCATATACTCTCATTCCTGGTTTATCGTGCCACCCACTCCTCAACGACACGGTCCCCCCACTTACAGCGATCTCGGTAGATCGCATGCAACACTTTGCCACATCCATCATCATTTACCACCGTACGTACCATTGAATCCCATCCACATTAATACCTTGCAAACATATCGGTCAACTGTTATATTTTTCATCATTACAAGTCAAAGCCCACGTGAAGATATTTACTCATCTGTTGGGTTAACCCACTAATCCGGACTAATACTTTTACGATCCAACCAAGGTGACCCACTGACTTGACTTAACTGGCCAAGCCCAATAGAGAGGACCCAAGGAATTAAGCAAATAACCCGGACCAATCCATTCGGCCCAGTACATGAAATATCATGGCCCAACAGTACCGTTTCTTCAAGAAAACAGTACTCTAACTATAATACCACACTGTTTAGAATATCAAAGTTATTTTCTTGATAGTACTCTATAACTATAATACTACAGTGCTTAAAACTGGTGAGTGTCAGACGATATGTGATATCTCAGAGCCAATGTAGCAAGACCATGGACAACTACATTAGCAAAAATGGCAGACGAGCAAAACAGGTAGCAACAAAGTTGTGGTTGATATTCAAACAATCTCTAATTACAACATCAAAATACGAAGGGTTACCAATGAATTGAGGCAATTTTTAACGTTCTTGCAATCATTTTTAACAATTATTTCTCTGCTCCAGCACAGAATTTCCCTTTAAATCTCTAACAATTATAACACCGCTAAGATGAAACTAGTGTCAACAAAATCACTAGACCATCTTAAAACATCAAATATCTCCCTTCAAATCTGTTAGAATTAAATGGAAACTAACACGTAAATAATATTTACATATGAATTGGTTAGTGTGAGCAAAGAAATCCACGAAAAGTACAAAATTGAATTATTGATTGGAGAGAAGAGAAGAATGGGTGAACAATTACTCCAATGACCCTTCTTGAGTGTCTAGGGTTGAGAGAGAATCTCCAAAAGTCCAAAAGTTCATTCCTTATGAATATTTAATTGATGTGTTTATGGTTGAATAAATATTTGTTTAATTTGATTTGATGTGATTATTTATTTGTTAAATAAATAATTAATGAGTGAAGAAAATTAATTATTATGAGATTATATTCTAATTTAATTTAATAATTAAATTAGAGAGTTGATAGAGATTAAATGAATTATTATAATATTTTTAATTTAATTTGGTAATAAAAGTGTGACAATAAACTATGCTATAAGTGGGTTATTAAAATAAATTAAAGGAGTTTAAATTAGTTTTGCCAAACAAGGCTTAAGGATATTAAGTCTTTAATTTTTAAAGAGGTTTTTCCAAACAAGGCCTTATGGCTTTTGGATTTTTGATTTTTGAATTTTAAATAAAATAAATAAAATAAATCAAAATAATAAATAAAAAAATATATATTTATAACCTATACATTTTATATGTTGTAACCGATAGTATTTAGTGTGCCTATTATGGCCATATCAGTTTTTTTTACGCATAATTGGCTATCCGTTTGTTCACGCAGTCATTTGCTAAGCCTAAGCGTAAGAGAACAGAGAGAGGAAAAGATTACAGAGAAATTGTGAGAGTTTGAGAGTTGAGAGAGATTGAGAAATAATTAAGAAAGGATTCCTGAAACTTTCCAAGCAACTATCTGTGGTGAACAAGGATTTCTCAAGCGATAGAAGGTATGATTCATAACCTTCATATTATATATGCATCTATATGTACATATATTTGTTTTCCTAAGTTTCACTGTGTTATAAAGTTTTATAAAAGTTTCTGTAATCCAAATGTTTATAATTGGTTATGAAATTATGTGCATATGTAGTTGTGATGTTATAATTAGTATATATATATATATATATATATATATATATATATGATTGTATGCTAAATTACGTTTAATAGAAAAAAATTAGTTTTTACAGTGAGTATCTGTATGAACATGGCTTGTAGGAATACCAAAATTAGCATTTTGATTGTGAGTTAAATGTGAAATTGAACTTTGAGTATGCCAATTTGGTAAGAAATAAAAAGAACGTAGTTAGAATGAACTAAGTTGGTGTATAATCAGGATTACAGTGTTAGTTTTTGTTAAACAATGTCAAAAATGGAGTTTTTGGTTTTAAACATAGCATTTAAGGGTTTGATTCTTCTGAAATTGTGGTTTACTTGTTTTGAAATCAGTATATATATGATGGGTAAAGGTTATGTGTAATTTATATAAGTTATATATGTTAATTTAGGTGCTAGCAGTGTTAAACAGTCAAAAAATTTACTTTATTTTTTTTGTGGTCGGTTCTGTAATTCGGCACCTCAGCCAAAATCGAGCCACAAACCCCAACCTTCAGGCCATGGACACAAACTCGGCGCCTGCGGCACCAACCTCGCGCCTACATAACAGCTTAACCTCGCGCACAACACCCTTGACCCATAACTTTGTGAGCCAGCATGCTGGCCTTGATCTTGCCATAGCCTTGGCCTAACCTCGATTCAAACCGTGGCGCCATGATGCGGTTAGCGATAAGGCCCATAAAATTATTTTTTTTGTACACAGAGTCTGTAATAGTTAATATGATGCAATATTATGATCGTGATTTTGTTAAATTTGGTATTATAGTTCTATGGATGAGTATATTGTTAGTAGTTAACGAATTTTCTTGTGTAATTTGATTATGTGGTTAAAAGTCAAGCCATACATGAAATAGACACACTTATGTGTATATAGAGTATTGGTAGTAACTAATTATGTCACGATGACATGTGTATAGGAAACTGTGAATCAAATTGTTATGGTTTAGCTCATACGCAAAACAAATTTTCCTAACTCTAAACTTTCTTTGAGAAAGTTTTCTAAACCTAAACTTCTTTGTGCAAGTTTCGTAACTCTATTTATATTGTGCAAGTTCCTAAATATTACCTTTTGATATTGAGCCAATCTTTCTAATATTTAACTTGTTGTTTAGCATACAAGTCTCTAAATTTTGATACACTAATATTAAACAAGTTTTATCGTTCAATTTACTATTTGTTATTCATGCTCAATACTAAATTCTAAATAACCTTAGCTTAATATTGTTCATGCAAGGTATGTTATGTTATTCAATGTTTATGCTCTTAGATTATTCCTAAAGTATGATCTTAGTATACAATGTTGATTCACTTATGATTTGCTCCATAGTATAATGTTACTACATTTTTATTCAACTAATCCTTAGTTGATGTTCGTTAAACCTAAATTCTTGGAACTTATCCAAACCAAACTTATTTTGGTGCGGACTTGTATTCTAAATGTTGAGATGAACAACCCTATTATAGGGGATAATTTATGCATAGCGTTGAAATGTTTGTGCACAATACATTGTACGAAGGGCTGATCCCCCTAAGTATGAGGAGTCCTTATAGTCTTACGACTGTTAAAGTTTAAGTTGAAAGAATACTTATAACTATGGACATAGTTCGTGTTCTTTTGACCCTCAGTTATATATTTCAGATTTTGTTCCTAATTATTATTGATGAAATACCTTATTCATTTTCTATTGAGCCTATTCATTTGGCAATTGATATGATGTTTATTCATTATCATTTTAAGTGAGCTTTGTTTGCTCACTCTTGCTTATATAAACATTACAGCTAAAGTTGAGAAGGTCGATGAACCTACGACCAGTAAAGGGAAAAGGAAGATAAGCAAGTTTTGAAGACTTGTAAAACTGTTGACTATTATATTGTCAGACTTTATTTTAAATCTTGTGATGTAATTATTTAATTTTCCGCATATGATGTTTGTATTTAAAGGTTAGATAACTTGGGAGATTTTTATTGGACTTATTGATGTAACTCTTTAATGGGAAGGTTTATTATTAAACTTTATTATGTTTGGGTAGTTAGATATGAATGTTTTTATTAAGTGAACACCAAATCTGGTGGAAGTGAAGTACCTGGATTTGGGGGTGTCACATGGGCTCACATTTGGCCCCTCCATATGAGTCATGCCTTTGGAGTGACAATCGTACAAAATATTTCAAGTCTTTGAATTTGGCTTCAATTTTCAGAATAATCCACGGAGCTCGATCTTGCAAGCCTCAAAAATAAAAATTATAGGAGAGAGAAGCCCTAGGGGAGCTCTCCCAGGATATCTTTCTTTTTTTCAAACCTTACCCGATCTTTGTTTCCTTAACTTTTTTGAAAACTAAATCAAATTAATTTTAGAAATTATATATTACCAAATAAAACCAAATCTTATTTTATATAAATAAGATCAAATCCTTCCTAATATTTTGGAAATAAAATCAAATCATTCCTTATTATTTCAAAGTCAAATCATTTCTATTTAGAATTAGAATAGTTGTTTCCATAATATATATATATATATATATATATATATATATATATATATATATATATATATATATATATTAGTAGAAATTTGACAAGGAACCAAATTGAAATCAAAACTGCACAAACTGCACTAATTAAAACTGCTCCAATGGTTCCGGCGTATGTGGCGATTTTAGGTGGGTTGAAAAATCAAATTTACGATTTCAGTTTGATTACTAGTCAAAATCGCACGCATAAAATCGAAACCGCACCAAATAATCATCATGTTTTCTCAAATTTGGTATAAGTATATATAATTTCTCTACTATAAAATATTTTCCTCATTTTATTTTAGAAGACATATATTGCAGGGTTAAATGAAGAATAAATAATATCAATTATGTTTGCAAATTAAGAGTGGCTTGGTATTTCCTAAATCAAATGTGATAATATAGTATTAATTAACCATATAATTATTGATGCCTGGATCTATTTTGCTAAATTAGCTCCATGATTGTGTTCACTGCATAATACGTTTGCGTGAATGATTTTGCAAACTATTTTACGGGTTTATTATTTCAATTAGTTTTGGAACCGAAATCGCACCAAATGAAACCAAACCGTACGGTTCAAAACCGCATCACACCGCACCAATCACAAATAGTTTCATGTGCAGTTTTGGATTTTTCAAACCGCACATGTGACAACCTAGAAAATTGAATTGTCCAGAATTTAAGATTTAAAGAATTAGTTATTAATAAAATGAATTTTTATTAATAATATTATGTGCTATGTGTTTATTAATCGTTCTAGAACCTAGGATGATTATAAAACGGGAGGATTCTGGCTACGAGCTGGACTGAACGAGTAAGAATTTTCAAGACAAAAATAAAATTTTTCTGGGAACAAAAATATTTCTGGGAAAAAAGATGAAATATGCACTATTCACCCAACGAAACCCTAAGGGTTAGGGTTTGAATAACCTAAGCCTTTTCGAGAGTTCGGTATGTCGAACTGATATTCCGTCGAAAGATTTGATGATAATATATCATGAAAAGTTAAGTAAGCCGATAAAAGTTTTTTCTTAAAAAACGTGCAAAAATTGGACAAAATAAAAACGACGAAAAGTACTGTTATGTACTTTTCATTCGTTTAACTATGTTAGGGGAAAACGTGAAGGAAAACGCTTAACGTCAAAAAGTATTTTTTAGTTTTTCGGAGATCCGAAGAATATGTAAAAGTTAATCGGTAAAGGAAAGATGAAATATCCAAAAATATTTGGATTCCGAGAA
The DNA here is from genome assembly GCA_020205615.1 of Panax quinquefolius. Lineage (NCBI taxonomy): Eukaryota > Viridiplantae > Streptophyta > Magnoliopsida > Apiales > Araliaceae > Panax > Panax quinquefolius. The sequence goes on from CM035156.1 coordinate 128,788,439, forward strand.
TCGTAGTTTTTAAAACGGTCGAACGAATCCCGAAAGACGAAACCATGAAACTTCCAAGGGAAGCTTCTTGAATAGTAAGGAGTTTAGTAAGGAGGTAGGAATAGTAACCCTAGGGGCCAAATGACTATTTTCCCTTAGCTTTGAAAATCTATATAAGAAAAGTGTTAGTTGATTTTTTTTGAAAATCAACCAACAATTTTAGAGAGAGAGAGAAAGCTCTTGTGCTTGGAGAAGATGAAGAAGGAAGAGAAAGAGCATGGATTCTCGGATCGAAGGTGATCGTGAAATAGAAAAGTTAGCAAATCGTCGGCCTTGTCTAGAGGAAGAAGAATAAAGAAGAAAAATATTAAAACCTAACTTCTAAATTAATATTTTCTTTAAGTTTTATATGTTTAAAACATAGCTTAATGAGAATAAGAGTAAAAGATGGTATGAATGATTTTCATATGGTTGAACAATGAGAAAAGAAGAAATAAGAATTAGAAGTTTAGTAAATAAATTTCTTAAGGAAGTATAAGTTTTGTAATGAATTTGAACGATTCGAATGAATTATGTGAACGATTCGGTGAAATTAATAAGGAATGGTGTTTTATAACATCAAATTCTAAGAAAAAGTGAAATCATAATCAAAGTATGGATTAAAAATGAAGAACGCGAAGAACACGAAGAACGTTATTGATGGACAAATTTAAAACCATCGTAGTATAATTTTTGTTAATGGACAAGTTTAAAACCATCGCTTATAAGTTAGATACTTATTTCTTGGTTAGGAATGATAGAAACATTCATGAAGAACATATTAAACTTAGCTATAACGAAGTTATGGCGAAAATTTTGTAAAAGATGAATGAGAATTAGAAAGTGTATAAATGAACCCGAAGGTGTAGGTTTTATAATAAAGTAAGAGAATGTAGAAAACGTGAGTCGTGGACTCAAGAATGAACGAGTTCCAAGTTCGGATGACCGAATTGCGGACAAACAAACGAAGAACGTTAATAACGTAAAAGAAACAAAGGATGAAGATTAAGCCAATCAAATGTCATGTTAACGGATTCAGAACGAAGTTCTCTCTAAGGGGAATTGAAAATGGATTTGGAACGACCTCGTTCCGATTTATAATGAATAAGTTATGAGACCGGGAAGTAAGCGTCTCAAGTATGTAAAAGACTTAGGAAAATTTTTCAAGAGTTAGGGCTTGGCGCTGCAACACCAACCATGCTTTGGAAGGTGGTGCCACAACGCCAGACTGGGGAGTTAGACACTAGAGACTCGCATCGCAGCGTGAGCAATAGCAAAGGATGGTGGCGCCGCAGCGCCATCCCAGGAAGAAAGACACTGCAGAGTGGCTCTGCAGCGCGAGAGAAAGAGAAGGAACCGGCGCCGCAGCATCGGTGCATAGCCAAGCCCAGAGAAGAGCTTTTAATTGCTCAACTCTGGGGGAAAGTAAAATGAAAGATAAAGAACATATAGTTCATCGGATGTAACACTTAAACAAGTGATTTAAACCTTTAATGAAGGTTGAACAGAAAGATTAAACGAGATTAAAAGATAAAAAATATAAATCGCAATGCTGTTGCAATGAACGATTGGTCTTAGCATACAATGAATTGTATGGCTTTGAAATTATGAACGAGTAATGAATGTAAGGTTCATGTAATGAATAACGAAAGAAGTAAGTAAGATATAAATTATCAAGAAATCCATAATGAACAGTAATAAGATTAATGAAAGTCGAATGTGAGTCGGATAGAGAATATTAGAATGAAATGTAAGCATTAAACACTTTAACCAATGTGAAGGTTGAGTGTACGTGAATATTAAATGGGCAGAACCTACACCTCGTGTATGGTTTGACCGTAGGGTAATGAAGACCAATGATTAAACCTGTGAACGGTGAAGAACTGAATTAAAGATAAGTATGTTTAACGTAAAGAAGCTGAGTTAATAATTAACTTGAATGATCGTTCTGAGTATACAAAAGACTATATGACTTAGATGATAAGAATGAATCCTAAGGTACGACACTTAGTTGCCAGAAAGCCATAATGAATAAGAAATTGACTTAACGAACATTATAGTTTAATGGTTCGGATAAGTTAGATGAATTTAGGTTGTAGTACAATCGTAACCTTTGATGGTTGACATATGGGAGCTGGGCTAAACAATTCCTTCAGAGAGCGAAGGTATATACAAAACTGGCAACCGATCTAACTCACTGTGATGATAGTGTAGATGAGACGGGAACTTGTTTGTTGGTTGTTTGTGGGAAACCACTCAGAGTACCATATGGACTACTAGCAGAGAAGCGATGTGTGCTGAGTCCTAGAGGAGTTATAAGAAGAAGATAAGAATGCAAATCATTAAAAATGAAGAACGTATGAGTAAGACATCTCCGTATGTTATGAAGCCGTAAACTGGTAAGGAAAGTTGGTCGCATAAACTTAGATTGCAAGAGCGCGAACCCTAAGAAGTAAAGTTAAGTAAACCAATGCGTAAGTCAAATATGTGGCTAATTGGTTCATGCTATTTTCCTTATGTGATATATAGGAATTAGAATGAGCAGTTCAACGTGAACTCTAAGTTGTAGCTGTGCATAAGACAAGTTTCCTAACTTCATTTATATTCTAAATGAATGTTAGTTTCTTAAACTACTCAGATGTTGAACTTGAGAAGTTCTGTCTATGTGCGAATGTGTGATATTTGTACAAGGTGGTAGAACGTATGAGGCCTTGTGCCACAATGTGAACACTTCAGTGTTTCTATGAGATGAACTATTCTGTGATTGAACTGTTCAATAAGAGAATGTTCTATTTATACATGAACCGTTATTATTAAGTCTGTGCTATTGATTCTAGCCAGACAGAATGTGTATGGAAAAAGGTAGAGGAATGAAAGTATTTCAAAGTGAATGTGACTAATGTTTTAAAATGATAGGAATCGAGATTATTCCTATTATTCAAGCTGCTTCATAACCTTTGTTCGGTTGTCGAAGTTCTAAAGAATTGTTTAAACTCTTAAAGTTGTTTATTCAACTGCTATGACTTGCTGAGCAATTGAATGCTCACACTTGCTTAAAATGAAAAATATTTTTAGCGTACGAGTAGAAGAACCTAAGGATCCCATAAAGATCAAGCTGATTGGTATCCAGAAGAAGTGCTCTTCATTAGATGAATGAGTGTGAAGATCAAGTGAAGACTTGTAATGTAGAATAGTTTAATTAAACTATAGACTAGTTTAAAGAATTGTTATGTATCCTTGGTGGTGGATGAAAGTCACTCTTGTAAGATGTAAAGAATAATGTAATTATCATTATTTGTAATGAACGAGGTTATAAGTTATTAGAACCTGGGAATTGAGAATGTATGTTGTTATCTTCAATATATAATGATGTATGTTTAGAAAGAAGTGGGATCGTGACGTACGGAATCCGGGTATGAAGATAAACCGGATTTCGGGGCGTTACATCACATAAGCGGTTTCGTGTGCGGTTTGAGCTTCAAACCGCACCATGCTCACCCCTATATATTAGACATATTATATATATATATATATATATATATTGAAACCCTACATAATAACTTCTTGAGTAAAATGTAAAAATGATCATTGTACTCTTAACATATTTGGATATTGCGCTCCTTTTTATTGGTCAATGCAAAACAAACTCTCTACTATATAAAAATTTGGATAAGAAACCTTTGGACATTGACTATCCTACGTGGCAATGATGATATGTAAAGTAAGTCAAACTAAGACTAAAAAATTTGATTCGATCAAGATTTGAACTCAAAACCATAATCTCATAACTTTAAACAAATGTCCGGCTAAACTCCATGATGTAATTATAAATAAGATAACATAAATTTTATTTATACTAGTTTCTCTATTATAAATTGAGTACGTAAGATTAACATTTTTATTGTAATTAAAAAGAAAAGGTTAATATTGAATATTTTAAGTAAAAATTCAAGATTTTTTAAATAACAACAAAGTATTTAAAACTATTGAATTTCATGGGGGAAAAAGTAACAATTAAATTGAGAAAGAGAGTATATTATATGGTTTTGTAAAGGGTAACACTATTTACACATGTGTTTTTAATATTTTCACATAGTTTCTTTTCACATGAAGGTGAGACCCTTAGTAAAAATACATGTAAAAATATCAGTTCTCTTTGGTAAAACACACATCTTATTATAATTTGTTTACAAAACATAGATCATTTTTTATCTTTTTTCCATGTTTTTTGGACAAGTGATTGTCGACGTCGGGAAAATTTATGTGTTAGGTTTTCGTGAAAATCAAAGTAGCAATCAAAATTGCAAAAATAGCGGAAGCGAAATAAAATCAGATTTTAAAATTTTTCACAAACCAATTACCCGGATCATCCTTTATGCATATTATTAATTAAACGAAGAATAAAAATTATGAAATCATACCCTTGTAAAGCGAGCTTCCTCAGTGCGAGTTCACCTCCTACTTCTCCATGATCTCCTTGAATCTCCTGTAGATTCCTTCCTTTGATTAATGTAAGCCACCCAAGTGTGGGCCTCTATAGTGATCCACCAAGGAAGAGGAATTTTCAAGAAGAAGGGATTTGGCTCAAACCCTAGTTTTTCCTATCCTAATAAGAAAAGGGGTGTACTCTCCAAATCTTGGAATTACGATATCTCATATCTAATATAAGACTCCTCTTATAAAGATATTATGTAACCTATTTTAATTAAAATAAGGTATTATTTATTTAATTAAACTCTTTTAATTAAATGGGCTCCTAATCCTATTAGGGATAATTAGTTAAACTCCTTTAACTAATTTTCTTTCCTAATCCAATTAGGAATAAATGAGAGTACTAATATTAAATTAATTCCTAAACCTTTTAGAAATTAAAATAATAATAATTGTAATAATATTAATAAGACTCCTCTTATTAATTTATATTTAATATTTCTAAAATATTAAATAATAAATATTAAGCTATTTAATTTATTCTATCACCATAGATTAAATTAAATATACTTAATACATTATTACAATTATGCCATTAACTTCTTAAATAATTATTCTTCCTTTTATGGTGTGACCCTTTAGGTTCTCCATATTAAACCTAGGTTGTGAATAAATCAATTAGAACAATTCTAATCTCATTTAAATAAATAAATTAAACAAATAATTTATTTAAATAAATAATATTTATTCTACACTAGGATAAGCCTCCCTAGCGATCAACGACTTTCCGGATAATATAGATTTCAACATTAATCATAAAAGAACCTTTGAGTAAATAGTTACCGTCTAATTCAATCCTTCCACCATACTATGTCCCAATTAAATATAAGACATGGAATTCTTTGTCAAAGTCTTATTTTATTTAATTATATGTATTTCGATTCCTAAATGAACAACTCCCAATGAATGCAAATTAGAAACTACTTTCTAATTTCATTCCACCTTAACCAAGGATTCTGGGTTGTCATTTATCGAATCACATAGGACATTTCTCCTTTTACTAGAAGTGGTAGATTCTTTATTGATCATTCATTATCTTCATATATAACTTATTACACCCAAGCATACCCTTTGATATACTCTAAGAGTCTTAAGGAATAAGTCAAAGTGTAATTCATTATATATAAGATACTATGATGATCTCAAGTCTAAGGATCATTTCTACTACTATCACTACTGAGAATTCCTATTGACGGTAAGTAAAACTCCATTAGGAATTCCTTAGTGAGTCACGTTCGATGAACTTATTCTCTAATAAGCACCTACATACTTGCTTTAGTGTCTCCACACAAATGATCATGAGATCAATCATCCTCATCCAATGAAAGCAAGCAACGTATGTACCAATCTATCCGGATTCACTAATCCCCAATTTAGTAATCCAATGATTGGGAACTATTTTAGTTTTAAGCTTTCTAAGAATTTAGATCTCATTAGAATGATCATCATCATTATTCTAAAAGCGTTGCTTAAAACTATGGGTTTATCACATATTATTAAAACAACACCATGTAGATAATAAATGCCTTTAATAAATAATTCTTTTATTAATAAATAAATAAGATTGATTACACAGTATATGCTTTATCATCATACATGATTGGCTTGTATGCATAATACTTTCATTATGTCCCTTTTCTATTCTTGTCCTTTGGTGTTCTCATTTTTGGTGAGTTTTGTCTGAAAAGAAAAGTTTGAAAAGGTTCGACATATGAATGTCGACGATTTGCCTTTTAGAGTTGCTAGTTGGTAGATTTGAAATGATTGTAGCAACTTAACCAATTTTGAAAAGGTTTGCACAAAGATCCAATGGTTGGACACTATTTAACTGGTCTTGGAAATCGAGATTCATTAGGTTCGGGGGCTTGATTAAGCGGGGAGAAGGTATTTGGCACCCCCGACTTTCGTGAAACACGGTTACCACAACTTTTATAATTAACTTTTTATTTGCACGTGTGTGTGTATGTAATGGGCCTATGTGCAATTATCTGGAAGTAGTGCTATACCTCGTTTGCACCTATATACAAAGGGTTTGACTTGTATATAAAAGTTCAATTTTAACAAGATATTGCAGTGAGGTTTTGGAAAAAAGGTTTTTAAACCCTTATGCTCAATTGTAATTGAGGCATTTGATACTTTCATTTTATTCAGTATTCCGCTTGATTGCTTTTATTTTCGAGATGCGAAGTATCTTTGAGAAAATAAGATACATAGCATTGCCGAACTCCTTGTGATCATGAGAGCCATCTAGGGATATCCAAACACCGTAGATAATTTATAAGCTAGCTACAGCTGAGAAATATTCATCATGGGAACCGAATCTAGATTCAGAGGCTGAATCTTTGATCACATGATTCTTAGGCTCACATGAGAAAAAAATATGTACAAAAGCTAGAAAGAAAACTAGATTTAAATAAATATAAGCCATTCTAGCTTCAATGGTTCCATTTTAGTCACTTTTGAACCGGTCAAAATTAGAAATGGTTAGATTTAGACAAATCTGGTCCACAAGCTGGAAGATTAAATATCTACATTGTGAAAGCAGTTAAAGCAGATATATATAAAAGTAGTAAATATATATATGTATATATATGGACAATGAACTACCACGAATTTGGAATCCAGGCAGGACTTTGAAATGTATGTATGTATATATATATATAAGAAAGAAAACACTACAAAAAAAACCAGTCATTCTGACGCCGGGCCTTGCTGTCGCTTACGACTCTCTAGCCAGTCGCTTCGGCATTGAGGTCATTAATGACGGCGGACACCATCGACCAGATGCTCAGAACTTCACGTGTCGTCGCCCACGGTTCCGTCGCTAGCCATCGACATCATTATCATTAGCGACGAGGGTCATTCGCGATGACATACTGTCAATGCCGACGGCTAGGGCGACGGCGAGACCGTCGACAAAGACTCCATAAAGTTTTTGAGTGAAAAACTCATTCTCGACGGCATGCCCGTCGACAATGACTTTTATAGCCGTCGGCAAGGACTTTTGCACATGATCGTCAAGAGATATATGTCCTTTGGCGGCAACACGTCACCGCCATTACCCCCTCACAAATGATGACTATATACATTTAATTTTTTTTTTATAATTTCACAATTTTCCTGTTCATTTACAAATATAAACGTACACCTGTTATAAACTAATAACAACCATCAAATAACAAGCAAATATCATACAATTCACCATTGAAATAGTAATCCAAATCAAATATATAGATAAAAAATATAATGGTCGTCGGTACAACTCAAAAAATGTACAAGTACATACATGAAACCCAGAATATAACATAAACTAAACTAACTACAACCCGTCGCCTGTCTCCATGTCATCGACTCGGCGGTCATCACCCTGTACTGGAGGAGGCTGCTTGTCATTAGCTCGGCGGTCATCACCAGTGCCTCCACCTCCACCTCCACCTCCACGAGTCTCATCAACAAAAACCTACAAAATTAAAATATTAATAACAAAGTCAAAATGAAAACATATTTACATTATTTTAGTTTGTGTTCTTCAAGTTAGACGGACGGGACTCGAACTCAGGCTCTATATATCGAAATCTAGTCCCATCAGTTGTAACGCGTGTCTATTGCCTATGCGAGTTTATTGCCTATGTTTGAGTGTCGTTTGGATGACCGGGGTGGGGTTTGGTCTCTATTTTGGTTATTTTCCTAAGTTTTCTCAAGTTAGGCGGACAAGACTCGAACTCGGGCTTCGTATATCAAATTTGAGTACTGTCAGTTGTAACACATGTCTATTGCCTATGCGGTGCTATTGCCTGTGTTTGCGTGTCATTTGGACGACCAAGATGGGTTTTGGTCTCTTTTTCGTCTATTTTCTTGAGCTTTCTCAAGTTAGGCGGATGGGACTTAAACTCGGGCTCTGTATATCAGAATCGAGTCCCGTAAGTTGTAACGCATGTCTATTGCTTATGCAGTGCTATTGCCTATGTTTGCGTGTCATTTGGATGACCAAGACGGGTTTTGGTCTCTTTTTTGGCTATTTTCTTAAGTTTTCTCAAGTTAGGCGGACAGGACTCAAACTCGGGCATGGTATATCAGAATCGAGTCTTATCAGTTATAATGCATGTCTATTGCCTATACAGTGGTATTGCCTATGTTTGTGTGTTGTTTGGACGACCAGAACGGGTTTTGGCCTATTTTTCGGCTATTTTCCTAAGTTTTCTCAAGTTAGGCGGACAGGACTCAAACTCGGGCTTCGTATATCGGATTCGAGTCCCATTAGTTGTAACACATTTTTATTGCCTATGCTGTGCTATTGCCTATATTTGCATGTCATTTTGATGACTAGGATGGGTTTTGGTCTCTTTTTCGGCTATTTTCCTAAGTTTTCTCAAGTTAGGCGGATGGGACTTGAACTCGGGCTCCGTCTATCGGAATCTAGTCCCGTCAATTGTAATGCGTGTCCATTGCCTATGCAGTGCTATTACCTATATTTGCGTGTTGATTGGACGACTGGGGCAAGTTTTGGTCCCTTTTTTGGCTATTTTCCTAAGTTTTCTCAAGTTAGGCAGACGAGACTCGAACTCGGGATCCATTTATCGGAATCGAGTCCCGTCAGTTGTAACACGTGTCTATTGCCTATAGGGTGCTATTGCCTATATTTTCGTGTTATTTGGACGACCAGGATGGGTTTTGGTCTCTTTTTCGACCATTTTCCTAAGTTTTCTCAAGTTAGGCGGACGGGACTCAAACTCGGGCTCTGTAAATTAGAATCGAGTCCCGTCAGTTCTAATATATGTCTATTGCCTATGCGGTGATATTGCCGATGTTTGCATGTCATTTGGACGACCGGGATGGGTTTTGGTCTCTTTTTCAGCTATTTTCCTAAGTTTTCTCAAGTTAGGCGGACGAGACTCGAACTCGGGCTCCGTATATCAGAATCGAGTCCCGTCAGTTATAACACATGTCTATTGCCTATGCGGTGCTATTTCCTATGTTTGCGTGTCGTTTGGACGACCGAGACGGGTTTTGGTCTCTTTGTTAGTTCCCGAAGGCACAATAGTTATCTAGAAGGGGGGTTGAATAGATGATTTAAAAATCTTTTCATTTTACTTAGTTAGTTTTGATAATGATTAAAATACATCGGAATAAAGATTTGTTTAATCTCCCTTAAGATATCTTGAATTAATGAGAATGAGGCAGTTATAGCAGTTATAGCAGTTATAGCACAAATATAATAGACACAACAATTTTAAGTGGTGAGAGCACTTAAAGCTCCTAATCTACTCTTCTACTCCTCGAGTAGGAAATCCACTAAGGATGTCTTTTACACTTTCTGAATCTCACAGATTCCTTCTAGACCAGCAGTCTAGGCACTTCTTAGTTCACTCTTTTACTCTTCAAGTCCAGCAGACTTGGTTTTTTATAGTTCACTTAGAACTCTTCAAGTCTTCTGACTTGGAACTCTTACTTTAGTTGATTGGTAGTTGTTGAGTTCTTGATTAATGCTACTCAGTTGCTATTAAGCACTTGTTCGAAAGAACTGAGTAGCTGAGCAAGCTTCCTCTTTTTCTCAGATCGTAGAGTTGAGCGTTGAGTGTTCTTGTGCATTTTTGTTCAATGCTTGCTTAGATCTCTCATCTGCATATGTTCTGCATATATGTGATCCTTGAAATCTATCCGTTGAAGCCATTTGTTGAAGCATTAAATGCATTTGATATTTCTGAACTTTGATGGAGACTTTTTTGCACACCTTCTGAATTGCATTCTGGCCCATTGACACAACAGACTACTTTCTCACCTAGCACCTAAAAAGTTGTTTTCCTCTGTCCTATGGTCCTTTCCTTAGCTTCTTGAATACATTCCTTTTGTTGAATAATAAGGATATCTTTTGTACCGTTGGGACTGGTGAGGACTTCAATGTTTTAAAACCATTCCACATTTCTTAGAATATGTTTCGAAACAAAAGTAGGGCTTGATGCTTCTGACACAAGGCAGATAATACTCTACGATCCATATCATGGTGTCTTGTCACATTAGTGCTTGGTCTGAAGATAACACTACGATCTCTCTCAGGAATTTGCACACTATGATCTTCACTTGCTCGTCTTGCAGACTCTACATTTTCGAAAGCACACTACGGTCTCTGAGTTAACTTCGGCAAACGTCTGGGCCACTCCATGATTTCTGTAGAGGCCCTTCAAGGCAGATACACTTCGATCTTCTAAGCTCTACGATCCTACCTTGGCTTCTGCAATCTCTTGATTAGCTCGATAGACTACGATTCTTGTTGAGGCCTATCTATTCCTTTCAAGTCATAGATCAACCTAACATCTTTGATCTCTTTATCTATACATTCGTTTATATAATGATGAACATTAAAAGCTAAGATCAACCTAACAAATTTGATCTATCACTAAGTCCTTATATATATATATATTCCTTGAAGGACTTTACATATAATCATGAGCATTAACTTTAAACATCAAATCAAAATATGCATTCTTCCAATAATCTTCCCCTATTTGATGTTGACATAACCAAGGGGATTTGTTGTCATGATTATCAAGTTCTAGATGCATTTTTAGGAAAGTAAACATGACTTAATATTTCAGTGAGCAACTGAAATTTCTAGAGAATAAACATGAATTTATTGATGTTTGAAGAATAGATATAACAATTAAGTTTTACATCAATAAGAATTTAAGTTTCAACTTGTCTCTATTTCTTTGATCTTTTGCGTGGAGGATTGACATATTCCTCAGCTCTTCTTTTCCTGCTTGTTTCTTCTTTTCTGGCTAGATCTTCCAGCTCACTTGGGCTTATCCTAGGATTATGATCATGCCTATTCATGAATGCAGGATCTCCAATTGGCATTCTTAGGCTTGTGGTGGTCACATTTTGTGAGCTGGTAGTTGGCCCTAGACTCCTTATTGGTTGAGCCATTAAAATTTCCTACTGATCAGATCGCTGAGTCTGATGGCCGGATCGTGGAGTCTACTGGTGGAATTTCCTTGTAGGAGAATTCCTTGAAGATTGAGTTTGGGATTGACTTCCGCCTCTGCCCTTGCCTTGAACTCCTTTCCCTTTATTCTCCCCCTTTATGTCAGCATCAAGGGTTCGAATGTTGTCGGATAGGCGAGTCATTCCTTGGACGAGCTTGTTGAGTTGGCTTTGGGTTTGAGCAATGTCCTCTCGATTTTCTTTGGTTAGAGCATCAGATCGAGTGTCCCGTCGTTGGAGGATGTCCAGAACAGTGTTAGTCTGTTTCATTTGGCCCATGGAGAAGTCCTGAAATTCTTTTAATGTAGTTTGGAGACTTGTGATGCTGTTTATCATAAGTTCATTTTGAGATTCCTGAGTCTTTTGTAGGAGTAGAACAACATCCTTGTGTCTTTTGGCTGCGAGAAAGTGGATGTCATCCCTATCCTTTATGCTCTTAATCATTTCCTTGATGAGCTCCTTAAGCTTCTTAGTGAGCATAGAGCTGAGAGTGCTTAGGAGACCATTTGCAGCATTCATCTTTGTTGTTAATCTCATTTGAATGATTTTAGTGTGTTCTTCAAGACTCTCATTGAGTTCCTTGATCACTTTCTTGGACATTGCTGACAAATCTGATTTGGTGGGCAGTTCTGAGAGAAGTTCATTTAGTTGGGGAATTTGTGAAGGAGGGGGTGTTTTCTTGTATTGATCTTGTAATAAGTAGAGGGCAATATCAAGGTTGAAGTATTCATTGGTGGATGAGGAGGGAATATCGAATGGAGGGGCCTGTGTTTGGGTGTTTAGAGTAGGTGGCTCTACGATTTGAGCTTGGGACTCTACAATGGGGCTAGAGTCAGTGATCATAGAGATGATGGGAGTTGGGAGCAATATAAAGTTGGGCATATTGGGTTCATCAGTTACAGAATTTTGGAATTCTATAACTGGGAATTGATTTAGTGGATGAAGGATCACTTCCAACCATCTTGGGAATTCATAAAATTGACTGAAGGATGGTAATGGAAAGTGATTAATTCTAAAGAGGGTTAGGATAGATAGTACCCCATGCTCAGTCTTTGAAGAAGAGTTATTTGTGAGTAACTTTTTGGCAAAGTTGAAGCTGCCTGGGAATCCATGAGCTAGCACGGAGATGGCTGGATATTCTTTGAAGCTCCAAAACATGTGATTCTAGGAGTTTAGAATTTGAGCTTGATGAAAAGGCATCATGGGTAGATAGGAGAACAGTTGCTCATAGTTAGCTTTTCTATACCCATTAATGCCCACAACTATGATCTCGACCTCGTCATCTTCTTTGTCTCCGTTCAAGGATTCCACAATATCAATGGCTTCATTTTGTTCCTGCTCTAGTTCTCCCTCATTTTCTGCAGGAACCTCTTCTTCTGTCATGGGGATAGGGATATCATGAGTCTCCCCCTCAACATGATCATCCTCCTGCAGGATTAGTACCTCCCCCTCAGCTGGAGCATTTTCTAGGATGAGAGCTTCAGGCATCTCCCCCTCAGCTTGAGCTTTGTCCTTTTTTGCCTTCTTTGATAGTTCCTTTTCAACGCAGCCAACTCTTTGTCTTCCTTTTTAAGTACTCCTTCATTGACAAGGATGTACTTCTTAACCAATTTTTGTCTTGGTTTTCTAGGCTGAGCCACAGCCTTAAGACTTCCTTGAGCTTCAGTTCTGTCCTGTTGATTTGCCAGAACGTCTGGTGAAGCAACTTCCTTGCTCGAGGTGTTCAGTCTGGTCTCTATGATCGGTGGAGACTCTAAGATCGAAGAGACAGATGGCCTCTAGGATTTGTGACTGGTTTTGTTCTTCTTCAGCAGCTGTGATATGGTGTCTCTATCTTCATCTGCCTCAGCCTGCTGTTGTTTTCTTCTTAGAATCCCTAGAGTCTCAATATCAGAGGACTCTACAGGTTTATTAGTGGTTGATCCCTGGGGTTCTTCTGTCATTCTATCCATTAGCTTTCTCTTGCCCTTACTTTTTCTGACCAGGGCAGTTGGTTCTTCCTTGTTAGTTTCTTCTTCTTCTTCTTTAGTCTCCCTAACAACTGACATATTCCCTGGAATCCCTGACTCCTTTGCATCAACAGTCCTACCACTGGACTCAGACATCATTCGTACATTTTTAGCAGGATTCCTTTTCCAGTTCTTGAACAGCTGCTAGGTTATTCTTCTGTTTAGATTTATTTGTTCACCTTCATCATCCTCAATTTTATCTCCCAAGGCGGACTGTAGAATAATACTGATGAATCGCCCGTAGAGCATTTTCCCAGAGCTTTTTGATTTCTTTGAGTTGAGAATCCATTTTCCAATCCATTCAAGTAGTAGAGCTCCATAGTTAAGTTGTATTCCACAACTTATGGCAGTCATGAGCTTGAGTTGTACCTCATTTATAGAATCGTGGCAAGAGCTCTTGCAGCATATGCATTTTCTGATAATGTCAGCCAAAAATTCGTACCTTTGAGGAAACTCCTTCTTCTTGTATCCTTTGACAGAGGGGAATTTCTTTTGATACATTCTTTTAAGTCCCTCATGGAAATCTATGCCATCTATAAATGAATACCCTTTAGATTTGAAACCTAGGGATAGGTTGATGTCCTCAGCCTTCAGCTTGATTTCCACATCCCTGACTTTCGTAGTGATGACGTCATTTTTGAACACACTGTTCCTGTAGAATTCTTTTACTAGCTTTGGGTAGATTAATGTGGCCGTACCTAGAGCTTCTTCGAGACCAGCCTTCTTTATTAATGATAGAGTTTTGTGAAATTTGGGTTCAACAGATTTGAACTCATCAAAATATAGTCTGTAGCCAGAGATGACGTTGGAGGCTGCCATTGATTTCTTTGCAAGGTGTATGGTTGATTGAGCTTACTTGAGAGTTAGGGTTTCTGCTTCTAGAGATAAGGGGAGAGATAAGCTTTTGAACTTTTGATTTCAAAAAGGCATCTTCAAATGGTACTAGTAACTTCCTTCTCACCATTTTTCTTAGTGGGACAGGTGTTGAATTCTACTTGGCTCTACGAATATGACTGAGGAGGATTATACTAAATTGCCCTTAACTCCTTCCGAGCTAATTTATTCTTTGGAAGGACTACGATTGTTGAGATGGTCCTTGGAATCGTCGAGTCTGTTCGATATTTGTCGAGTCTGCTTTCAAAGAATCGCTGAGTCTCGTCATTCGTGCTGAGTTGAGTCTGCTCGATGAATCGTCGTGTTCTGTTTCTATATTTGTCGAGTCTCTTTCGTGAATCATTGAGTTTGTTCAGCAGTCGTCGAGTCTGTTCAGCAATCGTCGTGTCTGACCGAGTCCTTGTGATGAACTTTTAACTTAGCATTCTTCTTGGTTCAAGGTAACTCAGGAAGGGCCAACCTCATAGAGTAAATCAAGGGTTAAGTTTGTTCCTGAGGTGCTTAACAGAGAAATTGCTTTGTTTTGAACTTTATCATCATAGGATGCTCCTTTGTTTTGTTGATGGGACTCTGCTATCGTTGAGTCTGCACCGCGATCGTTGAGTCTGCACTATGATCATTGTCTTTTATGTCACTTCAGATCTACAATCATGGACTTCCTTTGATCATGTCTATGATTTTAAACATAGCCTTTATATCTGTATAGTTAGCACAAACTAGAGCATATTTTTTATGGTTGTAAGTTAAGCATGCCTAGCTCACTTATTAACTTGTTAAATCTGGATTCATCTAGAGGCTTTGTAAAAACATCAGCAAGTTGATTTTCAGTAGGGATATATTGCAAAGATATAGTTCCATTTTGCACATGATCCCTAATAAAATGATACCTTATTTCTATATGCTTAGTCCTAGAATGCATGACAGGATTATGAGTTATTGCTATTGCACTTGTGTTATTACAGTGAATAGGTATGGACTTGAATTCAAACCCATAATCTTCTAGCTATTTTTTCATCCATAGGATCTCGAGCACAAGAAATGCTAAGCAAAGAATGTATTCACTTCTCAGAGTTGAAGTAGATAATTTAATTTTGCTTCTTGCTAAACCAGACACAAGTCTGCTTTCCAAAGAATCGACAAAAGCATCGGGCACTCTTTTCTATCTATTTTGTAGCCTGCAAAATCAACATCTGTGTATCCTGTTAGTTCAAATGAGGACTCCTTGGGATACCAAAGCCCCAAGTGAGGTGTACCCTTGAGATACCTGAAAATCCTCTTTACAGCAGTTAAATGTGATTCTTTAGGATTAGCCTGAAATCTATCACAAATGCATGTTGCAAACATTATATCTAGTCTACTGGCAGTTAGATATAAAAGAGATCCTATCATACCTCTGTATTGAGTTATATCAATACTTTTACCTTTTCCATCTTTGTCAAGCTTTGTTGTAGGGGAAATTGGGGTTTTTATGGGAGAGGCTGATTCCATGCCATACTTCTTAAGTAAATCTTTAATATACTTGGCTTGGTTTATGAAGATTCCTTCATCAGTCTGCTTTACTTGTAGTCTAAGGAAGAAGTTTAGCTCACCCATCATACTCATTTCAAACTTGCTCTGCATAAGCTTGGAGAATCTCTTACATAACTTTTCGTCAGTAGATCCAAAAATAATATCATCAATGTATATTTGAACCAACAAGACTTTATCTTTATGCTTTCTAATAAATAGTGTGGTATCTACTCTACCTCTAGAGAACCCATTTTCAATAAGAAAGTTAGTTAGTGTTTCATACCATGCTCTAGGTGCTTGTTTAAGACCATATAAGGCTTTGTCTAATCTATAAACATAATTAGAAAGAGATGGATTGATGAAACCTGGAGGTTTCTCTACATGGACTTCTTCTTGAAGTTCACCATTCAAGAATGCACTTTTGACATCCATTTGAAAGACCTTGAATTTCATGTGAGCAGCAAAGGTAAGGAATATTCTGATGGCTTCTAGTCTTGCAACAGGTGCAAATGTCTCATCATAGTCAATGCCTTCTTCCTGGGAGTAGCCTTTGGCCACTAGTCTTCCCTTATTTCTGGTTATTACTCCATCTTCATCCATCTTATTTCTGAAGACCCACTTGGTTTAAATGACAGGATGATTCTTTGGTCTTGGTACCAATCTCCATACTTTGCTTCTTTCAAACTGATTAAGTTCTTCCTGCATGGCTTCTATCCAGCTGGAGTCTTCGATAACATCCTCTATCTTCTTAGGTTCCATTTGTGACAGGAAGCTTAGATAAAAACATTCATTTTAGGTGGCAGCTCTTTTTTTGACTCTTGCACTCGGATCTCCAATGATTAGGTCTTGAGTGTGATCTCTTGCCCATCTTTTTCCTGTTGGAACATCTGTCCTTATGCCTTCTTGTCTTAGATCTTCAAGATCTATTTCTTCTTCTTGGTGTGGAGGCTCGTTGTTTGGCATAGGCCTCTCTACGATCTCATTTCCTTGCTCAATGATTTCACTGTTTGGTACTACGATCGTAGTGTTGAGCTCGATGACCTCGTTCATAGTGTATGAACTGTCGGTCATAGTGTCTTGAAGTACTATTTTGTCTAAGTCTGTCTCATCAAAGATGATGTGAATTGAGACTTCAACACTCAGTGTCTTCTTATTGAACACTCTGTAGACCTTACTGTCTGTGGCATATCCAAGGAAGATTCCTTTGTCTGACTTGGATTGGAACTTAGTTAAGTACTGCTTTCCATTGTTGAGAATGTAGCATGCACAGCCGAATACATGAAAGTAGCTGACACTTGGCTTTCTTCCTTTCCACAGTTCATAGGGAGTCTTCTTAATCGTAGAGTGTATGAGTGATCTGTTCTGAGTGTAGCATGCAGTGTTGACAGCTTATGCCCAGAAGTATTGAGGTAGATGGGCTGCTACTAGTAGAGTTCTTCCAGCCTCTATCAATGTCCTGTTCTTTCTCTCAGCTACTCCATTTTGATGAGGAGTTCGTGGAGCTGAGAAGTTGTGACTGATGCCATTGTCTGTGCAGAACTGGTCCATTTCTGAGAAGTTGAATTCTCTGCCATGATCACTCCTTATGGCCTTGATTTTCTCTCCTTTCACGTTCATCACCAGTCTGAACATCTTGACCAGTTGGGAGCTTGTTTCATCCTTTGAGGTTAGAAAGAACACCCATGTGAATCTGGTGTAATCGTCAACTATGACTAGAGAGTATCTCTTCCCTCCATGTCTCATCGTTGGAATTAGCCCAAATTGATCCATGTGTAGCAACTGCAGGGGCTTGTCAATTGAGTTGGCAGTTTTGCTCTTGAATGAGCTTCTGGTTTGCTTTCCATGTTGACAGGCACTGCACTGTCTTTCTTTAACTAAGTTGAACTTGGGTAAGCCTGGAACTAGATCTTTTGAAGTTAATTTGGACATGCTTTTGAAGTTGAGATGAGATAATCTTCGATGCCATAGCCAGCTCATTTCTTCAGATGCTTTAGCCAGAAAGCATATTGTCTCATCTGAGCTTAGTTGTCCAAGATTTACTGTATAGATATTTCCTTCTCTTGTTTCGGTTAACTTTACAGCAGATGTCTTCAGGTCTCGAACTTTACATTGATTGTTGAGGAATGTTACTTGATGACCCTTGTCGCAGAGTTGGATAATGCTTAGAAGATTGTGTTGTAGACCTTCCACATAGGCCACTTTACTGAAGGATACTTCACCATTTCCAGCTGAGCCATATCCTCTTGTCTTTCCAGAGCCGTTGTCTCCAAAGATGACTGAGGGACCCTCCTTCTCTATGTAGTTAGATAGAAGGGCTTTGTTCCCAGTCATGTGCCTTGAGCATCTACTGTCCAGATACCAGATTGTGATCGTGGAGCTCTTTTCCTGTAGTAACATTAAACCTTCATTTTGGTACCCATACTTGAATGGGTCCTACTTTGTTAGTGCCCTTGGGGACCCAAACCTGCTTGACTTTGGGTCTCATATGCATGGAATTATAATGACATTTTGCAGCCTTGTGGCCAACTTTGTAGCACACAAAACATCTAATATGATGCATGTTTGTGTGTGTGTGAGAATTCTTTCTCCATTTGGACTTTTGTGGGTTATTGGTCATCCTACTGTTAAGCTGATATTCCTTCTTCCATGTGTCCTTGTGTTTCATGATTTGTGAGGGGTATACCTTACCTCTACTGTACCTTCTCAGTTGGTTCGTAGAGCTGGTCTTATTGGACTCTACGATCCTTTGATCTTGGTGAGTAGTGGCTGGGTTACTCTTCTCTTTTCTGAAACCCAGACCAACATGAGATCCCTTATTCCTAGGAATATAGATTGAATCAGTAGAGCAAGGTTTGACAGGCTCTTCCTTCTGTGAGGATTTCACAAATATAATGCCTCTACTAAAACTTGAGGCATTACTAGTGCTAGTTTCCTCTACTTTTGCCACACATGACTCTGAGGTAGATTCTCCAAAGCTTAACCCTGTTCAGTCAGAGACATTTCTCTGACTAGAGATTAGGGAGTCTATGGATGAAGAGGATTTATTCCATGTAGAGATTGTCTTTTCTAGTTCCTCAATTTTAGAGGTTAGACTTGACTCTCTTTTTGCATTAAGCTCATTTGTTTGTTTCAAGAGCTTATTCTAAGCTTCAAACTTGGAGAGAGAATCAGTACTGAGAAGGGCTGTTTCTAGTTCTTCTTGAACTTTTTCTTTCTCCTTTTGAAGAAGTGAATAGTCCTTAGTCAGAACTTTAAACCACTTCATGTATTGATGCAGATCAGATGTTATGCCATGCAGTGCAGTTCTTAAGTCATCAATATCTACATCAGGAGAGTTGAAGTCAAATACCTCATCAATACTTACTTCATGTATGTTGGAGTTCTATTTGTCCCTTGCATTTTTGGCCATCAGGCAAAGATTTGCCATTTGAGGATCTTCATCATCTCCAGATTCCGGAGTTGAGTCATTGTTTGAGTCACTCCATGATCCTCTAGCTACAAGGCCTTTGTCATTCTTCTGAGGCCTTTTGTTGCCTTTGTATTCCATCTTTGAATGTGATTTCTTCTTGAGTTCTTCTCTGAGAGGTTTGTTGCAGTTAGCAATGAAGTGGCCAGGTTTCTTGCAATTGTAGCATAGGTCATTCATTTGCTCCTGGCTGCTGTTGTTGCTGACTTTCTTTGGTTTGCCAGTTTTTCCTTGTCGCATGAACCTTCTGAGTCTCTTCACCAGCATTGCAAAGTCCTCATCATCATCATCTTCATCAAAGTCAGAATCAGCTTCAGTGTTGACTTTGGAGGTGTTTTCATTTGCTTTGAGAGCAACACCTTTATCCTTCTTTCTTCCTTCAGACAAGGTTTCTACTCGTTGAGTCAGTTCCAGTTCGTATATGAGAAGGTTGCCATATAACTGTTGAACAGTCATTTCATGTAGATTCTTTGACTCTCTAATGGGAGTGGTTTTGGCATCCCACTTGCTTGGTGAGGCTCTCATGAACTTTATGATTAGATCTTTGTTTGGATAGATCTTTCCATAGGCTCGTAGAGAGTTGAGCAGAACATTAATTCTCTCGTATGTGGCAGTGACGTTTTCTCCTTGAACGTGTGTAAACATCTCATATTGCTGAGTCAAGAGGGATTGTTTATTTTCTCTGACTTCTTCTGTTCCTTCATGCATGATGAGCAGTGCTTCCCAAACCTCCTTTGCTTTTTTTCTATTGACTACATTTTTGAATAGATCATCTTCTAAAGATTGAAACAAAATGTTCTTGGCCTTTTTGTCGAGTTGAACAACTCTCTTCTCGTTGTCTATCCATTCTCCTTTGACCTTGATCTGTATTCTGTTTGGATCATCTGTAGTCAGTGCAAGCTTTGTGGGAATGTAGGGCCCATTCTGAACAGTTTCAAATAGATCTTCATCTATTGAATCCATGTAGGCTTGCATCCGAACTTTCCAGTTGGCGAATTTATCTTTGTTGCACATAAGAGGCTTGTTGCCTCCTCCAGTCTTTGATTCACTTGGTAAGTGTGCCATTAGATCTACTCAAGCTTTGTAAGCTATATAATAGAACCTGCTTTGATACCAATTGTTAGTTCGTGGAGGCACAATAGTTATCTAGAGGGGGGGGTTGAATAGATGATTTAAAAATCTTTTCGTTTTACTTAGTTAGTTTTGATAATGATTAAAACATAGTGGAATAAAGATTTGTTTAAACTCCCTTAAGATATCTTGAATTAATGAGAGTGAGGCAGTTATGGCAGTTATAGCAGTTATAGCACAAATATAATAGACACAGCAGTTTTAAGTGGTTCAGAGAACTTAAGGCTCCTAATCCACTCTTCCTACTCCTCGAGTAGGAAATCCACTAATGATGTCTTTTACACTTTTTGAATCTCATAGATTCCTTCTAGACCAGCAGTCTAGGCACTTCTTAGTTCACTCTTGAACTCTTCAAGTCCAGCAGGCTTGGTTCTTCACAGTTCACTTAGAACTCTTCAAGTCCTTCTAACTTGGAACTCTTACTTCAGTTGATTGGTTGTTGTTGAGTTCTTGATTGATGCTACTCAGTTGCTCTTAAGCACTTGTTCGAAAGAACTGAATAGCTGAGCAAGCTTCCTCTTTTTCTCAGATCGTAGAGTTGAGCGTTGAGTGTTCTTGTGCGTTTTTGTTCAATGCTTGCTTAGATCTCTCATCTGCATATGTTCTGCATATATGTGATCCTTGAAATCTATCCGTTGAAGCCTTTTGTTGAAGCATTAAATGCGTTTGACATTTCTAAACTTTGATGGAGACTTTTCTGCACACCTTCTGAATTGCATTCTGGCCCACTGACACAGTAGACTGCTTTCTCACCTAACACCTGAAAACGTGTTTTCCTCTGTCCTATGGTCCTTTCCTTAGTTTCTTGAATACGTTCCTTTTGTTGAATACTAAGGATATCTTTGTTACCGTTGGGACTGGTGAGGACTTCAACGTTTCAAAACCATTCCACATTTGTTAGAATATGTCTCCAAACAAAAGTAGGGCTTGATGCTTCTGACACAAGGCAGATGATACTCTAAGATCCATATCGTGGTGTCTTGTCACATTGGTGCTTGGTTTGAAGATAACACTATGATCTCTCTCAGGAATTTACACACTACAATCTTCACTTGCTCGTCTTGCAGACTCTACGTTTCTGAAAGAACACAACGGTCTCTGAGTTAGCTTCGGCAAGCGTCTAGGCCACTCTACGATTTTTGTAGAGGCCCTTCAAGGCAGATACACTACGATCTTCTAAGATCTACGATCCTGCCTTGGCTTCTGCAATCTCTTTATTATCTCGATAGACTGGGATTCTTGGTGAAGCCTATCTATTCCTTTCAAGTCATAGATCAACCTAACATCTTTGATCACTTTATCTATACATTCGTTTATAGAATGATGAACATTAAAAGCTAAGATCAACCTAACAAATTTGATCTATCACTAAGTCCTTGTACATATATTCCTTGAAGGACTTTACATATAATCATGAGCATTAACTTTAAACATCAAATCAAAATATGCATTCTTCCAACACTATTTTTCGGCTATTTTCCTAAGTTTTCTCAAGTTAGGCAGACGGGACTCAAACTCAGGCTCTACATATCGAAATCGAGTCCTGTCAGTTATAATGCGTGTCTATTGCCTATGCGGTGCTATTGCCTGTGTTTACATGTCATTTGGACGACCGGGACAGGTTTTGGTCTCTTTTTTGGCTATTTTCCTAAGCTTTCTCAAGTTAGGCGGACAAGACTCGAACTCGGGCTCCGTATTCGGAATTGAGTCCCGTCTATTGTAACACGTGTCTATTGCTTATGCGGTGCTATTGCCTGTATTTGCTTGTCGTTTGGACGACCGAGACGGGTTTTGGTCTCTTTTTCGGCTATTTTCCTAAGTTTTCTCAAGTTAGGCGGACGGGACTCGAACTCGGGCTCCGTATATTGGAATCTAGTCCTGTCAGTTGTAACACATTTCTATTGCCTATGTGGTGATATTGCCTGTCTTTGCGTGTCATTTGGACGACCGGGGCGGGTGTTGGTCTCTTTTTCGGTTATTTTCTTAAGTTTTCTTAAGTTAGGCGGACGGGACTTGAACTTGGGCTCCGTATATCAGAATTGAGTCCCGTTTGTTGTAACGCGTGTCTATTTCCTATGCGCTGTTATTGCCTGTGTTTACGTGTCGTTTGGACGACCAGGACGTGTTTTGGTCTCTTTTTCGGCTATTTTCCTAAGTTTTCTCAAATTAGGCGGACATGACTCGAACTCGAGCTCCGTATATCGGAATCGAGTCCCGTCAGTTGTAATGTATTTCTATTGCTTATGCGGTGCTATTGCCCGTGTTTGTGTGTCGTTTGGATGACCGGGACAAGTTTTGGTATCTTTTTTAGCTATTTTCCTAAGTTTTCTCAACTTAGGCGGATGGGACTCGAACTCGGGCTCTGTATATCGGAATTGAATCCCGTTTATTTTAACGCGTGTTTATTGCCTATACGGTGCTATTTCCTGTGTTTGCGTGTCATTTGGACGACCTGGGCGGGTTTTGGTCTCTTTTTTGGCTATTTTCCTAAGTTTTCTCAAGTTAGGTGGACGGGACTTGAACTCGGGCTCCGTATATTGGAATTGAGTCCTGTCAGTTATAACGCGTATCTATTGCCTATGCAGTACTATTGCCTATATTTGCGTGTCATTTGGACGTCTAGGACGAGTTTTGGTCTCTTTTTCGGCTATTTTCCTAAGTTTTCTCAAGTTAGACGGACGAGACTCAAACTCGGGCTCCGTATATTAGAATCGAGTCCCATTAGTTATAACGTGTGTCTATTGGCTATACGGTGCTATTACCTATGTTTGCGTGTTGTTTGGACAACCAGGATGGGTTTTGGTCTCTGTTTTGACTATTTTCCTAAGTTTTCTCAAGTTAGGCGGACGAGACTCGAACTCGGGTTCCGAATATTGGAATCGAGTCCCGTTAGTTGTAACGCGTGTCTATTACCTATGCGGTGCTATTGCCTGTGTTTGCGTGTCGTTTGGACGACCTGGACGGGTTTTGGTCTCTTTTTTGGCTATTTTCCTAAGTTTTCTCAAGTTAGGCGGATGAGACTCGAACTCGGGCTCCGTATATCGGAATTAAGTCCCGTCAGTTGTAACATGTGTTTATTGCCTATGTGGTGCTATTCCCTGTGTTTTCATGTCGTTTGGACGACCGGGACGGGTCTTGGTCTCTTTTTCAGCTATTTTCATAAGTTTTCTCAAATTAGGTGGACGGGACTCGAACTCGGGCTCAGTATATCGGAATCGAGTCCCGTCAGTTGTAACGCGTGTCTATTTCCTATGCGGTGATATTGTTTGTGTTTGCGTGTTGTTTGGAAGATCGGGGTGGGTTTTGGTCTCTTTTTCGGCTATTTTCCTATGTTTTCTCAAGTTAGGCGGACGTGACTTGAACTCGGGCTTCATATATTGAAATTGAGTCCCGTCAGTTGTAACGCGTGTCTATTGCCTATGCAGTGCTATTGCCTATGTTTGCGTGTGACCGACATGGGATTGGTCTCTTTTTTGGCTATTTTCCTAAGTTTTCTCAAGTTAGGCGTACATGACTTGAACTCGAGCTCCGTATATCAGAATCGAGTCCCGTCAGTTGTAACGTGTGTCTATTTCCTATATAGTGCTATTTCCTGTGTTTGCGTGTCGTTTGGACAACCGGGACGGGTTTTGGTCTCTTTTTCGGCTATTTTCCTAAGTTTTCTCAAGTTAGGCGGACGAGACTTGAACTCGGGCTTCGTATATCGGAATCGAGTCCCATCAGTTGTAACGTGTGTCTATTGCCTATGCAGTGCTATTGCTTGTGTTTGCGTGCCATTTGGACGACCGGGACAGGTTTTGGTCTCTTTTTTGGCTATTTTCCTAAGTTTTCTCAAGTTAGGCGGACGAGACTCGAACTCGAGCTCCGTATATCGGAATCGAATCCCGTAAGTTGTAACGCGTGTCTATTGCCTATGCGGTGCTATTACCTATGTTTGCGTGTGACCGGGATGGGTTTGGTCTCTTTTTTTGGCTATTTTCATAAGTTTTCTCAAGTTAGGCAGACGGGACTTGAACTCTGGTTTCGTATATCGAAATCGAGTTCCGTTAGTTGTAACGCATGTTTATTGCCTATGCAGTGCTATTTCCTGTGTTTGCATGTCGTTTGGACGATCGAGACGGGTTTTGGTCTCTTTTTCGGCTATTTTCCTAAGTTTTCTCAAGTTAGGCGGATGGGACTCGAACTTGGGCTCCGTATATCGAAATTGAGTCCCATCAGTTGTAACGCTTGTCTATTGCCTATGCGGTGCTATTTCCTATGTTTGCGTGTTGTTTGGACGACCGAAACGAGTTTTGGTCTCTTTTTTAGCTATTTTCATAAGTTTTCTCAAGTTAGGCGGACGGGACTCGAACTCGGGCTCCGTATATCAAAATCGAGTCCCGTCAGTTGTAACGCATGTCTATTGCCTATGAGGTGATATTGCCTGTGTTTGCATGTCATTTGAATGACCGGGGCGGGTTTTGGTCTTTTTTTCAACTATTTTCCTAAGTTTTCTTAAGTTAGGCGGACGGGCCTTGAACTCGGGCTTCGTACATCGGAATCGAGTCCCGTTAGTTGTAACATGTGTCTATTGCCTATGCGGTGCTATTGCCTATATTTACGTGCCATTTGGACGACCAGGACGGGTTTTGGTATCTTTTTTGGCTATTTTCCTAAGTTTTCTCAAGTTAGGCGGACGGGACTCGAACTCGGGCTCCGTATATTGAAATCGAGTCCCATCAGTTGTAACACATGTCTATTGCCTATGCGGTGCTATTGCCTATGTTTGCGTGTGATCGGGATGGGTTTGGTCTCTTTTTCGGCTATTTTACTAAGTTTTCTCAAGTTAGGCGGACGGGACTCGAACTCAGTCTCCGTATATCGAAATCGAGTCCCATCATTTGTAACACATGTCTATTGCCTATGCGGTGCTATTGCCTATGTTTGCGTGTGACCGGGATGGGTTTGGTCTCTTTTTTGGCTATTTTCCTAAGTTTTCTCAAGTTAGGCGGATGGGACTCGAACTCGGGCTCCGTATATCAGAATCAAGTCCCGTTACTTGTAACCCATGTCTATTGCCTAAGCGGTGCTATTGCCTGTATTTGCGTGTCGTTTGGACGACCGGGACGGGTTTTGGTCTCTTTTTCGGCTATTTTCTTAAGTTTTCTCAAGTTAGGTGGACGAGACTCGAACTCGGGCTCCGTATATCGGAATTGAGTCCCGTCAATTGTAACATGTGTCTATTGCCTATGCGGTACTATTTCCTATGTCTGCGTGTCATTTGGACAACCGGGGTGGGTTTTGGTCTCTTTTTTGGCTATTTTCCTAAGTTTTCTCAAGTTAGGTGGACGGGACTCGAACTCGGGCTCCGTATATCAGAATCGAGTCCCGTCAGTTGTAATGCATGTCAATTGTCTATGTGGTGCTATTGCCTATGTTTGCATTTCGTTTGGACGACCGGGACGGGTTTTGGTCTCATTTTCGGCTATTATCCTAAGCTTTCTCAAGTTAGGCAGATGGGACTCGAACTCGGGCTCTGTATATCGGAATCGAGTCCCGTCAGTTATAACGCGTGTCTATTGCCTATACAGTGCTATTGCCTATGTTTGCGTGTCGTTTGGATGACCGGGACGGGTTTTGGTCTCTTTTTCGGCTATTTTTCTAAGTTTTCTCAAGTTAGTGACGGACTCGAACTTCGGTTTCAGATATCGAATCGAGTCCCGTCGGTTATAACGCTGTGTCTCATTGCCTATCTTGATTGCTATTGCTTGTGTTTGCGTGTCATTTGGATGACCAGGACAGGTTTTGGTCTCTTTTTCAGCTATTTTTCTAAGTTTTCTCAAGTTAGGCGGACGGGACTCGTGTAATACCCGAGAATTTCCGCATATTATTAAATAAATATATTAATGAAAATAAATATTTATTTGAATATGAACAATTTCGTATTATAAAATGAGATAACTCAATCAAATTAATAAATGAATAATTGAGAATACGTGGAGTTTGTGGTAAACTCGTTGAAAGCCTTGTGTGGCATGGTGATGGAAATTCAAATAGTAATGATAAGCGGCGAAGAAATATTGAGATGAGCAATTAAGTAATATTAATTGTTAAGTGTTGTTGTAGTATATTTATGGATTTTTAATTGATATTAATAAGGTCGGTTAATATGTGATTATTAATTATTATTTAATTGATAATGGTTGTGGTGGAATATTGATTTCTTGGCAATTATTAATAATAGGTGATTATTATATAGATAAGTAATGATTATGGAAAACCCATAAATGGGTGGATTAATTAATATTGATGTTAATTAATTAAGGAAGTGCATGGTTAATTTATTTAACATAAGTGAGTAAGTTAGTAATATAATAATATTATATTGATAGTTATGAGCATGTGAACAATAATACAAAAATAACAATATAGTGCGATGTGACATTTATGTGACTATATATATTAAGTCTTATAAAACTATATTGCTTGGACATTGTAATTACACATATTAAAACTATGTGTTATAAATATATTATCTATGTGCCAATATGTATATGGACATGTATGAAAATTATATACCATGAACTATTAAAGTATACCAAATGTGATAAGATGTATATAGATTATATGTATATTACATTCCATATTCTATCTACTACATTGAAACCTTAATTATTAAGTATGATATTTAATTATAATATATGGTTGAGATGTGTATTAAAAAATATAACATAAGAGTGTGGATGTGTAGGAGTATACAAGAATGCTAGTTAATTTGTTTGTCCCAAATTGATAGTCCCATTTTACTCTCATTTCCCATTCACGTGCATTTCATAAAGGCTAAGGCCTATGTTTTTCATATTTTCTTCCAAGCTTGCTAGGCATGATCATGGGGGGGTGGTACTCATGATGAAATCCAACAACTAATTACCAACTCCTTCTTATACATCATACAATCCCTCAACCCATGAGTTTGATTTCTTGGACTATGGCTTGGCATGGTCAAAGAATTCTCTATAAATTGGACATTTCTCTTCATTATCTATGTTGCTTGAATTGTCTGATAATTTGTTAAGTGAGAGATTGAGAGCATACAAGTGTGCTAGAGCTTAGAAGTTCATTTGGAGCAAGTCTTCATCACATTGCAAAGGTATAAACTCTTTTCATTGTTACCATTTTCATTCTTTGTAAAAATGGAGTTTTGGTCTTGAAATTCAAAATTTTGAATTCATGGAATTGTATGTTAATGAGGTTGGGTAATGTCCATATAGATGTTATATGATCACATAAGCTTGTTGCAATCGGTTTGCAAGTGTTTAAAACCCATTTGGTGAATAAATTTTGGGATTTGGCTAGTCATTCTTGAAGCGGTATTCTCTTTTCAACCGAACCAGGTACTGCAGCCAGAGTGCGCCACATTGTATTGAGGCCGAGGTACGTAGGCTGCTGGCATTCTTGAACTCAGTTGAGAAATCTGTTTTCAAATCTGATCATGAGTAGCTAGTTGTTTTGACTTAAGATAACATGTGAACATGTTTATGATGTATATTTGGATATGTTGACCTAATGTTAGCATGTTTTCATAGACTTACATGATTAATGGAGACATATGGTTTAAATGGAGATTTGAACCTTAAGTTTTGAAAACCAACTATGTTAAAGATCATGTTCTACAAATTGTGAACCTAGCGAGCTATGCATGACTGATTTTGCACATAGATGAGCATGTTGTAGTGTACATAGTCCGTTGAGAATGATAAAACTTGTTAAGCCTTATGTTAGGAATATTTTCAAGGAAAGACTTAGCCTAGTATGCTAACTTGTATGATTTCTACATGTGGTATATTCTGACTTTGCAAAGAATGTTAATGTGACTTAGACATGCATGAATAAACCTTTAGCTTATGCTTAAGTGATTAGCAAAGAAGCATGAACATGTTGTATACTTTACAAATGAAAATATGACCTTTGAATATGAATATTATCATGTTACCTTGAGGACTAGAATCTGACATTTGTGATCATATTTAATGAATCTCTTAGACTAACTCATGTAGTGTAACCATGGATATACTATGCTTGTATGTTATATTTCAAGAAAAGCACGAACAAAGCATATTTTCAACTAAAGCGGTGATTAGTTTCACGTATGTGTTACGAATACACACAAGCATGTATAATATGAGTGTTGTAACTAACTTGTATGATTTAGAAAGCAAGCATGCTAGACTTTGTGGTTTCATGACCTTAATTTGTTGAAATGATCGAACTTAGAACCATGATATGCAAGAAAGGGCCTAGATTGATCTAAGAAGCATGTGAAAGCCTTTAACATGTCAAAATACATGAAGTATAAGTGTGCGTTTGAGACCGGATAGAACCCACAAGGTAGCAGATGAGTCTTGGCGAGGTCGGGGGGATTCTGCAGCAATTGCGCTTTGGGTCCTAGGCCTAACCATGGCGCAAATTGCGCCATGATCTGAATCCCGAAAATGAATTCTGATCTTTTGGACAATAACTTACATGATACTTATGATGCTAAATGTGATCTAAAACCTACTGATGTACATATATATGTGTGATGCTTAGTTGATAAGTCGGTGTTGCATTGAAATGAAAAGTCCATGAGTAGAGGAGGTCCTAACCTTGAGCATTCTTGATTTGTTTATAAAATGACTAAGTGTTTGGTTCATGATTACTTATAAACTGATTTTGTACCATATGTGCATACTTGTATCGTGTCAAGCTTGATTAAAGACTGTGTTAGCTAATTAACATCTTGAACATATAATGCGTTATAAATAGGATTCGAAAGTGTTGATTTATTAATGTGGATAAACTACGCTCAAGGCAAGTTCCCTAAACTTACTCTAATTATTATTGAGCAAGTTTTCTTGAACCTTACTTTTATTGAGCACGTATCCGAACCCTATTATTATTGTTGTGCAATATCATTGCATTATACCTTAAGCTTATCCTTTTGAATACAAGTTAGATTACTTTGTTAAACCCTTGTGAAAGCTATTATTCATGTTGAAATTGGTATTGTCCTTGAATATTGTGAAAGAGTCGATGCCATTTGATTCGGCTAGACTATATGCATGTTTATAATAACACTATCCAAACCAATTGATTGGTGCGGGAATCTTGAAAACTGAGTTGGACAACCCTTTTGGTAAGGGGAGTGTATGTTGTTGGAAACCCCAACACATGAATAGATATTATTGTGGTGTTATGCATAACGTAAAGTATTGTAGACTGATCATCTATAGTACTTGATATTTTTGGTTATCAGTTTAATATTGGTAACTCTAGTGGAAGTTCCATAGTCCTTAGTGACTGCTCAGTATAAATTGCTTATCCAGTTGGATACATTATTAGCCGTTGAATTCATATATATCTGTTGATTTATATTGAATTTCTATATCCCTTATTCATGATGTTATTCTGACACTTTGAACTATCCGAGAAATAACCCTTCGATATTTCAAATCTTGTGATATTATATCCTGCACCCTTGTTGTATATTACTTGCTGGGCAATTTGTGCTCATCCTTTCTTATTTAAAACCTTTTAGTTAAGGAAGAACAGGGAGGTGTCTCTGGAGCAGACAAGGGCAAGGGCAAGGCTACCGACTAGCTTGTCCTTTATATGTTTAAAGCTATTATGTTATGCTAAGACTGTTTGTGGACTATATTTAAACTTAAGTAGGATTATGTAATAGGTCTTTATTCGATACTATTATGTAATCTATTAAGTATTGTAGGTTGTGAGACTTGGGGGAATAATTATAATAAATCATTGTATATTATTCTAAAGTAGATTTTCCGTTGTGTGTGCGTTATTTTAGTTATTATGGTCTTACCATGAGAACGTGATGAACCGAATTCGAGTGACCAAGTGGAGGTTCGAATTTTGGGGCGTCATAACTCGAACTCAGGCTCCGTATATCGGAATCGAGTCCCGTCAGTTATAACACGTGTCTATTGCCTATGTTTGCGTGTTGTTTGGATGACCGGGACGTGTCGTCATGGTGTTTTGTGCAGTCTAACTAGCTAATTACTAATGATGAACTTTACCCACCATATGCTAAATATATACCACTACTACTACCATTTTCCTATTTAAATATATACCACTACTACTACCACATGCCTGTGTTTGCGTGTTAACTAGTTATTTGATAGTTTATATAATCAATATAATTACAAATAAGGAAATACATCAATAATAAGTTTTACCTGTTGAATATATGGAGGAAAGATGTTGGCCAAGACAACTGCACATACACGGATGGCCTCCTCCCGGACTACACCCATGAGGTCGTCAGTGACAGCTACAGGATCTATGGAGCCGTGGACAACCTCTTGAGCAAGCTGGTAGATCCGCTCACGTGATGGTGCACTTGACTGCACGACACTGCTCGCCATGCACCCCTCTATGATCCGCCTGAAGAAGTCGTCAGATAATGAAGGACCGACGCCTGATCCACTCACACCACTACCTCCGGTGGGTGGGCGACGTCGAGATCTCACAGCAGGGACTATAGTGTAGGCTGGGACATGGGGAATGCCCACAACTCTACCCTTTTTCGCCCTCTGTAGCCTGAAGCCAATTCTCCATCTCCTCGTCCTCACGCTCAGCATCGGCCACTGAAGTGTCACCTCTCTGGCTGCTCCAGACCATACAAAGGTCCTCGAACCGTGTCTGAAAAAACACAGAAATAGGTGAAAAGCAAGTATTACACAAAAAAATACAAAAGAATTTCAAAGCCATGTAATACATACTAAATGAAATAATTAAATTACTTACCGTAATGTGCTCTACCTCAGGTGAGATATAACCACCGTCACCTTTCTTCTGGTGAGCGTGCCCCCAAAACTCGAGGCTGGAAGGTCAGTGCTTTAGACTCAGCTCGAGTCTCTCCTCAGAGAGTCGTCGTCGACTCCCGAAGCAAGTGTGGGAGACGACTCATATCTCAGGCGGATGTCTGTTGTCAGGACATCTTCTTGGACGCCTCGCCCTCCCAAATATCGCACATCTGCTCCCACACCGCAGCACCAATGAAATTTGGCCGGACATCTCTAAGTGTCTGTCGATCAACCATCTTGGTCTGGGCCTTCTTCTTCCACTCGTAGACCCACTTGTGTTAATTCATCTCGAGATACTTCCCGAGAACAGTGATGCCATGGGCTTCCTGCCCATCCTCGAAGCGATAATATCTTTGCAGTATAACATATGAATATTAGCAGTTACTTAGTAGACAACATATAGCAAAGCGGTAAATAAATATTTAAAAGCACAAATTAAAACTAACATATGAATGAATGACTTCTTACCCTAAACTCAAGAATAATAATCATTACAAAAGGGCATCATCCACATCCGCCCACCTCATCCACTTTGGAGAATCGGGCTATGACGATCCCAAGCAACGTGTTCCTTGGCGTCGCGTTAAGGATGCTAAAATTAAAATTATTAAATTTTCAAATTACAAAGAATATATAAGAACTAAACAATTAATACAAACGTAATGTATATATTACCTAGTAGTCCCAACACGGCATATAAGCGACGCCTGGGGGGGATTCCCCAGCAATCCACGTGCTAGTCCCCGTGGAGGTCTACGTCGATCACCTATGTAGTGAAATACAACAATATTTATATAAACGAATATAATGTCAATATTATATAAAATTAAAAATAATAAGATGTATAACAACAAAACATGTAATTATACTTGAAGATCCGACATGATCATCACCAGC
This sequence comes from Panax quinquefolius, assembly GCA_020205615.1. Taxonomy (NCBI): domain Eukaryota; kingdom Viridiplantae; phylum Streptophyta; class Magnoliopsida; order Apiales; family Araliaceae; genus Panax; species Panax quinquefolius. Next base: position 128,820,685 of record CM035156.1, read on the forward strand.
ACTACCTCCACGCCCCCCACGGCCTGAACTACCAACACGCCCACAACGATCGCCGTGTGATGTACGCGCCATATCTGTATATATACTATCAAATCATCATCAAATCGTCATGCACATACAACTAAAAGGATATAATATGCAGATATAACTAAAAGGAAACAACTATAACAAAGTCACGATCATTTATGCCCCAAAGTCACCATGTTTGCTCTGTTCCCGCCTATTATACAAAAATGGCGACTCTCTATTTTCCTCTTCCACTTTGTCTCTCCTCCTCAATTCATTTTCCATCATAAAAATTCAGACTATTCAGATTCTCTCTCTTCTTCTCCATCAAATCAATTCATCAGAACCTCAGTTTTCACTCTTTAAGTAAAAAAAAAAGTGAGAAAAAATCTGAGAAAAAAAGTGAAAAGATGAAGAGGGATAGAGAGGAGATATTAAAATCTAAAAACAGTGAGAAAAAAAGGGAGATCAAGTAATTCTCTGATGAACTCCTCCTCTTCACAGTTTAGAAGAAGAAGAGGGAGATCAAGAAAATATTCGACAGTTTAATCATCTAATTGACAACTATGACATCTGAATACAACTAAAAGGATACAACATGAAGATATAACTAAAAGAAGACAACTATTACATTTGAATGCAACTAAAAGGTCATAAAGAGTACATACTCCTAATCATTTATATCATCAAAGCCATCAATATCAGAATCGTCATCTTCGAGCAGTAGACCTTCACTATTGTTGTCATCACCATCTTCGTCATCCTCAACGATTTCTTCAATTATATCTACCTCCTCAACAACATCGTCTTCACTTTTGATAGCGACAACATCATCCTCTTCCTCACTAGACTCACTAATAATTGTCACATCAGCATGTGTGACACTAGTAGACTCGACTCGTAAAGGTTCATTATCTGGACGAGGAATTGTGCCTTGAAAACCATGGGCTTTGGTGGTTATAACAGCATGCCATGGGCTTTCAGAAGTTTTAACACTCCGCGCATAGTACACCTGTGTTGCTTGACTTGCTAAAATAAAAGGCTCGTCCATACCAGTCATCAGTTTTAGTTTTGACTTAACGTTAACAGTCAACCATCTTGATTTTTTATCTACTTTAACTCCATTCTCAACATCAAACCAATGACAATTGAAGCAAACTAATTCTTTATGACCCCAATATTTGAGAACGACAACTTCTAACAATCGTCCATACCAGTCATCCCAAATGTTATCGTAGCAACTACCTTTTACCACAACACCAGAATCAGCAGAAGCGACTTCCCCAATATCACAATAATTAAATCTGTAACCATTAACAATGTAGCATGTATAAGTATCTACAGATCTTTCAGGGCCGTAGGCTATAAGCTTTAGATGATTGTCAGCTAAATCATCTGTGAGGACCTAATGTACATTAACACAACATATTCTAAAGTTAATTATGCCATAAGAATAAATCTATGATGGTAGATTCATTGAACTTGTAAAGGTTAGACTTACATGATCTTTAAACCATTGCACAAATTGTCCATTTTTCAAAATTTTCAAATCCCCGTCCGATATACTCAGATTCGCTTCACGTACTTCTCAGATTCGCTTCACGTACTTCAGCATCATATTGACTGCAACACAGTTATATACTTAATGTGTTTGTAAAGGAACCTCTCCCAGTTACACCAGACATATATATTTATGACTACTTACTTACTGTATGGAGCTACTTCATTCATGTTGACAAATGCATACAATGTGGTAGCTACATACTCACCATCGGTCAAGAATCGCCTTTTTTTACCACCGAATGGGTGTACATGATGACTAAAGGCCATTAATTCTCCATTTTCCTCGTGCACAATAGCCTCATTCCGACGTAAGTGATTGTGCTTCGTCTGAACATTTGGCTCAAAGTACAACGAGCAGAAAATAACAATTTCCTCCATAACATAACTTTCATAAATTGACCCCTCCACACGGGCTCTATTCTTCACCTTTTGCTTTAGACGTCGCATATACCTATATGATATATAGATTAGCAAATAAGAATTCTAAGTTTACCGTATTAAAAACATTAATGTCATTACCTCTCGAATGGATACATCCATCTATATTGCACGGGACCGCCAAACTTAGCTTCGTATGTCAAGTGAATAGGCAAATGCTCCATTAAATCAAAAAACGATGGAGGGAAGATCATTTCTAACTTGCACATTATCTCCACTATCTGCCTCTCCATTTTATCTATGCCTTTGAGCTAGAGCTCCGTCAAGCATAGATCTCTGAAGAAATTAGAAAGCTCTGTCAGTGCTTCAACCACACATTTTGGTAACAAGTCGATAAATGCCACAGGGATCAACTTCTGCATGAATACGTGACAATCATGACTTTTGAGACCCCGAAACTTCAGCTCTTCGACTTTATAACACCTTGATATATTCGAAGAATATCCATCTGGGAGCTTCAGTCCACTGATCCAATTACATATCAATATCAACTGTTCCCTGGTCAAAGTCTATTCAACTTTAGGCGTTACCGTCTTACTACCCTCTTGATACAACCACATATCTTCCTTAATGTTCATTTCTACCGAATCAAGTCTCGACTTGTTGTTGTCCTTTGTTCTACCACTGGCATCTAGGACTGTATAAAAAATGTTATCAAATACATTCTTCTCAATATGCATTGGATCTAAATAATGATGGATGCAGAGTGTAGCCCAATAAGGTAGGTCAAAGAACATGGATCTGTGTGTCCAGTTGTGAACCTTGCCATAACCATAAGCTGGCTCCAATCTGTGATTCTTCCCAGGAGGTGGAAACTTTAAATGATTAATCCAACTCAACACTGCTGACCCAGAAAGACGGCCATGTACTTGACATTTCTCTGTTTTTCAATTGAATTGTCTACTCATCCGTCGATAACGATGTTCAATTGGAAAAAACTGTCTGGATGTTGCAAAGAAACTCATTTTCCCCCCATGTTTGAGCCGCATAGCTTTAAATGACCCCATGCACATGGGACATGACAAGCCCCAATGAGTCGACCATCCACTGATCATTCCTAATGCCGAGAAGTCATTTATTGTCCACAGTAAAGCTGCCCTCATGTCAAAGTTCTGCTTAAGAGATACATCATAAGTTTGAACCCCTTTTTCCCACAACATCTTCAACTCATCAACTAACGGCCTGAGGTATACATTGATGTCTTTACTCGGACTCTTATCACTCGGAATCAGTAAAGGCATGAACATGTAGGGATATTTCATGCACATCGAAGGCGGGAGGTTATACACCACAATAAGCACCGACCAAGTTGAGTAGGGCTTTGTGTAAGGCCCGTTAAATGGATTAAACCCATCCATAGCAAGTCCAAGCCTAACATTGCAAACCTCTTTAGCAAATAAGGGGTGCTTGTTATCAAAATTTTTCCACTCAAACCCATCTCACCGGTTAAAGGCCACCGACCTTCGACTATGTCCCGTGTAGAGTGCCACCTCATATCCTCAGCGGTATATGTTGACATGAACAACTGCTAAAGCCTCGGGGCAATGGGAAAGTAACGTAAGATCTTTCTCGGCACGTCTTTTCCCTTTTTTGTGCTGTTCACAGTATCTACTTGTACCACAAATATCACATGACCTCTTATCTTTATTGACATCACCGTAATACAACATACATTCATTCTCACAAGCATCAATCTTATCATACCCTAGATTGAGCCTTTTAACCATTTTCTTTACATCATAGTATGACTACAGTAACTTATTGCCTGCAGGTAAGCACTCCTTCACAATGCTTAACAGTTCATTAAAACCTCTCTCGCTACATTCATGCTCGTTCTTGAAGTGTAAAAACTTAGTCACGGCATATAAGACAGTGTGCTTTTCGTGCCCGTCATACAGTGGCGTCGCTGCTTTATGCAATAAATCATAGAAACCCTTAGCCTCATCATTCAGCTCTTGCTCGACGCTAATGCCATCCCTGTCTGTATTCCACTAGAAGTTGAACCAGCAGCTTCAACTATCATGTTAGTACATTCAAAGGTTTCGTCACCTCTGGATTCCACTTCTAATTCATGTTCATCCAATCAGGTTTCCCCATGATAGATCCATGTCGTATAACCCTGCTTGAACCCATACGCAAATAAGTCGCACATGACATCACTCCTTTCCTTCCACACTTCATTCACACACCTCTTACAAGGACATCTGATCTCATAGCTGCTGACTTGCTCAAACGCGAAGTTGAGAAACTGTTTAACCCCACTACGATACTCAGAGCTAAGCCCACTCCTATCATTGGCTACCCTACGTTCCATCCAACTTCGATCAACAGACATCTCGGACAACTGTCTGCTATATATATGAAAAGTTAGATAAAAACAATCAAGTCTCCAAGTTAATGTATATGCAAGCTTATGAATTTCCTAACTTTATCTCCCACTCTAACGGGTCAGGCTTCTATCCCATTCCCGGATGTGTCGCCTCACTGATGCCAACAACTTGAACACATATTTAAAATTTTCAAAAATTTCGGCAGCACCTCCCCATGGTCTACACGAAATAGACTAACACATCGTAGTTTAAATATGCACCCGAAGAACATTAAGAGATATATACTGATCAAAAATTCAAAAAATTTAAAGACGTGCTCAAGTCGTTAACACCGACCTAAGTGAGATCGAAACATACAAGAACAGTCCCAAAAAGGGGACTATTTGAGATTCACTCCTACTAAGTGAATCTCAAACGGGTTTCTAAGATTCCTAAACTATATGAAAATATGCACATGTAAAAGTATAACGAGTTAGTAAATTTCTTTAACCCGGCCACCCTCAAATAGGAAAAAAACAAATAAATATTGTTTTTGAATATGCTTGCAGTTTAATGGACCATCTATATATTACATGTTATATATAAATTAGTTAAAATCAAATCAAATCTATCCACAACAAACTAATATTCGTCAGTATGTCAAGAGAGGGCATGTAGATATAGAAACTCACACTTACCATCAAATTTTTATTGTAAACAATGGTTCTTACCCACACAGTCTTTAAAAAGGAGAAACAATAAAAACTCATTTGGAATTAAACAAAAACACACATTCCAAATTATAATGGGGCTAAGACTACAAAAACCTCTCAGATGAGGAAACATCACTCAACCTATTGCTCTTTGATGAAGTAGGATAGCCTTCTAAATCTTCAGACTGGTTGGACATGATATGAAGTTTCTTTAGAAGGTTCATCATATTATTTGTGCTAAGCTATACAAGTCAATGCGAGAGAAGAAAAACATCTAGCCATAAAACTCTCCATTATCTTGGACCAAACATGAGAGTAGTGACAAAACCACAAGTACAAAATTTCAAGCCAACCCAGAAAGGCAGTTTAGGTCAACAACAAGAAACCTCAAAAAAACCCATCAAATCCAAGAACTAAAACAAGCATTTCAACTAAAACCCACTAAAGATAGCAAAAAATAACAATAACTAGATGCCCAAATTGAAATTAAACCCCTCTTATACACGAGAGATCCAACCTTTAAGTTAATACAAAAATAATAAATTCAAACAGATAAAAATACAACATATACAGGGCAACATATGTTAAAGTACTGGTATACTCTTATACATACACACATACATATACTCTTATACATACACACATACAATTTTTCATCAAGCAGTTGGGTAAAAATGAGATTAGTGACTAGAAAGCAATTCAAGTGCATTAACATATCAATATCCCATCAAAACTTTCCTATATTAAAGCAAACAATAAGATTAATTAGCTACTAACACAATTAGATTAAAGCAAACATGCCTAAAACTTTTTAAAAAATAAAATCAGATAATTACTTCCAATAAAATAAGAATAACGAAATCATACCTATTGCAAGTTGTGGGAAAACAAAAGTAAAGAAGAAGGAGAGGTGGAGCTGACCGAAAGGAGAGGGGGAGAGTCGCCGGAGGTGGCAGGAGGGGGGGAGAGAGTCGGCGCCAGAGGGGAAGCTCACCTTAATGATGCTCAAATTCGCCGGAGGTGGCAGGAGGGGGAGAGAGTCGCCGGCCGAAAGGTATAGCAGAGGAGGGAAAAGAAAGAGGGAAAAGAAAAGTAGTCGTTCCTATCGAGCCCAGGGTTTAAAATAAGACTCATTCTCGACGGCACAGCCGTCGAGAGTAACCCTGTTGTCTATGCCTCATTCTTGACCGCACTAGTGACGACAAGTCCGTCGCCAATGACTTTTCCCACCAAAATTAGACCCGGGAAGGGTCATTATCGACGGGATACATTGGTGATGGCTAGGCTGTTGATAATGGGGTTAATTTGGACGGGGATTATGCCGTCGTTAATGAGGCCATCACCAATGACCTATTTTTTTTGTAGTGAAAAGCCACAGATCAACGATCTGGTTGGGGCCTGAAAACTCGGTTTGCACCAGTTAAACTTTAGTATGTTATAGAACACGAGATTATAAGTGTTTAGAAAGAAGAATTACTCAATTTAGAGCACTCTAGAAAAGGTTACAGGCTGAAATGGACAGAGTTTCTTTCTTTTCTTCTTTTTTTCTTCAAATGAGCTTCCAAGAGCTCATATTTAAAGACCAGATGGCCACTGGTCAACCCGCGGCAGCTACGGGTCTACCTGCGGCTGCCCAGGCTACCCCAGGCTTTGTGGGTCCTGTCGTCTCAAAGTGCATGCACTCTGGCTACGAGCTGTCCGCTTGAACCTTCATAACTTTTAATCCGGGCATCCGATAAAGGAGTGTTGTAACTTTTCAGAAAGCTATTTTTGAGAGCTACACAAAGACATGGGATTAGAGGTTTTTCGAAGCCGAGAAGATGGGTCCATGACCAGATCTCCAAGTCTTCATTGTCTATCCGTTGTGTTCTCTTGTGCAATTGTCACTCGGGATTTGAGCTATGGTTCTTGTGGGACATCTTGGTATGCAGTTTGAGTTGAATTATGTTGAGACAACGTTGATGTGATTTTGTGGTGGCAAAATGATCATTTTGCCCCTCCCGGGTTTATCTTCGATTTTGGCACAATTATAGCAGCCGTTTCTCAGGGTTATCTCCAAGATTGGGTTGCTGTTGATTCTAAATGTCCTCAAGGTTATCTTTGAGGTTGTCTTCACCCCCAAGGATTATCTCTGGGGTGTGTACTAACTTTTTCGGGGTTATCTTTGGAACTTGAAACTGGATCCCTCGGGGTTATCTCCGAGGTTGAAACTAGATCGCCCGGGATTATCTCCGGGGTTGAAATTGGATCTCTCGGGGTTATCTCAGAGGTTGAAATTGATTTGAGTTCCAGGGTTGTCTTTGGAAGATGATTATGCCATTCTGCAGGGCTAGCAACAAGAATGTAAAATTTTGAGTGTCTACAATAATATCATTTGAGGATTCTCCACTTGGAAATTATTATAGTAAGAACATAAAAGAAGGATGTTAACTAAAAGTTGAGCATTATGAATAATAAAATTTTCCATTTCATTTGTATTTATATATGTAATTTACACATATCCATATAACATTGTAGTAAAGGAATTTTGAGTATTATGAAAGTTGTTAATAGGAGGAGTCTTGGAGAGGAAAGAAAAGTTTTTCATATTTACTTTTTGAGCAAATAATTTTTTTATGTGTAAATAAAACTATATCAAATTGTAACCCATTTGCAATTTTTTAAACATTTTTATTGATATTGATAGTATGTATTATGGACACATTTAGGCATAATTTAAAAGTAGTATGCATACAAGCCAATCATGTATGATGATAAAGCATATACTTTGTAATTAATCTTATTTATTTATTAATAAAAGAATTATTTATTAAAGGCATTTAATTATCTACATGGTGTTGTTTTAATAATATATGATAAACCCATAGTTTTAAACAATGCTTTTAGAATCATGATGAGATCATGCTAATGAAATCTAAATTCTTAGACAGCTTAAAACTAGAATGTTCTTAATCAATGGATTACTAAAAAGGGGATTAGTGAATCCAGATAGATTGATACATACGTTGCTTGCTTATTGGATGAGAATGATTGATCTCATGATCATTTGTATGGAGACACTAAAACAAGTATGTAGGTGCTTATTGGAGAATAAGTTCACTGAACGTGACTCGCTAAGGAATACCTAATGAAGTTTTACTTGCCTATCAATAGGAATTCCTGTAGTGATAGTAGTATAAATAATCCTTGGACTTGAGATCATCATAGTATTTGACGAATAATGAATTATATTTTTACTTATTTCTTAAGACCCTTAGGGTATATCAAAGGGTATGTTTGGGTGTAATAAGTTATATATGGAGATAATGAATGATCAATATAGAATCTATCACTTCTAGTAAAAGAAGAGAAATGTCCTATGTGATTCGATAAATGAGAACCCAGGAATCCTTGGCCAAGGTGAAATGAAATTAGAAAGTATTTTCTAATTTCCATTTATTCAGAGTTGTGTATTTGGGAATCGAAATACGTATAATTAAATAAATTAAGACTTGACAGTAATTACATGTCTAATATTTAATTGGGACATTGTATGGTGGAAGGATTGAATTGTACGGTAACTATTTACTCAAATATTCTTTTATGATTAATGTTGAAATCTATATTATCTGGAAAGTCGTTCATCGTTAGGGAGGCTTATCCCTATTGTAGAATAAATATTATTTATTTAAATAAATTAATACTTTAATTTATTTATTTAAATAAGTTTAGAATTTTTATAATTGATTTATTCACAACCAGTTTAATATAGAGAACCTAAAGGGTCACACCATAAAAGGAAGAATAATTATTTAAGAAGTTAATGGCATAATCGTAATAATATGTTAAATATATTTAATTTAATCTATGGTGATAGAGTAAAGTAAATAGCTTAATATTTATTATTTAATATTTTGAAAATATTAAATATAAATTAATAAGAGGTGTCTTATTAATATTATTACAATTATTATTAATTTTAATTTCTAAAATAGTTTAGGAATTAATTTAATATAAGTACTCATATCTATTCCTAATAAAATTAGGAGGTAAATTATTTAAAAGAGTTTAATTAATTATCCCTAATTAGATTAGGAAGATTATATAATTAAAGAAGTTTAATTAAATAAATAATACCTTATTATATTAAATAGGGTTAACTGATATCTATATAATAAAAGTCTTATATCTGATATCTAATATACGTAATTCTAATTTGTTGGACAGTATGCCCCCTTTTTCTACAGAGATAGGAAAAACTAGGGTTTGAGCCAATTCACTCTTCTTCTTGAATATTTTTCTTCCTTGGTGGATCACCTGTAGAGGCCATACACTTGGGTGGCTAACATTGATCAAAGGAAGAAATCTACCCGAAGATTCAAGGAGATCGTGGAGAAGTAGGAGTTGAACTCGTACCTATGGAAGCTCGTATCTACAAGGGTATGATTCCATAACTTCTTGTTCTTTGTTTTAATTAATAATATGCATAAAGGATGATCCGAGTAATTGGTTTGCGAAAAATTTTAAAATCTAATTTTATTTTACTTTTGCTAATTTTGTAATTTGATTGCTACTTTGATCTTCACAAAACCTCACAGTGGTATCACAGCCAAACTTTATGCGAATTATTAATTGTTTTGATTTCATATATGTCTGGGGTATGTATTTAAAATAATTTATTGTATAAAATTATTATTTTATGAAGAAAAAATTGCGAATTGTATTCACGGATTACTATGATATATTATATATATAAGCATCATATATATATATATATATATATATATATATATATATATATATATATATATATATATATAGTCCGGTTTCAGTCCGGACTCCCGGATTTTAGTTCCATCCGGATTTTTTTTATTTCTAAAACAACTAAATTTTTTTAATATTTTATGGAACTGGAATTTTTCCATAATACAGTGTTTTGGGTGTGATTTGGATACATATAACAAAACATGCCTGTACAGACTATACATACATATTTTGTTATATGTATCCAAAATACTGTATTATGAAAAAATTCTAGTTCCATAAAATATTAATTTTTTTTAGTTATTTTAAAAAAAAAGCAAAAAAATAAATAAATTGGGTCCATATTTTAATCAGGTCCGGGAGTCCGGACCCGGACCTGATCCTCTCTCTCTCTATATATATATATATAATTCACGTGATTCGTATATATAATATTTTTAATAATTTTATAAATAAAATAAAGAGTTTATTTTAATCCTGAAATTGGATTTCATGCAACTTAAAATTGCCCAATAAATGATATTCATATATATATGGAATGATTTTATTCATGAGATGAATGTTTTATTTATTGATACATATGATGATATGTATGATAATAAATGGGTTGATTATGGACTATTGACCAATGCGATTGAATTTATTTTGGTTGGATGCTTGGATGAGTGTGTTTTATTAAATGAAGTCTACGTACCTCGTCTTCTCTCTCTCTCTCTCTCTCTCTATATATATATATATATATATATATATATATATATTTTCACGTGATTCGTATATATAATATTTTTAATAATTTTATAATTAAAATAAAGAGTTTATTTTAATCCTGAAATTGGATTTCATGCAACTTAAAATTGCCCAATAAATGATATTCATATATATATGGAATGATTTTATTCATGAGATGAATGTTTTATTTATTGATACATATGATGATATGTATGATAATAAATGGGGTTGATTATGGACTATTGACTAATGTGATTGAATTTATTTTGGTTGGATGCTTGAATGAATGTGTTTTATTAAATGGGGTCTACGTATCTCGTCTTTTCTGGTTTTCTTCTTGATGTAAATTCTATCTCTCTCCCATGTACTTCCCCTTGACTGCTGATCAAGATTTCTATTGAAATTAAATTGTTTATGTAATAGGATTAGTTAGAATTTTTTTTCTAAAGAACCGAAGATCAAGGAAAAAGGAGCGCTCGAGGACCCGTTTGTAATGGAGCCCGAGTTTAAATGTAATAGTTATATTTAAATATTTATTCTTGCACCCTAGGGTTTGACCTTTTAGTTCACCTGGTGGCTCTAGTGAACCAAACTAGAATAAAAGTCCATAATCAATCCGGGTAGAATATAATATTCTATATATGCATGCTAGTATTATATATATATATATATATGCGCGCTAAACAAGATGAGCCAATTAATAACAAATCTCTCAAAGTTTTAATATATTAAGTCTTTAGCGTTCACAGATATTAAGAATATCAAACATCGCCTTCTAGCATGATAAAATTAATAGAGTATTTAATATTTAATATGAGTTTGTTGTGTCACCATAAGATATTAATTTATCACATTGATGCTAATAAAGAAAATTGAACAATATTGTTTTGTTATGTCACCACAAGGATAATATTTTTCTTTTTTGAATATATGGAAGTGCTAGGTTAGACTTAACTTAGATAATACAGTGTTTTGGGTGTGATTTGTATACATATAACAAAACATGTCTGTATAGACTGTACAGACTGTACATACATATTTTGTTATATGTATCCAAATCACACCCAAAACACTGTAGTATGGAAAAATTTCAGTTCCATAAAATATTAATTTTTTTTAGTTGTTTTAAAAAAAAAGAAAAAAAATAAATAAATTTGGTCCGTATTTTTTAATCAATCTGGAAATCCTAACGGACACGATCCTCTCTCAGATATATATATATATATATATATATATATATATATATATATATATATGATTCACGTGATATATAATATTTTTAATAATTTTATAATTAAAATAAAGAGTTTATTTTAATCCTGAAATTAGATTTCATGCAACTTAAAATTGCCCAATAAATGATATTCATATATATATATATGGAATGATTTTATTCACGAGATGAATGTTTTATTTATTGATACTTATGATGATATGTATGATAATAAATGGGGTTGATTATGGACTATTGACCAATGTGATTGAATTTATTTTCGTTGGATGCTTGAATGAATGTGTTTAATTAAATGGGGTCTACGTACCTCGTCTTTTCTGGTTTTCTTCTTGATGTAAATTCTATCTCTCTCCTATATACTTCCCCTTAACTTCTGATCAAGGTTTCTATTTAAATTAAATAGTTTATGTAGGATTAGTTAGAATTTTTTTTCCTGAAGAACCGAAGATCAAGGAGAAAGGAGCCCTCGAGGACCCGTTTGTAATGGAGCCCGAGTTTAAATGTAATAGTTATATTTAAATATTAATTCTTGCACCCTAGGGTTTGACCGTTTGGTTCACTTGGTGGCTCTAGTGAACCAAACTAGAATAAAAGTCCATAATTAATCCGGGTAGAATATAATATTCTATATATGCATGCTAGTTTTATATATATATATATATATATATATATATATATATATGCATACGCGTTGAACAAGATGAGACAATTAATAACAAATCCCTCAAAATTTTTATATATTAAGTCTTAAGCGTTCACAGATATTAAGAATATCAAACATCGCCTTCTAGTATGATAAAATTAATAGAGTATTAAATATTTAATATGAGTTTGTTGTGTCACCATAAGATGTTAATTTATCACATTTGTTGCTTATAAAGAAAATTGAACAATATTGGTTTGTTGTGTCACCACAAGGACAATATTTTTCTTTTTTGAATATATGTAAGTGCTAGGTTAGACTTAACTTAGATAATTTTGATTCGGATGTGCCACCGCTTGATCAAAATAATGACGATGTAATTGACAAGGAGTTGTCTACCTATTTATTTATATATAGTTTGTTGTGTCACCACAAGGCTATATATATTTGAAATGAGATCCTTATTCTTACTAGCAAAAACTTTAATTAGATTTTGCCGAACTATATAGATAAGGGTAATATATTTTGAAGAAAATAGTTGGAGATACCAATATAAAATGCGACCTAATTTATTTTGGTAAAATAAATTAATTAAATGAATGTTTGCTAAAATATTATCTTTTTACATGCAGAATTTGAAAATGTCACATTCACTAATTTCACTACGTAGCATACTTGATGCTAACAAACTGACCAGACCGAATTACATGGACTGATTAAGGAATCTGAGAATTGTTCTCACTGCTGAAAAGATTTCTTATGTCCTGAATTCGCCCGTACATGCAAAAGTTGCAGAGACAGCCTTTGAGGAAGAGATTGCTACTTTTAAACAGTGACAAGATGATGCATCTGTGGCTCAATGTATCAAGCTCGTATCCATGAGTAATGCGCTTCAACATAAACATGAAACCATGGATGCTCCTACTATGCTACTGCACCTGCAAGAGCTATAATGTGAGCAAAGTAGGACTGCTAGATATGAAATATCTAAGGAGCTCTTCCGATCTCAGATGACCGAGGGTACTACTGTTGAGACTTATGTCCTAAAGATGATTAATTTGATTTAATGTCTTGGACAACTTGGGTTCATCATGGATGGGGAGTTGAGTCAATATTTGATCTTGCAATCACTCCTTGACACCTTCTCACAATTTGTTGTGAATTTTCACATGAATAAGTTGGACGTCAGCTTGCCGGAGTTACTTAACATGTTGAAAACTATTGAAGGTCACTTCCCATCCAAGAAGAACCATGTCTTACTGGTGGATGATTCTTCAACAAAAAAGAAGAGGCCCAAGCTATCTTCTAAAAAGAAGAAATCCAAGAAGGCTAAGGGAAAGGCGAAAGTGAAGGATCAAAAGAAACCTGATCCAACTAGCAAAGGAATTTGCTTCCATTGTAACAACTCGGGTCACTAGAAGAGGAACTACAAGGATTATCTTGCGGAATGAAAGCAGAAGAATCTTAGAGAAGCTTCGAATCCTAATCAAGGTTTGTTTATGATTGAAATTAATTTTTCTAAAAGTTAATATTCTATTTGGGTATTGGATACCGACTGTGGTTCTAACATATGTAATAATATGCAGGGACTGGTCAGAAGTAGAAAGTCGAGCAAGGATTAGGTCGTCCTACGAGTGGAAAATGGAGCAACTGCATTAGTTCTAGGGACTTATTGTTTAGCACTGCCTACGGGCAAGTTCATTAATTTAAATAATTGTTATTTTGCTCTGAATATCATTAGAAACATTATTTCTATCTCTGTATTGGATATGGATGGTTTTAACATTATAATAAAGAAACAATAGTTATTTTATTTATAATGATAATGTTTTATATGGTGTCAGTAATTTGCGAAATGGACTTTATATACTTGACTTGCATGAAAATATACTTCAAATTGAACAAACTAATAAAAGGAAAAGAGATGATGTTAATTATACCTATATATGGCACTGCAGACTTAGTCATATTAATGAAACAAGATTATCCAGGTTGCATCGAGATGGGCTCCTAGAGCTATCAGATTATGAATCATATCCAACTTGTGAATCTTGTCTCATGGGAATAATTACTAAATCTCCTTTTAGTGGAAAAGGAGAAAGAGTTATAGAGTTGTTAGCATTGGTACACACAGATGTATGTGGACCTATGACAACGAATGCACGAGGAGGGTATTCTTATTTTATTACATTCTCTGATGATCACTCAAGATTTAGATATGTGTATTTAATGAAATACAAATCTAAATTATTTGAAAAGTTCAAAGAGTTCAGAAGTGAAGTAGAGAAGAAAACTGGCAAGAGTATTAAGATTCTTCGATCAGATCGAGGAGGTGAATACTTAAGTGGTGAGTTTCTCAATTGTCTCAAAGAAAATGGTATAATCTCACAATGGACTCCACCATGGATGCCACAGATGAATGGTGTATCTAAAAGGAGAAATTGAACATTGTTGGACATGGTTCGATCCATGATGAGCTTTACCGACCTTCTAGTTTTCTTCCGGGGATATGCCCTAGAAACGGCTGCATACCTACTTAACAAGGTACCTACCAAATCTGTCCCTAAGACCCCATATGAATTATTGACAGGGAGGAAACTTATAACAATCCAAGATTTTATTATTTGTAATTTAATATATTTATTAAATTAAATAAATATTTTATTGAGGTGGTTGTTGTTAGTAAATATTTGTGAATTAAATTTATTAGATAATACTCTAATTTAATTCAATAGATAGAGATGGAATGCTATGTTTTAATTTAATAATTAAAATGGTATTTGAATTTATTAAGTAAAATTATAATGAGATTATAATTTTATGATATTTGTTTAAGTGGAAAATTTATTTAAAATTTAGTATGTGTAATTAGTTTATTTATCTAATATTGGATATGGAGATCCAAATAAATAATATGAGATTATAAACTATAGTGTAAAGATTTATTAAAATAAATTAAATGGATTTACCCAAACAAGGCTTAAAATATTAAGTCTTTATTTTAAAGAGTTTTTGCCAAACAAAGCCTTACGGCTTTTGAATTTGTATTATAATAAATAAAATAAATTAAAATAAATAAAATATACTATAAGCGATATACGTTAAGGTTGTAACCATTATTTTTTTTAATATGTATTATGGCCTATCAATTTTATTCTTACGCATAATAGTTGGTTTAATGTGAAAAAGAAATTGGCTTACTGATACTAATAGGAAGAGAGATTAGAGAGAGTTTGAGAGAAATTCCGTGATTCTAAAATAATTATCAGTGGTTAGCAAGGATTTTCAAGCAAAAGAAGGTATATTTTCATAAACCTTAATATTATATGTATATATGTATATTGTATTCTTATTCTCTATGAATTCAATATTCTTGAATTATTGTTATACAACTGATTTCTTGTGATTGTATGTAGTTGTGATTTTTGAGTTGGTATTTAGACAAGAATTAGTATGCTAATTACGTTTAAAAAGGAAGAAAAGTTTGCTAGTATTATATATATATATATATATATATATATATATATATATATATATATATATGCGTTGAACAAGATGAGACAATTAATAACAAATCCCTCAAAATTTTTATATATTAAGTCTTAAGCGTTCACAGATATTAAGAATATCAAATATCGCCTTCTAGCATGATAAAATTAATAGAGTATTAAATATTTAATATGAGTTTGTTGTGTCACCATAAGATGTTAATTTATCACATTTGATGCTTATAAAGAAAATTGAACAATATTGTTTTGTTGTGTCACCACAAGGACAATATTTTTCTTTTTTGAATATATGTAAGTGCTAGGTTAGACTTAACTTAGATAATTTTGATTCGGATGTGCCACCACTTGATCAAAATAATGATAATGTAATTGACAAGGAGTTGTCTACCTATTTATTTATATATAGTTTATTGTGTCACCACAAGGCTATATATATTTGAAATGAGATTCTTATTCTTACTAGCAAAAACTTTAATTAGATTTTGCCGAACTATATAGATAAGGGTAATATATTTTGAAGAAAATAGTGGGAGATACCAATATAAAATGCGACCTAATTTATTTTGGTAAAATAAATTAATTAATTGAATGTTTGCTAAAATATTATCTTTTTACATGCAGAATTTGAAAATGTCACATTCACTAATTTCACTACGTAGCATACTTGATGCTAACAAACTGACCAGACCGAATTACATGGACTGATTAAGGAATCTGAGAATTGTTCTCACTCTTTGAAAAGATTTCTTATGTCACAATTCGCCAGATATATCAAAAAAGTTGCGAGATGACCTTTGAGGAAGAGATTGCTACTTTTAAATAGTGGCAATATGATGCATCTGTGGCTCAATGCATCAAGCTCGTTTCCATGAGTAATGCGCATCAACGTCAACATGAAACCATTGATGCTCCTACTATGCTAACACGCACTGCAAAGAGCTATAATGTGAGCAAAGTAGAACCGCTAGATATGAAATATCTAAGGAGCTCTTTCGATCTCGGATAATGAGGGTACTCTTGTTGAGACTTATGTCCTAAAGATGATTAATTTGATTTAATGTCTTGACAACTTGGGTTCATCATGGATGGGGAGTTGAGTCAATATTTGATCTTGCAATCACTCCCCGACACCTTCTCACAATTTGTTGTGAATTTTCACATGAATAAGTTGGACGTCGACCACTTCTGAGTTACTTAACATGTTGAAAACTATTGAAGGTCACTTCCCATCCAAGAAGAACCATGTCTTACTGGTGGATGATTCTTCAACAAAAAAGAAGAGGCCCAAGCTATCTTCTAAAAAGAAGAAATCCAAGAAGGCTAAGGGAAAGGCGAAAGTGAAGGATCAAAAGAAACCTGATCCAACTAGCAAAGGAATTTTCTTCCATTGCAACAATTCGGGTCACTAGAAGAGGAACTACAAGGATTATCTTGCGGAATAAAAGCAGAAGAAGCTTAGAGAAGCTTCGAATCCTAATCAAGGTTTGTTTATGATTGAAATTAATTTTTCTAAAAGTCAATATTCTACTTGGGTATTGGATACCGACTGTGGTTCTAATATATGTAATAATATGCGGGGTAGTCGGTAAGTAGAAAGTCGAGCAAGGATTAGGTCGTCCTACGAGTGGAAAATGGAGCAACTGCATTAGTTCTAGGGACTTATTGTTTAGCACTGCCTACGGGCAAGTTCATTAATTTAAATAATTGTTATTTTTGTTCTGAATATCATTAGAAACATTATTTCTATCTCTGTATTGGATATGGATGGTTTTAACATTATAATAAAGAAACAATAGTTATTTTATTTATAATGATAATGTTTTATATGGTGTCAGTAATTTGCGAAATGGACTTTATATACTTGACTTGCATGAAAATATACTTCAAATTGAACAAACTAATAAAAGGAAAAGAGATGATGTTAATTATACCTATATATGGCACTGCAGACTTGGTCATATTAATGAAACAAGATTATCCAAGTTGCATCGAGATGGGCTTCTAGAGCTATCAGATTATGAATCATATCCAACTTGTGAATCTTGTCTCATGTGAATAACGACTAAATCTCCTTTTAGTGGAAAAGGAGAAAGAGTTATAGAGTTGTTAGCATTGGTACACACAGATGTATGTGGACCTATGACAACGAATGCACGAGGAGGGTATTCTTATTTTATTACATTCTCTGATGATCACTCAAGATTTAGATATGTGTATTTAATGAAATACAAATCTAAATTATTTGAAAAGTTCAAAGAGTTCAGAAGTGAAATAGAGAAGCAAACTGGCAAGAGTATTAAGATTCTTCGATCAGATCGAGGAGGTGAATACTTAAGTGGTGAGTTTCTCAATTGTCTCAAAGAAAATGGTATAATCACACAATGGACTCCACCAGGGATGCCACAGATGAATGGTGTATCTAAAAGGAGAAATCGAACATTGTTGGACATGGTTCAATCCATGATGAGCTTTACCGACCTTCTAGTTTTCTTCCGGGGATATGCCCTAGAAACGGCTGCATACCTACTTAACAAGGTACCTACCAAATCTGTCCCTAAGACCCCATAAGAATTATTGACAGGGAGGAAACCTATAACAATCCAAGATTTTATTATTTGTAATTTAATATATTTATTAAATTAAATAAATATTTTATTGAGGTGGTTGTTGTTAGTAAATATTTGTGAATTAAATTTATTAGATAATACTCTAATTTAATTTAATAGATAGAGATGGAATGCTATGTTTTAATTTAATAATTAAAATGGTATGTGAATTTATTAAGTAAAATTATAATGAGATTATAATTTTATGATATTTGTTTAAGTGGAAAATTTATTTAAAATTTAGTATGTGTAATTAGTTTATTTATTTAATATTCGATATGGAGATCCAAATAAATAATATGAGATTATAAACTATAGTGTAAAGATTTATTAAAATAAATTAAATGGATTTACCCAAACAAGGCTTAAAATATTAAGTCTTTATTTTAAAGAGTTTTTTGCCAAACAAAGCCTTCTGGCTTTTGAATTTGTATTATAATAAATAAAATAAATTAAAAATAAATAAAATATACTATAACTGATGTACGTTAAGGTTGTAACCATTATTTTTTTTAATATGCGTATTATGGCCCTATCAATTTTATTCTTACGCATAATAGTTGGTTTTACGTGAAAAAGAAATTGGCTTACTGATACTAATAGGAAGAGAGATTAGAGAGAGTTTGAGAGAAATTCCGTGATTCCAAAATAATTATCAGTGGTTAGCAAGGATTTTCAAGCAAAAGAAGGTATATTTTCATAACCTTAATATTATATATATATATGTATATTATATTCCTATTCTCTATGAATTCAATATTCTTGAATTATTGTTATACAACTGATTTCTTGTGATTGTATGTAGTTGTGATTTTTGAGTTGGTATTTAGACAAGAATTAGTATGCTAATTACGTTTAAAAAGGAAGAAAAGTATTTACCGTGCATGTTTATTCATATAGCTTGTGAAAGTACCAAATTTGGTGGTTAATTTGTAAGCTAATCGGTAAATTGAGTCTGGAATATGTTAATTCAGTAAGAAACGAAGAGAACGTAGTTTGAATGAGTCAAGTTGGTATAAAGTTGTGACCATAGTGTGAATTTTTGTGAAGGATATCAAAAATGGAGTTTTTGTTTAAAAACATAGAATTTAAGGATTTAAATTAGTTGAAGTTGTTGTTTAATTGTTCTAAGTTGATGAATATGTGAGGAATCATTTTTGTGTTAGTCCTATACCAATTTCATATGTTAAATTTAATGTTTTGTGGGTGAAATTCGTGTTAGTTGGGCTAAACAGAGCACTGTTAAAAGTCTGCGTAGTTTCTGTCTATGCACCAGCGCATGTAATAACCCGATATTTTCTATATAATTAAATCAGAAATTTTTTTGTATAATTTTTTTTATTATTTCCAAGGTGAGAATCCGTGCAAGATAATGTGTATGAATTTATGTGATAAATATAAAATTTATTTATTACATGAATAATTACGAATAATTTTATTTTAGAATTATTAATCATTATAAACTATATTATTATAATAATTAATTTTATAATAAACATATTTTTATTAGTTATTTTCCTAAAAATATGATTTATATATTATTTAAATAATATATGAAATGATTATTAGAATTATCATAATAATTGTTTCATTATATGATTTTAGTTCGTATTATTAAGTTAATTATTTTAACTTAATTAATAATAGTATACATGAAAGGTAAATCGGATATGAAATCCAAACCCTAATTTTGGATTTTTGATCAAGGAATGAGAATAATAATATTATATTATTATTTGTTAGTGTTATAAATATGTATGTTATGTGTGTAAGGTTAATGGGTGGAAAAGTTTTAAGGTAACTTGCAAAACCCTAATGTTACTGATAAACCCTAATTTTGAAGTCAAATGAGACTTTAAAATCTGTCTAGTAATTATGTTAGGTGATTAATGACATTTGTTATAATATTATTTATATTTTAGTGATATAAATATGTACTGTATGTGTGGACTGATAATGGTTGGTCAATTATAGTGTATCATGACCAAACCCTAACATTAATTTGTTTAACCCTATCTTTTAAACTCAAATGAGAGATTCATGACTGTGTAGTGATTGTGTTATATGAATAATGACATGTATTGTAGAATTTAGTCTTAATTAGGAAAACCCTAATTATTATAAACCCTAATTCGAAAGTCGATTACGACTTTAAGAAATTGCTAAGTCGTTATATAGTTGTGATATGGTGATAATGTGTTTAATGACAGGTATTATATATTTTTACCCTAATTAGGGAAAACCCTAATTATTAGAAACCTTAATTAGTAATTTAAAACCCTAATTACTAATCTAAAAATCCTAAATTTTAAATTAGTAACCCTAATTGCTAAAATAAAGCCCTAATAGCTAAATTAGCAATCTTAATTATAATTTGTAAAAGTTAAACCTAAATTACATGTTTTATATTATTAGAAAACCTAAACTAATTTAGAACCCTAAATTTGTAATTTAGGAGACCTAATTTTTTCTAATTTAGCCCTAAATGTAAAATCCTAGAAAACCAAATTGTTTAACCTTAAGGTTAAACCATAAGGGTTAAACCCTAAGGGTAAACCCTAAGGATTGGGACAAGTTACTATAAAGCCATTAAAATTACAAGGCTATGGACCAAAAAACCCTTATGGACATTATTTAATAGTTGCTTGCAAATCTTTCCATATATGTAGTTGGTAAACCACTCCAACTTGCCCATGTGCTGAAAACCTACATATATCAGTCATTCACCAGTCCAATACATTGCATTTAACCTATTATATATAGATTGAAAGAGAGAGAAAGTTCATTTTTAGCCCATTTGTACACCAACTCTCTACCAAGTCCCTCTCTCTCTCTAACCCACGAAATTGAAAAGTATTTCAGTCCCATATCCAGTCCCTAGTTCATTCACTAACAAATTAGAAGCCTTAGATTCATGTTTTGCTCAAGAAAGGTATAAAACCTAAATTATAATCTGATCTTGGTTGCTATGTTAGATGTTAGTTTTTTGTGTATTAAACATGTTATATGTAGTGTATATAGATGATCTGGGTTGCTAGATGTTAGATCCATAACATCTAGAGGCTCGGATTTGATGTTTTACAAAATCTAGAAATTTTTGTTTTTGTGTCTGACAGTCAAATGTCAGTCCTCATAGATCTGTGATGATTATGTGTTTTAGTGTTTTAAGGGTTGATCTATGTAGTATATCAAGTGTTCTTTGTTCTGGAACTTAAGCCAGGACCAGATCGTGCATAGATTGTAAGTTAATCATGGTCAAAGTCGGTTGACCGACCATGACCAAGCAAAATCTGGGTAACCCAGATGTTACCCAGAACGCTCTGAGAAGTTCTTCATGGACTCGGATCTGACAGTGATTTGATGATTTGTTATTTGTGATGTATTTCTATTGTAATATGTTATGTGGACTACACATTTAAGCCTGTAAATCACCTAAATGATAAATAGAAAAGAAATAGTGGTTGGTCAAACCAAGCAGAAGATCATGGAATCGGTTTTCTGGGCAACCCAAAAAACTGATGAGCATGTCTTCTGACATGGTTTGACCAGACCGGATCAAATGATTGTAATTTTGTTAGAGTGATTTTGTGTAATGGATCTGTTTTATTACATGTTGGCTACAATCTAGAACTTTTAAATCACAAAAACATTTCATATATTTCAAGTTGTGGAATGTAAGACCCCAACTTTTATGAATAAAGAATAATTTTCTCGAAATATATTTTTGAATATTATGGTGTGGATTTGATATAATGTTATAGTTGTGGGTAATATTTACAAATTTTGCAAAGTAAACAAGTGGTTATATAATATTTGTCTGGTCGGGGAATATTCGTTTTAACAGGGAATATTCGTACGACGACACAATCATTGGTGGACCCCACAACGGAAGTATTGTCGTAGTTAGAAAACGACAGAATTATTATTTTATAAAAATAACGGTGAAAGTTTTACCGTTAAAACTGTTGAAATACCCGGTAGTAAAAGTACAGTAATACGCGTGGTTGCAAGTTTTATTCTTTTGGAACATCCTGTCTGTGCGGATTACGCATGACCTGGTTCCATTCTTTATTATTCTGTTGGAATATCCTGTCTGTGCGGATTATGCATGACCTGGTTCCATTCTTTATTATTACATTGGAATATCCTCGTGCATGCGGATTTACGTATGACCTAGTTCCATTCTTTATTATTCTCATTGGGAATAACTGTTATGCATGCTGCGGTCTATCGCATGCTGGTGAATTCTTACGTTATTCCATTCTTTATTATTCTCGCTGGAATAACTCCGCCTATGTGGATTACCGCATGCATGGTGAATGATCCTTCGTATTCATTCCTTATTAAAATGTGGAAATGAGATGTCTACGCGGATTACCGCATGGCGGGCGAAAATCCATTTGCAATTTCATATATTCTATTATACTCAGTTGGTTAAAGTTTTGGCTTCTATACTCCATGAAATTAGTAGAATATCCTGGATATTTGCGCTTCATCCAGTATCTTTTCATAAAAATATTCTTCTGAGCATTCTTGAATTTTACTCCACAAAGCAGTATCATGTTGAAAATTTGGACGTAATTGATTTCAGGATATATTAACTTATAAATCTTTAAAATTTATTATTGAACTTGTTTTATTGAATTATTATGTCATTGTCATCATCCTCATGCTTATATTGTGATGAAAGTCATCTTTGGCTTGCGTACATAGATGGACTTAGTATGATTATGACCATCGATCATTCGGTATAATCATGATCTGTAATGTTATAAATGATGTGGTAAAAGTCCCTAGTGGCCTGTAGTGCATTGATGGACAGTTTTTGGTATGATTATGACCAGGGATTATTCGGTATAGTCTTGACCATTGATGATTTAATGAATATCCTCGGCCCGTAGTGCAGGGAAGATTCGATGATATGGTTTATTTATTAAGCTGAGTCTCAACGATAAAAATTGATGAAAACATTTTAAATCATAGAAGATAGTAGATATCATACTCTATTCGACTCTTCTAATGGATTACTTATTCCGCTGCAGTTAAACTTGATGTCTATTATATTTTATCAGTTTAACATTGTTGAAGGCTAATGATAATTTATTCTGCATTATCTTAGTCATAATATTTCTTACTGGGCTAGTTAAGCTCACACTTTCTTTCACTGTTCTCTTTAGGAAATGAGAATGTAGTCGGGACTAGTCGGGGAACGGAGTGATGGTCCAAGATGGTGTTATAGTAGTCCTTACTATTCTATAAAATAGTGTGACAATAAATGTAATGAGGACTCTATTTGAGAGTGGATATTGTCTAGAAGGCAATATTCCTGTTTAAACTCTCAGCTATGTTTTGTCGTATATTACACGACGTTTGTATAATTAAGTATCTATTTGTAGTCTGTACCATGTATTTGGCGACTCAAGATGGGTGATGTATACCTATGTTGGGGGCGTCACAGTTGGTATCAAAGCTTAGGAATATGATCCCTGGCTGAGATGTGAGACAAGAACTAGGAGGGGAGAGATGGAGAATTCCTTCGCTAGTATGACCTACCTAAGTTTATTTGGTATTTAATTGGTCAGTCAGAGTATAGGGATAATATGTGATATGATAATTAACCCTTGTTTTGTGGCAGTATTTGAAAATGACATCCGAAAATGTTGAGATAAGCAATGAAGCACATGAGACCATTGAGTCACCACAGATTAATACCCAGGATAATGTGCAACAGGAAGACAATAATCCTCAGGTAAACAACAATGATCAAATGATGAAAGATGGGATGTTCAGAGGTTTTATGCAATTCATGCAACATCGCAGCGAAGGCGACTCTCATCCAAAAATATGGTGGAAACACTGACAACTCTCGGACGGTCACCGCTAAGCAGTTCAAGGAGTTGGGACCACCGGAGTTTTTTGGAGAGCCAAAACCATTTAAGGCAGAGACGTGGATAAAGCAGATCAACAAGATATTTGATGTCTTGGGATGCTCTGAGGAGAAAAAGGTTCCCTTTGCCACCTTCATGTTGCGAGTAGAGGTAGATTACTGGTGGGAATATGTAAAGCGTACTCAACCTGCCGCACTGAAGATGTCTTGGGAGAAGTTCCAAGAATTGTTCAACGACAAGTACTTTCCTGAAAGTATTCGTCACATGAAGGAGGTAGAGTTCATCAAGCTTGAGCAAAACAATATGACCGTGGCGCAGTACGAAGCTAAGTTTGTCGAGTTGTCTCGGTTTGCATCCCACTTAGTTGATAATGAGGAGAGAATGACGCGTATGTTTCTAAGAGGTTTAAAACCCGAGATACGTCAATACCTTATCTCTCATAAACTGTGTTTGTATTCAGATGTTGTGAATAGGGCTCAGTTATCGGAGCGCGATAATGAGTCAACCCAACCAAGAGAGAGCAGCCAGCAAGTCGATAATACCAGTGGTAGCAGTCATCGAAGCGGTGAAAACAAACGTGGAAGGAATCAACATTCCAGAAATGGTAATCACTTCGGTGGTAATCATGGCCATGACAATAAGAGTGGACATTTCAAAAAGAGGAGATTCAATAATGATGGAAAGACGTCAGCACCAGCACCTGTTGTTAAGGAAGGAGAACGACCACCGGTCGTATGTTACAAATGTGGAGGGGAAGGACAGTGCACGATACAGTCTAAAGCATGTTATAATTGTGGAAAAGAAGGTCACCTAGCACGATTTTGTCATGCACCAAAGTCAAGTCCAGCTGGGATGGAGGCATCAAAGGGTGTCCCAGACAAGACAAAACCGGTAGTTCAAGGGAGAGTGTTTGTCGAAATCTCTCAAAAAGCGAGGAATCCAAATGAGGTGATCATGGGTAAGCTAATCATAAACTCTAGAGAAGTTTATACTTTATTTGATATTGGTTCTACCCATTATTTCATTTCTCCTACTTGCGCTCAACGTTTAAATTTGACTCTGGAGAAATTAGACTTTGACTTATCTGTTGAAACTCCATTGGGAGAAACCTTCATTACATCTACGGTTTATAAGTCTTGTTTGATTCAAATCGGTAACCGCACGTTACCTGTCGATCTTATTTCTTTGAAAATACTTGCATTTGATGTGATTTTAGGGATTGATTGGTTAACTACTCATTATGCTAAAATTGATTATTTTTGTAAGGTTGTTAGCTTTCATATTCCTAACCAACCTATTATGCAAATTCAAGCAACCAAACCACTAAAATCAATCATTGTCATATCAAGCCATAAAGCTACTTGTTTATTGAAAAACAGATGTGAAGCTTTCTTAGCCCATGTCACGGATTTAAATAAAAATATGTCAGATTTGAATGATATTTCTATTGTTAATAAATGTCCTGACGTATTCCCTGAAGAACTTCCTGGTCTACCCCTTAGAGCGTGAAATTGAATTTTGTATCAACCTTATAATCGGTACAAAACCCATTTCTAAAGCCCCATATCGAATGGCTCCTGTTGAACTTCAGGAGTTAAAAACCCAACTACATGAATTGTTAGACATCAATTTTATTCGTCCTAGTACGTCTCCTTGGGGTGCTCCTGTTCTATTAATGAAGAAGAAAGATGGAAGTATGCGACTTTGTATTGATTATCGGCAGTTGAATCATGTCACCATAAAAAATAGGTACCCGTTGCCTTGCATTGATGACCTGTTTGACCAGTTGCAAGGAGCCAAATTCTTTTCAAAGATTGATATTCGTTCCGGATATCATCAGTTTAAGATTAAAACTGATGTCATTCCAAAGACTACTTTCAGAACTCGATACAAGCATTATGAATTCCTAGTCATGTCTTTTGGATTGACTAATTCTCTTGCTGCCTTCATGGACATGATGAACCGAGTATTCAAAGAATATTTGGATCACTTTGTGGTCGTCTTTATTGATGACATCCTCATATACTCCAAAACCTGTGAAGACCATGAGCAACACTTGAGGCTGATACTTCAAAAGCTTCGTGAAAACAAGCTATATGCTAAGTTGAAGAAATGCGAGTTCTGGCTTGAGGAAGTTGCATTCCTTGGGCACGTGATATCAAATCATGGAATATCTGTTGACCCGGCAAAGATTGAAGCAATTCAAAGTTGGGAGCAAACTAAGTCAGTGACCGAAGTACGTAGCTTTCTCGGTTTAGCTGGTTATTATCGGAGATTCGTGGAAGGATTTTCTCGAATCGCTACTCCATTAACTCAACTGACTCAAAAATATACAAAGTTCAGTTGGAGCAAGGAATGTGAGAAGAGTTTTCAAGAACCCAAGAGGAGACTCATTTCAGCACCTGTTCTGACAATACCATCTGGCTCGGATCGATTTGTCATCTACAGTGATGCTTCAGGCAAAGGGTTAGGATGTGTTCTTATGCAACATGGGAAAGTCATAGCCTATGCCTCATGACAACTCAAAGAATATGAGAGGAATTATCCTACTCATGATCTAGACTTGGCAGCAGTCGTTTTTGCGCTTAAGATTTGGAGGCATTACCTGTATGGAGAGAAGGTGGAGATTTATATGGATCATAAAAGCCTCAAATATTTCTTCACTCAAAAGGAACTCAACATGCGACAATGACGATGGCTTGAGCTATTGAAAGATTATGATCATACCATCCAATACCATCCTGGAAAAGCGAACGTGGTAGCCGACGCATTGAGTAGAAGATCATATGTGGGTACGAGTGCGATTTTGTCAACGCAAAGGCCCATTTTGTATGACTTACAAAGGATGGAGATAGA
Source organism: Panax quinquefolius (assembly GCA_020205615.1). NCBI lineage: Eukaryota > Viridiplantae > Streptophyta > Magnoliopsida > Apiales > Araliaceae > Panax > Panax quinquefolius. The sequence continues at coordinate 128,847,922 of CM035156.1, forward strand.
GTTAAAGACTCCAGGGACCCATATGATGATGGCGAATATACGAGTAGAACCGACTTTAATTGATAGAGTTAAAGTTGCTCAAGCTACAGACCTAGAGCTGATGCGTATGAGGAAGAAAGTACATGAAGGCACTATTCCAGAAGTAAGAATCGATGAAGAAGGAATACTACGAGTCAACTCCAGACTTTGTGTTCCTAACTATTTTGACTTGAAGTATAAAATCATGATGGAGGCGCACAACACACCGTTTGCAATCCATCCTGGGAGTACCAAAATATATCGTGATCTTCAACATACATTTTGGTGGAGCAATATGAAGAGAGAGATAGCGGGGTTTATCTCAAGGTGTCTAACTTATCAACGAGTCAAGGCAGAGAATCAAGTGCCAAAAGGTCCATTGCAACCACTTGAAATTCCAGAATGGAAGTGGGAGCACATTACCATAGATTTCGTTACTGGTCTTCCCAAGGTTTCTCAAGGCATAGATGCGATTTGGGTCATTGTTGATAGATTGACCAAGTCTGCTCATTTCTTACCGATATGAGAAACTTTTACACTGGAACGACTTGCTAGTATGTATATAAACGAGATTATAAGATTGCATGGTATGCCAGTATCCATAGTTTCTGATCGAGACCCAAGATTCACTTCAAGATTTTGGGTTAGTTTGCAAAATGCTATGGGCACGGATTTACGATTTAGTTTGGCATATCATCCTCAAATGGATGGGCAGTCGAAAAGAACTATTCAAACTCTTGAAGATTTATTAAGACTCTGTGTCCTTGACTTCAAGGGAAGTTGGGACAAGTTCTTACCATTGGTGGAGTTTTCCTACAATAATAGTTATCAAACAAGTATTGACATGGCTCCATTTGAGGCGTTGTATGGAAGAAAGTGTCGTTCTCCAGTATGCTGGGATGAGGTGGGTGAAGCAACATTGTTGGGACCGAATTTGGTACGTATGACTACGAAAAAGATTCAAACGATTCGACAATATATAAAAATCTTACAAGATCGACAAAAGAGTTATGCTAATCTTCATCGAAAGGACGTGGAATTCAATATTGGAGATCATATGTTGTTACGTGTTGCTCCATGGAAAAGAGTTACAAGATTTGGAAAGAGAGGAAAGCTCAATCCTTGATTCATTGGCCCATTTTTAATCCTCGATCGAGTAGGAACTGTGGCCTATAGACTCGCCTTACCGCCAAGTATGTCTCGTGTTCATAACATTTTTCACATATCTATATTACGTAAATATGTGAAAGACCCGAACCACATTATTGAATTAGAACCAGAAGAGATAGAGGAAGATTTAACGTATGAAGAGTTACCTGTTAAAATCTTGGATAAGAAGGATCATATTCTATGCTCCAAGGTTATACCTCAAGTCAAAGTTTTGTGGAGAAACCACGATGTGGAGGAAATGACCTGGGAGTTAGAATCTGAGATGAAGTCAAGATATCCTCACCTCTTTGATATACCAGGTACGTACCCTAATTTTGAGGATGAAATTTTATAAGAAGGGGAGGTTGTAAGACCTCAACTTTTATGAATAAAGAATAATTTTCTCGAAATATATTTTTGAATATTATGGCGTGGATTTGATATAATGTTATAGTTGTGGGTAATATTTACAAATTTTGCAAAGTAAGCAAGTGGTTATAAAATATTCGATTGGTCGGGGAATATTCATTTTAACAGGGAATATTCGTACGACGACACAATCATTGGTGGACCCCACAACGGAAGTATTATCGTAGTTAGAAAACGACAAAATTATCATTTTATAAAAATAATGGCGAAAGTGTTACCGTTAAAACTGTTGAACTACCCGGTAATAAAAGTACAGTAATACGCGTGGTTGCATAGTAGCACACAGTATTGATTATTGATGTTTATGTGAGAAGCCACTCAGTTATACTCAATTATTGCTACAGTAATTGCTGCATCATATCTCTCATATTATTGATTCGATTATTGTCATAATATCATCTGCATAATATGATATATTATTAAATCAATAATTGAGACGACAAAGCTATTCATATTATTAAATTACAATATTTACAATGTCTAAAAGTTCTGTCAAGGAGAGGTTTGGTCATCTAATTGCGCGCCAATAAGAAGAAATCCTTATCGGAAAGCCCCCTCTTTCCTGGGAACGACCTGGTTGTTAAATATTGTGAGTTATAATATTAATGATGAATAAGTTCGTGTTGATTAAAGATGAAATTGATAGTTCCATTGTGTTGGAATTATTAGTGTTAGTGGAAATCGACATTTATTTCGATATTAATTGATGTCTGGAAGTTATACTGACCAGTCGGGTAATTAATCGGATAATTGAGCAATTAATTGCTATTAATTCACATGATTATAACTATTTGTTCACATGTGTGTACTATTGATTCACATTCTTGTACTATTAGGGGAGTTGGTGCAAGATTGATAATACTTGCATGACTAAGTTAAAAATGGAGGTATAGATGGAGGTACTATACTGTAATTCGTATTTTCACATGATTATAACTATTGATTCACATGATTGAACTATTGATTCACATTATTTACTATTAGGGGAGGTGGTGCAAGTTTGATAATACTTGCAGTACTAAATTAAAAATAAAGAAAAAGAGGAAGGTATTATACTATAATATTTCGAGCCCCAAAACGTGCAATTATCGAAATTATATTTTCCTATAAATAGAAGCTCATTCTTCCTTCATTTCTCACTAATTCACTAAAGCTTTAGAGCAATTATTATAGAGAGAAATTATAGAGAGAAAGAAGAAGAGAAGTCTGCTACCTCACTATTCCAATATCCAGTTTCTTCTAAGGTAAAGGGTATTATTCTTTCGTATTCATGAAGAGAGTTATTTTCTTTCAATACTCGTAAGAGTTGTTATTCCATTCTTTATTATTATGTTGGAATAACCTGTCTATGCGAAGTACCGCATACATAGTGAAATTCTTCTATTATTCCATTCTTTATTATTCTGTTGGGAATAACCTGTTTGTGCGGTCTATCGCATGCGTGGTGAATTCTGTTGTTATTCCATTCTTTATTATTCTGTTGGAACATCCTGTCGTTGTAAAAATTTAGCAAGATAGGAAAGTTATATGTTATGATTTAAGACACTTAATGAATAGTGAATAAGTGTTGTGAAGTTAACACTTCTATTTTCTGAAATGTATATGGTAAAGTAACTTGTACTAAAATAACAAGTTCAACTAGAAGTGAGTTTTATTTTGGAAAGTGGATGTTAGTATATCTAATAGATATTATGATTTTAATACTATGTGTAGGTGAACGTGAGTTGTAGATTTATAGCTTACGTACGAGGAAAGTTCCTTACTCTAAACCTTTATTGAGCAAGTTCTTTGTTCCTATATTTTATTTGAGCAAGCTAAAATCCTAACTTTATTCGAACAAGTTTTGAATTCTAATCATTATTGATTTATTCTAATATGTTTATAGTTAAGCAAGTTTCTTTAGTTCCACTCTTGTATAGTGAGTACATTTTCTTGAAGTCCAATTCCTAATATTGAATTGTCTTATTTCAATTACTTTGCAGAAGTTAGTATCATGTTGATCAAGTTTTATTTTCAGCTTGCTATCAGTTAATACATGTGACAACCCAGAAAAATCAAATTGTCCAGAATTTAAGATTTAAAGAATTAGTTATTTATAAAATGAATTTTTATTAATAATATTCTATGCTATGTGTTTATTAATCGTTCTAGAACCTAGGATGATTAGAATGAGGGAGGATTCTGGCTCCGAGCTAGAGTGAACGAATAAGAATTTTCAAGAAGAAAATAAAATATTTTCGGGAACAAAATATTTCCGGGGAAAAAGATGAAATAGGCACTATTCACCCGACGAAACCCTAAGGGTTAGGGTTTGAATAACCTAAGCCTTTTCGAGAGTTCGGTATGTCGAAATGACATTTTGTCGAAAGATTTGACGATAATATATCATGAAAAGTTAAGTAAGTCGATAAAGGTTTTTCTCGAAAAACGTACAGAAATCAGACAAAATAAAAATGACGAAAAGTACTGTTATGTACTTTTCATTCGTTTAACTACGTTAGGGGAAAACGTGAAGGAAAACGCTTAATGTCGAAAAATGTTTTTCAGTTTTTCGAAGATCCGAAGAATACGTAAAAGTTAATCGGTAAAGGAAAGACGAAATATCCAAAATGTTTTGGATTCTGAGATATTCAGTTTTAAAATTGTTAGACAAATCCCAAAAGACGGAACCGTGAAGCTTCCAGGAGAAGCTTCATGAATAGTAAGGAGGTGAAATAGTAAGGAGGTGTGAATATTTTGCCCCTAGCCTTGGTTTTCTATAAAAGGAAGCCTTAATTTCATTTGTTGGTGATTTTGAAAATCACCAACACTTGAGAGAGAGAGAGAGAGGTCAGATGAGAAGGAGAAGGAGGAGGAAAAGCTTGCTTGTGTGCAAACTTTGTCCAACGAAAGAAGATTAAAGGAGAAAGGTAATCCGAAACCTTGTCTCATATAAATTTTCTTTAAGTTTTCTACGTTAAAAGCATAAATTAATGAGAATAGAAGTAACAGATGTTAAGAATGATTTCACAAGGTTGAAATCATGAGAAAATGAAGAAATAAGAATTAGAAGTTTAGTTTGTAAATTTCTTAAGGAAGTATAAGTTTTGTAATGAATTTGAGCGATCCGAATGAATCATATGAACGATTCGGTGAAATAAGTAAGGAATGGTGTTTCATAACATCAAATTCCAAGTAAAACTGAAATCATAATCAAAATATCAATAAAAAATGAAGAATTAACGAAGAACGCGAATAACACGCAAAAAACGTTGTTGATGGACAAATTTAAAACTATCGTAATATAATTGTTATTGATGGACAAATTTAAAACCATCGTAGTATAATTGTTGTTGATGTACAAGTTTAAAGCCATCACATATAAGTAAGTTGCTTATTGTTTGGTTAGGAACGGTAGAAACATTCATGAAGAATGCATTAAAACTTAGCTATAACGAAGTTATGGCGAAAATTTCATAAAAGATGAACAAGAATTAGAAAGTTAGTAAATGAACCCGAATGTGTAGGGTTTCATAAGAATGTAAGAGAATGTAGAAAACATGAGTTATGGACTAAAGAACGAACGAGTTCTGAGTCCGGATGACCGAATTACAGATGAACGAACAAAGAACGTTAATAATGTAAAACGAACGAAGGATGAAGATTTAGCCAATCGAATGGAATGTTAACGGATTTAGAATGAAGTTTTGTCTAAGGGGAATTGAAGTACGTAAGATAAGGAAGAGAATGGCTTTGGAACAACTTCGTTCTGAGTTATATCGAATAAGTTGTGAGATCGGGAAGTAAGCGTCTCAAATTGGATTCAACACTTAGAAAATTTTTCTATATTTTAGGCTTGGCGCCGCAGCGCCAGACATGCCTTGGGAGGCGGTACATTAACGCCAAACTTTCAGGCGCTTTGACATCTGCAGAGAGGCGCCCAACAATACGAGAAAGAGAGGGAACGTGGCCAATGTCACGGTGTAGAGGAAAAAGCAGGAAAGAGCTTTTTAAATCGCTTTCAACTTTTGGGAGGAGTGTAAGGGAAGATATAGAACATATTGTTAACCTAAAGTAACACTCAATCAAGTTATTTAAACCTTTATTAAAGGTTAAACGGAAAGATTGAACGAAATTAAAATACAGAGAATTTAAGCGGTAAATTGCAGAACCGATATCAGGGGACCGTAGTCGCGATAAAACGAACGTGTGGGATTGCTATGATTATGGTTACTTAGATGTTGAGTGACGAGGCTAATGAATAACATTTCGATGTGATGTGGTAGTAATGAAAGTTACGAGTAAAGCATTTAGACGCTGTGAACACAACGCTATTGCGATAAACGATCGGTCTTAGCATACAACGAACCGTATGGCTTCGACATTAAGAAAGAATAATGAACATGGCGTTCAGGTGATTAGTAGTTAATGAAATCAATTAAAACCTTAGGTAAAGGTTGAATTAGATATTAAGAGATGAACAATGTGAACACGGATTACGTAAATAATCCTCGTGAATCATATTCGCATCGGGCGAACGTTATAAGTATACATTGGTTGTATGACTTAGACGTTGACAAAGGTAGTAAGTAAGATACGAATTATCAAGAAAGCTGTAATGAACGATAATAAGATTAATGGAAGCCAAATGTGAGTCGGATAGAGAATGTTAGAATGAAATGTAATCATTAAACACTTTAATCAAGGTGAAGGTTGAGTGTACGCGAATATTAAACGGGAAGAACCTACACCCTGTGTATGGTTTGACCGTATGATAATGAAGACCAATGATTAAATTGTGAATGGTGAAGAAGCAGAATTAAAGACAAGTACGCATAACGTAAAAAAGACGAGTTGATGTTTATAACTTGGATGACGTTCCGAGTCGATTGAACCGGACGTTGTAAGATAAGAATAAGGTAACATAAAATGCTTAACGCTATAAATGCATAGAATTAATATTAAATGACCGTTCTGAGTATACATAAGACTGTATGACTTAGACAATGATGAATAAATCCTGAGGTATGGCATTTAGTTTCCAGAAAGCCATAAGGAATAAGAATTTGACTTAACGAACATTATAGTTTTAATGGTTTGAATAAGTTAAGATAAGTTTAGGTTGTGGTACAATCGTAACCTTTGATGGTTGACATATGGGAGCTGGGCTAAACAATTCCTTCAGAGAGCGAAGGTATATACAAAACTGGCAACCGACATAACTAACTATGATGGCAGTGTAGATGAGATGGAAACTTGTTTGTTGGTTATTTGTGGGAAACCACTTAGAGTACCATATGGACTGCTAGTAGAGACATGATGTGTGCTGAGTCCTAGAAGAGTATAAGAAGAAGATAAGAATGTAAATCATCAAAGATGATGAATGTATGAGTAAGACATCTCCGTATGTCATGAAGCCGTAAACCGGTAGTAAAGGAAGTTAGTCGCGTAAACTTAGATCGTAAGAACGCGAACCTAAGAAGTAAAGTTAAGTAAACCAATACGTAAGTTAAGTATATGACTAATTAGTGTATGTGTTATTTCTTTATGTGCTACATAGGAATTGGAATGAGCAGTTTAGCGTAAACTATAAGTTGTAGCTATGCGTAAGACAAGTTTCCTAACTTCATTCATATTTTAAATGAATGTTAGTTTTTTAAAATTTTTAGATGTTGAACTTGAGAAGTTCTGTCTATGTGCAAATGTGTGATATTTGTACAAGGTGGTAGAATGTATTAGGCCTTGTGCCACAATTTGAACACTTCGGTAAATCTATGAGATGAACTGTTCTGGGATTGAACTGTTCAATATGAGAATGTTCTGTTTATACATGACCCGTTATTGTTAAGTCTGTGCTAAAGATTCTAGCCAGACAGGATGTGCATGAAAGAGAGTAGAGAATGAAAGTATGTAACGCCCGAGAAAATAGGATTTATATGAGGATTAAATTTTTATTTGATTATGTGAATTAAATGAATTTAATTGAATCTTTACTTGAGTAAGCTATGTGAAGGTCGTTCTATGACCTAGGATGTGCAGATGTGGTTAGGATTATGGCTCTGTGCTAGAATTAATTATTTTGAATTTCCAAGACGAAAATAAAAGTTTTTCGAGAAATTTCCATAAAAACACTATTCATCCATTTTTGCTCGAAAATTAAGTTTGAAATTCTGAGAAATGCATAATGATAGAATATGAGGATGAGATGAAATATCTAATAATATTCTAGTTATGGCAAATGAAGTTTTCACCTGCGGAATTAAAACCTAAGGGTTGGGGAAAATGATTTTCGAGAAGAAAATGATATATGTAAAATGGTTAAGATGATTATGCGTACGATATACGAGTGTGATACTATTTAGTATACAAGTATAGTATGAAGATTTAATATGGCATACAATACGAATATCGTACGAGTATTATACGAAGAGAATACGTAAGTTATAAGTGTAAAATACGATTAGTTTTTATTGGTCTTAGAGTTTAAGGACTTTGTATAGTCCAATTGGACTTGGATTATATCAAGCCCAATGAATTATGTAATTAAGCCCAAGTTAAGGCCCAATATTAAGTTTAATTAAGCCCGATTCAAGAAACCGAACCGTGGATCGAACCGATGGGTAAAACCCATGGGGCAACCCATGGGGATGACCCATGGATCATGTGGGTCGGCCAGTTGGCCACCAAGTAAAGTGGTTACTTGGTGGATAAGTTGTTATGGAGGTGGGAATAGTATGGAGGTCACATAATGACCATTATACCCTCCATTTGGTTTGCCTATAAAAGAAAGCTTAAGTTGGTCATTTGTGGTTTTATAAGAATTTTCCAACTTATATTGAGAGAGAGAAATAGCTAGAAACAAGTAATCATCATACTTTGAAGCAAACCATAACAAGTTTTACCAAGAACGTGAAAAACGAAGAGGTAAAATTTTGTAAATGTTAACTTTTTTAATTTTTGATTCTTTAATCGTAAAGAATCATAGATTGGTGGAGCATTCCTCTTAAGGAGTAATAAGGATGTCTTTTAAGGATTAAAACATTGATAAGTCATGTTTAAGTAGAAATCTTAAGGGTTTACGTAAATTTAAACCGTAGAAATAATTGATCATTAACTTGGTTGTTGATGGACAAATTGAAAACCATCTTTGATAGGATATGTGCATCTTGTTTGGTTAGGATGTAGATAAGGAAATCAATGGAGTTGTTCCATTTGATTTAGCATATAGAACACAAGTAACAAAGTTATGGCGAATTTTACGGAATTAGACGTTAAACGTCAAAAACGTAGAAATTTTGGATTAGTAGTCAAAAGTTGGCATGTGACTTGGAAACGTTGGTTTTCAATGTCAACATGTGAGATAGGGTATTCAAGAATGAAGAAAATGAGTATTGAACGCTCAAGAACGATAAACGAACGCTCGATAATGAACTTAAAAGTGAATTCCGAGTTAACGGATTCAGAAATATAAAATTCTTATATGAACACTTAGAGTATGTAAAATGGGAGCTGAGGGCTTTTGAACGGACCAATTCGGACTTAAAACGAAGAAGTTATGAAGCCGGGAAGTTCATTAAAATTTTTATCTGTCAAAAATTTACGAATTAAAGGTCTGGCGTAATGCTGAACAAAGCTTGTTAAGGTGCTGTATATTTTCCATACCACGATATTAAGAGCTACTGAAGAGTGGCGCCGCAACGCCATTCACACCTTTAAGTTTTAGCTTGCAGCAGACCGGACGAAGTGTTCGTCATATCAGTAAATCGCTACCAGCGCCAGTGTTGAATATAAGGGCCGCGCCGTAGCGCTAAGACAGGGGAAATGTTGAACAAATTAGGTTTGAACTTAAATGTTTCAACACCACTATAAGCCAAGTTTATATACTTAATATACATACTAAACTATTTCTATGTTACATATATTATCATATATTATGATGAACTTAGGAATCAACCGCAAGTTGTTAGTAAGTAAACGAAGAACGCGAAATGTAAATAAGTAAACCGTGAACAGTAATCAACGTTGGTATTTCACCAATGATGATCTAGTTTCGGTTAGTAATGTAAGAACGTTACCAAGCCGTGACAAAGAGTAGTAAGTCGGATTGACATTATTAATGAAATAATTTCAACTAAGAAAAATGTTTGTTTAGAACCGAATGGAGTCGAATCTGAATGGTTTGAATAGGTCGGTCGTTTGTTTGTTTTAGTCCGAATGGTTTGAATCGGTAAGATGGATGAAATTTGAATGGCAAAGTCAGATTTTTTGAACTTTGAATGGCAAAATGAGCAGCTGAATGAAGTAAAAAAAATTTAAAAAAAAATTTAAAAAATTTAAAAAACTATTAACTATTATATTAAGTAATATTAAATAAATTTACAATAATTTTGAAATTTTTTAGAAGGGTAAAATAATAAAGTTTTGTCATTCAGATGTTTCAGACATGTCAATTATCAAACAGCTTTTTTCATTCAGATTCAGATTCAGCTCATTCAGATTCAGATTCAGATTCATTCAATTTTTATCAAACACCCCCTAAGACATAGAAGAGAAAGAAGTTGGCATAAACAATGTGATTGATTGTTTGGTAGCTAATTACAGTGTGCTATTTGAATATATCATGTAAATTCTGTTAAGACTGAGAACTGTTGAATATTTTATTCGAAGACACTTGAAGGGAAGATTTCTTAACTCTTGTCTAACCTTTGTGTTAGCCGAGTTTTCGGTGATTCATATAATGAGTTGCATGAATGATTTTAACGAAAGGGTCAATGCCAGTTTTAACTCGGCTAGAGTATTCATAAGAGTTAAATTGATTTGTGTACGTGTCTTTCTATATAGAAATGATAACGCTATCCTATGCCAAGTATTTGGTACATATTTAAAGGTAAGTTTGTCTATGAGCAAACAAAAGTATTTTTCATTGTTTATTCGATGGGCACGCGAGTTTTCCAAATCTTAAATGTAAATACGTTTAACGGATGAATGTTGATCAACATAGAGTACTATAGGCTGATCACCTAGAAGTGCTCGTAAGAAATGTTGGATGTACGACCTTAGTGCTGTGATGTCCTTTTCACGTATGAAAACAAAAAGAGAATGTTCATGGTCTTTCGACAGGTTCAAAATTCTTAAGCTATTATATACTTTGGAATTAATGTTATGAATTGATAAGTACTAGTCAATGTTTCGTAGTACTACATGACTATTTGTTCAGTTATGTAAGATAATCATATAATTCATGAATATGGTATTGATATTATTTTTTGTTAGACTTGCTGAGCTAGTTATGCTCACTTCTTGCGTGAATTATATGATTGCAGCTAAAGCCGAACGTACTGAGAATTCTAAGAGAGATAAAGGCAAGGATAAGATGGACAATTAAATGTCTTGTAATAGATTAGTATGGTTGTATGTATTATACTTATGAGTAACAAATGATGTAATCCGTTAATGAACTTGGGAAAGGATTTTTAGTATGATTGTAATAAGAAGATAATTAATACGTTTATTATGTTGTGCCTTCAATGGAATGATTGCACGATTATGAGTATCATGTAGCACCATATGTCGGGTTGGAAGATACCTAAATTTGGGGGCATCACAGGTTGGTATCAAAGCATTAGGTTATAAAACTTAAGGGGGGAGAGAACCTTAATCTAATAACCTCGTAAGGAAGGTAGAGTCCGAAGAAAGTAAATTAGAGTCGAATGATTTAATAAGGTATTGAGAAAACTCAGTACTGAAAGATTTAAAAGATGAAAATTAATCCTAAATAAATTAAATGTGTTTTGTGATTATACTATTGCGTATTATGTACTAATGAACATGTTATGTGTTATTGTAGATGTCGAACGATAGCTTGATGTATAGAGACATACACGTGGTGAGCGAAGAGTCTGTGAACAGAGTGGAGGTACCGTTAGTAATTATGGAAGATTCGGATCCAGAGGAGTACATTTCTGAGGAGGATTACTCCAAGGAAACTATGGGTATAGAATCATACCTTGATATGATGATAGATGTGAAGGAGGATATGGAGGTAACATCGATTAATACGGTGGTACCTACTCAGGAGTCAACACCTCCAGATGCAATGAGATCATTGTATCTGGAAGTGCTTGATTGGAATGTGCAACTGCGCACAGTGGTGCAGACACATAATGAAGAGATTACCGCCCAATATGAGGCAAAAGAGTCTACAGAGGCAGATTTTAATTCAGACCACGATGAGAAGGTGCTGATGACAGATAAGGCAAGGGATTATAAGGAAGAGACTGTAGAGCTTCAAAAGAAACTGGTTGAAAAAGACCAGAAGATAGAACGGATGTCTTACATCCATAACTGTGCTCATGAGGATTTCAAGCTAAAAATTGCTTGTTATTCTATTAAGTCAGGGCAGACTCGACATACGATTAGTCGAGATATTGTTTCGATTTTGGCAAATCAGAAACATGAGAATGTCGCAAGGCAGTGTTAGTAGATCATTAGATCTTTTTGGTGTATGTGTAGTGATGTAAAACCCTCTTTTGTATAATTAAAGGGTAGTCTTTTTGCAAATCCCAATTTTTGTAGAAGTCAATTGCGGGATAGTAATGTAATAGCTTTTGTCTATGGAAGCAAAGTGTAAATAGTTTTGAACTATGGAAAGCATATTAATATAATGAAGTTTTTTTTATTAAATGTGCTTGATGTGGTATAAGTTATTATTGTGGAATGATAACTAAGTAAGTAAATAGATAATAATGAAACTTTATTTATTTAATCAGCATAATGCCGCCAAGAAGAAGACAACGTAATCAAGAGGCTGAGTCACATAATGATAATCAGGGGGGGTCCAAATAACCCTATGCAAGAGTTCGTTAATTTATTAACGGCAGCATTTAACCAAGCTGGGGGTAGAGCTCCCGCAGTACCTAGGGTAGTAAGAATAACTACCTTTAAAGAATTTAAAAGTGTTAGTCCGTCGGAGTACAAAGGAACGATGGACCCATTAGAGGCCCAGACATGGGTAAAAGAGATAGAGAAGACGTTTGTTATCACAAACGTAGGTGAGACGCAAAAGACTTCTTTTGCGACTTACATGATGAAAGGGGAGGCCAACTATTGGTGGGAGGCTCACCAGGGTTGGGCCAGAATGGACGCGGTTACATGGGAACAGTTCAAGAAGATATTCTTCGAGAACTACTTCCCTACAAGCGTGCAAAGGCGAATGGAGATTAAGTTCTTGGAACTTAAACAAGGGGACATGACGGTTCCCCAGTATGCAACCAAATTCAATGAATTGGCAAGGTTTGCTCCACATCAAGTGGACACGGAAGAGAGGAAGGCTCGTAGATTTGAGCAGGGCTTAAAACCTTGGCTCTACAGTAGGATTTCGGTGTTCCAGAGTGCTTCTTATGGGACCATTCTGGAAAAGGCGATTATAGCCGAAGGTGGTAGTGAGGCGTTGACTCAGTACCACAAGGAAAGAAAGAATAAGAATAAGGGAGAGGGAGGATGTAACGATCGAGAAATTTGTAATTTAATTTAAATATTTATTTAATTAAATAAATATTTTAAATAATTTATTTATTGAGGAAAATAAATAAATAATGAATTATGGTGAATTAATTTTGTAACTAAATTAATTAATGTTAATTAAATTGAATAATAATAATTTTATTTGAAGGATTTAATTTAAGGAAATAATTAAATTAAATCAATTGCTTAATATTTAGGAAAATAATTAAATTAAATGAATTGTTTAATTTAAAGGAAATAAATAAATTAAATAAAGTGATGTTTCTAATTTATTAATTAAATTAGATATATAATTATTTATTAATTATAAGTATAATGATAATAAGATTTTTATTATTATTATAAGTTATTTAAATTAACTAAACTAAAGTTATGTAAATTAACTAAATTAATGGTGTGACATGAAAACTATATAATAAGAATAATATAAAAATAATCTAGTTTGGGAGAATTTTTGGTTAGCCAAACAAGGCCTTGTGGCCTTTGGCTTATTCAACTGACGTAAACTTTTTATTTTTCTAATGGAAGAATACGTGGGTGAATGGCCAGTTTATATTATCTACGCATCTTATTTCTCCTAAGGCTAGTGGTGAGTTGGGTGAGAAGAAGAAATACAGAGAGTTTGCAAGAGAGAAGAAAAACACTGAGTTTTTGGAGATTGGCAAGAGGAAGAAGGGGAATTACTAAACCTAATCACCATCTATTGTAGCATACAATCAAATAGAAGGTATAACTTACTTCAATTCTAGTTTTTTGATAATTATATGGAATTGATACAAATACATGTATATATATGATTTATAATATGTTAATCCTCGTTTGTGGGTGTTATTTGATGATTAAAGGCATGGAATTGGGTTGTAGTAGAAGGCTTTATATATCAGTGTTTATGTTGTTGGATATGGCTTAGAAAGTAAAAATTTTCATTATCAATACTTGTTATAATATGTAATTTGTTGGTGGATTATGTTAGTATGTTAAGAAACGAAAGCGGCGTAGTTCGAATCATGTTAATTGTTTAAGAAATGAGTTCGTGGCGATCGAATTCGCGAAGTATGTGAAAATGATGAAATTTGGTAATATTGGGGTTTTGATCCTTAAACTTGAGTATATATGATGTTTTTGTATATAGAATGGTGTATAACGTGCTTAACTATGTTATTACAGAGTATTAGATGATTAGTTTTGTGAATGTTGTAATGTTTGGGTTATTTTGGGTGACTGGTGCATTGCAGAGCTATCAGATTTACATACATTACCTGGCCTTGATTCTTGCCGTTACCATCGTCGAAGCGGCAATTGCTCGCCACTAGGTTTTCTATGATCGAACACCCAATAGCAATTGCTAGCCAAGTTACAAGGCAAGGACAACGCACATTGCCTACCTTACTGAGCCCGACGATGACTTCGCCTATTTGCGAGTCATGTAATGGACTTATGTTAGCTAAGCTAGCATGGTAATGATGTTAAGACATAATAGAAACTACAATAATAGATTGTAAGGTGTTGTAATACAAAATGTGAAGATTTTAAGTAATTATTTATATAAGTTATGTAATGAACCAAATGTGATATTTTTAAAAGTTAAATATAAATGATAAGGTTTATGTTAGTTTATAGTGTGATTTTAGAATCGTTAAGGTGTTAACCAACATGGTTAGGTGTTAGGTTAGGGTTATAACCTAAATGATGGTTTAAACCCTAAAGCTAATATTCATACAACTAATTGTGGTTGTGATTTCAATGATATATATAGGGTAATTGGCGAGTATTATACTTGTGTAGCTTACAAACAAGGCAAGTTTCTAAACCTTAAATCTTTACATTGAGCAAGCTTTCTAACTTCATTCTTTTCATATTTAATGCAAGTTCCCATTACTAAATCATTATTGTACAAGTTTCTAAAATTCTTTGTAAACTTGAGCAAGCCTAGTCTATCTTGAGTATGTTTGTACAAGATCTTGTAACCTAATTCATTACATCGAGCGAGTTTCACCTTCCTCATTATTATACAAAGCATATATTATTCTAATATATTGATTCAAATGAGATTGTTCTCACTCTTTTGGATATAACACTTTGCATGTATATCATGTTTATTCAATTATATATTGTTGATATCCGATCTTTGACTTTGATAGCCTTGTTCAGTTATACATTCTTGTATTACACCTTTAATTAACAAGCAAACTCTTATTGATTAAATTAATCTATAACTGAACAGTGTTCTAAAATTCTAGAAACACTGATAAGCTAGTTCCAAACTAAACTTTCTTTAGTGCGAAAATTCTAAATTCAAACTGAGACGAACAACCCTAACATAGGAGATTTTGTACGTGTAATGTTTAGATGTTTGTGCACAATACATGGTACAAAGGGCTGATCCCCCTAAGTACGTTAAGAAGGGTCCGTATAGTCTAAATGACTGTTAAGGTTGGGTAATAATACCTAAGTACCGGGGACATGGTTCGTGGTCTTAAGACCCTCAGATATTAAAGTTCGAACTTGTTTTCTATTTTGATCCGTGGAACAAGTTCATTATTATTCAGCTTTCGTTGTTAATTCTCATGTTGTTGTCATTACTACTTTCTATATCAGTGAGCATTTGTTTGGTCACTCTTGCAATTAACATTGCAGCTAAAGTGGAGAAAGTTGATGAGCCATCTACTAGCAAAGGAAAGGGCAAGATGTCTAAGTGTTGAAGACTCATGAGTAACTATTTAAATGTTTTATGGTACAAGACTTGTTTTATTTTATGATGTATTCCACAAACTGATGTAATAAATTTAAGGTTAGATTACTTGGGATTATTCTTGAGATAATGATGTAACCCTTTAATGGGAAAGATGATTGTTTAAGTTATTTAAATTATGTCTTTATCCTTTATGATGGGTAGTTAGATGTAATGGTTTTGGATAGTGAATACCAAATTCCATGGGAATATAGTACCTAGATTTGGGGGTGTCACAGAGGAAATAAGGTAGAGGTTGCCAGCGGTAGTGGCATTATGCCAAAGAGGAAAAGTTTTAACCCTGGGAGTACTGGGGTGAAACAAAGGGATCCTAAATGTAGGATGGAGGCATGCAAGACATGTAGAAAGACTCATTTAGGAGTCTGTTTAAAGGGAAAATTAGTTTGTTATAACTGTGGGTAGGAGGGACATTTATCACCCAACTGTCCTAACCCTAAGAAGAATCATGGTTGTTTTGTTTGTGGATCGTTGGATCACATGGCAAGAAATTGCCCGAAGAAAGGGTTAGAGGGTAATAAGGGTTCTGGTAGTGGTAAATTAGCCATTACTGGACCAACACCATCGGTGGGTATATCCTCAACCCTTACTTTTAATATGACTGTACAAGATGCGGTTGCATCATCGGATGTAGTAGCAGGTATCATTCCCGTCAATGAGATAAATGCTTATGTGTTATTTGACTCGGGTGCTACTTGTTCTTTTATAGCATGTGGATTTGCTAAAAAATTAGGTTTAATCCCTAAAAAGTTAGCAATACCTTTAGACGTTAAGGTAGCAAACGAATAGATAATCCCCATTAAACATATTCATAGGGATTGTTGCGTAGATATTAGAGGTAATAAGTTATCGGTAGATTTGGTACCAATAAGGTTAAAAGAATTCGATGTAATTCTTGGTATGGAATGGTTGATTAACCATAAGGCTATAATAGATTGCCATAGGAAAAGTGTGAACCTTTGGCTTTCTAAGAAAACCAAGGTAGTGTTCTTCGGTAGTAAATCACCAAGACACTCTTGTTGTCTAAGGATGACATAAGCTAGGAAGATGTTGAGAAAAGGGTGTGTGGGTTATCTGTGCCATGTAGTGGATACCCAAAGAGTGGGAGAATCCTTGCACCAGATTCCTATAGTTCAAGAGTTCGCAGATGTATTTCTGGAGGAATGTCCAGGTATTCCGCCGAATAGGGAGGTCGAATTTGTGATTGATCTGTTACCGGGTACGACACCAGTTTCAAGGGCACCATATAGGATGGCGCCAGTTGAGATGAAGGAGTTAATGGTTCAATTACAAGAACTATTAGATAGGAAGTACATTCAACCGAGTGTGTCTCCCTGGGGAGCACCAGTATTGTTTGTAAAGAAGAAGGATGGGTCGTTACGACTTTGTATCGACTATCGAGAGTTGAACAAGTTAATGATTAAGAATAAATACCTGTTGCCCAGGATCGATGATTTATTTGATCAGTTGAAAGGGGCAAAGTATTTTTCTAAGATAGATTTGCGTACGGGGTATCATCAGTTAAAAGTGAGGAAGGAGGATATACCTAAGACGGCGTTCAGGACTTGTTATGGTCATTACGAGTTTCTGGCTATGTCATTTGGGTTGACTAATTCACCAGCTGCATTCATGAATATGATGAACAGAGTATTCAAATAGTATTTGGATAAGTTTGTTGTAGTGTTCATTGATGATATTTTAGTCTATTCCAAGATGCCAGAAGATCATGCTGAACATTTAAGGATAGTGTTAGTGATGCTATGGAAGGAGAAGTTGTATGCGAAATTCATAAAGTGTGAATTTTGGCTTGAATGAGTGCAGTTTCTAGGACATGTTATTGATAAAGATGGCATTTCTGTGGATCCAGCAAAGGTAGAAGCAGTTAATGAGTGGGAACAACCGAAAATGCTAACTGAGGTTCGAAGTTTTCTAGGCTTAGCGGGATACTATAGAAGGTTCATCCAAGACTTTTCTAAAATAGCTACTCCACTGACAAATTTGACTAGGAAGTCGGTTAAGTATGTGTGGACTTATAAATGTGAGAATAGTTTTCAGGAACTAAAGAAGAGGTTAAGTGAGGCACCTGTGTTGTCTTTGCCAGATGATATAGGGAATTTTGTAGTGTATAGAGATGCTTCACATAAAGGACTGGGTTGCGTGCTCATGCAGCATGGAAATGTCATTGCGTATGCGTCACGTCAATTAAAGGATTATGAGAAGGCCTATCCTACTCATGACCTAGAATTAGCAGTTGTAGTTTTTGCATTAAAAATATGGAGGCATTATTTATACGGTGAGAAGTGTGAGATATACACGGACCATAAAAGTCTGAAATATATCTTCACACAAAAGGAGTTGAATATGAGGCAGAGAAGGTGGTTAGAACTAATAAAAGATTACGATTGTGATATTTTATATCATCCGGGGAAAGGAAATGTAGTAGCCGATGCACTAAGTAGGAAGGGTAGAGAGAAACTGTCAATGTTAACGACTCAGAATGGGTTAGTAACAAAGATGGTGAGAATGGAGTTAGAAGTTAAATCACCGGATGAAACAAAGGAAATGTTATTTTCAATAGAAACTCAACCGACCATAGTGGAACGTGTTAAGGAAGTGCAATTGAGCAACGAGGAATGCGAACATATGAAGAACATAATGGAAGATGAAGGAAAAGACTAAATATAATCTCGATAAGAAGGGATTACTTCGTTTTGAAGGAAAAATTTGGGTTCTAAATAATTCTGAATTAAAAGAGGAGATAATGAGTGAGGCCCATAGTTCGAGGTACTCGATACATCCCGATAGTAAGAAGATGTATCATTACCTTCGTCAGAACTTTTGGTGGACAAACATGAAAAGGGAGATAGCTGAATATGTTAGTAGGTGCTTAACTTGTCAGAAGGTTAAGGCTGAACACTAACGACCTAGTGGGTTGTTGCAATCATTAGAAATTCCAGATTGGAAATGGGAGCACATCACAATGGACTTTGTGGTGGGACTTCCAACAACAAGGAAATGGTATGATGCTATTTGGGTGATAGTGGATCGATTGACGAAATCGGCTCACTTTCTACCAATAGGAGTTAGGTATAACCTAGAACAATTAGCTAAACTGTATGTCAAAGAAATTATTTCAAGACATGGAGTACCTGTTTCGATTGTGTCAGATCGTGATCCACGATTCAGATCAAACTTTTGGAGGAGGTAGCAAGAGCAAATGGGAACATAGTTGAGATTGAGTATGGCGTATCATCCTCAAACGGATGGATAAAGTCAGCGAACAATTCAAATGCTTGAAGATATGTTAAGATCTTGCGTTATGGATTTTAAAGGAAGTTGGGACGAATATCTACCGTTGGTAGAATTTGCGTACAAAAATAGTTTTGACGCTAGTATAAGCATGCCGCCTTACGAAGCGTTGTATAGAAGGAAGTGTAGAACTCCACTATGTTGGGATGAAGTAGGTGAACGTCAGATGTTGGGACCTGAGTTGGTACAAAAACTGGTAGACATGGTAAAGCTAATACAGACTCGATTAGTAGCAGCTTAAGATAGGCAGAAGAAGTATGCTGATCCTCATAGAGAAAAGAGAGAATTTGAAGTAGGGTCTTATGTTTTTCTGAAAGTATCGCCTTGGAAAGGGAAGATACGTTTGGGAAGAAAGGGAAGTTAAGTCCAAGGTTTATAAGACCTTTTGAAATTTTAAGAAGGGTAGGAGAGGTAGCTTATGAAGTAGCCTTACCTCCAGAAATGGAACGTATACACAATGTGTTTTGCGTATCTGTGCTGCGTCCCTATAAGCCGGACTATAAACATGTAATAGAGTATGAATCTATTCAGGTAGAAAAAGATTTATCGTATGAAGAACTTTCAGTTCAAATTGTTGATAGGAAGGAAAAAGTTTTGAGAAATAAGATAATACCTTCGGTGAAGGTGATCTGGAGAAACCACAATGCTAAAGAAGCAACCTTGGGAACTCGAAAGTAAAATGAAGGAAAATTTTCCTCATTTGTTTATGTAATTATAGCATGATTCTGGGGACAGAATCCTTATAATGGGGGGGGGGGGAGAATCTAATGCCCGAGAAAATTGGATTTATATGAGAATTAAATTTTTATTTGATTATGTGAATTAAATGAATTTAATTGATTCTTTACGTGAGTAAGCTGTGTGAAGGTCATTCAATGACCTAGGATGTGCGGATGAGGTTAGAATTATGGCTATGTGCTAGAATTAATTGTTTTGAATTTCCAAGATGAAAATAAAAGTTTTCTGAGAAATTTATGTAAAAACATTATTCATCCATTTCTGCTCAGAAATTATGTTTGAAATTCTGAGAAACGCGTAATGATAGAATACGAGGATGAGATGAAATATCTAATAATATTTCAGTTATGGCAAACAAAGTTTTCGCCTGCGAACTTAAAACCTAAGGGTTGGGGAAAATGATTTTTGAGAAGAAAATGATATATGTAAAATGGGTAAGATGATTATGTGTACGATATACGAGTGTGATACTATTTAGTATATGAGTATATTATGAAGATTTAATATGGCATACAATACGAATATCATACAAGTATTATACGAAGAGAATACGTAAGTTATAAGTATAGAATACGATTGGTTTTTATTAGTCTTAGAGTTTAAGGACTTTGTATAGTCCAATTGGACTTGGATTATATCAAGCCCAATGAATTATGTAATTAAGCCCAAGTTAAGGCCTAATATTTAAGTTTAATTAAGCCCGATTCAAGAAATCGAACCGTGGATCGAACAAATGGGTCACCGGATGGATAAACCCCATGGGGATGACCCATGAAGCATGTGAGCCGGCCACTTGGCCACCAAATAAAGTGGTTACTTGGTGGCTAAGTTTTTATGGAGGTGGGAATAGTATGGAGGTCACACAATGACCATTATACCCTCCATTTGGTTTGCCTATAAAAGAAAGCTTAGGTTGGTCATTTGTGGTTTTACTGTAACGCCCCAGAAAAAATCAAATTTTTGAGAATTAAATTTTTATTTGATTATGTGGATTAAAAGAATTTAATTAATTAATTATGGGATTAAGCTATTTGAAGGTCATTCAATGACCTAGACATATCGGAATGTCGTAGTATTTTGGCTACGTGGTAGAATTAAAGTGTTTGAATTTCGAAGACGAAAATAAAAGCTTTTTCGAGAAATTTTCTGAAAAACACTATTCACACATTTATGCTCGGGAATTATTTTTAAACTTCCGAGAAATACATAATGATAGAATATCAAGGTGAGATAGAATATCCAATAATATTTCAGTTATGGCAAACACAATTTTTCGCCTGCGGACTTAAAACCTAACGGTTAGGGAAAATGAGTTTCGAGAAGGAATTTAAATGCGTATAATGAATTAAAGCTATGATTGTATAATACATAAGTATTGTACGAGGTAATGAATACAAGTAGTATAATACGAGGTATTATACGAGTATGTATGAATGATTGAATTTTGTATATTAAATAAGTATACGAGTTGGAATACGAGAATTATACGTAGATTATACGTTATAAGACTTTAAGCCAAATGTATTGAATTTGTAGGAATGTGTAGGAGATTGTAATGTCCAATTGGGATAATAATAATAAAGCCCAATACGAATTAATGGTAAAGCCCAAATATTTGTAATGTTAAGTCCAATGTAAATTATTAAACAAGCCCAAGTGTTTATTTAATTGCAAGCCCAATGTATAAGTTAGGATTAATTAAACCTTAAGTCCAAAGTAAGAATCCAATGGATTAGCAGGATCCATGGGGCAACCCATGATCATATGGGTGATCTTGGTGGCCAAGGAATAAGTGTGATGAGCAAGTAGACTTAAGGGTTAAGCAAATGATAAGTTAAGTAACTTAAAGGCTAAGTGAAGTTCTTATGTCTGATGAGCAAGCAAAGTGCTTTTATGTGATTTACAAGTTAACTTAATGGATAAGTAAGTGTGGTGGCCAAGTATATGTGGTGAGCAAGTTAACTTAATAATTAAGTAAAGGAATAGTATGGAGGTGATTAAGGAGGTGGAGTGGCTTTATGACCATTATACCCTAACTTAGGAAGTCCTATAAATAGGAAGCTTGCTAGCTCATTTATTAGTTGTTAGATTTTCATCCAATAACTTTTAGCTTATTGGTTAGAGAGAAAAAGCTACAAAAGCTAGAACAAGTTAGCCTTTGAGAATTTAAGAAGCAAGAAGAAGATTAAAGATTAACCAAGTGATATTCAAGGGTAAGCAATTTTAAACCATGATTCTCTTTCTCTTCCATTGTTAGAGAAGTGGGTAGTGGTAGAACATGTATGCTAAAGAATGATAAGAATGATTAATAAATGGACTTAAGCCGTATAAGTCATGAATAAGTAATTCAAACTTAATTAAGTTATGAATTTATGAAGAGCTTATATGAACTACTCATATGTTTACTTTAATAAGATTGTATGATAATAAGAATTAAGAATGGTGGGTAAAAGACTTAATCTATAATAAGTCACGAGAAAGGAAGTCATAAGTAGTTTATACATTTATAAGTTATAAACTCACAAAAAACAAGTAATAACTTATCATGTTTATAAGTTAATGAAGTATGTATGTCAAGATTTTAGTATGATGGATTGAATCCATTTGAAACGATGAACAAATCATAAGAAATGAAGTTAAGGCAAAATTTACGAATTTGGACGATAATCGTCGAATTTGTGAAATTCTCAGCATGGAGGTCAAATTTTGATATTGAGCTTGGAAACATTAGTTTTCAATGGAAACAAGTCATATTTGGTATTATAGAGTTGTGAACTCAAAAATGACCGGATTCCGACTTAGAACGAAGAAACGAGCGTTGAAGGTTCACGGATGTTTACCGTTTTCATTAAAAATGGACTAATAGGTGAATTTTTAGCCAACAAAGTCAAATGGATAAAAATTCTTGCATGAACGCGTAGAGTATGAAATTTGTGAACCGTAGGCTTTTGAACGAGCCAATTTGGACTTATAACGAAGAAGTTATGCCTCCGGTAATTTCGCAAAGTTGGAAAACTATCAAAATTTTCTGAGGCACAGAGTTCACGCCGCAGCGCGACTCCAGGCACAAAGGCCCGTGCTTGTAAGACGAGGCCGGTAGAGACAGGTACACTACTAATCGGCACCGTAAGCGCCGTATATCAATGGAGATTCATGCCAGCAATGAAAGTCGAACCTTACTCACTGCTAAGTCACGCCACGACGTGACACATAGAGAATAATAGGTCTTGCTAGTACTTGACCTTAGGGTTTGCATAGAGATAAATGATTATGAAGTTAAAAGGAAAGACAAATGAAGTAACACAACCTTAACAAACATAAGGTGACATTATTAAGATATTCTTAAACCTTAAGTATGATCACTTAGTGTTGAAGATAAATAATTGAACGTGAACGATATGTAGTAAGTGTACTTAACTAATGACGATCAAGTTTTGATTAATAACGTAAGAATGTTAGTAAGCCACGAGGAAGGATGATTAACTCAAAATGAGTGGTATTAATAATAATTTTAGTTAAGTTATAGAAGAGAAAGAAGTTGGTAAGAATGATGTAAGTTATAACGGTAAGCCTAAACTAATAATAACAAATCTAATACAAGATTAGATTGAGAAGAAAGGTAAGATTCATTAGGAACCATGTATGTTCAGTAATAACCTAATGTGGTATGTTATGTGGTTATGTGTTGTAGAGACCGTAAAGACTGAAATGAAAAGTTATTATACTGTAGCAGACGCTGAAGTCAAGTTTTTCTTAAACGCTTGTCTAATCTTCGAGTTAGCAAAGTTTTCTGTGATTCATGTTATGAGATGCATGAACTATTTTACTAAAGGGTTGATGCCAGTTTTACCATGGCTAGACTAATCTTAAAGAGTTGATTGATTTATTTACAAGTCTTTTAATATAGAATTGTTAACACTATCCTACGCCAATTGTTTGGTACGGATTCAAGGTAAGCCTGAGTATGAATAAACAAATGTATTTTTCATCGATTATTCGATGGGCACGTGAGGTTGCCAAAACTTAAACGTACATACATTTAACAGGATGTAGTGTTAATCAACATAGAGTACTATGGGCTGATCACCCAGAAGTGCTTGTAAGATATACTGGACTTACGGATTTAGTGCCGGGTTGTCCTTTTCAAAGATATTATGAAATGCTCACGGTCTTGGACCAGGATTAATGTTTTACTGAATATTGTCATTGTAAAACATTTTGAAGGAAAAGAAGTGCTATTTTAAATTATTGATAGTACTTCATAACTATTATCCAGTTATTGAAGATATATGATTCCTATGTTTCAAGCATTTCGTTTAAAAGAAATTGTTGTACTTGTTGAGCTTGTTATCCTCACTCTTGCTTGAACCATATGAATGCAGATAAGATCGAACGAACCGAGGGATCCGACAAAGATAAAGGCAAGACGAAGATGAACGATTAGTTTACCTTGTAATAAACTAGTAACTTGTATATATTATAGTATGATGAACAAAAAATGTAATGGTTTTAGAACCTGGGAACGGGATGTAATATTATTAATGTAATAAGAATGTCGTTGATACACACATTTTGATGTCGTTTCAATGGATTGAATGTACAGTTATGAGTACTGTGTAGCACCATCTATCGGGTTGGAAGATACCCGGATATCGGGGCGTCACAGGTTGGTATCAAAGCATTAGGTTATAAAATGTAAGGGGGGAAGAACATTAGGCTAATAACCTCGTTAAGGAAGAAAAGTCCGAAGGAAGTAAACTCGAGCTTTACTTAAGTTGAATGAGTTAATAAGGTATTGAGTAAACTCAGTACCGAAAGATTTAAAAGATGGAAAGTAACCCTAAATTAATTAAATGTGATTTGTGCTTATACTGTTGTGTGTTATGTACTAATCAACATATGTGTTATTGTAGAATGTCGATCGATAGCTTGATGTATAGAGATATACATGCGGTGAGCGAAGAAACTGTGAACTGAGTAGAGCCTTTACCCATGCCAGTGGCGGAGGTACCATTAGTGATTCTAGAGTAGTCGGAGACAGTGGAGTACTTTTCTGAGGAGGACTACTCCGAGGGAGATATGGATATAACATCATATCTTAATATGATGGTCTATGAGGAGGAGGAAATGGAGGTAACATCGGTTAATACGGTGGTACCTACACTAGAGTTAATACCTCTATATGCAATGAGAGCATTGGATCTGGCAGTACTTTACATGAATGTGCAACTGAGTATAGTTGTACAGAATCAGTGTGAAGAGATTAATTATCTCCATGAAGCTAAGGTGTCTGTAGAAGAAGATTTTGAGTCAGAGCACGATAGGCAGGTGCTTATGACAGAGCATGCTAGGGTATATAAGGAAGAGGTCGATGAGCTTCATAAGAAATTGATTAAGAGAGATCGGTAGCTAGCACAGATTTTTTACATCCATAAGAGTGCTCATATGTATTTCAAGCTGAATGTTGCTTGTCATCCCATTGAATCAGGACAAACCCGACACACTATTAGTCGGGATATTGTAGCGATGATTGCGAATGAGAAACACGAGGACGCTGTTATGCATTATTAGAAGTCTAGAGTTATAAATATGTGTGTAGTGATGTAAAACCCTCTTTTGTATAACATGGTAGTCTTTTTGTAAATCCCAACTTTTGAGAAGTTCAATTGCGGGATAGAAATGTACTAGCCGTTGGCTATGGAAGTAAAGTGTAAATAGTTTCAGACTATGAAGAAGCATATGAATATAATGAAGTTTTCATTTAATATGCTTTGTTATGGTATGAGTTGTTATGTGGCGAATAATAACGAAGTAAGTAAATAAATAATAATGAAATTCTATTTAAATGCCGCCAAGGAGAAGACAACATAATCAGGAAGCGAAATCACGTAATGAAAATTAAGGGGGCCAAAACAACCCTATGCAAGAGTTCGTTAATTTATTAACGGCTGCATTTAACTAAACCGGGTGTAGAGAACCTGCGGAACCTAGGTTAGCCAGAATGACTACTTTAAAGAATTTAAAAGCGTAGGTCCGCCAGAGTTCAAAGGAACGACAGACCCATTAGAAGCCCAGATATGGGTAATAGAAATAGAGAAGGTATTTGTTATTACAAAACATAGGTGAGGCGCAAAAGACTTCTTTTGAGACTTACATGATGAAAGTGGAAGCCAACTTTTGGTGGGAGGCTCACCAGGGTGGGGCTAAAATAGATGCGGTAACGTGGGAACAATTCAAGAAGGTTTTCTTCGAGAATTATTTCCCTACAAGCATGTAAGGGAGGATGGATATTACGTTCTTAGAACTTAAACTAGGGGACATGACGGTTCCCGAGTACGCGGCCAGATTCAATGAATTGGCAAAGTTTGCTCCACATCAAGTGAACATTGAGGAGAGGAAAGCTCGTAGGATTTAGCAGGACTTGAAACCCTGGCTCTATAGTAGTATTTCGGTGTTCCAAAGTGTTCCCTACGGGACCATTCTGGAGAAGGTGATTATAGCAGAGGGTGGTAGTGAGGCAATGACTCAATACCACAAAGAGAGGAATAATAAGAGCAAGGGAGAAAGAGGAACCTGTTAGGTTTGTAATATTCATAACGCAATCAAATTGCATAAATTAGCGGAAGCGTGTAAAAATCAGAGTTTAAAAATTTTTACAAACCATATACCCGGATCACCCTTTATGCACAATTATTAATTAAACGAAAAGATAAAGAATAAATCATACCCTTGAAGATCGAGCTTCCTCAGGTACAAGTTCACCTCCAAATCCTTTCGCATTCAATCTTGAATCCACCGGGTTTGGTTCCTTCCTTTGATCAACGTTAGCCACCCAAATGTTTGGCCTCTAGAGGTGATCCACCAAGGAAGAAGAAAATTCAAGAAGAAGGGTGGTTGGCTAAACCCTAGTTTTCTATCTCTATAGAAAAGGTGTACTCTCCCAACAATTGGAATTATATCGTATGTTGAAAAAGTCAACAACTCCCTCACCCATAATAAGACTCCTCTTATTCATAGATGTGGGCAACCCACCTTAACAATTAAGGAATTGGGTTTTATTTAATTAATTAAATTCTTTTAATTAATTAAGCTCCCTAATCTTATTAGGGATAATTAATTAAACTCTTTTAATTAATTTAACCTCCTAATCTTATTAGGAATAAATGAGAGTACTTATATTAAATTAATTCCTAAACTCTTTTAGAAATTAAAATAATAATAATTGTAATAATATTAATAAGACTCCTCTTATTAATTTATATTTAATATTTCTAAAATATTAAATAATAAATATTAAGCTATTTAATTTATTCTATCACCATAGATTAAATTAAATATACATAACATATTATTACGATTATGCCATTAACTTCTTAAATAATTATTCTTCCTTTTATGGTGTGACCCTTTAGGTTCTCCATATTAAACCGGTTGTGAATAAATCAATTAGAACAATTCTAATCTTATTTAAATAAATAAATTAAACAATTAATTTATTTAAATAATATTTATTCTACAATAGGGATTAGCCTCCATAGCGATCAACGACTTTCCAGATAATATAGATTTCAACATTAATCATAAAAGAACCTTTGAGTAAATAGTTACCGTACAATTCAATCCTTCCACCATACAATGTCCCAATTAAATATAAGACATGGAATTACTGTCAAGTCTTATTTTATTTAATTATATGTATTTCGATCCTTAAATGCACAACTCCAAATAATGCAAATTAGAAACTCCTTTCTAATTTCATTCTTAACGCCAAGGACTCTTGGGTTGTCATTTATCGAATCACATAGGACATTTCTCTTCTTTTATTAAAGTGGTAGATTCTTTATTGATCATACATTATCTCCATGTAAAACTTATTATACCCAAGCATACCCTTTGATATACCCTAAGGGTCTTAAGGAATAAGTCAAAGTATAACTCATCATACACAAGATACTATGATGATCTCAAGTCCAAGGATTACTTGTACTACTATCACTACTGAAATTCCTATTGACGACAGCAAATAAAACTCCATTAGGTATTCCTTAGCGAGCCACGTTCAGATGAACTTATTCTCTAATAAGCACCTACATACTTGCTTTAGTGTCTCCACACAAATGATCATGAGATCAATCATCCTCATCCAATGAGCAAGCAACGTATGTACCAATCTATCTGGATTCACTAATCCCCAATTTAGTAATCCAATGATTGGGAACTATTTTAGTTTTAAGCTTTCTAAGAATTTAGATCTCATTAGAATGATCATCATCATTATTCTAAAAGCATTGCTTAAAACTATGGGTTTATCACATATTATAAAACAGCATCATGTAGATAATTAAAAGCCTTTAATAAATTAATACTTTTTATTAATAAATGAATAAGATTGTTACAAAGTATATGCTTTATCATTAGACATGATTGGCTTGTGTGCATACTACTTTCAATCTCCCACTTGCATTAAAGCCAATCGCCATTGTATCTTATATTCTTCTTCTCTAAGTGACGATTATCCTGCTGTTGGATAAGCTTTAGTTAATGGATATGTAATGTTGTTCATGAGAGTCCACTATCTCTATAGTGATTTTCCATCTTTCAATGATTCTAATAATCAAGTGAAAGTGCCACAACACATGTTTAGATCCAAGATGAGACTTAGGAACTATTCCTAGTTACAGAATGAACTTTTAATCCAAACAATCAACTTGCAGACTTCATTTATAGCTATTTACTTTGTCTTTATCACTAAACCAAAGAACTCTTTTGTTGTTTGGAACCTTTCCAATTCAACGCACCTTTATTCAGATAACGCTTTACCTTAAAGTGGATTTTCTGTCATCTTGATCTGTCTGAAAAAACTTGAGTCTGTTAAGCCCTCTAGTTTAATTAAGACCCACCATGAATATGATCACATCCTTAGTGCCGGTTAAGCACTTTAAGATGTTTTTCACTGACTCATAGTGAACTTCTCCATAATATGACTGATCAACATCAGGTCTTGTATATTTCATTGCATACATGATTGTCACTCATGCGATCTCTCTTTTCAGGAGTCTGTGGGGACTATAAAGAGAGATTCACACCATAGCTCATCGACATGAGATATCTCTTGGAGTTTGCCATGCTAAACGACTTTAGCATCAAATGAATATACGTTCCTTGGGTTAAGTCGAGCATCATCTTGTATCTATCTATATAGATTTTATCCCCAATTAAGATACTCTTTCCAATCATTCATGGAGGAATGTTTAGACAACTTTATCTTTACTGATTATAGCATTAGTATGTCATTCCTTATCCGTAGTATATCAACATATAGTACTAGGAATGTCACGATGCTCCCACTGACCCTTTTGTACACACTAGGTTCATTCTTATTTTTTGATAAAATCAAACTCTTTTGATTGCCTCATCAAAACGAATGTTCCATATTTGAGAAACTTGCTTCAATCCATTTCTCCGAGTGTTCACAACACTTACCTCATCGTATGTAATCTTTGGATCATCATCTTCTATGATGTGTACCTCATCATCATCATCCATGATGAATCCATACCTCTTGGGTATCTTGGTGCTTATTCATTTACGATTTGGTTGTGGTGGTAATAATAGTTCATCTACATGTTCCTCTTATTTGACTTATAGTGTTTTGTGGTTCTTGAACTTTCAAGATCTATAATCCTCCCACTAGCCCCTTTTAATGATAAACACCTTTATCTTAGAAGCGGCGTGTTTCGTAACAAACACCTTTTGCTAAGTAGAATTATAGAACATATACCCTAAACTTACTTTAGGATGTCCCACAAATCTGTACATGTCAAATCTTGTCCCAAGCCCTTATCTTAACATACTTAAGATTAGGAATCCTCCCTGTCCATAACTTTTATGGAGTCTTGAAAATGGATTTTGAGGTTACCTTTTAAAGTAGATATCTGACCATTTCTAGGACATGACCCTGAGGATCTTTGAAATGTCGGTAAAATCATTATGGACCGCACCATGTCCAACAAGGTACGATTTTTCATTCAGATACATCAATCAATTATTATGTATCGAGAGGCGTCCATTATGAGAAAACCATTTGAGATGATCTAGAAACTTATTGCACAAGTATTCCTTCCTTGATCCGATCAAAGAATCCTAATACTTTGCCAATTTGTTTCACATTTGAATTCCTTGAACCTTTCAAATAATTCATACTTGTATTTCAGCAAATACACACATTCAACTCTTTGAATGATCATCTCCTTTTCTTATACTAGTTTGTTCAATATGCAAAATTATTTTCATGTAAGTCAAGTATACAAAATTTATTAAGTAATATTCCAGTTCTATACAAAACATTATTATTATAAATAGAACAACAATTGTTCTTAATTATAATACCAAAGATTTCATTGTCCAACAATAAAATGGAAATAATATTTTTAACAAGAATCGGAATACAATAACAACTTATTGACTTAATAGATTTGCTTCGTAGGCATTGCTAAACTATAAGTTTCTATGGCTAATGTAGCAACCTTTGTTACATTTCCGCATATAGGATTACTTATATTTGTTTAGCTTTCTACTGTTTGGTCCCTTCATAAATCTATATTTATGATAACCAAAGTCGGTATCCAATACCCAAGTAGAACCTTGACTTAAAGAAAATTTATTTAAATCATGAACAAAATTGTATTGTAACCGAAACTTCACTAAGCTTCTTTGGTTAGCCTTTACAAGATGCTTCTCGCAGTTTTTTTTTTCAGTGTCCAGGCTTATAGCAGTGTAAGCAAACTCCTTTGCTATCCGTATCAGTTTTTGTTCTTATTATCCTTTGTTTTTGCCTTTCTATATACCTTCTTTGAATCATTCTTCTTTTGAAGATCCTTTGGCCCCTACCAAGAAGACATGGTCTTTCTTGGTTGGAAAGTGACTCTCAACATTTTTCAACATGTTAAGCAAATCGGTGAGGTGATATCTAGCTTGTTCATATGAAAAATTCACAACATTTAATGAAAGGAGTCCGGAGTGAGGGCAAGATCAAATCTTGGCTCAACTCTCCATCCATGACAAAACCAGTTGTCCTAATTGATCAATCAAATTGATTATGTTAAGAACTTTTTGTCTGTACTATAGTGCCATTGGCCATTCTAGATCGGAAGAGCTCCTTAGATATATGATATCTATCAGTCCTACTTTTTTCACCATCAACTACTTGATGTGCAGGAATATAGTAGGAGCATCCATAGTTTCATGCTGATGCTGAAGCTCGTTACTTATGGATGCGAGCATGATGCATTGAGCCAACTGTGCATCATCTTGCCACTTTCTAAAAGTAGCAATGTCTTCCTCAAAGGAAATTTCTGCAACCATTGCAGGGATAGGCGTATTAAGGACATAAGATAGCTTTTCAGCTTTGAGAACTATTCTCAAATTCCTTAACCAATCTGTTTAATTCGGTTTGGTTAATTTAGCATTTAATATGCTTCAGCATGATAGTAATTTTTAGACATTGTAAAATTACAGAAATGAATTTGTAATTAACAACATTTTAACATACATTCTTTTATTAATTACCAAAATAATTTAGGTCTTGTTTTAAATTGGTATCTCTCACTATTTTCTTCAAACTATATTACCCTCACTTATATAGTTAAGCAAAATCTAATTAAAGATTTGCTAGTGAGAATAAGGATCCCATTTCAAATGTATATAGCCTTGTGGTGACACAACAAACTATATATAAATAAATAGGTAGACAACTTTTGTCAATTACATCAACTATGCAACTCCTTTTATTTTGCCTCTTAGATTATTTTGATCAAGTGGTGGCACATCCGAATCAAAATTATCCAAGTTAAGTCCGACCTAGCACTCCATATATTCAAAAAAGAAAAATATCATCCTTGTGGTGACACAACAAAACAATATTGTTCAATTTTCTTTATAAGCATCAAATGTGATAAATTAACATCTTAAATACTTAATACTTGCCTTGTGGTGACACAACAAACTCATATTAAATATTTAATACTCTATTAATTTTATCATGCTAGAAGGCGACGTTCGATATTCCAAATATCTTTGAACGCTTAGGACTTAATATAAAAAAAATGAGGGGTTTGTTATTAATTTGTCTCATCTTGTTTAGCGCGCATGCACATATATATATATAAAATACGCGTCATATTAATGAACATGCGAAGCATGTTTGCATAATATATAATATATATAGTATAAGCATGCACATATAGAATACTATATTCTACCTGGATTGATTATGGACTTTATTCTAGTTTGGTTCACTAGAGCCATCAAGTGAACCAAAAGGTCAAACCTAGGGGTGCAAGAAATAATATTTAAATATAACTATTACATTTAAACCCGGGCTCCATTACAAATGGGTCTTCAAGCGCTCCTTGCTCCTTGATCTCTAATTCTTCAAAAATTAATTCTAACTATTCCTATTACAAAACTATTTTAAAATAAATAGAAACTTTGATCGTGATCGAGGGAAATACATAGGAGGAGATAGAATTTACATTAAGAAAAATTAGAGAAGGCAGTCTGTGAGACCCCATTTAATAAAACCCATACATTCATGCATCCAACTAAAATAAAATCCAATCACATTGGTCAATAGTCCATAATCAATCCCATTTATTATCATACACATCACCATATGCATCAATAAATAACATTCATCTTATGAATAATAAACATTTAATATATATATTGATATCATTTAATGGGCAAATTTAGTTAGTATAAAATCTATTTTTGAATCAAAATAAACTCCTTTATTTTAATCCAAATTTAAATCAAAATAAAACTATTTTATTTTAATTTATCCAATTTTGAATAAAATAAACTATTTTATTTTAATCAAAATTTTAATCAAAATAAACTCCTTTATTTTAATTAATTATGGAATCCAATTCCATATATATATATATATATATATATATATCTTTAATTAAAATAAACTCTTTTATTTTAATTAATTATGGAATCTAATTCCATGTAAAAAAAATATTAAAGGAAACACGGATTTTCTTTCCTATTCACAAATAAACTCCTTTATTTTGAATAATATGAAATCTTATTTCATATTTAAATAAACTCCTTTATTTAAGGAAATTAGGATTCTCTTTCCAATTCACAAATAAACTCTTTTATTTTGAATAATATGAAATCTAATTTCATATCTAAATAAACTCCTTTATTCAAGGAAAGATAGAATCCAATTTCAACTCTAATTAGTTATCATGGAATCCAATTCCAATTCTAATTAGTTAGCATGAAATTTAATTTTAAAATTAAAATAAACTTTTATTTTAATAATAAAATAATTAAGAATATTATATATTATTAATATATAATAACCGTCCCATTTATAAATTAATATATATATATATATATATATATATATATATATATATATATATATATATATATAGCATCCGTGACAAGCATGAATCTCCTGCATGAATCCGTATGATATAGCTTAGTATGATTTCCATGCATGAATCTCAAAAAAAAATTGCAAGCTCTTTTTTTTTTTTTTTTTTTTTTTAAAAACCTGTTTCATGGGCCACTAATATTTTGAAGGTCATGCTTTGTTTTGATTTAATTCTAACCATTAAGAATTCATGTGCAACTTATGATTTCAGTGACACCTTTTTGAAAAGCATTTTCAAAAGCTGTTTTACCTTTTTTGTTTTCGTTTTTTTTTATTTAAATTTTATAAATTTAATCTGATAAAATTATGCCCAATAAAATTGTTCTAAACACATATCAACATACATATCAAATCAAACAATAAATAATTAGCATAAAGGTTTGGCTCACGATGCCATTTATTAGGTTTGTAATATTCATAACGTGATCAAATTGCATAAATTAAGCGGGCGTGTAAAAATCGAGTTTAAAAATTTTTACAAACCATATACGGATCACCCTTTATGCACAATTATTAATTAAACGAAAAGATAAAGAATAAATCATACCCTTGAAGATCGAGCTTCCTCAGGTACAAGTTCACCTCCAAATCCTTTCGCGTTCAATCTTGAATCCACCGGGTTTGGTTCCTTCCTTTGATCAACGTTAGCCACCCAAATGTTTGGCTTCTAGAGGTGATCCACCAAGGAAGAAGAAAATTCAAGAAGAAGGGTGGTTGGCTAAACCCTAGTTTTCTATCTCTATAGAAAAGGTGTACTCTCCCAACAATTGGAATTATATCGTATGTTGAAAAAGTCAACAACTCCCTCACCCATAATAAGACTCCTCTTATTCATAGATGTGGGCAACCCACCTTAACAATTTAGGAATTGGGTTTTATTTAATTAATTAAATTCTTTTAATTAATTAAGCTCCCTAATCTTATTAGGGATAATTAATTAAACTCTTTTAATTAATTTAACCTCCTAATCTTATTAGAAATAAATGAGAGTACTTATATTAAATTAATTCCTAAACTCTTTTAGAAATTAAAATAATAATAATTGTAATAATATTAATAAGACTCCTCTTATTAATTTATATTTAATATTTCTAAAATATTAAATAATAAATATTAAGCTATTTAATTTATTCTATCACCATAGATTAAATTAAATATACATAACATATTATTACGATTATGCCATTAACTTCTTAAATAATTATTCTTCCTTTTATGGTGTGACCCTTTAGGTTCTCCATATTAAACCTAGGTTGTGAATAAATCAATTAGAACAATTCTAATCTTATTTAAATAAATAAATTAAACAATTAATTTATTTAAATAATATTTATTCTACTGATAGGATAAGCCTCCCTAGCGATCAACGACTTTCCGGATAATATAGATTTCAACATTAATCATAAAAGAACCTTTGAGTAAATAGTTACTTGATATGCATTCAATCCTTCCACCATCTGATGTCCCAATTAAATATAAGACATGGAATTCTTGTCAAGTCTTATTTTATTTAATTATATGTATTTCGATCCTTAAATGCACAACTCAAATAATGCAAATTAAAACTCCTTTCTAATTTCATTACGCCTTAACCAAGGACTCTTTGGGTTGTCATTTATCGAATCACATAGGACATTTCTCTTCTTTTATTAGAAGTGGTAGATTCTTTATTGATCATACATTATCTCCATGTAAAACTTATTATACCCAAGCATACCCTTTGATATACCCTAAGGGTCTTAAGGAATAAGTCAAAGTATAACTCATCATACACAAGATACTATGATGATCTCAAGTCCAAGGATTACTTGTACTACTATCACTACAGGAATTCCTAATTGACAGCAAATAAAACTCCATTAGGTATTCCTTAGCGAGCCACGTTTAGTGAACTTATTCTCTAATAAGCACCTACATACTTGCTTTAGTGTCTCCACACAAATGATCATGAGATCAATCATCCTCATCCAATGAGCAAGCAACGTATGTACCAATCTATCCGGATTCACTAATCCCCAATTTAGTAATCCAATGATTGGGAACTATTTTAGTTTTAAGCTTTCTAAGAATTTAGATCTCATTAGAATGATCATCATCATTATTCTAAAAGCATTGCTTAAAACTATGGGTTTATCACATATTATAAAAACAGCATCATGTAGATAATTAAAAGCCTTTAATAAATTAATACTTTTTATTATTAAATGAATAAGATTGTTACAAAGTATATGCTTTATCATCAGACATGATTAGCTTGTGTGCATACTACTTTCAGAACCAAGGCAGAGAATGCTAGTGGAAGTGGCAGTATGTCAAAAAGAAAGAGTTTTTAACTCTAGGAATACTGGAGTGGGACAAAAGGAACCTAAGCATAGGATGGAAGCATATAAGGCATGTGGAAAGACTCATCAAGAAGTCTGTCTGTAAAGGAAATCGTTTTGTTATAACAATGGACAGGAGGGTAATATATTACCCAATTGTCTAATCCTAAGAAAAAACCATGGCTGTTTTGTATGTGGGTCGTTGGACCACATGTCCAGAAATTGTCCAAAGAAGGGGTCAGAGGAAAGTAAAGGTGTTAGTAGTGGTAAGTTAGCCATGATGCGGTTACATCAGCGAATTTAGTAGCAAGTATTATTCCGGTCAATACAATGAATACTTATGTGCTGTTTGATTGGAGTGCTACTTTTCTTTTATAGCATGAGAGTTTGCTAAGTGATTAAGTTCATTCTCGGAAGGGATTATAAATACCTTTATACGTTAAGGTAGAGAATGGGGAAATAACTTTCGTTAATTATTTTCGTGGAAATGGTTTCATGAATAAGGACTGTAAGCAAGTATCAGTAGATAAGTACCGAGAAAGTTGAGAGAATTTGAAATAATTCTAGGTATGAATGAGTTGATTAACCATGGAACTTTAATAAATTGTTAGAATAAAAGTATGAATCTTCGGTTTTCTAAGTAACCCAAGGTAGTATTTTACGGTAATAAAACACCGAGATGCTCTTGTTGTCTAACTATGACACAACTTAGGAGGATGTTAAGAAAGGGAATGAGTCATTACGTTTACGTATCGACTACCATGAGTGGAGTAAATTAGTGGTTGAGAGTAAATACCCAGTGCCCAGGATCGATGAACTATTTGATCAGTTGAAAGGGGGTAAAGTATTTTTTTAAGATAGATTTGTGTACGGGGTATTATCGGTAAAACGTAAGGAAGGACGAGGTACCTAAGACGACGTTCAGAAATTGTTATAGTTATGATGAGGTTCTGCTTTTGTCGTTTGGGTTAAGTAATGTGCGGAAGCTAGACTTTCCATAGTGGGTGTCGAGCAAGTCGGAGGTAAATTAATAGGTACTCTTGTGAGGTGCTATGTTTGAAAGTAGCATTAGCGTCACAGAGTGTTCAAATATTATTTGGACGTGGGTGTCGTAATGATCCTTGGTGATATTCTAGTCTAATTTAAGACGTCAGAAGGTCACGTTGAATATTTGGAGATAGTGTGAGAAACACTACGGAGGGAGAAGTTGGATACGGAATTCACTACGTGTGAATTGTAGCTTAAAGAGATAGACAAAATTTGTTTTTGAGAAGTATGTTGGGAATGAAAAGGAAGAAAATAGTTTTCAAGAGATAAAAAGAAGGTTAAGTGAGGCATCTGTATTGTCTTTATTAGATGATACAAGGGATTTTGTAGTGTATCTCGATGTTTCACATAGATGACGGGGTTGCGTGCTCATGTAGCATGGCAAGGTCATTACGTATGCATCATGCAAGCTAAAGAATTATGAGGAGGCCTATCCTACTTATGATCTAGAATTGGCAGCTGTAGTTTTTGAATTAAAAATTTGAAGATATTATTTATACGGGGAGAAGTGTGAGATATACACGGACTGTAAGAGTCTGAAATATATCTGCACATAGAAGGAGTTGAATATGAAGTAGAGAAGATAATTGGAATGGATAAAGGATCAAAACTGTGATATCTTATATCATACATAGAAGGTAAAAGTTGTAAACGACGCGTTAAGTAGGAAGGGTAGGGAAAAGATATCGATGTTAACAACTCAGAATGAGTTAATAACGAAAATGATAAAAAAAACGAAGCTAGAAGTTAAATTATGGAATGAAGAGGTAGAAATGTTATTTACAACGTAGACTCAATCCACGATAATGGAATGAGTTAATTAAATACAACTAAGTAATGAGGAGTGCAAATGAATGAAGAAGAGGATGCAGGATAAAGAGATGATCATATATCATTTCGTTTTAAAGGAGGAATTTAAGTTCCAAATAAAACCGAGTTGAGAGAAGAACTAATAAAAGAAAGATAACGTAATATGTTAGTAAGTGCTTAACTTCTAACTCAAATTATTGATAGGAAGTGACAAGTCATGAAAAATAAGATAATACCTTCGTTGAATGTGAAATGAAAGAACTACAATGTCGAAGAAGCATTGTGGGAACTTGAGATTAAAATGATGAAGAAATTTTTCTCATTTAGTTAGATAATTGTAGCGAGATTCTGGGGACAGAATCATTATAAGGGGGAAAGAGTGTGACGCCCCAGAAAAAATCAAATTTTTGAGAATTAATTTTTTATTTGATTACGTGGATTAAAAGAATTTAATTAAATAATTATGGGATTAAGCTATTTGAAGGTCATTCTATGACCTAGACATATCGGAATGTCGTAGTATTTTGGCTACGTGGTAGAATTAAAGTGTTTGAATTTCCAAGACGAAAATAAAAGCTTTTCGAGAAATTTTCTGAAAAACACTATTCACACATTTATGCTCGGGAATTATTTTTAAACTTTCGAGAAATACGTAATGATAAAATATCAAGGTGAGATAGAATATCCAATAATATTTCAGTTATGGCAAACACAATTTTTTGATTGCGGACTTAAAACCTGACGGTTAGGGAAAATGAATTTCGAGAAGGAATTTAAATGCGTATAATGAATTAAAGCTATGATTGTATAATACATAAGTACTGTACGAGGTAATGAATACAAGTATAATACGAGGTATTATACGAGTATGTATGAATGATTGAATTTTGTATATTAAATAAGTATACGAGTTGGAATACGATAATTATATGTAGATTATACATTATAAGACTTTAAGTCAAATGTATTGAATTTGTAGGAATGTGTAGGAGATTGTAATGTCCAATTGGGATAATAAT
The DNA here is from genome assembly GCA_020205615.1 of Panax quinquefolius. NCBI lineage: Eukaryota > Viridiplantae > Streptophyta > Magnoliopsida > Apiales > Araliaceae > Panax > Panax quinquefolius. The sequence continues at coordinate 128,886,466 of CM035156.1, forward strand.
AATAAAGCCCAATACGAATTAATGTTAAAGCCCAAATATTTGTAATGTTAAGTCCAATGTAAATTATTGAACAAGCCCAAGTGTTTATTTAATTGCAAGCCCAATGTATAAGTTAGGATTAATTAAACCTTAAGCCCAAAGTAAGAATCCAATGGATTAGGAGGATCCACGGGGCAACCCATGATCATATGGGTGATCTTGGTGGCCAAGGAATAAGTGTGATGAGCAAGTAGAATTAAGGGTTAAGCAAAGGATAAGCTAAGTAACTTAAAGGCTAAGTTAAGTTCTTATGTTTGATGAGCAAGCAAAGTGCTTTTATGTGATTTACAAGTTAACTTAATGGATAAGTAAGTGTGGTGGCCAAGTATATGTGGTGAGCAAGTTAACTTAATAATTAAGTAAAGGAATAGTATAGAGGTGATTAAGGAGGTGGAGTGGCTTTATGACCATTATACCCTAACTTAGGAAGTCCTATAAATAGGAAGCTTGCTAGCTCATTTATTAGTTGTTAGATTTTCATCCAATAACTTATAGCTTATTGGTTAGAGAGAAAAAGCTACAAAAGCTATAACAAGTTAGCCTTTGAGAATTTAAGAAGCAAGAAGAAGATTAAAGATTAACCAAGTGATATTAAAGGGTAAGCAATTTTAAACCATGATTCTCTTTCTCTTCCATTGTTAGAGAAGTGGGTAGTGGTAGAACATGTATGCTAAAGAATGATAAGAATGATTAATAAATGGACTTAAGCCGTATAAGTCATGAATAAGTAATTCAAACTTAATTAAGTTATGAATTTATGAAGAGCTTATATGAATTACTCATATGTTTACTTTAATAAGATTGTATGATAATAAGAAGCAAGATTGGTGGGTAAAAGACTTAATCTATAATAAGTCACGAGAAAGGAAGTCATAAGTAGTTTATACTTTTATAAGTTATAAACTCACAAAAAACAAGTAATAACTTATCATGTTTATAAGTTAATGAAGTATGTATGTCAAATTTTTAGTATGATGGATTGAATCCATTTGAAACGATGAACAAATCATAAGAAATGAAGTTAAGGCAAAATTTACGAGTTTGGACGATAATCGTCGAATTCGAGAAATTCTCGGAATGGAGGTCAAATTTTGATATTGAGCTTCGAAACATTAGTTTTCAATGGAAATAAGTCATATTTGGTATTATAGAGTTGTGAACTCAAAATGACCAGGATTCGACTTAGAACGAAGAAAGCGGCGTTGAGCGTTCATTTAACGTTTACCATTTTCATTAAAAATGGACTAATAGGTGAATTTTTAGCCAACGAAGTCAAATAGATAAAATTCTTGCATGAACGCATAGAGTATGAAATTTGTGAACCGTAGGCTTTTGAACGAGCCAATTTGGACTTATAACGAAGAAGTTATGCCTTCGGTAATTTCGCAAAGTTGGAAAACTATCAAAATTTTCTAAGGCACAGTCACATACAGCACTGCGACTCGAGCAAAAAGGCCATGCCCTGTGACAGAAGCCGCCGAGACAGGTACTAACGCTAATCGGCACCATAAGCGGCTATATATATCAAAGGAGATTCAGCGCGTATGTGCATATGAGTCCGAACCTTACTCACTGCTAAGTCACGCCGCGACGTGACACATAGAGAGAATAATAGCCTTAAAGACCATGCTTGACCTTAGGGTTTGCATAGAGATAAATGATTATGAAGTTAAAAGGAAAGACAAATGAAGTAACACAACCTTAACAAACATAAGGTGACATTATTAAGATATTCTTAAACCTTAAGTATGATCACTTAGGGTTGAAGATAAATAATTGAACGTGAACGATATGCAGTAAGTGTACTTAACTAATGACGATCAAGTTTTGATTAATAACGTAAGAATGTTAGTAAGATGTGAGGAAGGATGATTAACTCAAAACGAGTGGTATTAATAATAATTTCAGTTCAGTTATAGAAGAGAAAGAAGTTGGTAAGAATGATGTAAGTTATAACGGTAAGCCGGAACTAATAATAACAAATCTAATACAAGATTAGATTGAGAAGAAAGGTAAGATTCATTAGGAACCATGTATGTTCAGTAATAACCTAATGTGGTATGTTATGTGGTTATGTGTTGTAGAGACCGTAAAGACTGAAAGGAAAAGTTATTATACTGTAGCAGACGCTGAAGGCAAGTTTTCTTAAACGCTTGTCTAATCTTCGAGTTAGCCAAGTTTTCTGTGATTCATGTTATGAGATGCATGAACTATTTTACTAAAGGGTCGATACCAGTTTTACCTCGGCTAGACTAATATTAAAGAGTTGATTGATTTATTTACAAGTCTTTCAATATAGAATTGTTAACACTATCCTACGCCAATTGTTTGGTATGGATTAAAGGTAAGCCTGAGTATGAATAAACAAATGTATTTTTCATCGATTATTCGATGGGCACGTGAGGTTGCCAAAACTTAAACGTACATACATTTTACAGGATGTAGTGTTGATCAACATAGAGTACTATGGGCTGATCACCCAGAAGTGCTCGTAAGATATACCGGACTTACAGACTTAGTGCCGGGTTGTCCTTTTCAAAGATATTATGAAATACTCATGGTCTTGGACCAGGATTAATGCTTTACTGAATATTATCATTGTAAAACATTTTGAAGGAAAAGAAGTGCTATTTTAAATTATTGATTGTACTTCATAACTATTATCCAGTTATTGAAGATATACGATTCCTATGTTTCAAGCATTTCGTTTAAAAGAAATTGTTGTACTTGTTGAGCTTGTTATGCTCACTCTTGCTTGAACCATATGAATGCAGCTAAGATCAAATAAACTGAGGGATCCGACAAGGATAAAGGCAAGACGAAGATGAACGATTAGTTTACCTTGTAATAAACTAGTAAGTTGTTTATATTATAGTATGATGAACAAAGAATGTAATGGTTTTAGAACCTGGGAACGGGATGTAATATTATTAATGTAATAAGAATGTTGTTGATACACACATTTTGATGTCGTTTCAATGGAATGAATGTACAGTTATGAGTACCGTGTAGCACCATCTATCGGGTTGGAAGATACCCGGATATCGGGGCGTCACAGGTTGGTATCAAAGAATTAGATTATAAAATGTAAGGGGGGAAGCACATTAGGCTAATAACCTCGTTAAGGAAGAAACGTTCGAAGGAAGTAAACTCGAGCTTTACTTAAGTTGAATGAGTTAATAAGGTATTGAGTAAACTCAGTACCGAAAGATTTAAAAGATGGAAAGTAACCCTAAATTAATTAAATGTGATTTGTGCTTATACTATTGTGTGTTATGTACTAATCAACATATGTGTTATTGTAGAATGTCGATCGATAGCTTGATGTATAGAGATATACACGCGGTGAGCGAAGAAACTGTGAACTGAGTAGAGCCTGTACCCATACCAGTGACGGAGGTACCATTAGTGATTCTAGAGGAGTCGGAGACAGTGGAGTACTTTTCTGAGGAGGACTACTGCGAGGGAGATATGGATATAGCGTCATATCTTAATATGATGGTCTATGAGGAGGAGGAAATGGAGGTAACATCGGTTAATACGGTGGTACCTACACTAGAGTCAATACCTCTAGATGCAATGAGAGCATTGTATCTGGCAGTACATGACAGGAATGTGCAACTGAGTACAGTTGTGCATAATCAGAGTGAAGAGATTAATTATCTCCATGAAGCTAAGGTGTTTGCAGAAGCAGATTTTGAGTTAGAGCACGCTAGGCAGGTGCTTATGACAGAGCAGGCTAGGGTCTATAAGGAAGAGGTCAATGAGCTTCATAAGAAACTGATTAAGAGAGACCGAAAGATAGCACGGATGTCTTACATCCATAAGAGTGCTCATATGGATTTCAAGCTGAAAATTGCTTGTCATCCCATGGAATCAGGACAAACCCGTCACACTATTAGTTGGGATATTGTAGCGATGATTGCGAATGAGAAACACGAGGACGCTATTACACATTATTAAGAGTTTAGAATTATAAATATGTGTGTAGTGACATAAAACCCTCTTTTGTATAACAGGGTAGCCTTTTTATAAATCCCAACTTTTGAGAAGTTCAATTGCGGGATAAAAATGTACTAGCCGTTGGCTATGGAAGTAAAGTGTAAATAGTTTCAGACTATAAAGAAGCATATGAATATAATGAAGTTTTCATTTAATATGCTTTGTTATGGTATGAGTTGTTATGTGGCGAATAATAACGAAGTAAGTAAATAAATAATAATGAAATTCTATTTAAATGCCGCCAAGGAGAATATAACATAATTAGGAAGCGGAATCACGTAATGAAAATTAAGGGGGTCAAAACAACCCTATGCAAGAGTTCGTTAATTTATTAACGGCTGCATTTAACTAAACCGGGGGTAGAGTACCTGCGGAACCTAGGTTAGCCAGAATGACTACCTTTAAAGAATTTAAAAGCGTAGGTCCGCCAGAGTTCAAAGGAACGACGGACCCATTAGAAGCCCAGACATGGGTAATAGAAATAGAGAAGGCATTTGTTATTACAAAATATAGGTGAGGCGCAAAAGACTTCTTTTACGACTTACATGATGAAAGTGGAAGCCAACTTTTGGTGGGAGGCTCACCAGGGTGGGGCTAAAATAGATGCGGTAACGTGGGAACAATTCAAGAAGGTTTTCTTCGAGAATTATTTCCTTACAAGCATGTAAGGGAGGATGGAGATTACGTTCTTAGAACTTAAACTAGGGGACATGACGGTTCCCCAGTACGCGGCCAGATTCAATGAATTGGCAAAGTTTACTCCACATCAAGTGGACATTGAGGAGAGGAAAGCTCGTAGGTTTTAGCAGGACTTGAAACCCTGGCTCTATAGTAGTATTTCGGTGTTCCAGAGTGTTTCCTACGGGACCATTCTGGAGAAGGTGATTATAGTAGAGGGTGGTAGTGAGGCATTGACTCAATACCACAAAGAGAGGAAGAATAAGATTAAGGGAATAAGAGGAACCAAGGCGAAGAATGCTAGTGGAAGTGGTAGTATGTCAAAAAGAAAGAGTTTTTAACTCTAGGAATACTGGAGTTGGACAAAAGGAACCTAAGCATAGGATGGAAGCATGTAAGGCATGTGGAAAGACTCTTCAAGAAGTCTGTCTGTAAAGGAAATCATTTTGTTATAACTATGGACAGGTGGGTCATATATTACCCAATTGTCTAATCCTAAGAAAAAACCATGGCTGTTTTGTATGTGGGTCGTTGGACCACATGTCGAAAAATACTTGAAGAAGGGGTCGGAGGAAAGTAAAGGTGTTAGTAGTGGTAAGTTAGCCATGATGCGGTTACATCATTATCGATTTAGTAGTAGCAAGTATCATTAAAATCAATACAATGAATACTTATGTGTTGTTTGATTGAGTGCTACTTTTCTTTTATAGCATGAGAGTTTGCTAAGTGATTAAGTTCATTCTCGGAAGGGATTATAAATACCTTTATACGTTAAGGTAGAGAATGGGGAAATAACTTTCGTTAATTATTTTCGTGGAAATGGTTTCATGAATAAGGACTGTAAGCAAGTATCGGTAGATAAGTACCAAGAAAGTTGAGAGAATTTGAAATAATTCTCGGTATGAATGAGTTGATTAACCATGGAACTTTAATAAATTGTTAGAATAAAAGTATGAATCTTCGATTTTCTAAGTAACCCAAGGTAGTATTTTACGGTAATAAAACACCGAGATGCTCTTGTTGTCTAACTATGACACAACTTAGGAGGATGTTAAGAAAGGGAATGAGTCATTACGTTTACGTATCGACTACCATGAGTGAAGTAAATTAGTGGTTGAGAATAAATACCCAGTACCCAGGATCGATGATCTATTTGATCAATTGAAAGGGGGTAAGGTATTTTTCTAAGATAGATTTGTGTACGGGGTATTATCGGTAAAACGTAAGGAAGGACGAGGTACCTAAGACGAAGTTCAGAAATTATTATTGTTATGATGAGTTTCTGCTTATGTCGTTTGGGTTAACTAATGTGCGGAAGCTAGACTTTTCGTAGTGGGTTTCGAGCAAGTCGGAGGTAAATTAATAGGTACTCTTGTGAGGTGTTATGGTTGAAAGTACTATTAGCATCACAGAGTGTTCATATATTATTTGGACGAGGGTGTCGTAATGATCCTTGGTGATATGCTAGTCTAATTTAAGACGTCAGAAGATCACGTTGAACATTTGGAGATAATGTGAGAAACACTACGGAGGGAGAAGTTGGATACGGAATTCACTACGTGTGAATTGTAGCTTAAAGAGATAGACAAAATTTGTTTTTGAGAAGTATGTTGGGAATGAAAAGGGAGAAAATAGTTTTCAAGAGCTAAAAAGAAGGTTAAGTGAGGCATCTGTATTGTCTTTATTAGATGATACAAGGGATTTTGTAGTGTATCTTGATGTTTCACATAGATGACGGGGTGGCGTGCTCATGTAGCATGGCAGGGTCATTACGTATGCATCATGCCAGTTAAAGAATTATGAGGAGGCCTATCCTACTTATGATCTAGAATTGGCAGCTGTAGTTTTTGAATTAAAAATTTGAAGATAGTATTTATACGGGGAGAAGTGTGAGATATACACGGACTGTAAGAGTCTGAAATATATCTGCACATAGAAGGAGTTGAATATGAAGTAGAGAAGATAATTGGAATGGATAAAGGATCAAAACTGTGATATCTTATATCATACATGGAAGGTAAAAGTTGTAAACAACGCGTTAAGTAGGAAGGGTAGGGAAAAGCTATCGATGTTAACAACTCAGAATGAGTTATTAACGAAAATGACAAAAAAACGAAGCTAGAAGTTAAATTACGGAATGAAGAGGTAGAAATATTATTTACAACATAGACTCAATCCACGATAATGGAATGAGTTAATTAAATACAACTAAGTAATGAGGAGTGCAAATGAATGAAGAAGAGGATGCAGGATAAAGAGAAGATCATATATCATCTCGTTTTAAAGGAGGAATTTAAGTTCCAAATAAAACCGAGTTAAGAGAAGAACTAATAAAAGAAAGATAGCGTAATATGTTAGTAAGTGCTTAACTTCTACCTCAAATTATTGATAAGAAGTGACAAGTCATGAAAAATAAGATAATACCTTCGTTGAATGTGAAATGAAAAAACTACAATGTCGAAGAAGCATTGTGGGAACTTGAGATTAAAATGATGAAGAAATTTTTCTCATTTAGTTAGATAATTGTAGCGAGATTCTGGGGACAGAATCATTATAAGGGGGAAAGAGTGTGACGCCCCAGAAAAAATCAAATTTTTGAGAATTAAATTTTTATTTGATTACGTGGATTAAAAGAATTTAATTAATTAAATATGGGATTAAGCTATTTGAAGGTCATTCTATGACCTAGACATATCGGAATGTCGTAGTATTTTGGCTACGTGGTAGAATTAAAGTGTTTGAATTTCCAAGACGAAAATAAAAGCTTTTCGAGAAATTTTCTGAAAAACACTATTCACACATTTTTGCTCGGGAATTATTTTTAAACTTCCGAGAAATACGTAATGATAGGATATCAAGGTGAGATAGAATATCCAATAATATTTCAGTTATGGCAAACACAATTTTTCGCCTGCGGACTTAAAACCTAACGGTTAGGGAAAATGAGTTTCGAGAAGAATTTAAATGTGTATAATGAATTAAAGCTATGATTGTATAATACATAAGTACTGTACAAGGTAATGAATACAAGTATAATATGAGGTATTATACGAGTATGTATGAATGATAGAATTTCGTATATTAAATAAGTATACGAGTTGGAATCCGAGAATTATACGTAGATTATACGTTATAAGACTTTAAGCCAAATGTATTGAATTTGTAGGAATGTGTAGGAGATTGTAATGTCCAATTGGGATAATAATAATAATAAAGCCCAATACGAATTAATGTTAAAGCCCAAATATTTTTAATGTTAAGTCCAATGTAAATTATTGAACAAGCCCAAGTGTTTATTTAATTGCAAGCCCAATGTATAAGTTAGGATTAATTAAACCTTAAGCCCAAAGTAAGAATCCAATGGATTAGGAGGATCCATGGGGCAACCCATGATCATATGGGTTATCTTGGTGGCCAAGGAATAAGTGTGATGATCAGTAGACTTAAGGGTTAAGCAAAGGATAAGTTAAGTAACTTAAAGGCTAAGTGAAGTGCTTATGTGTGATGAGCAAGCAAAGTGCTTTTATGTGATTAACAAGTTAACTTAATGGATAAGTAAGTGTGGTGGCCAAGTATATGTGGTAAGCAAGTTAACTTAATAATTAAGTAAAGGAATAGTTAGGAGGTGATTAAGGAGGTGGAGTGGCTTTATGGCCATTATACCCTAACTTAGGAAGTCCTATAAATAGGAAGCTTGCTAGCTCATTTGTTAGTTGTTAGATTTTCATCCAATAACTTATAACTTATTGGTTAGGGAGAAAAAATTACAAAAGCTAGAACAAGTTAGCCTTTGAGAATTCAAGAAGCAAGAAGAAGATTAAAGATTAACCAAGTGATATTCAAGGGTAAGCAATTTTAAACCATGATTCTCTTTCTCTTCCATTGTTAGAGAAGTGGGTAGTGGTAGAACATGTATGCTAAGGAATGATAAGAATGATTAATAAATGGACTTAAGTCGTATAAGTCATGAATAAATAATTCAAACTTAATTAAGTTATGAATTTATGAAGATCTTATATGAACTACTCATATGTTTACTTAATAAGATTGTATGATAATAAGAAGCAAGAATGGTGGGTAAAAGACTTAATCTATAATAAGTCATGAGAAATTAAATTATAAGTAGTTTATACATTTATAAGTTATAAACTCACAAAGAACAAGTAATAACTTATCATGTTTATAAGTTAATGAAGTATGTATGTCAAGATGTTAGTATGATGGATTGAATCCATTTGAAACGATGAACAAATCATAAGAAATGAAGTTAAGGCAAAATTTACGAGTTTGGACGATAATCGTCGAATTCGAGAAATTCTCGGAATGGAGGTCAAATTTTGATATTGAGCTTGGAAACATTAGTTTTCAATGGAAATAAGTCATATTTGGTATTATAGAGTTGTGGACTCGAAAATGACCGGATTCCGACTTAGAACGAAGAAACGAGCGTTGAACGTTCACGAACGTTTACCGTTTTCATTAAAAATGGACTAATAGGTGAATTTTTAGCCAACGAAGTCAAATAGATAAAATTCTTGCATGAACGCATAGAGTATGTAATTTGTGAACCGTAGGCTTTTGAACGAGCCAATTCGGACTTATAACGAAGAAGTTATGCGGTCGTTAATTTCACAAAATTTGGAAAAGCTGTCAAAATTTTTCGAGGCAAGAGTCTTATGCCATGACTCGACTCGAGCACAAAGGCCCATACTTGCAGTGTGAGGCCGAGATAGGGTACTTCTAACTAATCAAGCGTCGTAGGCGCGCCATATATCAAAGGAGACTCATGCCAATTGCAGACGAAGTCCGATCCTTACTCACTGCTAAGTCATGCCGAGACGTGACACAGAGAGGAATAGTCGGCGCCGCAGCGCTAGCCTTAGGGTTTTCATAGAGATAAATGATTATGAAGATAAAAGGAAAGACAAATGAAGTAACACAACCTTAACAAATATAAAGTGATATTATTAAGATATTTTTAAACCTTAAGTATGGTCACTTAGGGTTGAAGATAAATAATTGAACGTGAACGATATGCAGTAAGTGTACTTAACTAATGACGATCAAGTTTTGATTAATAACATAAGAATGTTAGTAATCCGTGAGGAAGGATGATTAACTCAAAACGAGTGGTATTAATAATAATTTCAGTTAAGTTATAGAAGAGAAAGAAGTTGGTAAGAATGATGTAAGTTATAACCATGTATGTTCATTCAAATCTAATGTTAGATTGAGAAGTTCATTAGGAACCATGTATGTCATTATGTATTGTGGAGATGTGGTAAGAGACCGAAAAGGAAAAGTTATTATCTCAGTAGAACCTTTGAAGGCAAGTTTTTCTTAAACGCTTGTCTAATCTTCGAGTTAGCCAAGTTTTCTTTGATTCATGTTATGAGATGCATGAACTGTATTACTAAAGGGTCGATGCCAGTTTTACCTCGGCTAGAATAATCTTGAAGATTTGATTGATTTATTTACAAGTCTTTCAATATAGGATTGTTAACACTATCTTATGCCAATTATTTGGTACGGATTCAAGGTAAGCCTGAGTATGAATAAACAAATGTATTTTTCATCGATTATTCGATGGGCACGTGAGGTTACCAAAAATTAAACGTACATACGTTTAACATGATGTAATGTTGATCAACATAGAGTACTATGGGCTGATCACCCAGAAGTGCTCGTAAGATATATCGGACTTTCGGAGTTAGTGCCAAGTTGTCCTTTTCAAAGATATTATGAAATGCTCATGGTCTTGGACTAGGATTAATGTTTTACTGAATATTGTCATTCTAAAACGTTTTGAAGGAAAAGAAGTGCTATTTTAAATTATTGATAGTACTTCATAACTATTATCCAGTTATTGAAGATATACGATTCCTATGTTTCAAGCATGTAATTTAAAACAAATTGTTGTACTTGTTGAGCTTGTTATGATCACTCTTGCTTGAACCATATGAATGCAGCTAAGACCGAACGAACCGAGGGATCCGACAAGGATAAAGGAAAGACGAAGATGAACGATTAGTGTACCTTGTAATAAACTAGTAAGTTGTATATATTATAGTATGATGAACAAAGAATGTAATGGTTTTAGAACCTAGGAACGGGATGTAATATTATTAATGTAATAAGAATATCGTTGATACACACATTTTGATGTCATTTTAATGGAATGAATGTACAGTTATGAGTACCATGTAGCACTATCTGTCGGGTTGGAAGATACCCGAATTTGGGGGCATCACATTTATAAGAATTGTCCAACATATATTGAGAGAGAGAAAGAGCTAGAAATAAGTTATCATCATACTTTGAAGCAAACCATAACAAGTTTTACCAAGAACATGAAGAACGAAGAGGTAAAATTTCGTAAATGTTAACTTTTCTAATTTTCGATTCCTTAGTCGTAAAGTTTCATAGATTGGGGGAGCATGCCTCTTATGGAGGAATAAGGATGGCTTTTAATGATTAAAACCTTGATAAGTCATGTTTAAGTAGAAATCTTAAGGGTTTACGTAAATTGAAATCGTAGAAACCATTGATCATTAACTTGGTTATTGATGGACAAATTGATACCATCTTTGATAGGATATGTGCATATTGCTTGGTTAGGATGTACATAAGGAAATCAATGGAGTTTTTCCATTTGATTTGGCATATAGAACACAAGTAACGAAGTTATGACGAATTTGAAGGAATTAGACGTTAAACGTCAAAAACATAAAAATTTCGAATTAGTAGTCAAAAGTTGTCGTGTGACTTGGAAATATTGGTTTTCAATGTCAACACGTGAGATAGGGTATTTAAGTGTTGTGGACTCAAGAATCATCGAATTCCGACTTAGAACGAAGAAAACGAGTATTGAACACTCAAGAACGATAAATGAACGCTCGATAATGAACTTAAAAGTGAATTCCAAGTTAACGGATTCAGAAATGTAAAATTCTTATATGATCACTTAGAGTATGTAAAATGGGAGCTGAGGGCTTTTGAACGGACCAATTCAGACTTATAATGAAGAAGTTATGAAGCTGGGAAGTTCATTAAATTTTTTATTCATCAAAATTTACGGTGCGAGGTTTGTACCTTGCATGGCGCCGCATTAAAGCTTGTTAAGTCGTCTTGCAACACTATGCATAGTATTAAGAGCTACTGAAGAGTGGTGCCGTAGCACCATTCACACCTTTAAGTTTCACGCCGCAGCTCCGGGACGAGTGTCTGTCTACTATAAACTGGTGCCGCAGCGCCAGTGTTGCATATAAGGGCCGCGCCGCAACGCCAAGACAGGGGAAATGTTGAACAAGGTAGGTTTGAACTTAAATGTTTCAAGACCACTATAAGCCAAGTTTATATACTTAATGTACATACTAAAACTATTCATATGTTACATATATTATCATATATTATGATGAACTTAGGAATCAAACACAAGTTGTTAGTAAGTAAACAAAGAACGCAAAATGTAAATAAGTAAACCGTGAACGGTAATCAACGTTGGTATTTCTCCAATGGTGATCTATTTTTGGTTAGTAATGTAAGAACATTAACAAGCCGTGACGAAGAGTAGTAAGTCGGATTGACATTATTAATGAAATAATTTTAACTAAGACATAGAAGAGAAAGAAGTTGGTATAAACAATGTGATTGATTGTTTGGTAGCTAATTACAGTGTGCTATGTGAATATATCATGTAGATTCTGTAAAGACTGAGTACTGTTGAATATTTTATTTGAAGACGCTTGAAGGCAAGTTTTCTGAACGCTTATCTAACCTTCGTGTTAGCCGAGTTTTCGGTGATTCATATAATGAGTTGCATGAATGATTTTAACGAAAGGGTAATGCCAGTTTTAACTCAGCTAGACTATTCGTAAGAGTTAAATTGATTTGTGTATGTGTCTTTCTATATAGAAATGATAACACTATCCTATGCCAAGTATTTGATATGGATTTAAAGGTAAGTTTGTCTATGAGCAAACAAAAGTATTTTTCATCGTTTATTCGATGGGCACGCGAGTTTGCCAAATCTTAAATGTAAATACGTTTAACAGATGAATGTTGATCAACATGGAGTACTATAGGTTGATCACCTAGAAGTGCTCATAAGAAATGTCGGATGTACGGCCTTAGTGTTGTGATGTCCTTTTCATGTATGAAAACGAAAAGAGAATGTTCATGGTCTTTCAACCGGTTCAAAATTCCTAAGCTATTATATACTTTGGAATTGATGTTATGAATTGTTAAGTACTAGTCAATGTTTTATAGTACTACATGACTATTTGTTCAGTTATGTAAGATAATCATATAATTCACGAATATGGTATTGATATTATTCTTTGTTAGACTTGCTGAGCTAGTTATGCTCACTTCTTGCATGAATTATATGATTGCAGTTAAAGCCGAACGTACTGAGAATTCTAAGAGAGATAAAGGCAAGGCTAAGATGGACAGTTAAATGTCTTGTAATAGATTAGTATGGTTGTATGTATTATACTTATGAGTAATAAATGATGTAACCGGTTAATGAACCTGGGAAAGGATTTTTAGTATGATTGGAATAAGAAGATAGTTAATACGTTCATTGTGTTGTGCTTTCAATGGAATGATTGTATGATTATGATTATCGTGTAGCACCATATGTCGGGTTGGAAGATACCCGAATTTGGGGGAGTCACAAAGTATTTCAAAGTGAATATGACAAATGTTTTAAAATGATAGGAATCGAGATTATTCCTATTATTTAAGTTGCTTCATAACCTTTGTTCGGTTATTGAAGTCTTAAAAAAATGTTTAAATTCTTGAAGTTGTTTGTTCAACTGCTATGACTTACTGAGAAATTGAATGCTCACACTTGCTTTAAATACATACATTTTCAGCGAACGATGTTAGAAAGAACTTAAGGATCCTGTAAAGATCAAGCTGATCGGTATCAAGATGAAGTTCCATTCAATAGATGAATGAGCGTGAAGATCAAGCGAAGACTTGTAATGTAGAATAATATAATTAAGCTATAGAATAGTTTAACGAACTGTTATGTATCCTTGGTGGCGGATGAAAGTCATTCTTGTAATAGAAAGAATAATGTAATTATCATTATTTGTAATGAACGAGGTTATAAGGTATTAGAACCTGGGATTTAAGAATGTATGTTGTTATATTTAACTATATAATGATGTATGTTTTGCAAGAGATGAGACTGTGACGTACGGAATTCGGGTGTGAAAGTAGACCAAATTTCGGGGCGTTACAATACATGTTCAGTAATTCCATTTCTTATTAATAAGATTATAACCTTAGCTTAGTATTGTTCTAGCAAGCTTTATTGTTTTATTCAATGCTTATGCTTTTGGTTATTTCCAAGCATGCTTACGATTCTTAAACATTTTACCTTAAACTGTTATTGATCACTCGTAGTGCTGTTAAGTATTGTTAATTCAACTAATCCCTTAGTTGATGGTCGTGAAACCCTAAATTACCCTTGAAGCTTATCCAAACCAAACTTTCTTTGATGCAGACTTGTACTCTAAAAATTGAGAAGAACAACCCTATATTAGGGGATTATTTTAAAGTTACGCAATGGCATTAAAATGTTTGCGCAATACATAGTACAAAGGGCTAATCACCTAGAGTACGAGATGATGGTCCATATAGTCATTTAAATTGTTAAAGGTTATAGTAAAAATACCTGTTAACCTAGGACATAAATGATGATTATAGTCTTTTAGACTGTTAAAGGTTAAAGTAGAAATACTTGATAACCTAGAGCATAGTTCATGGTCTTGTGACCCTCAGTTACATTTTGTATGTTGATATTAGTTTTTGATTATCATTGACAGAGTATTATTCAACTCTGATGAGCCTATTCATTAGCAATAATTATGCTATTATTATTCATTGATATTATAAGTGGGCATTTGTTTTGCTTTCTCTTGCATATATATACTCATTGCAGCTAATGTTCAAAAGGCCGATGAACCTACCACTAGCAAAGGAAAGGAAAAAATGAGCAAGTGATGAAGACTTGTAATTTATTTATTGTCATGATGATAGACTTTATAGTTAATAATGTGATGTAATTATTTTATTTTCACATTTGATTGATGTAAAGGTTAGATAACCTGGGAGACTTTTTGATTAATGATGTAACCCTAATTATGGGAGGATTCATGGTTTAATTTTATTATATTTGGGTAGTTAGATATAAAAGAATGGAAAGTGAACACCAAATCTTGTGAGAATGAAGTACCAGATTTGGGGGTGTCACAAAACCAAATCTTAAGCATATTAAGACTTGGGATTATCCAGCTTATGTCAAAAAGTTTGAAAACGATAAGCTGCAGACTAGATCCGTTAAGTATAGATTTGTGGGATACCCTAAAGAAACATCAGGGTATTATTTCTATCATCCAACTGATCAAAAGGTGTTTGTTGTGAAACATGTTGCCTTCTTGGAAAAGGAGTTTATCCTTGAAGGGGTCAGTGGGAGTAAGATATATCTTAAAGAAGTTCAAGAACCACAAAATACTATGGATCAAAGTCAGGTATCTAACCAAGTGGAAGAACCTATTGTAACACACCCTATTCGTAAATTTGGAAGAGTACTGAAGATACTTGATAGGTATAGATTCGTCATAGAGGATGACAATAAAGTACGCATCATAGATGATGATGATCTATTGAATTACGAATGGGCTATGAGTAGTAAAGACTCAGAGAAATGGCAAGAAGCTATGAAATTCGAGATGGACTCCATGTATGAAAACCAAGTATGGACTTTGGTTTCACCACCTGAAGGCATTAAGCCTATTGGGTGTAAATGGGTATTTAAAAGAAAGACTGGAGCTGACGGTAAGGTAGAGACCTATAAGTCCCGACTGGTCGGAAAAGGTTTCAATCAAAGACAAGGAGTTAACTATGAGAAAACCTTCTCACCAATAGTGATGCTCAAGTCCATTCGGATTTTGCTTGCAATTACAGCTTACCATGACTGCAAAATCTGGCAGATGGATGTGAAAACAACCTTCCTCAATGAGAAACTTGAGGAGGATGTGTATATAACATAGCTAGAGGGATTTGTTTCAAAGGTTGGAACAAATCAAGTCTGTAAGCTACAATGATCCATTTATGGATTGAAGCAAGCTTCTCGTAGGTGAAACATCCATTTTGATGAGACAATCAAAGAGTTAGATTTTATCAAAAATAAGGATGAACCATGTGTGTACAAGAAGGTTAGTGGGAGTGTTGTTTTATTCCTTGTATTATATGTTGATGATATATTATTGATAGGGAATGATATTCCTATGCTACAATCGATTAAAATCTGGTTATCTAAATTCTTCTCCATGAAGGACTTGGGTGAAACATCCTATATTTTGGGGATGAAGATTTATAGAGATAGATCTAAAAGGATGCTTAGCTTATCCCAAGGAACGTACATTGACTCGAAGCTAAAGAAGTTTAGCATGGAAGATTCCAAAAGAGGTCTCATGTCGATGAGCCATGGAATCATCTCTCCAATTTAGTATGATATGTACTAGACCGGATGTCACTTATGCACTTAGTGTAACAAGCAGGTATCAGTCGAATCTAGGAGAAGAACACTGAAAGGTAGTGAAAAATATCCTAAAGTACTTAAGAAGAACTAATGATGTGTTTCTTGTCTACGGTGGGTCTGAATTGAAACTAGAGGGATTTACAGACTCAAGTTTTCAAATGGACCAAGATGATAGTAAATCCGTTTCGCGGTATGTGTTTACCTTAAATTTTGGCACAGTGAGTTGGAAAAGTTCCAAACAACAAACTGTTGCTGATTAAGTGACAAAGGCAGAGTACATAGATGCAAGTGAAGCTACAAAGGAGGTTGTTTGGATGAAGAAGTTCATAACCAAAATTGATTTGGTTCCTAGCATTAGAGGACCAATACCTTTATTCTGTGACAACACCAGAGCTATTGCACAGACTAAGGAACCCAAGTCTCATCAGAAATCCAAACACGTGTTGTCGCGGTTTCATTTGATCAGAGAGATCATTGAAAGAGGAGATGTCACCCCGGAGCGCGTGGACTCTCAAGATAATATTGCAGATCCATTTACTAAAGCGTTAACACAACAGCAGTTCAATAATCACTTAGAGAAGATGGATATGAGATACCACGGCGATTGGCTTTAGTGCAAGTGGGAGATTGAAAGTAGTATGCATACAAGCCAATCATGTATGATGATAAAGCATATACTTTGTAATCAATATTATTTATTTATTAACAAAAGAATTATTTATTAAAGGCATTTAATTATCTACGTGATGTTGTTTTAATGATATGTGATAAACCTATAGTTTTAAGCAATGCTTTTAAAATCATGATGAGATCATACTAATGAGATCTAAATTCTTAGATAACTTAAAATTAAAATGTTCTCAATCAATGGATTACTAATGTGACGACTCGAGACAATTTAATAAAATCTTAAATGATGAATTAAAGGTTGAATAATAAACTTAGATAGAAAATAAGTGAATGTATTTGACATTTTTGGGAAAGAATTTTAAGGATTTCAAAATTTTTGGTGAGGGATTGCAGTATTAAGTGTATAAGTGTATATGTTCTGTGTGAGTGGTCATATATGTGTACAAAATATGGTTAAGGGTCAAGGGTTAACCAGATAAATTATACTAGTGTCCAAACCCTAATATTACATTAAGAACGTCAGTGTTCAATTAGAAAACCCTAGTGATTGATAAGAAACCCTAGAAAGTGGTTCTAGAAACCTTAATTTCAGTTCCAGAATTTTGAAACCCTAATTCGAATTACGAAAACCCTAACTTGGGATCTTAGAGACTTAAGTGTATTGATTATAAGATTAATTAGGGTAAAGCTTAAACGAATTAGTTAGAAAACCCTAATTTTAACATTTAAAACCCTAATTGTTCCATTAGAAACCCTAATGTACAATTATGGGACCTAATTGCTTAATTAACAGTTTTAATTAGGAAATATTAATCCTAACTAGCAAGCTTGAATTATGATTAGGAAATCTTAGTATAATTATAGAATCCTAATTATAATTTAGAAATATTAATTTTCTACTTTGAAAACCTAAACCAGAAATCCTAGAAAATTGATTTTTTAAAAACCCAAGGATTAAACCCTAAGGGTTGGATCAAATGACATCTTTGGAATTAAAAATTGAAATCAAATGACCATTTTTCCCTTTTTGCATTCTTTATTAGCTAACTTGTAAATTATGCCCTAGTTGTAGTCGGTAAACAACCCTAGCTCTAGCCATGTGCTAAAATCCCTGCAACTCAGCCAACTTGCTAGATAAAATATATTGCATCAAGGATTATATAGATTAAAGAGAGAGAGAATGCTCACTTTATTCCTCATTCTTGCCAAAGCCCTTCTCTCTCTAAAATCTGAAATTAAGAGTGAGAGAGAGAGAGAAAAGATAAGCCTTGTTCATGTGTTAGCATCCCAAGATCTGATCAGCAAGATCAAAGTTAGAAAGGTATAAAAAATCCTAAACTTAGAAATCATGTGATTTGATGTTAGATGTTATGATTTATTATTTTAAGTTGTGTATAAGGATGTTATTGAGTGACCTGGGTTGTAATATCTTAGATCCATAACATCTAAATGCACGAAAATTAAGTTTTCAAAACAAACATAGAACCCTAATTTGTTGTCTGACAAGCTAATGTCAGAGGCCTTAGATCCTTCCCAGTTTTTGGTTTGTTGTGTTTTACTTTATGGATCTGTTCTATGCCATGTGGACTATGATTTGGAACTTTAATCAAGCCAAGATCATGTTTAGATGGCAAGTTATTAAGGGTTAAAGTGCGTTGACCGGCATTGACTAGCTGTTTCTGGGTTACCCAGATTTTTCCAGGAAGCCTCTGACAACATCTTTATGGCCACTAATCTTGCTGCTGTTAAGTAATTTGGCCATGTTTGTGTTATGGATTGGTAGACTAACATGAAGACTATAAAGTAAAGACCTTAGAACAACCAGATCTTAAGCAGGATCAAAGTTATAAGAGGTCAAAGTAGGGTTGATCGACTGCTTATGAAGATTTCTGGAAAACCCAAAAACCTTCAAGAGCAATTTTTCTGACAAGGTTTGACTGGATTAAATCTTGTGCTTTTGTTGTTGTTATACTAATCTTATGATATATAATTGTTACTTGACATGTATGCAACAATATTAAACCATTAGATCCTACAAACTAACTCTGGAACTTAAAGATTTAGAGCTCTAAAAGTGGTACGAGGAACTGTTCTTCATTTCTAGAAAATCGAGAAATTGAAGAACAGTGTCTGACAAGTTTTCTAAGGCTTAGATCTCTCTGATATGTTGTTTTTTAGCTATGAACATGATTTATAATGGAAGTATTACACTTATACTACATGATTAACATCATTAGCTGCCCAGAAACCTTAAGATTTATGATCCGTGACTGCCTTTGAAGGTTCTGACATGCTCAAGAACACCTATAGCGACGGTTCGGTCGCTATAGGGCCCTTTAGTGATAGTTATTTTGTGACGCCCCCAAAATAGGTATACATCACCTATCCTGAGTCGCCAAATACATGGTACAGAATATAAATACAATCTTTAATATACAACAAAAGAGCTGTGAGTTTTAATACAAATATTGTCTTCTAGATAGTATCCACTCTCAGAATAAGTCCTCATTACATTTATTATCACACTATTTAACAGAATAGTGAGGACTACTAATGCTATCCTCTGGACCGTCACTCCGTTCCCCGACTAGTCCCCGCTACGTTCTCATTTCCTGAAGAGCACAATGAAAGCAAAAGGGTGAGCTCAACTAGCTCAGTAAGAAATATTATGACTAAGATAATGCAGAATAAATTATCATTAGTCTTCAACAATGTTAAACTGATAAAATAAAATAGACATCAAGTTTAACTGCAGCGGAACAAGCAATCCATTAAAAGAGTCAAGTAGAGAATAAAATCTATAATCTTTTATGATTTAAAAGATTTTCATCACTTTTATCGCTGGGACTCAGCTTAATAAATAATCCACATCATCGAATCACCCCTGCACTACGCCCAAGGATATTCTTTAGTATCACGACCACAATTATCCATGCACTACGGGCCAAGGACATTCGTGTATTCATCAATAGTCATGATCATGCCAACAGCTGTCCATCAATACACTACGGGCCAATGAGGACTTTTATCACATCATTTATAACATTACGGTCATGATTATACCGAATAATCCCTGGTCATAATCATACCAAGTCCATCTATGCACTACTGCCACGTATGACTTTCAAAAAAATATAAACATGAGGATGATGACAATGATATAAGAATTTAATAAAACAAGTTCATGAATTAATTTATCCAGAACTAATAACGTCCAAATTGTCAACATGATACTTCTTTGTAGAGTAAAATTCAAGAATGCTCGTAAGAATATTTCCATGAAAAGATCTTTGGATGAAGCGCAAATATTAAGGATATTCTACTAATTTCATGGAGTATGTAAGTCAAAACTTTAACCAACTAAGTATAATAAGGAATGGAATAACAAAAGAAATCACCAAGTATGCGGTAGATCACACAGCAGGCGAGTTATTCCAACGTAATAATAAAGACGGAACCAGTCCCATAAAAATGCATGCAGCAGGATATTCCAGCGAATAATAAAGACGGAACCAGAATCCGACGTAAAACGCATGAGCATGGATATTCCAACAAAATAATAAAGACGGAACCGGTCCCAAAGGCGTAAAAAATGAATGCAGGATGTTCCAACGAGAATAATAAAGAGCGGAACACCCGTCCGGCGTAAAAGCCTGATGTGATGTTCCAACGAGAATAATAAAGACGGAACCAGTCCGACGTAAAAGCACGACAAGAGATGTTCCAATGTAATAATAAAGAATGGAATAATAGAAGAATTTAACCATGTATGCGGTACTTAGATAACCAAAGTTATTCCAACATAATAATAAAGAATGGAATAATAGAAGTTCTCTTCATAAAGACGAAAGAACGAAATAATACCCTTACCTTTGAAAAAAGAAACTGGATATAGGAGTAGTAGTGAGGTAGCAGGCTTCTCTTTCTTCTATAGATTTTCTCTCTCTAATTTCTCTCTATAATAATTGATCTATAGCTTTAGTGAATTGATGAGAAATGAAGGAAGAATGAGCTTCTATTTATAGAAAAATATAGTTTCAATAATTGCACGTTTTGGGGCATGAAAAATTACAGTACAATACCTCCAACTTTTTCTTTATTTTTAATTTAGTCATACAAGTATTATCAAACTTGCACCACCTCCCCTAATAGTAAATAATGTGATTCAATAGTAAATCATGTGAATCAATAGTTCTAGACATGTGAAAATACGAATTACAGTATAGTACCTCCATCTATACCTCCATTTTTAACTTAGTCATGCAAGTATTATCAATCTTGCACCAACTCCCCTAATAGTAACAAGAATGTTAAACAATAGTATACACATGTGAACAAATAGTTATAATCATGTGAAATAATAGCAATCAATTGCTCATTTATCCGGTTAAATACCCGATTGGTCAATATAACCTCCAGACATCAATTATTATCGAAATAAATGTCGATTTTCACTAACGCAAATAATTACAACACAATGAAACTATTTTTAAAAAATATATAAATTTTGAAGTTTGACTTTTCTCGAAAAAGTCAACTGTTGACTTTTTGACCAAATAGTAAAATTCGAAATTTTTTGTGTTTATAGTCTATTTTTACTAATTTCATCGTTCCGGACTCAAATATCACGTCCGTGTCTTCAAATTCAGCTCCGAGCACAACTTCAATTTTAATAACATTCATCATTAATATTATAACTCAATATATATCAACCAGGTCGTTCCCAAAAAAGAGGGGGCTTTCCAATAAGGATTTCTCCCTATTGGCGCGTAATTAGGTGACCAAACCTCTCTTTGACAGAACTTCTAGACATTGTAAATATTGCAATTTAATAATATGAATAACTTTTTCGTCTTAATTATTGATTTGATAAAATAACATATTATGCAGATGATACTATGACAATAATCGAATCAATAATATGAGAGATATGATGCGACAAATTATCAGTAGCAATAATTGAGTATAACCGAGTGACTTCTCACGTAAGCATCAATAATCAATACCGTGGTATTACTATGCAACCACAACCAGACATTCTTGTACTTTTACTATCGAGTAGTTCAACAATTATAACGGTAAAACTTCCATTTGTTATTTTCATATATATATTTTTGTCGTTTTCTCAATCCGAATAATAATTTACATTATTAGGGTCCACCAATGATTGCACCAGATTGTATGAATATTCCCTACTAAAAACGAATATTCTCCAGCCAATCGAATATAATATAACAACTTGCATACTTTACGAATTTATAAATACTACCTGAACTATAACATTATAACAAATTCATTCCATAATATTCACAAATGATAATTATAGAAAATCATCTTTATTCATAAAAGTTGGGGTCTTATAACCTCCCCTTCTTATAAAATTTCGCCCTCAAAATTAGGGTACGTACTTGGTATGTCGAATAGGTTAGGATATCTTGACTTCATCTCAGATTCTAACTCCCAAGTCATTTCTTCCACGTCGTGGTTTCTCCACAAAACTTTGACTTGAGGTATAACGTTGGAGCGTATAATATGATCCTTCTTGTCCAAGATTTTAACAGGTAACTCTTCATACGTTAAATCTTCCTCTATCACGTCCGGTTCTAATTCAATAATGTGGTTCGGGTCTTCCACATATTTACGTAACATGGATATATGAAAAACGTTATGAACACGAGATATAGTTGGCGGTAAAGCAAGTTTATACGCCACGGTTCCTACTCGATCGAGGATTAAAAATGGGCCAATGAATCGAGGATTGAGCTTTCCTCTCTTTCCAAATCTCGTAACTCCTTTCTATGGAGCAACACGTAACAACACATGATCTCCAATATCGAATTCCACGTCCTTTCGATGAAGATCAGCATAACTCTTTTGTCGATCTTGTGAGGTTTTTATACGTTGTCGGATTGTTTGAATCTTTTTCGTAGTCATACATACCAAACTCGGTCCCCACAACGTTGCTTCACCCACCTCATCCCAACATACTGGAGAACGACACTTTCTTCCATACAACGCCTCGAATGGAGCCATGTCAATACTTGCTTGATAACTGTTGTTGTAGGAAAACTCCACCAATGGTAAGAACTTGTCCCAACTTCCCTTGAAGTCAAGGACACAGAGTCTTAATAAATCTTCAAGAGTTTGAATAGTCCTCTCTGATTGTTCGTCCATCTGAGGATGATATGCCGAACTAAATCGTAAATCTGTACCCATAGCTTTTTGCAAACTAACCCAAAATCTTGAAGTGAATCTTGGGTCTCGATCAGAAACTATGGATACTGTCATACCATGCAATCTTATAATCTCGTTTATATACATACTAGCAAGATGTTCAAGTGTATAAGTTTTTCGTATCGGTAAGAAATGAGCAGACTTGGTCAATCTATCAACAATGACCCAAATTGCATCTATGCATTAAGAAAACTTGGGAAGACCAGTAACGAAATCCATGGTAATGTGCTCCCACTTTCATTCTGGAATTTCAAGTGGTTACAATGGACCTTTTGGCACTTGATGCTCCGCCTTGACTCGTTGACAAGTTAGACACCTTGAGATAAACCCCGCTATCTCTCTCTTCATATTGCTCCACCAAAATGTATGTCGAAGATCACGATACATTTTGGTACTCCCAGGATGGATTGCAAACGGTGTGTTGTGCGCCTCCATCATGATTGTATACTTTAACTCAGGGTCGTTAGGAACACAAAGTCTGGAGTTGACTCGAAGTATTCCTTCATCTTCGATTCTTGCTTCCGCATAGCACCTTCTTCTGCGCTTTCTTTCTCATACGCATCGCCTCCAGTGCATAGCTTGAGCAGCTTTAACCTTATCGATTAAAGTCGGTTCTACTCGTATATTCACCATCATCACATGGGTCCCTGGAGTCTTTATCTCTATCTCCATCCTTTGCAAGTCATACAAAATGGGCCTTTTCGTTGACAATATCTCACTCGTACCCGCATATGATCTTCTACTTAATGCGTTAACTACCACGTTCGCTTTTCCAGGATGGTATTAGATGGTATGATCATAATCTTTCAATAGTTCAAGCCAACGTCGTTGTCCCATGTTGAGTTCCTTTTGAGTGAAGAAATATTTGAGGCTTTTATGATCCGTAAAGATCTCCACTTTCTCCCCATACAAATAATGTCTCCAAATCTTTAGTGCAAAAATGACTGCTGCCAACTCTAGATCATGAGTAGGATAATTCCTCTCATATTCTTTGAGTTGTCGTGAGGCATAGGCTATGACTTTCCCATGTTGCATGAGAACACAACCTAACCCTTTGCTCGAAGCATCACTGTAGATGACAAATCCCTCCGATCCAGATGGTATTGTCAGAACAGGTTCTGAAATGAGTCTCCTCTTAAGTTCTTGAAAACTCTTCTCACATTTCTCGCTCCAACCAAATTTTGTATCTTTCCGAGTTAGTTGAGTTAAGGGAGTAGCGATTCGAGAAAACCCTTCTACGAATCTCCGATAATAACCAGCTAAGCCGAGAAAGCTACGTAGTTCGGTCATTGATTTAGGTTGCTCCCAGCTTTGAATAGCTTCAATCTTTGCTGGGTCAACAGATATTCCATGACTTGATACTACGTGCCCAAGGAATGCTACTTCCTCAAGCCAGAACTCGCATTTCTTTAACTTGGCATAAAGCTTATATTCGCGAAGCTTTTGGAGTATCAGCCTTAAGTGTTGCTCATGATCTTCACGGCTTTTGGAATAAATAAGGATGTCATCAATAAAGACAACCACAAAGTGATTCAAATATTCTTTGAATACTCGGTTCATCATATCCACGAAGGCAGCAGGAGCATTAATCAATCCAAAAGACATGACTTGGAATTCATAATGCCCGTACTGAGTTCTGAAAGTCATCTTTGGAATGTCATCAGTTCTAATCTTCAATTGGTGATAACTGGAACGAAGATCAATCTTTGAAAAGAATTTGTCTCCTTGAAACTGGTCAAACAGGTCATCAATACGTGGCAATGGGTACTTATTTTTGATGGTGACATGGTTCAACTCCCGATAATTAATACAAAGTCGCATACTCCCATCTTTCTTTTTCACGAATAGAACAGGAGCACCCCAAGGAGACGTACTAGGACGAATGAAACCGATGTCTAACAATTCCTGCAGTTGGGTCTTTAACTCCTGAAGTTCAATAGGAGCCATTCGATATGGGGCTTTGGAAATAGGTTTTGTACCGGGTTCAAGGTCGATACAAAATTTAATTTCATGCTCTGGGGGTAGGCCAGGAAGTTCTTCAGGGAATACGTCAGGAAATTCATTAACAATAGAAATATCATTCAAAACTGACGTATTTTTATTTAGATCCGTGACATGAGCTAAGAAAGCTTGACATTCGTTTTTCAATAAACGAATAGCTTTATAGCTTGAGATGATAGTGATTGATTTTAATGGTTTGGTTGCTTGAATTTGCATAATAGGTTGGTTAGGAATATAAAAGCTAACAACCTTATGAAAATAATTAATTTTTGCATGATGAGTAGTTAACCAATCAATCCCTAGAATCACGTCAAATGCAAGTATTTTCAATGAAATAAGATCGACAGGTAATGTGCAGTTACTGATTTGAATCAAACAAGACTTATAAACCGTAGATGTAATGAAGGTTTCTCCCAATGGAGTTTCAACAGATAAGTCAAAGTCTAATTTCTCCGGAGTCAAATTTAAACGTTGAGCTCAAGTAGGAGAAATGAAATAATGGGTAGAACCAGTATCAAATAAAGTATAAAATTCTCTAGAGTTTATGATTAGCTTACCCGTGATGACCTCGTTCGGGTTCCTTGCTTTCTGGGAGGTCACAACAAACACTCTCCCTTGCACTACCGGCTTTGACTTTTCTGGGACGGCCTTTGGTGCCTCTATCCTAGCTGAACTTGTCTTCGATGAACGATAAAATTGGGCTAGGTGACCTTCTCTTCCACAATTATAACATGCTTTGGACGGCATCGTGCAGTTTGGACCAATGTGTCCCTCCCCTCCACATTTGAAGCATATAATAGGTGGTCGTTCTCCTTCCTTCACAACAGGTGTTGGTGCTGACGTCTTTCCATCATTGTTGAATCTCATCTTCTTGAAATGTCCATTCTTATTGTTTTGGCCCTACTTACCACCGAAGTGGTTACCATTTCTGGCATGCTGATTCCCTCCACGCTTGTTGTCACCGCTTCGATGACTGCTCTCACTAGTATTATCATTTTGCCGGCTGCTCTCTTTTGTTTGGGTTGACTAGTTATCGCGTTCCAATAACTTAGCCCTATTAACAACATCTGAATACAAACACAGTTTATAAGATATAAGATATTGACGTATCTCGGGTTTCAAACCTCTTAGAAACATTCACGTCATTCTCTCCTCATTATCAACCAAATGGGACGCAAACCGGGACAACTCGGCAAACTTGGCTTCGTACTGCGACACGGTCATGTTGTTTTGCTCCAGTTTAATGAACTCTACCTCTTTCATGTGACGAATACTTTTGGGAAAGTACTTATCGTTGAAAAATTCTTGAAAATTTTCCCAAGACATCTTCAGTGCGGCAGGTTGGGTACGCTTTACAGATTCCCACCAGTAATCTGCCTTTGCCCGCAACATGAAGGTGGCGAAGGGAACCTTTTCAGAGAAACCCAAGACATCAAATATCTTGTTGATCTGTTTTATCCACGTCTCCCCCTTAAGTGGTTTTGGCTCTCCAAAAAACTCCGGTGGTCCCAGCTCCTTGAACTGTTTGGCGGTGACCGTTCGAGAGTTGCCAATGTTTCCACCTGCATTTTGGACAGGAGCCGCTGTCGCCTGATGTTGCATGAATTGCATGAAGCCTCGGAACATTCCATCATTCATCATTTGGTCAGTGTTGTTGTTTGCATGAGGATTGTCGCCTTCCTGATGCACATTGTCCTGGTTATTGATCTGTGGAGACTCAACGGTCTCCTGTGCTCCATTAATGTTCTCAATATTCTCGGATGCCATTTTCAAATACTGCCACAAAACAAGGGTTAATTAACATATTACATATTATCCTTATACTCTGACCGACCGATTAAATACCAAATAAACTTAGGTAGGTCATACTAGCGAAGGAATTCCCCATCTCTCCCCTCCTAGTTCTTATCTCACATCTTAGCCAGGGATCATATCCCTAAGCTTTGATACCAACTGTGACGCCTCCAAAATAGGTATACATCACCTATCCTAAGTCGCCAAATACATGGTACAGAATACAAATACAATCTTTAATATACAACAAAAGAGCTGTGAGTTTTAATACAAATATTGTCTTCTAGACAATATCTACTCTCAGAATAAGTCCTCATTACATTTATTGTCACACTATTTAAAAGAATAGTGAGGACTACTAATGTTATCCTCTGGACCGTCACTCCGTTCCCCGACTAGTCCCCGCTACGTTCTCATTTCCTGAAGAGAACAATGAAAGCAAAAGGGTGAGCTCAACTAGCCCAATAAGAAATATTATGACTAAGATAATGCTGAATAAATTATCATTAGTCATCAACAATGTTAAACTGATAAAATACAATAGACATTAAGTTTAACTGCAACGGAACAAGCAATCCATTAAAAGAGTCAAGTAGAGAATAAAATCTACTATCTTTTATGATTTAAAAGGTTTTTCATCACTTTTATCGCTGGGACTCGAAACAATAATTAATCCACATCATCGAATCACCCCTCGCACTACTGACGAAGATATTCTTTAGTATCACGACCACAATTATCCATGCACTACGGGCCAAGGACATTCGTGTATTCATCAATGGTCATGATCATGCCAACAACTGTCCATCAATGCACTACAAGCCAATGAGGACTTTTATCACATCATTTATAACATTACGGTCATGATTATACCGAATAGTCCATGTTCATAATCATACCAAGTCCATCTATGCACTACAGGCCACATATGACTTTCAAAAAAAATATAAACATGAGGATGATGACAATGATATAAGAATTCAATAAAACAAGTTCACGAATTAATTTATCCAGGAACTAATAACGTCCAAATTGTCAAAATGATACTTCTTTGTAGAGTAAAATTCAAGAATGCTCAGAAGAATATTTCCATGAAAAGATACTGGATGAAGCGCAAATATCAAGGATATTCTACTAATTCCATGGAGTATAGAAGTCAAAACTTTAACCAACTGAGTATAATAAGGAATGGAATAACAAAAGAAATCACCAAGCATGTGGTAGATCGTCATGCAGCAAAGTTATTCCAATAAGAAATAATAAAGACGGAACTTAATCCGTCCCAAAAACGCACAAACAGGATATTCCAACGAAATAATAAAGACGGAACCAGTCCTACAGAAACGAATGACAGATATATTCATTAGGTTTGTAATATTCATAACGCAATCAAATTGCATAAAAATTAGCGGAGCGTGGTAAAATCGAGTTTAAAATTTTACAAACCATATACCCGGATCACCCTTTTATGCACAATTATTAATTAAACGAAAAGATAAAGAATAAAATCATACCCTTGAAGATCGAAGCTTCCTCGTGTACAAGTTCACCTCCAAATCCTTTCGCGTTCAACTTGAATCCACCGGTTTGGTTCCTTCCTTTGATCAACGTTAGCCACCCAAATGTTTGGCCTCTAGAGGTGATCCACCAAGGAAGAAGAAAATTCAAGAAGATGGGTGTTATGGCTAACCCTAGTTTTCTATCTCTATAGAAAAGGCATACTCCCAACAACTTGGAATTATGTCGTATGTTGAAAAAGTCAACAACCCATACCCACCCATAATAAGACTCCTCTTATTTATAGATGTGGGCAACCCATCTTAACAATTAAGGAATTGGGTTTTATTTAATTAATTAAATTCTTTTAATTAATTAAGCTCCCTAATCTTATTAGGGATAATTAATTAAACTCTTTTAATTAATTTTCCTTCCTAATCCAATTAGGAATAAATGAGAGTACTTATATTAAATCAATTCCTAAACTCTTTTAGAAATTAAAATAATAATAATTGTAATAATATTAATAAGACTCCTCTTATTAATTTATATTTAATATTTCTAAAATATTAAATAATAAATATTAAGCTATTTAATTTATTCTATCACCATAGATTAAATTAAATATACATAACATATTATTACGATTATGCCATTAACTTCTTAAATAATTATTCTTCCTTTTATGGTGTGACCCTTTAGGTTCTCCATATTAAACCTAGGTTGTGAATAAATCAATTAGAACAATTCTAATCTTATTTAAATAAATAAATTAAACAATTAATTTATTTAAATAATATTTATTCTACAATAGGATAAGCCTCCCTAGCGATCAACGACTTTCCGGATAATATAGATTTCAACATTAATCATTAAAGAACCTTTGAGTAAATAAATAGTTACCGCACAATTCAATCCTTCCACCATACAATGTCCCAATTAAATATAAGACATGGAATTACTTGTCAAGTCTTATTTTATTTAATTATATGTATTTCGACTCTTAAATGCACAACTCAAATAATGCAAATTAGAAACTCCTTTCTAATTTCATTCGCATTGCCAAGGACTCTTTGGGTTGTCATTTATCGAATCACATAGGACATTTCTCTTCTTTTATTAGAAGTGGTAGATTCTTTATTGATCATACATTATCTCCATGTACAACTTATTATACCCAAGCATACCCTTTGATATACCCTAAGGGTCTTAAGGAATAAGTCAAAGTATAACTCATCATACACAAGATACTATGATGATCTCAAGTCCAAGGATCACTTGTACTACTATCACTACAGAATTCCTATTGATGCACAAATAAAACTCCATTAGGTATTCCTTAGCGAGCCACGCTTAGGTGAACTTATTCTCTAATAAGCACCTACATACTTGCTTTAGTGTCTCCACACAAATGATCATGAGATCAATCATCCCCATCCAATGAGCAAGCAACGATGTACCAATCTATCCGGATTCACTAATCCCCAATTTAGTAATCCAATGATTGGGAACTATTTTAGTTTTAAGCTTTCTAAGAATTTAGATCTCATTAGAATGATCATCATCATTATTCTAAAAGCATTGCTTAAAACTATGGGTTTATCACATATTGTAAAACAAAGATCATGTAGATAATTAAAAGCCTTTAATAAATTAATACTTTTATTAATAAATGAATAAGATTGTTACAAAGTATATGCTTTATCATCAAACATGATTGGCTTGTGTGCATATTACTTTCAATCTCCCACTTGCACTAAAGCCAATCGTCATGGTAACTCATACTCTTCTTCTCTAAGTGACGATTATCCTCGTTGTTGGATAAGCTTTAGTTAATGGATATGTAATGTTGTTCATGAGAGTCCACTATCTCTATAGTGATTTCCCATCTTTCAATGATTCTAATAATCAAATGAAAATGCCACAACACATGTTTAGATCCAAGATGAGACTTAGAACTATTCCTAGTTCAGAATGAACTTTTAATCCAAACAATCAACTTGCGACTTCATTTATAGCTACTTGCTTTGTCTTTATCACTAAACCAAAGAACTCTTTCTTTGTTTGGAACCTTTCCAATTCATCGCACTACTATTCAAGATAACGCTTT
Source organism: Panax quinquefolius (assembly GCA_020205615.1). NCBI lineage: Eukaryota > Viridiplantae > Streptophyta > Magnoliopsida > Apiales > Araliaceae > Panax > Panax quinquefolius. The sequence continues at coordinate 128,917,008 of CM035156.1, forward strand.
ACCTTAAAGTGGATTTTCTCATCATCTTGTCTCATCTTCGAAAACTTGAGTCTCATTAAGCCCTCTAGTTTTAATTTAGACCCACCATGTATGCTCACATCTTTAGTGCCGGTTAAGAACTTTAAGATGTTTTTCACTGACTCATAGTGAACTTCTCCAGAATATGACTGATCAACATCAGGTCTCGTATATTTCATTGCATACATGATTGTTACTCATGCGATCTCTCTTCTTTGGAGTCTATGGGGACTATTAAGAGAGATACACTCCATGGCTCATCAACATGAGACATCTCTGGGAGTTTGCCATGCTAAACGACTTTAGCATCAAATGAATATACGTTCCTTGGGTTAAGTCGAGCATCCTCTTAAATCTATCTATATAGATTTATATCCCCAATTAAGATACTCTTCCAAATCATTCATGGAGGAATGTTTAGACAACTTTATCTTTACTGATTGTAGCATTGATATGTAATTCCTTATCCGTAGTATATCAACATATAATACTAGAAATTTCACGACGCTCCCACTGACCCTTTTGTACACACTAGAAGTCTTACCTCATCGAATGTAACTCTGGATCATCATCTTCTATGATGTGTACCTCATCATCATCATCCATGATGAATCCATACCTCCTAGGTATCTTTGGTACTATTCCGCATTTACGATTATCTTTGTGGGTACAATAGTCTATCTACGTGTTCCTCTTATTTGACTTATAGTGTTTTGTGGTTCTTGAACTCTTCAAGATCTATTATCCTCCCACTAGCCCCTTCAATGATAAACACCTTTATCTTAGAAGACAGCGTGTTTTACAACAAACACCTTTTGCTAAGTAGAATTATAGAACATATACCCTAAACTTACTTTAGGATGTCCCAAAAATCGACACTTGTCAAATCTTGTCCCAAGCTTATCCTTCAAACCTTTTCACATAAGTTGGACAACCCTTATCTTAACATACTTAAGATTAGAATCCTCCCCGTCCATAACTTTTATGGAGTCTTGGGGCTGATTTTGAGGTTACCATTTTCGTAGATATGCAACCATTTCTAGGACATGATCCTGAAGGATACTTGGAATGTCTCAGAAATCATTTTGGACCGCACTCATGTCTAACAAGGTACGATTTTTCCTTTCGGATACATCAATCAATTATTAAATATCGAGATGTGTCCATTATGAGAAAACCATTTGAGATGATCTAAAACTTATTGCACAAGTATTTATTCCTTGATCTAATCAAAGAATCTTAATACTTTGCCAATTTGTTTCACTTTTGAATTCTTTGAACCTTTCAAATAATTCACACTTGTATTTCAAAGAAATACATACATTCAACTCTTTGAATGATCATCTCCTTTTCTTATACTAATTTATTCAATATGCAAAATTATTTTCATATAAGTCAAGTATACAAAATTTATTAAGTAATATTCCAGCTTCTATACAAAACATTATTATTATAAATAGATCAACAATTGTTCTTAATTATAATACCAAAGATTTCATTGTCCAACAATAAAATGGAAATAATATTTTAAGAAGAACTGAATACAATAACAACTTATTAACTTAATAGATTTTCTCAGAGGCATTGCTAAACTATAAGTTTCTATAGTTAATGCGTAACAACCTTTCATTTCATTTTCACACATAGAATTACTTATATTTGTTTAGCTTTCTACTACTTGGTCCCTTCATAAATCTATATTTATGATAACCAAAATCGGTATCCAATACCGTGAAAACCTCGACTTAAAGAAAATTTATTTCAATCATGAACAAAAATCAGATTATAACCAAACTTCACTAAGCTTCTTTGGTTAGCCTCTGCAAGATGCTTCTCATGATTTCTTTCCAAAGGTCCAGTGCTTATTGCGGTGGAAGCAAACTCCTTTGCTATCCGTATCGCTTTTGCTCTTATTATCCTTTGTTTATGCCTTTCTATTTACCTTCTTTGAATCGTTCTTCTTTTCAAGATCCTTTGGCCCCTACCAAGAAGACTTGATCTTTCTTGGTTGGAAAGTGACTCTCAACATTTTTCAACATGTTAAGCAAATCAAATGAAGTTTATATCTAGCTTGTTCATTTGAAAAATTCACAACAATTGTGAAAGGAGTCCGGAGTGAGTGCAAGATCAAATCTTGGCTCAACTCTCCATCCATGACAAAACCAGTTGTCCTAATTGATCAATCAAATTGATTATGTTAAGAACTTTTGTCTATCTTTGTAGTGTCATCCTGCTATTCTAGATCGGAAGAGCTCCTTAGATATCTCGATATCTATCACCCTACTTTCCTCACCATCAACTACTTGATGTGCGGGAATATAGTAAGAGCATCCATAGTTTCATCGCCGACAACAAGCTCATTACTCATGGATGCGAGCATGATGCATCGAGCCAATCACATCATTTTGCCACTTTCTAAAAGTAGAAATCTCTTCCTCGAGAGGCATTATTCGCAACCATTGCGAGGATAGGCGATTATGGACATAAGATAGCTTTTTAGCTATGAGAACTATTCTCAAATTCCTTAACCAATCCATTTAATTCTTGCCCCGTTAATTTAGCATCTAATATGCTTCATGATGATAGTAATTTTAGACATTGTAAAATTTCAGAAAATGAATTTGTAATTAACAACATTTTAACATACATTCTTTTATTAATTACCAAAATAATTTAGGTCTTGTTTTAAATTGGTATCTCCCACTATTTTCTTCAAACTATATTACCCTCACTTATATAGTTCGGCAAAATCTAATCAAAGATTTGCTAGTGAGAATAAGGATCCCATTTCAAATGTATATAGCCTTGTGGTGACACAACAAACTATATATAAATAAATAGGTAGACAACTTTTGTCAATTACATCAACTATGCAACTCCTTGTATTTTGCCTCTTAGATTATTTTGATCAAGTGGTGGCACATCCGAATCAAAATTATCCAAGTTAAGTCCGACCTAGCACTCCATATATTCAAAAAAGAAAAATATCATCCTTGTGGTGACACAACAAAACAATATTGTTCAATTTTCTTTATAAGCATCAAATGTGATAAATTAACATCTTAAATACTTAATACTTGCCTTGTGGTGACACAACAAACTCATATTAAATATTTAATACTCTATTAATTTTATCATGCTAGAAGGCTTACGCTCGATATTCCAAATATCTTTGAACGCTTAGGACTTAATATAAAATTTTGAGGGTTTGTTATTAATTTGTCTCATCTTGTTTAAGCGCATGCACATATATATATATATAAAATACGCGTCATATTAATGAACATGCGAAGCATGTTTGCATAATATATATAATATATATATAGTATAAGCATGCACATATAGAATACTATATTCTACCCGGATTGATTATGGACTTTTATTCTAGTTTGGTTCACTAGAGCCACCAAGTGAACCAAAAGGTCAAATCCTAGGGGTGCAAGAAATAATATTTAAATATAACTATTACATTTAAACCCTGGCTCCATTACAAACGGGTCTTCACGCTCCCTTGTTCCTTTGATCTCCAATTTTTCTAAAATTAATTCTAACTATTCCTATTACAATACTATTTAAAATAAATAAAACCTTGATCGCAATCGAGGGAAATACATAGAGAGAGATAGAATTTACATTAAGAAAAATTAGAGAAGACGAGGTACGCAGACCCCATTTAATAAAACCCATACATTCATGCATCCAACTAAAATAAAATCCAATCGCATCGTCAATAGTCCATAATCAATCCCATTTATTATCATACACATCACCATATGCATCAATAAATAATATTCATCTCATGAATAACAAACATTTAATATATATATTGATATCATTTAATGGGCAAATTTAGTTAGTATAAAATCTAATTTTGAATCAAAATAAACTCCTTTATTTTAATCCAAATTTAAATCAAAATAAAACTATTTTATTTTAATTTATCCAATTTTGAATAAAATAAACTATTTTATTTTAATCAAAATTTTAATCAAAATAAACTCCTTTATTTTAATTAATTATGGAATCCAATTCCATGTAATAAAAAATAAAAATCTTTAATTAAAATAAACTCTTTTATTTTAATTAATTATAGAATCCAATTCTATGTATAAAAAAAAAAATTAAAGGAAACACGGATATTCTTTCCTATTCACAAATAAACTCCTTTATTTTGAATAATATGAAATCTTATTTCATATTTAAATAAACTCCTTTATTTAAGGAAATACTGGATTCTCTTTCCTATTCACAAATAAACTCTTTTTTATTTTGAATAATATGAAATCTTATTTCATATCTAAATAAACTCCTTTATTTAAGGAAAGATGGATTTACTTCCCTATTCACAAATAAACTCCTTTATTTTAGGAAAAATAAAATCCAATTTCAACTCCAATTAGTTATTATGGAATCCAATTCCAACTCTAATTAGTTAGCATGAAATTCTAATTTTAAAATTAAAATAAACATTTTTATTTTAAGATTAAAATAAACCTTTTATTTAAAAATTAAAATAAACTTTTATTTTAAGATTAAAATAATTATATATATATAATATTCAATTTTAAAATTAAAATAAACTCCTTTTATTTTAATATTAAAATAAACTTTTATTTTAAAATTAAAATAAACATTTTATTTTAATTATAAAATAATTATGAATAATATATATATATATATATATATATATATATATATATATAACTATATATATATGAATATAACTATATAATGCAATGACTTGGTTCTTAATTTAAATGCATACCGGATTTCTAAGTCATCTGATTCGCTTTTTTTTTTTTTTTTTTTATCGGACCAGAGTTATGATTTAAAACTTTGTATTCCTTAAAAAATAACTTGTTAATGCCAAGTCCTAGAATTCAATGAGTTTTTCGATTTTTTTATTTTTATTTTTATGTTTAATAAATTTTATACAATTAAATTATGCCCAATTAAATTGTTCTAAACACATATCAATATAATATCAAATTTGAACAATTAATAATTCGCATAAAGGTTTGGCTCTGATACCACTGTTAGGTTTGTAATATTCATAACGCAATCAAATTGCATAAAATTAAGCGGAAGCGTGGTAAAATCGAGTTTAAAAATTTTACAAACCATATACCCGGATCACCCTTTATGCACAATTATTAATTAAACGAAAAGATAAAGAATAAAATCATACCCTTGAAGATCGAGCTTCCTCGTGTCTGTTCACCTCCAAATCCTTTCGCGTTCAACTTGAATCCATCGGGTTTGGTTCCTTCCTTTGATCAACGTTAGCCACCCAAATGTTTGGCCTCTAGAGGTGATCCACCAAGGAAGAAGAAAATTCAAGAAGATGGGTGTTATGGCTAACCCTAGTTTTCTATCTCTATAGTAAAGGCATACTCCCAACAACTTGGAATTATGTCGTATTTTGAAAAAGTCAACAACCCATACCCACCCATAATAAGACTCCTCTTATTTATAGATGTGGGCAACCCATCTTAACAATTAAGGAATTGGGTTTTATTTAATTAATTAAATTCTTTTAATTAATTAAGCTCCCTAATCTTATTAGGGATAATTAATTAAACTCTTTTAATTAATTTTCCTTCCTAATCCAATTAGGAATAAATGAGAGTACTTATATTAAATTAATTTCTAAACTCTTTTTAGAAATTAAAATAATAATAATTGTAATAATATTAATAAGACTCCTCTTATTAATTTATATTTAATATTTCTAAATTATTAAATAATAATATTAAGCTATTTAATTTATTCTATCACCATAGATTAAATTAAATATACATAACATATTATTACGATTATGCCATTAACTTCTTAAATAATTATTCTTCCTTTTATGGTGTGACCCTTTAGGTTCTCCATATTAAACCTATTGTGAATAAATCAATTAGAACAATTCTAATCTTATTTAAATAAATAAATTAAATAATTAATTTATTTAAATAATATTTATTCTACAATAGGGATAAGCCTCCCTAGCGATCAACGACTTTCCAGATAATATAGATTTCAACATTAATCATTAAAGAACCTTTGAGTAAATAGTTACCGTATAATTCAATCCTTCCACCATACAATGTCCCAATTAAATATAAGACATGGAATTACTGTCAAGTCTTATTTTATTTTAATTATATGTATTTCGACTCTTAAATGCACAACTCCAAATAATGCAAATTAGAAACTCCTTTCTAATTTCATTCTGCCTTGGCCAAGGACTACTGGGTTGTCATTTATCGAATCACATAGGACATTTCTCTTCTTTTATTAGAAGTGGTAGATTCTTTATTGATCATACATTATCTCCATGTACAACTTATTATACCCAAGCATACCCTTTGATATACCCTAAGGGTCTTAAGGAATAAGTCAAAGTATAACTCATCATACACAAGATACTATGATGATCTCAAGTCCAAGGATCACTTGACTACTATCACTACAGAATTCCTATTGATGCACAAATAAAACTCCATTAGGTATTCCTTAGCGAGCCAATGCTCAAAGGAACTTATTCTCTAATAAGCACCTACATACTTGCTTTTAGTGTCTCCACACAAATGATCATGAGATCAATCATCCCCATCCAATGAGCAAGCAACGATGTACCAATCTATCCGGATTCACTAATCCCCAATTTAGTAATCCAATGATTGGAAACTATTTTAGTTTTAAGCTTTCTAAGAATTTAGATCTCATTAGAATGATCATCATCATTATTCTAAAAGCATTGCTTAAAACTATGGGTTTATCACATATTGTAAAACAAAGATCATGTAGATAATTAAAAGCCTTTAATAAATTAATACTTTTATTAATAAATGAATAAGATTGTTACAAAGTATATGCTTTATCATCAAACATGATTGGCTTGTGTGCATATTACTTTCAATTCCAATGTAATAATAAAGATTTTAACCAGTCTAGCGTAAAGCAAGCACGATGTGATGTTCCAACAAAATAATAAAGACGGAACTAGGTCCGACGTAAAGCACATACAGGATGTTCCAATAGAGTAATAAAGATTTAAACCAGTCCCACAGAAAGCATGCATGTGATGTTCCAAATGTAATAATAAAGAATGGAATAATGTAAGAATTTTACCATGTATGCGGTACCCAGATAACCAGTTATTCCAACATAATAATAAAAATGGAATAATGTAAGTTCTCTTCATAAAGACGAAAAGAACGAAATAATACCCTTACCTTTGAAAGAAACCGGATATAGAAGTAGTGAGGTAGCAGAAGCTTCTCTTCTTTACATGATTTTTCTCTACAATTTATCTCTATAATAATTGCTCTATAGCTTTAGTGAATTGGTGAGAAATGAAGGAAGAATGAGCTTCTATTTATAGAAAAATATAGTTTCAATAATTGCACGTTTGGGGCTCGAAAAATTACAAGATAATACCTCCAACTTTTTTTATTTTTAATTTAGTCATGCAAGTATTATCAAACTTACACCACCTCCCTAATAGTAAATAATGTGATTCAATAGTAAATCATGTGAATCAATAGTTCTGAGATGTGAAAATACGAATTACGTTATAGTACCTCCATCTATACCTCCATTTTAACTTAGTCATGCAATATTATTATCAATCTTGCACCAACTCCCCTAATAGTAACAAGAATGTTAAACAATAGTATACACATGTGAACAAATAGTTATAATCATGTGAAATAATAGCAATCAATTGCTCATTTATCCGGTTAAATACCCGATTGGTCAATATAACCTCCAGACATCAATTATTATCGAAAAAAATGTCGATTTTCACTAACGCAAATAATTCCAACACAATGAAACTATTTTTATCAAAAATATAAATTTTGAAATTTTGAAGTTTGACTTTTCTCGAAAAAGTCATCTGTTGACTTTTTGACCAAATAGTAAAATTCAAAAAATTGTGTTTATAGTCTATTTTAACTAATTTCATTGTTCCGGGCTCAAATATCACGTTCGCGTCTCCAAATTCAACTCCGAGCAAAACTTCAATTTTAATAAAATTCATCATTAATATTATAACTCACAATATTTATCAACCAGATCGTTCCCAGGAAAGAGGGGGCTTTCCAATAAGGATTTCTCCCTATTAGCGCGCAATTAGGTGACCAAACTTCTCCTCGATGTAACTTCTGACATTGTAAATATTGTAATTTAATAATATGAATAACTTTATCGTCTCAATTATTGATTTAATAAAATAACATATTATGCGAGATGATCTTGTGACAATAATCTAATAAATAATATCTTGTGACAATAATCGAATAAATAATATGAGAGATATGATGCAAAGAATTCTCGTGTAGCAATAATTATCGTAGCAATAATTGAGTATTATCGTTTCTTTTACTACCGAAAGTAGTTCAACAAAGATAATCGGTGAAAAACTTTCACCGTTATTTTCATAAATTTATTTTTGTCATTTTCTCAATTCGACAATAATTACATTGTAGGGGTCCACCAATGATTGCGTCGTTGCATTTAATATTCCCCTCGCTAAAACGAATATTCTCCCACCAATCGAATATAATATAACAACTTGCAGATACTTTGCGTAATTTATAAATACTACCCACAACTATAACATTATAACAAATTCATTCCATAATATTCAAAAATGATAATTATAGAAAAATCATCTTTATTCATAAAAGTTTGGGTCTTACATATTTTCTAAAATTATTATTTTTATTAAATAAATAGAAAAATAGTTTTAATTATTTAACATACATAATAAATTCCTAAAAATTATTTTAAAGCCTAAAAATAAGTTTTAATAATTTTGAAAATATTTCATAAATATATAATATTTTTGGAATATTAATGGAATTTAATTTATTTAATTATAATATTAAATAAATTATTTAAAATGATTTTAATACAGGAAAAATCATTTAAAAATATATTATGGTGTTAGAAAATATTTTAAGTTATTTTTGATGACTTTTAATATTTTTGGTGAATTTTATTAATAATTTATTATTAATGGTAATTAAGTTAAATTATGGAAAAATAGAATTAATGATTTAAAATTATATAAAAATGATTTAAGTGTTATAAAAATATTTGAAGTTATAAAATATAAATTTTGATATTTTGTCATGAAAATATTAATATTTTAATATTAATAGGTATTATCGGATAATGAATTTAACTATTTAAAAATCATATAAATATGATTTTGAGGTATTAAAAATACTTTAAGATATTATAAATATATTATAATATTATGTAATGATTTTCATTAATATTTAATATTAAATAAATATTAATGATAAAGGAATTATATGGTATTTAAATAATATAAATACGATATTAATGATTGAAAAATCATGATAAATGGTAATAATTATCTAAAAATTATTACGAGCTTATGAAAAATATTTTGATTGATAATTAAGTATCTATGATATTTTTAAACAAGTTTAGACCGAGTCTTAGTAATATTAGGCTCGATAATTGTCTAACTAGGACGTCGGGATATCAGTATTGTGCTGGATTCATCTCAGATTGCAAAAGTTTGACTTGATACTAGGTCTTATGTGTTGTATAGACTGATAGGGTTATGTGTTATATGTTTAGGTTATTCTATGATAATATATAATAGTATTATACTGTGATGATATTATTCTAACTTGGAAATTAATATTATTAATATTAGGTCTTCAGATAAAGCTAGATAAATCACGTAACAGTAATTAACCGAACAAACAAGTTTTCCTTAACTCAACTTCGAGTTGTTTATTCAAATATGCTTATGGATAATCATTGCTGATTACCATGTCTATGAATTGTTGAATCGTACTCTGTGCATATTGCATGTATTCATCAGGTATGAAAGGCTGATCATTTTCATTACCATTCGGTCCAGATATAATTGATATATCCATGTTAAATGTTCGTTCAGCTATGAAAGTTTGTTTATGTTAGTTCACAATTATATAGTAGAATTTTAGCCAGCTTATTGTTCAATTCTTTCTTTCATGATATAACCTTAATTTATTGAACTTAAACTTGCTGGGAAAATTTGTTGCTCACCCTTGCTATATCATGATAAACACTTGCAGATTAGGCGAATACTTCGGATACAAGGAAAGGTCAAAGACAAGTGCAGCTTGAGAATTGTGACTGTAGTTAGATTTATAATAGTAATGTATGATAATAACTTTGTTTGTTAGATAGAATATTGATTCAGGTATTATGTGAAGGTTCTCGACCTTGGGAATAGTGTGTAATGTATAAACAATTTATGTTTATATCTTCCGCAATAGTTATAGAAATATTATACCAGATCCTTGGTGATTAGGACCGGGATTTGGGGATGCTACAGTTGGTATCAAAGCTGTTGGTTATGAACCTTAGGTAGGGTTACCTAAGACTAATAACCGCAATGATTAGGATTGGTACTAACTCAAATAGAGTTAGTGTGTCAGTAAGATTCAAAGACGAATCTCCGTGGGTTATAAAGATACGAAGTTCCCTAACTCTGATAATAAAGGTGAACAGTAATGGTGAATAGATAGAGTCTAAAAGGCTAAAGGTACAGGGATAGGAGATCGTAAAACAAAATGATCAGAACATAGAAATGAATCATAATATATACAATGAGATCACCCTGTGATCTGATATGGATCAATCTAATGATTGAAAAGTTTATGGCAAAAATATCTGTGTGTCAGTTGTACTATGAATTGGTACAGATTCAGGAAAGGATTATGAATACGAGTTGAATGAAATTCGTATTGAGAAGGGAGTTAGTATTAAGTGGGGATTTCAATTGAGGACTCATGTCAACAGCTGAGTTGTATGATTCCTTGTTATGGGCGGAGAATTGTACTTGGTGTAAAAACCACTTAGTTTCTGGTAGTAATAATCATTGACATATCTGTGTCACACTATTTTCTATACACCTGTTGAGAAGGTGATTCTTTTCTCAGGTGTATAACAGATAGGTAGAGAATATAAGGTTAAGTACGAGTTCTTTAAACTCATACTTATAGTACGTTTGTGACTCATAATTATATGAAATGTTTATGAACCCCTCAGCGAATGGACGCCAAAGGTCTGACTAGGACAAGTTCTTAAACTCATATGATTATGGAAAGTTCCTGAACTCATAAGTGTGGTAAGTTTGATGAACTGAGTATAGTTTTGTGTGAATGGAGTATTGAGGATAATAAGAATAGATAGACTATTTAAGCAATTGATCATTAGTGGAGACATAGGTTTTCCAAAACTCCTAGCTATGCTAGACTTCGAACTTTTTGGACATCAAGCTAAATACGCACTATGTGCTTTTGAAAATGAATTTTTATTCTCAACTTCTGGTGACCATTGTGTATTTGTGGACTTCGGGCCATCGAAACTTCGTTACCTGTTGAGATGATAAAAAAGATTTGAAATGATTTTTGAACGCTTTAAAGAATAGTCTATGCTAATTATTTCGGCTAGACGAAAATGATTTGAAATATCAAAATTTATTTTATTTATCATTAATGTATCATGTAACCTGGTGTAAGATTGATAAAAAAATGATGGAGTTGTAAATACAGGAATACTTAGTGTTGAATTCGATCTAAAAATCATTGTTCCACTATTGTATGATGTGTTATGACAAAGTCATATAATGACGGCATCCTCAAACGGGCTGTTAATACTGAAAGTAGTATGCACACAAGCCAATCATGTTTGATGATAAAGCATATACTTTGTAACAATCTTATTCATTTATTAATAAAAAGTATTAATTTATTAAAGGCTTTTAATTATCTACATGATTCTGTTTTATAATATGTGATAAACCCATAGTTTTAAGCAACGCTTTTAGAATAATGATGATGATCATTCTAATGAGATCTAAATTCTTAAAAAGCTTAAAACTAAAATATTTCCCAATCATTGGATTACTAAATTGGTGATTAGTGAATCTGGATAGATTGGTACATATGTTGCTTGCTCATTGGATGAGGATGATTGATCTCATGATCATTTGTGTGAGACACTAAAGCAAGTATGTAGGTGCTTATTAGAGAATAAGTTCATCGAACGTGGCTCGCTAAGGAATACCTAATGGAGTTTTATTTGCCTGTCAATAGGAATTCTCAGTAGTGATAGTAGACAAGTGATCCTTGGACTTGAGATCATCATAGTATCTTGTGTATGATGAGTTATACTTTGACTTATTCCTTAAGACCCTTAGGGTATATCAAAGGGTATGCTTGGGTATAATAAGTTGTATATGGAGATAATGTATGATCAATAAAGAATCTACCACTTCTAATAAAAGAAGAGAATGTTCTATGTGATTCGATAAATGACAACCCAAAGAGTCCTTGGGTTAAGCGTAATGAAATTAGAAAGGAGTTTCTAATTTGCATTATTTGGAGTTGTGCATTTAAGAGTCGAAATACATATAATTAAATAAAATAAGACTTGACAAGAATTCCATGCCTTATATTTAATTGGGACATCAGATGGTGGAAGGATTGAATTGCATTTATAACTATTTACTCAAAGGTTCTTTTATGATTAATGTTGAAATCTATATTATCCGGAAAGTCGTTAATCACTGGGGGAGGCTTATCCCTATTGTAGAATAAATATTATTTATTTAAATAAATTAATTATTTAATTTATTTATTTAAATAAGATTAGAATTGTTCTAATTGATTTATTCACAACCTATTTAATATGGAGAACCTAAAGGGTCACACCATAAAAGGAAGAATAATTATTTAAGAAGTTAATGGCATAATCGTAATAATATGTTAAGTATATTTAATTTAATCTATGGTGATAGAATAAATTAAATAGCTTAATATTTATTATTTAATATTTTAGAAATATTAAATATAAATTAATAAGAGGAGTCTTATTAATATTATTACAATTATTATTATTTTAATTTCTAAAAGAGTTTAGGAGTTAATTTAATATAAGTACTCTCATTTATTCCTAATAGGATTAGGAGGAAAATTAGTTAAAGGAGTTTAATTAATTATCCCTAATAAGATTAGGGAGCTTAATTAATTAAAAGAATTTAATTAATTAAATAAAACCCAATTCCTTAATTGTTAAGGTGGGTTGCCCACATCTATAAATAAGAGGAGTCTTATTATGGGTGTGTGGGTTGTTGATTTTTCAACATACGACATAATTCCAATTGTTGGGAGTACACCTTTTCTATAGAGATAAAAAACTAGGTTTAGCCAACCACCCTTTTTCTTGAATCATTATTATTCCTTGGTGGATCACCTCTAGAGGCCAAACATATGGGTGGCTAACGCCGATCAAAGGAAGGAACAAAACCCTGTGGATTCAAGATTGAACGCGAAAGGATTTGGAGGTGAACTTGTACACGAGGAAGCTCGATCTTCAAGGGTATGATTTTATTCTTTATCTTTTCGCTTAATTAATAATTGTGCATAAAGGGTGATCCGGGTATATGGTTGTAAATTTTTAAACTCGATTTTTACACGCTTAGCATTATTATTTTGCAATTTGATTACAAGCATACTGAATATTACAAACCTAATAAATGGCATCAGAGCCAAACCTTTATGCTAATTATTAATTATTTTAATTTATATATTGATATGTGTTTAGAAATAATTTAATTGGGCATAATTTTATCGTATAAAATTTAAAAAAAAAAAAAAAAAAAAATGCATTTCATAAAAGGAATGCATGCTTAAGTTATTATATATATATATATATATATATATATATATATATATATATATATATATATATACTTTATGCGAAAACCAAAGCAGGAGATTTTAATTGTTGCAGGAAATTGATTATGTTTCATAAAAAAAAAAAAAAAAATTACATGTAATCCGGATTAAAAGGAATCTTTATATATATATATATATATATTCATGAGCCTAGAAACTAAAAAGTTAATGGGATACATGAAATCCCATTTTGTTTGCCATGGTGTTGGAATCGATTGTTTTTTCTTTTCAAAGGATAAAGCCACGGTTTTTTTTTTTATTTGAGAAGCATTTTATATAATATATATATATTATATTAAAATAATTTGCTTTTTATATATATATATATATATATATATATTATTTTTTTATTATTAATATATTATATATATATATATATATATATATATATTATTCTTAATAATTTTATAATTAAAATAATATTTATTTTAATTTTAAAATAAAAGGTTAATTTTAAATATTAAAATAAAAGAGTTTATTTTAATTTTAAAATTAGAATTTCATGCTAACTAATTAGAGTTGGAATTGGATTCCATGATAACTAATTGGAGTTGAAATTGGATTTTATTTTTCCTAAAATAAAGGAGTTTATTTGTGAATAGGGAAGTAAATCCATCTTTCCTTAAATAAAGGAGTTTGTTTAGATATGAAATAAGATTTCATATTACTCAAAATAAAGGAGTTTATTTGTGAATAGGAAAGAAAATCCGTGTTTCCTTAAATAAAGGAGTTTATTTAAATATGGAATAAGTTTTCATATTATTCAAAATAAAGGAGTTTATTTGTGAATAGAAAAGAAAATCCGTGTTTCCTTTAATAAAGATTTTTTTTTTTACATGGAATTGATTCCATAATTAATTAAAATAAAAGAGTTTATTTTAATTAAAGATTTTTTTTATATATGGAATTGAATTCCATAATTAATTAAAATAAAGGAGTTTATTTTGATTAAAATTTTGATTAAAATAAAATAGTTTATTTCATTCAAAATTGGATAAATTAAAATAAAATAGTTTTATTTTAATTTAAATTTGGATTAAAATAAAGGAGTTTATTTTGATTCAAAATTAGATTTTATACTAACTAAATTTGCCCATTAAATGATATCAATATATATATTAAATGTTTATTATTCATGAGATGAATGTTATTTATTGATGCATATGGTGATGTGTATGATAATAAATGGGATTGATTATGGACTATTGACCAATGCGATTGAATTTTATTTTAGTTGGATGCATGAATGTATGGGTTTTATTAAATGGGGTCTGCGTACCTCGTCTTCTCTAATTTTTCTTAATTTAATTCTATTCCCCACCTATGTACTTCCCCTTGACTGCTGATCAAGGTTTCTATTTATTTTAAATAGTTTTATAATAGGAATAGTTAGAATTATTTTGAAGAATTGGAGATCAAGGAACAAGGAGCGCTTGAAGACCCGTTTGTAATAGAGCCCGGGTTTAAATGTAATAGTTATATTTAAATATTATTTCTTGCACCCCTAGGGTTTGACCTTTTGGTTCACTTGGTGGCTCTAGTGAACCAAACTAGAATAAAAGTCCATAATCAATCCGTGTAGAATATAATATTCTATATGTGCATGCATATACTATATATATTGTATATTATGCAAACATGCTTCGATGTTCATTAATACGACGCGATTTTATATATATATATATATAAATACGCTAAAACAAGATGAGACAAATTAATAACAAACCCCTCAATTTTTTATATTAAGTCCTAAGCGCTCAAAGATATTTGGAATATCGAACGTCATTTTCTAGCATGATAAAATTAATAGAGTATTAAATATTTAATATGAGTTTGTTGTGTCACCGTAGGCAAGTATTAAGTATTTAAGATGTTAATTTATCACATTTGATGCTTATAAAGAAAATTGAACAATATTGTTTTGTTGTGTCACCACAAGGATGATATTTTTCTTTTTGAATATATGGAGTGCTAGGTCGGACTTAACTTGGATAATTTTGATTCGGATGTGCCACCACTTGATCAAAATAATCTAAGAGGCAAAATACAAGGAGTTGCATAGTTGATGTAATTGACAAAAGTTGTCTACCTATTTATTTATATATAGTTTGTTGTGTCACCACAAGGCTATATACATTTGAAATGGGATCCTTATTCTCACTAGCAAATCTTTAATTAGATTTTGCCGAACTATATAAGTGAGGGTAATATAGTTTGAAGAAAATAATGGGAGATACCAATTTAAAACAAGACCTAAATTATTTTGGTAATTAATAAAAGAATGTATGTTAAAATGTTGTTAATTACAAATTCATTTACAGAATTTTACAATGTCTTAATTACTATCACTGCGAAGCATATTAGATGCTAAATTAACCAGATCGAATTAAACGGATTGGTTAAGGAATTTGAGAATAGTTCTCATAGCTGAAAAGCTATCTTATGTCCTTAATACGCCTATCCCTGCAATGGTTGCAGATAATGCCTCTGAGGAAGACATTGCTACTTTTAGAAAGTGGCAAGATGATGCACAGTTGGCTCAATGCATCATGCTCGCATCCATGAGTAACGAGCTTCAGCGTCAGCATGAAACTATGGATGCTCCTACTATATTCCTGCACATCAAGTAGTTAATGGTGAGGAAAGTAGGATTGATAGATATCAGATATCTAAGGAGCTCTTCCGATCTAGAATGGCCAATGGCACTATAGTACAGACAAAAAGTTCTTAACATTATCAATTTGATTGATCAATTAGGACAACGAGTTATGTCATGGATGGGGAGTTGAGCCAAGATTTGATCTTGCACTCACTCCCGGACTCCTTTCACAATTGTTGTGAATTTTTCATATAAACAAGCTAGATATCAGCCTCGCTGATTTGCTTAACATATTGAAAATTGTTGAGAGTCACTTTCCAACCAAGAAAGATCAAGTCTTACTGGAAGGGGCCAAAGGATCTTCTGAAAAGAAGAACGATTCAAAGAAGGTAAATAGAAAGGCATAAACAAAGGATAATAAGAACAAAACTGATATGGATAGCAAAGAAGTTTGCTTCCACTGCTATAAGCCTGGACACTGGAAATAAACTGTGAAAAAGCATTTTGCAGAGGCTAACCAAAGAAGCTTAGTGAAGTTTCGGTTACAATACAATTTTGTTCAAGATTTAAAATAAATTTTTCTTTAAGTCAAGGTTCTACTTGGATATTGGATATCAACTTTGGTTATCATAAATAAAGATTTATGAAAGGACCAAACAGAAGTAGAAAGCTAAACAAATATAAGTAATCCTATATGTGGGAAATGAAGCAAAGGTTGCAACATTAGCCATAGAAACTTATAGTTTAGCATCGCTTACTACGCAAAATCTATTAAGTCAATAAGTTGTTATTGTATTCTAGTTCTCGTTAAAAACATTATTTCCATTTTATTGTTGGACAATGAAATCTTTGGTATTATATTTAAGAACAATTATTGTTCTATTTATAATGATAATGTTTTGTATAGAATCGAAATATTACTTAATAGATTTTGTATACTTGACTTACGTGGAAAATTATTTTATAAATTGAACAAAATAATATAAGAAAAGGAGATGATCATTCAAAGAGTTGAATATATGTATTTGTTGAAATACAAGTATGAATTATTTGAAAGGTTCAAAGAATTCAGAAGTGAAACAAATTTGCAAAGTATTAAGACTCTTTGATTAGATCAAGGAATAAATATTTGTGCAATAAGTTTCTAGATCATCTCAAATGGTTTTTCTCATAATGGACACCTCATGATACGTAATAATTGATTGATGTATCTGAAAGGAAAAATCGTACCTTGTTGGACATGGTGCAGTCCATAATGATTTTACCGACATTCCAGTATCTTTCTAGGATCATGTCCTAGAAATGGTCAGACATTCTACGAAAAGGTAATCTCTAAATCCATTTCAAGACTCCATAAAAGTTATGGACAGGAGGATTCCTAATCTTAAGTATGTTAAGATAAGGGGTTGTCCAACTTATGTGAAAAAGGTTTCAAAGGATAAGCTTGGGGACAAGATTTGACAAGTGTCGAAATTTGTGGGACATCCTAAAGTAAGTTTAGGGTATATGTTCTATAATCCTACTTAGCAAAAGGTGTTTGTTGCGAAACATGTCTGCCTTCTAAGATAAATGAGTTTATTATTGAAGGGGCTAGTGGAGGATAATTGATCTTTAAAAGTTCAAGAACCACAAAACACTATAAGTCAAATAAGAGGAACTCAGATATGACCTATTGTACCACAACCTCAATCAGAAATCGAAATAGTATCAAGATACCTAGGAGGTATGGATTCATCATGGATGATGATGATGAGGTACGATCATGTAAGATGATGATCCAGAGTTACATGCGATGAGGTAAGAGTTCTAGTGTGTACAAAAGGGTCAATTGGAGCATCGTGACATTCCTAGTACTATATGTTGATATACTACTGGATAAGGAATGACATACCAATGATATAATCAGAAAGATAAAGTTGTCTAAACATTCCTCCACGAATGTTTTGGGAAGAGTATCTTAATTGGGGATATAAATCTATATAGATAGATTTAAGAGGATGCTCGACTTAACCCAAGGAACGATATTCATTTGATGCTAAAGTCGTTTAGCATGGCAAACTCCAAGAGATGTCTCATGTAGATGAGCTATGGAGTGTATCTCTTTAATAGTCCCCACAGACTCACGAAAGAGAGGGCGGCATGAGTGACTATCATGTATGCAATGAAATATACGAGACCCGATGTTGATCACCATATTCGGAGAAGTTCACTATGAGTCGTTGAAAACATCTTAAAGTGCTTAACCGCACTAAGGATGTAATCATATTCATGGTAGGTCTAAATTAAAACTAGAGGGCTTAATGCACTCAAGTTTTCGAGATGCACCAAGATGACGAAAATCCACTTTAAGGTAAAGCGTTATCTTGAACAAAGGGTGCGTTGAATTGAAAGGTTCCAAACAACAAAGAGTTCTTTGGTTTAGTGATAAAGACAAAGTATATAACTATAAATGAAGCTGTAAGTTGATTGTTTGGATTAAAAGTTCATTACAGAACTAGGAATAGTTCCTAAGTCTCATCTTGGATCTAAACATGTGTTGTGGCACTTTCATTTGATTATTAGAATCATTAAAAGATGGGAAATCACTATAGAGATAGTGGACTCTCAAGAACAACATTACATATCCATTAACTAAAGCTTATCCAACAGCAGGATAATCGTCACTTAGAGAAGAAGAGTATAAGATACCATGACGATTGACTTTAGTGCAAGTGGGAGATTGAAAGTAGTATGAACACAAGCCAATCATGTTTGATGATAAAGCATATACTTTGTAACAATCTTATTCATTTATTAATAAAAAGTATTAATTTATTAAAGGCTTTTAATTATCTACATGATGTCGCTTTTATAATATGTGATAAACCCATAGTTTTAAGCAACGCTTTTAGAATAATGATGATGATTATTCTAATGAGATCTAAATTCTTAGAAAGCTTAAAACTAAAATAGTTCCCAATCATTGGATTACTAAATTGGGGATTAGTGAATCCGGATAGATTGGTACATACGTTGTTTGCTCATTGGATGAGGATGATTGATCTCATGATCATTTGTGTGGAGACACTAAAGCAAGTATGTAGGTGCTTATTAGAGAATAAGTTCATCGAACGTGGCTCGCTAAGGAATACCTAATGGAGTTTTATTTGCCTCACAATAGGAATTCTCGTAGTGATAGTAGTACAAGTGATCATTGGACTTGAGATCATCATAGTATCTTGTGTATGATGAGTTATACTTTGACTTATTCCTTAAGACCCTTAGGGTATATCAAAGGGTATGCTTGGGTATAATAAGTTGTATATGGAGATAATGTATGATCAATAAAGAATCTACCACTTCTAATAAATGAAGAGAAATGTCCTATGTGATTCGATAAATGACAACCCAAAGAGTCCTTGGCGGGCGTAATGAAATTAGAAAGGAGTTTCTAATTTGCATTATTTGAGTTGTGCATTTAAGAGTCGAAATATATATAATTAAATAAAATAAGACTTGACAAAGAATTCCATGTCTTATATTTAATTGGGACATCAGATGGTGGAAGGATTGAATTGTATTTGTAACTATTTACTCAAAGGTTCTTTTATGATTAATGTTGAAATCTATATTATCCGGAAAGTCGCTGATCGCTAGGGAGGCTTATCCCTATTGAAGAATAAATATTATTTATTTAAATAAATTAATTGTTTAATTTATTTATTTAAATAAGATTAGAATTGTTCTAATTGATTTATTCACAACCTGTTTAATATGGAGAACCTAAAGGGTCACACCATAAAAGGAAGAATAATTATTTAAGAAGTTAATGGCATAATCGTAATAATATGTTAAGTATATTTAATTTAATCTATGGTGATAGAATAAATTAAATAGCTTAATATTTATTATTTAATATTTTAGAAATATTAAATATAAATTAATAAGAGGAGTCTTATTAATATTATTACAATTATTATTATTTTAATTTCTAAAAGAGTTTAGGAGTTAATTTAATATAAGTACTCTCATTTATTCCTAATAGGATTAGGAGAGAAAATTAGTTAAAGGAGTTTAATTAATTATCCCTAATAAGATTAGGGAGCTTAATTAATTAAAAGAATTTAATTAATTAAATAAAACCCAATTCCTTAATTGTTAAGGTGGGTTGCCCACATCTATAAATAAGAGGAGTCTTATTATGGGTGTGTGGGTTGTTGATTTTTCAACATACGACATAATTCCAATTGTTGGGAGAGTACACCCTTTCTATAAAGATAGAAAAACTAGGGTTTAGCCAACCACCCTTTTTCTTGAATCATTATTATTCCTTGGTGGATCACCTCTAGAGGCCAAATATATGGGTGGCTAACGTTGATCAAAGGAAGGAACAAAACCCCGGTGGATTCAAGATTGAACGCGAAAGGATTTGGAGGTGAACTTGTACCTGAGGAAGCTCGATCTTCAAGGGTATGATTTTATTCTTTATCTTTTCGTTTAATTAATAATTGTGCATAAAGGGTGATCCGGGTATATGGTTTGTAAATTTTTTAAACTCTGATTTTTACACGCTTCCGCATTATTTTGCAATTTGATTGCGCACATGAATATTACAAACCTAACAAATACAGTGCGACATCATGACGTCATTTTTAAAATATTTTTTTCAAATTTTAATTTGCCAACGAGGTTTGGCTCTACATTAATATTTCATTTGAAATTGAATTCTTTATATAAGTCTAATTTATTTGATCCGGCTAGACCAATGTTTATAAAAAAAAAATATAAGCATTCTTTGAAAATTTTCCCGAACCAAATTGTTTTGGTGCGGAATTCTATGATAAGACTGAGGTGAACTGTGCAGATTGGATAAAATTATTCAATAGCGAGATTATTAGCGAGAAATGATTAATGTACATACTAGCAACGGTAGTTTACCTTTTTCGTGATTGTAAACATACCGTTAACCTTTGTAAGGAGTAGAGTACCTTTTTCTTAATTGAAATAGGTTGCAAGTAGTAATACCTATAAACCTCAATAGTTCATGGTCTATATGACTCCTCATCACTATTTGAAAATTTTTACTCTGGTGAGGAATGTATTGGGTAGCATGTGATGCTGTGTATGAATGGTGAATGGTGCACGGTGTAAGGTGTAAGTTGAATTTTGGGGACAAAATTCTTAGAAGAAGGGGTGAATGTGACGACCCGAGAATTTAGACAATTTAATAAAATCTTAAATGATGGATTAAAAGTTGAATAATAAACCTATATAGAAAATAAGTGAATGGATTTGACATTTTTGGGAAGGAATTTAAAGGATTTCAAAATTTTTGGTAAGGGATTGCAGTATTAAGTGTAAAAGTGTATATGTTCTGTGTGAGTGGTCATATATGTGTAGAGAATGTGGTTAAGTGTCAAGGGTTGACCATATAAATTATATCAGTGTCCAAACCCTAATATTACATTAATAACATCAACGTTCAATTAGAAAACCCTAGCGATTGATAAGAAACCCTAGAAACTGGTTCTGGAAACCCTAATTTCAGTTCTAGGAATTTGAAACACTAATTCGGATTATAAAATCCCTATCTTGGGATCTCAGAGACTTAAGTGTATTGATTATAAGATTAATTAGGGTGAAGCCTAAACAAATTAGTTAGAAAACCCTAATTTTAAAATTTGAAACTCTAATTGTTTCGTTAGAAACCCTAATGTACAATAATGGATCTAATTGCTTAATTAACAATTTTAATTAGGAAATATTAATCCTAACTAGCAAGCTTGAATTATGATTAGGAAATCTTAGTATAATTATAGAATACTAATTATAATTTAGAAATATTAATTTTATATTTTGAAAACCTAAGTTGGAAATCCTAGAAAATTGATTTTTAAAAACCTTAGGTTTTAACCCTTAGGTTTAACCCTAAGGGTTAAACCCTAAGGGTTGGATCAAATAACATCTTTAAAATTAAAATTCGAAATCAAATGATCATTTTGCCCTTTTTCATTCTTTATTAGCTAACTTGTAAATTATGCCCTAGTTGTAGTTGGTAAACAACCGTAGCTCTAGCCGTTTGCTAAAATCCCAGTAACTCAGCCAACTTGCTAAATAAAATACATTAAGGATTATATAGATTAAAAAGAGCGAGAATGCTCACTTTATTCCTCATTCTTGCCAAAGCCCTTCTCTCTCTAAAATCCAAAATTAAGAGTGAGAGAGAGAGAAAAGATAAGCCTTGATCATGTGTTAGCATCCCAAGATGTGAGAGCCCCGAATCTAGGTCCCGAATCACCGCGGATCATGTTCAATCAAATTCTATTTCTATTACTACTGCGAAAGATATAAACATAAATTGTTTATATATTAAACTTTATACACTATTCCCCAAGGTCGAGTAACCTTAACTTATACACAATTCATAAACTATCTAACATATAACATTATTGTCATACTATACTATTACAATTTAGCGGCACACATAGTCCCAAGCTGAACTTGGCTTTGTCCTTTCCTATATCCGACATATTCGTCTTAATCTGCAATGTTTATCATGATATAGCAAGGGTGAACATAAGTTTGCCCAGCAAGTATAAGTTTATTTAAAGATATATCATGATTGAAAGAATTTGAATAAAAAGCTGGCTATAATTTAACAATATAGTTGTGAATTAGCATGAACAAATTTTTATAACTTTACGAGCATTGAACATGAACAAATATATCTGGACCGAATGGTAATGAAGGTGATCAGCCTTTTATACCTGATGAATACATGTAATATGCATAGAGTGCAATTAAAAAATTCATAGACATGGCAATCAGCAATGATTAACCATAAATATATTTGAATGAAACAACTCGTGGTCGAGTTAAGAAAAACTTGCACAATAAATAAGTATAAGAAACTTGCACGTTTCTAGAGATTCTTCATTACGCAATTTATTAAGGTTTGATCAAGACCTAATATATAAATAATATCGATATACAAATTAGAATAATATCATCACAATATAATACTATTATATATAATCATAGAATAACCTAAACACATAACCCTATCAGTCTATACAACTCATAAGACTTAGCATCAAGTCAAACTATTGCAGTCTGATTTGAATCCGACACAATTCTGACATCCAGACGGTCTAGTCGAACCATTATTGAGTTTAAGTTCAATTAAACTCCGCCTAACACTTAACAATTTTCTTAGATAATTATATTATCGATCAAAATAATTTTCATAAGCTCGTAAGAATTTTCAAGTAATTATTACCATTTATCATAATTTTTCAATCACTTATATCGTATTTATATAATATAAATACCAAATTATTCTCTAAAGTATTTTTAATACCATAAAATTATATTTATATGATTTTTAAACAATTAAATTCATTATCCAATAATTGCTATTAATATTAAAATTTTAATATTTTTATGACAAAATATCAAAAGTTATATTTTATAACTTAAAATATTTTTATAACACTTAAATCATTTTTATATGATTTTTAAAACATTAATTCTATTTTTCCATAATTTATTTAATATATTCATCAAATAAATCCATTACCATTAATATTAATTAATTAATGAATTTCATCACAAAATATCAAAAGTTATTAGAAATAACTTAAAATATTTTCTAACACCATAATATAATTTTTCATGATTTTTCAAATATAAAAACTATTTTTAAATAATTTATTTAATATTATAATTAAATAAATTAAATACCATTTATATTCCAAAATATTAAATATTTATGAAATATACTCAAACTAATTAAAAACTAATTTTCAAGCTTTAAAATAATTTTTTTAGGAATTTATTTTGTATTTGTAATAATTAAAAACTATTTTTTCTATTTAATAAATAAATTAATTAATTTCTGAAATAAACTGTCGCTAAAGGGCCTTATAGCGACAGAACCGTCGCTATAGGTGTTCTGGACCAAAACCTAGAAACTAATGTCAGAGGCTAAGGTAGGAGGTTTGACCGGTTGTTAATCTATGATCCTAATGTTTTCTAGGTTAGAATTTGTGTTAAAATTTTAGTACTTATGTAATACTACAATAGCTTACTAAGATCATGGCCATACAACAACATATCAGCAAGATTTAAGCTTGCAAAGTTACTGTTAGAGGCTTGCTGGGTTTTCTGGGTTACCTAGAAACCCAGACAGCTTTGAGTGACCACTTTGTGGCTCAACAATCTTAGGGTTCTGGTCATTTTTCTTGTGTTCTAATACTTCAAACATGTCGTTCGTATACCAAGGAACATATATATAACACCAAATTAATCAAACAACATAACAGGTGAGAGATCAAAGTCGGTCAAACTACTGTCAGAATCGTGTTCTTGAGAAATCTTGGTTTTCCAGATTTCTTCAAAAGTTGATGGTCAACGCAAGTTTGACCTTAATTATCTTTGATTCTATAATGGTTCTAGGTGTTCTAATGACTTGTATGTGTAGTTTACATACCAGTCTACAACATAACAATAACAAATTGGCTTAACTATCAAACAACTGCAAGATCAATGTGTGAGACCCCAGATTTTATGAATAAAGATTTAAATTTCTTGAAATATTTTTTTTGAATATTATGGTGTGGATTTGATATAATGTTATAGTTGTGGGTAATATTTACAAATTTTGCAAAGTAAGCAACTAGTTATATAATATTCGATTGGTGAGGGAATATTCGCTTTTAACAGGAAAATTAAATGCGACGACACAATCATCAGTGGACCCCACAACGGAAGTATTGTCGTAGTAAGAAAATGACAGAATTATCTTTTATTAAAAATAACTGCGAAAGTGTTACCGTTAAAACGGTTGAACTACCTGGTAGTAAAAGTACAATAATACGCGTGGTTGCATAGTAGCACACTGTATTGATTATTGATGCTTACGTGAGAAGTCACTCAGTTATATTCAATTATTGCTACAATAATTGCTGCATCATATCTCTCATATTATTGATTCAATTATTGTCACAATGTCTAAAAGTTCTGTCAAGGAGAGGTTTGGTCATCTAATTACGCGTCAATAAGGAGAAATTCTTATCGGAAAGCCCCCTCTTTCCTGAGAACGACCTGGTTGTTAAATATTGTGAGTTATAATATTAATGATGAATAAGTTCGTGTTGATTAAAGATGAAATTGATAGTTCCATTGTGTTGGAATTATTAGTGTTAGTGGAAATCTACATTTATTTTGATAATAATTGATGTCTGGAAGTTTTATTGACCAGTTGGGTAATTAATCGGATAAATGAGCAATTAATTGCTATTAATTCACATGATTATAAATATTTGTTCAAATGTGTGTAATATTGATTCACATTCTTGTACTATTAGGGGAGTTGGTGCAAGATTGATAATACTTGCATGACTAAGTTAAAAATGGAGGTATAGATGGAGGTACTATACTGTAATTTGTATTTTCACATGATTATAACTATTGATTCACATGATTGAACTATTTATTCACATTATTTACTATTAGGGGAGGTGGTGCAAGTTTTATAATACTTGCAGGACTAAATTAAAAATGAAGAAAAAACGAAAGGTATTATATTGTAATATTTTGAGCCCCAAAACGTGCAATTATCGAAACTATATTTTCGTATAAATAGAAGCTCATTCTTCCTTCATTTCTCACCAATTCACAAAAGCTATAGAGCAATTATTATAGAGAGAAATTATAGAGAGAAAGAAGAAGAAAGTCTCGCTACCTCACTATTCCAAAGATCCGCTTTTTCTAAGGTAACTTGGTATTATACTTTCAATTCATGAAGAGAGTTATTTTCTTTCAATACTTATAAGGGTTGTTATTCTATTCTTTATTATTCTGTTGGAATAACCTGTCTATGCAAAGTACCGCATACATGGTGAAATTCTTCTATTACTCCATTCTTTATTATTCTATTGAATAACTTTACCTATCTGATCATCGCATGCCCGTGAATTCATTGTTATTCCATTCTTTATTATTCTATTGGAACATCCTCGCATGCGAATTACGCGTGACTTCGGTTCCATTCTTTATTATTCGTTGGAACATCGTATGCATTCGCCGACCTTGGTTCCATTCTTTATTATTCTGTTGGAATATCATGTCTGTGCAGATTACGCATGACCTAGTTCCATTCTTTATTATTTTGTTGGGAATAACCTGTCTGTGCGGTCTATCGCATGCATGGTGAATTCTTCTGTTATTCCATTCTTTATTATTCTGTTGGAATAACCTATCTATGTGGATTACCGCATGCATGGTGAATGATCCTTCGTATTCATTCCTTATTAAATTATGGAAATGATCTGTCTACGTGGATTACCGCATAGCGGGAGAAAATCCATTTGTAATATCATATATTCTATTATACTCAGTTGGTTAAAGTTTTGGCTTCTATACTCCATGAAATTAGTTGAATATCCTGGATATTTGCACTTCATCCAGTATCTTTTCATGCAAATATTCTTTTGAGCATTCTTGAATTTTACTCCACAAAGCAGTATCATGTTGACAATTTGGACGTAATTGATTTCAGGATAAATTAACTTATAAATCTTTAAAATTTATTATTGAACTAGTTTTATTGAATTATTATGTCACTGTCATCATCCTCATGCTTATATTGTGATAAAAGTCATCTTTGGCTTACGTGTATAGATGAACTTGATATGATTATGACTAGGGATCATTTGGTATAATCATGACCTGAAATGTTATAAATGATGTGGTAAAAGTCCTCAGTGGCCTGTAGTGCATTGATGGACAGTTTTTGGTATGATTATGACCATGGATTATTCGATATAGTCATGACCATTGATGATTTAATGAATATCCTTGGCCCGTAGTGTAGGGATGACTCGATGATGTGGTTTATTTATTAAGCTGAGTCTCAGCGATAAAAATTAATGAAAACATTTTAAATCATAGAAGATAGTAGATATCATGCTCTACTTGACTCTTCTAATGGATTTCTTATTCCGCTGTAGTTAAACTTGATGTCTATTATATTTTATCAGTTTAACATTGTTGAAGGCTAATGATAGTTTATCCTGCAATATCTTAGTCATAATATTTCTTACCGGGCTAGTTGAGCTCACCCTTTTGCTTTCATTGTTCTCTTCAGGAAATGAAAACGTAGCCGGGATTAGTCGGGGAACGGAGTGACGGTCCAGATGATAGCATTAGTAGTCCTCACTATTCTATTAAATAGTGTGACAATAAATGTAATGAGGACTCCATTGAGTGTGGATATTGTCTAGATGACAATATTCTTATTAAAACTCTTAGATTATGTTTTGTCGTATTTTATATGACTGTTGTATAATTAAGTTGTATTTGAATTTTGTACCATGTATTTGGCGACCTAAGATGGGTGATGTATACCTGTTTTGGGGGCGTCACACAAAAGCTTGCAAAAGCTTGTTAGAGCTATCTGGGAAAATCTGGGCTGCCCAGATTCAGTCTCCCATGGTTGGTCAACCATGTTTGACCACCTGTATCTTGAGATCTAGACATGGTATAGATGTGATTCCACTTCCAGTCTACTCTCCACGTGTCAGAGAACAAGTCTATAACTTAAAACACAACAAATTATTAACACACAATGGGTCCTGACATTAGGCTGTCAGACCATAGATTTAGGGTTCTAAGTCAGTTCTAAAAACTTGATTTCTAGCCTCTAAATGTTATGGATCCTTGATATTACATCTTGGATCGCTAAGTAACATCTTTATACACAACTCTAACCAACAACAAACAACATCTAACTTCAAATACATAGATTTTTATAAGGCTAGGGTTTTATACCTTTATGCTTTGATTCTTGATTTCTGATCTTTGAAGCTGATCAAGGCTTGCTAAAAGATGTTCTTGGCTCATCTTCTCTCTCTCTCTCTCACTCTAAATTTCGAAAAGCTAGAGAAAGAATGGGTTGGATAAGTTTGAGAAGTAAAGTAAGATTTTTGTTTAACTTTAATCTTTTATATCTTTGATCCAATGTATCTAAGTGTGCAAGGTGGCAAGTTTGGCTGATCTTGGAAGATATTAGACACATGGCATATCTAATATAGTGAGTCACCAAGATTTGTAGAAATCTTTTGCTTAAGTTTTAAGTAAAAGGGCATTTTAGTCATTTTTCCCTCAATAAGGTATTTTGGTCTTTTCCTCTACAACTTGAAGGGTATTTTGGACATTTCCCTTTTATCCCATAACATTTAACACTTAGCCAATTAAACTTAAATTTTGAATTCCCAAATTAGGGTTTTGAATATCCAAATTAGGGTTTCGAATTCCCGAAACTAAAATTAGGGTTTTCGAACGTATCGTTAGGGTTTCTAACAGTTCGTTAAAATTTTCTAACTTAATTGTGACGCCCCCAAAATAGGTATACATCACCCATTCTGAGTTGTCAATACATGGTACAGAAACAACTACAACTTTATTATTACAACAGTAAAACTGTGAGTTTAAATACAAATATTATCTTCTAGACAATATCTATACTCAAATAAATCCTCATCACATTTATTGATACATTATTTTACAAAAATGGTGAGGACTACTAAACAATCCTTTCTAAAACCTTCATTCCATACCCCACTGCATACTCGCTATATTCTCGCCTCCACGAGAAGAATGGAACAAAAGGAAAAGGGTGAGCTCAACTAGCTCAAGAAAGAATATTATGACTAAGATAATATACAACAAATTATCGTTAGTCTTCAACAGGGGAAAATTTAATAGAATACAATAGACAACAAATTTTAAATCAATATTCATATGGAAATAATAATTCATAGAAAAGTAACGTAGAGAATGAAATCTACTATAATCTATGAATTTAATATCCATCATCAATATTTTATCCTCAGTAACATCAATCAATATACATCCGAATCAAATATTCATCTTTTGCACTACAGAGCCAAAGATATTCATCGATTAGTCATGTTCATCTAAACACTGCTCATCTTTGCACTCACAGCCAAAGATATTAATCAATCCACATCATGTTCATCTCAACACTGCTCATCTTTGCACTACGGGCAAAGATATTCTTCAGAAATCATTCATCTTTGTACTACGGGCCAAAGATATTCAATAATATCATCATTTAAGACTAAGGATGATGAAAATATTTTTAAAGAAACGAATCCAATTGAAACAAAATGACAAGGATTAAGGATTAAGGATTAAGTACTTGGTTTTATCCACGCCCAAAAATACCTCAAAAATAATCATAGTGGTGTAAAATTCAAGAATGATCAAAACATGGATACAATCAAAGCTAGTATCCGAATAGATGTTTTGGACGAAAAGAAGAAATTTTATTTTTTGGTGAATAGTACTGAGTATCGTGAATAGTGTCAGATATCGTGAATAGTCTCGTGATATCGTGAATAGTAACTCAGACACCAAAAGATAGAAATTCCACAAAAAACATCTTTACGCTTCATGAATAGTACTCGTGAATAGTAACTCGTGAATAGTAACTCATGAATAGTAACCCATGAATAGTAACCCCGACATGAAAAAGTTCCAAATTTGATAAAAACTTGGATCAACATTTCAAAGATAATGATATTGAAGAAATAATATCATTACTGAAAAAAAATAATATCCCTTACCTCAAAGAATCAAGATTTCGGAAGGAAAGATCTAAGTGATGCTTTGAATGAAACTTGTCTTGAATAAAGACTCTCAAAGTATCTAAATACTCACAAAAGACGCTCAATAATATAGAGAGAAAAGAGAAAACTTTGTTTCGGTGTGATTTTTAATTCTAACTTAGCCCTCTATTTATAGGAAAATATTAGCCCATGAAAGCGGACTTGACCACTACACGATGGCTTTACTCGCTACTATTGCCACCCACCACATTTGAAATAAAATTCAGCACATTTTTTCACCAACCACAAGTGGGGCCCACTCAATTCTAGAATTTTCCACCAAAATCAATTATAAACCTAATTTCCTAATCCGACACCTCTTAAAATTCACAACAAATCATTCGTGCATTTTTAACGGTTCAAAATTTGTGGACATATACTCAACTTATGTATGTATAACATACCCAAAAATTACCACAATCCAACGGTTGGATTAAAAATTATAACCCCATAATATATCTCAAAACCCACGATTTGATTTTTAATACCTCCAATCCGATAAAATACCGATAAAACACCTCAACATTAATTTCTTCATTTATAACCACATAAATAAATCCATCATTTATATCCACATAAAATAAATATTTCTTTATCATATGAATCAATAATTAATTATTCACAAATAATATTATAGAATCACAATTATTATAACCACGGTAGTTCCCCTAAGAAAGAGGGGCTTTCCAATAAGGATTTCTCCTTCTTCGGCGCCGCAATTAGGTGACCAAACCTCTCCTCGATGTAACTTTCTAGACATTGCCAATAATGCTATCTAATAATATTGTTTAAATAATATGAATTATTGATCCGATAATGGAGATAATGTGCGTTGACAATTATTGAACAACAATAATATAAAATATCAACGCAGAATTATTGAATCAATAAAAAAATATTGAATAAGAAACTCTTGTGAAAATTATTGAGTAGTGCCTTCTTACGTAAGGATCAATAATTCAACAATCTTGTGCAATACCGTAATATCTTTGTGCGACCACGCCAGATTCGTATTTTAACCACCGGGTATTCCAACAGTCTTAACGGTAATAACTACGCCTGTTATTTTTAACCAACTTATATTTGTCGTTTTCCTCATCCAATCGCTTTCCGTTATGGGGCCCACACACATGGTCATACCGTCAATGCATGCGAATATTCCCCAAGCGATGCGAATATTCCACGACCAAACGAATATTCCCAAACAATGACAATGAATATTTTATAACCACTTGCTTATTTTGAAATATTTGCGTATTTTACCCTAACTATCCACATTAATCAAATCAACCCTTACTATTTCAAAATAATAAATAAAGGAAATTCCTTTTTATTTAAAAAAATTTCGGGTCTTACAACCTCCCTCCTTATGAAATTTCGTCCTCGAAATTGGCGTACGTACTGGTGTTTCAAAAGGTTTGGATACCTCGCTTTCATTTCCATTTCCAATTCCCAGGTCATTTCCTCTATAGCATGATTCCTCCATAAAACTTTAACTTGTGGTATGACCTTTGCACGTAGGACAATGCTCCTTCCTATCCAAGATCTTGACAGTACCTCCTCATACGTTAAGTCTTCGGCTATCTCGTCCGGTTCTAACTCTATAACGTGGTTCGGGTCTTTCACATATTTACGAAGTACCGATATGTGAAACACATTATGAACACGAGACATACTTGGAGGTAATGCAAGTCTATAGGCTACATTTCCTACTCGGTCAAGAATTTGAAATGGACCAATAAATCATGGATTGAGCTTTCCTCTCTTCCCAAATCTTGTAACTCCCTTCCATGGAGCAACTCGCAACAATACATGATCCCCTACATTAAATTCCACGTCCTTTCGATGAAGATCCGCATAACTCTTTTGTCGATCTTGTGCGGTTTGTATACGTTGTCGAATCATTTGGATCTTTTCGATAGTCATATGTACTAACTCGGGTCCCAACAATGTTGCTTCACCCACCTCATCCCAACATATTGGAGAACGACATTTTCGTCCATATAATGCTTCGAATGGAGCCACACCTATACTTGCCTGATAACTGTTGTTGTAGGAGAATTCCACCAATGGTAAATACTTATCCCAACCGCCTTTGAAGTCTAGGACACGAGTCTTAATAAATCTTCAAGAGTTTGAATAGTCCTCTCGATTGTCCGTCCGTTTGGGGATGGTATGCGAACTAAATCGCAAATCCGTGCCCATAGCTTTTTGCAAGCTAACCCAAAATCTTGAAGTGAATCTTGGGTCACGATCCAAAACTATGGATACAGGGCATGCCATGCAACCTCACAATCTCATTTACGTACATACTAGCAAGACGTTCAAGGAATAAGTCTCCGTATCGGCAAGAAATGAGCGATTTGGTTAATCTATCAACAATAACCCAAATAGCATTGATGCCTTGAGAAACCGTAGGAAGACCCGTGTGAAATCCATGGTAATGTGTTCCCACTTCCATTCCTAATCTCAAGTGGTTGCAACGGACCCTTAGGTACTAGATGCTCCGCCTTTACACGTTGACAAGTTAAACACATTGAGATAAACTTTGCAATCTCTCTCTTCATATTGTTCCACCAAAATGTATGTCGAAGATCACGATACATTTTAGTACTTCCAGGATGGATTGCAAATGGTGTATTGTGTGCCTCCATCATAATCTTGTACTTCAAATCAGAGTCGTTAGGAACACAAAGTCTAGAGTGGACTCGAAGTATTCCTTCTTCATCAATTCTCGCTTCCGGAATAGCTCCTTCTTGTACTTTCTTCTTCATACGTATAAGCTCCGGGTTGGTGGCTTGAGCAACCTTAACTTTTTCTATTAAAGTTGGCTCTATGCGTATACTTGACATCATTGCACTCGTTCCCGCATATGATCTTCTACTCAACGCGTCAGCTACCACGTTCGCTTTTTCCAGGATGGTATTGAATAGTGTGGTCGTAGTCTTTCAATAGCTCGAGCCAACGTCATTTACGCATGTTGAGTTCTTTTGAGTGAAGAAATATTTAAGGCTTTTATGGTCCGAATATATCTCCACTTTCTCCCCATATAGATAGTGCCTCCATATCTTTAGCGCTGAAAACGATCATTTGCCGCTAACTCTAGATCATGAGTAGGATAATTCCTCTCATACTCTTTAAGTTGTCATGAGGCATAAAGCTATGACTTTCCCACGTTGCATGAGAACACATCCTAACCCTTTGCTCAAGCATCATTGTAGATAACAAATCCATCCGAACCAGATGGTATTGTTAGAACAGTCTTAGAATAAGTCTCCTCTTAAGCTCTTGGAAACTTTTCTCGCATTCTTCGCTCCAAACGAATTTTGTATCCTTCCGAGTTAGTGAGTTAATGGAGTAGCGATTCGAGAAAACCCTTCCACGAATCTCCGATAATAACCAAATAAGCCCAAAAAGCTACGTGCTTGATCACCGACTTGATTTGCTCCCAACTTTGTATTGCTTCAATCTTGGCGGATCAACAGATACTCCATGTTTTGACACCATGCCCAAGAAATGCTACTTCCTCAAGCTAGAACTCACATTTCTTCAATTTGGCATATAGTTGGTTTTCACGAAGCCTTTGAGTACCAAACTTCAAATGGTGCTCATGATCTTCACGACTTTTCGAATATATAAGGATGTCATCAATAAAGACAACAACGAACCGATCCAAATATTCCTTGAATACTCGGTTCATCATATCCATGAAAGCCGCGAGGAGCATTAGTTAGTCCGAAAGACATGACTAAGAATTCATAATGCCCATACCGAAGTTACAAGGTAGTCTTTGAATATCCTCGCTTTTAATCTTCAAATTTGATGATATCCGAATCGAAGATCAATTTTTGAAAAGAATTGTGCCCTTGCAATGGTCAAACAAGTCATCAATACGAGGTAGAGGATACCTATTCTTGACGGTGACATGGTTCAATTCTCGATAGTCAATACAAAGTCGCATACTCCGCCTCTTCTTCTTTACAAATAAAACAGGGAGCAC
Organism: Panax quinquefolius; assembly: GCA_020205615.1. Taxonomy (NCBI): domain Eukaryota; kingdom Viridiplantae; phylum Streptophyta; class Magnoliopsida; order Apiales; family Araliaceae; genus Panax; species Panax quinquefolius. The sequence continues at coordinate 128,951,067 of CM035156.1, forward strand.
CCCAAGGAGATGTACTAGGACGAATAAAACCGATGTCCAACAATTCCTCGTAGTTGGACCTTTAACTCCCCGAAGTTCAATAGGAGCCATTCGATATGGGGTTTTAGAAATGGGCTTTATGCGTGTTCAAGATCAATAAAGAATTCAACTTCACGTTACGGGGTAGGCAAGGGAAGTTCTTCGAAATACGTCGGAAAGTCAATAACAACAGAATATTATTCAAATTTGACGTGTCTTTATTCAAATCCATAACATGGGCTAAGAAAGCTTGACATCCGCTTTTCAATAAACGAATAGCTTTATGATTAGATATGATAGTGATTGATTTTAATGGTTTAGTTGCTTGAATTAAATACACAACAGTTGGTTAGGAATATGAAAACTAACAACCTTACGAAAACAATCAATTTTGGCATGATGAGTAGTTAACCAATCAATCCCTAAAATCACATCAAAAGCAAGTATCTTTAAAGAGATAAGGTCAACGGTGTAAGGTAATGGTGCCAACTTGAATCAAACAAGATTTATAAACGATGGATGTGATGAAAGTTTCTCTAACGGAGTTTCCACAGATAGGTCAAAGTCTAATTTCTCCGAGTCAAGTTTAAACGTTGAGCACATGCAGGAGAGATAAATGAATGGGTAGCACCCAGATCAAGTAAGGTATAAACTTCGCAAGAATTTATAAATAGCTTACCCATGATCACCTCGTTTGGGTTCCTCGCATTATGACCGACCAAATACAACAAACGCTTCTTCCGGAATCGTTGACTTTGACTTTTTGGGATAGTCTTTTGAGTCACCGAATCCCCGAAACTAGGTTTCATTCTCGTACAATCTCGAAAGCGATATGTCCTTCCTTTCCACAACTATAGCATACCTTGAATTGTTGTGGCGCTTTGACCGATATGTCCCTCTTTTCCGCATTTGTCTCATATATGACCGGGTGGTCGTTCTCCTCCCTTAGAACCGATTCTTTTAAGCCTTTGTCGTCTTCACATAGTCGTTGTTAAATCTCCTCTTTTAAAATCTCCTCTCGACTCGCTTCTTCATTTTCATGACCATGATTACCACCGTAGTGGTTACCATTTCATCCGTCTGCTTTCTTTCTCATGCAGTTATCATTATTCTGCTGATCGCTATCTCCAGTACGATCCTGGTTATGGTCCTCGATTGATCGTACTCGTTATCTCGCTCTAATAATTGAGCCTGTTTACAACATCTAAATAAAGAGAAAGTTTATGAGAAATGAGATCGACGTATCTTGGGGTTTCAAACCTCTAAGAAACATCCGCGTCATCGTTCCTCATTCTCCACCAAATGAGGTGCAAACTTTGGATAACTCGCAAACTTTGCCTCGTCTTCGAGACACCGGTCCATGTTGTTTTGCTCTAATCTGATGAACTCCACTTCCTTCATATACGACGAACACTTTCGTGAAAGTATTTGTCATTAAATAGTCTCTGAAATGTCTCCCAAGACATGCTTTGAGTCTTGGCTGGATGGGTACGCTTCACGACTCCACCAAAGAGTCCGCCTCCATACGGAACATAAAGGTGGCGAATGGAACCTTCTGTTCTCCGTGCATCCCAAGATATCGAATATCTTGGTAATTTGCTGACCCATGTTTCCGTGATCGGATCTGCTTTCCCTTAAATTCGGTGGTCCCAACTCTTTGAATCGCTTGGTCATTTGTGACAACCCGTGAATTGCTATCATTTCCTCCTCAGTATTTTGAACACGAGTCTCCTCGTCTGATTTTGCATGAATCGCAAAAAACTTCTAAACATCCCCTCGTTCATCATCTCGCTCCATGGTGTTGTTCACGGGAGGAACATTGCCACTGTTGCACGTTCTCTCCTCCTGTGAGTACAAAGGCGTCTCCACGTTCTCATTTCCATTGTTAATATTCTCGACGACATTCTCAAATCTTTGCTATAAAACAAGGGTTAATTAAGGAAATCAATATATCACATAATATCCCTTATATATCTTGACCAACTAACAAATAAGCTTAGGTAGGACACACTAGCGAAGGATTTACTCGCCTCTCCCTCCTAGTTCTATTCCCCGATCTCCGCCAGAGATCATATCCCTAAGCTCGATACCAACCGCTGTGGCGACCCCAAAATAGGTATACATCACCCATTCTAAGTTGTCAATACATGGTACGTAAACAACTACAACTTTATTATTACAACAAGAAAAGCTGTGAGTTTAAATACAAATATTATCTTCTGTATAATATCTATACTCAAATAAATCCTCATCACATTTATTGATACATTATTTTACAAAATGGTGAGGACTACTAAACAATCCTTTCTAAAACCTTCATTCCATACCCCACTAAGACTTCGCTATATTCTCGCCTCCCGAGAAGAAATGGAACAAAAAGGGAAAAGGGTGAGCTCAACTAGCTCAAGAAGAATATTATGACTAAGATAATATACAACAAATTATCGTTAGTCTTCAACAGGAAAAATTTAATAGAATACAATAGACAACAAATTTTAAATCAATATTCGCATGAAATAATAATTCATAGAAGAGTAACGTAGAGAATGAAATCTACTATAATCTATGAATTTAATGATCCATCATCAATATTTTATCCTCAGAACATCAATCAATATACATCTCGAATCAAATATTTATCTTTTGCTACTGAAAAAGATATTCATCGATTAGTCATGTTCATCTAAACACTGCTCATCTTTGCACTACAGTGCCAAAGATATTAATCAATCCATCATGTTCATCTCAACACTGCTTCATCTTTTTACTACGGGCCAAAGATATTCTTGAAAATCATTCATCTTTTGCACTACTGTGCCAAAGATATTCAATAATATCATCATTTAAGACTAAGGATGATGAAAAATATTTTTAAAGAAACGAATCCAAAGGAAACAAAATGACAAGGATTAAGGATTAAGGATTCAGTACTTGGTTTTATCCACGCCCAAAAATACCTCAAAAATAATCATAGTGGTGTAAAATTCAAGAATGATCAAAACATGGATACAATCAAAGCTAGTATCCGAATAGATGTTTTGACGAAAAAGAAGAAATTTTATTTTTCTATTGAATAATACCAGATAATCGTGAATAGTCTCAGATATCGTGAATAGTCTTATATCGTGAATAAGTAACTCAGACACCAAAAGATAGAAATTCCACAAAAACATCTTTACGCTTCATGAATAGTACTTTCGTGAATAGTAACTCGTGAATAGTAACTCGTGAATAGTAACTCATGAATAGTAACCCATGAATAAGTAACCCGATACATGAAAAAGTTCCAAATTTGATAAAAACTTCAGATCAACATTTCAATTATAATGATATTGAAGAAATAATATCATTACGAAAAAAAAAATATCCCTTACCTCAAAGAATCGAAGATTTCGGGAAGGAAAGATCGGAAGTGATCTTTGAATGAAACTTGTCTTGAACAAAGAACTCTCAAAGTATCTAAATACTCACAAAAGACGCTCAATAATATAGAGAGAAAGAGAAAACTTTGTTTCTGGTGTGATTTTTAATTCTAACTTAGCCCTCTATTTATAGGAAAATATTAGCCCGCCAAAGCAGACTTGACCAAGCCACGATGGCTTTACACGCTACTATTGCCACCCACCACATTTGAAATAAAATTCAGCACATTTTTTCACCAACCACAAGTGGGGCCCACTCAATTCTAGAATTTTCCACCAAAATCAATTATAAACCTAATTTCCGAATCCGACACCTCTTAAAATTCACAACAAATCATTCGTGCATTTTAACGGTTCAAAATTTGTGGACATATACTCAACTTATGTATGTATAACATACCCAAAAATTACCACAATCCAACTATCGGATTAAAAATTATAACCCCGCAATATATCTCAAAACCCCGATTTGATTTTTAATACCTCCAATCCGATAAAATCTTGATAAAACACCTCAACATTAATTTCTTCATTTATAACCACATAAATAAATCCATCATTTATATCCACATAAAATAAATATTTCTTTATCATATGAATCAATAATTAATTATTCACAAATAATATTATAGAATCACAATTATGACAACCAGTAGTTCCCAAGAAAGAGGGGCTTTCAATAAGGATTTCTCCTTCTTTGGCGCAATTAGGTGACCAAACCTCTCATTGATGTAACTTTCTAGACATTGCCAATAATGCTATCTAATAATATTGTTTAAATAATATGAATTATTGATCCGATAATGGAGATAATGTGCAATGACAATTATTGAACAACAATAATATAAAATATCAACGCAAAGAATTATTGAATCAATAAAAAAATATTGAACAAGAATTCACTGTGAAAATTATTGAGTAGTGCCTTCTTTACGTAAGGATCAATAATTCAACAATCTTGTGCAATACTGGTAACTACTTCTTGTGCGACCACGCCAGACATCAGATTTTAACCACCGGTATTCCAACAGTCTTAACTGGAATAACTACGCCAAGTTATTTTTAACCAACTTATATTTGTCGTTTTCCTCATCCAATCGCTTTTTAGTTATGGGGCCCACACATATGGTCTCGCTACGTCGCATTTAATATTCCCCGACATGCATTTAATATTCCACGACCAAACGAATATTCCCCAAACAACGATGAATATTTTATAACCACTTGCTTATTTTGAAATATTTGCGATTTTACCCTAACTATCCACATTAATCAAATCAACCCTTACTATTTCAAAATAATAAATAAAGGAAATTCCTTTTTATTTAAAAAAAATTTCGGGGTCTTACATTAATAAACATATATATAACATAACTTTAGGGTTTGTTAAAGTTATAACTCATCTGATCAATCCTTGATCCTTAATCACAAACTGAACACATAAACAAGTACTGTATACATAAAATTACATACATAGCTTCTTATACACTTATAATCAATATATAACGATTCGTATACACTCATACACTTAACCCTAATCATATTTACCAAAAGATTTTAAATCCACCAAAATCCTTCACAAAATTTTGAAATCCTTCAAATTCCTTTACAAAACTGTCAATTCCATACACTTATTTTCTGCCTACATTCTAATATTGAACCTTAAATCAATCAATTATGATTTTAAAATTTTTCTAAATTCTCGGTTGTCACACAAGATTAGATCAGCAAGATCATAATCAAGGATCAAAGTTAGAAAGGTATAAAAAACCCTAAACTTAGAAATCATGTGATTTGATGTTAGATGTTATGATTTATTATTTTAAGTTGTGTATTAGAATGTTATTGAGTGATCTGGGTTGTAATATCTTAGATCCATAACATCTAAATGCACGAAAATCATGTTTTCAAAACTGACTTAGAACCCTAATTTGTTGTCTGACAAGCTAATGTCAGATGCCTTAGATCCTTCCCTATTTTTGGTTTATTGTGTTTTAAGTTATGGATCTGTTCTATGCCATGTGGACTATGATCTGGAACTTTAATCAAGCCCATATCATGTTTAGATGGAAAGTTATTAAGGGTCAAAGTGCGTTGACCGACATTAACTAGTTGTTTCTAGGTTACCCAGATTTTGCCAAGAAGCCTCTGACAACACCTTTATGGCCACTGATCTTGCTGCTGTTAAGTGATTTGGCCATGTTTGTTTTATGGATTGGTAGACTGACATGAAGACTATATAGTAAAGCCCTTAGAACAACCAGATCTTAAGCAAGATCAAAGTTATAAGAGGTCAAAGTAGGGTTGACCGACTGCTTATGAAGATTTTTGGAAAACCCAAAAACCTTCAAGACCGACTTTTCTGACAATGTTTGACTGGATTAAATCTTGTGCTTTTGTTGTTGTTAACTGATCTTATGATATATAATTGTTACTTGACATGTATGCTACAATATTGAACCATTAGATCCTACAAACTAACTCTGGAACTCAAAGATTTAGAGCTCCAAAAGTGGTACTAGGAACAGTTCTTCATTTTTGGAAAACCCAAAAATTGAAGAACAGTGTCTGACAAGATTTCTAGGGCTTTGATCTCTCTGATATGTTGTTTTTTAGCTATGAACTTGATTGATAATGGAAGTATTACACTTATACTACATGATTAACATCATTAGCTGCCCAGAAACCTTAAGATCTATGATCTGTGAATGGTCAAACCTAGCACCCTTGTGACTGCCTTTGAAGTTTCAGACATGCTCATGAACACCTATAGCGACGGTTCTGTCTCTATAGGGCCCTTTAGCGACAGTTATTTTCTAAAAATAATTATTTTTATTAAATAAATAGAAAAACAAAGTTTTTAATTATTAAAAATACATAATAAATTCCTAAAAATTATTTTAAAGCCTAAAAATGGGTTTTTAATAATTTTGAATATATTTCATAAATATTTAATATTTTTGGAATATTAATGGTATTTAATTTATTTAATTATTTTAAAAATGATTTTAATACATGAAAAATCATTTAAAAATATATTATAATGTTAGAAAATATTTTAAGTTATTTTTGATGACTTTTAATATTTTTTGGTGAATTTCATTAATAATTTATTATTAATGGTAATTAATTTATTTAATAAATGAATTAAATAAATTATGGAAAAATAGAATTAATGATTTAAAAATCATATAAAAATAATTTAAGTGTTATAAAAATATTTTAAGTTATAAAATATAACTTTTGATATTTTATTATAAAAATATTAATATTTTAATATTAATAGCAATTATCGAATAATGGATTTAATCTGTTTAAAAATCATATAAATATAATTTTGAGGTATTAGAAATACTTTAAGATATTATAAATATATTATAATATTATGTAATGATTTTCATTAATATTTAATATTAAATAAATATTAATGATAAATGAATTATATGGTATTTGAATCATATAAATACGATATTAATGATTGAAAAGTCATGATGAATGATAATAATTATCTAAAAATTATTACGAGCTTATGAAAAATATTTTGACTGATAATTAATTATCTATGATATTTGTGAACCAGTTTAGACCGAGTCTTGGTAATATTAGGCTCGATATTTGTCTGACTAGGACGTCGGGATATCAGTATTGTGCCGGATTCAACTCAGACTACAAAAGTTTAACTTGATACTAGGTCTTATGTGCTGTATAGACTGATAGGGTTATGTGTTATGTGTTTAGGTTATTCTATGTTAATATATAATAGTATTATACTTTGATGATATTATTCTAACTTGGAAATCAATATTATTAATATTAGGTCTTCAGATAAAGCTAGATAAATCGTGTAACAGTAATCAACCAAACAGGTAAGTTTTCCTTAACTCATCTTCGAGTTGTTTATTCAAATATGCTTATGGATAATCATTGCTGATTAAAATGTCTTTGAATTGTTGAATCGTACTCTGTGCATATTGCATGTATTCATCAGGTATGAAAGGCTGATCACCTTCATTACCATTCATTCCAGATATAATTGATATGTCCATGTTAAATGTTCATTCAGCTATGAAAGTTTGTTTATGCTAGTTCACAATTATTTTGTAGAATTTTAGCCTGCTTATTTTTCAATTCTTTCTATCATGATATATCCTTAATTTATTGAACTTAAACTTGTAGGGAAAATTTTTTGCTCAGCCTTGCTATATCATGATAAACCCTTGCAGATTATGCGAATACTTAAGATACAAGGAAAGGTCAAATATAAGTGCAGTTTGGGAATTATGAGTGCAGTTAGATTTGTAATAGTAATGTATAATAATAACTTTGTTTGTTAGATATAATATTGATTCAGGTATTATGTGAAGGTTCTCGACCTTGGGAATAGTGTGTAATGTTTAATGTATAAATAATTTATGTTTATATCTTCCGTAATAGTTATAGAAATAGTATACCAGATCCTTGGTGATTAGGATTGAGATTTAGGGATGCTACAACTAAAAAGAGGATTATTGAATCCGGATAGATTGGTACATACGTTGCTTGCTCATTGGATGAGGATGATTGATCTCGTGATCATTTTTGTGGAGACACTAAAGCAAATATGTAGGTGTTTATTGAAGAATAAGTTCACTGAACGTGACTCGCTAATGAATACCTAATGGAGTTTTACTTTCATGTCAATAGGAATTCTTGTAGTGATAGTAGTCAAATGATCCTTAGACTTGAGATCATCATAGTATCTTATGTTTAATGAATTATATTTTGACTTATTCCTTAAGACCCTTAGGGTATATCAAAAGGTATGCTTGGGTGTAATAAGTTATATATGGAGATAATGAATGATCAATATAGAATCTACCACTTCTAGTAAAAGAAGAGAAATGTCCTATGTGATTCGATAAATGGCAACCTAGGAATCCTTGGCTAAGGTGAACTGAAATTAGAAAGTAGTTTCTAATTTGCATTTATCCGGAGTTGTGCATTTGGGAATCGAAATACATATAATTAAATAAAATAAGACTTGACAGTAATTCCATGTTTTATATTTAATTGGGACATTGTATGGTGGAAGGATTGGATTGTACAATAATTATTTACTCAAAGGTTCTTTTATGATTAATGTTGAAATCTATATTATTTGAAAAGTCGTTGATCGCTAGTGAGACTTATCCTTATTGGATAATAAATATCATTTATTTAAATAAATTAATAGTTTAATTTATTTATTTAAATAAGATTAGAATTGTTCTAATTTATTTATTTACAACCGATTTAATATGGAGAACCTAAAGGGTCACACCATAAAAGGAAGAATAATTATTTAAGAAGTTAATGGCATAATCGTAATAATATATAGTTAAGTATATTTAATTTAATCTATGGCGATAGAGTAAATTAAATAGCTTAATATTTATTATTTAATATTTTAGAAATATTAAATATAAATTAATAAAAGGTGTCTTATTAATATTATTACAATTATTATTAATTTTAATTTCTAAAAGAGTTTAGGAATTAATTTAATATAAGTACTCTCATCTATTCCTAATAAGATTATGAGGTAAATTAATTAAAATAGTTTAATTAATTATCCCTAATTAGATTAGGGAGCCTATTTAATTAAAGGAGTTTAATTAAATAAATAATACCTTATTATATTAAATAGGGTTACCTAATATCTATATAGTAGAAGTCTTATATCAGATATCTAATATACATAATTCCAATTTATTGAATAATATGCTCCCTTTTTCTACAAAGATAGAAAAAACTAGGGTTTGAGCCAATACACCCTTCTTCTTGAATATTTTTCTTTCTTGGTGGATCACGTGTAGATGTCATACACTTGGGTGGATAACATTGATCAAAGAAAGGAGTTTACCTGGAGATTCAAGGAGATCGCGGAGAAGTAGGAGTTGAACTCGTTCCCGTGGAAGCTCGTATCTACAAGGGTATGATTCCATAACTTCTTGTTCTTCGTTTTAATTAATAATATGCATAAAGGATGATTCGGGTAATAGGTTTGTGAAAAATTTTAAAATCTAATTTTATTTTGCTTTCGCTAATTTTGTAATTTGATTGCTACTTTGATCTTCACAAAACCTTACATAATTATCTTATAAAATTAAAATTTAAAATTTTTATATGAAAAATGTTATTTTTTGGGTGGTCGATTGGTCTTTGTAAAGAACAGATAGCGAATTTGAAGATAAAATGTGAAATAGGCACAATAATTAATTAATTAAAATTTATGTTATTTTAATTGCAATTATAGCATGTATCTTAGTTGGACACTTACTTAAAGTTACAAGGTTGATATTTTGAGTTCAAATCTTGACCAAAGCTAATTTTTTAGTCTTTTTTTGGCTTAATTTACATGTCATTATTGTCACAGGAGGATAGTATCTTCCAACCTCGCCTTCCCAAATCATATCTTGCTACATTTTGCATAATCTTATAACCATACAACCATTCCATTGAAATACAACAAAATGAATGTAATTACTATCTTCTTATTACAATCAAAGTATAATCCTTCCTGTGTTCATAAACCGATTACATCGCTTTGTTGTTCATAATGTATAATACATATAAACATACTAATCTATTACACGATGGCTAAGCATCCATCTTAGCTTTGCCCTTATCTCTCTTAGCATGCTTAGTACGTTCATCCTTAACTACAATTATATAATTCACGCAAGAAGTGAGCATAACAGCTCAGCAAGTTTAACAAAGGATACAATAATACCACATTCGTGAATTATAAACAATTCATACATAACTGAACAAATAGTTATGAAGTATTATGAAACAATAATACTTTAACATTTCATATCATCAATTCCCAAAGTATAGAGTATATTACAAATTTCTAACCTACGATAGACCATGAACAATGAGCTTTCTGCTTTTTATACTTGAAAAGGATATCACAAAGACTAAGGTTGTACATCCGCATTACTTACGAGCACTTCTAGGTGATCACCTTATAGTACTCTATGTTGATCAACACTTCATTCATTAAACGTATTTACGCTTAATATTTGGCAAACTCATGCCCCCATCGAATAATCGATGAAAATACTTTTGTTTGTTCATGTACAAACCTTACCTTCACATCCGTACTCAATTACTTGGCATAGATAGCGTTAACATTTCTATATAGAAAGATATGAATATCAATCAATCTATATACTACGAGTAGTCTAGCCGAGTTAAATCTGCATCGACCCTTTCTTTAAAACCCATCGTGCAATTCAAAGACAATGAATCACATAAAACTCGACTAATATGAAAGTCGACAAAGCGTTAAGAAAACTTGCCTTTCAAATATCTTCAAATAACTTAATCGACCGACCACAACTTTTACAGTAATCTACATGATATATTCACATAAAGCACATCAGTAATTAGCTATCAAACAATTATTCACATTGTTCCTACCAACTTCTTTCTCTTCTATGTCTTTGTTAACTTAATATCAATAATAAAGTCAACTCGACTTATTACCCTTCATCCCAACTTATTAACCAACTTACGTTATTAATCGGACTTCACATTTGTCGGAGAAGTACCAACGTTGTTCACCAATAAAGTACATCACAACACTTTTTTTCATCATCATTCATAACTTATTAACATACATCAAATTCCTAAGTTCAATACCATATACCTTAGTATAGTAGTATAGAATAGTTTTAATACACTTATGAAGTGTACAAACATTACTCTTATAGGTCTATGAACAATTGAAGTTCAAAACCTAAGTTCATCTATCAAAAACTCTCACTTCAACATGCCATACAAGGGCTTTAGTATTAGACCGGAGTCATGCCCCGCTTAGCAAGTGTGTCCCTGGTCTCATCATCACAAGCGCTGAGACTTTACTTTACTAATATGTGGCCATATGCATTTATTTTTAGCAATATGCACTACACACCGTGTTTAAGACTACGGCATGCTGACATTTAACACATTATGTCCGCACCATGCGCCTGCACCTCAAAGCATTCGAGAATGTTTCAACAACAGCTTAAAAAATTTTGTGAAATTCCCAGAGCCATAACTTCTTCGTTATAAGTCCGATTTGGTCCGCTTTAAAAGCCTACACATCATAAATGACATACTCTACGCTGCTCATATAAGAATTCACACACTTTGAATCCGTTAACTCAAAATTCACTATCGAGTTCATTTTCTAAGCGCTCAGAAATGTTAATGAGCGTTCAATGCTCGTTTTCTTCATTTTAAGTCAGAATCCAACGATTCTCGAACCCACAACTCTTAAATACCCTATCTCACATGTTAACATTGAAAAACAATGTTTTCAAGTCATACAACAACTTTCGACCTCCAATCCAGAATTTCAACGTTTTCGACGTTTAACGTCTATTTCTGTGAAAATTCGCCATAACTTCGCATTAACGTTCTCTAGCCAAATCACATGGAATACTCCATGGATTTCATATCTACATCCTAACCAAGCAAGATGCATATATAAACGTATTGATGGAGTTCAATCGTTTATCAACAATCGATCTCAACAATCAATATTTTCATGGTTTGAAACTATATCGAACCTCATAATTCTTATGATCTTATGACTTATAGAGATTGAATCTATATTAAGTCATCTTTAAACCACTATACAAGACACATACCACCTATTTATGATTCTCCATGATAAAAGAAAATCAAAAGAGATGAAAATGAGAAAGAAGGAGTATTACCTCAAGAAATCTTATGAAATCTCTTGGAAAACTCTAAGTCAAAGCTTCCAAAGTGAATGATTTGTGAGTCTAGCTCTTTTCTCTCTCAAAATAATCTAAGTTGGGCAATTAAAAACTCTCAAATGACCAAACCTAGCTTCCTATTTATAGAAAATGAAATAGAGGGCAATCTAGACAATAAACAACCCACCTCCTTACTATTCACACTTGGTCACCAAGTAAAATGCTTGGTGACCAAGCATCAATCTTGCCTTGCACACCAAGGGTCGGGCCCACTTCCTTGCCCATGGGTTATCCCCATGGGTTGCCCCTATGGGTTTTACCCATTCTAAGACCCACCTGCTCGATCCACTTGCTTTTTTCATGCATCGGGCTTAACCAATCTAATATTGGGCCTTGAATTGGGCTTAACCAACTAATCCTCTTGGGCTTGCTTTCATTCAATTAATTGACTAATTATAATCCAACCCAAAAGAATTAACATTAAGTCTTAACTTAATTCTATAATACTAATCGTATCCTATACGTGCATAATTCACGATTTCTCTTCGTATAATACTCAATACGATAATCGTATTGTATTTCGTATTTACTCATCATATATACACATAGATACTAATTAGTACCATATTTGTATAACACTCACTTTAACTATAACGCAATTCTTCTACGCATTTCATTTCCTTCTCAAAATCAATATACTCAACCCTTAGGATTTAAGTCCGCAGGTAAAAACTTCGTTTGCCATAAATGAAATATTATAAGATATTTCATCTTATCTCGATATTCTATCATTACGCTTTTCTTCGAATTTCAAAATAATTCCCCAAATGTAAAATGGATGAATAAGTGTTTTTACTAAATTTCTCGAAAACATTTATTTTTTCGTCTTGGAAATTCTAAACAATTAATTCTAGCACATAGCCGATTACTAACCACATTAGCACATTCTAGGTCATAGAAATCCACCTTCACATAGCTTACTCACATAATAAATCAATTAAATTCATTTAATTCATATAATCAAATAAAAATTTAATTGTCATAAAAATCCCATTTTTCTCTGCAAGTTACATTCTCTCCCCTTATAAGGATTTTGTCCCCGTAATCTTAGCTTATAATTACATGAACAAATGAGGAAAATCTTCCTTCATTTTACTCTCGAGCTCCCACGCTTGCTTCTTCAAAGATTGTGGTTTCTCCATAACACCTTCACCGAAGGTATTACCTTATTTCTTAATACTTGTTCCTTCCTATCAATAATTTGAATTGAAGTTCCTCATATGATAAATCTTTCTCTATCTCGATAGATTCATACTCTATTACGTGTTTATAGTCCGGTTTATAAGGACGTAAATACACACATACGAAACACATTATGAATGCGTTCCATTTCGGAGGTAAGGCTACTTCATAAGCCACCTCTCCTACCCTTCTTAAAATCTCAAAAGGTCCTACAAACCTTGACTTAACTTCCCTTTCTTTCCAAAACGATCTTCCCTTCCAAGGCGATACTTTCGTAAAACAAAAGATCCTACATCAAATTCTCTTTTTCTCTCCGAGAGGATCCAGATACTTCTTCTTCGCCTATCTTGAAAGCAAAGAACTAATCGAGCACGATATTATCTTCACCATGTCCGCCGCTTGTTGTACCATCTCAGTCCCAACATCCGACGTTCACCCACCTCATCCCAACACAATGGAGTTCGGCACTTTCTTCCATACAACGCTTCGTAAGGCGGCATGCCTATACTAGCGTGAAAACTATTGTTGTACGAAAATTCCACCAACGGTAGATACTCGTCCCAACTCCCTTTGAAATCCATAACGCAAGATCTTAACATATCTTCAAGCGTTTGAATTGTCCGCTCACTCTGACCATCCGTCTGAGGATGATACGCCGTACTCAATCTTAACTGCGTTCCCATTTGCTCTTGCAAACTCCTCCAAAAGTTCGATGTGAATCGTGGATCACGATCTGACACAATCGAAACAGGTACTCCATGTTTGGAAATAATTTCCTTGACATACAGCTTAGCTAACTAATCTAGGTTATACCTAACTCCTATTGGTAGAAAATGAGCCAATTTCGTCAATCGATCCACTATCACCCAAATAGCATCGTATCCTTTTCTTGTTATTGGAAGTCCCACCACAAAGTCCATTGTGATATGCTCCCATTTCCACTCTGGAATTTCTAATCTATTGCAATAACCCACTCGGTCGTCGTTGGTGTTCAAATTTTAACTTTTTTGACAAGTTAAGCACCTACTAACATATTCTGCTATCTCCTTTTTCATGTTCAACCACCAAAAGTTCTGACGAAGGTCTTGATACATCTTCGTACTACCGGGATGTATCGAGTACCTCGAACTATGAGCCTCCATCATTATTTCTTCCTTTAATTCGTAATCATTCGAACCCAAATTCTTCCTTCAAAATGAAGTAATCCCTCCTTATCGAGGTTATACCTAGTCTTTTCTTCATCTTCTATCCTCTTCTTTATCTCGCCGCATTCCTCGTTACTCAATTGTACTCCCCCAACCTGCTCCACTATGGTCATTGGGTTTCCATGGAAAATAACATTTCCACCGCCTCCCTCCTTAACTTAACTTCTAACTCCATTCTCGCTCATCGTTATCAACTCATTCTCGAGTTGTTAACATTGATAGTTTCTCTCTACCCTTCCTACTTAGCGATCGGCTACTACATTTGCTTTGCTTTTCCCTGATGATATAAAAATATCATCACCATAATCTTTTATCAACTCTAACCACCTTCTCTGCCTCATGTTCAACTCCTTCGTGAAGATATATTTTAATTTTTGTGGTCCGTGTATATCTCACACTTCTCACCATATAGATAATGCCTCCATATCTTCAAGGCAAAAACTACAACTGCCAATTCCAGATCGTGAGTAGGATAAACCTTCTCATAATCCTTCAATTGTCGTGACGCATATGCAATGACTTTTCCATGCTGCATGAGCACGCAACCCAGTCCTTTATGCGAAGCATCGCTATACACTACAAAATTCCCTGTATCATCTGGTAAGGATAATACAGGTGCCTCACTTAACCTCTTCTTCAACTCCTAAAAACTGTTCTCACATTTTTCATTCCACACATATTTCACCGACTTTCTTGTCAGATTTGTTAACGGAGTAGCTATTTTAGAAAAGACCTGAATAAACTTTCTATAGTATCCCGCTAACCCTAGAAAACTCCAAACCTCTGGGTTGGCATTTTCGGTTGCTCCCACTCATTAACTCGCTTTCTACTTTTTCATCGGATCTACTAAATGCCATCTTTATCAATAACATGTCCTAGAAACTACACTTCTCAAGCCAAAATTCACACTTTGTGAATTTCAGATACAACTTTCCTTTTTCTTAGTGTTTCCAACACTATCCTTAAATGTTCGCATGATCTTCTTGACGCCTTTGAATAGACTAGAATATCATCAATGAACACTACGATGAACTTGTCCAAATATTATTTGAACACTCTGTCATCATATCCATAAATGCGGTCATGCGCGCATAGTCAACCCAAACGACATTACCAAAACTCGTAATGACCATAACGAGTTCTGAACGCCGTCTTAGGTACATCCTCCTTCCTCACTTTTAACTGATGATACCCCGTGCAAAAATCTATCTTAGAAAAATACTTTTCCCCTTTTCAACCGATCAAATAGATCATCGATCCTGGGCAACGGATATTTATTCTTAATCGTTAACTTGTTCAACTCTCGATAGTCGATACAAAGTCTTAACGACCCATCCTTTTTCTTTACAAACAACACCAATGCTCCCCAAGAGACACACTTTCGGTTGAATGTACTTTCTATCTAATAGTTCTTGCAACTCAACCATTAACTCCTTCATCTCAATCGGCGCCATTCGATATGGTGCCCTTGAAACCGTGCCATTCCCTTAATGTATCAATTACAAACTCAACCTCCCCGTCCGGTGGAATACCCGTAACTCCTCCGAAAATACATCCGCGAACTCTCAGACTATAGGTATCTCGTCCAAGGATGTTCCCACTCTTTGGGTATCCACAACATGGCATAGATAACCTACACACCCTTTTCTCAACATCTTCCTAGCTTGTGGTCATCGATGACAACAAGAGCGCTCGATGATTTACTACTAAAGAACACTACCTTGGTTTTCTTAGAAAGTCAAGGTTTACACTTTTCCTATGGCAATCTATTATCGCCTTATGGTTAACCAACCAATCCATACCAAGAATTACATCAAATTCTTTTAACCTTATCGCACTAAATCTACCGATAACTTATTCCTCTAATATCTACGCAACAATCCTTATGAATATGTTCAATGGGAATTATCTCTTCATTAGCTACCTTAACGCCCTAAAGGTATTGGTAACTTTTCGTGAATTAAACCTAATCGCTTAGCAAATTCACATGCTATAAAAGAACAAGTAGCACCCGAAAGTCAAATAAAGACATAAGCATTTATCTTATCGACCGGAATGATACCTGCTACTACATCCATTGATGCAACCGCATCATCTTGATAATCATATTAAACGTACGAAATGAGGGTCTACCCACCGATGGTGTTGGTCCAAGAATGGCTAACTTACCACTACCGTAACCCTTATTTCCTCTAAACCTTTCTTCGGCAATTTCTTGCCATGTGGTCCAATGACCCACAAATAAAAACCCCCCGATTCTTCTTAGGGTTTAGATAAATGGGTGACAAATGCCCTCCCGCCCACAGCTATAGCAGCAGATCGATTTCCCTTTAAGCAGACTCTCATGTGAGTCTTTCCGCATGTCTTACATGCTTCCATCCTTCGCTTAGGGTCTCCTCCTGCTTACCCCCAAAGATTCCTGTGGTTAAAACTCTTCCTCTTAGGTAAGTTGCCGCTCACCGCAACTTCAAATTTTACTCACTCCTTCTAACTTACTTCTGTTCTTTTCGCTTTTTTGTGGTAATCGAGACAATGCCTCACCACCACCTTCTCGCTATTATCGCTTTTCCGTAATGGTCCCGTAGGAAGCACTCTAAAAACCGATATTCTACTATAGAGCCGTGGTTTCAAGCCCCGCTCAAACTCACGCCTTTTCCTCTCTCTCCGTGTATCCACCGGTGTGGAGCAAACCTCGCCAATTCATTGAATTTGGCAAAGATACTGGGAACTCATATATCCCTCGCTTAAGTTCTAAGAACTTAATCTCCATCCTACCTCTGCATGCTAGTAGGGAAGTAGTTCTCAAGAAGACCTTCTTAAACTGCTCCCACGTAATGCCTTCTTGGTTCTAGCCCACCACCTCGTGAGCCTCCCACCAGAGTTGGCTTCCCCTTCATCATGTAAGTCGCAAAAAGAAGTCTTCATGCCTCACCTACGCTTGTTATCACAAACGCCTTTTCAATCTCTTTTACCCATGTTCGGGCTTCTAATGGGTCCGCTGCTCCTCGAACTCGTGGAGGACCCACACTCTTAAATTCCTTAAAGGTAGTTGTTCTTACTACCCTAGAGCTACAGAATCCCACCCCAACTTGGTTAAATGCAAATTGCATTAATAAATTAACGAACTCTCAGATAGGGTTATTAGGACCCCCTGATTTCATTTATGAGACTCACCTCTTTGTTACGTTTGTCTCCTTCTTGGCGGCATAATTCTGATTAAATAGATAAAGTTTCGTTATTATCTATTTAACTACTCAGTTATCATTCTCAAACAACAACAACCACTCATACCACAACAAGCACATTAAATAAAAACTTCATTATATTAATATGCTTTCATAGTCAAAACTATTTACATCATGTTTCTTTAGCAAAAAAGACTATTACATACTATCCCGCGATTGCTTTCTACAAAAATTGGGATTTACAAAAAGACTACCCTTTAATTATACAAAAGAGGGCTTTACGTCACTACTTATATACAAAAAGATCTAACGATCTACTAACACTGTCGAACGACATTCTCATATTTCTGATTTGCCAGTATCGACACAATATCTCGACTTATGGTATGTCGAGTCTGCCTAGACTCAATAGAATAACAAGCAATTTTCAAATTTTGAAATCCTCATGAGCACATTCGTGGATGTATGACATCCTAGCTATTTTCCGGTCTTTCTCAACCAGCTTTTTTCAAGCTCTACGGCCTCTTCCTTATAGTCACGCGCCTTATCCGTCATAAGCACTTTCTCATCGTGTTCGACTCAAAATCCGCCTCTCAGCATTCCTTCACCTTCATATAGGGCGGTTATCTCCTCATTCGTGGTTCGCACACTACTGCAGCAGATGCACATTCCTATCCAACACCGCCAGATACAATGATCTCATCAGATCCGGAGGTGTTGGCTCTCGAGTAGGTACCACCATATTAATCGATGTTACCTCCATCTCCTCCTCCACATCAAGCATCTCATTAAGATATGATGTTAACCCCATCGCCTCCTCGTAGTATTCCTCCTCGTAGATGTACTCCTCAATGTCCGAGTCTTCTAGTACAACTAATCTGCATTCTCCGCCACTGGCATTGGTACAATTTCAACTTGTTCACTCGACTCTTCACTCACAACGTGAATGTCTCTATACATCATGCTATCGATCGACATCTACAATAGCACATAACAAGTTGATTAGTACATAATACACAATAGTATAAGCACAAATCACATTTAATTTATTTAAGGTTACTTTTCATCTTTTAAATCTTTTTCAATATCGAAGTTTTCTCAATACTTTATTAATTCATTCAACTTGAATTTCATTCTTCGGACTTTACCTTCCTTACGAGGTTATTAGCCTAAGGTTCTTCCCCCCTTAAGTTTTATAACCTAATGCTTTGATACCAACCTGTGACGCCCCCAAATCGGGTATCTTCCAACCCGACATATGGTGCTACACTGTACTTATAACCATACAACCATTCCATTGAAATACAACAAAATGAATGTAATTACTATCTTCTTATTACAATCAAAGTATAATCCTTCCCAGGTTCATAAACCGATTACATCGTTTGTTGTTCATAATGTATAATACATACAAACATACTAATCTATTACACGATGGCTAAGCATCCATCTTAGCTTTGCCCTTATCTCTCTTAGCATGCTCAGTACGTTCATCCTTAACTACAATTATATAATTCACGCAAGAAGTGAGCATAACAGCTCAGCAAGTTTAACAAAGGATACAATAATACCACATTCGTGAATTATATAACAATTCATACATAACTGAAAAAATAGTTATGAAGTATTATGAAACAATAATACTTTAACATTTCTTATCATCAATTCCCAAAGTATAGAGTATATTAGGAATTTCTGAACCGGTCGATAGACCATGAACTGTAGCTTTCTGTTTTTATACTTGATAAGGATATCAAAGCACTAAGGTTGTACATCCGCATTACTTATGAGCACTTCTAGGTGATCAGCCTATAGTACTCTATGTTGATCAACACTCATTCATTAAACGTATTTACGTTTAATATTTGGCAAACTCGCGTGCCCATCGAATAATCGATGAAAAATACTTTTGTTTGTTCATAGACAAACCTTACCTTCACATCTGTACCAATTACTTGGCATATGATAGCATTAACATTTCTATATAGAAAGATATGAATATCAATCAATCTATATACTACGAGTAGTCTAGCCGAAAGTTAAATGCATCGACCCTTTCTTTTTAAAACCCAATGCAATTCAAAGACAATGAATCACATAAAACTTGACTAATATGAAAGTCGATAAGCGCGTTAAGAAAACTTGCCTTTCAAATGCCTTCTTCAAATAACTTAATCGACCGACCACAACCTTTTACAGTAATCTATATGATATATTCACATAAAGACATTGTAATTAGCTATCAAACAATTATTCACATTGTTCCTACCAACTTCTTTCTCTTCTATGTCTTTGTTAACTTAATATCAATACTAAAGTCAACTCGACTTATTACCTTCGCCTTCCGCTTATTAATAAACTTACGTTATTAACCAACTTCTAACACATTATTAATGAAGTACTAAACATCAATTATAAAGTACAACACTTTGTTCATTCTTCATCCATAACTTATTAACATACATCAAATTCCTAAGTTTCAATACCATATACCTTAGTATAGTAGTATAGAAATAGTTTTAATACACTTATGAAGTGTACAAACATTACTCTTATAGTTCTATGAACAATTGAAGTTCAAAACCTAAGTTCTCTATCAAAACTCCTCGCACTCACTCATGCTGGCGCTGTATAAGTTCAGACTATCAATGGCCATGCACACAAGTTCTAGTAGCGAGGTCCCGTCTTGGCCTCAGCATGCTGCTGAGACTTTACTTTCTATCAGTGGGCATCATGCATGCCCATTTAGCAAGAGTGCAACTACACTATCTTGGCAATCACAAGCATGGCATTTAACATTATGTCTCGCACCAAGCACGCGCATACACCTCAATATCGAATAATTCAACATATAAAAATTTTTGTGAGATTCCCGGAGCCATAACTTCTTCGTTATAAGTCCGATTTGGTCCGTTCAAAAGCCTACACATCATAAATGACATACGCTACGCGTTCATATAAGAATTTGACACTTTCAAATCCGTTAACTCAAAATTGGCTATTGAGTTCATTTTCTAAGCGTTCGTAAACGTTAATGAGCGTTCAATGCTCGTTTTCTTCATTTTAAGTCGGAATCCGACGATTCTCAAGCCCAAAACTCTTAAATACCCTATCTCACATGTTGAAATTGAAAAATAACATTTTCAAGTCTCACGACAACTTTTGACCTCCAATCCGGAATTTCAACGTTTTCGACGTTTAACGTCTATTTCCGTGAAATTCGTCATAGCTTCGTTACTAACGTTCTCTAGGCCAAATCACATGGAATACTCCATGGATTTCAAATCTACATCCTAACCAAATAAGATGCATATATAAGGTATTGATGGAGTTCAATCGTTTATCAACAATCGATCTCAACAATCAATATTTTCATGGTTTGAAACTATATCGAACCTCATAATTCTTATGATCTTATGACTTATAGAGATCGAATCTATATTAAGTCATCTTTAATCCACTATACAAGACACATACCACCTATTTATGATTCTCTATGATAAAAGAAAATCAAAAGAGATGAAAATGAGAAAGAAGGAGTATTACCTCAAGAAATCTTATGAAATCTCTTGGAAAACTCTAAGTCAAAGCTTTCAAAGTGAATTATTTGTGAGTCTAGCTCTCTTTCTCTCTCAAATAATCTAAGTTGAGCAATTAAAAAACTCTCAAATGACCAAACCTAGCTTCCTATTTATAGAAAATGAAATAGAGGGCAATCTAGATAATAAACAACCCACCTCCTTACTATTCACACTTGGTCACTAAGTAAAATGCTTGGTGACCAAGCATCAATTCTTTCCATGGGTTATCCCCATGGGTTTGCCCCATGGGTTTTACCCATTCGGTGACCCACCAGTTCGATTGTCCTAATTTTCTCAAGGCGTTATTCTCCTATGGCGTTGGTGGAAGACATTCAATCCCATAGTCTCTAAGTCGATTTCACATCCAATGGTAGCGGGCTTGATAAGTGTTTATCTATATTAATTTGAGCTTGAATTTATGAATTGCACGATCAACAGCTTCTTTGTGGATTTGTATGAATTCGAGAGAGGAAGTACGAGTCTAGACTTAGTTAATATAGCATGTGTTCTTAAATTTTGTGATTGAATAGAATCTTGATGAATGTTAAGGTAGAGATATGCTTGACATCGCATGTAATCAGATAAAGGTCTTAAACTTAAACCTTCTTCAATTATAATTCGCATAGAGATATAGTGAGTTAGTTGATTAAGGTGTTTAACTTGTTTCTATCTAAATTGTGGATTTGAGTTAATACGGTATTAGTACATCGAGAGGTGGCTAGTGCTACATACGTGTTCTTGATTAATAAACTGGGATAGTGAATTAAACTGGAATAAAGGTGTAAAAATCAGAGTGAAGCTTAGGGTGAAGTCGTAAGCCTAATTCTCCAATAATTGTTTAAAATTTTAGTTTTTAATATTTGTGATTATTTTGGTGATCGTAGTATTTTTAATAATTTGGTTTTAATAATTTTAATCATTGATTTGAATAGTTTAATAAAATTAGGATTAATAAGAAACTGATAATTGTGAAGTCAAATTCTTACTTAGTTTTCTCTATGGGAACGATACTCTACTTACTATTATATTACTAGTTGACCATGTATACTTGTGTGCAGTGCGTAACTAGATTCTACCCAATAAGTTTTTGGCGCCGTTTGTGACGCCCCCAGAATAGGTATACAACACCCATTCTGAGTCGCCAAATACATGGTACAGAAACAACTACAATTTTATTAATACAATTATCGTACAAAATACGACAACACATATACTATGAGTTTAAAATATAAATATTGTCTTCTAGACAATATCCACACTCGAATAATTCCTCATCACAATTATTGATACACTATTTTACAAGATAGTGAGAACTACTATAACAACTGCCTTGGAACATCACTCCACACCCCGACTACTCCCTGCTATATTCTCGCTTCCTGAAAAGAAAAATGGAACAAAATGGAAAAGGGTGAGCTCAACTAGCCCAGTAAGGAATATTATGACTAAGATAATATAAAATAAATTATCGTTAGTCCTTAACAGGGAAAAATTTGATAGAATACAATAGATAACAAGTTTAAAATCAATATTCGCAGCGGAAATAACAATTCATTAGAAGAGTTACGTAGATAATGAAATCTACTTCCTTCTATGAATTTAAAAGTTTTTCATTAATATTTTATCCCTGTAACATCAATCAATATACATCTTGAATCAAATATTTATCTTTGCACTACAGGCCAAAGATATTCATCAGTTGGTCATGTTCATCTCAACACCTGTACATCTTTGCACTACGGGCCAAAGATATTCATCAGAAAATCATTCATCTTTGCACTACAGGCCAAAGATATTTAGTTATATCATCATTTAGGACTGAGGATGATGAAAAATATTTTAAAGAAAACGAATCCAGTGAAAGAAAAGAATAAATATTAGGGATTCGTACTTCGACTTATTCATGTTTAAAAATAATACTTCAAAAATAACCATAGTGGAGTAAAATTCAAGAATAATGATCAAAACATGGATACAATCAAAGCTAGTAACAAAAATAGACATCTAGGACAAAGAACAAAAATTTAATTTTTCTGTGAATAATGTCGTATTCGTGAATAATGTCGTATACGTGAATAGTAACCCCGACACAAAAAGACAAGAATTTCACAAGAAAAATCTTACCAATATTCCGGCATAATGATATTGAAAGAAATAATATCATTTAAAAAAAATAACATCCCTTACCTCGAAAAAAAAAGATTTTATTTGAATCTTTGGATATAGTCTTTGAAGGAACTTTCACCGTATAGCAATACTCAAAGTATCAAAATACTCATAAGAATACGTTCGATAATATAGAGAGAAAAAACTTCATATTCTGGTGTGATTTTCAATTCTAACCTAAGCACCCTATTTATAGGAAAATGCTTAGAACACCAAAGAAGAAAATTTAATAAAATATTAATATACTTTTCTTAAATTCCTAAGCACACTTCTTTGGTCAAAAACATCAGCCACCAACTCACCAAAAATCGCAAAAACGTTTTTGTTAAGAAAATCATTTAATACTCTTCCTCCTCATTTATTCATATATCACACATTCATTGTAAAAATATCACTATTATTATATTATTATAATACAATAATATATTTTATCAGAAAAAGATAAAATATCAATTTTCAACAATTGTCACATTAAAAATTTTCTCCATCTATATCCATATAAAATGAATATTTTCCTTATCATATAAATCAATAATTAATTATTCACAAATAATATTACAGAATCATAATACTAACAACCAGGCCTCTCCCAGGAAAGAGGGGGCTTTCTAATAAGGATTTCTCCTTCTTCAAGCCAAGCATTAGGTGACCAAACCTCTCCTTAGATGAACTTTCTAGACATTTGCTAATAATGCTATCTAATAATATTATTCAAATAATATGAATTATTGATCCGATAATGAAAAATACGTGTAGTGACAATTATTGAAACAACAATAATATAAAATATCAACGTAGCAATTATTGAATCAATAAAATAAAATATTGAATAAAGAATTATCAGAACAATTATTAAGTAGTGCCTTCTTATGTAAGAATCAATAATTGGTGCAATACCGTGTGCTACTGTGTTTTAACCACCGGGTATTCCAACAGTATTAACGGTAACAACTACGCCGTTATTTATAAACGACTTATACTTGTCATTTTCTTCATCTAATCGCTTTCCATTATGGGGCCCACACAAGGCTGCGCCGTCGTACGAATATTCTCCGACAGCAAGAATATTCCACGACCAAACGAATATTCCCCGACAACAATGAATATTTTATAACCACTTTCTTATTTGAAATATTTGCGCATTTTACCCATAACTAACCACATTAACTATATCAACCCTTACTATTTCAAAATAATAAATAGAGAAATTTAATTTCATTTATAATAAGTTGGGGTCTTACAACCTCCCCGCCTTATAAAATGTCATCCTCGAAATTGATGTACGTACCTGGTGTTTCGAAAAGGTGAGGATACCTCGCTTTCATTTCCTTTTCCAACTCCCAGGTCATTTCCTCAATAGCATGGTTCCTCCACAAAACTTTGACTTATGGTATGACCTTTGTGCGTAGGACATGCTCCTTCCTATCCAAGATCTTTATAGGTACCTCCTCATATGCTAAGTCTTTGGCTATCTCGTCCGGTTCTAACTCAATAATGTGGTTTGGGTCTTTCACATATTTACGAAGTACAGATATGTGAAAAATATTATGAATACGAGACATACTTGGAGGTAACGCGAGTCTATAGGCCACATTTCCTACTCGGTCAAGAATCTGAAATGGACAAATAAATCATGGATTGAGCTTTCCTCTCTTCCCAAATCTTGTAACTCCCTTCCATGGAGCAACACGCAACAGTACATGATCCCCAATATTAAATTCCACTTCCTTTCGATGAAGATCTGCATAACTCTTTTGTCGATCATGTGCCATTTGTATACGTTGTCGAATCATTTGGATCTTTTATGTAGTCATACGTACCAACTCTGGTCCCAACAATGTTGCTTCACCCACCTCATCCCAACATACTGGAGAGCGACACTTTCGTCCATATAATTCTTTGAATGGAGCCACACCTATACTTGCCTGATAACTGTTGTTGTAGGAGAATTCCACCAATGGTAAATACTTATCCCAACTCCCTTTGAAGTCTAGGACACATAGTCTTAATAGATCTTCAAGAGTTTGAATAGTCCTCTCTGATTGTTCGTCCATTTGAGGATGGTATGCCGAACTGAATCGTAAATCCGTGCCCATAGCTTTTTGCAAGCTAACCCAAAATCGTGAAGTGAATCTTGGGTCACGGTCCGAAACTATGGATACTAGCATGTCATGCAATCTCATAATCTCATTTATGTACATACGAGAGAGCAAGACGTTCAAGGGATTAAGTCTCCCGTATCGGCAAGAAATGAGCAGGCTTAGTTAATCTATCAACAATAACACAAATCACATCTATGCCTTGAGAAAACGTGGGAAGACCCGTAACAAAATCCATGGTAATGTGTTCCAACTTCCATTTCATAATCTCAAGTGGTTGCAATGGACCCTTAGGCACTTGATGCTCCGCCTTTACACGTTGACAAGTTAAACACCTCGAGATAAACTTTGCAATCTCTCTCTTCATATTGTTCCACCAAAATGTATATCGAATATCACGATACATTTTGGTGCTTCCAGGATGGATTGCAAATGGTGTATTGTGTGCCTTCATCGTGATTTTGTATTTCAAATTAGATTCGTTAGGAACACAAAGTCTGGAGTGGACTCGAAGTATTCCTTCTTCATCGATTCTTGCTTCTGGAATAGCACCTTCTTGTACTTTCTTCTTCATACGCATCAGCTCCGGGTCTGTGGCTTGAGCAACTTTAACTTTTTTAATTAAAGTCGGTTCTATGTGTATACTTGACATCATCGTATGGGTCCCCGGAGGCTTGAATTCTATCTTCATCTTTTATAAATCACACAAAATGGGCCTTTGTGTTGACAACATCGCACTTGTTTTCGCATATAATCTTCTACTCAATGCGTCAGCTACCACGTTCGCTTTTCCAGGATGGTATTGAATGGTGTGGTCGTAATCATTCAACAGCTCGAGCCAACGCCGTTGCCGCATGTTGAGTTCCTTTTGGGTGAAGAAATATTTGAGGCTTTTATGTTATTAATATATCTCCACTTTCTCCCCATATAGATAGTGCCTCCAGATCTTTAGCGTGAAAACGACTGCTGCCAACTCTAGATCATGAGTAGGATAATTCCTCTCATACTCTTTAAGTTGTCGCAAGGCATAGGCTATGACTTTCCCATGTTGCATGAGAACAAATCCTAACCCTTTGTCTGAAGCATCGCTGTAGATAACAAATCCATCCGAACCAAATGGTATTGTCAGAACAGGTGTCGAAATGAGTCTCCTCTTAAGCTCTTGAAAACTCTTCTCGCATTCCACGCTCCATACGAATTTTGTATCTTTCCGAGTCAGCTGAGTTAACGGAGTAGTGATTCGAGAAAATCCTTCCACAAATCTTTAATAATAACCAGCTAAACCCAGAAAGCTACGTACTTCAGTCACAGACTTCGGTTGCTCCCAACTTTGTACTGCTTTAATCTTCGCCGGGTCAACAGATACTCCATGTTTTGACACCACGTGGCCCAAGGAATGCTACTTCCTCAAGCCAGAACTCGCATTTCTTCAACATGGAATATAGCTTGTTTTCACGAAGCCTTTGGAGTACAGCTTCAAATGGTGCTCATGATCTTCACGACTTTTGGAATATATGAGGATGTCATCAATAAAGACAACAACGAACTGATCCAAATATTCCTTGAATACTCGGTTCATCATATCCATGAAAGTCGCGTGAGCATTAGTCAATCCAAAAGACATGACTAGGAATTTATAATGCCCGTACCGAGTTCTAAAGATAGTCTTCGGAATATCCTCAGTTCTAATCTTTAATTGATGATATCCAGAATGAAGATCGATCTTTGAAAAGAATTGTGCTCATTGCAACTGGTCAAACAGGTCATCAATGCGAGGTAGTGGATACCTATTCTTGATGGTGACATGGTTCAATTCTCGATAGTCAATACAAAGTCGTATACTCCCGTCTTTCTTCTTTACAAATAAAATAGGAGCACCCCAAGGAGATGTACTAGGACGAATGAAACCGATGTCCAATAACTCATGTAGTTGGACTTTTAACTCCTAAAGTTCAATAGGAGCCATTCGATATGGGGTTTTAGAAATGGGCTTTGTACCAAGTTCAAGGTCAATAAAGAATTCAACTTCACGTTTTTGGGATAGACCGGGAATTTCTTCAGGAAATACATCAGGAAATTCACTAACAACAGAAATTTTATTCAAATCTGACGTGTCTTTATTCAAATCCATAACATGGGCTAAGAAAGCTTGACATCCGTTTTTCAATAAATGAATGGCTTTATGGCTTGATATGACACTGATTAATTTTAGTGGTTTAGTTACTTGAATTAGCATAACAGGTTGGTTAGGAATATGAAAACTAACAACCTTACGAAAATAATCAATTTTGGCATGATGAGTAGTTAAACAATCAATCCCTAAAATCACGTCAAATACAAGTATCTTTAAAGAGATAAGATCAACAGGTAATGTGATGGTGCCAACTTGGATCAAAGAAGATTTATTGATAGTGGATGTAATGAAAGTTTCTCCTAACGAAGTCTCCACAGATAAGTCAAAGTCTAATTTCTCCGGAATCAAGTATAAACGTTGAGCACAAGCTGGAGAAATAAATGAATGGGTAGAACCGGTATCTAGTAAGGTATAAACTTCGCAAGAATTTATGATTAGCTTACCCGTGATCACCTCATTTGGGTTCCTCACATTTTGACCAGTCACGACAAACGCTCTTCTAGGAACCGTTGACTTTGACTTTTCTAAGACAGCCTTTTGAGTCACCATCCCCACTGGACTTGGTTTCACTACCGTACAATCTTGAGTGATATGTCCTTCCTTTCCACAATTATAGCATACCTTGAACTATTGTGGACAGTTTAGGCTGATATGTCCCTCTTTTCCGCATTTATAAGATCTGACCGGTGGTCGTTCTCCTCCTTAGAACCGATTCTTCACGGTCTTTGGCGTTTTCACATTGTCATTGTTGAATCTCCTCTTTTTAAAATCTCCCCCCGACTCGCTTCTTCTATTTTCATGGCCATTATTTCCACCAAAGTGGTTACCGCTTTTTTCGTATTTTTCTTTCTCTGCTAGTTATCGTTGCTCCGATGACTGCTGTCACCGGTATGACCCTGGTTGTGGTCCCTCGGTTGAACGTACTCGTTATCTCACTCTAATAATTGAGCTATGTTGACAACATCTGAATATAGAGAAAAGTTATGAGAAATGAGATACTGACGTATATAAGGTTTACAACCTCTCAAAAACATTCGCGTCATACGTTCCTCATTCTCCACCAAATGAGGTGCAAACCTGGATAACTCCGCGAACTTCGCCTCGTACTGGGACACCGTCATGTTGTTCTGCTCTAGTCTAATAAACTTTACCTCCTTCATATGATAAATACTTTCAGGAAAGTACTTGTCATTGAACAGTTTCTAAAACGTTTCCCAAGACATGTTGAGTGCGGCTGGATGGGTACGCTTCACAGATTCCCACCAATAATCTGCCTCATTACGGAACGTTAAGGTGGCGAATGGAACCTTTTGTTCCTCTGTGCATCCCAAGACATCGAATATCTTGGTAATTTGCTTGACCCACGTCTTCGCCTTAATCGGATCTGGCTTTCCCCAGAATTCTAGTGGTCCCAACTCTTTGAACTGCTTGGCTGTGACAAACCGTGTGTTTCTATAATTTCCACTTGTATTTTGTACATGAGTCTCCTTCGTCTAATTTTTCATGAGCTGCAAAAAGCTTCTAATATCCCATCGTTCATCATCTGATCAATGGTGTTGTTTACAGGAGGAACATTGTCGGCCTGTTGCACGTTCTCCTCATTGGTGAGTAAAGGAGTCTCCACGGTCTCATTTACTCCACTGTTAACAGACTCAGTTGCCATTCTCAAATACTGCCATAAATGAAGGGTTAATTAAAGAAATTAACATATCACATAATATCCCTATATTCTGACCAACCAACAAATAAGCTTAGGTAGGACACACTAGCGAAAGATTTACTCGTCTCTCCCCTCCTAGTTCTATTCCCCGATCTTCACCAGAGATCATTTCCCTAAGCTCTGATACCAACTATGATGCCCCCAGAATAGGTATACAACACCCATTATGAGTCGCCAAATACATGGTACAGAAACAACTACAACTTTATTAATACAATTGTCATGCAAAATACAACAACACATAAACTGTGAGTTTAAAATACAAATATTGTCTTATAGATAATATCCACACTCAAATAAGTCCTCATCACAATTATTGATACACTATTTTACAACATAGTGAGGACTAGTATAACAACTACCTTGGAACATCATTCCACACCCCGACTACTCCCCGCTATATTCTCGCTTCCTGAGAAGAAAAATGGAACAAAAAGTAAAAGGGTTAGCTCAACTAGCCCAGTAAAGAATATTATGACTAAGATAATATAAAACAAATTATCGTTAATCCTCAACAGGAAAAAATCTGATAGAATACAATAGACAACAAGTTTTAAATCAATATTCGCAGCGAAAATAACAATTCATTAGGAGAGTTACGTAGAGAATGAAATCTACTTCCTTCTATGACTTTAAAAGTTTTTTATCAATATTTTATCCCTGTAACATCAATTAATATACATCTTGAATCAAATATTTATCTTTGCACTACAGGCCAAAGATATTCATCAGTTGGTCATGTTCATCTCAACACATGTACATCTTTGCACTACGGGTCAAAGATATTCATCAGAAAATCTTTCATCTTTGCACTATAGGCCAAAGATATTTAGTTATATCATCATTTAGGACTGAGGATGATGAAAAATATTTTAAAGAAAACGAATCCAGTGAAACAAAAGAATAAATATTAGGGATTCGTACTTCGACTTATCCATGTTTAAAAAAAATACTTCATAAATAACCATAGTGGAGTAAAATTTAAGAATAATGATCAAAACATGGATATAATCAAAGCTAGTAACAAAAATAGACATCTAGGACAAAGAACGAAAATTTGATTTTTCTGTGAATAGTGCCGTATTCGTGAATAATGTCGTATATGTGAATAATGCCGTATACGTGAATAGTAACCCTGACACAAAAAGACAAGAATTTCACAAGAAAAATCTTACCAATATTCCGGCATAATGATATTGAAAGAAATAATATCATTTAAAAAAAATAGAATCCCTTACCTCAAAAAGACAGTACTTCTGACTGGAATACTGGATATAGTGCTGAAGGAACTTGCACCGTATATCAATACTCAATGTATCAAAATACTCACAAGAATACGCTCGATAATATAGAGGGAAAAAACTTCAGATTCTGGTGTGATTTTCAATTCTAACCTAAGCACCATATTTATAGGAAAATGCTTAGAACACAAAAGCAGAAAATTTAATAAAATATTAATATACTTTTCTTAAATTCCTAAGCACATTTCTTTGGTCAAAAACATCAGCCACCAACTCACCAAAAATCACAAAAACATTTTTGTTAATAAAATCATTTAAAACTCCAAAAATCAATTATTCTGGAACTTCAATAATTCATAATAATTAGCCCTTTTATAAAAAAAATCAAATCTTATGTCCATTCCATAGGAAATTCAATTCTCTACAACTTTGTAGTTTTATGTTTTTCCAAATTCCAAGCAGAACATGACCGAAATCCACATACGGACAATTTTATGGGTTATAATTAAATTTCAGTCAAGAAATGGGGCCCACAAACATGTTTAACATGTTTTAAACAATATTTGTAACAAAAATACTCTTCCTCCTCATTTATTCATATATCACACATTCATTTTAAAAATATCACCATTATTATATTATTATAATATAATAATATATTTAAATGAATTATTTTATCAGAAAAAGATAAAATATCAATTTTTTAACAATTGCCACATTAAAAATTTTCTCCATCTATATCCACATAAAATGAATATTTTCCTTATCATATAAATCAATAATTAATTATTCACAAATAATATTACAGAATCACA
Source organism: Panax quinquefolius (assembly GCA_020205615.1). Classification (NCBI taxonomy): domain Eukaryota; kingdom Viridiplantae; phylum Streptophyta; class Magnoliopsida; order Apiales; family Araliaceae; genus Panax; species Panax quinquefolius. Next base: position 128,982,630 of record CM035156.1, read on the forward strand.
ATACTGACAACCAAGCCGTTCCCAAGAAAGAGGGGGCTTTCCAATAAGAATTTCTCCTTACTGGCGCGCAATTAGGTGACCAAATCTCTCCTTAGACAGAACTTTCTAGACATTGCCAATAAAGCACGTCTATCAATGATTTACAGGGAATAAAAGCCACCACGCCACAACACGGCTAAAGGCAAAGTTCCTAAACGCGGCTTAGGGTGACGTTCCACCTAATCAAGCATTAATCCCAAAATGTCTTAATTAATGAAATGGCATGAAATTTTTGAAGGTATATTAAATATATATTAATAAATAAATTATCACATATATGATCTCATAAAATTACTGTTGATTTGGGGATCTACCCAAAACTATAAGCCGACAGGTTTCTTCCTGTATAGCGTTTTTAGTTAAAACAATATATTGTTCTAATTTATAAAATTGTTCTAAAAAATAAGAACGATTATGATTGTCTGTTGCAATTTGATATGCAGTTCTATAACGATTACTGTTTTCGGTATGATAATCTAACAGCTCAAGCAAGGAAACATAATAATTAACAGAAGCAATAATTTAAACTTACAGAAGAGCTTTGCAGATCTTCAAACTTCAAACTTTTTATATATCAAATATTTTACAAGAGATAGAGGGAGAGAGTACTAAGAAAATACAAAGAAAAGTTCTGCCTCAACAAAGGGTGAGGTCTCCCTATTTATACAAGAAAGAAGATAATAAAGGATCAAGCTAGTGGAGATGAACTGTAATCCTTATCTTTTCCTCTTTAACTCTCAGCCGTTGGAAGCGGAAGGCATGAGACAGGTTGTCGGTTGAGTTGAATTATTGAGGACAGGTGGCTGTCGTCTTCTGATGATTAGGGGCAGCTGGCTTCTTTTTTCTGATGGTGGAGTTACTGTGATTGTCCTTTTTTGATTATTGGTCTTTTGATAGATTTATACTTTTCCTTTTCCTTTTTTGTCCTGTTCCTTCTTTTCAGAGATCATTGAGGTGAGAGAATCCCAGAAGTCACCCATAGTAGGCTCTGATTCTTGACTTTCACATGCTAAGACGTTGAACTCATTGGCATCCTGTTCAGATCCTTCATTACTGCTAACAGTTTTCATGGAAACATCATCCTGGACTAAGGATTGTAAGAATTGGGTTTTCATATAATCCATAGTTTTAACTAATAGTTCAGTTTCAATTAGATTTGGAAACTATTGTTTTAAATCTGTTTGAATTTTAACAAAAGGATTGACTGGCGCTGGTGCTCGAAGGCTCTGAGGGATAACATCCAAACAGGCCTAGGTATGATTCTTAACGGTCTTCAGAAGTTCTGGTAGTGTAGGATTAAGCCCTTTATCCCACCACTTGGTAAAAAATACCCTTTTTAGGTGAGGGATTTTATTCTGATAGTCACACTGAAAATCCCATTTCCAGATCCAAGGGATTCCAAAACGGATTATGAAATGGGCAAGTAATTTCAGCATGGATAGATCTTTGTTTACTGGTATATGAGCATAAGCGACTTGCCATTCCTTGAATGCTGTTTGAACTGATTCTGGTATAGTGTCAATTGTGATACCGATTTTATCCCACCAAATGAAAAACTAATTGGGAATTTTGTTTCGTAGAACATCTGGACAGATACAGATGAACCAAGTATAGTTATGAATAGGATTCTGGTAATAAAATACTTGTGTAAAGGAATCAATATAATCCCAATAGATGTATCTGGTTTCTGTTGTATGACTAGATTCAATAGTACGGGTGTTATGGGGATTAATACCCCAATTAGCAAGAGGCATGATACTCTTGATGGTTTTGATGGATCATGAAGTGTATGCTTTATGTCCATTGATGCGGTTTTAATGATGATTTGCTCATACACATGGCGATACTGGTTAAAACGAGGAGGAGACTGTTGGGTCGTTAAGTAACGCCTTTTGATCTCCCATAGATCTTTCATCCATTTTTCATCATTCTAGTCAATAAATAATATTGTTTCTTCCACATATTTGTTTGGAATATATTGTTCTGGTAAAAGAAGAACATCTTTTACTGTAGGTTGGCTAGAAGAAGCCGAAGAATTACTAGATTGAGTATTCAGGCTAGGAAATTCTGTATAGTAAAGGTTAGTTCTGCCTCGGCCTCATTGACTGCGGCCACGGCCTCTACTGGTCATTCCTGTAAATATTCTCTTGTTAGAAAATCCGGAAAAGAATTGTGTTTTCCTTTGATATATTCAATATCAAAGTCAAATACGGATAAGGTACTTTGCCAAGTAGCAAATATCTGTTTAGATGCTAAATTTTGAACATCTTTTTTAAATATCTATTTTGCAGCTGAGCAATCAACTCGGATTAAAAAGTGCTAATTTAAAAGATCATCCTGAAATTTTAAAACACATTTAACAATTGAAAGGCATTCTTTTTTTATTATGGGGTAATTTAAAGAAGGTCCTTTCCAGACTTCTGAAGTAAAACGGATAAGATCTTCTTTTTTACTGTTAGGATTGAATTGTTTTAGAATACCACCATATCCTGTATTAGAAGCATCAGTTTGAACAATCTTCTTCCATCTAGGATTAGGTAAGGATAAACAAGGTAACTGTTTGACCCTGGCTTTAATCTTTTTTACTACATCAATATGTTCTGTGGTCCATGGTAAAGGATTTTTTCGTAATCGAGTATATAGAATAGAAGCATCCCGGGAAAGGTTCGGATAATAATTACGAATATAATTAAGGCTTCCCAGAAATCTTTGCAGTTGATTAATGTCTTTAATTTCATCCGGAAATTTAGATGCAAATTCAATACATCTATCAATTGGAATAATAGTTCCATTGGAAATATTATGTCCAAGAAATCTGATTTTTGTTTGGAAAAGTTTCATCTTAGGGGCAGAAACTACCAAACAATTCTTTATGATAACATTTTTAAAAATATTTAAATGTTTAATGTGTTGTTCAATGGATTAAGAGAAAATTAAGACATCATCAATATAGCAAATAATAAATTCAGTAAAAGGATTAAAAATATCATTCATGATGTGTTGGAATTCTGAAGGTCCATTTTTCACTCCAAATGGGAGAACGTTCCATTCATAGTGACCAAAAGGTACTGTAAAAGCAGTTTTATAAGTATCCTGTTCTCTGATTTGAATTTGCCAAAATCTTGATTTCATATCAAATTTAGAGAAAATAGTGGCATCATGAAGTCTGTCAAGAAGGTCCTTCTTATTCGGAATTGGATATCTAATCCATTGAAAGGCTTCATTAAGCGGTTTATAATTGATAACGAGTCGTGGAGTACCTCGTTCAATTTCTGAATTTTTATTAACATAGAAGGTCGTACAACTCCAAGGAGAAGTACTGGGCTTTATTAATTTTTTCTGTTGAAGAGACTTAATTTTAGTTTTGCGAAGGAGTAAATATTCCTTCTTCATCTGACTGGGTCGAGACTTAGTGGGAATATTCTTTTCATTAAAATTAGGAATATAAGGAATAGAAATAATATGTTTCTTCCTATTCCAAAAAGCATTCAGGACATCACTACAGATTTCAGTTTGAAGAGTTTTGTGGATTAATTTTATTTTTTCCTGTAAAGAAGGTTGTAAAATTCTTTGTTCTATAGTAAAAAATTTTATTTCTTTTTGAATAAAATTGATTTGCTTTTCTTTAGAATAAATCATGTGCTTAACTTGATTTAATTCTTTAGTATAAGGTTCTGTAATAAATTCAAAAATAATATGTCTGTTGTTTAGAGTTGTATGAATACCCAAAGTATCAATTTTTGAAATAGGCATCAAAAGACACAAGAAAGGGGTGCCTAAAATGATACTTTGATTCATGTTACGGATAAGAACAAAAGAAGTAGGTAAACATAAACCTTGATTACATATTAAGGCTTCAGGAATTTTATATTTAATATTCATAGTATTACCACTTGCACTGGTTAAAGATTGAGTGGTTTTCTGAAAGTATTTGGTAGGAATTAATCCTTCCTGAATACAGTTCATGTCAGCACCACTATCTACAAGGGTAATGGCGTCTTTAATGATGAAATCCGGTTTAATAATAAAGGTAATTCTAATATACCATTTCTGAAAGAGTACTTGATTCATAAGCATCAAATAATTTTTAGAAGACTCTGGTTTATCAGAAGATTTAGTTTTAAAGGATTCTACATTATTATCTTGTTTGTGGTTTAACTGTTGTTTAATATTATTTAAATCCTGGAAAATAATAACATTAGTATTTTGTAATTGTTTAATTTCAGATTTTAATATATTTAATTCACTTTTAAGATCCTGAATAATAGTATGCTTTTCAGTAGTAGAGACATCCTGTATTCGTTTCATAACTTATTTTATACTATACTGATTAATGGGAAAAATATCTTCTATTTTTTTGTTTTTATAACAGATTTCTAAAAATTATAATTTTATTTCGGGATCTTTAATTTGATCGGCTAAGTCGAGGAGTGATTTTTGGGTGTCAGTTAAGACATTGATACTTGGTCCTCCAATATCTAAACCATTCATCTCGACGATAGCTTTCCAAAGAGTCACGACAGAGTTGTATTATTGCGGTTATTAATTATACGGTTTTGACATTGTTCGTTGTTAGAATCATTGTCAGATTCAGAATAGATTTCGGCTAAAAAATCATCTGAATTTGAATCTGATTCAGAATTACTGCTTGACAAACAATTAAGAATTTGTTGTTGAATGTCTTTATCAAGGGACATTTCATTAAGTTTCTGTTTTAGTTTTGATTTACATTTATTTGCGAAGTGTCCTATTTTTCCGCATTTATAAAATTGAATTGTAGATTTATCTTTTTTATTACTACTCTTTCGCTTCTTAGTAGATTTTTTAGGGGTTTTGTTTTTAGATGATTTCTTAGAAGAACGACTTCGGTAAGATCTAGAAGGTTTAAAATTTTGCTATTTTTTAGCCTTTTGGGGATACTGTAATTTTGTGTCATAAGAGAATTGATCGCAAAATTCTCCTATCTCATGTCTTTTAGTTAGAATCTATTTTTTCATTAATTGTTGAAGTTTCATATCATTACATAGTGATAATCATTCTTCAATAATTACTGAAATAAGATGGCCATAAGAATACTGGTCATAAGGGATACTCATACGGTCATGTTTATCTCTTAATTTTTTACGGATTTTTTTAGCAAAGAAGGTAGGAAGACCATCAATAAATTTGGCTTTCCAATGTTCACTGTTGGCATCCGTTCTTTGCATAACTTTCATTAAAAAGACATCCTTATACCATCTAAAATGGGTTAAGGATGGACAACGAAGATTCTGTAAGAGTTCTCTACCCCTATCATTATTCATGACTCCTGGTCCGATAAAATGATGAATGATAGCATTGACTAAGGTATAACAAGCATCTTCTCTTTTTGTTTCAGCTCTAGTAAGAGGGTCAGTTTCATTCTTATAGGATTGGAGAATTTTAGTTCGCTATTTTTCAGTAAGCGCATTATCCCACCATCCTTTAAGAATGCCGGTAAATCCATTTACTAAGAAACGACAGATCTGATGGTCAGTATTGTAACGACCCCAAAATAGGTTCATTCCATCCAACCCATTCTGAGTCGCCAAATATATGGTACGAAAAACAACTACAACTTTATTACAACAATTGTCGTGCAAAATACAACAACACATATGTTTGTGAGTTTGGATACAAATATATACCAATCAGTAGACGTCACAATGACACCTTACATAAAGGTATAGTCAAAACTGCTTTTAGAAATTAGAATCTTTGGGAAGTGCTCAAGGAAACCTTCATACATGGGAGGTCATGCTTTTAGGTTATGGTAGATATCATATGGCCACGAAATTATCCTTGGTTGACCCTAATAAACCCCAAAGAAAAATGAGAAGATTACTATCATATTCTTCCCAATGGTGAGTCTTCTCTTGACATATCATTATCTCCACTGCTCTAATTGGGTATTATACTCCAAACAAACACCAAGATTATATAGGTAGTGCTTGTAAATATACTCGAAGCAGTGGATGAGCACAACCATGTCTTATGATAACACGAGGTTGTATGTCATTAGACATCTTGTAGGATAGTGACAAAACACCCTTCCAAGTTAAATTCACCTCACCCTCAACATCTATAGACCACCACTCTATTCCTCGCTATCCCCCTCACCCACCCTACACACTTTTATTACACCGAAAGGAATTGTGAAACAAAAGGGTGAGCACAACTAGCTCAAGAAGAATATTATGACTAAAGATAAATAAATTATCAATAGTCTTCATCAAGAATAAATCGAGATTTAGAACATATGGTAGATGATAAAACTTTTCAACCATAGTTGCATGAATGAGCAATCCATTAGAAGAGTCAAATAGACTATAAAGTCTATTGTCTTCTCCATGTTAAAAGTCCACCAACAATGTTTTATCCTCGTAACATCAATCAACAATTCTCGTCTGATAATCACATGTATAACTCATAATCGTAAATGTAGTTCTAAATTCCTTTTCTCATCCAGACAAAGATAATTTTCATCACCGAAACATCAAAGATCATGGTTATACCAAATCACGCCTTCTGCTCATAATCATACTAATAAATTCATCTTTGCACTACGGGCCAAAGATATTCATCAACAGCTCATCTTTACACTACAAAGCTAAAGATATTCAACAACGGTCATCTTTGCATTACAAGCCAAAGATATTCATCAATAATTCATCTTTGCACTACAAAGCTAAAGATATTCAACAACAGTCATCTTTGCATTACGAGCAAAAGATATTCATCAATAATTCATCTTTGCACTAATGGCTAAAGATATTCAACAACAAAAGTCATCTTTGCATTACGAGCAAAAGATATTCATCAATAATTCATCTTTGCACTCATCAAGCTAAAGATATTCATCACCTAGTCATGTTTCATTTAAACACTGTTCATCTTTTACACTACAGAGCCAAAGATATTCTTCGTAAATCATTCATCTTTGCATTGGTTTTATCCACGTCCAAAAATACCTCAAAAATAATCATAGTGGTGTAAAATTCAAGAATGATCAAAACATGGATACAATCAAAGCTAGTATCCGAATAGATATTTTAGACGAAAAAAAAAAAATTCATTTTTCTTGAATAGTGCCGTCGATTTAGTGAATAGTCTCAGTAGTATGCGTGAATAGTCTTCGTATCGTGAATAGTAACTCGACACCAAAAGATAGAAATTCCACAAAAAAACATCTTCACGCTTCATGAATAGTACTCGTGAATAGTAACTCGTGAATAGTAACTCATGAATAGTAACTCGTGAATAAGAACTCATGAATAGTAACCCCGACATGAAAAAGTTCCAAATTTGATAAAAAGTTCCAACCAATATTTCAAAGATAATGATATTGAAGAAATAATATCATCCGAGAATAAAATAACATCCCTTACCTCGAAAGACAAGATTTCTAGTTGAAACACCTGGATATAGTCTTTGAGGGAACTTGCACCGCCTAACAATACTCAAAGTATACTCAAAATACTCACAAGAATACGCTCGATAATATAGAGAGAGAAAGAGAAAAACTTGTTTACGGTGTGATTTTCAATTCTAACTTAGCCTCTATTTATAGGAAAATGTTAGCACGCCAAGCGGACTTAACACCAACTTTGATGGCTTTACACACTACTATTCCCACCCACCACATTTGAAAATTCAATTGAGCACATTTCTCACCAACCAAAAGTGGGGCCCACCAATTCTAGAATTTTCCACCAAAATCATTTATAACCTAATTTACGAATCAACACCTCTTAAAATTCATAACAAATTATCGTTCATTTTAACGGTTCAAAATTTGTGAACATATACTCAACTTATATATGTATAACATATCCAAAAATCCCAACGATCCAACTACGATTAAAAATTATAACTCACATAATAAAGTCGTAAGAACAATCGATTTGATCTTTTAATACCTCCAATCCGACAAAATACTGATAAAATACCTCAACATTAATTCCTTCATTTATAACCACATAAATAAATCCATCATTTATATCCACATCAAATAAATATTTCATTGTCATATAAATCAATAATTAATTATTCATAAATAATATTATAGAATCACAATAATGACAACCAGCAGCGGTTCCTGTGAAAAGAGGGGCTTTCAATAAGAATTTCTCCTTCTTGGCCAAGCAATTAGGTGACCAAACCTCCTCGATGTAACTTTCTAGACATTGCCAATAATGTTATCTAATAATATTATTCAAATAATATGAATTATTGATCTGATAATGGAGATACTGTGCAGTGACAATTATTGAACAACAATAATATAAAATATCAACGCATCAATTATTGAATCAATAAAATATTGAACAGTAATTACTGTAACAATTATTGAGTAGTGCCTTCTTACGTAAGAATCAATAATTCAAAAATACTGTGTAATACCGTGTGCTACTGTGCAACAACGCGTATTACTTTATTTTACCAACCGGGTATTCCAACAGTGTTAACGGTAACGATTACGTCGTTATTTATAAAAACTTAATTTTGTCGTTTTCTTCATCCGACAGTTATTCTGTTATGGGGCCCACAAATAGCTGCTACTGTCGTAAATTTAATATTCCCAAAGCGTAAAGAATATTCCACGACCAAACGAATATTCCCCGACAATAATGAATACTTTATACCCCCTTGCGTATTTTGAAAAAAATTTCATATATCACCCTTAACTTTAACTTTTATCAATTTAACCATTTACTGAATAGAAAAATTGAATACTTTTATTTCATAAAATTCGGGGTCTTACAATCTCCCCTCCTTATGAAATTTCGTCCCCTCGAATTTACGTGCACAGTATTTCAAAGAGTTGAGAATACCTTGTTTTCATTTCGATTCTATCTCCCCATCATCATGATTTCTCCATTGCTCATCTCCTGTATTTCAGATATCATTCTAGAATACAGCTTCAAAACAAAGGTTAATTGAGCAAATTAACATATCACATAATATCTCGATATTATGACTGACCAACAAATAAGCTTAGGTAGGACACACTAGCGAAGGATTTACTCATCTCTCCCCTCCTAGTTCTATTCCCCGATCTCCGCCAGAGATCATATCCCTAAGCTCTGATACCAAATGTAACGACCCCAAAATAGGTTCATTCCATCCAACCCATTCTGAGTCGCCAAATATATGGTACGAAAAACAACTACAACTTTATTACAACAATTGTCGTGCAAAATACAACAACACATATGCTGTGAGTTTGGATACAAATATATACCAACTGTAGCACGTCACAATGACACCTTACATAAAGGTATAGTCAAAAATCTGCTTTTAGAAATTAGAATCTTTGGGAAGTGCTCAAGAAACCTTCATACATGGGAGGCCATGCTTTTAGGTTATGGTAGATATCATATGGCCACAGAATTATCCTTGGTTGACCCAATAAACCCCAAAGAAAAACGAGAAGATTACTATCATATTCTTCCCAATGGTGAGTCTTCTCTTGACATATCATTATCTCCACTGTCTCTAATTGGGTATTATACTCCAAACAAACACCAAGATTATATAGGTAGTGCTTGTAAATATACTCAGCAAGTGGATGAGCACAACCATGTCTTATGATAACAGGAGGTTGTATGTCATTAGACATCTTGTATGATAGTGACAAAACACCCTTCAAAGTTAAATTCACCTCACCCTCAACATCTATAGACCACCACTCTATTCCCTCGCTATCCCCCACTCGACCCAGCTACACTTTTATTACCTGAAAGGAATTGTGAAACAAAAGGGTGAGCACAACTAACTCAATAAAGAATATTATGACTAAAGATAAATAAATTATCAATAGTCTTCATCAGTAATAAATCAGAGATTTAGAACATATGGTAGATGATAAAACTTTTCAACCATAGTTGCAGCGGAATGAGCAATCCATTAGAAGAGTCAAATAGACTATAAAGTCTATTGTCTTCTCCATGTTAAAAGTCCACCAACAATGTTTTATCCCTGTAACATCAATCAACAATTCCTGTCCATAATCACATGTATAACTCATAATCGTAAATGTAGTTCTAAGATCCTTTTCTCATCCAGGACAAAGATAATTTTCATCACCTGAAACATCAAAGATCATGGTTATACCAAATCACAGTTCCTGTTCATAATCATACTAATAAATTCATCTTTGCACCACGGGCCAAAGATATTCATCAACAGTTCATCTTTACACTACAGGCTAAAGATATTCAACAACGGGTCATCTTTGCATTACAAGCCAAAGATATTCATCAATAATTCATCTTTGCACTACAGGCTAAAGATATTCAACAACGGGTCATCTTTGCATTACGAGCAAAAGATATTCATCAATAATTCATCTTTGCACTACTGGCTAAAGATATTCAACAACAGGTCATCTTTGCATTACGAGCAAAAGATATTCATCAATAATTCATCTTTTTGACTCATCGGCTAAAGATATTCATCATTTAGTCATGTTCATTTAAACACCTGTTCATCTTTGGCACTACAGGCCAAAGATATTCTTCAGAAATCATTCATCTTTGCATTGGTTTTATCAACGTCCAAAAATACCTCAAAAATAATCATAGTGGTGTAAAATTCAAGAATGATCAAAACATGGATACAATCAAAGCTAGTATCCAGAATAGATATTTTAGACGAAAAAAAAATTCATTTTTCTATGAATAGTCTTAGTGATTCGTGAATAATAGTGCCAGTATACGTGAATAGTCTTGAGTATCGTGAATAGTAACTCGACACCAAAAGATAGAAATTCCAAAAAAACATCTTCACGCTTCATGAATAGTACTCGTGAATAGTAACTCGTGAATAGTAACTCATGAATAGTAACTCGTGAATAGTAACTCGTGAATAAATAACCCCGACATGAAAAAGTTCCAAATTTGATAAAAAGTTCAACCAATATTTCAAAGATAATGATATTGAAGAAATAATATCATCGAGAATAAAATAACATCCCTTACCTCGAAAGACAAGTACTTTTAGTTGAAACACAGGATATAGTCTTTGAAGGAAACTTGCAATCGCCTAACAATACTCAAAGTATACTCAAAATACTCACAAGAATACGCCGATAATATAGAGAGAAAGAGAAAAACTTGTTTCGGTGTGATTTTCAATTCTAACTTAGCCCTCTATTTATAGGAAAATGTTAGCACGCAGCAAGCGGACTTAACTCGCAACTTTGATGGCTTTACTCGCTACTATTCCCACCCACCACATTTGAAAATTCAATTGAGCACATTTCTCACCAACCAAAAGTGGGGCCCACCAATTCTAGAATTTTCCACCAAAATCATTTATAACCTAATTTCTGAATCAGTCACCTCTTAAAATTCATAACAAATTATACGTTCATTTTTAACGGTTCAAAATTTGTGAACATATACTCAACTTATATATGTATAACATATCCAAAAATCCCAACGATCCAACTATTGATTAAAAATTATAACTCACATAATAAAGCTGTAAGAACACTGATTTGATCTTTTAATACCTCCAATCCGACAAAATACTGATAAAATACCTCAACATTAATTCCTTCATTTATAACCACATAAATAAATCCATCATTTATATCCACATCAAATAAATATTTCATTGTCATATAAATCAATAATTAATTATTCATAAATAATATTATAGAATCACAATAATGACAACCAGGCAGTTCCCAGGAAAGAGGGGCTTTCCAATAAGAATTTCTCCTTACTGGCGCGCAATTAGGTGACCAAACCTCTCCTTGACAGAACTTTCTAGACATTGCCAATAATGTTATCTAATAATATTATTCAAATAATATGAATTATTGATCTGATAATGGAGATACTGTGCATAGTGACAATTATTGAACAACAATAATATAAAATATCAACGCATCAATTATTGAATCAATAAAATATTGAACAGTAATTACTGTAACAATTATTGAGTAGTGCCTTCTTACGTAAGAATTAATAATTCAAAATCACTGTAATACCGTGCTTTCTTTATGCAACAACGCGTATTACTTTATTTTACCAACCGGTATTTCAAAAATGTTAAACGGTAACGATTACGTCGTTATTTATAAAAACTTAATTTTGTCGTTTTCTTCATCCGGTTTATTCTCATTATGGGGCCCACAAATAGTTGCGCGTACCGTCGCAATGCGAATATTCCCAAGCGAAAAAGAATATTCCACGACCAAACGAATATTCCCTTGACAATAATGAATACTTTATACCCCCTTGCGTATTTTGAAAAAAATTTCATATATCACCCTTAACTTTAACTTTTATCAATTTAACCATTTACTGAATAGAAAAATTGAATACTTTTATTTCATAAAATTCGGGGTCTTACAAGTATTATCATTTTGTCTGCAGACTGTTGCATACATCATGATATGATGGATGGTCTCAAAAATTTGATATTCTATTTTACCATCAATATTCCATTCGTAAATGGTCTTACCATGGTAAGATTTTTGAGAATGAAGAAAGTCTTCTTCATACAGAATATCCTGGGGAGTAGGTCTGGGGTTATAGTACCTGCTAGGTCTAGATAAGGCCATTCGATTTATAGGTTTTTGACTGTAAGTAGTTTTATTAATAATCTGCATTTCCTGAAAATTATTTTGGATTTCCAAAATATGAGTATGAGAAATATCATCAGTATTATCTCCGTCACTATCAGTATTATTATTACTAGTATGAGAAGAGGGTTGTCCAGACATCATATTAATTTGAGACGAAGATGCGGTTGTAAGCTTTAAATCTTTCATTTTATTTGAAAGATTATCAATAAATTCATTATCAGCTTTAGAAGATTCAATTTTAAAATTACGGACTTCTAAAGGTGGTTTAATGGTTACAGGTTAAATTTCAAGCTCATGAGGAACAACTTGACAATTATCATTAATATGATTTATTTGTTCTTCAATTCTGGTTAACTGTTTTCCTATAGTTTGAAGGAATAAATTAGAATAATTATTCTATTTAGACAAGGGTAAAATGCCTTTTATCTTAACCTCTTCTTGTTGATGGGGTATTTCAGATATATCAACATACGGATTGATAACTAAGGGTTTTAAATTTTCATTTCCTGGACTAAGTTCAAGAGACTTAGGAGGTGGATGAATGGATTGGATAATATTACCGCTTGTGGTTCCAATGTTCACTGTTAACAGACGTGCATTATTCAACATTATATCTCCGATCTTGCCTTAGTTGGTATCAAAGCCATGATTAGTTTATTGGCATATTAAAGAATATATTTCTTATAAATTACGCATATATGATTACCTTTAAAAATGACTGATTTTTCAACCTCTCTTTCAACCGTAGCTAATGCCACTGCTTCTACCTTAGAAGCAACTGAACTTATTGCCTATCAGGATGTCAAGGAAGCCCTAGACAAATGGACTATTCCTAAGATCAAACCAGACATAATTTATAAAATTGGAACCTTTGATTTCATCAGTAAAAGAATAATTAATAAAAATATAAAATTTATATTTTTGAACATGTTGTTCCTCTACATAATAATGATGAAATTTTATATTTATTGCATGTTGAAGATTTATATCCTTTTTTGTAAAAATATAAAAATTTTCATATAGGACTTGTCCAAGTAGCTTTCAAACCCTTGACTTTACTTGGCCAAAATATCAGTATTCAGTGCACACTTAGAGATGGTAGGTGTCTTAACTGGAAAGCCTCTCTTATGGGTGCTATTGAAACCAGTCTTGCTCATGGACCAGTTTATTTCAATATCTACCCAAATTTAAGTGTTTCTTTAACTATTAATAATTTGTCCAAAGTATTGGAAATGAGAATTATATCTCATGGTTATGAGTATCTACCCGGATCTCCTCCTTTTGCCATATTATTCTGTATTCACCTTAAAGTTTTAACAACTTTAAACCCTTATATCCGAAAACAAAGCCAACAAGGACATACTATCCTTATAGACACTAATCTCTTTAGTAGTCAAGTGGCTATTCCCAAAATGATCCCTTGGGAAGAAATTACTTTCCCAAAACAATGGCAAATTACAAATGTCGTCCCTACAAGGCCTATAATTCGACAATCCATTGAGGATGTTGTCCAAACCAGTAATGGAAATGTTTATTTAAAATTTCAAAGACCTTTTACCCGAAGTCGATCTATTAATAATATCTCTTATAATATTGATTTTCCAGAATCATCTAGACAATCTATGTCTGATCCCTTAGAATCCGTTTATCAAGAGTCTAAAAATCCCTATAATGAGTCTGTTAAAAATGACGACTTAATTAGAGGAATTCATATTTCTGAAAATCAAATACCTCATGGTATTTATGAAGCAAATACTCCTCAAAACAGAAGACCTTATAGTCCAACTGCTAGTGATATGAATTTTGAATGTTAATGGATTTTTCTCCTAATAGTAAAATTCGTCAATGTTTAAACTAGGAGTTTTTGCAGGATAAATACCAAAACTTTAGAAATTGGTATTTTAAAAATCACAGTAATAAAAAATTAGCAGACATTAAAGCCAATTATTATGCTTATTTGAATAAAAACTAGTGTATTTTATCATTTACTAAATGGTATTATGATTTTGTTTCAAAGTATGACTTCTACAGTGAAAGTCAACTGAATGTTTTAACCAGAATTTAGAAGGACTGGGTTACCACAAGCGGTAATATTATCCAATCCATTCATCCACCTCCTAAGTCTCTTGAACTTAGTCCAGGAAATGAAAATTTAAAACCCTTAGTTATGAATCCGTATGTTGATATATCTTAAATACCCCATCAACAAGAAGAGGTTAAGATAAAAGACATTTTACCCTTGCCTAAACAGAATAATTATACTAATTTATTCCTTCAAACTGTAGGAAAACAGTTAACCAGAATTAAAGAACAAATAAATCATATTAATGATAATTGTCAAGTTGTTCCTCATGAGCTTGAAATTCAACCTGTAACCATTAAACCACCTTAAGAAGTCCGTCATTTTAAAATGAAATCTTCTAAAGCTGATAATGAATTTATTGATAATCTTTTAAATAAAATGAAAGATTTAAAGCTTACAACCGCATCTTCGTCTCAAATTAATATGATGTCTGGACAACCCTCTTCTCATAATAGTAATAATAATACTGATAGTGATGGAGATAATACTGATGATATTTCTCCTACTCATATTTTGGAAATCCAAAATAATTTTCAGGAAATGCAGAATATTAATAAAACTACTTACAGTCAAAAACCTATAAATCGAATGGCCTTATCTGGACCTAGCAGGTACTATTACCTCAGACCTACTCCTCAGGATATTCTGTATGAAGAAGACTTTCTTCATTCTCAAAAATCTTACCATTGTAAGATAATTTATGAATGGAATACTGATGGTAAAACAGAATATCAATTTTTTGAGACCATCCATCATATCATGATGTATGCAACAGTCTACAGACAAAATGATAATACTGACCATCAGATCTGTCGTTTCTTAGTAAATGGATTTACCTGCATTCTTAAAGGATGGTGGGATAATGCGCTTTCTGAAAAACAGCGAACTAAAATTCTCCAATCCTATAAGAATGAAACTGACCCTTTTACTAAAGCTGAAACAAAAAGAGAAGATGCTTGTTATACCTTAGTCAATGCTATCATTCATCATTTTATCGGACCAGGACTCATGAATAATGATAGGGGTAGAGAACTCTTACAGAATCTTCGTTGTCCATCCTTAACCCATTTTAGATGGTATAAGGATGTCTTTTTAATGAAAGTTATGCAAAGAACGGATGCCAACAGTGAACATTGGAAAGTCAAATTTATTGATGATCTTCCTACCTTCTTTACTGAAAAAATTCGTAAAACATTTAGAGATAAACATGATACCAACTAATCATGGCTTTGATATGTCTTTTTAAAGGTAATCATATATGCGTAATTTATAAGAAATATATTCTTTAATATGCCAATAAACTAATCATGGCTCTGATACCAACTAAGACAGGATCGGAGATATAGAGTTGAATAAAGCACGTCTGTCAACGATTTACAGGGCATAAAAGCCACCACGCCACAACACGGCTAAAGGCAAAGTTCCTAAACGCGACTTAGGTGACGTTCCACTTAGTCAAGCATTAATCCCAAAATGTCTTAATTAATGAAATGGCATAAAATTTTTGAAGGTATATTAAATATATATTAACAAATAAATTATCACATATCTGATCTCAAAAAATTACTGTTGATTTGGGGGTCTACCCAAAACTATAAGCCGACAAGTTTCTTCGTGTATAGCATTTTTAGTTAAAACAATATATTGTTCTGATTTATAAAATTTTTCTAAAAAATAAGAACGATTATGATTGTCTGTTGCAATTTGATATGCAGTTCTATAACGATTACTGTTTTTGGTATGATAATCTAACAGCTCAAGCAAGGAAACATAATAATTAACAGAAGCAATAATTTAAACTTACAGAAGAGCTTTGCAGATCTTCAAACTTCAAACTTTTTATATATCAAATATTTTACAAGAGAGAGAGGGAGAGAGTACTGAGAAAATACAAAGAAAAGTTCTGCCTCAACAAAGGGTGTGGTCTCCCTATTTATACAAGAAAGAAGACAAAAAAGGATCAAGCTAGTGGAGATGAACTGTAATCCTTATCTTTTCCTCTTTAACTCTCAATCGTTGGAAGTGGAAGGCATGAGATAGGCTGTCGGTTGAGTTGAATTATTGAGAACAGTTGGTTGTCGTCTTCTGATGATTAGGGGCAGCTGGCTTCTTTTTTCTGATGGTGGAGTTACTGTGATTGTCCTTTTCTGATTATTAGTCTATTGATAGCTTTATACATTTCCTTTTCCTTTTTTGTCCTGTTCCATCTTTTCAGAGATCATTGAGGTGAGAGAAACCCAGAAGTCTCCCATAGTAAGCTCCGGTTCTTGACTTTCGCCTGCTAAGACGCTGAACTAATTGTCATCATGTTCAGATCCTTCATTACGTCTAATAGTTTTCATGGAAACATCATCCTGGACTAAGGATTGTAAGAATTGGGTTTTCATATAATCCATAGTTTTAACTAATAGTTTAGTTTCAGTTAGATTTGGAAACTTTTGTTTTAAATCTGTTTGAATTTTAACAAAAGGATTAACTGGTGTTGGTGCTGGAAGGCTCTAAGGGATAACATCCAAACAGGCCTAGGTATGATTCTTAACAGTCTTCAGAAGTTCCGGTAGTGTAGGATTAAGCCCTTTATCCCACCACTTGGTAAAAAATACCATTTTTAGGCAAGGGATTTTATTCTGATAGTCACACTGAAAATCCCATTTCCAGATCCAAGGGATTCCAAAACGGATTATGAAATGGGCAAGTAATTTCAGCATGGATAGATCTTTGTTTACTGGTATATGAGCATAAGCGACTTGCCATTCCTTGAATGCTGTTTGAACTGATTCTGGTATAGTGTCAATTGTGATACCGATTTTATCCCACCAAACGAAAAACTAATTGGGAATTTTGTTTCGTAGAACATCTGGACAGATACGGATGAACCAAGTATAGTTATGAATAGGATTCTGGTAATAAAATACTTGTGTAAAGGAATCAATATAATCCCAATAGATGTATCTGGTTTCTGTTGTATGACTAGATTCAATGGTACAGGTGGTGTGAGGATTAATACCCCAATTAGCAAGAGGCATGATACTCTTGATGGTTGTCAAGAAATGGGGCCCACAAACATGTTTAACATGTTTTAAACAATTTTTGCAACAAAAATACTCTTCCTCCTCATTTATTCATATATCACACATTCATTGTAAAAATATCACCATTATTATATTATTATAATATAATAATATATTTTATCAGAAAAAGATAAAATATCAATTTTCAACAATTGTCACATTAAAAATTTTCTCCATCTATATCCACATAAAATGAATATTTTCCTTATCATATAAATCAATAATTAATTATTCACAAATAATATTACAGAATCACAATACTGACAACCAGGTCGTTCCCAGGAAAGAGGGGGCTTTCCAATAAAGATTTCTCCTTACTGGCGCGCAATTAGGTGACTAAACCTCTCCTTAGACAGAACTTTCTAGACATTGCCAATAATGCTATCTAATAATATTATTCAAATAATATGAATTATTGATCTGATAATGGAAAATAATGTATAGTGATAAGTATTGAAACAACAATAATATAAAATATC
Source organism: Panax quinquefolius (assembly GCA_020205615.1). Taxonomy (NCBI): domain Eukaryota; kingdom Viridiplantae; phylum Streptophyta; class Magnoliopsida; order Apiales; family Araliaceae; genus Panax; species Panax quinquefolius. Next base: position 129,000,921 of record CM035156.1, read on the forward strand.
AACGTAGCAATTATTGAATCAATAAAATAAAATATTGAACAGTAATTACTGTAACAATTATCAAGTAGTGTCTTCTTACGTATGAATCAATAATTGGTGCAATAATGTGTGCTACTGTGTTTTAACCACCGGGTATTCCAACAGTATTAACAGTAACAACTACGCCGTTATTTATAAACAACTTATACTTGTCATTTTCTTCATCCAATCGCTTTCCATTATAGGGCCCACACAAGGTTCTTGGCGTCGCATTTAATATTCCCTGACAGCAAGAATATTCCACGACCAAACGAATATTCCCTGAAAACAATGAATATTTTATAACCACTTGCTTATTTGAAATATTTGCGCATTTTACCCATAACTAACCATATTAATCATATCAACCCTTACTATTTCAAAATAATAAATAGAGAAATTTAATTTCATTTATAATAAGTTGGGGTCTTACACCGTTGCCGGGGAACAATTTTAGTATAGATTTTAATATTTTACGATATCAGTTTAATTAGTCCAGTTTTACTTAAACATTTTTATTTTTGTTTTGTTAGTCTTATTTCAGGTTTTTGAAGTTGGTTTATGCAAATGCGGTCCAAAAATCCAGACTTGCTTCCTTTTGAGGACGACATTGAGAAATGGTTCCAAAGGATAAGTAAGTGGATCAAGGAAACAAGAGAAGAATTCAAAAACTCTAAAAAAGAAGAAGCAATGGCTGTCGAAGATCAGAAAGCGTTAAGGGATTTTCCTACACCCAAGGTGATTGAGATGTAGTTAAGTATCACTAGGCCTGCTACAGCTTTGAACAACTTTGAAATCAAGCCTGGGACGATTTAAATGATTCAAAATTCGGTTCAGTTTGGGGGTTTCGCAAATGTTGATCTGAATGGACACTTAATTAGTTTTCTGGAGATTTGTGACACCTTCAGGTACAATGGGGTGTCGGATGACGCGGTGAGACTTCGCTTATTCCCATTTACTCTACGGGACAAGGCGAAGAGTTGGTTACATTCTCTACCGCCAGGATCAATAACAACTTGGGAAGACCTCGCTCATTAATTTCTTGCAAATTCTTCCCACTAGCGAAAACTGCAAAAATGAGGAATGAGATAAGTATGATTGAACAGCAACACGGGGAGTCAATATATGAGGCATGGGAAATATACAAGGAATTTCTTAGAAAGTGCCCACATCATGGATTGTCTAAGTGGTTGCAGATGAACACATTTTATAACTGATTGAACGAAAATCTCAGAACCAGTATTGATGCAGCTTCGGGTGGAGTGTTTATGGCTAAAAGTTATAAGGAGGCTTACGAGTTGATAGAGACTATGGTAGCTAACAACTACCAGTGGCCCACTACAAGAATGACACAGGCGAAGGTAGCTAGAGTGTTAGAAGTAGATGTAGTGACGGCAATACAAGCATAAATTTTAATACTCTGTAAGAAGTTGGATGCAATGTCAGTGGTACAGGCACAACAGGTTGCAGTTATTTGTGAATTGTGCGCGGGTGAACATCCTATAGATCAATGTACAATCAACCCAACGTCAGTACAATTTGTGGGTAGCTACAACAGAATTCCACAGAATACGTACCAGAATGCATACAATCAGGGGAATAAGAACCATCCTAACTTTTCATGGAGTAATAATCAACATCAACAAGCTCCACGGCCATCATATCCCCCAGGATTTCAGAATCATCAACAACCAGTTCAACATCAAGAGAGGAAATTAGATTTAGAGGAGTTGTTGTCCAAGTATATAACAAGCAATAAGGCAGCGATGAAAAATCAAGAAATGGCCATCAAGAATCTAGAAAATTAGATGGGAAAAATTGCCTTAGCATTGAACAATAGACCATAAGGGACTCTACCGAGTGACACCGAAAAAAATCCAAAGGGAAATCATGAGCAGTGTCAGGCAATCACTTTGAGAAGTGGAAAACAACTGGATGGGAAAAGTGCAGAAAATTCAGCTAGAACGAATGACAAAGTTGATGAGAACAAAGTGGTTGAAGAAAAATAGGGCGAGGATAAGAAAATTGAGAAAACAAAGTTAGATGACAAGCCAGTTGGGTATCCTCCACCGCCGTTTCAGCAGAGAGTCCAAAAACGGAAAATAGATAAGTGATTTGCGAAATTTTTGGAAGTTTTTAAGAAACTTCAGATTAACATTCTGTTCGCAGAAGCTCTAGAGCAGATGCCAAGTTATGTGAAATTCATGAAATGGATTTTGTCCAGGAAAAAGAAGTTAGAAGATTTCAAAACATTGGCATTAACAGGGGAGTGTAGTGCGGTTTTACAGCGAAGTTGCCACCAAAGTTGAAAGATCAGGGGAGCTTCACCATTCCATGCACGATTGGGAACAAGGCATTCAATAAATGTTTATGTGATTTGGGGGCGAGTGTGAACCTTATGCCGTTATCAGTTTATATAGAATTGGGTTTTCCAGCTCCAAAGCCTATGAATATCTCATTACAGTTGGCAGATGGGTCAGTCACGTACCCGAGATGCATTATAGAGGACATATTGGTCAAGGTTGACAAGTTTATATTCCCCGCGGATTTCATAATTCTAGATTTTGAGAAAGATAAGAACATCCCGATTATCCCAGGGAGACCTTTCTTGGCTACGTGTAGGACACTCATCGACGTACAAAAAGGTGAACTAACTATGAGAGTCCAAGATCAAGAAGTAAAATTTAATGTGTTCAAGGCCATGAAATTCCCTATGGATGAAGAAGAATGTTTCAGAATGGATATCATTAACCAGATAATCAACGAAGACATGGGTAAAAGTATGGGTAACGATCCATTGGAAACAACACTATTGGGAGATGAAGAGTTCGATGATCCAAAATTTGTGGATTACTTGTAGATGCTAGACTCCTTGCCACGAGTTAGCAGATTTAAAGCACCATTTGAAATATTGCACTCGGAGGAAAGAGCCACAACCCGAATGAAACCATCATTGGAGGAGCCACTTCTCTTTAGCTAAAACTGAAAGTAGTATGCACACAAGCCAATCATGTTTGATGATAAAGCATATACTTTGTAACAATCTTATTCATTTATTAATAAAAAGTATTAATTTACTAAAGGCTTTTAATTATCTACATGATGATGTTTTATAATATGTGATAAACCCATAGTTTTAAGCAATGCTTTTAGAATAATGATGATGATCATTCTAATGAGATCTAAATTCTTAGAAAGCTTAAAACTAAAATAGTTCCCAATCATTGGATTACTAAATTGGGGATTAGTGAATCCGGGATAGATTGGTACATCGTTGTTTGCTCATTGGATGAGGATGATTGATCTCATGATCATTTGTGTGGAGACACTAAAGCAAGTATGTAGGTGCTTATTAGAGAATAAGTTCACCTTTGAGCATTGGCTCGCTAAGGAATACCTAATGGAGTTTTACTTGCCCGTCAATAGGAATTCCTGTAGTGATAGTAGTACAAGTAATCCTTGGACTTGAGATCATCATAGTATCTTGTGTATGATGAGTTATACTTTGACTTATTCCTTAAGACCCTTAGGGTATATCAAAGGGTATGCTTGGGTATAATAAGTTGTACATGGAGATAATGTATGATCAATAAAGAATCTACCACTTTTAATAAAAGAAGAGAAATGTCCTATGTGATTCGATAAATGACAACCCAAAGTAGTCCTTGGCAAGCGAAATGAAATTAGAAAGGAGTTTCTAATTTGCATTATTTGGAGTTGTGCATTTAAGGATCGAAATACATATAATTAAATAAAATAAGACTTGACATAATTCCATGTCTTATATTTAATTGGGACATTGTATGGTGGAATGATTGAATTGAATTATGCAGGTAACTATTTACTCAAAGGTTCTTTTATGATTAATGTTGAAATCTATATTATCTCGAAAGTCGCGTTGATCATTAGGGAGGCTTATCCTATTGTAGAATAAATATTATTTATTTAAATAAATTAATTGTTTAATTTATTTATTTAAATAAGATTAAATTGTTCTAATTGATTTATTCACAACCCGGGTTTAATATGGAGAACCTAAAGGGTCACACCATAAAAGGAAGAATAATTATTTAAGAAGTTAATGGCATAATTGTAATAATATGTTATGTATATTTAATTTAATCTATGGTGATAGAATAAATTAAATAGCTTAATATTATTATTTAATATTTTAGAAATATTAAATATAAATTAATAAGAGGAGTCTTATTAATATTATTACAATTATTATTATTTTAATTTCTAAAAGAGTTTAGGAATTAATTTAATATAAGTACTCTCATTTATTCCTAATTGGATTAGGAAGGAAAATTAGTTAAAGGAGTTTAATTAATTATCCCTAATAAGATTAGGGAGCTTAATTAATTAAAAAATTTTAATTAATTAAAAAAATCCCAATTCCTTAATTGTTAAGGTGGGTTGCCCACATCTATAAATAAGAGGAGTCTTATTATGGGTGGGGGGTTGTTGACTTTTACAACATACGACATAATTCAAATGGTTGGGAGAGTACGCTCTTTTTCTATAGAGATAGAAAAACTAGGGTTTAGCCAACCACCCATTTTCTTGAATCTTTATTATTCCTTGGTGGATCACCTCTAGAGGCCAAACACATGGGTGGCTAACGTTGATCAAAAGAAGGAACCAAACCCGTGGATTCAAGTTGAGCGAAAAGGATTGGAGGTGAACTTGTACCTGAGGAAGCTCGGATCTTCAAGGGTATGTTTTTATTCATCCTTTTCGTTTAATTAATAATTATGTATAAAGGGTGATCCGGGTATATGGTTTGTAAAAATTTTAAACTCGATTTTACACGTTTAGCACTTTTTTTATGCAATTTGATTTAAGTTCTTGAATTTTACAAACCTAACGATGGCATCGTGAGCCAAACCTTTATCGAATTATTAATTGTTCAGATTTGATATGTATATTGATATGTGTTTAGAACAATTTAATTGGGCATAATTTATTGTATAAAATTTAAAAAAAAATATCAAAAATCACGATTTTTATGAAAATCGGTTTGCTGATCAAAAATCACGATTTTTTTTTTCAAGGGGCTGATGCATAATTGGTCACGTAATCTCTTTTAGTTAGATTACTTGAGTTATTTCATGCGGCAAGTTAAAGTATGTATTAATCCCACGTGAATTTTTTTGGAGAACATGTTTGATTTTTTCTTAAAAAAGGTGCTGTTGGCTTTTGTTGCCGAATCAAGCATTCACGTGGTCAAGACAAAAAGTTAACAGGATTCATCCCACATTTTTTTTATATATATATATTACGGTTATATGATTATATATATATATATATATATATATATATATATATTAACGGTTAATATATATATATATATATATATATATATATATATATTATCCTTAATTATTTTATAATTAAAATAAAGTTTATTTTAATATTAAAATAAAAAGTTTATTTTAATCTTAAAATAAAAAGGTTTATTTTAATTTTAAAATTAGATTTCATGCTAACTAATTAGAGTTGGAATTGGATTCCATAATAACTAATTGGAGTTGAAATTGGATTTTATTTTTCCTAAAATAAAAGAGTTTATTTGTGAATAGGGAAGTAAATCCATCTTTCCTTAAATAATGGAGTTTGTTTAGATATGAAATAAGATTTCATATTATTCAAAATAAAAGAGTTTATTTGTGAATAGGAAAGAGAATCCATGTTTTCTTAAATAAAGGAGTTTATTTAAATATGAAATAAGATTTCATATTATTCAAAATAAAGGAGTTTATTTGTGAAAAAATAAAAATTAGTGTTTCCTTTAATAATTTTTTTATATATATGAATTGGATTCCATAATTAATTAAAATAAAGGAGTTTATTTTGATTAAAGATTTTGATTAAAATAAAATAGTTTATTTTATTCAAAATTAGATAAATTAAAATAAAATAGTTTTATTTTGATTTAAATTTGATTAAAATAAAGGAGTTTATTTTGATTCAAAATTAGATTTTATACTAACTAAATTTGCCCATTAAATGATATCAATATATATATTAAATGTTTATTATTCATAAGATGAATGTTATTTATTGATGCGTATGATGATGTGTATGATAATAAAAATGGATTGATTATGGACTATTGATCAATGTGATTGGATTTTATTTTAGTTGGATGCATGAATGTATGGGTTTTATTAAATGGGGTTCTGCACCTACGTCTTCTCTAAATTTTTCTTAATGTAAATTCTATCTCCTCCTATTTACTTCCCTTGATTTACGATCAAGGTTTCTATTTATTTTAAATAGTTTTGTAATAGGAATAGTTAGAATTAATTTTGAAAAATTGGAGATCAAGGAGCAAGGAGCGCTTGAAGAACCGTTTGTAATGTAGCCCGGGTTTAAATGTAATAGTTATATTTAAATATTATTTCTTGCACCCCTAGGGTTTGACCTTTTGGTTCACTTGGTGGCTCTAGTGAACCAAACTAGAATAAAAGTCCATAATCAATCTGGGTAGAATATAGTATTCTATATGTGCATGCTATACTATATATATATATATATATATATTATATATTATGCAAACATGCTTCGCATGTTTATTAATATGACGCGTATTTTATATATATATGTGCATGCGCGCTAAACAAGATGAGACAAATTAATAGCAAACCCCTCATTTTTTTTATATTAAGTCCTAAGCGTTCAAAGATATTTGGAATATCGAACGTCGCCTTCTAGCATGATAAAATTAATAGAGTATTAAATATTTAATATGAGTTTGTTGTGTCACCACAAGGCAAGTATTAAGTATTTAAGATGTTAATTTATCACATTTGATGCTTATAAAGAAAATTGAACAATATTGTTTTGTTGTGTCACCACAAGGATGATATTTTTCTTTTTTGAATATATGGAGTGCTAGGTTGGACTTAACTTGGATAATTTTGATTCTTGATGTGCCACCACTGATCAAAATAATCTAAGAGGCGTAAGAAAAGGAGTTGCATAGTTGATGTAATTGACAAAAGTTGTCTACCTATTTATTTATATATAGTTTGTTGTGTCACCACAAGGCTATATACATTTGAAATGGGATCCTTATTCTCACTAGCAAATCTTTAATTAGATTTTGCCAACTATATAAGTGAGGTAATATAGTTTGAAAGAAAATAGTGGGAGATACCAATTTAAAACAAGACCTAAATTATTTTGGTAATTAATAAAAGAATGTATGTTAAAATGTTGTTAAATACAAATTCATTTACGTAATTTTACAATGTCTAAAATTATTATCACTTTGCGAAGCATATTAGATGCTAAATTAACCGGGCCAAATTAAACGGATTGGTTAAGGAATTTGAGAATAGTTCTCATAGTGAAAAGCTATCTTATGTCATTAATCGCCTATCCTCGCAATGGTTGCGAATAATGCCTCTGAGGAAGAGATTGCTACTTTTAGAAAGTGGCAAGATGATGCACAGATTAACAATGCATCATGCTCGCATCCATGAGTAACGAGCTTGACGTCAAGATGAAACTATGGATGCTCCTACTATATTCCTGCACATCAAGTAGTTGATGGTGAGGAAAGTAGGACTAATAGATATCAGATATCAAAGGAGCTCTTCCGATCTAGAATGGCCAATGACACTATAGTACAGACAAAAAGTTCTTAACATAATCAATTTAATTGATTAATTAGGACAACTGATTTTGTCATGGATGGAGAGTTGAGCCAAGATTTGATCATGCACTCACTCCCGGACTCCTTTCACAATTGTTGTGAATTTTTCATATGAACAAGCTAGATATCAGCCTCGCTGATTTGCTTAACATATTGAAAAATGTTGAGAGTCACTTTCCAACCAAGAAAGATCAAGTCTTACTGGTAGGGGCCAAAGGATCTTCTGAAAAGAAGAACGATTCAAAGAAGGTAAATAGAAAGGCGTAAACAAAGGATAATAAAAGCAAAACTGATACGGATAGCAAAGGAGCTTGCTTCCACTGCAATAAGCTCGACACCGGAAAGAAATCTGAGAAGCATCTTGCAGAGGCTAACCAAAGAAGCTTAGTGAAGTTTCGGCCATAATACGCTTTGTTCATGATTGAAATAAATTTTTCTTTAAGTTAAGGTTCTACTTGGGTATTGGATACTGACTTTGGTTATCATAAATATAAATTTATGAAAGGACCAAGCAGAAGTAAAAGCTAAACAAATATAAGTAATTCTACATATGCGGAAAATGTAGCAAAGGTTGCCATATTAGCCATAGAAACTTATAGTTTAGCAATGCCTACGAAGCAAATCTATTAAGTCAATAAGTTGTTATTGTATTCCAGCTTCTTGTTAAAAATATTATTTCCATTTTATTGTTGGATAATGAAATCTTTGGTATTATAATTAAGAACAATTGTTGTTCTATTTATAATAATAATGTTTTGTATAGAATGGAATATTACTTAATAAATTTTGTATACTTGACTTACATGAAAATAATTTTGCATATTGAACAAATTAGTATAAGAAAAGGAGATGATCATTTAAAGAGTTGAATGTGTGTATTTTCTGAAATACAAGTATGAATTATTTGAAAGGTTCAAAGAATTCAGAAGTGAAATAAATTGATAAAGTATTAGAATTCTTTGATCGGATCAAGGAATAAATACTTGTGCAATAAGTTTCTAGATCATCTCAAATGGTTTTCTCATAATGGATGATCCGTCTGCAATAATTGATTGATGTATCCGAATGGAAAATTCGTACCTTGTTGGACATGGTGCGGTCCGTAATGATTTTACCGACATTCCAAAGATCCTTCAGGGTCATGTCCTAGAAATGGCTGCATATCTACGAAAATGGTAACCTCAAAATCCGGACCCAAGACTCCATAAAAGTTATGGACAGGGAGGATTCCTAATCTTAAGTATGTTAAGATAAGGGGTTGTCCAACTTATGTGAAAAAGGTTTCAAAGGATAAGCTTGGGACAAGATTTGACAAGTACAATTTGTGGGACATCCTAAAGTAAGTTTAGGGTATATGTTCTATAATCCTACTTAGTAAAAAGGTGTTTGTTGCGAAACACGCTGCCTTCTAAGATAAAGGTGTTTATCATTGAAGGGGCTAGTGGGAGGATAATAGATCTTGAAGAGTTCAAGAACCACAAAACACTATAAGTCAAATAAGAGGAACCTATAGATAGACCTATTGTACCACAACCGAATCGTAAATCTGGAATAGTACCAAAGATACCTAGGAGGTATGGATTCATCATTGATGATGATGATGAGGTACACATCCTAGAAGATGATGATCCAGAATTACATACGATGAGGTAAGAGTTCTAGTGTGTACAAAAGGGTCAGTGGGAGCGTCGTGAAATTTCTAGTATTATATGTTGATATACTACGGATGAGGAATTACATACCAATGCTACAGTCAGTAAAGATAAAGTTGTCTAAACATTCCTCCACGAATGATTTGGGAAGAGTATGTTAATTGGGGATAAAATCTATATAGATAGATTCAAGAGGATGCTCGACTTAACCCAAGGAATGTATATTCATTTGATGCTAAAGTCGTTTAGCATGGCAAGCTCCAAGAGATGTTTCATGTTGATGAGCTATGGAGTGTATCTCTCTTAATAGTCCCCACAGACTCCTGAAAAGAGAGGTCTCGTGAGTAACAATCATGTATGCAATGAAATATACAAGACCTGATGTTGATCAGTCATATTATGGAGAAGTTCACTATGAGTCAGTGAAAAACATCTTAAAGTGCTTAACCAGCACTAAGGATGTGATCATATTCATGGTGGGTCTAAATTAAAACTAGAGGGCTTAAAAGACTCAAGTTTTTCAGACAGACCAAGATGACAGAAAAATCCAATTTAAGGTAAAGCGTTATCTTGAATAGTGGTGCATTGAATTTGAAAGGTTCCAAACAGCAAAGAGTTGCTGGTTTAGTGATAAAGACAAAGTATATAGCTATAAATGAAGCTGCAAGTTGATTGTTTGGATTAAAGTTCATTACGTAACTAGGAATAGTTCCTAAGTCTCATCTTGGATCTAAACATGTGTTGTGGCACTTTCATTTGATTATTAGAATCATTGAAAGATGGGAAATCACTATAGAGATAGTGAACTCTCATGAACAACATTACATATCCATTAACTAAAGCTTATCCAACAGCAGGATAATCGTCACTTAGAGAAGAAGAGTATAAGATGCAATGACGATTGGCTTTAGTGCAAGTGGGAGATTGAAAGTAGTATGCACACAAGCCAATCATGTTTGATGATAAAGCATATACTTAGTAACAATCTTATTCATTTATTAATAAAAAGTATTAATTTATTAAAGGCTTTTAATTATCTACATGATCTTTGTTTTATAATATGTGATAAACCCATAGTTTTAAGCAATGCTTTTAGAATAATGATGATGATCATTCTAATGAGATCTAAATTCTTAGAAAGCTTAAAACTAAAATAGTTCCCAATCATTGGATTACTAAATTGGGGATTAGTGAATCCGGATAGATTGGTACATACGTTGTTTGCTCATTGGATGAGGATGATTGATCTCATGATCATTTGTGTGAAGACACTAAAGCAAGTATGTAGGTGCTTATTAGAGAATAAGTTCATTTGAACGTGGCTCGCTAAGGAATACCTAATGGAGTTTTACTTGCTGTCAATAGGAATTACTGTAGTGATAGTAGTACAAGTAATCCTTGGACTTGAGATCATCATAGTATCTTGTGTATGATGAGTTATACTTTGACTTATTCCTTAAGACCCTTAGGGTATATCAAAGGGTATGCTTGGGTATAATAAGTTGTACATGGAGATAATGTATGATCGAGAAAGAATCTACCACTTCTAATAAAAGAAGAGAAATGTCCTATGTGATTCGATAAATGACAACCCAAAGAGTCCTTGGCAAGCGCGAATGAAATTAGAAAGGAGTTTCTAATTTGCATTATTTGGAGTTGTGCATTTAAGGATCGAAATACATATAATTAAATAAAATAAGACTTGACAAAGTAATTCCATGTCTTATATTTAATTGGGACATTGTATGGTGGAAGGATTGAATTATCTGGTAACTATTTACTCAAAGGTTCTTTTATGATTAATGTTGAAATCTATATTATCTGGAAAGTCGTTGATCGCTTGGGAGGCTTATCCCTATTGTAGAATAAATATTATTTATTTAAATAAATTAATTATTTAATTTATTTATTTAAATAAGATTAGAATTGTTCTAATTGATTTATTCACAACCTAGGTTTAATATGGAGAACCTAAAGGGTCACGCCATAAAAGGAAGAATAATTATTTAAGAAGTTAATGGCATAATTGTAATAATAAGTTATGTATATTTAATTTAATCTATGGTGATAGAATAAATTAAATAGCTTAATATTATTATTTAATATTTTAGAAATATTAAATATAAATTAATAAGATGAGTTTTATTAATATTATTACAATTATTATTATTTTAATTTCTAAAAGAGTTTAGGAATTAATTTAATATAAGTACTCTCATTTATTCCTAATTGGATTAGGAAGGAAAATTAGTTAAAGGAGTTTAATTAATTATCCCTAATAAGATTAGGGAGCTTAATTAATTAAAAGAATTTAATTAATTAAATAAATCCCAATTCCTTAATTGTTAAGGTGGGTTGCCCACATCTATAAAAAGAGAGTCTTTTATTATGGGTGGGGGTTGTTGACTTTTACAACATACCACATAATTCAAATAGTTGGAGAGTACGCTCTTTTTCTATAGAGATAGAAAAACTAGGGTTTAGCCAACCACCCATTTTCTTGAATCTTTATTATTCCTTGGTGGATCACCTCTAGAGGCCAAACACATGGGTGGCTAACGTTGATCAAAAGAAGGAACCAAACCCGGTGGATTCAAGTTGAACGCGAAAAGGATTGGAGGTGAACTTGTACCTGAGGAAGCTCGGATCTTCAAGGGTATGTTTTTATTCATCCTTTTCGTTTAATTAATAATTATGCATAAAGGGTGATCCGGGTATATGGTTTGTAAAAATTTTTAAACTCTGATTTTTACACGTTTCCGCACTTTTATGCAATTTGATTGCGTTCTTGAATTTTAAAAACCTAACAAAAGCCACTACCTAAACACCTCAGGTATGCATATTTAGGAACTTCTAATTCTTTACCTGTTATTATTTCTATTGTACTTAACAAATTACAGGAAGAAAAGTTGCTGAAGGTGCTTAGGGAACATAAATCGGCTATAGGATGGACAATCGTGGATATCAAGGGAATCAGTCCATCCTTTTGTATGCACAAAATTTTGATGGAAGACGATGCAAAACCGACAGTGGAGCAACAAAGACGGATCAACCATATCATGAAAGAAGTAGTGAAGAATGAGATACTGAAATGGTTGGACACGGGTATCATCTACCCAATTTCCGATAATAAGTGGGTCAGTCCGGTTCAGTATGTGCCAAAAAAGGGAGAAATGACTGTGGTACAAAATAAAGAGAATGAGCTAATTCTGACAAGGATAGTGACTGGTTAGAGGGTTTGCATGGATTACAGAAAGTTGAATAAGGCGACCCACAAAGATCACTTCCCTTTGCCCTTTATCGATCAAATATTGGATAGATTAACGGGACACGAGTACTACTGCTTATTGGATGGATATTCGGGTTATAATCAAATCATCATTGTCCCTGAAGATCAAAAGAAGACTACTTTCACGTGTCCATATGGCACATTCGCATTCAGGATAATGTCGTTCGGCTTGTGTAATGCACCTGCTACCTTCCAACAGTGTATGATGGCCATTTTCTCAGATATGGTGGAGAAAAATGTGAAAGTCTTCATGGACAATTTTTTGTCTATGGGGATGATTTTGATGCTTGCCTAGAGAATTTGGTGATGGTATTACAAAGATACACAGACACGAATCTGGTACTTAACTGGGAAAAGTGCCACTTCATGGTTAAAGAAGGCATAATTTTGGGGCACAAGGTCTCGGCTCACGGATTAGAGGTTGATAAGGCGAAGCTGGAAACGAATGAAAAACTTCCCCCACCAAGTTCAGTTAAGGGAATTCAAAGTTTCTTGGGACATGCCAGGTTTTACAGACGATTTATAAAAGACTTCTCTAAAATTGCAAAACCTTTATGAAGTCTTTTAGAGAAGGATTTGGTTTTCAAGTTTGATGAGGAGTGTAAATTGGCATTCATACTATTGAAGAAGAAATTAACTTCAGCTCCCGTAATTGTTGCACCAGATTGGAATATGCCTTTCGAGTTAATGTGTGATGCGAGCGACTATGTGGTTAGGGCTGTTTTGGGTCAACGTCGAGAGAAGGTATTTCATGCCATATACTATGCAAGTAAGACACTTATGGAGACTCAAATGAATTACACAACTACGAAAAAAGAATTACTTGTAGTAGTATATGCATTCGATAAATTTCGGGCTTATTTGATCGGAACAAAGGTGGTAGTTTACATAGATCACTCAGCTATTCGGTACTTAATTTCAAAAAAAGATGCTAAGCTACGCCTGATCCGATGGATTCTCCTTCTCCAAGAATTTGATTTAGAATTACAGGATAGAAAGGGGACGGAGAATCAAGTTCTTAGATCATTTGTCTAAATTTGGAAAATCGGTCTGAAAAGAAGAAGACAAGTGTGTAATCAATGAGTCATTCCCGGATGAGCAATTGTTTGGGATAAATACAGAATTTCCATGGTACGCAGACTTCGCAAACTATCTAGTGAGCAACATCCTTCCCCTTGATCTTACTCATCAGCAGAAGAAGAAATTCCTACATGACGTCAAGTGGTACATGTGGGATGAGCCATACCTATTCAAACAGTGCGCCGAAAAAATGATTAGAAGGTTTGTGCCTTACAGCGAGGTGAATAGTATATTATATGAGTGTCATTCGTCTGCGTATGGGGGACATTATGGTAGTGAGCAAACAGCGGCTAAAGTGCTTCAAGTTGGGTTTTATTGGCTTACATTGTTCAAGGACGCCCACCAGTTTGTTAAAAGTTATGATAGATGTCAATGGGTGGGCAACATATCAAAAAGGAATGAGATACCACTACAAACAATTTTGGAAGTTGAAATTTTTGATGTTTGGGGCATTGATTTTATGGGGCCATTTCAATCATCATTCGGTAATCAATATATATTGCTTCTAGTTGACTATGTCTCAAAATGGGTTGAAGTTGCAACACTCCCAACTAACGATGCCAAAGTGGTCCTCAAATTCTTGTAGAAGAATATTTTTACGAGATTTGGCACGCCACGAGCTATTATAAGTGATAAAGGTAGTCACTTCTGCAATAGATCATTAACAGCTCTCTTGGCGAAGTATGGGGTCAACCATAAGGTGGCAACAACATATCATCCCCAAACTTGTGGGAAAGCTGAAGTTTCAAATAGGGAGGTGAAGAGAATCTTAGAAAGGGTGGTGAACCCAAATAGAAAGGATTGGTCTCTCAGGTTGGACGATGCACTATGGGCCTACCGAACTTCATACAAAACACCAATTGGTATGTCACCATATCAATTGGTCTATGGGAAAGCTTGTCACCTAATGGTCGAGTTACAACACAAGGTCTACTGGGGGATTCAGAAACTTAATTTTGATCAAGCAGCTATGGGGGAAAAAGAGACTACTTTAATTAAATGAGCTCGATGAATTCTGACTTCAAGCTTACGAGAACTCTAAGCTATACAAAGAAAAGGTCAAGAAATGGCATGACCAGAAAATCATGCTCAGAACGTTCAAGCCGGGGCAATCAGTCCTATTGTTCAACTCACGATTTAGGTTGTTCCCAGGCAAGCTTAAGTTAAGATGGTCGGGACCATTCATCATCAAAAGAGTTTTCTCACATGGTGCCGTTGAACTCTAAAGTAGGAATCCATTAGAAACGTTCAAGGTCAATGGTCAGAGGCTGAAGCATTATTGGGGTGGCGAATCCAACATGGATGTCATCACAATCACATTATCCAACATACCAAAAACAGGGAGTAGTCAGGCTAAACAACTTAAAATCAAGCGCTAATTAGGAGGCAACCCAATCGTACTTTTATTTTTCACATTTTTAATTATAATTGTCAAATTATAGTTTAGCATAATTAGTACTATATAATAAGTTCATAGATTAATTAGATAAGTTGCATGTTCTTGATAATCTCTCCACCATGTTCTAACTTTTATGTTTTCTGGCTTTGCAGTATCTCAATATGATAATGGTTGGGAGTTGAAGTGAAGAAAGGAGCAAAACAGCATCAGTTAACAACATCAATATGATAATGGCAGGCCCCTAAAGCTCTAAACCCCCCATCGGGGTGGGGGTCCCCCAAGTCCAATTTTAGATTGCATGCCACGGCAAGGGCTTCCTAAGCTTATTACCCACGTAGGGGAGATCCCGAATTTGAATAAGTCTGGTTCGGCAGTTATACACGCCCACTACTTCTTCTTCTTCCCAATTGAAACCCCACTTCTCCCTCACATAAACTACCCATTCCCATACATAACCCCCACTATCTACCCACGATGTTACAACTCACACTCCATCTTCCCATTTCATTAACACAATCACCTACTTCAGTCCATTACTCCAACCCACAACTATATACTTCACAACATTCTTATAAATTCACTCCCTCATAACCATTATTCACTATATACTCCCAACTCCACCTACTACAACTACAAATTAAGGTTTTCATTGAGGTAATTATATAACAATTGAGAGAGAGTGCCTTGTTTTCTAATTCCTCCCTTCCTAGCACCATAGTAGAAGCAAAATTTTCAAGTTGTGGGGGGATAAACCTCTGTGCACACCAAGTGTTCAACAATTTGTGTGAGTGTAGTTTAGGGGAAAATAACTTGTGAGAAGGTTTCCTGAATTTAATGGCTTCTAAACCAACTTTAAAGAGGCAACGGGGAGAGAGTTCTGGTACCACATGACCAACACGAACCTTCGACCACCGCAAATTCAAAAGTGCCACCGTCGCTAACCGATACGACTACATGGTGACGAAAGCTCTTACACTGGAGCGGGGGTTGGCACCGGATCCTGTCGACGGTGAAATGATGCAATAGATTTATCAGAAAGGGTGGAACTAGTTCACTGAGGAACCTGAGCCTGCCGTTGTCAATGTGGTCAAAGAATTTATGCTAACGCCGAGGACAAAGCCCCATTCAATGCTTTTGTGTAGGGTCAATTATTCCCTTTCAGTGTCGATGCCATCAACACTTATTATCAGTTACGAGTGCCTAGATAGTGCTAACATGCTCACTTATATGATTTTGATCCTGACTTTGAGGCTATCCTCAAAGAAATGACTAAGCCAAGAATAACATGGATCAAGGGTCGGAAAAGAGGCACGATTTTTTATAGCAAGGATCTCAGCCGGTATGGTAAGATATAGTATGCCTTCTTATGTGCGAAATTTTTTTTGTCCCAACATACATCGGACGTGACCAAAGAAAAGGCACTACTTTTATATGGAATTGTGCAAGATTTCATCACTGACGTCGGGGCCATAATCAATTTTTCCATTCGTCGATGCTTATGAGGAAATTTTTCGGGCGGCTTGCCACACCCATCACTCATTTGTGGGTTGTATCGCCAAGCGGGTGTTAGATGGTCCGATGATGAACCCACTCAGATGCCACTTCAGTTACTAGATTCTAGAATGATAGCGCGGTATTCGGTGTGGGCCGGGGGTGATTTCCATCCTAGAGGTTTAGGCTTTATTTTTCCATCAGCTTCGGAGGACGAAGTTGACGCTGCAGACATCTCGGAGGATGAGGATGCGACTATGGGAGAGCAAGGAGCAGAGGCTGAACCACCATTCGATGCCATATCTAGCCCTCAGTTTCTTGCGTTCGAACACCAAGTGGATGAGCACAACAAGACAGCATGACGAGAGATGCGACGGCTCTTAGCGAGGTAAGACCACATGTTTGAAGCTATGAATACGTCTTTCGCTTCATTGAATGCGACGCTCCAGAGCTTCAACCCAACTGCCCAATTCTCATACCAGCAACCCATGTTAATGCCAAGGTTTCCACCGAGTGACTCCAAGGAAGAAGATCAATCACCACCACCCCACACTTAGGCGCTAACAGGGAAGTCCTCATAATTTTATTGAGTTATCCATACAATGAGGACATTGTTGTTATCAAGTTTGGGGAGTTAGTTGTTATTTTGCATTTCATGTTTGCATACATAATGTCATTTGTTATTTCTGCATCTGTTATTGCACTTTAGTTTAGCATGTTATTTTAGGAACTGTGATGTTACTTTCATGTAATCATATAGTTGCATAGTAGTTTAGGTGCATAAATAGTTAATTATTTTGTTATTTCTGCATTTTGTTATGTTATGTTTGAGTTTATCTATAAAAAAATTAGTTAGAATTGTGTTATTTGGCACATATCCAGCAATTATTGTAGTTCATTTTTATTGTGACCAATGATGAGATTGGGATTAAGTAAACAAATATAGTACCCAATATTAGAATTACGATGCAGTTTTGAATTATGACTCGGATCTTGTGCTTGTTTGAAACTGGTATAAAAAGGGTAGCACGTAATAATGTCTGGGTTGACTGATTAGTTTAAATTGATACATAAATAGTTTCTAAAAGATAATTCTAGTGTAAATCATAGAAGGACAAGAATAGGCAGTGAAGACGATGAATTAGGCAAGAACCAAAGTTTGGGGGAAAAGGTAGGTTATATAAGCTTCAGAAAAAGAAAAAAAAAAGAGCAAATAATATATAGTTGAGTCTTGTGGTGGGTTGAGAAAAAATACTCCCCATAAACACGAGCGTGATATGGAGCGTAAAACGCACTCACCAACCATCTATCTAAAAAAAATAAAGAAAAGATGGGAAATAAGGGCAAAGAGCCCCCAAGTCAATGAAAAAAAAGAAAAAGAAAAAAAGCATGAATACCCTATTTGGACCCTTAATCTTGGTAAACGTTTAATTTTAGTTGGAACTCGTTTGTTTTTTGAAATTTTTGAGTTATTCTGTATGATTCCTAATAAGAAATTGATTATGCGTTGAATTTGAACTAGAATCGATCAAACATAGATGTTGCTCACACACGCACTATATCGATGATGACTGACTTAAGATTCGAGGATTGATAAGAAACTATTGAGTGGTTTCGATATGAGGTGTTGAAATGTTTGCTTGATATTTCTAAGGCCGAAGGAATAAATTTGATTTTATGATACTGTTGGATTCGTAGACATATAGTTAGATACATTACATATTATTGCATTACTAAGTATAGTATTTTGATTTGTGCTCGAGGACTAGCACGATTTAAGTTTGGGGGATTTGATAAGTGGATTTTATATCCACGAATTGATTTCTAATTCAAGTTTAATTGTTGTTAATTCCTTGCTTTTATGTTCATTTTTACTTGTTTATTGTTATTTTGTGTGTAGGATGGTTGGTGTGGTAAACGAGTGAAAAAGAAGGCATTTGGAACATTATTTGAGCAAGTTAAGAGATTATCCAAAGTCGGTTTAGGAAGGCTATTGCCCACGGGCAAGCCTATTTAAATTTATATATACCCATAGGGGTGGGGTTCTTCAATTATGTTTTGCAGTAGACATGCCCACCGGGGAGGGCATTTTTCACGTATAAACCCACGCCGGGGCGGGGGGTGCCGAGTCTGGGTTGTTTTATTTTGGTTCAAACACTGCTGGAACTTGAATTTTGGTTCTTGCATGACTTTAGGATTCTAGTTGGCGTGGAATTGAGCAGAGATTACTTGTGTACATGTATATTAACACAAACACAAGATTAAAAACAGGGGAGAGCACACAAGGCAATTTATAGAGATTACATACGGATTTTCTTATCGATCATTGGAGTGAAAATTTTGAAGGAACGTTCACATTGATTGCGGATTAAGGCTAACGTGAAGGGTGTTCTGATTTATTCTTTCTTTAGTCTTATATTTGTAATTGAAAGGATGATATCTTTAATTTATTCAGTTATTATTTCATTGATGATGAACTAATTTACTTTTTAGGCTTATGATGGATCTTTAAGTGAAACGATGATTATGTAACTTTGATTTTCAGTTTAAAAAGCAATTATCTAATTTATCTATATTAATTTGAGCTTGAATTTATGAATTGCTTGATCAATAGTTCTTTGTGGTTTTGTATGAATTCGAGAGAGGAAGTACGAGTCTAGACTTAGTTAATATAGCATGTGTTCTTGAATTTTGTGATTGAACAGAATCCTGATGAATGTTAAGGTAGAGATATGTTTGACATCTCATGTAATCAGATAAAGGACTTAAACTTAAACCTTCTTCAATTATAATTAGCATAGAGATATATTAGTTGATTAAGGTGTTTAACTTGTTTCTATCTAAATTGTGGATTTGAGTTAATACGGTATTAGTACATCGAGAGGTGGCTAATGCTACATACGTGTTCTTGATTAATAAACTAGGATAGTGAATTAAACTGGAATAAAGGTGTAAAAATCAGAGTGAAGCTTAGGGTGAAGTCATCAGCCTAATTCTCCAATAATTATTTGAAATCTTAGTTTTTAATATTTGTGATTGTTTTGGTGATCGTAGTATTTTTAATAATTTGGTTTTAATAATTTTAAACATTGATTTGAATAGTTTAATAAAATTAGGATTAATAAGAAAGTGATAATTGTGAAGTCAAATTCTTACTAAGTTTTTTCTGTGGGAACGATACTCCACTTACTATTATAGTACTTGTTCACCACGTATACTTCCGTGTTATGCATAACTAGATTCTACCCAACAAGGCTCCAAGTCTGATTACTCTTATCATGGAGAGCTTTATAACCATACTCCTCTGTAATTAACCCACTCTCAATTTGTTTCTTGTATTAATTTTAACATGGATCCAAACATAACTTATTAGTAATTGAATGAAAATAGCAAATCATAAAGTAAACCTATGAACTTTTTGGTTGATTTCCCTCCTTTAGGGAATATTTTCTAGTACATGTGGTACTTTTTTTAAGCCATGGCGTAGTTGTAGTTATGTAGGAAAGTGTTTTTTTCATGCTATTCATACTCACGCTCTTAATATCTTTGTAGTTGTGTTGATTTTTCATTTGTCAATTATTCGTGATTGCTTCATATATATATATATATATATATATATATAATAAGTAATTGTGGTTTTTTTTTAGCCAATTCATCTTAATAGGATCTTGACTCAGATATTCTCAAAAATAAAGCAACACCACAAGGGAGCATCTATTATAGGTAATTGTAGTCTTTCCTTTTTGAGCCATTTCACCTTAACAGGATCTTGGCTAGGATATTTTCAAAGAATAATGTCAACACCACAACAAGGGAGCATCTATTCTAGGCAATTGTAGTCTTTCCATTCCGGGCCATTTCACCATAACAGGATCTTGGCTTATATCTATACTCCCACCAGATCTCGATATGGTGTTTACAAAAAATCAATATAATGCATTTAAATCTATACACCCATGGTATCTGATTATAAGATTACATTAAATAGAGGGACTATCGATATAATTCCCATATATCCAAAATTCACAAAGATCCCATAATGTATGTCAATTCTCAAGAGAACTATTACTGTGTTTTTGATACCCTCACTGATATATGAATCTGATTCGTGACTAGAGTCTATCTATCCAAAATTCAGAGTACCAAGAATAACATGAATAATCCATATTACTAATACCCTCACCCGTATGTATAGTTTATGCCAAGCAAATTTATACTATCAGATCGATAGTAACTATCTATCCAAAATCCAGAGTATCAATAACAACATGAATAAATCCATGCTATTAATACCCTCACTCGTATAAATAGTTCCCAAGATCTCAACTAGATTCAAGAAGTCTAATTTTACATCTATATATGTAAGAAAACACACTATAGTAAATTAAATGATGTTAATTATATATATATATATATATATATATATATATCATAATATTAAGATTCGATTACATGATTCTCATAACGAGTTCTTATTACAAGGTATTCAAATGTATAAAAATATAATCTAATCTATGTAGGACGCTTCCCTTTATCTACTCCAGATGTTCCAGATTACCATCTAAACCTCGCAAAGGAATAATTTGCAAGGGTGAGCTATGACATACTCAAAAAGAAGTTTTGTATTTATAACAATATATGATTTGAAGAAATACAACAATTCAAAATTTCGATCGATAGTTGTTACCATTTCGATTTCTATTTATTTCAACCATTTCGAATTTTTCTTTATTTCGCTACCACACATGACTTAGAAATTTTGTTTAGATATGAGATAGGGATCAACCTTATTCAACATCCTAGAGTATGTATGATTTCATCCTACCAAAGGCTCAAACGCACCCAACATTAGTATCAATATATTCATCGACCATATCTCGATCCCTTACGGATACCCAACTTCAAAGATAGATGTCTTACCAAAACAATTTGGTTTGACTCAACAATTTATGCTCAATAAACATTATCATATGAATAAATAATTCATTTCTTAGTTATGTCAAGCTATAGCAATAACTTTACAATAAAGAAGGTAATTCAATCAGAGGTGTAGTATATTATATCAACAAAGATATCAAGATAAAAATCTTGTCCAATTAATAAATAGGTTTAAGAAATTTGCATAAGTAATAACTTTAGGGTATAGGAAACTTGCTTTAGAAAGAGATTTAAGGATAGAGAACTTCATGCTCGAGCGTAGATCACAAGTTATGCTATTCAATCGTTAATAAATACCTACGATGTTCATATATATAATTCCAACACGCTAAGTATTTATAATAATACTCAATTATATCATTTACATATGAACGGATTAGATTAATTAAGTTTTGGTGTTAAATACCTTTGATAAATGGACTAAATTTTATTTATAAAATTTAATTATCCTTTATAATACCTTTTTAGAAATTTTAAAGTATTTAAAACATTTATTTATCTTTTAAATGATTTTAAATCATTTATTTCTATTTATAAGTAATTAATATTTACTTAAAATTTTACAAAAACATTGATTATTATTTTTAAATAATTTATATTCATTTATTATAATTTTTATATCAATAATAATATTTTTCCATAATTATTTAGTATTTATAAATAATTATTCTAATTTCTTTATTAATAAGTTAATTATTAATAATATCTAAATAAAATAAAATAATTATTAAATTTATGTAAAAATATCGTAATTTAATTATAATTATTTAATATAATTTTTAAAAATTTTTAAATTTATTTTTATATTTATTTATTAATTATTTCTAATTTTTATAATTTATTTTTAGAAAATAATTTATGTCTCTGTCGCTAAAGCCTTTCAAAGGATGTAAAGTGTCACCAGAGGTGTTCTTGAAGTTCGGGCAATCAATTTAGCTACGGTCGGTTTAATTAATTTGACCACTAATTAAAATGCTACCGATAATGATTTTTGGTTCGTCAAGAGTCGATGTTATAGTACTCATACAATAAGACAACATGAAACAAATTTTTAGGCTTTAACCTACATATAACAAGAAGTTATAGAGGCTCAAAGTCACCGCCGAGTCGTTTTGAGTTTCGGGTAACCTGCAATAAGAGTCAGTCATGCCTCATAACTATTTTTGTGGCTCAAATATCTTTGATTCTCGTATTAGATGTGTGTGATGTTTGTTGAATATGTAGTATATATGTCGTAGTACATATATATAACATTAACTCGAACAAAGCATAACTCTAAGGTCTCTAATTATGTCGGTCAAAGTACAACCAAACGTTGTTTTCAGTTTCTTCAGCTTTCAGCAACCTGTAAAATCGTCAAGCTCTACCAACGACTTTTCACCATTAATTCCAAAGAATCCTATGAGTTGTTTTAGTAATTTGAGATCATATATATGTAGTACATATATATATAGGTATTGATCTATAACAAAACCTTACAAAAATAACAAATGTAATATGATTAAAAAGGTCGGTCAAAGTAGCTTGCTTCAATCGTTTCGAAGTTTTCTGGGTAACCTAGTAAAACTCAAAATCCGTGAACTAACAACCCACTTTGATCGCTTATAACTTGAAATCTATGGTTCAAATGAACCTGCTTTTCTTTTCCGATTAAAGACCTACTAACAAAGCTACAAATACCAAAAATTAATTAATGTACTAAAACATAAACACATACGAATCTATAGCCCCGACATTCTCTACCGTCACTTAGTTTTCAAAATTTCCAGATTTCTTAAAACACTTAATTAAGGCATCTAGATGTTATGAAAACGTGTTCTACCAATCTAACATACTTTCTAACATACTAATACATAATTCTAAACATCTAAACAACAAATCTAACATAGATCAAAGAGCTAATTATGAACTAGGGTTTCAGACCTTTTCTTGAATGATTTTCGATTCTAGCTTCTGATATTGTTGCTGCTATCACCCAGGCTTGATTTGGTAAGTTTATAAGTGTATCTAGGCTTAGGAATTTCGTGAGTTTGCTTAGCCCTAAGGTTCCTATTTATAGAATTCTTCAACTTGGCTTTTTGTCATTTTTGTGCAACTCGCTTCTACAAATATCTCGATCTAATGACTATCATCATGCTTGGGAGTTACAAGCATGTCATGTGTAGCCTAGTGGACTTGTAATGGTGACTCCTAACCTACTTGTGAGCTAGTTAGGTTTGTTTAGTAGCTTAATTAGGCTTTAATCTTTACTAATCTTGATTAGGTTTTGTTTCTAATGATTAGATTGTTAAGTGATGTTTATTAGTACCTAATTGAAGTTTACTAACCATGATTAGGTGTTAACATAAGCTAATTAGAGTAGTTTAGCTAATTAGGTTAGGTTTACAAATTAGGTTGTGGTTTTGCTAATTAGGGTTAGGGGTTGTTAATCTAGGTTTGTTAACCTAAATTTCTCACTAATCCTAATAAGCACGACAAAAAGCGCTTTTGTCAATTGTAAGCACGAAAAGCAACTTGTCAAAATAATTTTACCGAAAAGTCCGATTACTTTAAAAAAAAAATTTAAGCACGAGGTGTCAAGCACGACGCTTTTTCTGACAAAAAATTTATTTGGTCAAATTTGTTAAACAAAGTATATATTAACACATAACACATTCGTAATGGAGAAATTTTATTTATATAATGGATTTTATATATACGAGTCTTATTAGGGTTTTGGGTTTTACATTCACCCCCACTAATAAGAATTTCATCCTCAAAATTACAAAGATAAGTTAAGTAAATAATTGAGGATAATTCTCACATTTTATCTTCAAGTTCCCATGTAGCTTCTTCAACGCTCGATTTCTCCAGATTACTTTTATCGATGCTATCACTTTATTTCTCAAGACTTGCTTTTTACTACGATTTATCTCCGCATGTGTTTCTTCTACATAAGAAAGATCTTCTTCTATTTGGATTGCTCTCATATTGTATAACGTGTTTATAATCGTGTTTATATGGTCGTAATACGTATACATATGAAACACATTATGAATATGATTCAACTCAGAGGTAGTGCTATTTCATAAGCAACTTCACCAACCCTCCTCAAAATTTCAAAAGGTCCAATAAATCTAGGACTTAGTTTTCCTTTCTTGCCAAAACGATCTTGCCCTTCCAAGGAGATACCTTCAAGAATACGTGGCTTCCTACGTTAAAGTTTCGTTGTCGATTTATGTGGATCGACGTATTTTCTTTGTCGATCTTGAGATGCTTGTAATCGCTGATTTAATAATTCGATGGTTTCAGCTTGTTTGTCAATTATCTCGTGTCCTAGCATTTGTCTTTCCCCGACTTCATCCCAACATAAAGGTGTTCTACACTTCCTTCCATATAAAGCTTCATAGGTGGCATACCTATGCTAGCATGATAACTATTATTATAGTAAAATTCAACTAAGGGTAACCGATCTTCCCAACTTCCTTTGAAGTCTATGATACAAGTTCTCAACATATCCTCTAATGTTTGTATGGTTCTCTCACTCATCCATCACCGAGGATGATAAGTCGATACTTAATCTTAATTGTGTTCCTAAGTGTTTCAAGGCTTTTCCAAAATTAGAGGTAAAACGTGGATCTCGATCCGATACTATGGAAACAGTACTCCATGCCTAGAAATAATTTCATCGATGTATAGTTTGGCAAGATGATCTAGGTTATGAGTAATTTTAATAGGTAAAAAGTGAGTCGATTTTTGTTAAACCATCAACTATTACCCAAATGGCATTACGGCCCTTTTGTGTAGTGAAGACCAACAACAAAATCCATAGTTATATGTTCCCACTTCCACTGTGAATTGGTAAGGGTCAAGTAAACCACTCGCTTTTTGATGCTCAAATTTTAACCCTTTGACACGTGAGACATTTGCTTACCCATTCAAATTTCTTTCTTTTTTCATGTTCGACCACCAAAAGTGTCGACTTAAATCCTTATACATTTTTGTACGCCAGATGTATGGCAAATTTAGAATTATGAGCTTCATTTAAAAATTTCATCTTTTAAAGCTTGGTTTAACTAAACCCATTTCTATCTTCATATCTTATTATTCCATCCTTATCTATTCTAAATTTATTATACTTGTCATGAAGTTATATTAGACTTAGATTTCTCGACACTTTTCATCCTTCTCCCAGATCTTTTACTTTTGTTAAGCAGAGATGAAACTCCTCTAAAATATACAATTTTTTGGGTAGAGGTAGTTGACATTCCACCTCAATTTCTAAATTTTCAAAGTCTTTTATTAACCTATCATCGTGGTTAATACATTCAATTTTCCCGATTTTTTCTACTTAACGATCAACTACGACATCGGGCTTTTACCGGATGATATAAGATTTCACAAATATAATCCTTTATCGCTTTCTAACCACCGCCTCTCGCCTTAAATTTAATTCCTTTGTGTAAAAATATATTTCGACTTTTATGATCCAGATATATTTCGCACTTCTCCCCGCATAAGTAATGTCTCCAAATTTTTAGAGCAAAACTATCACTGCTAACTCTAAATCATGAGTAGGATACCTCTTCTCATAATCTTTGAGTTGTCGTGATGCATAAGCTATCACTTTCCCATGTTGCATCAACACACACCCTAAACCTCTCGTGTGATGCGTCACTATATACCACAAGGCCTCCTCAGATCATCCGGTAGGATAACATCGAGCCATGCTCACCGCTTCTTCAACTCTTGAAGCTTTCCTCACATTTATCCGCCCGCACGTATTTCACCGCCTTCGAAAGTTAAATTAGTTAATGGGGTTGCTATTTTTGAAAAATCTTTTATAAACCGATGGTAATAACCCGCTAAAACCGAGAAAACTTCGTATTCATTGAGTTGTTGGTTGTTCCCAATTCACAACCGCTTCGAATCTTAGCCGATCTACAGATATTCCATTCTTGTCAATTACGTGACCTAAAAATTGAACTCTCTTCAACCAGAATTCACACTTGGAAAACTTTTGCATAAAGTCGTTCTTTCAGAATATCTCCAAAACGACTCTCAAGTGTTCAAGATGCTCTTCCCGTGTTTTTTTTAGTATACCGTAATATCGCCGATAAACACTACAACAAATTTGTCCAAGCATGGTTTAAACACTCGATTCATTAAATCCATAAATGTCAGCTTGCATTTTTGTTAATCCAAAAGACATTACAAGAAACTCATAATGTCCATAACAGGTCCTAAACGCTATTTTCTAAGACATCCTCCTTTCTTACCTTTAATCGATGATAACCTCGTTCTAAGGTCAATTTTTGAAAAATGTTCAAATTTCTTTTAATTGGTCAAACAAATCATCAATCCTTGGTAAAGGATATTTATTTTTAATAGTTAATTTATTTAGCTCCCTATAGTCTATACATAGTCTCATAGTTCCATCCTTCTTCTTTACAAACAACACCGGTGCTCCCTGTGGAAAAACACTAGGTTGTATGTACTTTTTATCTAAGAGTTCCTCAGTAATTGTATAAGTAACTCTTTCATTTATATAGGTGCCATTCTCAGACGCAAGGCCTTAGAAACTGTGTCGCTCCCGTGCAAGATCAATAACGAACTCAATTTCCCTATCCGAGGCAAACCCGTAAGTCATCCTAAATACATCGAAAATCCTTAACTATAGGTATTTGATCTAGTTTTACTCCTTCCCGTCGAGTATCAACTATATAGGCCAAATATCCTAAACAACCCTTTCTAAGTAATCTTTCCGCCTCAACTATAGTCAAACATCGAGATTGCTTAGTGAACAACTACTGTTGAACACTACCTTTCGACTTCAAGCAAATCCAAAAGGTTTATACGCTTTTTGATGACAATCAATCATCGCTATTATATGACTAACTAACCAATCCATTCCTAAAATTACATCAAATTCTCCCAACCGAATTGGTATCAAATCTACCTTAAAATTATGTCCTTTTATTACCACACTACGCTTTCAGATATGGTCTTAACCTAAATTCTTTTCATTATTAGTAATTTCTACACAAAATGGTTTGTCTAAATTTTCACAAGGTATATTCAAGTTTGTAGAGAAATTTTAGACACAAAAGAACATGTAGCACCGTAATCGAATAACACATATGCATTTAAAGTGTCGATAGGATGATACCTGTCACCACGCCCCGTGAAGCAACAACATCCCTCACCGACATATTAAATGTTCTCGCAGAGGAGTCGATTCTCAACCCCAAGCAAGTGCAGCTACTATTGATTGATTATTCTCTCGTACTCTATTCCCTTTCCTCCTCGGTTCTTGGGTTTAGGACAATTTTAGAAAAATGGTCCAACGAACCACAATTAAAACATCTATTTTTATTTGGAAGAGGACATCGTGGAGAAAAATGTCCCAATTGTCCACAATTAAAACATTTGTTACGATAAGATTCTCCTTTATGTTTCTTACCGCAAGTAGGACAAGGTTTAATATTATTATTACTAAAGTTGTTATTAGTATTTCCTATCTTTTTCCCTAGGTTGTTAGAAAAGTATTATCCCATTTACGCTTGTTATTAAACCCACCGAACCGGGTTCTCATTCCCTAATTTTTCCTTTTTCATTCTAACTTTTCTTCTCCCGATGAAACTTAGCAAGACTTTCATTCTCACTTTCTACTATAGTGGCCTTTCTCCAAAGATTTTTAGAAAGTTTTTATTTGAAGTAATCGACAACTTACTCCTAATCTGAGGTTTTAAACCTCCTAAAACCTACGAGTCTTTCTAAGTTCAAAGGTTACTTGATGAGGAGCAAACCTCGATAGCTTCATTAAACTTAGTCAGATATCGGTTACAAAGAAGATCTCCTTGTTTCAAGTCCGTAAATTTTATTTCCATTCTGGTCTTTCAGTGGATCGGGAAAATAGTTTTCAAAGAACAACTCTTTGAATCTATCCCAAGGAACAATTTCAGCTTCTACCCGACCTTTGGTCGATTCCCACCAATAATTAGCCTCACCCTTCAAGAAAAAGGTCAAAAAGTTATTTTTTTGTTATTATTAACATCGTTACTAGGAAAAATTTCTATCTCGTAAATCCAAATTTGTGCATCTACAGTTCTCGATGTACCTTTTAAACTCAGTGGTCCAACTAATTTAAAGTCTTTAAAAGTCAGGTTTTGTTCACAAATCTATTTACAACTCCTAGCATAAGGTCTACTAACCGGCAGGTAGAATTATCATCATTCATTTCTCTTTGGGGTCTTCTAGTTGGTGGCATGATTCTATATAAAAAAATAACCAAAATTCACATAAGAATTTGAATAATACAATACAACATATTGTTTATTTTATATATCACAACGATCTTACATAACAACTTCTTAATTAAACATACTACTATCTTACAAAATACTACTATCTTACAAAATACACAAATAAAACTTTGAATGCTTCTTTATTATACTAATATAAAGCATTCAACCACCTATGCTACTCTCTAGAATTCATTGATATCATCAAAGGAATCCTGAATCATGTGACAAACCACAGATCGATCAATGAGATAAGCCATTTTCTTCTCCTCTACCGGATATCGAACTACACTACACTTTCAGAATCATTAAAAGTATCTCAACACCCGTAGATGTTTTAAGAAGCCTCGATCGAATTTCCTTCCCGCCTCTCCGTGCATGGTGCAATTGTACTTTTAGTCGCCGACTATGTCCCTCTCATGTCAGAGCATTCCTCACCTATATCAAATTCTAAACCTCATCTTATTATTCTCATATTCTGTTGTCTTCATCAAGATGCCATCGCCTCATCATGTTCATCAATTCTCATTAATTGTCCTACCATCGATCTTCCTCTTCCTCAAAGATTCAGCAGCTTGTCGATCATGAAGCAATTCCTCATCTTCCGTGATCACCGCTATGTATTTACTTTCTATTTGTGGTGGATTATCACTATTACCATTTCTTCAAAGATTGAGTCAGCCATCTATAAAAGAAAACTCCTTAAATATCAGATAGAAATTTACACAACATAATAGTTTTAATGTTATATTTTATGTGTACTTTTAAAATTTTTACTTGACTCAAGACTATATACTAAGATTTCTCTTCCTTATATATACTATAGCCTTAAAGCTTTGATACCAAAATTGAATAATTTTCCCATATCTATACTCCCTTCACCAGATTCCGATATGGTGTTTACATGTTAAATCAATATAATGCATTTAAATCTATACACCCATGGTATCTCGATTATAAGATTACATTAAATAGAGGGACTATCGATATAATTCTATATATCCAAAATTCACAAGATCCCATAATGTATGTCAATTCTCAAGAGAACTATTACCGTGTTTTGATACCTCACTTGGATATATATGAACTGATATCTACGACTAGAGTCTATCTATCCAAAATTCAGAGTACCAAAGAATAACACGAATAATCCATATTACCAATACCCTCACCTGATGTATAGTCTATGCCAAGCAAATTTATACTATCATCATATCGATAGTAACTATCTATCCAAATCCAGAGTATCAATAACAACATGAATAAATCCATGCTATTAATACCCTCACTCGTATAAATAGTTCCCAAGGATCTCAACTAGATTCAAGAAGTCTAATTTTACATCTATATATGTAAGAAAACACTATTATGAATTAAAAGATGTTATATATATATATATATATATATATATATATATATAATATTAAGATTCGATTACATGATTCTCATAACGAAGTTCTTATTACAAGGTATTCAAATGAGATAAAAATATAATCTAATCTATGTAGGACGCTTCTCTTTATCTACTCCAGATGTTCCAGATTACCATCTAAAACCGCAAAGGAATAATTTGCAAGGGTGAGCTATGACATGCTTCAAAGAAGTTTTGTATTTATAATAATATATGATTTGAAGAAATACAACAATTCAAAATTTCGACGATAGTTGTTACCATTTCTCGATTTCTATTTATTTCAACCATTTCGAATTTTTCTTTATTTCATCACCACACGAACTTAGAAATTTTGTTTAGATACGAGATAGGGGATCACCTTATTCAACATCCTAGAGTATGCATTTCATCCTACCAAAGGCTCAAACGCACCCAACATTAGTATCAATATATTCATCGACTATATCTCGATCCCTTACGGATACCCAACTTCAAAGATAGGATGTCTTACCAAAATAATTTGGTTCGACTCA
The DNA here is from genome assembly GCA_020205615.1 of Panax quinquefolius. Classification (NCBI taxonomy): domain Eukaryota; kingdom Viridiplantae; phylum Streptophyta; class Magnoliopsida; order Apiales; family Araliaceae; genus Panax; species Panax quinquefolius. The sequence continues at coordinate 129,031,663 of CM035156.1, forward strand.
ACAATTTATGCTCAATAAACATTATAATATGAATAAACAATTCATTTCTTAGTTATGTCAAGCTATAGCAATAACTTTACAATAAGAAAAGGTAATTCAATCAGAGGTGTAGTATATTATATCAATAAAGATATCAAGATAAAAATCTTGTCCAATGAATAAACAGGTTTAAGAAATTTGCATAAGTAATAACTTGGGTATAGGAAACTTGCTTTATAAGAGATTTATGATAGAAACTTCACCGAAACTTGCGTGCGTAGATCACCAAGTTATGCTATTCAATCGTTAATAAATACCTACGATGTTCATATATATAATTCCAACACGTTAGTATTTATAATAATACTCAATTATATCATTTACATATGAACGGATTAGATTAATTAAGTTTTGTGTTAAATACCTTTTTATAAATGGACTAAATTTTATTTATAAAATTTAATTATCCTTTATAATACCTTTTTAGAAATTTTAAAGTATTTAAAACATTTATTTTTAAAACATTTATTTATCTTTTAAATGATTTTTAAATCATTTATTTCTATTTATAAGTAATTAATATTTACTTAAAATTTTACAAAAACATTGATTATTATTTTTAAATAATTTATATTCATTTATTATAATTTTTATATCAATAATAATATTTTTCCATAATTATTTAGTATTTATAAATAATTATTCTAATTTCTTTATTAATAAGTTAATTATTAATAATATCTAAATAAAATAAAATAATTATTAAATTTATGTAAAAATATCGTAATTTAATTATAATTATTTAATATAATTTTTAAAACTGCTTTTTATTTATTTATTTATTTATTAATTATTTCTAATTTTTATAATTTATTTTAGAAAAATAAATTTTGTTCTGTCGCTAAAGCCCTTCAAAGGATGTAAAGTGTCGCTGAGGGTGTTCTTCGAAGTTCGGGCAATCAGCTTCGGCCATGGTCGGTTTAACGACCAATTTGACCACTAATTAAAATGCTACCGATAATGATTTTTTGTTCGTCAAGAGTCGATGTCAGTAGTACTCATACAATAAGACAACATGAAACAAATTTTAGGCTTTAACTTACATATAACAAGAAGTTATAGAGGCTCAAAGTCACCGTCAGAGTCGTTTTGAGTTTCGGGTAACCCAAAACAAGAGTCACGGCCAATCAATCCGCTTTTAGGGCTTAATATCTTTGATTCTCGTGTATTAGATGTGTGTGATGTTTGTTGAATATGTAGTATATATGTCGTCGTACATATATATATAAACATTAACTTGAACAAAGCATAACTCTAAGGTCTCTAATTATGCTAGTCAAAGTACAACCAAACGTCGTTTTTCAGTTTCTTCGCTTTCGGGCAACCCGTAAAACTTGGTCAAGCTCTCACAAACGACTTTTGACCATTAATTCCAAAGAATCCTATTAGTTGTTTTAGTAATTTGAGATCATATATATGTAGTACATATTATAGGGTATTGATCTATAACAAAACCTTACAAAAATAACAAACAAAACATGATTAAAAAGGTCGGTCAAAGTAGTTTGCTCAATCGTTTTTTAAGTTCTCTGGTAACCCGAAAACCGCAATCCGTGAACTAATCAACCCACTTTCGATCGCTTATAACTTGAAATCTATGGTTCAAATGAACCTGCTTTTCTTTTCCAGATTAAAGACCTACTAACAAAGCTACAAATACCAAACAATTAATGTACTAAAACATAAACACATATGAATCTATAGCCCTCGACATTCTACCGTCGTACTTAGTTTTCAAAATTTCCAGATTTCTTAAAACACTTAATTAAGGCATCTAGATGTTATGAAAACGTGTTCTACCAATCTAACATACTTTCTAACATACTAATACATAATTCTAAACATCTAAACAACAAATCTAACATAGATCAAAGAGCTAATTATAAAACTAGGGTTTCAGACATTTTCTTGAATGATTTTCGATTCTAGCTTCCGATATTGTTGTCGCTATCACCCGTGCTTGATTTGGTAAGTTTATAAGTATATCTAAGCTTAGGAATTCATGAGTTTGCTTAGGCCTAAGGTTCCTATTTATAGAATTCTTCAACTTGGCTTTTTGGTCATTTTTGTGCAATTTGCCTCTACAAATATCTGATCTGATGACTATTGTCATGCTTGGGAGTTACAAGCATGTCATGTGTAGCCTAGGGACTTGCAATGGTGACTCCTAACCTACTTGTGAGCTAGTTAGGTTTGTTTAGTAGCTTAATTAGGCTTTAATCCTCACTAATCTTGATTAGGGTTTTGTTTCTAATGATTAGGATTGATAAGTGATGTTTATTAGTACCTAATTGAAGTTAACCATGATTAGGTGTTAGCATAAGCTAATTAGAGTTAGTTTAGCTAATTAGGGTTAGGTTTACAAATTATGTTTAGGTGTTTGCTAATTAGGATTAGGGTTTGTTAATCTAGGGTTGTTAACATAAATTTCTCACTAATCCTAACAAGCACGACAAAGAGTTTTGTCAAGGTAAGCAACGACAAAAAATAATTTGTCAAAATAAATTTACCGAAAAAGTCCGATTACGGTCAAAAAAAAGTATATTAAAATATAACATTTTTATACATTCGAGCGATTAACTTGAAATCAGTGTCACGCATTTTTTTGATTCATAAGTAAGGTGAAAAATTTTGGTTTGGGTCAAATTTGTTAAATGGCTTCTCGATGTTCAAAGTATATATTAACATATTTCATTTTGTCGTTTGAGCCATGTTACCTTGATTATATCTTGGTTTTCCTTCGTATAAAAAAGATTGTTACTTTTGAGAAATTTTATTTATATAACCACAAAGGATTTTATACATACGAGTCTTATATTTTGGTGTTCTCATGTTAGGTGAGATTTATTTGAAAAAATAAGTTTTGAAAAGGTCTGACATGTATATGTCGACGATTTGACTGTAAGAGTCGCCAGTTGGTATTTTAAAATGGTTGCACTAACTCAACCGAAAAAGATTTGCACAAAGACCCAGTGATGTGATATTGTTTACTGGTCTGCAAAAGTTGAAATTCTTTAGGGTCCGGGGGTTTGATTAAATGAAGGGAAGGTGTTAGGCACCCCCCCCCCTCGACTTCTATGGTGACACGGCTACCGCCACTTTTTAATTTAAACTTTTATCTGAATGTGTGTGTGTAGGTCAATATGCAATGATCTGGAAGTAGTGCTATACCTCGTTTTCACCTATATACAAAGGGTTTGAATTTTGTATAAAAGTTCAATTTTAACGAGATATGGCAATGATGTTTTGTAAAATAGGTTTTTCAAACCCTTATGCTCAATAGTAATTAAGGCATTTGATACTTCCATTTTATTATGTGTTCGGATGGATTGCTTTTATTATTTTCGAGATGCGACGCATATTTGAGAAAATAAGATACATAGCAGCGCCAAACTCCTTGTGGGAATGAGAGCCATATAAGGAAATTCAGACACCGTGAATAATTTACAAGCTGGTTGCAGTTGGAAATGTTCGTCATGGGAACCGAATCTAGATTCAAGAACTGAATCTGTGATCACCTGATTCCTAGGCTCACATAATAAAGCAATATATACAAAAGCTAAAATAAGTACAAGATTTGAATAAATCTAAGCTATTTCAGCTTCATCGGTTCCAGTTTAGTCACCATTAACCAGTTAAAGTGTGAAATAGCCAAATTTAGGCAAATCTAACCCGCATACTAATAAACAATTATATATATATATATATATATATATATATATATATAACCAGGATCCTATCAGGGATCCCAGATTTTCTTAAATGGCAAACTTTTTTTTTTTGGTTTTTTTTAAAAACAACTAAAAAATAAATAATATTTTATGGAACTTGAATTTTTACGTAATAAAGTGTTTTGGGTGTGATTTTGATACATATAACAAAATATTTCTGTACAGTGTTTTGGGTGTGATTTGGATACATATAACAAAACATGTCTGTACAGACTGTATAAACATGTTTTGTTATATGTATCCAAATCACACCCAAAATACTATATTATGTAAAAATTCAAGTTCCATAAAATATTATTTATTTTTTTAGTTGTTTTAAAAAAAAGAAAAAAAAGAAGGTTTAGACAGTACTAAAATACGGGCGTCCGGACTAGAACCGGACTATATATATATATATATATATATATAGGAAATGATCCATAGAATACGTTAGCCAGGAGGACTATTTCAACTAAAGCTCATCCAGGCGTTCAAAATTAGAGTGAATGGCTGAGATGAGGGCCCAGCCGCTACTCCCTCTAGCTGCCCGGCCAAATTTCTTTTTGTTGTCACTTCTCCCTAGCAACCACCGGTCAAAACGATCAGTGTTTTTGACCGGCCGCTAGAGGGAGTAGCGGCCAACAAAAAGAAATTTGGCTTAATTACTGATTATCCTGATTATCCTCGTACATACAATTTATTAATCAGTAAAATAAAATAATAAAAAATTATAAGGATAATTATAAGGATAATTAGTAATTTTCTTTATACTTATCCTTACACTTATTAACAGATTATCCTTATACATATTACTTATTAATCAAGAAAATAAAATAATAAAAAATTATAAGGATAATTATAAGGATAATCAAGAATTATCTTTATACTTATCCTTATACATATTACTTATTAATCAAGATAAGGATAATTACTAATTATACTTATAATTTTTATTATTTTATTTTACTTATTAAAAAAGTAGTATGTACGAGAATAATCAAGATAATCGATAATTAAGCCAAAAAAAAATTTTGTTGGTCATTACTCCTCTAGCGGCCAATCAAAACACTGATCGTTTTAAATCTGTCTCAGCTAGAGAGAGTAGCGGTTGGGTCCCCATCTCACCCAAATCCGATGGACCCGTCTCTTCCAACCCGATAGATGGTGCTACACTAATATACCATTACCATTCATTCATTCATTCCATCAATAGTCTAAAAGGACTAATATAACTTATATATATATAAATATTCAAAATAATATTACATTTTTTTCCCAACTAGAAAAAAAGTTCTTTTTATGTAACCCATTCGCTTGTTCTTGTCATAATATCAAATATATTACAATCGCATTCATTCCTATACTATTACATAAGTAATCTAAGGGTTCGTTCTTCGCCTTGTTCAAATCCTCGCTTTATTACATAAGAGCCTTCTTCATCCGCTTCCGATTTTGGTCGATCTTGGTCAGTTCATATGGTTCAAGCAAGAGTGAGCATGACTAGCTCAAAGAAGTACTACAATTCTAATAAACAACATGCTTGAAACATAGAACTCATATATCTTCAATAATCGAACAATAGTTACAAAAGTTAGTACTATCGATAATTCAAAATAGCACTTCTTTTCCTTCAAAACGCTTTTCCAACAACCATATTCAAAGAGAATAACAATTATGGCTCAAGTCTATGAGCATCCATATAAGTTCTTTTGAAAAGGACAACCCGACACTAAGTCCGTAAGTCCCAAGATAGCTTACGAGCACTTCCGAGTGATCACTCATAGTAGATTTCTATGTCGATCAACACTACATTCATTAAACGTGTATACGCTTAAGTTGTGGCAACTCACGCTACTCTCGCCGTTAAACGACAAAAACATTTTAGCATACTTGGTCTTCGATTGAAAACCATACCAATATAACTCGAGAAACATAAATCATGCTTCGATGATTCATAATACAAGTCTAGCCAAAAGAATTAGCTTTGACTTCATCATTCAAGACATCATGCGAAAAGAATACATGAATTTCAAAGCTTGTCCAGACCGAATCGAACAAGGGTTAGAATACTTGCCTTTTAGCATTTTGCTTAATCGATTAACACACATATACACTTTAAGTCTCTATGATTCTACAATACATAATCATATAATGTACCACATTAGGTCATATATAATCAAGTATGTATACTATTATATCTTACCCTTCATCTCAATGTAAATCCTGACTTAGATTCGTTATTATGGTTTCCGGCTTTCATTACGTCATTCACATTCCGCTCATCTTCGATTAATTATTAACTTTTAATCAACATGCATTAGTGTCTTACAAGTACCTTACAATGTATTAACCATGTTATGATTACATCTTAATTCATTACTAACAAGTTCTCTTTCCTTCTACACTTGAAATCTTTCTTTTCTATCATTTTTCAGGATCGGCATATGGCCAACCAACAATCACTCAGATCTCATCACATCATACGCATGAAGTTAGCAAGTAGTGTGGTTCTCGCCTCGTTCTACCACACCGCGATGCGGCTTTTTAGCTTTGAGTCGCGCCACGCATGGACGGACTCAGGCCTCGCATAATTTTGCGCTTTGAAATTTTAGCGAACTTCCTGACGCATAACTTCTTCGCTTTAAGTCCGAATTGGTCCGCTCAAAAGCCTACGGTTCACAAATTTCATAATCTATGCGTTCATGCAAGAATTTTATCTATTTGACTTCGTTTGCTAAAATTTCACCTATGAGTTCATTTTTAACGAAAACGATAAACGTTCCTGAACGCTCAACGCTCGTTTCTTTGTTTCAAGTCGGAATCCAGTCATTTTTGAGTTCGCAACTCTATAATGACCAATATGACTTGTCTCCATCAAAAACCAACGTTTCCAACTTCAAACACAAAATACAACTTCCATTCTGAGAATTTCATAAATTCGACGATAATCGTCCAATCGTGTGAAGTCCGTCAAATCTTCATTACTAAGCGTTCTAAATGGATTTTAATCAACATAAAATCATTACAAGTTATTTACTACACCAACTTATAATCAAAGTAGGTTTTGACTCATTTTCATAAGTCATTGTCTTATTTAACTTATGAACTACAAATTCTCATTAAAATGACTTACTATGAACTTAAGTCCACTAATCAATGTTCTCATACTATAATCAACATACTAACCATCATATGACAATATATGACAAGTTCTTCATGATGTTAACAACTTATTAGAGTTCAAGTTGTTTATTCAACTTATGCGGCTTAAGTTCATTCCTTATTAACTTATTACATGATATTATCAAACCATCCCCATTCTCTATCAATCCTATCATAATAGAGATGAAAGAACATTGACACAAGATCATTACCTTTGAAGTCTAACTTCTTCTTCTTGAAAATCTAACTTTAACTTAAAAGTGCTTATTTGCTCTACCAAATAAGTAGCTTATATTTGAGAGGAGTTGAGAGGAAATTTTATCAAGAAAACAAACGATGGAGAGCTTGCTATTTATAGGCAACTTAAAGCTAGGGCATTATGGTCAACTAGACATCCCACCTCCTTATTCCACCTCCTCATTCCACCTCCTCAATTAATCTCATTAATTCCACCTCCTTACTATTCATAACTTTAGCTCTAAGTAAACTTGGCTAGCACAACACTTGCTCACCACCCTACTTGATCATCACACATAATCCTTGCCCATCAAGCTTACCCACTTCCTACTTGGTTCGACCCATGGATCAAGGCTTCTCATCGGGCTCTTGTTAATTAATCTAACTACTTTCTTAATGGGCTTTGTACTACCTAATTTGGACTCATGATATATCAAACACTTGGGCTTGATTGTCACATTATATCGACTCCTACTATTAGGTTTATAATCCTACAAGTCCATTCCCTTTATTCAATAACTTAACATACATACCTTACGATAATTCTAGTATACTAGCTCGATATTAATTCTTAATATACGCTATCTCATTCTTCATACATAATAGTATAAATACGTCAGATTATACTTACATTCAATACTTTCATATAATGACTACACATTATACGATCATCAACTCTCTTCCTTTAACGCTTAATAACCTAACGCTCCCAAATTAAGTCCACATGCTAAATATTACGCTTTCCATACTTAGGTTATTATTACATAATCAATATCACCTCGATATTATAACGTTACGATATTTCTCGAAAGTTCAAAAATAATTCTTGAGCGTAAATCGATAAATAATGTTTTTCAAAAAATTTCTAAAACTTTTATTTTCGCTTTTAGAAATTCAAACACTTTAATTCTCCCACGTAGTTAAAATACTACGACGTCTCCGACGCTTCTAGGTTATAAAATCCACCTTCATCTTCTCAACACGCAATAATAATAAATAATATTATTTTATTCATTATTAAAAGTAATTACAAAGGTTCGATTTTCCTGTATGCTACACTCTCCCCTTATAAGGATTCTCGTGCCCCAGATCTCGCTTATAAAAAAAAAATTACACAAATAAATGCGGTAATTCTTTTTCATCATTTCTTTTAACTCCCACGTTGCTTCTTCTGCATCGTGGTTCTTCCATATCACCTTCACGGAGGGTATGACTTTATTCCGCAGAACTTGTTCTTTTCTATTGATAATTTGAATCGGTGTTTCCTCATACGTTAAGTCCTTCTCGACATGAATAGGCTCATATTCTATCACATGCTTATAATCCGGCTTATAAGGACGCAATACCGATACGTGAAATACATTATGTATTCGTTCTAGGTTTGGAGGTAATGCTAACATGTAAGCTACCTCACCTACCCGTTTCAATACTTCGAAAGGTCCTATAAACCTCGGACTTAACTTCCCTTCTTTCCAAAACGATCTTTCCTTTCCAGGAGATACTTTTAGAAATACGTACGAACCTACTTCAAACTCTCGATTCTCTCTATGTACGGATCCGTAAACTTCTTCTCGTCTGCCTTGAGTCGCTAGAAGACGATCTCAATCTTTTTTGACAATATCCACTATTTGTTGTACCAAATTCTCGTCCCAACATTCGATGCTCTCTCTACCTCATCCCAATACAAAGGCGCTCTAGCATTTTCTCCCATACAAAGCTTCGTAGAGGTGGCATACCTATGCTTGCATGATAACTATTGTTATACGCAAACTCCACTAATGGTAGATGATCATCCCAACTACCCTTGAAATCCATGACGCAAGATCTTAGCATATCTTCTAACGTCCCGAATTGTCTCTCGCCTCATTCCATCCGTCTGTGGGATGATATGTCAGACTCACTTCAACGCGCTCCCAATCGCTTCAGAGACTTCTCCAAAAGTTCGACGTGAATCGTGGATCACGATCCGACACAATCGATATCGCACTCCATGTCTAGAGATTATTTCCTTAATATAAAGTCTAGCTAATCGGTCTAAGTTATACTTAACCCTAATTGGCAAAAGTGAGCCGACTTCACAACCGGCCCACTATTACCCAAATCGCATCATACCCCTCGTCAGTTGGAAGTCCCACCACAAAATCCATCGTGATATTCTCCCACTTCCACTCCTAATTTCTAATGACCGTAGTAAGCCACTAGGTCGCTGATGTTCTACTTAACTCTCCGACAAGTCAAGCACCTACTCACATACTCGCTATTTCTCTCTTCATGTTCTACCACCGAAAACTCGTCAAGATCTTGATACATCTTAAGATACTACCAGATGAATCAAAACCTCAACTATGAGCCTCTTGTAGAACTCGCGCCTTTTAATTTCGCCTCATTTGGAACCCAAATTCTTCCTTCAAATCTCAATAATCCCTCATTATCAAGATCAGACTTAATATCTTTTCCATTAGCTAGCCGCCTTCTTCATCCGGCCACACTCATCCGCTTTTGAGTCAGACTTCTTTAACTCTCTCTACAATGGCTCTGCTGCATCTCCATCGCAAATAGTATTTGTCCTCCTTCACTTGGCAGCTTCACTCCCAACTCCATCCTAGCCATCTCTCTATCAATCAACTCAGCTTGAGTCATTAACAAAGACAACTTTTCCCCACCCTTCCTACTTAAGGCGCTTCTAAGAATCACATCGGCTTTTCCTCGGTGATACAGATTTCACAAATGTAATCCTTTATCAACTCCAAATGCATCTCCTCCGCCTCATATTCAACTCCTTCGTGTGAAGATATATTTTAGACTTTTGTGGTCCGTAGTATATCTCACATTTTTCTCCATAAAGATAATGTCTCCATATCTTTAGAGCAAAAACTATCATGCGCCAGCCTCGAGATCATGAGTAGGTAAACTTTCTCATAATCCTTCAATCGCTTAGATGCATACGCAAATGACCTTGCCATACGCAGCATGAGCACGCAACCAAGTCCTCTATGCAAAGCATCGCTATAAACTACAAAATTTCCTATATCATCGGTAATGACAACACAAAGTGCCTCACTCAACCTCTTCTTCAGCTTCTTGAAAACTGTTCTCACACTTATCACCCAAGCGTATTTCACCGCCTTCCTCGCTCAAGTTAGTCAACTGAGTAGCTATCTTCAAAAAAATCTCGATGAATCTTCGATAGTAACCCGCTAACCCTAGGAAACTCCGCACCTCACCGGCATTTTTTTGGTTGTTCCTAATTCATCACGGCTTCCACCTTCACCGGATCTACTCGAATTCCCTCACGGTCAATGATACGACCTAAAAATCAAGACTTTTCTCCAACCAAAATTCACACTTAGTGAATTTCAGATACAACTTCTCTTTTCTTAAGGTCTCCAACACTAATCTTAGGTGTTCAAATGATCTTCTTCCGCGCCCTTAGAATATACTAGAATATCATCTATAAACACCACGATTTAACTTGTCCAAATATTGTTTAAACACTCTTTTCATCATATCCATGAATGCAAATTGGTGCATTTGTCAACCCAAACGACATCACTAAAAACTCAGAATGACCATAACGAGTCCCGAATGCCGCTTTTCGCACATCCTCCTTCCTAACCTTCAACCGATGATACCCCGCTTCTTAAATCTATTTTAGAAAATACTTAGCCCCTTTCAACCGATCAAAGAGATCATCGATCCCGGGCAATGGGTATTTATTCTTTATCGTTAACTTGTTCAACTCTCTATAGTCGATACAAAGTCTTAACGATCCGCCTTTTCTTCGACAAATAGTACCGGTGTTCTCTCCCACTGGCGACACACTCTACTGAATGTACTTCCGATCCAACAGCTTCTTGCAACCGCACCATCAACTCCTTCATCTCCACCGGGCGCCATACGACACGGCAAGCTTCTCGAAACCGGTGCCGCCCCCGCACAATGTCTATCACAAACTCGGCCTCCCTATCCGGCTGAAAGACCAGCAATTCACTTAAAATACATCGGCAAATTCTCTCACTATAGGTATTTGTTCCATGGTTGCTACCACTGGGTATCAACAACATGGCATGTAACCCTACGATCCCTTCCTCAAGAATTTCCTAGTTTGTGGTCATGGTTAGACAACACGAACGTCCCCACGATCTATTCCCCGTAAAATACTACCCAAGGTTGTTCTAACGCCTTAATGTTCACACATTTCTTTTGACAATCTATAATTGCCCCATGGTTAACTAACCAATCCATTCCGAGAATTACGTCAATTCTCCTAACTTTATCGATATTAGATCTACCGATAATTTACAACCCCGTATGTCTACACAACAACTCTTGTGAACATCTTCAATAGAATTATCTCTTCGCTTGCTACCTTAATATTTAAAGGTATAGGCAACTTTTTTTCGAAGTAATCCTAATCGCTCAGCAAAATCGCATGCTATAAATGAACAAGTAGCACCTTAATCAAACAAAGACGTACGCATTGATATCGCTGATCGTAATAATACTCACGACGACGCCCCCCCGATGCAACCGCATCTTGATCATCATGTTAAAGGTACGACCCATCGGCCTACCCGGCCAAGGCTGGACCTCCAATAGCTAACTTACCGCTATTAGTGCCCCTGCCCCCGTCCCGTCCCTTTCTTCTAGCAGCTTTTTTTCCATGTGGTCAGTTGATCCACACACAAAGCATCCGTGATTCTTCTTCTGACTTGGACAATTTGGCGCATGTGCCCCTCCCCGTCCACATTATAGCAGCAGACGGCCTTCCCTTGAGATGACTCCTAAGCTGAGTCTTCCCACAGTCTCTGCAGCCTCCATTCTTCTCTCTCGTCTCCTTGCTTCACCCCAGTATTCCTGCAGCTAAATACCTTCCTCTTCCTCCGACCTCGCCACTTCCACTGCTCCCCAATCTTGACTCTCCCATCAACCTTTCCTTTATTCTTCTTTTCTTTGTGGTATTGGCTCAACGCCTCACTACCACCTTCTATGATTATCGCTTTCTCTAAAATGGTTCCAAAAGAAGTACTTTGAAACACCAAAATACTTGCTATAGAGCCAGTGGTTTCAAGCCCCGCCGAACTGTCGCACCTTCCTCACACCTCGCATCCACTGTGTGAGCGAACCTCGCCAGCTTCATTGAACTTGGCAAAGATATTGGGGAACCATCATGTCCCCTTGTTTCAACTCCAAAAACCGTGATTCCATCCTTCCTCACATGCTCGTGGGAAAGTAGTTCTCAAGAATATCTCCTCGAACCTATCCCACGCCAAATTCGCTATCCCAACCCTAAATTCGATTGGCTTCCCACCAAAAGTTGGCCTCTCCTTCATCATATAGGTCGCAAAGGCAACCTTCTGGGCCTCATCGACATTTGCTATTACAAATGCCTTTTCTATCTCCTTAACCCACGCTTGGGCTTTGATAGGGTCCGTAGTTCCTTTGAACTCCCATGACCCACACTCTTGAAATCCTTAAGGTAGTAGCTCGTATACTCCCGGATTTACTTGGGATATTAGCCCTCGCTCTATTAAATGCGGCGGTTATTAAGTTAACAAACTCCTCAGATCGGATTAACCTGACCTCCTCCTATTGATTTACATTCGCTCTTGTTACGCTGCACTTCTTCTTGGTGGCATTTTGTCGATATAATAAACACATTACGTTATTATTCTTTCTTTATTAGTTATCATTTAATATTAAACAATAACGCCAACATCCATAACACATTGCTTTCCATAAAAAGAACTTATATTCATTCTTCGTAGTATAATACTACATCGGCTACATACTCAAATTTAAGTCCGATATTACATTACTTTCCGCTATCACTTTCCAAAAATTGATTTACAAAAGACTACCCTTTACTATACAAAAAGGGCTTTACGTCACTACTACTTACAAAATATTTACATACTACCTTAAATACCACTAATCTACATCCGCCAAAGGCATTATCGAAATCGCTTGGCAAGACCGAAGAATGATATCACTACTAATAAGATGCCGTGGTTTGCCCCACCTCCACCGGATATCCAAATTAATCGTCATTGAAAATCCATATCTATGAGAACTCCTATAGATATAGGACATTCTCCCTATCTTCTCGCACCTTAGTCTTTAGCTCCTCCTCGAGCTCAAAGACCTCGTGCTTTTAAATCATGGACTTTGTCCTTAGCCAAAATCCGCTCATCATGCTCCTGCTCCCACATGGACTCGACATCGCCTTGTCCTCTCTAAGCATTTGAGCTCGCTTTTCAGCCTCCTTAACCTCCCCGACAAGAATGGATATTTCTATCCAACACCGATATGAACAGAGACATCATCGACCCCCCGAGCTATCTCAAATCGCTATAGCCACCGGGTTAAAGGAGACCGCCTCTACCTCCTCCTCTATCATCCCACAAACACCGACATATAGTCACTTTCCTCTCGAGTCTCCAGCACTCAATAATCACTACATCCGCTCACATTGCTATAGGTTCTGGTGAAACCTCTATTTGGTTCACCGACTTTCACTAATGGCTTGACCACCTACATACATTCCGCTTTACTCCTGACATCTACACAAAATAATTAAGTTGATTAGTACACGCCAAGAGAATAATAACAACACATAACATAATCATAATGCATTTTTATAAGGTTATTTTCTTCAGACTTTTTTCGACTCTCTTAAGGTTATGACTTAAGGTTTTAATCCCCCCCTTTAAGTTTTATAACCTAATGCTTTGATACCAACCTCGTGACGCCCCCAAATCCGTGTCTCTTCCAACCCGATGATGATGTGCTACACTATACTACCATTCATTCATTCATTCATTCCATCAATAGTCTAAAAGGACTAATATAACTTATATATATATATATATATATAAATATATTCAAATAATAATACATTACCTGTGTTCTTTGTAACCCATTCGCTTGTTCTTGTCATAATATCAAATATATTACAATCGCTCATCTATACTATTACATAAGTAATCTAAGGGTTCATCTTCGCTTCTTCGCTTTTTGTCTCGCCTTTCGAGCCTTCTCTGGGCTTTCGATCTTAGTCAGTGTTCATATGGTTCAAGCAAGAGTGAGTATGACTAGCTCAAAGAAGTACTACAATTCTAATAAACAACATGCTTGAAACATAGAACTCATATATCTTCAATAATCGAACAATAGTTACAAAGTACTATCGATAATTCAAAATAGCACTTCTTTTCCTTCAAAACGCTTTTACACAACCATACTCAAGAGAATAACAATTATGGCTCAAGTCTATGAGCATCCATAAGTTCTTTTGAAAAGGACAACCCACACTAAAGTCCGTAAGTCCCAAGTATAGCTTACGAGCACTTCGAGTGATCACCCATAAGACTTATGTCGATCAACACTACATTCATTAAACGTGTATACGCTTAAGTTGTGGCAACCTCACGCGCTCGTTGTTAAACGACAAAAACATTTTAGCATACTTGGTCTTCGATTGAAAACCATACCAATATGACTCGGTAAACATAAATCATGCTTGACAGATTCATAATACAAGTCTAGCCGAAAGAATTAGCTTTAACTTCATCATTCAAGACTTCATACGAAAGAATACATGAATTTCAAAGCTTGTCCAGACTGAACTGGAACAAGGGTTAGAATACTTGCCTTTAGCATTTGCTTACTAATTAACACACGTACACTTTAAGTTTCTATGATTCTACAATACATAATCATATAACGTTCCACATTAGGTCATATATAATCAAGTATGTATACTATTATATCTTACCCTTCATCTCAATGTAAATCCTGACTAAGATTCATTATTAGGGTTTTCGGCTTTCATTACGTCATTCACATTCCGCTCATCTTCAATTGATTATTAACTCTTAATCAACATACATTAGTGTTTTACAAGTACCTTACAATGTCTTAACCATGTTATGATTACATCTTAATTCATTACTAACAAGTTCTCTTTCCTTCTACACTTGAAATCTTTCTTTTCTATCATTTTCAGGATCAGCGCCATGGCGCCAACAATCAATCACTCAGATCTCTCATGCATGAAGTTAGTTAGCAGTGTGTGGTTCCTCCTCACCTCACCATGGCACGCTGGGGGATTTTAGGCTTGAGAGTCACACCAGCGCGACTCGTGTGCCTCGCATAATTTTGCAGCTTTTAAATTTTAGCTAACTTCCTAACGATAACTTCTTCGCTTTTAAGTCCGAATTGGTCCGCTCAAAAGCCTACGGTTCACAAATTTCATAATCTACGCTGCTCATGCAAGAATTTTATCTATTTGACTTCGTTTGCTAAAATTTCACCTATGAGTTCATTTTAACGAAAACGATAAACGCTCGTGAACGCTCAACGCTTGCTTTCTTCGCTTTCAAGTTAGAATTGGCCATTTTCAAGTCCGCAACTCTATAATGACCAATATGACTTGTCTCCATCAAAACCAATGTTTCCAACTTCAAACACAAAATACGACTTCCATTCCGAGAATTTCACTTAATTCGACGATAATAATCGCCCAATCGTGTGAAAGTCCGCCAAATCTTCATTACTAAGCGCTCTAAATGGATTTTAATCAACATAAAATCATTACAAGTTATTTACTACACCAACTTATAATCAAAGTAGGTTTTGACTCATTTTTATAAGTCATTATCTTATTTAACTTATGAACTACAAATTTTCATGTAAATGACTTGCTATGAACTTAAGTCCACTAATCAATGTTCTCATGCTATAATCAACATACTAACCATCATATGACAACATATGACAAGTTCTTCATGATTTTAACAACTTATTAGAGTTCAAGTTGTTTATTCAACTTATTCTACTTTAAGTTCATTCCTTATTAACTTATTACATGATATTATCAAACCATCCCCTTCTCTATCAATCCTATCATAATAGAGATGAAAGAACATTGACACAAGATCATTACCTTTTAAGTCTAACTTCTTCTTCTTGAAAAATCTAACTTTAACTTAAAAGTGCTTATTTGCTTCTACCAAATAAGTAGCTTATATTTGAGAGGAGTTGAGAGGAAATTTTATCAAGCAAACAAATGATGGAGAGCTTGCTATTTATAGCAACTTAAAGCTAGGGCATTATGGTCAACTAGACATCCCACCTCCTTATTCCACCTCCTCATTCCACCTCCTCAATTAATCTCATTAATTCCACCTCCTTACTATTCATAACTTTGCTCTAAGTAAACTTGGCTAGCACAACACTTGCTCACCACACTACTTGATCATCACACATAATCCTTACCCATCAAGCTTACCCACTTCCTACTTGGTTCGACCCATGGATCAAGGCTTCTCATCGGGCTTGGTTAATTAATCTAACTACTTTCTTAATGGGCTTGTGCTACCTAATTTGGACTCATGATATATCAAACACTTGGGCTTGATTGTCACATTATATTGACTCCTACTATTAGGTTTATAATCCTACAAGTCCATTCCCTTTTATTCAATAACTTAACATACATACCTTTACGATAATTCTAGATACTAGCTCAGATATTAATTCTTAATATAATGCTATCTCATTCTTCATACATAATAGTATAATACGTCGATTATACTTACATTCAATACTTTCATATAATTATACTATCACATTATACGATCACAACTCTTACTTTTCCTTTAACGCTTAATAACCTAACGCGCTCCTCAAATTAAGTCCACAAATGATAAATATTACGCTTTCCATACTTTTAGGTTATTATTACATAATCAATATCACCGTCGATATTATAACGCTACGTATTTCTCGAAGTTCAAAAATAATTCTTCGATTATCCAAGCGTAAATCGATAAAATATTAAACTTTTTTCTAAAAAATTTCTAAAAAATTTTATTTTCGCTTTTAGAAATTCAAACACTTTAATTCTCCCATATAGTTAAAATACTACGATCGCTCCCACATTTAGCTTTTCTAGGTTATAACTCGAATTGACCTTCATCTTCTCTCTCAACACCTAATAATAATAAATAATATTATTTTATTCATTATTAAAAGTAATTACAAAAGGTTCGATTTGTCCTGGCGGTTTACGCAAAGCTTAAACAGTTTCCCTTGTTCTGCTTGCATTCCCCGCATGTGCATAAAAAAAATAGGAGTACCTGCGGTAACCTTCATTTCCTATCTGACTCATCTAGTCTTCTTCAGGGGTGGAAACATTGGACTGACGAGGTCCTCGCAAATTCTAATTATTTAGATATATTGGAGAGGGTTGGCATTCTCCATTGCATTTAGCTATTCAAAGATCTTCACATCCAATATAACCATAATGCTCTTACTGTCTTGATTTCACGCTGGTGCTCCTCCACATGTACAATTGTCACTACTTGGTGGGAGTTTACCCCAACTTTAGAGGATGTTTATGCCTTTTACTAGTAAGCCTCTTCTCTATTTTGTTCATTTTTTCTCATTTTCCTTGGATTATGAGCTCATTGTGGACTATATCTTGTAGCCTTCCTGTTATTGCCTCGGCATCTTGTATCCCATCTAGCTTGTCTCCTAGAGATGTTGAGTGTATTGCTTACTTGACAGAAGCTTTCAGACGGCCTCCCAATTATAACTCGCAATATCAAGGTGATATGCTCCTTCCAAACTTTGAGACCTCTAACCGACAAAAGAATTCCTGGTAATCTTGAGTACGTTACTTCTTTAGGGATTATAAGCCCGACCACTAGAATAGTTTTAAATATGACAAGTTTGTCCTCACTCTCTATAAGGAGCCTTGCCCTTCTCCTTTGGATGCTTACTTGGTTTGACAACTTTGTTATCTCGAGGTCTGGATGTTCCTCTTGCTCCTCTCTTCTTAAGAACCTTGTATCATCATTAGAACGAATCCGACCTCGCCATGAAGGAATTTTTTAAGAGGTACTCATTTTTGTATTTTCATTTTTGCCATTCATAATGCACTTTTTCTCTTTGTAGACACTCAAAATTTTTCTTTCCTTTTACTAACAATGCAGAAGGGCAAAAACATCTTTTTACACCCCGTAGACAACCCTGAAGGAGGAAAATATCAGTATTTTAACCCTCGAGACAACCCCGTGAATACAAAGATGTAATTTTACTAACACAACATCAACAACAATCGTACGACTGAGGATAGGCTTACAAAGAACTGCCGCAGTAATCCCGAGTGTAAACTACATAAGACAGATCCACAGAATACCCGAGAATACCGTAAGATGCTATTATGGTCATGGACTAATCTTCTCAAATTTAGAAATGATCAAGCCCGATGTCGTTGTGTAGCTCTCAGAAAGAGCTTTTCGGAATGGTATGACACATCTCCCAATTATCCCCAGATTGAAAGGAGCGAGCTTTCCAGTGCACAACAAGGCAAATGACTAGTTGACATCTACTTAGGGATGTTTTCTATCTTCCCAAACTCAGAATTGGGCAAATAATATACCATTACAAAGCTATCGGAAAGAGCTTTCCAGAATGATATGACAGGTCTCCTAACTCATACCAGATTGAGAGTTATGGACGTTTAAGCGGATAACACAAAAGTTAACTTCGCAGTATAAAAACCGAGAAAATGTCGCCCACTTTAAGGCTATCATAGGTGTACCTGCGGTTGCCTCCAGTACACTTGCAGATCCCCCTTTTTTCCTCTTTAAATACACAAATTTCAGCTCATTTGGAGAGAGAGAGAGCATTACTAGAGAGAGAGAGTTCGATTGTAGATAGAGAAAGGCTCAATTTTGGCTTTAAAACACCCATAAATCCAACTTAACTTAGCATTATACATATAGATCTTACTTTTAGCAAAGTTTTATAGCTCAAATACATGTTTTTACGAAGTTTATTCCATCTTTTTAGAGGTGATTAGCCCCTCTTCAGTCATATCTCGAGCAAATATGTAAGATCTTCTTAGTTTCATGTTTCTTTACTGCTTTAATAATATATAAGCGCTATATATATATATATATATATATATATATATATATATATATATATATATATATCTTTGCTAGTTGTGCGTGTATCTAACTTTTTACCAATTATTTTGAGTATATAGTGAAAGTAGTATGCATACAAGCCAATCATGTATGATGATAAAGCATATACTTTGTAACCAATCTTATTTATTTAATAATAAATGAATTATTTATTAAAGGCATTTATTATCTACATGTTACTGTTTTAATAATATGTGATAAACCCATATTTTTAAGCAATGCTTTTAGAATCATGATGAGATCATGCTAATGTGATCTAAATTCTTAGATAGTTTAAAACTAAAATGTTCTCAATCGATGTATTACTAAAAAGGGGATTAATGAATCTGGATAGATTGATACATACGTTGTTTGCTCATTCGATGAGAATGATTGATCTCATGATCATTTGTGTGGAGACACTAAAGCAAGTATATAGGTGCTTATTAGAGAATAAGTTCATTGAACATGACTCGCTAAGGAATACCTAATGGAGTTTTACTTGCCTGTCAATAGGAATTCCTGTAGTGATAGTAGTACAAATGATCCTTAGACTTGAGATCATCATAGTATCTTATGTATAATGAATTACATTTTGACTTATTCCTTAAGACCCTTATAGGATATCAAAGGGTATGCTTGGGTGTAACAAGTTATATATGGAGATAATGAATGATCAATATAGAATCTACCCCTTCTAGTAAAAGAATAAAAATGTCCTATGTGATTCGATAAATGACAACCCAGGAATACTTGGCCAAGGTGAAATGAAATTAGAAAGTAGTTTCTAATTTGCATTTATTCAAAGTTGTGCATTTGGGAATCAAAATACATTTAATTAAATAAAATAACACTTGATAGTAATTCCATGTCTTATATTTAATTGGGACATTGTATGGTGGAAGGAATAAATTGTACGGTAACTATTTACTCAAATGTTCTTTTATGATTAATGTTGAAATCTATATTATCTGGAAGTCATTGATCGCTAGGGAGGCTTATCCTTATTGTAGAATAAATATTATTTATTTAAATAAATTAATAGTTTAATTAATTTATTTATTTAAATAAGATTAGAATTCTTCTAATTTGATTTATTCACAACCGATTAAATATGGAGAACCTAAATGGTTACACCATAAAAGGAATAATAATTATTTAAGAAGTTAATGACATAATCGTAATAATATGTTAAGTGTATTTAATTTAATCTATGGTGATAGAGTAAATTAAATAGCTTAATATTTATTATTTAATATTTTAGAAATATTAAATATAAATTAATAAGAGGAGTTTTATTAATATTATTACAATTATTATTATTTTAATTTTTAAAGGAGATTGAGAATTAATTTAATATAAGTACTCTCATTTATTCTTAATAAGATTAGGAGGCAAAATTAATTAAATGAGTTTAATTAATTATCCCTAAAAAGATTAGGGAGCCTATTTAATTAAAGAAGTTTAATTAAATAAATAATACCTTATTATATTAAATAGGGTTACCTAATATCTTTATAAGAGGAGTCTTATATCAAATATCATATATACGTGATTCCAATAATTGGAGAGTACGCCTCTTTTTTCTATAGAGATGTTTGAATGGTGTTTGAGCCAATACACCATTCTTCTTGAAAATTCTTCTTCCTTGGTGGATGACCTATAGAGGCCATATATTTGGGTGGCTAACATTGATCAAAGGAAGGAATCTACCTAGTGATTTAAGGAGATCGCGGAGAAGTAGGAGTTGAACTTGTACCTGTGGAAGCTCGTATCTACAAGGACATGATTCCATAACTTCTTGTTCTTTGTTTTAATTAATAATATGCATAAAGGATGATCCGGGTAATTAGTTTTTGAAATTTTTTAAAATTTGATTTTATTTTACTTCGCCTTTATTTTGCAATTTGATTGCGTCTATGATTTTCACAAAACCTTACAGTGGTATCAAAGCCAAACTTTATGCGAATTATTAATTGTTTAGATTCCATATATGTATGGGTATGTATTTAGAATAACTTATTAGACATAATTTGTTGAATAAAATTTATTTTAAAAAAAAAGAAAAAAAGAAGAAAAGCCGTAATCAAATTCGAAAAACTTGTTGTTTAAAATTCTGTGATTCGTATGGCCACCATCCTGATTCCTGAACCTGCATCTGTTAATACTAATATGTATGTGTGTGTGTGTGTGTGTGTGTGTGTGTGTGTGTATATATATATATATATATATATATATATATATATAATGTTCTTAATAATTTTATAATTAAAATAAAGAATTTATTTTAATCTTTAAATTTGATTTCATGCAACTTAAAATTGCCCATTAAATGATATTCATATATATGTGGAATGATTTTATTCATGAGATGAATATTTTATTTATTGATACATATGATGATATGTATGATAATAAATGAGATTGATTATGAACTATTGACCAATGTGATTGGATAAATTTTGGTTGAATGTTTGAATGAATGGGTTTTATTAAATGGGGTCTGCGTGTGATGCCCCCAAAATAGGTCCACACGACCCATTCTGAGTCGCCAGATATCATACTATAAAAATCAAATACAAACTTCATTTATACAAATGTTGAACTGTCGTATAGAATACGACCACAGTTAAACTGTGAGTTTTAATACAAATGTATGTAACTCTCATGGTGCCTTGACCACAACCTTACAATGGTACTTTACATAAAAGTACAGTCAAAAACTATTTTAGAAATTAAAATCTTTGGGAAGTTCTCAAGAAAACCTTCGTACATGGGAGGCCATGCGTCTAGGTTATGATAGATATCATATATCCACAGAATTATCCTTGGTTGACCCAATAGACCCCAAAGAAAAACGAGAAGATTACTATCATGTTCTTTCCAATGGTGAGTCTTCTCTTGACATATAATTATCTCCACTGTCTGCAATTGAAAATTATATTTCAACCAAACTCCAAGATCATATAGGTAGTGCTCGTAGATATACTCAGCAAGTGGATGTGCACAACCCTGTCTTATGATAACACGAGGTTGTATGTCATTAGACATCTTGTATGATAGTGGCAAAACACCCTTCAAAAGTTGGGTTCACCTCACCCTATTCGGTTCACCAAAATTAAATATCAAATGACGTATACAATACGACACACTTATCTAAAGTTCTCAATAAAATTATTTACATACTATTTAGGGAGAACCTCAACAGCTATAGACCACCGTTCTATTCTCCTGTTACCCCCGCTTGACCCAGCTACACTCTTATTACCTGAAAGGAATTGTGAAGCAAAATGGGTGAGCACAACTAGCCCAGTAAATAATATCATGACTAAAGATAATTTACATCATAAATAGCCTTCATCAGTAATAAATCAGAGATTTAGAACATATGGTAGATGATAAAACTTTTCAACCATAGTTGCAGCGGAACGAGCAATCCATTAGAAGAGTCAAATAGACCATAAAGTCTATTATCTTCTCCACGTTAAAAGTCCACCAACAATGTTTTATCCCTGTAACATCAATCAACAGTTCCTTTCCACAATCATATGAATAACTTATAATCATAATTGTGATTTTAAATTCCTCTTCGCTTTCGGGATGAAAGATAATTTTCATCACCTATCTTTACCGAAACATCAAAGATCATGGTTATACCAAATCACAATTCTCACATTTAAATCTTACTTAATAAATTCATCTTTTACTACTGACCAAAGATATTCATTATCATTTCATCTTTTTGCACTACAGTGTCGATGACATAAAACCCGTATTTTAGAAGAGTGAAGTAGAGCATAATATCTACTATCTTCTACTTAATTTAAAAGTTTATTATCAATATTTTATCATTTGAGACTCGACTTTTAATAAATAATCCACATCATCGAATCACCCACACTTTTCTGCCGAGGATATTCACTAATATCACATCCATGAATTATCCATGCACTACGGGCCAAGGATATTCATTATTATCACATCCATGAATTAATATTTCATTGCTGAGACTCAACTCAATAAACAATCCACATCATCGAATCATCCCTGCACTACAGACCAAGGATATTCGTTAATATCACGACCACGAATTATCTATGCACTACGGGCCAAAGATAATCGTGTTTTCATCAACGGTCATGATCATACCATAAAACAATTCATCTTTGCACCATTGGCCGAAGAGAATCCATGGACATAATCATACCAAAAACAGTCCATCAATGCACTACGGGCCAATGAGGACTTTTACCACATCATTTGTAACATTATGGTCAAGATTATACCGAATAATCCCTGGTCATAATCATACCAAGTCCATCTATTCACTACAGGCAACAGATGACTTTCATCATAATATAAGCATGAGGATAATGACAATGATATAAAGAATCAATCGAATGAGATAAAGGATAAATATTAAATATTTATAATACAATTTATCCAGCATTCAATAATAACCAAATGTTATCAATCACTTAATAATCTCATAATCTAATATCATTAATATTATAACAATATTTTAATCATTTCTTAAACTTATAAACAATTTATTTAAATTGTTTACACTTTACCAAATAATACATTTAATCATTCAAAAATGCCATTCTCATAAGATTTCATCACCAATGATCAAATCCTTCATCAAAAATCTGCATATTCCTTATATAGGATTCCCAAGCCATAAAATCCTATTTTCTAATTTTGTTACTTCACATAACATATTTAATTCATTTACTCATAACTAGTTCATTTTCATGAAAAATACCAAATCAGTCCCAAAAATATTTATTTTCTTGGATTTAGCAGAATATAGTCCCATATTGAACATATATATTTCTCGAAAATTTTTAAAATTCATTTACTATTTTTCATATGGCCAAAACTGCCGAATATTTAGACATTTATCATAAATTACACTTTTGTCCAAAAATTCTAAAACTACAAGGTATACTCCTGTTATATATATGTACTCCCAATAAAAATTTCACCAATTTTGGAGTTAACCACAAGGAGTTATATGGGTTTACTTTAAAAATAGCCTTTTCCCATAAAATTCATAACTCCTAATCTATACATCCAAAAATCGCAATTTTTGGACACAATCTAGAAAACTCATCAAATTATCATTTCAAATTTTTCCAGAATTTTTGAGCGTCAGAAAAATTACGGAACTGCAAATGGATTTTTGTCCGCTATGCGGTAATCCACGTAGACAGATCATTTCCACAATTTAATAAGAAATTAATACAAAGGAGCATTCACCATGCATATGGTAATCCACATAGACAGGTTATTCCAACAGAATAATAAAAAATGGAATAACAGAAGAATTTACCATGCATGTGATAGAATCGCACGACGCATGTGTTATTCCCAATGAATAATAAAGAATGGAACCGGTCATGCGTAATCCGCATAAGATGTGATATTCAAATGAGAATAATAATAAAGAATGGAATAACAACATAATTCACCAGGCATGCGATAGATCGCAAAGGCATGTTATTTCAACAGAATAATAAAGAATGGAACCAGGTCATTCGTAATCCGCATGCATGTGATATTCCAATGTAATAATAAAGAAGAATCTTAACCGTGTCATGCGTAATCACACGCATGGATATTCCAATGAATAATAAAGAATGGAATAATAGAATAATTTCACCAAGTATGCAGTACTTCGCATGCACAGGTTATTCCAATATAATAATAAGGAATGGAATAACAATAGCTCTCTTCATGAATACGAAAGAAATAATACCCCTTACCTTAGAAGAAAACTGGATACTTGAATAGTGAGGTAGCAGACTTCTCTTCTTCTTTCTCTTTATAATTTCTCTATATAATAATTGCTCTATAGCTTTAGTGACTTGGTGAGAAATGAAGGAAGAATGAGCTTCTATTTATAGAAAAATATAGTTTCGATAATTGCACGTTTTGGGGCTCGAAATATTACTGTATAATACCTTCCTCTTTTTCTTCATTTTTAATTTAGTCCTGCAAGTATTATCAAACTTGCACCACCTCCCCTAATAGTAAATAATGTGAATCAATAGTTCAATCATGTGAATCAATAGTTATAATCATGTGAAAATACGAATTACAGTATAGTACCTCCATCTATAACTCCATTTTTAACTTAGTCATGCAAGTATTATCAATCTTGCACCAACTCCCCTAATAATACAAGAATGTGAATCAATAGTACATATATGTGAACAAATAGTTATAATCATGTGAATTAATAGCAATTAATTGCTCATTTATCCGGTTAATTACCCGATTGGTCAATATAACCTCCAAATATCAATTATTATCGAAATAAATGTCAATTTTCACTAACACTAATAATTCCAACACAATGGAAATATTTTTCTCAACAATTTCATTTTTTTAAATTTCAAAGTTTGACTTTTTCTGAAAAAGTCAACTGTTGACTTTTTTGACCAAAAAGTCAACCCCGACAAATTTTGTGTTTATAGTATATTTCTACTAATTTCATCGTTCCAGACTCAAATATCACGTCTGCGTCTCCAAATTCAACTTCGAATTCAAATTCAATTTTTAATAACATTCATCATTAATACTATAACTCACAATATTTAACAACCAGGTCGTTCCCAGGAAAGAGGGGGCTTTCCGATAAGGATTTCTCCTTATTGGCGCGCAATTAAGTGACCAAAACTCTCCTTGACAGAACTTCTAGACATTGTTAATATTGCAAATAATAATATGAATAAATTTGTCATCTCAATTATTGATTTAATAATATAACATATTATGCAAATGATACTGTGACAATAATTGAATCAATAATATGAGAGATATGATGTAACAATTCATCAGTAGCAATAATTGAGTATAACCGCGAGTGACTTCTCACGTAAGCATCAATAATCAATACTGGTGTTTCTTATGCAACCACGCGTATTCATCGTACTTTTACTTACTAGCGAGTAGTTCAACAGTTTTAACGGTAACACTTTCGCTGTTATTTTTATAAAAAGATAATTATGTCGTTTTCTTACTACGACAATAGTTCCGTTGTGGAGTCCACCAATGATTGTGCTGTCCTACGGATATTCCCCGATAAAAAGAATATTTTATAACAACTTGCATACTTTGAAAAAATTTCACATATCACCCTTAACTTTAACCTTTTATCAATTTAACCATTTACTAAATAGAATAATTATAAGAAAATTGAATACTTTCATTTCATAAAATTCGGGGTCTCACACTGCATACCTCGTCTTTTTTGGTTTTCTTCTTGATGTAAATTTATATGTACTCCCCTTGACTGCTGATCAAGGTTTTTATTTAAATTAAATAGTTTATGTAATAGGATTAGTTAGAATTTCTCGAAGAACCGGAGATCAAGGAGAAATGAGCGCTCGAATACCCGTTTGTAATGGAGCCCATGTTTAAATGTAATAGTTATATTTAAATATTTATTCTTGCACCCTTAGGTTTGACCTTTTGGTTCACTTGGTGGCTCTAGTGAACCAAACTATAATAAAAGTTCATAATCAATCCGAGTAGAATATAGTATTCTATATATGCATGCTAGTATTATATATATTATGCAAACATGCTTCGCATGTTTAATAATATGACGCGTATTTATATATATATATGTGCATGTGCGCTAAATAAGATGAGACAATTAATAACAAACCCCTCAAAGAAATTATATTAAGTCCTAAGCGTTCAAAGATATTTTGAATATCGAACGTCGTCTTCTAGCATGATAAATTTAATAGAGTATTAAATATTTAATATGAGTTTGTTACGTCACCATAAGGCAAGTATTAAGTATTTAAGATGTTAATTTATCACATTTGATGCTTATGAAGAAAATTGAACAATATTTTTTTGTTGTGTCACCACAAGGACAATATTTTTCTATTTTGAATATATGGAAGTGCTAGGTTGGACTTAACTTAGATAATTTTGATTCGGATGTGCCACCACTTGATCATTATAATCCAAGAGGCAAAACATAAGGAGTTACATGATGATGTAATTGACAAAAAGTTGTATACCTATTTATTTATATATAGTTTGTTGTGTCACCATAAGGCTATATATATTTGAAATGGGATCATTATTCTCACTAGGAAAAACTTTAATTAGATTTTGCCTAACTATATAGACGAGGGTAATATATTTTGAAAAAAATAGTGGTAGATACCAATATAAAATAAGACCTAATTTATTTTAGTAAAATAAATTAATTAAATGAATGTTTTATAAAATATTATCTTTTTACATGCAGAAATTGAAAAAGTCACATTCACTAATTTCACTGCGTAGCATACTTGATGCTAAGAAATTAACCAGACCGAATTACACAGACTGGTTAAGGAATCTGAGAATTTTTCTCACTGCTGAAAAGATTTTTTATGTTTTAAATTCGGTTGTACCTGCAAATGTTGCAGAGACAGCATCTAAGGAAGAGATTGCTACTTTTAAAAAGTGGCAAGATGATGCATCTGTGACTCAATGCATCATGCTCGCATCCATGAGTAACGAGCTTCAGTGTTAGCATGAAACCATGGATGCTCCTACAATGCTTTTGCTTCTGCAAGAGCTGTATGATGAGCAAAGTAGGACTGCTAGATATGAAATATCTAAGGAGCTCTTCCGATCTCGGATGACCGAGGGTATTACTGTTGAGACTCATGTCTTAAAGATGATCAATCTGATTGAACGTCTTGGATAGCTTGGATTCGTCATAGATGGGGAGTTAAGTCAAGATTTGATCTTGCAGTCACTCCCTGATACCTTCTCATAATTTGTTGTGAATTTTCACATGAATAAGTTGGACGTCAACTTGCCTGAGTTACTTAACATGTTAAAAACTATAACTCCCCAAAATCCAGTCTATCTTCACACCTAGATTCTGTACGTCATGGTCTAACTTCTTTCCAAACATATATAATTATATAATGAAATATAACAACATACATTTTTAATTCCCAGCTTCTAATACCTTATAACATCATTCATTACAAATAATGATAATTACATTATTCTTTCCATCTTACAAGAGTGACTTTCATCTGCCACCAAGGATACATAACAGTTCATTAAATTAGTCTATAGTTTAATTTCATCATTCTACATTACAAGTCTTCGCTTAATCTTCATGCTCATTCATCTAATGAATGACACTTCTTCTTGATACCGATCAGCTTGATCTTTACGTACGGGATCCTTAAGATCTTCTGCTCGTACGCTGAAAATGTTTTTCATTTAAAGTAAGTGTGAGCAATTAATTGCTCAGCAAGTCATAGCAGTTGAACAAAAAACTTCAAGAATTCATACATTCCTTTAGAACTTCGATAACCGAACAAAGGTTATGAAGCAGCTTGAATAATAGGAATAATTCTAATTACTATCATTTTAAAACATTAGTCACATTCACTTTGAAATAATTTCATTCTTCTACCTTTTTCATACACATTCTGTCCGGCTAGAATCATTAGCACAGACTTAATAATAACGGTTCATGTATAAACAGAACATTTTAATATTAAACAGTTCAATCACAGAACAGTTCATCTCATAGAAACAACAAAGTGTTCAAATTGTGGAACAATGCCTCATATGTTCTACCACCTTGTACAAATATCGCACCTTCGCACATAGACAGAACTTCTCAAGTTCAACATCTAAGAAGTTTAAAAAACTAGCATTCATTTAAAATATGTATGAAGTTAGGAAACTTGCCTTACACACAGCTACAACTTAGAGTTTACGCTGAACTGCTTATTCCAATTCCTATATATCACATAAGGAAAATAACATGAACCAATTAGCCACACATTTGACTTACACATTGGTTTACTTAACTTTACTTCTTTAGGGTTTGCGATCTTGCAATCTAAGTTTACATGACCAACTTTCTTTACCTGTTTATGGCTTCATGACATGCAGAGATGTCTTACTCATACGAGCATCATCTTTGATGATTTGCATTCTTATCTTCTTCTTATAACTCTTCTAGGACTCAACACACATCTTGTCTCTACTAGTAGTCCATATGGTACTCTGAGTGGTTTCCCACAAACAACCAACAAATAAGTTCCCATCTCATCTACAATGTCTTTCACAATGAGTTAGATCGGTTGCCTGTTTTGAATTTCGCTCTCTGAAAGAATTGTTTAGCCCAGCTCTCATATGTCAACCATCAAAGATTATGATTGTACCACAACCTAACCTCATCTTAACTTATCCGAACCATTAAACTATAATGTTCGTTAAGTCAATTTCTTATTCGTTATGGCTTTCTGGCAATTAAATGTCATACCTCAGGATTCATTCTTTATCGTCTAAGTCATACAGTCTTTTGTATACTCAGAACGGTCATTCAATACTCATTCTACACATTTATAGCTTTAAGCATTTTACGTTACCTTATTCATATCTTACAACGTCTAATTCATTTGACTCGGAACGTCATCCAAGTTATAAATACTAACTCGGCTTCTTATCGTTATGCGTACTTGTTTTAATTCAATTTTTTACCGTTCATGGGTTTAATCATTGGTCTTCATTTCCCTACGGTCAAACCATACACGGGGTGTATGTTATGCCCATTTAATATTCATCTACACTCAACCCTCACGTCGGTTAAAGTGTTTAACGCTTACATTTCATTCTAACATTCTCTATCCGACTCACATTCGGCTTTCATTAATCTTATTACCATTCATTACGGCTTTCTTGATAATTCATATCTTACTTACTACTTTCATTATCCATTACATGAACCCCACGTTCATTACTCTTTCTTAATGTCGAAGCCATACGATTCGTTGTATGCTAAGACCGATCGTTCATCGCAACCGCGTTGCGTTTACATTTTCTATCTTTTAATCTCGTTTAATCTTTTCGTTCAACCTTCATTAAAGGTTTAAAACACTTGATTAAGTGCTACATTCAATGAACTACACGTTCATTAGCTTTCCTTACACTTTCCCCCAGGATTTGAGCAATTAGAAGCTCATCACTGGTGGGCCTTGCACCGCCGCCACTACCGCCAGCCCCTTCTCTTTCTCCTCGCTACCAGTGGCCACTCAAGAATATGTTTCCTTCCCAGTCAAGGAAGTATTATTATAAGAAGAACCCGAATTTTCAGAAAATATTAAAATAAGAATTTAGTAAATAAAATTCTTAAAGCATGAGATGGGTTCAAACAAGAATATAAATGTGTTACGAGGTATGTGGTATTGTGTTACATAGGGTAATATGAGCTATGTAATAAGTGATGTTGTGTTTAATAAATATATATCATTATTATATATTGTTTTATAAATTATAGAGATGAATTAGTAAGAAGATGGATAAAATTTATTTATTGATATTAAATAATTTATGTGAAATTATTTTATAATAGTAAGTTGGTGACATTAAATATCTTTGATAATCACCAATTTCTTGAGTATGTGTACGAGTAAGTATCAAGTCTAAGGTAGTGCAACCGTACTCTTTAATGGTGGATGTATAGGAGTTGGGCTAAACAATTCCTTCAGAGAGCGGAGGTATATACGAATTTGTAACCGAACTAACTCACTGTGAAAATAGTGTAGATGAGACAGAAACTAATTTGTTGGTTGTTTGTGGGAAATCACTCAGTGTACTATAATGAATACTATTTAAGACTCGACATGTGCTAGGTTTAGACTAGTATGCGTGTATGTTGTCGACGAGAGAAGAAAATCGATACACCTTTAAAGTGGTTAGAGAATTAATGAGTAATCAGTTAAGTAACGAAGTCGTGGCGATCAAATTCGCTAAATGTGTTTAAAACATGAAAATGGAGTATGAACATGTGTATTGGTTCAAATTTTAGGTTGGTTAATATTTTTATAAATTATTAGAATTCTAGTATGTTGTAGTTCTATGAATTAGAAATCCATAGAATCGAAAACAGACTAATTTGGATGTGTATAACTCAAGTTATGAAGATTAGTAGGAGAAAAGGGTCAAAAAATCGCGAGAACAGTAGCTTCAGGTCCCGTTTCTACTAACGGGTGCAGCTCTGCTGTGCCCTAAGTCATTTGAGGTACAGCTACGCTGTAGGGTGTAGTTTCGCTACGCCTATAAGCTTAATTAAGTAGCATGCGCCAAATATGTCAGTGTGACTGCTTTTGACTGCTTTTAGTAAAATAGACATAAAGTTTTCATACGAACTCCGATTGAGGTGATTCAAGATGATCCAGAATAAGGATGAATAGACCTACAACTTTTATTCTTTAAGTTGTGCAATTTTAGGTCTGGAACAGGGGTCAAAATGGTCATCTTTAGGACTATTATGTTTTCGGAGGCAATTAGAGGGCGTCGGGCATGCACGAATGCAAGTGTAGTGCTCTTGACCATAAAAGATGTTGTTCTAAGTTATAGAACATGAATATTATGAAGTATAATGATGTTTAACATTAATAAATGAAATATTAGATAAGTTGTATACGCATACTAAGCACACACAAGAGAGGCAATTTGGGTGTGTGACGAATAAACGTCGAAACTCCGTGATAAGTGATAATGAACGTAAAAAGTATTTTAAATCAAATGAAATGAATATTATAAGATATTGAATAGTGTTAATATAAAACCAATAAGTAGTCCTAGCAAGACTTAAACACTTGAGTGAACTTCAAATATGAAATATAGTGAGATATAATTCGAAAGTTAACACAATCAAATTGAACATTGTGTATTTACGATAGGAAGGGTTATGAGACGTAGAGTAAAGTTTATATTACAACTACTATGCATTTCTATGTGACTAATAGTTGATGTGTATGATTATATAATTGTGTAGGGCACGTGAAGTGCAGATAACTGTAAGCTATTAAATTGTTATTGGTAAACAATGATCAAGGCAAGTCTTTCAGTTCCTATTTGCTATGTTAATTTGATTGTTTTAAATCTTTATTGCAAAGAGCATGATGTGTTATATATATGTTGAATGTATGAAATGTTAAAGTCAACTTATGATTACATTGATTGAGTAAATCATGTTGATTGAGTAAGGAACTCAATCTTTATACTTGTTATATGAACTGTAACATGCATGTTATGTTAGTCCAATGTTTATGAGATATATGTTGAGCATGTTATTATGTGTTACATGATACATGAAAATTGTTAGATTTTGCTGGGCTGTTGAGTTCAACCTTGCAAATAACCATTTTTGCAAGTTAAGGATTGAAGGTAACACTATGTGCTACTTGAATGACGTGGATCAGAAATAATACACGAAGATTAATATTTTAGCTAAAGCTGTTATTTCTTTATACCATGATTAAGATTCAAGAGATGTACTAAATGTTTTATGATGTATAGTTTTACGTTGAGTTGTAAAGCTAAGGTTAGAGTTATCTGATATGTAGAGGTTATCAGATTGAAATGTAAAATTTTATATAATAACAGTGATAAAGTGAATCATAAAATAAGATTGATTCAAAGACATGTAGATGATAAAGGTTTTGATTCAGGGAATTAAAGTAAGAAGACATAAAAGTTTAAATTATTCTGCATTATATAAAGTTTAACATCGAATAATGATGTAAAATCAGAAGGTAG
The DNA here is from genome assembly GCA_020205615.1 of Panax quinquefolius. Classification (NCBI taxonomy): domain Eukaryota; kingdom Viridiplantae; phylum Streptophyta; class Magnoliopsida; order Apiales; family Araliaceae; genus Panax; species Panax quinquefolius. The sequence continues at coordinate 129,064,391 of CM035156.1, forward strand.
ATGTGTTTTTAACGACCGAAGTCGGTAATTGAATTGTATTAAATTTGGGGTCGTTACAACGATCCATTATGAGTTTTATCGATCTTCAAGTTTCCTTCTGGGGATATGCCCTAGAATTGACTACATACCTACTTAACAAGGCACCTACAAAATCCTTCCCCAAGACCGCATATGAGTTTTTGACAGGAAGGATACCAAATCTTTAGCATGTTAAGACTTGGGGTTGTCCAACTTATGTCAAAAAGTTTGAAAACGATAAGCTACAGACTAGATTTAATAAATATAGAATTATGGGATACCCTAAAGAAACATCAGGGTATTATTTCTATCATCTAACTGATCAAAAGGTGTTTGTTGCGAAACATGCTTCCTTCTTGGAAAAAGAGTTTATCCTTGAAGGGGTCAGTGGGAGTAAGATATATCTTGAAGAGGTTTAAGAACCACAAAATACTACGGATCAAAGTCATGTACCTAACCAAGTGGAAGAACCTATTGTAACACTCCCTATTTGTAAAGCTGGAAGAGTACCGAAGATACCTGATAGGTATGGATTCGTCATAGAAGATGATGATGAGGTACGCATCATAAATGATGATGATCCATTGAATTACGAACATGCTATGAGTAGTAAAGACTCAGAGAAGTGGAAAGAAGCCATGAAATCTGAGATGGACTCCATGTATAAAAACCAAGTATGGACTTTGGTTTCACCACCTGAAGGCATTAAGCCTATTGGGTGTAAATGGGTCTTTAAAAGAAAGACTGGAGCAGACGGCAAGGTAGAGACCTATAAAACCTGACTGGTCACAAAAGGTTTCAAACAAAGACAAGGAGTTGACTATGATGAAACCTTCTCACCAGTAGCGATGCTCAAGTCCATTCGGATTTTGCTTGCGATTGTAGCTTACCATGACTACGAAATCTGGCAGATGGTCGTGAAAATGGTCTTCCTCAATGGGAAACTTGAGGAGGATGTGTATATGACACAACTAGAGGGATTTGTTTCAAAGGTTGGAATAAATCAAGTTTATAAGCTACAACGATCCATTTATGGATTGAAGCAAGCTTCTCGTAGGTGGAACAACCATTTTGATGAGACAATTAAAGAGTTTGATTTTATAAAAAATGAGGATGAACCGTGTGTGTACAAGAAGGTTAGTGGGAGGTTTCATTCCTTGTATTATATGTTGATGATATATTACTGATAAGGAATGATATTCATATGCTTCAATCAATTAAAATCTGGTTAACTAAACACTTCTCCATGAAGGACTTGGGAGAAACATCCTATAATTTGGGGATAGATCTATATAGATAGATCTAAAAGGATGTTTGGCTTATTCCAAGGAACGTACATTGACTCAATGCTAAAGAAAATTAGCATGGAAGATTCCAAAAGAGGACTCATACCGATGAGCCATGGAATACATCTCTCCAAGAAACATGCCCCAATGACACCTGGGGAGAGAGATCGTATGAGTAAGATTCCTTATGCTTCAGCAATATGATGTATCATGTAAAATATGATATGTACTTAATTGGATGTCGCTCATGCCTTAAGTGTGACAAGCATATATCAGTCGAATCCAGGAGAATAACACTAGAAAGCAGTGAAAAAAATCCTAAAGTACTTAAGAAAAACTAAGGATGTATTTCTTGTCTACGGTGGGTCTGAATTAAAACTAGAGGGCTTCACAAACTCAAGTTTCCAAACGGACCAAGATGACAATAAATCCATTTCGGGATATGTGTTGACCTTGAACGGTGGCACAATGAGTTGGAAGAGTTCCAAACATCAAACAGTTATTGATTCAGTGACAGAGGCAGAGTACATAGCTGCAAGTGAAGCTGCAAAGGAGGCTGTTTGGATGAAGAAGTTCATTACCGAACTTGGTGTGGTTCCTAGCATTAGAGCACCAGTACCATTATTCTGTGACAACACAGGAGTTGTTGCTCAGGCTAAGGAACCCAGGTCTCATCAGAAATCCAAACACGTGTTGCGGCGGTTTCATTTTATCAGAGAGATCATTGAAAGAGGAGATGTCACCCTGGAGCGTATGGACTCTCAAGACAATATTACAGATCCATTTACCAAAGCATTAACATAACAGTAGCTCGATCGTCACTTATAGTAGATGGGTATGAGATACCACGACGATAAGCTTTAGTGCAAGTGGGATATTGAAAGTAGTATGCATACAAGCCAATCATGTATGATGATAAAGCATATACTTTGTAATCAATCTTATTTATTTATTATTAAATGAATTATTTATTAAAGGCAATTATTATCTACATGGTGTTATTTTAATAATATGTGATAAACCCATAGTTTTAAGCAATGCTTTTAGAATCATGATGAGATCATGCTAATGAGATCTAAATTCTTAGATAGCTTAAAACTAAAATGTTCTCAATCGATGGATTACTAAAAAGGGGATTAGTGAATCCGGATAGATTGATACATACGTTGTTTGCTCATTGGATGAGAATGATTAATCTCATGATCATTTGTGTGGAGACACTAAAGCAAGTATGCAGGTGCTTATTGGAGAATAAGTTCACTGAACGTGACTCGCTAAGGAATACCTAACAGAGTTTTACTTATCTGTCAATAGGAATTTCTATAGTGATAGTAGTACAAATGATCCTTAGACTTGAGATCATCATAGTATCTTATGTATAATGAATTACATTTTGACTTATTCCTTAAGACCCTTAGGGTATATCAAAAGGTATGATTGGGTTTAATAAGTTAGATAATGAATGATCAATATAAATGACAACCCAGGAATCCTTGGCCAAGGTGAAATAAAATTAGAAAGTAGTTTCTAATTTGCATTTATTCAGAGTTGTGCATTTTGAGAGTCGAAATACATTTAATTAAATAAAATAAGACTTGACAATAATTCCATGTCTTATATTTAATTGAGACATTGTATGGTGGAAGGATTGAATTGTACAGTAACTATTTACTCAAAGGTTCTTTTATGATTAATGTTAAAATCTATATTATCTGGAAATTCGTTGATCGTTAGGGAGGCTTATCTCTATTATAGAATAAATATTATTTATTTAAATAAATTAATAGTTTAATTTATTTATTTAAATAAGATTAGAATTGTTCTAATTGATTTATTCACAATCGGTTTAATATGGAGAACCTAAAGGGTCACATCATAAAAGGAAGAATAATTATTTAAGAAGTTAATGGCATAATTGTAATAATATGTTATGTGTATTTAATTTAGTCTATGGTGATAGAGTAAATTAAATAGCTTAATATTTATTATTTAGTATTTTAGAAATATTAAATATAAATTAATAAGAGAAGTCTTATTAATATTATTACAATTATTATTATTTTAATTTCTAAAGGAGTTTGGGAATTAATTTAATATAAGTACTCTCATTTATTCCTAATAGGATTAGGAAGAAAATTAATTAAATGAGTTTAAGTAATTATTCTAATAAGATTATTTTGACCTATTTAATTAAAGGAGTTTAATTAAATAAATAATATCTTATTATATTAAATAGGGTTACCTGATATCTTTATAAGAGGAGTCTTATATCATATATCATATATACGTGATTCCAATAGTTGGAGAGTACGCCCCCTTTTTCTATAGAGATAGGAAAAACTAGGGTTTTGAGCCAATACACCCTTCTTCTTGAAAATTCTTCTTCCTTGGTAAATAACCTATAGAGGCCATACATTTGGGTGGCTAACATTGATCAAAAGAAGGAATCTACCCAGAGATTCAAGGAGATCGCGAAGAAGTAGGAGTTGAACTTGTACCTGTGGAAGGTCGTATCTACAAAGTATAATTCCATAACTTCTTGTTCTTCGTTTTAATTAATAATATGCATAAAGGATGATCCGGTTAATTAGTTTGTGAAAAATTTTAAAATCTAATTTTATTTTGCTTCTGCTTTATTTTGCAATTTGATTGCGTCTATGATTTTCACAAAACCTTACATATAATTGGTATTTGAAGTATTTTGACTAGATCTAGCCGAATCTAGCATTCAACCGGTTCAAAGAGCGCCATAGCTCGAACCTTTAAGCTAGAATGGTTTAGATCTAGGTATATTTAGTTTATTTTCAATTTTTGTAAATATTTTTATATTTCGTGTTATCCTAAATTCATATCTAGTGGAAGTGGGAATTCTAGCTACTCGCTTTCAAGGATTTAATCGATAAATTACTTGTTAGCTAAGTTAGTAGGCATATATATATATATATATATATATATATATATATATGTACATATATTGTGTTTTAAGATATATTATGTGCATGCTTTGGAATGATGTCATGTGAGCCTAAGAACTACGGGATCAATGATCCAATCAAAGGATCCTGAAAGTCCAATAATATTCTAGAAGGGGGGTTGAATAGATTATTATAGGCTTAAAAATTATCTTAGGCCTTTTTGAATTTTTGAATAATTAATTTGCAGTGTTAGAAATTAATATAAAAATTTAATCACACAATGCATAGAGATTTATCTGGTTCACAACATACACCCCTGGTATGTTTATACGTCCAGTCTCAAGTTCCTATTTGGACCTTGAGATCCTATTACTATCAGTAATAAATGCTCCTTTAACACGCAGAGAAGCCTTTACAAAGTTTTATAGACAAACTTCCAACTGTTTCTAACTAATCTATTTTGGACAGCAAGCTCCTAGCTCCCTCCTCAAGCTTAGTTGTACTTTTTTTTTGTGTTCAGTTCTATTCTATGATCTGGTCTTGAAACAACATCCTCTTCCCCACCTCACAAGTTCATTAGAGACCCAACTCCCAATTGACCTCTCTAAGACTCTGGTCTTGGTAGAAGAATTGCTTATCTTTCTCACAAATACATAAGATAAACTAACTCCACCCTTTTCCTTTTTATGAAAGATTTTACAACAATTTGCTTCTAAAATAAGCAGATAAGATTTAGTAAAGATTAATGCTTCTCAAATAAACAGATATCAGTTAAAGAGCAAATATACTTATAAAAGTTCACAGACTTTTATACTTGAGAAAATATGCTTCTTTGTAAGCAGATATGTAAGTTTATGCACCATTATAAAAGTTTAATTTACTTTTATATTTTGTGTAAAAAATGCTACTTGAATAAGCAAATAAGTAAATTTTAGCTTTTACTCAAGGATGCTTTTGTATAAGCACATAAATGATTTTAATACAATTTTATAAAGAATTATTTATTCTTTATAATAAAGAGTGTTTTTCTATGGATTAAAATGACTTGTTTCTCAAATATTCCCTAACAAGTATTATATGAATGACTTTGTGTTCAAATACTTGTATTTTAAAATAATAAATCAATTGAAGCAATGATTAGCAAATATTTTAATTAGCTAGGCATTATTTGATATAACAAATATATATATTTTTAACTCAGATAATATATAATAATATTTTATCTATTATCTAATTTATAAATAAAGTCACTCAGTACTATAAGGAATCGTACGGTTCGATTCCCTCGCTTAAGAGGAATATCTCCGTAGCCTTTCAGCGTCTAAGTGTGACAAAATTTATATTTTTTACAATTCATATTTATATAAATATGTTGAATAGATCACTTTAGATTTTCAAATCCGGTTCGGATGATTCACTATTTTTGGAGGAATATTGTGACAACCCGGAAAATCAGATTGTCCAGAATTTAAGTTTAAAGAATTAGTTATTAATAAATTGAATTTTTATTAATAATATTCTATGATATGTGGTTATTAATCGTTCTAGAACCTAGGATGATTATAATATGGGAGAATTCTAGCTACGAGCTAGATTGAACGAGTAAGAATTTTAAAGACGAAAATAAAAAAAATTTGGGAACAAAAATATTTCCGAGAAAAAAGACGAAACATGCATTATTCACTCGATAAAACCCTAATGGTTACGGTTTGAATAACCTAAGCCTTTCTGAGAGATCGGTATGTCAAAATGACATTCCGACAAAAAATTTGACGGTAAGATGTTGTGAAAAGTTTAGTTAGCCGATAAAAGTTTTTCTCTAAAAAACGTACTAAATCGGAAAAAATTAAAACGACGAAAATGCGTAAAAGTAATGCCTAAAAGTAAATCTATTGAGGAAAGATGAAATATCTAAAAATATTTGGATTATGAGAATTGCATTTTTTCGAACTGTAGGACGAATTTCTCAAGACAGAAGCCCAAAACCTTCCAAGAGAAGCTTCGTGAATAGTAAGGGGGTTAGTAAGAAGGTGTGAATAGTAACTTTGGGGGCAAAATAACTTTTTTGCCCCTATCCTTGGTTTTCTATAAAATGAGAACTTTAGCTAATTTGTTGGTGATTTTGAAAATCACCAACACTTGAGAGATAAAGAGAGAATTCATATGAGGAGAGAAATGAGGAGGAAAAGCTAGCCCATGTGCAAAATTTGTCCAACAGATGAAGATTAAAGAAGAAAGGTAATCCAAAACCTAGTCTAATCTAAATTTTCTTTAAGTTTTCTATGCTAATATACATAGATTAATGAAAATAGAAGCAGGTGTTAAGAATGATTTCATATGGTTGAAATCATAAGAAAATGAAGTATGAAGATTTAAAGATTTATTTATAAAAGCTTTTTAAGGAATTATGAATTTCATAATAAATTTGAACGATCCGAATGAATCATAAACGATTCGGTGAAATAAGTAAGAAATGGTGTTTTATAACACCAAATTCTAAAAAAAAAGTGAAATCGTAATCAAAATATCGATTAAAAATGAAGAACGAATGAAGAATGTGAAGAACATGAAGAACGTTGTTAATGGACAAATTTAAAACCATCGTAGTTATAAATTATTATTGATGGACAATTTTAAAACCATCGCGTATAAGTTAGATGTTTATTGCTTGGTTAAGAACGATAGGAACGTTGATGAAGAATAGATTAAACTTAGCTATAACAAAGTTATAGCGAATGTGTAAATGAATCCGAATGTGTAGGATTTCATAATAATGTAAGAAAACATAGAAAACGTGAGTCGTGGACTCAAGAACGAACAAATTTTGAGTTTGGATGATCGAATTACGGACAAACGAACGAAGAACGTTAATAACGTAAAATGAATGAATGGTGAAATTTAAGCCAATCAAATGACATGTTAACGGATACAGAATGAATTTTTGTCTAAGGGAAGTTGAAGTACATGATGAGAGTAAGAAGATGGCTTTGGAACGACCTCGTTCCGAGTTATAACGAAGAAGTTACGAGATTGAAAAGTAGGCGATTCGTACGCGTTCCAACACTTCGAAAAAAAATGTTGGAAAAATTGAGTTTTTGAAATGGCGTCTATGACGCCCCCAAATTCAGGTACTTAAAACCCGAATTCAGTGCTTCACGATACCATTTCTTTGAGCAGAATAATAATAATTATGTCATAAATATCAAACTTAATTTACATATCAGAGTTTTCTAAATCCCAAGTACGCGACCTTAAAACATTTCATTACATGATAGATAATAAATATGATCATCTTATTTAAGTCTAGCTATTACATAGGATAACACAAACTTATTCTGAAAGCTTCCCTTTCCCTTTATTCCTGGCAGAGCCCTCTGGTTGGTCATACTTAACTGAAAATATTTAATTTAAGCAAGGATGAGCATTTGAGTGCCCAAAGTAGTAATAATTATTATAAATATTAGTGAAAGGATTAAATGTTTTCTTTGTACTACCCTTCTACAACAAATCAAAAGTTGTGAAGTAATCAAACCGAATAATAATAACATAAGAACTCTCTATCAAATTTTTAAAACTACGTCTCGACTATAAATAAGGTTAAGGTGACATACTATAAACATTGTTCTCAATTTTGAATAGGTTTAGCGAAACTTCATCTCAGAAACCGACATAACTTACTTAACACGGGGTGATCACCCATTATGCCTGTATTGATCAATACTACATGCACGAACGATATTATCGTTTACTCACATCACACCTTAGGCGATAAAAGTTTTCCTCGATCGAGATGTTCATACTTAGTCCGAATCCGAACCAAAACAATTTGATTGGATACAAAAAGGTTTTATCATATTCAACAATATTTCTAAATCTATGTCTAATGGGTCAAATAGATTAGACGACTTTTTCTTAACGATATATACGAGGGTTCAATAGGTATATATATATATATATATATATATATATATATATATATATATATATATATATATATATTTAATATAATGATTATCCAAGTGGGGACACTTGTATAATCACATATAGAAATTAACGAATGTAATATATATATCTAATTTACCATATAGTATCATGTTGATAATCAATGATCAGATATAACATATATAATAATAGGGTTAATAATCTGGTATAATAATATAATTCTAAAACATTCTTACTCATGTCCATTGCATAAAGAAAATGCAAAGGTAGGATACTTGTCTGGTCTGCTGCTTACACAACTTAGTTCTATCCTTAATTCAACGACCTATCATTTATAAGATTGTTCTATTGATTAGAATAACATATCATAACACATCATACTGTTATTTACAGTTAATACATAACATAATCACATTGTCACATAGTTATATCAGTCATTAAGGTACAAACAAACACTTATACAGTTAAACTATATAGGTTAGGATCAATTTCGGTAACATTTCGGTATACCGACGGCTTTATCGGGTAATTATCGAGTATAAAACTCTAATCTGTATCTTAAAGATTATCCTAGATAATTTAAACATCAATCATATTATTTATAAATAACTTATAATAATTTATCCTTAATTATTATAATTTACCATAATTTTTTAAACTCTGGAATCATTATTAAATGATTTAAATATTAAATAATTCTATTATCATTAATATTTAAATAATATTAAAGTATTAATGCAACCCTTGCCAAAATATCAAAGTTATTTTATAATAACTCAAAATATTGTTAAAGTATTGATTATTACCCTTAAATGATTTTTAAAACATTTAAAATCATTTTTAACAATTACCATTAATATTTAAATATTAAGGTATTATTCACTAAAATATTAAAAGTCATTTATAATAACTTAAAATATTTTTAACCCACTTATATCCTTTTTAAATTATTTTTAAATGAATAAAATCATTTTTAATCTATTTATTTAATATTATTATTAAATAAATCTAATATCATTAATATCAAATAATTAATAAAATTTATCTTCAAATATTAAAAGTTATATTTTATAACTTAGAATATCTTTAAACTCTTTATTTTCACTTAAAATGATTTTTAATATTAAAATCATTTTTAAACTAATTTATTTAATATAATTATTAAATAAATCTAATATCATTAATATTAAATAATTAATGAAATTTATATTAAAATATTGAAAGTTATATTTTATAACTTAAAATATTAATAAATACCTTATTATCATTTAAAATGATTTTTAATATACAAAAAATCATTTTTAGTCAATTTATTTAATGCATTTATTAAATAAATTAAATGTTAATAATATTCAAATAATTACTAATATTTATGGAAAATATGTCAAATTATTAAAAGTTAATTTTTATAACCTAAAATAATTTTTAAAACTATTTATGTAATTTTTAGAATTTATTTACTATTTTTAAATGATTTTTAGAAATTTAATTAATTAAATTTAATAAGTCTGTCACTATAGCCTTTAGCGACAGTAAGTGTCACCTTAGGTTTTCTTGAGGCTCAAGAACAAGCTTAAGCAATTATCGAGTGACCTACTTTAACCAGTGATCATTCACTGTGTAATGTGTTTCTGGGCTAACTATCGATCACAGCTTGTAGAACTAATGTAACACTACATCATTCAACAACAAACATGGCCAAATAGCATAACACAAAAGAGATCTAAGCATGCAAAGTGGTTGTCAGACCTGTTCTTCATTTTTGGGTTACCCAAAAATGAAGAACAGCTCGAGCAGTCACTTTTAGGCTTCCACTACTTTCTGTTCATGTAATGTTTTCGTTATTTAAGAGTTCTAGGTTGTAGACAACATGTAATACTATAGATCTATTACAAAATATCAACAAAACATCAACAAAATTAATAGATTAGAATCCTAATTAAACCATGTCACGACACATGTTCATATGTTTTTTCGAGTTACCCGTAAAATGCGAGAACATACGCCGACGACTCAGCTAGTTCTGACTAGCCACTGAGTTCAATCCACTTGATTAATTAGTGATCTAAAAGCATGTATCCATAGTACACATAACCAACTACAACTTAGTTACAAAAACAGAATTAAAACAACAACACACTGACAGATCTAGACACTTGAATAAGTTGTCAGACTCTAGTTTACGGTTTCTGGGTTACCCAAAAATGGTTCGGTCATGGTCGGTCAACCGACTTTGACCAACAATAACTTGCAATCTAAACCAGATCTAAGCCTGATTCTTGATCCAGATCAAAGAGCACATATCAAACTACATATTTAAACCTTAAAACGAACTAAACAATAAACAGACTGAGATCTATGGGACCTGAGATTTGGTTGTCAGACCATATTTCTTTGTTTTCCAGATTTTCTTAAAACTTGAATTTGAACACTTAGATGATATGGATCTACACAATACCAACCCAGATCATCATAATAAACTATAAACCACATGTTTTAACATAAACTTATAACATTTAACATATCAAACATGATCAAATTCTAGGTTAGGGTTTTATACCTCTTGTGAACAAAATCTTGAATCTGACTTCTTGATTTGTTATGGGTAAACCTGGGACTTGATTAGGGACTGGTCTAGCAAGGGAATTTCAGAGGTTTGGGTGAGAGAGAAGTGAGTTGAGTGTTGGTAAGCAAAATGATCAATTAAGTAACCTTTCTCTCTCCAATTCTATTTATAACATGTTGAAATGCTTAGGGATGATCATGTTTATCAGCTTTTGATTGATTAAAGGCTATTACTAGACCACGTGGCTAGCTAGAGTTGGTCACCAACTAAAGTTATGGCATGTTTTACAAGTTATCTATTAAATAATGAAAGAAGGGCAATTTGGTCATTTGGCTTTTACTTTTAGTGGCAAAGTTGTCAATTCATTGTAACCCTTAGGGTTTAACCCTTAGGGTTTAACCCTAAGATTTCCTAAGCTCTAAATCTAGGATTGTGTATTAAGGGAAAATATGAAAATCTTAGTTTCTAGAAATGTGAATTAGGGTTCCCTAATTGAACTAGGTTTCCTAATCAGTTTAGACTTGTAAAGTAGACTTCATAATGTACTAATCACCATAAGCTTGTTAAATTAGTAATTAGGATTTATAACTTAGCAACTAGGGTTTTGATCTAGTAATTAGGGTTTCTAAATATTAATTAGGGTTTACCTAATTAACATTAAACATAACAATGGTCATTAATTACATAACACATAATTTAACAACCTTACAGTCATAGTTGACTCTTTACTATAGTTTATCAGTAATGCTAGGATTTTGTACTGTTTTACTATAACTGATCTACAAATTAACATTACACACATATCAGACATGTTTATATTACTAAAATATAAATAATATTATATTACTATTCTCATCCCTTATTCAAAATCCAGACTTAGGGTTTTGAATTCATATCTGACATAACCTTCATAGATACCATTATTAATTAAGTTAAAATAATTAACTTAACTAATATAATAAAATACATATCATAATAATCATATCATATATACAATAATTATAATCTCATGGAAATTAAATAATAAATATTTTATTACAAAGTTAATTTATTATAAGAATATCATCTATAATGATCAATAATTCTTAAAAGAATTTATTTCTAATTATTCATCTAATAAATAATTTTATTTATCACATATATACATATATACTTTACTTTGCACATATTCTCACCCTTATATATATATATATATATATATATATATATATATATAAATTTTTCGCAAAATTTTTTATTGAAAATATTGGGTTATTACAGCGCCGCAGTGCCAGTTTGAACTAGAAATGGGGAGCCGCAGCGTCGGCTCTGAACGATAGTTACTGGAGAGTGGCGCTGCAGCGCAACACTAAAAAAGGGAGGAGGCGCCGTAGCGCCAATATAGGAAAAAACCTAGAGAAGAGCTTTTAATTGCATAACTCCTGGGGGAAGTGTAAGGAAAGATGATGAACATATAGTTTACCTAATGTAACACTTAAAAAAGTGATTTAAACCTTTAGTGAAGGTTGAACGGAAGGATTGAATGGGATTAAAAGACAAAGAATGTAAATGCAACGTAGTTGCGATAAACGATTAGTCTTAGCATACAACAAACCGTATGGCTTCGACATTAAGAAAAGATGATGAATGTAGTGTTCATTAAATGGATCGCGAAGGAGAGCGATTAAAACCTTAGGTAAAGGTTGAATGAGAGATTAAGAAATGAAAAATGTGAACACAGAATGCGTAAACGATCCTCGTGAATCGTATTCACGTCGTGCAAATGTTTTAAGCATACTTTGGTTGTATGACTTTGACGTTAATGAAGGTAGTTAGTAAGATATTAAACTATCAAGAAAGCCGTAACAAATGGTAATAAGATTAATGAAAGTCCGAGTGTGAGTCGGATAGAGAATGATAGAATGAATGTAAGCGTTAAACACTTTAGCCGACGTAAGGGTGGTTGGGTGTACGCGAATATCAAATGGGTAGAACCTACACATCGTGTATGGTTTGACTGTAAGGTAATGAAGACTAATGATTAAAACTGTGAACGGTGAAGAAACTGAATTAATGACAATGATGTATAACATTAAGAAGCCGAGTTAATGATAATAACTTGGATAACGTTCTGAGTCGAATGAATTGGACGTTATAAGATATGAATAAGGTAACGTAAAATGTTAACGCTATGAACACATAGTATTGACATTGAATAATCGTTCTGAGTATACAAAAGATTGTATGACTTAAATGATAAAGAATAAATCCTGAGGTATAGCATTTAGTTACCAGAAAGCCATAAGGAATGAGAAATTAACTTAACAAACATTATAGTTTTAATGGTTCGAATAAGTTAAGTTAAAGTTTAGGTTGTGGTACTATCGTAATCTTTAATGGTTGACATATGGGAGCTGGGCTAAACAATTCCTTCAAAGAGCAGAGGAATATACGAAACTGGCAACCAATCTAACTCGCTGTGAAAGACAGTTTAGACGAGATGAGAAACTAGTTTGTTGGTTGTTTGTGGGAAACCACTCAGAGTACCATATGGAATACTAGTAGAGATTTGATGTGTGCTAAGTCCTAGAAAGGTTATAAGAAGAAGATAAGAATGTAAATCATCAAAGATGATGATTGTATGAGTTAAGACATCTCCGTATGTCGTAACGCCGTAAAACGGTAAAGAAAGTTGGTCGTGTAAGACCCTAATTTTTTTTAAATAGAATTTCCTCTATTTATTATTTTGAAATAGTAAGAGGTTGATTTGATTAATGTTGTTAGTTATGGGTAAAATACACAAATATTTTAAATAAGAAAGTGGTTATTAAATATTCGTTGTTGTCGGGGAATATTCGTTTGGTCGTGGAATATTCTTGCTGTCGGGGAATATTCGTACGATGGCGCAGCCATTTGTGGGCCCCTTAACAAAAAATAGTCGAATGAAAAAAATGAAAAATATGCGTTTTTATAAATAACGACGTAGTTGTTATCGTTAACACAGTTGAAATACCCGGTGGTTAAAATACAAAGAATACGGCGGTGTTCGCATAAATGGCACACTAGATTTCACAAATTATTGATTCTTACGTAAGAAGTCACTACTCAATAATTGTTACAACAATTATTATTCAATATTTTATTTTATTGATTCAATAACTGTTACGTTGATATTTTATATTATTGATTCAATAATTGTCATTGCACAATATTTCCCATTATTAGATCAATAATTTATATTATTTGAATAATATTATTAGATAGCATTATTAGCAATGTCTAAGGAAGTTCTGTCTAGGAAAGGGGTTTGGTCACCTAATTGCACACCAATAAGGAAAAATCCTTATCGAAAAGCCCCCTCTTTCATAGGAACGACCTGGTTGTCATTATTGTGATTCTGTAATATTATTTATGAATAATTAATTATTGATAAAAATGATAAGGAAATATTTATTTTATGTGGATATAAATGAAGGAATTAATGTTGAGGTATTTTATCAGTATTTTGTCAGAATGGAGGAATTTTTAGAAAAGTGACAATTGTTTAAAATTGATATTTTATCTATATTATTATGTTATATTATAAATGTATAATGTGATATTGTAATAATATAATAACGGTGATATTTTTACAATGAATGTGCGATATATGAATAAATGAGGAGGAAGAGTATTTTTGTTACAATAAATGCTAAAAACATGCTAAACATGTTGTTGGGCCCCATTTTTGACTAAAATTTGATTATAGCCTGCAAGTTTGTCTGTATGTGGATTTCGGTCATTTTTCATTTGGAATTTGGAAATACTTTCTTCTACAAAGTTGTAGGGAATTAAATTTCCTAAGAGATGGACATAAGATTCAAATTTTTCTGATAAAAGGGCTATTTATTCGTTTTTGAATTTATAAATGATTTAAAATATTTTTTTGGAAATTTCTAGAAGGTGGGCCCCACACTTGTCCTTTGGCATGTTGTAAATGCTGAAATCATATTTCAAATTATGCATATGATTTTTTTATAGATAATATTATTTTATTAAATTTTTTGCTTTGGTGTTCTAAGCATTTTCTTATAAATAGGGTGCTTAGGTTAGAATTGAAAATCACACCAGAATCTAAAGTTTTCTCTCTCTATTATATCGAGCGTATTTTTGTGAGTATTTTGATACTTTGAGTGTTGCCATATGGTGCAAGTTTTCTTTAGTATTATATCTGATATTCTAGTAAGAAGTACTGTTCTTTTGAGGTAAGGGATGTTAATTTTTCGTAAATGATATTATCTCTTTCAATATCATTATACCGAAATATTGGTAAAAATTTTATTATGAAATTTTTACCTTTTCATGTCGAGGATACTATTCACGTATACAGCACTATTCACAAATACAATACTATTCACGAAGTATAATTTTTCTTATGGAATTTTTGTCTTTTCGTGTCGGGGTTACTATTCACGTATACGACACTATTCACGTATACGGCACTATTCATGTATACAGCACTATTCATATAAAAATTAAATTTTCTTCTCTTTGTCCAAGTTGACTATTATGGTTACTATCTTTGATTGTATCCATGTTTTGATCTTCATTCTTGAATTTTGCTCCACAATTGATTATTATAGAGTAATTTTGAACTTGGATAAACTAAAGTACGAATCCCTAATTTTTGTAATTGTATATCACTGGATTCGTTTTCTTTATTTTCATCATCCTCAATCCTAAATGGTGATATAACTGAATATCTTTGGCTTGTTGTGAAAGGATGGATGATTATTTGATGAATATCTTTGGCCCGTAGTGCAAAGATGAACATGTGTTGAGATGAACATGACCAACTAGGGATACGAATGAATACCTTTGGCCTGTAGACACTCGAATTTTTTTTTGCATTCCTGTTACTAATATTGTAGGAGGGCAGAATCATCTTTCAGAGATAACCATGGAAGACAGCTCAACTCGATCCCGGAGATAAGCCTGGGATACTCAGTTCTTACCATCTCGGAGATAATCAGTCTCATCCCGGAGATAACCTCGGGAGTTTCAATCTCAACCTCGAAGATAACCTCGAGGGATGCAGTTCAAGTTCCGGAAATAACACCGGAGAAAGAAGTTTCATCTCGGAGATAACCCAGAGATACTCAGTTTCATCCCGAAAATAACACCGGGAGTTTCAGTTCCAACCTCAGATATGACCCCGAGGAGTGCAGTTGCAATTCCGGAGATAACCCCGAAAAAGCTTATTTCAACCTTTGCAATCAGCTTCAACCTCGGAGATAACCCCGAGGCACTCAGTTCCAAACCCAGAGACAAACCCGGGAGGACAAGCACACCTCAGAGATAACCCTGAGGACACTCAGCACTTGCAGCAGCCCAATCTCAAAGATAACCCTGAGCAACGACTGCTATATCAGCCTAAACCGGAGATAACCATGGTGAGGGGTAAAATAATTATTTTGCCACCTCGATCCCACATGCGCGCCATCTCAATACATTTCAACATACATTCTACACAGCAGTGTCCTACAAGAACCAATACCTCCAATCTCGAGTGACTACTACACATGACAGCACACCGGATAGAATTTGAAAACTTATAGACCAAGGGCATAGTCCCATCTTCCTGACTTCACACAACCTCTAATCCCATGTCGTTGTGTAGCTCTCGACAACAGCACTCCGAAAAATGTCTTATACACCTCGATCGGAAGCCCGTATTGAAGTTCTAAAAGTTTGAGCGGACATCACGTTGCATGCATGCACGTACTTCAAGATGGGACTGTGGAGCCGGAGCACCGGGTAGCCAAGTGAGTGCACTGTCAGCTTTCCCACCCCTCTCTATAAATAGAGGGCTTGGGGTGGCCATTTTATAAGAGAAAAAGATGAGGAAGCCCTGTCCAATTTGCTCTGCACACACTATAAACTGAGTGCTTTCTCATTTTAAACACTCGTGATCTTATATATTGCTATTTATTATTGGTGGGAACCGAGTGTTCATCCATTTAAAGCTACTGAAGTCTTCTTTGGCAGTCCACTGTAAGCATTCTTACCTTTCTTAAAGCCTTTTCTCCACATTCTGCACACACCGTTCTTCACGTTGAGAGTCGTGTTGCGTGTGTATGCCCAGACTTCGGTCCGTGGATTTTTTATTTCTTTTTTTGTATATATATATATGGACTAATATCCGGAGAGTTTATTGCTTATATATATATATATACATATATATAAACTATTATCGAACTCTATTCGATGAGCCTGAATTTTATATCGGGAGCGTTTACTGCTTATATATATATATATATATAAATACTTATATATATTATTCCCATCAAACTCTGTTTGATTGAGCCTAAAAATAATATCCGATGAATATACATACATATATATATATATTTATATTTCTGTCAGGCCTGAAGTTTACTTCGTGACCTTTTACTTCTTTCTTTATATTTAGTAGCCTGGAGTTTACTTTGTGGCGGTTGATCGTTTTTACTGCTTTCTTTTCATTTAGTCCCGCATGGAGTTTACTTCGTAGCGGTTGATCGTTTTTATTACTTTATTTACTTTTCCAATCCCCCATGGAGTTGCTTCATGGTGGTCGATTATCTCTCCCTATATATTTATCGCTTTTATATATTTACATTTCCAGTCCCCCATGAAGTTTTCTTCGTGGTGGTTGATCGTCTGTATATATATATTTACAACTTTTATATATATAACTGTTTACAACTTTCATACAAACTACTACATCATGTGAGCCTAGGAATCATGTGAGCCTAAGAATCATGTGATCACAGATTCAATCTTCTGAATCTAAATTCGGTTCCCGTGATGGACATTTTTGGCTGTAATCAACTTGTGCATTATTTACGGTGTTCAAAATTTCTTAGATGGCTATCATGCCCACAAGGAGTTCGACACTGATATATACCTTATTTTTCTCGAAGATGCTTCGCATTTCAAAAATAAAAGCAATCAAGCCAAACATATAATAAAATGGAAGTATCAAAGACCTCAATTACTATTGAGCATAAGGGTTTCAAAAACCTCTTTTACAAAACATCACTGCTATATCTTGTTAAAACTGAATTTTTATACAAATTCAAACCCTTTGTATATAGGTGCGAATGAGGCATAGCACTACTTCCAGATAATTGCACATTGACCCACACACACACACACACATTCAGATAACAATTTAATTGAAAAGTGGTGGTCACCGTGGTAACACGGATGTTGGGGGGTGCCTAACACCTTCCCTCCGCATAATCAAGCCCCCAGACCCTAATGAATCTTGGTTTCACGCAGACACATAAGCGATGTCACATCACCGGGTCAATGTGCAAACCTTTTCTATTGAAAGTTGGTGCAACCATTTAAAATACCAACTGGCGAATTTTTATAGTCCAATCATCGACATATACATGTTTGACCTTTTTCACAACTTGTTTTTTCAAACAAATCTCACTTCACATGAGAACACCAAAAGACAAGAACAGAAAAGGGACAGTAAAAATCCCGACGTTGACAGGTTACGACTCTGCTGGGGAGATCCAGTAAGAGGGCTTAAGCCACTATTACAAACTTTTCAAACTGTTATCTGCTTGTGTGTGGATGTTGCATTTACATTTAAAATGTGTACAAATGCATTTACTTACTGCACTTAGTGTTTCACACTATATCTGCTTGTGATAATAAAGTGCTTCGCATATGTCATCATTTCCATAACGATGAGATACGTTGTATGTGAATCTATATTGTGTGGTCCCTCCACCATGAGGTTATCCTATCAGTGTTTGATTACTGGACTCATAGGGAGACTAATTCCAACGAGTCTTAGGAAAAGCACCACCCAGATTCACTCCAGTTAAAAGATCGGATTAACTTCCCGTCAAGTAAATTGCGATGATCTGGGAACCTTCATGCCAAAAAAACTGCGAGAATAACCTATGATAAGTCAGCCTCTGATAAACCCAATGCGGAGGGAAGTCTCTTCATACTTTCCAATTTTAATTATTTGTAAATTCAATTACTTGTAATTACATTCCATGACAAATCTCTATGTAATGGAAAATATGAAGGCATATGTGTACACGCATTCCTTTTTTTTTGACATACTATTTTACAAACAGCTAACATCCGTTTTACAGGATAATACTCCTAAAACGGACACATCACATAGCATGTAACATTTATACATTCCCTAAGACAAAACTACATAAGTTTTTTGTAGGGAAACAATTGGGTCTTTTACCCGCTCAAAGTCCAAAAAGGCAACGAGCCTACAACCAATTATGTCTTCATCTGACCAATCTAATCCTGCTCCTGTCTCTCGTGAGGAGTTTGACGAATTAAGCAAATAAATTATAGACTTGGTTGTTCTGCTTAAAGAACTACACCATTCTACTCAAGGTCCACAAATACCCATACATATAGAATCCTCTATACAGGGAGGAGCTCAAGGTTCTAACAAAGTAGTTTTAGTACCTGAGTCTCAGTTGAACAAAACCAACAAAACCCCTGAAATTACCCATCTTAGAGAAGATCCAGACACCGGTGATATCAGGAAGAAAGTCCTTTAAATGGAAGAGACCATTCGGTCTATTAAAGGGATTGTAGCACACGGGAGTGTTTCATATGCTGACTTTTATATATTCCCTGGTGTTCATTATCCAGAGAAGTTCAAGACTCCCGACTTTGAATAATATGATGGGTTGGGAGATCCTTACACACATTTGAAGGTATTCATTGGAAAACTCGTGATCTTATCTTTGAGGATGAGAAGCTCGAATATCAAATTGTTCCGAAAAAGTCCTGATTTGAGAAGCCCGATCGTGGTACACCAGAATAGACAATTCTAAGATTCATAGTTTGGAAAAGCTGGCTTATGCCTTCCTCAGCCAGTATAGTTTCCAGTCTCAGATGGGTCTTGACCGATACCAAATTACTAAGGTCAAGAAATAATCTAATGAGTCTTTTAGAGAGTATGCTCAAGTTGTAGACACTCAAAATTTTCTGCATACCTGTTACTAATATTGTAGGAGGGCATAATTGTCTTTCAGAGATAACCCTGGAGGACAGCTTAGCTCAATACCGAAAATCACACCGAAGAAGGTCGTTTCATCTCAGAGATAACCTTGGGATACTCAGTCTCAGTCCCAAAAAAACACCGGGAAAGACAACGTCAACCTCGGAGATAACCGCGAGGAATGCAGTTGCAGTTCCAGAGATAACCCGGAGATGCTCGTTTCAACCTATTCAGTCAGCTTCAACCTCGAAAATCACAACGAGACACTCAGCTCTAGTCCCGGAGATAACCATGGAAGGTTAGGCAAACCTCAGATATAACCCTAAGGACATCCAGTATTTGCAGCAGCCCAATCTCAGAGATAACCCTGAGCAACGACTGTTTTATCATCCCAAACCGAAAATAACCCCAGTGAGGGGAAAAATCATCATTTTGCCACCTCAATCCCACATTGTGCCATCTTAACAACATTTCAACATACATTCTACACAACAATGTCCCATAAGAACCAAGGAGTTCCGATCCTGAGTGACTACTACACAAGGCCGCACACCGGATAGAATTTGAAGCTTGAAGACCAAGGGCATGGTCCCATCTTCCTGACTACTGATAACCTCTAATCCCATGTCATGGCGAAGCTCTCGATAATAACACTTTGTAAAAGGTCTTATACACCTCAATCGGAGGTTCGGATTGAATTTCTACATGTTCGAGTGGATAACACGTTGCAAGCATGCACGTACTTCGAGATGGCAGGACCCGCGAAGCTCGGGGTGTGACACCCCCAAATCTAGGTACTTCAATCCCACAAGACTTGGTGTTCACGATCCAATCATTCATATCTATCTACCCAAGTATAATAAAATTAAATCATAAATTCTCCCTTTAAATAGGGTTACATCATTAAATAAAAATCTTCCCAGGTTGTCTAACGTTAATCATCATATAAGTGCGAAAATAAAATTATTACATCACATCATTAATTAAAAGTCTATCATCACAACAATAAATGAAAATTACAAGTCTTCATCCCTTGTACATTTTTTCCTTTTCTTTGTTAGTTGAAGGCCCATCTGCCTTCTCAACTTTAGCTGCAATAATAATATTTATGCAAGAGTGAGCAAAACAATTGCTCACTAGATATAACAATGAATCAACAAGATAATAACAACTGCCAATGAATAGGCTCATTAAAACTGAATAATACTCTATCAATGATAACCAAAGACTGGAATCAAAATATGGAATATATATCTGAGGGTCATAAGACCACGAACTTTGTACATAGTTGTAAGTAATCTTTCAACTTCAACTTTAACAGTCATAAGACTATAAGGACTCTTCGTACTTAGGGGGATCAGCCCTTCGTACAATGTATTGTGCACAAACATTTCAACGCTAAGCGTAAATTATCCCCTAATAATATGGTTGTTCATCTCAGTATTTAAAGTACAAGTCCGCACCAAAGTAAGTTTGGTTTGGATACATTTCAAGGGTAATTTAGAATTCAATTCATCATCAACTAAGGATTAGTTGAATACAATATTGATAACGTCATGCTATGGAATAATCATAACTGAATCGACATTGTAAATTAAGATCATGCTTTAGGAATAAACTAATAGCATAAACATCGAATAATTATAACGTACCTTGCTTGAACAATATTAAGCCAAGGTTATTTAGAATTGAGTACTAAGCATGCATAACCAATAGTAATTTAAACGATAAAACTTGTTCAATATGAGTATATCAGAATATGTAAACTTGTATGCTAGATAACAAGTTAAAGATAAGAATAACTTGTTCAATATCAGAATAAGATATAGAAATCATAAACAAACTAGATACAAGAACTTGCTCAATCGTAAGAACAAACTTGCACAATGTAATAAATGAACTAGCTCAACGAAAGTGTAGAGTTAGAAAACTTGCTCAATTGTAAAAGTAGAATTAGAGAGCTTGCTCAATGTAAAAAGATAAGTTTAGAAACTTACCTCGAGCGTAAGCTATAATATTAAACTCACATTCACCTACACATAGGTTTAGAACCACCATCTATTAGATATACTAACATTCATGTTCCAACATAACACGCATTTCTAGTTAGACTTATTATTTTAGCACAAATCTTATGCTACCACACAAATATCATAAATTTCAAGTGTTAACCTTCACAACACCTGTTTACAATTCATTGTATAAACTAAGTTATAACATAACGCGTTCGTAACTTACTAATCACTTTTACAAAGTTAAAATCATCATTAACATGACACGATTCTGTTTTAAACTCCTTACTACATGTTTGACATATTAGAATAACCTTAGACCAAGTGATAAGGCATTTTAAGTTCTGCAAGTAAAAGCATTTCACTTCATTGTCTCGTGATTGTATATAGTGCACAATGCCATACACAAGCTCTGACCTACAAGTAATGCCAATTTTTTAGCCTTGGCACTAAAATTTAAGAATCGCACCGGTGCATGCATTGCAGGCAGAGACAAGAATGAAATGAGAGTCGACTTTAGCCCAACAAACACGAATTTCACCCACCAAACAGTAATATTAACACGCACAATTGGTATAGAACTATCATAAACTTGTTTGCCAACATATTCCTCAACATAGAATAATTTAAAAACAATTATACTAGTTTAATTTCCTCAAATTCCATATGTCGACGTCAGGATTTTTATTTGTCCCTTTTCGTTACTTGTTCTTTGGTGTTCTCATGTTAATGTGAGATTTATTTGAAAAAACAAATGAAAAAGGTCTGACATGTGTAATGTCGACGATTGGACTTTAAGAGTCGCCAGTTGGTGTTTTTAACTGGTTGCACCAACGCAACCGAAAAGGTTTGCACATTGACCCAGTGATGTGACACTGCTAAACGGGTTTGTGAAACCAAGATTCATTATGGGTTCGGGGGCTTGGTTATGCGGAAGGTAGGTGTTAGGCACCCCCCTACATCCGTGTTGCCACGATGACCGCCACTTCTCAAAGAAACTGTTATATGAATGTGTGTGTGTGTGTGTGGATCAATGTGCAATTATTTAAAAATAGTGCGAGGCCTCGTTCGCACCTATATACACAAGGTTTGAATTTATAGAAAAATTCAGTTTTAACCAAGATATACCAATGAAGTTTTGTAAAAATAGGTTTTTCAAACCCTATGCTCAATAGTAATTGATGCCTTTGATACTTCCATTTTATTAAATGTTCGCCTTGTTTACTTTTATTTTCGAGATGCGAAGCATCTACGAGAAAATAATATACAACAGTACCAAACTCCTTATGGGCATGACATCCATCCAAGGAAATTCGTACACTATAAATAATGTACAAGATGCTTACAGCTGAAGAAGTCCATCATGGGAACCGAATCTAGATTCAATGGACTGAATTTGTGATCACATGATTCCTAGGCTCACATAATACTATAATTTGTATGGAAAGCAGTAAGCAGTTATATATATATATATATAAATGGTAAATATATATATGTGCATGATCAGCCACCATGAAGCAACTCCATGGGGGATCAGAAGTGTAAATAAAGTAGTAAATGCCATCAACCGCCACGAAGTAAACTCCAGGCGGGACTTGAATGTAAATAAAGCTATAAAAGCTATCAACTTCCACGAAGTGAACTCCAGGCAGGACGAAATGTAAATATATATTTAAGCAGTAAATGCTCCAGATATGAAATCCAGGCTCATCGGATATGTCCGACAATAAATATATATATATATATATATATATATAAGCAAGTAAACGCACCGGATATAAAATCCAGGCTCATCAGACAGAGTCTGACCACAATTCATATATATAAGTATATATATATAAGCAATTAAATGCTCCAGACCGAAGTCTAGGCTCATCAGATAGAGTCTGACAACAGTTTATATATATAAATATATATATATAAAAGCCAATAAACGATCCAGACCGAAGTCTAGGCTCAATCGAGGCATAACTCGATAATGTTAGTCCATATAAAATATATACATATATATATATAGTATATATATATAGATGTAAATGAAAACCACTTGGATCGAAGTTCTGCATACATACACAACAACGACTTTCAATGTGTAGAATAATGTGCAAATGTAAATAGAATGGCTTTATAGAGTGTAAGAAGGCTTACGTTGGTCGCCAAGGCGAGACTTCTATGACTTTATATGGATGAATACTCACCTCCTATTGTAAATTTATAATCAGATGTGGGCTAACAGTGTTTAAAAAGAGCAAACACTCAATATGGGGTGTGTAGAAAGCAAATCGATGTGGCTTCCTCGCTTTTTTTTTTTAAAATGGATGACCCCAAGCTCCATATTTATAGATCGCTAGTCAGAGGTGTACTTACTACCGCCAGCAGATGCACCTTCTTGCTGCTTTGAGCCGCCCGTGGTTCCGTGAGGTCCCGCTCGTCTAGAATCGTGTACTACTATAATGTCCGCTCGAACTTGCAAAACTTCAATTCGAGCATCCAAACAAGGTATATGTGACCTTCTTCGGACTGCTTGTGTCGAGAGTTACGCAATGACATGGAATGGAGGTTGTACGAAGTCTGGAATAGGGAACCATGCCCATGATCTTCAAGCTTCAAATTCTATCCGGTGTGCTGTCACGTGTAATAGTCACTTTCGATTGATATCCTCGTTCTTGAGGACATAGTTGTATGTATGTATTGAAGTGTCGAGACGACGCGGCATGTTGAGAGGTAGCAAGATGACGCTCGACTCCTCACCTGTTATCGCCGATTTGAGTTGAAAGCGACGCCGCTTTCGTGGTTACATCTGAGATTGGACTGCTGCAAGTGTTGAATGTTGCAATGTCATCTTGTGGATACCTATCTGCCTAGTGTTAGCTCTGGTGTCTGCGGTATGAGTGCCTCAGCAGGAGGTTTGATTGAAGCTGATCGCATGTATTTGAAGCAAGCATTTTCGGGGTTATCGCCGGAACTGCAACAGCATTCCTTAGGGTTATCACCAAGGATGAAACTCGGGGTTATCTCCGAGGTTGGAAATGATGTTCCTGGTGTGTGTTCCGGGGTTGAGACTGATACTCCCGGTGTGTGGTCCAGGGTTGAGATTGAACTTCCGGTAGTATCCGGAATGGAGACCGAACTTCCGGTGGTATCCGGAATGGATGTGAGCTATCATCCAGAGTTATCTCCGAAAGACGATTCTGCCCTCCTGTAATGTTAGTAACAGTTATATAGAAAATTTTGAGTGACTACAGATGCCCCTCTTTATCATATTCATGCAATGCAAGGCATGGATAGGATAAAGAATCCTAGACACTTGAAATGCAACAGATAAACATGATGATATGTGCGGCAACATGATGCAAATGGATGAATGAGATGATTGTCAGCTAATCATGTTGGGACGACAATCATTGATGCCTTGGACATGCGATCGAAGTCTTCAAGGATGTTGATGTTGGGGCTATCACCAAAGTCGTGAATCTTAGACACGGACTTGTACTCCATATAGGTACCTCTTGTATGAAAGAGATCTGTGGGGATAAAGCTTTATCTATTTGAGGATGTGTATAACATATCCCACCATCCTGTCGGAGTTACTGCCAACAATATGTATTTGTCATGGCTGCCCGACCTTCGCTGATGTGTTTATCACCGGATAAATCCCTGTTGGGCAAATCATCAAGGCTGCTTGACGTTCATTGATGTGTGTATCAATGATTTCATGAATTGTACCCCTTGTTGTGGATACACAAACATGAATACTTGGCTTTGATGGATTTATCTGCCACCGGCTGAGATAATGTCAAGGTTGCTTGACCTTCATTGATTTGTGTATCAATGGCTAAATTGCGTTGTAACCCCCCGCCAAGGATTGTTGTCATCGGTTCATGACTTTGACATTGTAACCCCCGCCAGGGATTCGTCTTTAATTCAGAATTTCTTGCTTGTAACCCTCACCGGGATACGCCTTAATTTATAGTTTCAGAGATTTCATATTGAATTCCCCACGGGATATGTCGTCGGTTGCTCATGTTCATTGGCGACGTTAGAGATCGACCTTTGTGAGGTATTGCCGAGCATGATTTGTGAAAGCTGAGGCCACTGGTATTGTATACCTTGTATGCAGGTGAATACCAATGTGGAACATGTGGAGCCAGAGTTTGACCCATGAACACCAGGATTTCGGGCTATTCCGCTCAATCGCGTAGCGCTTTTATTCTTGATTTGGCCTTTTCAACTTGTGAGACCTCCTTTGCGAGCCGGAGGTGTGGGACCCACAGAAAAGTGCTGCAGGCACACCTGCAGCAGTCGCAGGTGGACCTGCGGCCAACCATGGGTATACAAAGCCAATGGGTTGCTTTCATAAGTCATTTTCAAGCTACGCGACGAAGGATATCTGAGAGCTTTTCTTCAGTCCTGTTGAGTTCGAGCAACTTTCTGCATATTCTGCTACCGTACAAGCGTTGTTCACTATCCTGGTAACATATGCATGTATTCTTTTCCAGTTTCTATCCGTTGGAAAATAACTTATCACATAAAATGCATTTAGACACATAGTAGTGAATATGCATGCTGATATGCTCTGATAAAAAATATTCATCATAGTAAATGTTAGTATTAAACTATACTAAACATAATAATGTGAAAAAAAATTGACTTTTGAAATAGTCAAATTGACACCTTTTGCTGTCATTTCTTATTCTATATGAGGACAAATGAGTAAAGGTAGAAAAGTAAAATAACCCTGGTAATTAGATTACACTTACGGATTTTCTACTGTGATGCATGTAGGATGTATATGACTGTTGGTAGGTGTGCTACTGAATGGCCACCTAGTCATGCCTATGTGCATGTGGATAGTCCCATTTACAAAGGGGCTATGGCAAATTTTTTCAAAAATGTAGGTATTGGATAGTCATGCATTTTTAACTCTACTGTAGATGTATGTAAAAATAATGCAAGCATGCATGTAGTCATAAGATGCATTTTGAAAAGCTCATGGTAAGAATTTACCACACCCTTTCTAAGGTGATTTGGAGACTTGTTTTCCAGATATTATGGATCCGGATCAACCGAGCAGTTCCCGCAGCACCACTTCTGGTGTACGGAGGAGGGCTTCTGAAGTACCTCGATCCTGCTCACTGATGTACAATGCGCTCGTGGAGGCGATGATTAATCATATCCGGGTTGAAGTGCCGGATGTCGAGGACGAGGAGGAGGATGTACCTGTTGAAGTTCCTGCTCCTGCAGCATGTGTTCCCCGTAGGGAATTGCCAGGAATTCAAGTGGCGAACCCAAATCTTCTGGGTAACTTGAGTCGGCATTCTTCAGTATACCTGTACGCAAACGAGGTATGAAGTTAGATCTTAATCTTCCTTGTTTCCTATTGATGAGGAGTGAAGGGTTTTGATGTTGATCTGCATTTGATTTAGGTTCCCGGCTTCGCACAGCCTCGAGGGAACTGGTTCAGCATCCACTCTATGTATCAGGCCATGCATGATGACTATAGAGCGATTGTCTATGGCTGGGGATTCGGGACATTCTTTTCCATCCTTCCCCGTCGCTGTCCCTGGGGTTACCTCAGGGCATTGTCTGAGCGTTGGTTTCACCAGACTCAGTCACTTCATTTGCTAGATTGTGAGGTGATGATGACGCTGATGGATTAGCGGTTTATCACAGGTATAGAGTTTGGAGGGGATCCAGTGCCTTGCATGGCGGATATTACCCCTAATGTCGTTAGATCCTTGT